>CM046301.1:45768993-47048059 GCA_025267735.1 Mactra quadrangularis | reverse complement strand
AACTATCCAGACCTTTTTCGATACAATGGGTTTTATAAAAAACAATAAAAAGAAATTTTCTTTTTCTTATATTTTATTTAACAGCAAGGACTGATCTTGGACTTAACTGTAATGAAATAAACTTAACTGAAATAAACTTTAATTTTCAAATAATTGTATCATTCCTAGATAAAATGCTACTATCTATATTATCACTTATTATTAACATTAGAAAGACCAGGCCCTGGATCCAGTTAAGTAAGGATATCACTACCTGGCGCTTCGAAGCTGTTTTCTAAGGAATGGTTTGCTACATGCTAGCACTGGCTCGCTAATCGATTTGGCAATCTAAATATATTCGGAACACTCTGACATTTGCCGAGACCACAATCTTTGTCTTGCTTTCTTGATCCAAAACCATCGCATACCGATAGTCTTTGGCTGGCACAAATCCCGTTATTTAAAAGCGCTAGATGACCACTTCCTTTCGCAGCTGGCTCTTGGTATTCACATAAGGCATTTTTGAGTCCTAAGTAAATTTCATAAAAATACTCAAATAAAATAACAATCAGTCAATAATAACAATGTCAGGTATTTCTTAATAATTTGTAGATGTTTCGTTATTTATACAAGTTAGTTTTTGTTGGTGTATAACAGATTTAATAAATCTACAATGTATTCATAATATTTGTTAAGTATTTTTTTTAACTTCCTTCAACTTATTAACTCGATTCTTGAATGTTCTGTAAATTGAGATATTTAATGCAAACATTTGGTTGTGGACAGGAAAAGTCAATGTCTTTTTCTGTTCTACTTTGATTGTCTACGTGTTGTGTATTACTTTTTAAAGGTACTATATTGGATGAGTGAGAAAGATGGAGTGTAGGGATATCAGGAAAGGGGGAGGGGATGGGGTGGAAGGGGATATATAAGTGAGAGGGGGGGGGGGGGTTATGGGATAGACTTAATTAATGCAATTCTTGTTTTGATGATCTTGTCAAATATAATAATAAAAATATTTTGCTTGAAGTGTTCTAAGCGACTGGAATATTTTTTTCTGCGAGCAATGCAATAATTTTTTGGAGTATCTTATGAAACACACTCAATTGTTAAAGTAGTTTACCTCTTATTATAACAGTGAAGATTGTGAAGTGAACTATAAATAAATATTGTATTGATATAACAAACAACGAATAGCACTGTCTGAAATCACAAATATACCGTTACAGATTTACAATTATAATGTATGATCTGATGTAATTCCATGTCTTTTTTCTTTTTTGTACATCTTCCTTTTTTCTGGTATGTCTTTTCTTTTTATTGTATTATATGCTTGTATATATGTTTTGTGTCAAATACATGTCAATCTCGATATAACACAATAAACTGAAACTGTGCAAAAAGGCGAAAAATTCATGGATATCCAAAAAGAGATTTCTATAAAAAGTTTGATGAAAGAGATATTCACTACCGAGTTCTGAATAATTACGATGTTGACTCTTAGCTCATACAATGCACGTGTAATAAATGTTGTTCTTTCACTTTTACAAATGTTTCACTGTTAAAAGTTCTAATATTATATTCATAGGTAAACGTTGACAATTTTCAATATCTTGAAAATACTGATTTTCATGATTTTAGAAGCTTATTCAAGAAAAAAACATAATTCAGGTTCCAAAAATCCTGTAGTTAAGGACCAGTCCTGAAAACTTTCAGTTATGGTCATCTAAGAGTGCATCAGCACATGATCTCTGATGGTCAAGAAAGACTTCCAGATTGGGACTTAACATATTTTACATAATTATCTAAAGTTTAACAATTATTGCGAACTTACTTTTTTACCTTGAAAAATCAAATAGAATATTATATATTGACAAAAAATAACAGTAATTGGATAAAAACAACAATATCAACAAAAAATAACAACATTAACAAAATATTTCTTTTTTCAACATTATTGATATTATCAAGACGTGAGGACTTGACGCTGTCTAAAAATATACTCAATTTGCAAAGGGGATTCAGAGTGTTTTTAAGAATTGGATGTCAAAGAAAAATTGTTTTGAGATCCTTTCACCAAAATATTTATTTGTAATTAAAAATCTTAAATGTTCCGGACCCCTTTATAATTGGACCCTCACATTTGATATTGATAATTCATATATGCCCATACTTTAAGCATATTCTAATATTCAACAGTTTTACAAAAATAGACAATAACATTTGATTTTATTTTAAGACAGGAAAGAACGAGTAGAAATCTGTTATTTAACATTTAGATTATAAGAAGCTTGTTTCTTGGCTGCAACGCGTTTTGGTTGTCCAAAAAAGTTAGGATTTACTTGGTCCAACATTTCACCTTCCATATAAGGAAATATATCTTCAAAACGTTCTGAATTGTCCTGGAATAGATCAAACAAAGAACATATAAGAGACTAATCTATTCACTGACGATACAAATTTACAATGAGTTCAAACTAGTGATGCATAATTTTAGAATAATCAAAGCGCTGAAAGTATTGAATAAACGATTTATTGAAAGTGAGGAACAGAACAGAGCCGATGATAAACAAATGTGGAATAACGATAAGGGGTGGATTTTCCAAATAGTAACATTGAGCTCTTAAATTGTTATAATTGAATGTCACGGTTGACATTCTCCAAGACTGATATTGACATTGATATTCGTCGACATTTATTCTTTGGCGTGTACAGGCTATAAATTGCTTCAAAACGAACCATTTCTACTGTAATTCATGTAAATTTAAATATCAAATTATTACAGACTAAATTTTACATTTATTTTTATTTTAAATGGCATAGGCCGAATATCAAGCCAGCTTCTCTTTCAGCAGATTTTTCTAAGCAGTGTCACTTTTTGTAAACTTTGATAGTTATGAACCAATCATTTGTAATCCGCATCACCATACCCCGGGAAGTGCGAGGACTTCATGCCCTGCAAATCCCTGGTAAAATATCCGCCCTGTGGGAAACATTCAGATGGTAAAATAAACATTTAGCCGATGCCCTTTCAATGACTGGACAGTATTTTTATTTGTTTGTTTGTTTATTAGGTTTATCGCCGTAGCAACACATTGTATCGGTCATATAACGCCGGTCAGTCCACTTACTCACTGTTCCTGGAAAGCAAAATCTCTGGACTTAGCCTGTTTACCAACTACTAGGCACATACTTTCGTCATGAGCTGACTACTGCCTTACATGATTTAGAATCAGTGGTATGCGGAAGAATAGCCGTAGAAACAATTAATGACCAAGATCCAAGAAAGTATGCCCAGCCCGAGAATCGAACCCACAACCTCTCGTTTGGTAGACTTGCGTGCTACCAACTGAGCTAGCCGGGCGGCTGACAGTATTTTATCACAGCTATTTCCATCGTTGTTTTAACGCGAAAACAATTTCCATACAGTCGCCTGGCAATGCGTGGAAAGCTGGAAATTAAAACACAGTTCTTTTCTCCCAGGCTATCCCCTGCACTGCCCGGGGTTAGGATGCGGGATACAAAAAAGTGGTTCCAATAAGTGTAAGAAGTGTATACGAGTTTTATATTTTACACAATAACATAATAAACAGAACCATAATCTTATATGATTATACATGTATCTATGTCAAATATTTATAGCTAGAAACACATGTTATTATATACATAAACAAATAGAATAAAAATACAATGTACTAAAATTAAAGAGGAAAATATCACTGGCACCAGAGTTCATATCTTATAATTATAAAATAATGCGTACGTCCCTATATATAGTTCCCTGTGCATACATACAAGTGTACACTACCTTAATATATATTATAATTAAAGTACAGTTATAACTCGTACACGGTAATGTATACGGGACCGATTTTTGTGTTTTTTGACAAAATATTATATGTGTGCGTATTTAACGAGTGTGAGGACTCAGGTGCCAGTGGAAAAAATATGAAGAAAAGCATTTAATCTACGGGGAGCTATTGCACTATACTAAAGCATAGTATCATATCATGCTGTTCTATAGGGGGAAAAGGGGACATTATGTATATTACATCCATGGGACAAAAGGGTAAACTATGCACATTTCTTTAAAATAAATGGGAACAAAAATGAGAATAAAAATATTTGCCCATCCATCAGAAACTTAAAAATGAGTATAGTTCAGAATCATATTTGTAAGCCGATTACATTACACATGACGTAACCTTGACGTCGATAATACGACGTGTTAGCTTTCCTTTTTTACGTTGATATCCGAGCGATTATGTTGATTTATAATAACCCATAGAGTGTTTCGTCAATTGATTTTTTGCGGTGCTCTATCAGGTACTGGACAGAGTTGACAATCAGTTGTTTCAAATTTTTACAATTTCAGTAGAACAATTCCATCATTACTATCAGTACTTTGATTTTAAATAAGTCTCAATCAGGCATTTCGAAAAGTGTTATGACATTATTTCATCTTAAACTAAATTGTAATTAGAATACCAAGGGAAGTCAATATGTCATAAGATATTACTGTTTTCTAGTTGCTACATAGTGATTATTAGGGGTGGCGAAATCTAAAAAAACTATGACTTGTCCACGGACAAGTGATTGAAAAAAAAAGAATTGTCCATAAAAAATTACACCTTGTCCATTGTTTAGTTATTTGAAATGATACTTAACCGGACATGCAGACCAGCTATGACATACTTTTTACTGGACCGACTGGAATTTTACTGGTCAGGTTTGTCGGACCGGCACTTTTCGGAATGTCTGGTCTCAATCAGCAAGAACATTTTCAATGAATTTCTTTGAATCGTTTCATCTTAATGTACAATGTCATTTAAAAACTTGTGTTTCACGAAGATCATCGACAATAATATAAGAGATCTTAATGTTGGGGTATAGCATCGATATAAAACAATAAGAGTTAAAGCAGACTACAATACTTGTACAATGTGCTAATTAAACTAATTAAAAAAAGAAAAATTGAGATAAAAGTATAAATGTTTAAACTAGCAGGCTATGAATTCACCAGCTATTTCTTCTAAAACGTAATCTGGATCTAATTTTCATAACAGAAAAATGACCTGTCCGTGTATCGTATTCATTTACAGCATACATGAACACTGTTTAACAAAAGTGAAGTTATCAAATTATAGCACGCTTTAGAGACAATAAACATTTCAACCACATAACTGTTTAAGTTCGACAAAGTGGTCATTTCTTTATGATGAGAGAAGTCCTTTTTAAGAGCACTTTATGATTATCTTTTTTTTTGCATTGAATTGATGTGATTCAAAATCGTTTAAGAGCTTAATTTTGTAATTCAAGGAAAGTTTTTCCACCAAGACTTCATCTTTAACTTACTGTAATTAAAACTGTTGTTCTAAGTGTTGACAAACAAATTCTACTTTCAGTTTTGATCTATTTTCACTTTAAAATGCAACCAATAAAATAAACACATTTTAAGAATATTCGTAATTGCATCCTAACGTCGTACAAAATGTTCAACAAAAGATTCTTAAAAAGGAGAGTTCCTCCTCACTCAGTTAACAATACCAGTTTCTGGAGATATATTTACGAATATTAAGGGAATTCAATTGGTCAATGCTAGATGATCTGGATGAATGATCGCTATAATCATGGTTACAGAGAAAATACACAAATAAAGATTGAACAATATAGCTGGTGGATTCAACGAAAAACGGTGAATGTACGAAAAATGTAAGCGAAATCAAAGAACCAACAACATCGGTTATTGTTAGTAGACTTACCCTCTTCTTTATAAAATGAGGAGATTTCTTTGCTACAAGTTTTTGTCTTTTAGAATCCAAAAACTGGCCATCGGACTGTGAAATTACAAATACTGCGTTAAAAACCTTAAACAAGACCTAACCTGAATCATGATAATGATTATTAAGAAATTAATTCTATTCCTATATATCGTTTCTTAGCAGATTTTATGACTTTTGAAACACGTATTTGGAAATCATTTTTAACATTAACAAAAAGTGACATCTCTATCAGGTAACTATCAAAATAAGCTATTGAAGACAATGTAAAATTTTAGAATTGCCGTTCTCATTGTTAAGTACAAATATATTTTCGCAATGTTCATGAAAAGTAAAAACATTATTCATAAAATAATCTAAAAGTACTAAAAAGGACCAACCAATATTCATAAAAAGTCAAAACAATGCTCATGAAAAAGTTTAAACAAATCATAAAATTCTTAACAACGTTCATAAAAAGTCTATATAAAAACCGTATAAAAACCCAACAAAGTTCATAAAAAGTCCATGTAATGTACATAAAAAATTCAAAACAAAATAAAAAAGTACATGTATTTACAATTTCCATAAAAATGTCTAAAACAATTCATAATAATATCCGAAAAAAACACAAAAGGTACAAAAAGTCAACTCCTACAAAACAAAAGTTAACTGAAGTCCCAAACAAATTCTATAAAAAGTCTGTAAATGTTCTAACAATTTTCAAAAATATCTATACAAGGTCCAAAAAAACTAACTTCAAATCATTTCCATAAAAAGTCTATAAAAATGATCTTACCATATCTAAATTTTCTAATGATTCCAAAGAACTAAGATCAGCAACATCACTGTCCATGCCGTCACTAACAAAACCAGATTTAGGATCTATGGTCTTTTTACCAGGTGGACAATTTAACATATGTTCAGCATCACATGGGCAATCTTGTTCCTCTAAGATACGTCTGTTGTTGTCAGGAGAATTCTCAAATTCTTTAACACAATTGTCTTCTCCTAAAATCAGAAATATGAAGAAGAAGGTTGCATTTTTGAAATCAATAGGTCAATAGACCCGTGTAGTTTCGCTTTATTTTTTGGTACTTATTATAATTATTAATGAGACATCAAAAATAGCATAAAGGCTCTATGTTATAGAACATAATTAAACATAAACATGGTTTTGGAGACTTTAGGGTGTCAGATGCTGAATCTTATTAATTTTTGGATTCATAAAATTTGTTTTCATTTCATTACAAACCATACTTAAATGTATTAAAAATAATGATTCTACAAAAATAATCACCAACATTCAAGAATTGTAGTAAATTTGTTTTGTCTCCAAACTTTTGGTGGGTATTGTACAATTTATTACATAAAATATGTAATCACGTGACAATGACATAATAATAATAATAATAATAATAATATTATTATTATTATTATTATTATTATTATTATTATTATTATTATTATTATTATTATTATTATTATTATTATTATTATTATTATTATATAATATATCATTATTTTAACGTTGAATACTTCATAAGCACAAGGCTTATCTCCCAGAAGGTCATCTAACAAATAATACAATTTTACATATAAATGATCAAGAGACGGTGCATTTTTTATAATCAATAACATACAATTGAAAAAGAGAGAACATTCAAGAACGATAAACATATGCAGTATAGTACTTTTGTACTTTTTAACCTTTAACATGTGACAATGGATTTATAAAGTATGTTATCATGTCAGAGACAAAATATGTATTAATGCATACATTATACTCTTAATTTGAACTAATTATAAGCAAAAACAAGTAATTTGTGAAAAAATCGCATAATTTGTACTTATTTAGAGACACGATACATATAATTATTATATATCTTATAAATCTAACCAATTGACAATCGATATTTGTACCACGTGACCGTCCAATATATTCCCGTATTGGATCCAAAATATATATATTATTTTCGTATTGGACGGTTGAGTACATGTGCACTAAACGATGCTTGTCTGGTTTCTGATTTTAATCATTAACGAATTGAAATTTAAAGTAAACGAAAGATATATAATAAAAAGGTTATCATACATTTTACAGTACAATACGGAATATATTTGGACTCGCACACAGCTTGAAAAGTCATATTAGACTCGCCTATCGGCTCGTCCAATATGACTTTTGAAGCCGTGTACTCGTCCAAATATATTTCGGTATTGTACAGTAAAATGTATAATAACCTGTAATTACTATATATCTTATAAATCTAACCAATCGACAATCTGCATTTGTACCACGTGACCGTCCAATATATTCCCGTATTGGATCCAAAAATATATATTATTTTCGTATTGGACGGTTGGGTACATGTGCACTAAATGATGTTATAATAATGGCTGTGATTGCTTTGTTGGGGATGATGGCGATGATGATTATTTCAAAGTAAACGAAAGATATATAATAAAAAGGTTATTATACATTTTACTGTACAACATGGCATATATTTGGACTCGTACACAGCTTGAAAAGTCATACTAGACTCGCCTATTGGCTCGTCCAATATGACTTATCAAGCTGTTTACTCGTTCAAATATATTTCCGTATTGTACAGTAAAATGTGTAATAACCTTTAAGTATTATCATATATAATACTCGTCATTTAACATATAGCAGTTATAGGCAGAAACGAGTAATTTGTGAAATATCACACATATGTACTTATTTACAGACAAATAATGCCAGTACTGATATAATTATAATACTCGTAATTAACTTAGGGCATTTTTCAGCAAAACACTTTTGCAAAAAAAAATCATACATTTTTACATATTCAGAGACAAAATATATTTACCAGCATTAATACATATATAGTACTCGTTATTTTACAATAAGCATGTTCAAGTTATTAGTGCCAAACAACAACACGTATTTGTACGTATTTAAAGACAAAATACAAAAAAGTATTATCATATACTCAGTTTAATTCTCACAGGTTTTAACAGATTAAAATAACAATCTGTTAATCTATAATACTCACAATTTAACTTAAGGAAGTTTTTAAGCAAGAACAAGAAGTTATTTGTGATAAATCACGTATTTGTACGTGAGGCAAATACAAATAAGTATTGATATACATGTATATGATACTCGTGATTTAAGCAAGTTTATGCTATATGTAGCAGCTGAACATACTGTGATGATGATGCACCTTATATACAAGTATATGTACAGCTATTTGGGATGAAACCCCTCTTTAGATTCGACTTGCGAAATGTTGAACTTTATACGAAAACTAGAACCTTCATTTGAAAATTCACAAAACGTAAAATGGTCTTGATCCATTAGAAATAAAAAAGCCATTTGGTCATTTAAGCAATCTTGACTACTTTGGCTAACGTAAGCAATGTTCTTTTGCATTTGTCTTAACTGACTGTGTATGTAATAAATATTGATTCTATCTTGCAGTTTGCGTAGCCGAGAGGTGCTCCATTCTATAAAAAGCAGGTGATAATATCGTTTGTGTACAGAATGAGAGATGGTCATGTTTGGTGATAGATAAGATATTTTGAGGACAGACTGTAAGGACTATAGTGTCTAAATCAAGCCCTTTCTTTCATTTTGCTTAGTTGACAATGTGTGTAAATATTGATGTTATACTATTCCTTTTGCTTTCTTGTATTTTGATTCATCTAGAGATGATCTTAAGTGACGAATGAGATTGGTTGAGGACAGACTATGAGGACTATAGTGTCTGAATCGACGTTTGTTTGCATTTTGCTTAACTGACAGTGTATGTAAATATTAATAATATTTTTTCCTTATTCCTTCTTGCATTTGCTTCGCCTAGAGGTGATCTGGTGGTTACAGAGAACAGACTGTAAGGATTATAGTGTCTGAATCAAAGCATTATTAGTTACACAGTCAGTTACTGACCGGATACGGTGTGATACCGGGTCAGTAAATTAATATTGGGTGAGAGCGTAGCTCGAGCCCAATATTTATTCACTGACCCGGTATCACACCATATCCGGTCAGTAATTGACTGTGTAACGAATTTATCTTACCGAGTACCCCCATCTGAATTTTAGCATCAAAGAACACGGACAAGAGAGTATAATTTTGTTACTGACTGGATATTAGAATCTACTGACCTAATATGGGATAATACATGGTCAGCACGTGACCGCTCTCGGCCAATGAAAAACGAGTATTCTGTACGAGGTAAGATAAAGAAACTTACCACTATAGTTAAATGGACATGGGTTAGGTGGTGTACAATAAGCTGGTAATACTTTGTCTGTTTTTACTTCTGAAGGATCTTCTTGTCTTCCTGTTCCACCTGATAGTAAATAGATGAAGAAAAGTCATTTAAATAAACACTATGTCAACACAAATTCTGGTCATTTTACGACGGTAAGTTTAGAACTACCTAACTTAGCTTTCCTGGGCCTTTGTCTGTAATCAGACTTCAGGGACCCTTCCAAAAGGCCAAAGACTTCTCCTTATTCATAATTAATGGAGGAAAATTGACATTATTATCACATTTTATATGGAAGGATATAACCAGCCCGGATGATGTTCTAACACCTACCTCTTCGGAACTCTAGATTCGAAATCCTAGCATACTGTGCCACGGAACTGAGTGCAACTAATTATAGAAGCTTACATTGCCATGCGACTTTTACGGCTAAGCACATTGTTTCTCGACAGACAAACAATCGAAGGATCAAACTCTGACAGTCTTATTCAATATGATCTACAATGTCACTGCTTTGGATATACTGAGAAGCTGTTACTTAGTAAAACAGTTACATCTTCAAGCAAAATAAAGCCAAAGGTTCTTAACACTCAACAGTAATATCTTTCTCTGTTAACAAAACTGCACGTAAATAAATGACAACACATCACATTAGAAGATTCGATATGGAAAATATGTTCTGGATACCAGATCGAAGTCCTTGAACAGAAATACTCATTTGATGCGCTAATTAAATCACTCATGCTAAAGCACTCGTGATTTAATTCCAGTGCGCATCAAAGCTCGTTTCTATAGTTTATAATACGATAAAACAAGGACAACTGAGAGTTATTTCTTAAATAGTGTTAATTAAAAGTGACATACGTTGTATCTCGTCATTACCTACCGGAAATAAATTGGTATCCTGAAAGTGGTAATTGTTTCATGTATTCTTGGTCTCTTAGAGCAGCCTCACCATAGTCACGTGGTTCTTTAGGATCAGAGAGGGTGTCGGGATAGGCTACATCTTCCCAGTCATCCATGACTTTTGGCTCGTAAGAATTTTCTTGGTAATACTCATCTAGTGGGAGTGAGTTCTGTAGTTGGTCTAGATTGTAAAGATATCGTAAGTCTGCCATCAGGTCATCATACATGGTAGCTTGACTACCACATATCACACCTAACAATCCTAATATGTGTAAATAATTCATCTTTCTTTTATGTCTCTGAAAGTAGAAATATATATTTTGCTTGTTATTTTATGCCTGCATATAAGTCGAATAATATATGCATGAACGATATGTTTATGCCTTAAATATGGAACTGAAACTGACCCCTTAAGCTTCTGGTTACATTTAGTCAGGGCTAACGTAATTTCTTTAAAATTAAAAAAGAAGAATATATTCCGATTCTATAAAATGACTAACTTTGAAATCCACACAGTGCTTCAGCGCTTTGATTTGCAGGAGTGTGCATTTTTAACAAGTAATAAGTGTTTGATAAACCGTGCGATTCGAACGGCACCGGTAATAGATTTATAGACCTGTTATATGAAATATAATCAGACTACGTGTGCTCATTCTCGCGGACTGATATTAAAATGATATTGCTAAGAAATCCGCCTTGGATTTTTGTGGTATTTGAATAGGACTGACTCGTTTTTTAGTCTTTAGACGATTTCGCCGAAAGGCTAAGTTATACCACAAGTCGAAAACTATCGACAATTCAAATGCCTGATTAGTTTAACCTGTTGAGTGATACACGTGTCTCTGATATACTACGCAGTCAATGTTTAAGGGATAAAAGTAGTTCCGTCATTTGACAGGTGAGTGGAAGGGGGCAGTCAATCTGCCCTGCGTTCAGTTACCGCGAACGTTCTGTAACGTTCTGTAACGTTCGCCAACAGTAATAATTGAACGGCCTGTTAGCAGAAAACGTACGCGAATATGAAACAACCTGAAACAAAATAGTTCCAGTACATTTTGCAAAATTGTAACTGCCATAGCGAATAGACTATATCCGAAATTCAAATATTTGGGTTTTCCCCTCCGGTACAAACAAACTTTCACTGTTTCAATGAAAACGTGTGTAAAAAAGAACAGTAGTATTTAATCCATAGTTCGTGTTGTTTAGCAATAATGTGTAGACAACTTTGTTTGTACCGCCTGTGCACGGACGGAAAAAACCATAAATTTAATTTCTGGATTAGGTCTAACGAAGTCGGTGGTGTTACTCCCGTTGATTTAGATCAATACATGTACAAAAAACAAGTAAACAAGTCCTCCTCTCCGAATTCTTCTAATAAAATAGAAGTAACGACTCTCTTGTCCGCCATCTTTAAACGTTCGCACTTCAACGAGTCGTTCAATTAACCGTTCATAACGATAACTGTGTTTGACTAACGCTAACTGCTAACTGAACGCAGCCCTGGTTAATACACTAATGCCCAATTTATTTCCTAGTTCGATCCTCTCAAACGGAAATAAATCATTTATCCCCTAATCAACAAACCATATAAATGAAAAACAACAACAAAACATATATAGTTAGGAACAGCCCTGCATTGTGTATTTATTATAATATATTTGAGCACATGTACATTAGTTCTATGGTTATACATATCAAAAAAGAATAATGTTTATAACTGTATCATTGAGCAAATCTCGAAAAGTATGCAGCGTGATTCATTATATTTATACATGTAAGATGTTAGTAATTGTATTTTAAACTTTGATCATGGATGACATAATAATAAGTTTACAGAACTTAAGTTTACATGTTATGACAAATGATATGCAGATATAAGCTAATAATAATAAGAATAAATAATCAGAAAGCTTTCAGTAACTTTGACTTACAATTGTAGTGTAATACGCATTGTTTTACGCGATAATGATGTAAATGTCAATATTCAATTATATTGTTTAGTTGTTACATATAGATTGAATCTATTCTTCTTTCATTTCTTTTAGCCAAACATATATTATCATAATTTAAATATAATATCATAGTCATGATAGACATGGTAGTATATAAACTATGTGAAATTCACAATATGTGCATACATTAACAAATACGGTATATAATTTACATGCCCCTTTAGTTGTCATAGGTAGTGGCATAATCTTATGATCATATTAATATCCTGTGAATAAGTATACAGACACACTTTCAATATCATTCTGCAAATGTGGTGGACTCGCTCAGGTAAAACCAGACACTTTGTGTCGGGAACCCTGTGCCCATTTGTCTGCTTCTAGGCATTCTTCACACCACTAAATGTTGGGCCTCATTTCGCAGAGTGATAAAAAAGTGATTACAATTATAAGCTCGAACTTATTGGTTAATATTACTATTGGAAAACTAATTTACAATACTAAGATAGAAGATTATAATGTATAGCAGCAGTATGTTTAACAAATATACTTCAAATTGTTAACATGATAAGAATATTTAGTTTGGTCCTACTGATATTTTCAAGACATTAAATTTTGATTTGATATCTGACAAATACTTAATTGTATACATAATGTGTATATTCAATACAACTTGTAACACATGATATGATAATAATAGAGTCTTATTATGAATAAACGTGATTGATATCTAGAGTCCATCGATTAATTTAAACACATAAAGTTCATGTAAACACAAAAAAGGGAATAGCTGGTTTCACAAATTTATGTCCACGAAATGATATTGATGTGTCCATCTCTTGACGGAAAGAATAACAATCTTGAGAATAATAATAAACTCTCCTCTCTTATGTTGATGACATACATGTATAACACACTTTCTAAAACTACAAGCAAACAACATCACTTCAATAAATTGCGTCTGAAAATATATTGAAAATATAATAATACATGTTTTAAGTCTAGACAAAAGGGTGAGAGGGTTGTAGTAATCAGCAAGTTAAATTACTTATACTAAATCTTAGAATGACAAATTACTCAGTTCATGCGGTTTCTATATGAACCGCCAAACATGTCTATTACAATATATATTTGGTACAATCGTGCAAACCATAGATTACTATATAATTCTATATTAACTCATTTGATATAAAATACCAATTTCAAACATATGGAGGGATGGGATAGGGTGGGTAATTCTCTAACAAACTTCTAACACAATGCAAAGACTTCGAATGACTAAAACACACTAAGTAAGCTATTTATATGGTGTGTAATCACACAAACTTCGTGCTAAAACTACACATAACTCACTACTGATATGGTTTACTGAACCCTGGATAAATTCATTTATTTCCTAGTTCGATCCTCTCAAACGGAAATAAATCATTTATCCCCTAATCAACAAACCATATAAATGAAAAACAACAACAAAACATATATAGTTAGGAACAGCCCTGCATTGTGTATTATCGACATACAAAGAACGGGCATTGAAATGAATTATGATAAACAAAATAGGAATAAAATATTTATGTTTAAATTTACATCATTCTCATAACATAAAGGAACATAATATACATAAAAATAGACTTAAATTATCACGCCTCCAAAAAGTCAAAAAATCACAGTTTGATTTGATAATATATTACACATTAACCTATTTATTTTCAAAGTATTTTGAAATAAGCACTTTCAGTCAATGTCATCTTAAACATAGTCTAGTCATATTACATTACCTTACACTTTGTAACCATTATCATATTTATAGTAAGACAATGAACGGAAAGGAAATTTAATCAGAATCGTAAGATATCCAACATATAAAACTGGACAAATTATATATAAACACGCCATTGGGCTATAAACACGCTAATTGGCTATAACAGACATTTTGGCTTTAAATGTAGCATTTGGGTAAAACAAGCAATTGAGTTATAAATTCACATTTGAGCCATAACCAAACATATTTTAACAGGCATTTTGGATAAAAACACACTTTGGATATAAAACTAAACTCTAAACACAGCATTGGGCTTAATTTGGCAATTTTGCTATAATTAAATCATTGAGCTTAAACAGGTAATTTTGCTATTAACATGCAATAAAACATGCCATTCGGCCGAAGAACATGTCATTCTACTATAAAGCATGCTTTCGGTCGAAGAACCTGTCATTCGGCTTTAACATGTAATTCGGCTATTAAACATGTCATTTGGCTTAGAAACATGCCATTCGGCTATCACATATGTCATTTGGCTTTAAAACACCCCATTCGGCTTAAAAACAAGCCATTCGGCTTTAAAACATGCCATTCGGCTATAAAACATGCCATTCGGCTTTAAAACATGCCATTCGGCTATAAAACATGCCATTCGGCTATCAAACATGCCATTTGGCAAAATATAAACAATTATATTTCACAAGCCACAAACACTACAATTAGCTGTGAATATGTCATATGTTTTAATAGGTGTCATTCGACTTTTCTGTATATAATGTAAGACCCACAAAAAATAAATATATAAATTTATTTTAAGGCATATACTTATATGTATAATGTTCAACGACAACTTTGTTAAAAAACAATGTCATCTGACTGTTATTACCTTACCAACAACTTACGTCCAGAAATTTACGTTTTATAATGATGTTTTCAAAATATACTTTAAGACTTAGAAAACTAAAGAATATTTGATATGTTTGCATTATTTTATTTAGTTTTCCAGAATGTACCTGCTTGGCTTTTTATGTGCAAACAGCTATGCATTTTATTGAATGATTTTTAACATAAGGGGCAAGATTTACGGACGGTTTAGCCAATTATCTCTCTCCTATCAACAAGAAACTTATCCTCAACTTTAAATTCTCAGATCCTGGCGGTAAATCGTTTCAGTTGTTATTATAAATAATATTAATAGTATTAAATAACTATTAATAATCCATGAATTAAATAATTCGTTCAAGGCACCCCGATCAACTACGCCTATGAATTTATTGATATAATCTGTAAACTCGTAATTTTTATTTTTCTAATATTTCATTCAAGATCTACGAAAAAAATTCCTTAAATGGATGTGCAGTCACATGACTATGTCAAAAGTATAGAACCAAGTATAGTGATTTAAAAACAGTATTGAGAACATAAGAAATCACTTACTAATGACATTTTACCCTTATAATATTCAACTGAACGAATTAAACATGTAGCGTACACATTGTGGAAAAACAAAAGTAAGATACTGAGGGAATCACCAAGTTATTTACAGATTTGTTATATGTCGTATTTGTTGAAAATTAAACATTTTCATTGGTTGTTTCTTGTCTTTTCAACACTCTTAGGCGGTAAGGATATCTATTTAATCAAATTATGCTAATGTAGTACAATAACAAGCTTTAGTATCGTCCAATCATTAAATGCATATTTTAACACTAATCTCTTTTGCTAACCTGACCCACGTGGATTTAGATAGGGAACAACCCCGAATATTAAGAGAAATTATAGAAATATTATGCCAAGTAATATAACAGCTTGTCTGTATCAATCACAATTATAAAAATATGACACAGAACCATGAAATTTTTTAACTGAAAATTTTGCCTTCTAATACCTTTAATATAAAAATTAAATTTTGTATAACTGTTTAATGTGCATTAGTCATAGAACTCCCCTTACCACTATACGCATGTAGTTTTGATTTTACTTTCTTATTTTATTCGAAGACTTCAGCTCAAATAGTACTTTTTGTCATGATCATTATCATTTAATTGTACAAATTAACATGTAATAAATTACTAGTCGTCCACGTAAACATTGCGTATATAAACACAGCTAGTTTCATAACACACCAATATCTAGGGGTGTATTATTTTAACATTTTTATATTTTAATACGTTTACACTTAATTCATGAACATGTCATTTTATGAAATTTACAATGTGTTTACTCACTATTCAAAAAAGATCTTACATATAATTTTTTCTGTTTAAATCAGTAAAATGTTATTCACGTATGAGCTTATTCATCTGTTTATAGGGCAAGATTATTGTACAAAAAGACACATGACCTAGAATACAACATGTAGCCTACATAATAAAACAAATGAATAAACAAGAATTATATGTCAAATGAAAAAATAAGTAAATATGAATGTCATCTCATTATCAGTACACCAGTGCTATCTTTCGTTTCCTATCAAAAGAAAAAAGTCTGTAATGTATAAAATAAATATGACAAATTTTTTCATGTTAAACGTCTGATATTTTTATTATGACGAGGGCATCTTTTATGAATTTGGTCACAACAATTTTCGGTGACAGCACTATAGATTGCACAAGAAATGTCTGAATAACAATTGACCGCTTCTGGAACGGGACTAGAATGAACATAGTTTTTGTTAAGATTTGATTTCTAAAATGACAAGTTTGTCAAACAGCCTGACAATGTGATATATCAAACACTGTATCCCTATTAGACCCAGACTTAATGACTCTATACAAATTGTATGGACATTTATAAACAAAATATTCGAAAACCAGGAATCATATAAATACTTTTACGTGCAAATCTACTAAATTCTCTTCCTGTTAAAATGTACACTTCACTATAACACAGACAGACTGACACTCTATTGTAAGTCACTATACAAATGTATGAAGATATTTTCATCAACAGTAGACTTGAAAACCGTTTTACAACCATGAAATTACCCAATCATAACATGCATTAAAGGCACAATTAACCGTTCAAACCGTTCTGCTTTCTAAATCTGAGTTAGACAAAATGTTAAATTCTTAAAAAAGTGGGGTACTTTCATAAGAGCACACTATATTCACACTATATCCTGATCCAAAATAGTTTAAAAACTTAATTATGTAATTCGGAGTAAGTTTTCTCTCTAATAAGACTTCATCTTAAAAAAATATTTTGATCAAAACTAATGTTTCAAGTATTGACAACCAAATTCCACTTTCGGTTTCGATCTACTTTCAGTTTGAAATAAACAATTGACATGAACATATCTAGGTAATATTTGCATATATTTAAAAAATCTTGTTCATAAGAGGTGATTGAAATAGATAAATGTCTTTTCTTTGCCTTCAAAAAACAGAGTTACTTTTGATATAGGGGCTTTAAACGTCGCACTAAGGCACTAAAATATTAAAGGCCAAACCAATCTGAGCCGTTCAATAATCTTAATTGGAATAAAAATTGATTTCCTTTAAACTTATCAAAAACCGCATTGATTTGAACAACTATCTCTGAAAGTAACCATGATCTTGAAAAATTCTATATCTAACAATATTTCTGTAATAAAAAATTCCACAATAAAAACTTAAACATTTGTAAAAATAATCATACGGTTAATATACAAATGTTCTAAAAAGTTAAAACAATACGCCTATTGAATTTCTGTATACCATCTTTTCAAATATAAATCTTAAAATAGTATGCAAGAACTGAGAAAAATGTATGTGATGATAAGCCGAAGAAATGTCACAAAATAAACTTATTGGCTAAGACACAATTTTCAAATTGAAAAAGCTATTTTCTGTTAAATTTTGTACAATTAAGTCTATAATGAGTCTGTTTTCTCGACATTGTTTACTGACAACTGTAACAAATTACAAATCTGAAGAATGAATGATAATATCAGAATGTTCCGTACGTATTATTTTCCAAAAATAAACTATTTTGAATTTTAAAATATAGTCTAGAACAACTTGAGTGAACATTGCTAAAGCGATATGTAATTGCAAAAACGTACTTTCATTATGAAAAAGTAAACGGTCTAAATTATAATCATTGTTACGACAAATTTATTTTAAGAATACTTATCTATTTCAAATTGTCACTGTGTAAAAGACTTCTTCTTACACCCCATGGTTTTGGTAGTTGTTTGTTGCTAGAACCACTGAGAGCTTGATATTCCATGAACTAAAAATCTGACGACAATAATTTGTATTCTCCATGTAGCATAGTTCTGCAGCAGACGAAAAGTCCTTGAATTGTTTAAAGTCGGCATTGAAGTAGATTTCTTCACATAAATTTCGTCGTAATAACTTCTCATATATTGGAACTTCTAAAAATGGTGTACTTCTCTTGAGCCATTAGTAAAAGTCGCATTTAAACCCAACTGGTTGACCATGTGCTCCAAAAATGTATAATTTTGCCAATTTTTAATTCTCTAACAAACTTCTAACACAATGCAAAGACTTCGAATGACTAAAACACACTAAGTAAGCTATTTATATGGTGTGTAATCACACAAACTTCGTGCTAAAACTACACATAACTCACTACTGATATGGTTTACTGAACCCTGGATAAATTCATTTCTTTACATTACCCAAGTGTTATATCGTGAATTTACACGAGATATAACACCCGGTGTGTTTCTTTACCTTCGAAATAGTTTAATCCTCAATCATAATCCCGTAAACGTTTACGTGGCCACGTAATAGCTTTACGTGGCCACGCAATGGCTTTACGTGCGCACGTAATAATTGACCAATGAGAGTTGTCGAAATTGGCGGCCTTTTGCGACAACTCTCATTGGTCAATTATTACGTGCGCACGTAAAGATATTGCGTGGTTTTACGTGGCCACGTAAACGTTATTGTGTGCGCACGTAAAGCTATTACGTGGCCACGTAAAGCTAATACGTGGTCACGTAAAGGTTATAACGTGCGCACGTAATAGCTACTGCGTGGCCACGTGAAGCTATTACGTGGCCACGTAAACGTTATTGCGTGCGCACGTAATAGCTACTGCGTGGCCACGTAAAGCTATTACGTGGCCACGTAAAGCTTTTACGTGGCCACGTAAAGCTTTTACGTGGCTACGTAAAAAATTAAATATATCTCCATGTCACCTCTATGCCACCGTAAATTGATACAAAGTGTTTTGTATAATTTCAAGTTAAAATGTAATTGTGTCTGAAAGTCTGTAAATGTTGTTTCTTGCATTAAAAATGATCGAAACCGAAAGCATTATTTATTCGTCGGTGCTAAAAATTAAAATCCGACCATAAGAAAATTAAGTTCGTCGTAGATACTACCTACATATGGTTTAATGTAATTCTAAAAATATTTTAGATAATGAATTCTTGAATTTTATCAAAAGAACGGGTATACTTCCCTTTTTGAAAAGACACCATTAGAAACCAAGAAAAACAATTATTATAGTGCGAAGTAATTAAGATCGTATCTGTATACCTCAGATTTCCTAAATTGCAATATACCCATAGGTTCACAAGGAGCACCAGCGACCTTTAAAAATGTGCGTCGATTTTTTTCAGTAAACATGATAGTTTATTTGTGCTTTTATATTAATGATATTTATCAATGTATGAGGGCAAAACTATATAATAAAAGATGGCAAAACATGCATATCAGAAGAATACATATTGAATTAAAACAATTTACTGTATTATGATAAAATAAATTATAATCTTAATTATTAAATTGATTTTCTATTAACATATCAATACATTCTTGTGATGTCATCAACGTTCGTATTAACAACATAGTCACATGGTCACCTAAGGGGACCAATTTCAATTAATTCACGTGAACTTTGGTGAGTAAATCTATACTCGTGTCAATTATTTTCTACACTCGAATTAATCTCGGATTTGCTAATTTTTTAAAAGAAACGCAATAGCAATAACCCCGAATTCAAAACAATCTAAGATTATATAGCGGGTTAGCAAACCCCGAATTTGTCAGGAGTTAATCCTCCAGTAAAGAAATTGGGCATAAGCAGTATATACATGTACTTAGTGATCAATGAAGTGTTTATATTAAGTAAGGGATATACCACGAGAGGTGTCCAATATGTTAGATATTGGATAGCTGAGGCGCGTTAGCGCCGAAGCGTATCCAATATCTGACATATTGGGCACCTCGAGGGGTATATCTTACTTAAATCACAGCTTACCTACAGATTATTATTATTGTGATACAAAATGAATTATAGTTTACATGCACGTATCACAAATAACTATTAAAGAGTTATACATTTCAACTTCAACAAAAATCAATACATTTATAGAATTTAAATAGATATAGAAAAAATTAATTGTTTCCCAAATGGTACCCCTTTTGTTAGACAAATTAATGAATCGTTTGTTCACGAGATTTTCGTGCATATCCATTCACATGTAAAGAAATGTGTATTTATGACCGTGGTTGTTCATTTCGTTTCTGTTCTTCATTTAGTCGGGTATATTATACACGTGTGACAAAACCTAAATAATCATTGGAATTACAGTGTTTTTTTCATGGATATACTATTTATTATTCGGAAATCTTTCATTTGGATATAAATACATTACAACGGTTGCAATGCATAGAAAATGTGGATTATCAACTGATTCCAGTCATGTCCAAGAAGCGATATCAGCCACAGCCTGACACAAGTCTGATTTCTAATAAACTTGATGAGAACCTAATATTGCAGAAACAAGTCATAAGTAAGTTTATATATAAATGAAAAATATATTATATAAATAATAGCCACTTTGAGACCTGAGCCTAAGCCCTGTGTGCACCAAATAAATATTGCATCTTTCGTAAGCAACATGTCTGCCCTTCTGTTCACATATTAATCTATGTTCGATTCAAGGCACAAACCTATGATTATTTGATCATGGAGAGAGACAGTTGCGCAAGACCTAATTCAGAACTCAAATTTGTTCGTTTTCCGTCCGTGTGCAAGCGGTGCAAACAATTTCATAGTATTGGTAAAAAGCATGAACCACCTAAAATATCCTAAAGTTCTTAGTACATATATTTATAATGTGAAAGTTAGTTTGTATCGTTGACAACTTGCGACTTGTCAATGTCATTTTGGCATCGCTGAGCGCTAAAGCAATGTCTACCATGTTTCTGTTGTCCAGTGCAAGAATAATTTAGTGTTCTGCTATGATATTGTCTATGCTTTTGCTCAATATATTTCTTTTTTAATTTTCAGAACGACATCGCAACGTTGACATATTGTGAACATGAATTACACCATTAATACTAATGTCTTCAATTCGAAGGGAAATGAGTGCAGAATTCCAAATTTTGATTTTATTTGCAAACGTTTGTTCAATAAATGAAAAAAATACTCCCCTCGTTCGTCTGCTTTTTTTCTTGAATTACACACCGCTTCCTTTGTTTAACATGGGTTGATATATTTCGGAACCCCCTTGTAAAACAAAAGATTTCACTAGAGCGAGTTGTTCTTTTTCACGTGGGCGAGTTGATATTTAGATATCAACCCGGCCACGTGAAAAAGAAAGACCTGCCCTCGTGAAATTTCAATTCGTGTAATAAATGGAACGCAGTCTACGTGAAAATTTAGAATTTAAAATAAACACGAACTGTTTAAATTTTGATATATTATATTTATTACAAAACTTTTTGTATTTCCATGAAATGTTTATTACAAAACTTAAATCATTTCGAAAATATAATCAGAACTTAGGGTTTCTTCAAAAGTTGTGAAATATGAATATGATGTATTTATTCATGTATAATGATGTTAGTAGTGATGTTAACCACTTGAGATACTTCAAATTCTGGCTAATTGACTTACGATTATACTACCAAATTAGATATGATCGAGAATAAGTATTAAAATAACACTGCTCATGACTTTGTCCATATAAGACGTAGAATTGCGTAATTTACCGAAAATGAGATAATGGCATTGAATAAAAACAAATACTAGCATTAAATACAATAAATGAATCCAGAAACTTGTTATTATGCATTTAGTTAATTTGTTAATTAAGTTTCTGGATTCATTTATTGAACAAATTTATTATTATTATAATTAACAAATATTATTTACCGTGGCAGATTCTAAAACATTTATTCAAAATTTCGCTCGTTATCTGTTCATTAAAAGTTTCAGATCCACTTAATCGCTCGTAAGAGAAAAGGATGCACCCAAGTCAAATTCGTTTGCAAATATGAAGTCCATGCCCAGTCGATGTACATAATCACTCAAATCGTTGTGTAAGTCGGATATTAACCTCGTGCTACGGATTTTCTGTGTTAAAACAACATGGCCTTGGACTTCTCAAAATCCTCAAACGCTTCGCGTTTTCGGATTTTCACGAGAAGTCCGCGGCCAGGTTGTTCTAACTCAGAAAACCCTCGCACTCAGTCAATATCCTTTACGTACATCAAAAAGGTAATCGTTCACTATTAAGGTTACACGTTCATTATCTGATGTGTTTGGACAATATCTATCGTGTTGTCCAATATTAGACTTACACGTTAGATATTGTCCAAACACGCCAGATAATGGACGAGTAATCTTAATATTGGACGGTTACCTGTACATTATTGAATATAAGGTACTGTGAAAACAATGGAATGACGTCACAGCTGTGGTTTAACCACAGCAAATAAAAGGTTTACTTTTTATGTTGAGAAGTTTATGTAGTAAGAGCATTAAAATGATTTGTATATTGATAGCTGTTTAATGTAATGATACTGCGGTCATTCATTGTATTACTTGGAGATTAAGTTGTTTTACAGTATTGTACCATAATTAAAGTACCATACAGAATTTGTATGCAAAGTGACAAAGTGTACAGGGAAAACTGTACTTCAAGATTTTATATGGGAAGAAGAGGAAAATAAAATCTTTTTTGTATTTTGAACTGATAGTATTTGCCAGTAATACAGGGTAGAATTAACATTTCGCTCGCATTATTGCACTGCTCGATTCGTACTTGAATCGACTGTTTAAGAAGTAATCTTTGGTATGGATTTGTTAGGTTGCAATGTGCACGAAATTCTTTCTGTATTTCAATTCTTTGATTTTTATATTTTTGAGTCAATGGAAATTGCTGAAACAACTAGTTGTTGTCAAATGGGTAATATTCATGTACACGAGTGTAGTAGTCATGCTATGCGCTATTTCGTGACAAATAATAATTTGTATAGAAAGGGAACACGGCGATAACACCTTAATTATTTGTTACTGTAGTAGATCACGTGACTACAGGTCCGGGATATGTAACTTAAAACTTAAAAATGAATAGTGCATTCTCAATAAAACGTATTTTGTTATTAGCTATTGATTTGAGATAAAGTTTTACTCCAGGTAATGTTGTTTAATAACTTATGGCCAGCCTTATGATAATTAGGAATTTCTAGAAACGTTAATTATTCATGTTGATAATATACGACTTTGCTTCAAGTGGTATTCTATGGAAATATAAAGCCTTCAAGCTGGCGAAGAGAAACAGGTAAAATCGTAAATCGGAGGAATGAAAGAAGGTTACACTTTGTTTATTTTGTCATGTAACCGGAGCATTTGACCTCAAGGCTCTATATCAAATTGCTATAAATTAACTGTTGGATATTGGACTTTAAACTTCAGGGCTGATATGGTGTAAACTGTGGCATTATAATCAAAGCATTAGCCATTATAATAAAATCACTGCTTTTATAAACATCTGGGCTATCGTGAGATTCAGGCATTTTGATTTGTTCCAAATCTCATATTGGCCGAGTTTTCTCATAAAAGCCGTGTTTTTTTCCTCAGAAAAAAATGCCGCCATTTTGAATGTTGGTACAACCTGTAGTCTGATCAATATACCCGAACGTTACATTACGTTCTGTAACGTTAGGGTCGGAACAATTTAACCTAGAGACAACTCAACCCGAGACAACTCAGTCCCCAACTAACTGGTTGAGTTGTCACAACTTTGAGTTGAGTTATCCACGGGTTGAATTGTCTTCGGGTTGAGTTTTCCCGTATCCGTAACGTTAGCTAACAGTAGTTACAGAACACGCTGCTGATAAATAAATAGTTAACCCTTAAGTGATATCCTTAATGCTTCAGTCACACTACACCGCATAGCGTTAACGGACGCCAAACGCAAAGAAAAATGCGGCTGAAAGTTATCCGGTGATGAAAAGCATTTCCCGCTGCTGCTCGGTGCTCTCATGATCGCTGTACGGGGCGCATAAAACGTACAAAACGCACCATGACCGAACGATCAACGCACATATACCGGATGAACGACGTACAGTTAACGGACTTCAACGTACTAGTAACGGATTTGTACCGCACAAAACGTACACGCAGCGCATGAAGAACTGACAAAACGTTCTTTGAACGTTCGACGAGCGTATTTCTACCGGTCACGTGACGGACAAAACTGGTATAAATTATACTATAAATAGTCCGATATTTTTTTTTCGTTTCGTCATAATAGTTTCCACGCTCTCAGAGATCACACACGTGCTCCAAAATGCCAAAAGCCAAGGCTACCAATGCTGGGAAGGGTAAGGCCAGGGGACTGAGGAATACTTCAAGGTCACCCTCTCCTCCCCCTGATAATGATGCTGTTCAAGAACAAGAAACCATTAAAGTTACTGAGGAAGAAACTCCGTCTGTAAAAAATCCAAAAGACTCAGATCTACCAAGTGATTCATCCATGCCGTCTACTCAGAAGTTAAGTCAGTCAAAGAAACCAAAGAAATGTTGCCGCCTCCGTGATAAATCAGGCCCACCGGGCAAGAACGGACTCGAACCGGACAAATACAGAATAAGGAACGTACGAGTAACGAAAAAAACGCATACCAGCGCATGGTTACCGTACATCTGACGGACAACTTTATCTGGTGCTGTACGTTCCAAATATTGAACATGTTCAAAACTTTCCACCGAACGGAACGAACACCGCCGGACATCGCCGGACAAGAAGCGCAAACGCCGCATGATAAACGGAAAATAAACGCATGCGAACGGACATGGACGGATTGAAAATTTTGTTATGCGTTGGACGTCCGTTAACGCTGTTTTCACAATGAGGCTAATAATTATGATAGTCTGAAGTCCAATAACAAGGCCATTATGAAAACAACTGTTTACAATATACATGTAATTTACATGTTGTTAATAATTGAGTGTAATATAAAATTAGAGGTTGGCTGTTTGATGGTCACGTGGTGTAAGTACAATATCCTTATCGTAAATTAGTTTATTTCTGGCTGTAAGAATGCAATTTATATTTTATCCATTTGTTTATTTAATTTTTATTTAAATCATCAATTTATTTATTTAAATCATCTATTTAGTTTTTTTTATTAATCTATTATAAGGTGCCCTTTTACCATGCCATTTAAAATGGCCTGCATGCATATAAACAATACGTTACTTTTTGCTTTTTGATAAAATGCGTCATGCTACTTTAAATGGTTTACAGTTCAAAAATACACTCATGGGCGGATTTTTCCCGGAAATTTCATGTAGGGCCCGAACCTCCCTGACCCCTCTAGATCCGCCAAGCAGCCAGTCATGTTTATTCATAATGCTACAATATTGACAGTACCATTGTGTAGGCGTATTGAATTTTGTTACCGGCAGATTATGTGTCTGGAGGTTAGAGCGAAGATTGACTATATTTGTAAATCGATTCTATATTGCGTGCTTTGTGACGGAAATTATACAAATAAATGGAAAATCAGATTTCACATACATCAGTCAACAAAACTGGGATGAATAATACATGGAGTTATTGTCTGTTTTTTCTCAACTGTCTAGGCTTGAATAATTTCACGGTAACTGAATGCATTGTTTTTGTAATTGCGGCCTAATTTTTATTAGAAATATCTTGACAAAAACTTATCACACGGCATAAGAAGCTTTACTCAATCATAATACACACTTTCGGAAACTCAAGGATGAATTACGACAATAATTTTATCAAACGCATTCACCGTGAAATTATTCATGTTTTGACAGTTGAGAAAAAACGAACAATAAATGTATAGCTACATATGGTGTAAAATTTGTGATTATATCTTCGTTTTCCAAACATAATAATTCTGTGTCTTTTAAAAATATTGTAGGTCGTATATATTTTAAGACTTTATTCTAATTATGTTCAATTCATGTAGTCTGTAACAAAGACATTCGCCTCGGTCACTATTCATCAAAGACTATATACATGTTTTATATTGTATTGAATAAATCCATTCGGAACACCTCGCCTATTCATTGAATGAATAGTGAATGGCCGAGGAGTTCTGAAATAAATTAATCGGGACTGTGCAGGTCGCTTGTGGTCTGCAATTGTGTAAGAAAAAAATCAGTTTTATGTTGGAAAGGCAAAAAACGTTCCAAAAGTTCTTGAACCAATGGAATTTTGAGAAAGAATTGATATGCTAACCGCAAGTAATTCTATAAGGTTAATACATGTGATATAGTTTGAATCATGTGCTAAAAAAACTAATTAATGCTAATTTTGGAATCGGCTCAGATAACACCTCGATTCTTTTTATGGGTGGTGTATTCTAAACCAGAATTGTGTCCAAGGACTTACAGAGAGTGCTGTCTATGATAAATACGTTCGATTTGTCGGTAAAATAAAAATCAGTATTCCACTGTTACGATACTATGGAAATAAATTTGTAAGTTTTAGTGTTTGGATGCGCCGCCGCTTGATGGACTACTTTTGTCAAAGGCGCAATAGGGGGAGGTATATTAGACTTAAATAATAAATAATGCCGGTTTGAAGCATACATTAAATAGAAAATTCGATTATTTTGGTGTAAGATTGATTTATTTTACTTGTGAGTTACTGGTGCAATATTTTCACGAGTGGCGTAGCTACGAGTGAAAATATAACTTATTTAGCTCATTAGTGAAATAAAACTCGGGCTTACCCAGAAATAAACAAATAGTCTGAGTATACATTTGTATTTTATTGTTTTGTTAAGGTTCTCAACATAACAGCAACATAATATCGATTTCATATTACAAGGATTGTTCAAAGCTAGAGTCTGTCAACACCCGCACCTAGATAATGATGAATCAGTTTTAATGAACGTAAGACAAACAACAAAAGTTCCTTCACAGTATCGACTTTAAGTCCATTCTATGAACAAAAGTGTTTTGGACGGCTATTTTCAACACGAAGAGCATAAAAGAATTCCATTTATAATAACCGTGTATTAGGTCAAGCATATGTATGCACTTTATATACTGGACTCGCTCACTCTGAAGGTGAATAATGTGGTGTACGTACATAATTTTTCTGATTTAAACAGACCACTTTGACATTCAACGTTTACTATAAAAAGTGCATATGTGCATAATGTAAGTTATATATGTTGCCATGTCAGTAAAATTTGTTTAATCTAAAAAGTATACGCACATATTTCTTGCAGCTGTCGCACGGGAGCCTTCTATATCCGTATATAGCCCGTACGGTGCCCGTACTGTCGCTCTTCCGATTCACCTCACGACTCTAACATTTATGTGACAACAAGCTTGTAGTCAAGCCGTACAAACACAAGGTTTTCTACAGCCTACGGCTGTCTGCACTTACGGCCCCGCAACAAGCCATGATTTTATGGGACTGAGACATAACTAAACTATTAAGTTGGTATGATGTTTCATCTCTGTGGACAGTCCTCACAGCGGCAATGCTCCGCACAGCATACACTGAGCGGCTAATCTGGGACGTATGGTACAGAGTCAATAATTAGGGACTTTAGTCAGTTATCTTTCTCTCATAAAATCTGAAGCAATCCAATTGGTAAGTAGGTCCTTACAGTTGGAATCCTCGGATTTTATCATTGAATTCCTATATAAGGATAACAAAATATTCCATCTAATATCTTTCTTGTTAATTAAGATATTAAAAGAAGTGGTCAAATTTTGATAGTTCTTTGCCCTAAAAATACTTCGCTTGAATTTCAAACAAATTAAATGATTTACAAAAAAAGTTATTTAAGATTAACTTTGGCAAATTGACATTGAAAAGTAAGGGTAAAATCCGAGTAATCCAACTAATAGGACCTACCTATTTGGGGAAATAACTGACTGAAGTCCATTATTGAAATTGAAATAAGATGCTCGCGCTTAATACCATATGTAGATACATTGTATAAGGATGGTCACAATTAAGTTAAATTGTATAAATAGATGGTCTCCAATTGCATTGGAATCTCATAATAACAAAAATGGTTTTAAATTTTCTGGTTTCTTTTGATTCTCTTTAATTTTAATACATTCAATTGTTTAAAAATTTAATTATTATCATATACCGCATTTGTATAGCACTCTTTTCATATTGAATATATGTTCAAATATGTTAATGTTAATGAACAATATCATCAACAGCTAAATCTGTGTTACGTGTATATTTCCAAAATAAACAAAGACATCCATCTGGGCTATTTTGCTTTCGCCTGATTATTTTGGTAGCAGAAAATGTATTGTAAAAATATTGCAAAAAAACCACATAGATATACCCCATGTACTTAATAGTATTACATGTTCAAGATAAGAAGAAAATTATGACTTTAAAAATAAGAATCAAGATAAAATATTAAAAATTGACTAACCTGCTGTTACAAATTCCTCAATATGTTCTGCCAGTCCTTAATTTATCCAATATGGCTGCCCAGTACGTACGTCAATGGCAGATTTCTATGACGATGTCCAATAATCAATTACTCTGATGCTATCCTCTATGTGACAATTGTGTGGAGTTACTGAACAGAATCGATAAAAGACTGTCAGTTAGAATTCTCATGTCGTATCACTGATAGTGTGTCTTAAACAAGATAATTGGTGTTTATGTAACGGAATAGCGATTTACGGTTACAACAATGCTAGGGTTGCCAAATGCAAAATGTCTTAATTACTTTTTTTTCATTTTTTATTTAATTTTACTTCGTTAAGCAAGTCTTTTAATTGGTACTATAAACTTTTGCTGGTTGGGACATGGGCAAAAATATCATTTTTTCACCTTAACGCAATATGGCTATTTTAAGATGCTCTTATTTCATCACTAAATGACTGACAGTTATGCAACTTGGTCAAGCTATTGGCCTGAGTGATTGCCTTTAAGTAAAACCAATTCGAACGCCGATCTTAGTTACCATGACAACGCATGGGCAAAGCAATAGGACCAAAAATGATCTTAAAAAGCAAACATTGTGCTCATTTTCAACACCAAATTTGCATTTCATCTTTCATTTATACTTTCCCGAAATGAGGTCTTAAGTGCTAGTTCTTTTCAGAGACTGAAAATATGTTACCATGCGTCATTTTCCGGTACTCAATAACCCCGATATTTTGGCGATGAGGGGTGCTGCACCCCTTCAAACCCGAAGGGGCGCATTGGAGTATGTGCTACATGTATTGCATGCAAGACTTCTAAGTTTAAAACAATCTCTGTAAACAAATATCCCATAGACCTGTGTAGCATAGGATCTCTTAAGGTCGTTTGAGGGGACATTTCGAGATGGCACTTGTGCTGACCAATCAATGCGTAGTTTTCATCTAGAGGAAACACTATTAATAGCGAGTAGGCGAGCAGAGAATTTTAGATCGGGTTTTAATAAGATTGGGTTTGATATGGCCCACAATGTCCGGATTCCAAAATGAAATTCAAAATTGTGTTGAAATGATACAAACTGCATGTACATGTACATTTGTATTCGAAATATCGATTAGAATTTAAACACACTAAGAATTAGTTGTTTTATTGGCTTAAGAGAATTTTCACCAGGATTGTTTTTTAGAGGAAAATTGCATTACGAAATTCAGTGTTTTTTTCGTCTCGTAAATTTCCCCTGTGAGACAAACTAAAGTGAAAAACAATTTAGATTCAATTACATATTATTTTACACAGCCGGTGATATTCTTAATCTTTCAATGGATCTTTGTCTACAAATACAATTGTTCTGATGACAGGGAAAAGAGAATACAGTAAAAACTCTGAAAACCGGACCTGGCTCGGACTGACCAAAAAGTCCGGTTTTCAGAGGATTCCGGTTTTCAGAGGTTTATATAGAATCACTAATTAAACATAGCGACATTTCCCTACATTAAATGGATAGTTCAGCTATATCTTAACTCATTTTTATTTACGTTTAGTCAATTTTGGGTTGGTAAGTGTAAATTTACTGAGAAAAAAGATGATTAAAATATTATAACTTTTCTTTAGTTACATGTTCATGATTGTTATCAATGGACTTTAAATACATTCAAATATATAACCCATAAATATAGATGCTATTCTCAATAAAATGAATGCATATTATCACATAACAACAATAACAACATCATATAAACTATTTTCCAATATCTTACTCAAAATAAAAAGATAGACATCATTATTTTCTTACAACTAACAAACTTTAGTAATTTTGAAAACAAACATGTAGCCTTTTTATTTGTATAAAAACTATATTTGAAATTAAAATATTTTCACAAATTATGTCTGTACAACAATACATGTTTATACAAAACAAACATTACAAGACTCCTAAACAATGACAGACAAGTGTTTTTCACATCTGTACAGATAAAATGCTTGGATATTTAATTAACAATTGACATCTGCCAGGGATTATGATTAACTAACTGTTACAATACACAGAAAGTTGACACTTGGTGTCCGGTTTTCAGAGGATTTTTTATGCATATTTATCATTAGAAGCCATGGCAAAAGGTCCGGTATTCGGAATTCAGAGTGTCCGGTTTTCAGAGGATATTTTTCAATGCATTTAATAGGGAAAAATATGAGACTTTTAAAATCGTCCGGTTTTCAGAGGATGCCGGTTTTCAGAGGGTCCGGTTTTCAGAGTTTTTATTGTAACAATTTATTTAATGTATCTTTGACAAGTAATATTGATGCATTTGACGGTCATTCTCCCTCCTACCACTGATTCTAAATCGTGTAGGACAGTTGTTAGTCACTGACGGAAGTGTGCCTTTTATCTTAGCAGCTATATATAGAGATTTAGTCTCCATGAAGGAATGTTGATAATGTTGACTGACCTTCGTAATTATGACCTTAAAATGTGTTACTACGGCGATAAACCCAACCACAATGTATTTGACATAAATACAATCTGCGTAAACACATATCCAGTAGACCACGTACGTACTGGATCTGTACTTTTTCCCTTTGAGGTCACGTCGAGATGAACTTTGTGTCGACCAATCAATGCGTAGCTTTCATCTAGACGAAAACACTATTAATCACATTTTGATTTCGTAATTTCTATTTTTAGACCAAGTTTTGCTTGCTAATTTAACCGCGGTAATATTCACAGGCTGCGATTGGGCGGCTCATTTCAAATTTCGTGACGTAGTCGATGTAAACAAGTTACGTATCATAACAATTTCGTCATGAATATTATGATGAGAAAAGGTCACCTGAACGTGACCTTCGTTTGGAAAAGGCCAGATCTACATTAGCGAGTATGCGAGCGGTAAAATTGTAGATCGGGTTTTAATCAGATTGACATAAATACATTGGTCTTTGATGTTTATTGAAGGTGATTGTAATTTGCACATCGTCTCAATGTGTAGTTCCAAATAGGATTTTCTCGTAGTCAGACTTCAGGCATAAAGTTTTGACATGGGTTTCTTTTGGTGATATGATATTGTTTGGAAGACGGTATGAGCAGGGAATTATATACATGTTATCTATGACTCTGGGTATGAGTAACAAAGAGTGGCCTGCACAGTGTAACCGAATAATCCCACATTACTGGAGACCTATTGACTGGACATGAAAGAAACTTGACCATTGTACTACGGTAATGTTCCACTATTATAACCATCAAAATTAAATTGCCAGAAATAGACAATGAATTCAGTGCATAAAATATTCTATGCATAAAGACCAAGCTCAAATTGGACTATACAGTTATAGTAGAGGTATAATACGGCATTTGTACTCCTTTCAAGCTTTTATGGTAACACAGTAGTGTCTGCTCACGACTCAGAAGGTCCTGGGTTCGATACCAGTAAAGGACATGGGTTTTATTGGCTTATATTTAGCACACACGTAAATAACTCAATTGGATTTTTTTTGGTTGATTGCATCGTTAGATTGTCCCATGGACATTTAAGCTCCAGGAATTTGAGGACGAATTATGGTGAGGATAGGATGGATGTACGTAGTAGAGAAATAATATTGCTCTTTCAACTCCTTTGCCTTCAACAGGGGCGGATCCAGGATATTTTTCGGGGGGGGGGTCGAACTTTCAAAAGACAACCACTTGATACATTGTTTGCAGAATAACGCCATATATTCATAAGAAAAACTGCATAACCATTTGATAAACACAAACGTGAGCGAAGCGATCCCAAGAAAAATTGCTGTGTGCTACTTAAAAATGGCTTAAAAAATACACTCATAGACGGATACATTAAAAAAATTCAGGGGGTCCGGACTCCCCTGACCCCCCGCAGCCTATGCTTCAAGCTGGCTATTATGGCAACATGGTGTCTGCTTACGACTCTGCAGGTCGTGGGTTCGATCTCAGCTCTGACAATGTATTTCACTGGATAAATTGTCCAACTACAGACAATAGAATCAAGGTTTTACTGTATTATAAACATAGTATCTGATACATTCATCGGAGTGTGATCTGTTACCATTTCTGTGATAGAATCTTGTACAGATTTGTGACAACGTGACCAAGTCTACAAAGCCTGTGTTATGAAACTAATTGTAGACTGTGTTGGTGATATGCTATTTTCCGGAAGAAGATACCATGTATGAGAAACAAAGAGTGAGAGTGAACGGCAGTTGACCCATGGTTACATGCATCATTTGCACACCTCCTTACCTTGTTAATAAAATGATACTTGGTCAACTCTAGTATTGTGTGACTATAATGTTGTTGTTGTAATTCTAATACACTGTTTGTTTGTTTGTTGGGTTTAGCGCCATAGCAACACATTGTATAAGGTCATATAACGGGGGTCAGTCAACCTACTCACTCCTCCTGGAAAGGTTAAATCTCTTGATTTAGCTATTAACCAACTACTAAGCGCATACTTTCGTCAGTGACTGACAACTGCCCTACATAATTAAAAATCATTGGTAGGAGGGAGAATGGCTATAGAAATAATTTCATCACCAAGCTCCACGAAAGTATGCCCCACCAGGGAATCAAACCCACTACCAGTAGACTTGAGTGCTACCAACTGAGCTAGCCAGGCGGCTAAATACACTGTAGAAGGAGCTGATCCCATGGTCACTATAGTGACAACAATCACTAGTCTCATATAGGGTGTGACTTCTATTATAAATATCTAAAAGAAGTGACATATAAAGTGACATTGCCTAACAATAAAAACAATTTGTTGATATAAACAAGTTTAAATTATTAGGATTGTGCAGGCTTCATAGCAGGTTTTCCTAAATATTTTTTATAGAAATCTTCATTAGAGAATTTCACAAAAATTCAAAAGGAATAGATCTAGTGATTTTACATTCAAAATTTGATTCTTTAAACAGTTAACTTCTTCAAACAGCTCTTTAAAACTCAAAGTCGAGGCAGACTTTTACAGTTTTCTTCTTTAAACTGTAGCATTTGTGATGTCATTTTCACGTGGTATTGCCATTGTGTGTTAGTGACATTGAAAATAAAAACAATTGCCCACGAAAGAAGAATAAGAACAGAAATACATATTCATGTAAAAATAATTTTAATCTGAACTTTTTAATCTGTGAAATAGACAATTTAAAAAATAATTGCATAAACATACATTTAAAACAGATTGAGTCTACAAGTTACCTCTCGTCACAACATTCACAGTCTTTATTTTTTTCTCACAACAAGAGACATTGATCCTAACCTTGTACCCATCACTCTACTCATGAAAATTTTACAGTGCTTTGTATCAGCAAATTGAACCACTGGGCTATACAAGCAGGTGAAATATCTATCAATGGTTCATTATAAACAAGAACAATAATCATGGAGCCCATGTTCTAAGGCTATCACTAGCTTGTAGTAACATAGCAGTTGTCTAATAAAGGTTTGCAACAATGTAGCCAAATGAATCTTTAGTTAGCAATAGGTAACAAGTTGTTTATTCGCTTACCAGAAACTTTGGAGCACCTCTGCTTTTAAAGATTGCTGCCCCCATGGTGTATGCCTTTCTTTTTTGTTAGTGTCTATATTTAATGCATAGATTTTGTCAGGGCAGTTAAAGTGGTAATAATTGATTAGTATTTTCTTCATTTGTAATAATTCTTAACTTTTGTTTGTGGAATGCTTCTTCTTCTTCACGACTTGGATTTGCAAAACTGTTTCATGGAACTTGTACACCTCAAAACTGCACTTTCAAAAATCACTATAAATCAATTTCCTTTAGGAATGGGCTCATGATGTTAAAGAAGCTTTATATTGTATAGTCCAATAATTAAATACTCTAGTTAGCCATTGTTGCCAATATTTCTCACAGATTTTACTAGACATTAAATGTACAGTAGCTGGTTCCCCTGATGGATAAGCAAACACAAGGGCACCATGTTTTAAACTGGGTACCTGAAATGGAAGAAAAAAAAGTACATTGTATTTTTCAGACTTGGTTACATGCATATGATCACTCGCCAACTTTATAGCTATTACCTCTGAATATAGTAGGTATAAAACAAGTGGTAAGTACCAAATGATAAAGCTTAGTACCTATAGACTAGGGCTGCTGCGAGTATCCAAGTACTCGGATATTCACGATCCCGACCAGAAAATCAAGTACGAATATTCGTCATGTCTGAAATCGTCGGATTGCGATCTATTTTTGGAAATAATGAAAGAACACTTGCAGCCTATTTACCACTGAAAACGAACCGCACTACAAGTGAAAATTTTAATTTAATTCAAAATTTCGTTTGATACATATTAAAACAAAAATGCTATCACGGAATATGCCCATAAAATGCCTGGTAATAGACATGTTTGGACTACATGGTTTTCCATTTAGAAAAAGCTTCTGTAATTCTTCACTTATTTTTGTTATGCCATGAATTCTGTATGCTTCTCCATTAACAACTGTTTTGTGGTTCGATTCGTGAATCGCTACACATGAATCGTGATTCTGATCGGATCGCCACTTGCTCAACGATCCACAGCCCTACTATAGACATTAAGGCCATAAACTTTTTTATGTATACATGTATAACCAGTCTATGAAATAAGTGGGTGTCCCGTTGTCCGGGACAACCAATTTCTAGTTTGGGCAACCAAAAAATTTATTTTGGGCAACTACTTCCATATCCTAATTTTGTAGACTGTATTGTTTTTTTGCTAATACAATTTACATGTATTAGACATGTCACTGAAGCGGTACAGTTTTAATGATTTCAGAGTTTTTCAGTTTGATTTATTGTTCAGACATTGGTGTAGTTAAAACCATAGGCAAATTCAAAATTAAATTCATTTATGCCTGGATGTAAGCATAGTTTTAATTAACTGTAAATAAGTAAAGTACTTCAGAATGATTCGATTACAGATATAAGAATTACTCAGTTGTTTAATAATTTTAATAAACAGTGATACAAACCTGTTATAACCATACCACAGTGCAAACAGAACAGTGAGATGGGCGGACCACTGCAGCCCTTATTTAAATACCCAGAAAACAGTATTGAATCAGATATTACTTACATTATATTGTTTAAGTATTCCACTTCTATTGATGGCTCCCATATAAGCTACAACTTGTAAAGGATTATCATATGTACTGCTTAATATAGGTTTTAACTTGCTAGATGTTTTCCATTCTATTAGACTCAAATTACCCCTGCAAAGTAAAATAGAATGATGAATATAAAGATATTTAGACAATAGATATCTATGTACTCTTCAAAAAATAAACATGAGCAATTATAATTTGATTGCATTTTGTTGATATCATGTTGAAAGCAAACTAAATGACCATGGAAAAAACAAGTTTTACTCTCTCTGATTTTAATATACAGTGCCCACCAAAAATCCTTAAGCAAAATCCTGTTATAGAATAAACCCAGTCATATTTGCTAAAAAAAGAGTAGCTAAAAGCCTGTTAATTCTGAAATTAGTATTAATTTATCAACATGTGATAAAAACTAAGTACATAAATAATCTTAGAAAAACTTTTGAGGCCGCTTCCTGGTCCCCCAATATTGAGCTTGTAGGATAAAGTGTCTTGCTCAAGGAAACAATGGGGTATAGTTTTAGATGGGTTTCTAACCAACACAGAGCTGGCCATTAAATGATTACCAGTCCAACTTTGTAACTGCTCAGCTATGCCCACTCCTTATATTGTAGCTATGCCTATATTGAGCACACAGACACCTTCCTAACAGAATAATGTCCAAATGTTTAATGGGTAGCAAAGGGTATTTATAAACATGGGACTAGTGTATTAAAATATTGATTTGTCTAGTCTTTGAAATAGGTATTAGCTGGGAAGTCCCTTCAGATTTTACCATCCAAATGTAATCAAATCTATATGTATGAATATAAAAAAGACCGACTCATACCTAAAATCTGCTACACAGTCTACTTTGCCATTATAAAGCATATCTGGGTGTACACAAGGTTCCTCTATAATTTTAGTGTCCTTGACCTCATCTAATATGTCCTTGACACTTCTCCAATGACCTTCATTATTTGGATGAATATTAACATCATCTGTTCGTCCCTTTAATGTTAACTCTATACATTTATGTAGATTCAGACCCTTTCCCAGTGTTTCTGAAACATCAATAAACATTTATTATAATTATTATTATTAAAATCATTATATAACATATTTGTTCAGCTCTCTTTTCATATTGGAAATATATGTTCAAGAACGTTTCACAATAATATGCATAATTTATGAATAAATGAATTTGATTTCATAAATTTCATGTCCCAGTATTAACATTCTTCCTTCTACCACTGTAAATGGTTCTGTTTGTTTATGACTTCTCATCCAAACAGTAGGATCCCAAGAAAGGCAGACAAATTACATAATTATTGTCTTGGTATGCGCCAGAACTAGAAACAAGAATCCATGCTTCATTAGGCAACTGCTTAAGTTGTCAGGTTTGTATATAACTTTTATAGCCATGGTCTATAATATTGAGCTTGGCTTGAATTCATACATGTAACCTCTTTCACTGAAAATGTGATTTGAAATCTTTACCCTTTGATGTGGTATACCATTTAACTTTGCTTTGTACGAGCAAGTTGAAAGACAAATCTTTTCTTCATGCATTATCATTATGTGTACATGATACTTGAACAGTATATTGCTAGATACTGTAAACAATTTTACAGATATTCTTGCATTTCCCAATCCATGTTTAATTCACGGTTTCCTTTTTCTGTTATAAAAAATCCTGAACATTACAGGAATGAGAAAATTCAATTTAATTCAATTCTGTCTGATTACATAATGTAGTGATACCCACTTCCTTGGAACCAAGCCCATTAAAAACTTCTGAAGTGAACCACCCAAATAAAAGGAATAATTACTTTTCTGAAAATCAAGAAACTGCTCTTCTCCACCAAGTTCCTCAGTTTTCTGTTTCTTCCAATTTTCTAATACTTCTTTCTGTTTCTTTGATTCAGTAGCTTTTATAACAGTACTAACAGAGGGTAAATATTTAATATCTATCTCTTCAATTATCTGTTTGAATTCACCAAGCTTTGCTTTATCAACCTCTTTTTCTGTAGTCAATGGAAGTTCTAGTAAAACAGAAAAACATTCTGGAATAACAACATCAGTGTCAGTTGATGGGGTCACTTCAATTTTTGGTTTAGCTTTTTTCACTGTCTTTTTGACCACCTTTTTCACACCATCTAATGAGCTGTTTTCACGATTTGAACGTGTGAATTTTGATATATCAAATTTTTCACAGTAGCAGCGTTTTATCATCACATATGATTGTTTACATGGCTGAAGGAAACATTTTTGGCTAGATGCACATCTCACAAGAGTTCCAATAACTGACTTAGAAAACTTCATTGCATATCACTCTGAAAAACATAAGCTACAAAATAAAATCACCATAACAAAGTTTACAAAATAATTGATTATAAAATGGAAGCAATTAAAAATCAATTCATGCACCATCTGTTATCTTTGATTACAACTAAAATGAACTAAAAAGAGTACAGGGCTCGGCATTTATTATTTAAGTTGTTTCCCAGTTGGACAACATATATAAATATTCCAGCTATATGACTTAACTTTCAAGTAAATTAAGTATGTGTTGCTTGGATTGAGGACGAAAATGTAGTATAGCTGTGTATTAAATATCCTTTTAGTTTATTGTAGATATCCAAAAGGGGCGCGTGTAATGACAGTAGGATTTATAAGTCAAGGTAAATATATATCAATTTTGAATAATAATGAATATTAAAATGTTTTCTGATGTTTGAAAGATGAAACATACTCTTATTACTAGATCTACCTAACTCTAGTCTTTCCTGCGAGGGTTGTCTAAAGTTACAGCACTCCAGTACATGTAACTCATGACTGTGGGTCTAGAGTTTTAGTACCGTAACTCTAACCTCTCCCATTCTCAAACAGCAGGAATATTTACCAGGATTTAACCATCTAATAGTTCCTATAGCGTTTTCTGGGCCCAACTCTTGTGCGAATCTCCATGGAGTGTGAAGGTTTCAATTGACTCGCGCATTATATATGTAAAGGGTCTAAGTTTATCATTAATTTATGCATTAACCAATATTCAAATATTATTTTGCAAGATGAGCTTGTTATTTGCAAGCACTAAAAGGAGTTTGCCATATCGCATACACAAAAAGAAAATACTTAAGAACCTCAGCAACTGTTTTAATTGTTTACTCAACAAGAAGGAATCTTGAACCAAGCAGACTCCTAACACCGGTTTATTTACTAAAAGGGGAGATCACTGTGCTTAAAAATGATCATACAAAGCTAAGTTAAAACGCATATAAAACTTTTTATAAATTATAGATAATCATAATGCTCACCATAATTATTTCAAAAAATATATATTTATTTCATTCATCTTAAAATGTTTCACGTTTGATGTCACAATTTTGCAAGAGTCGGTGATACTTTAATTCGCATCTGCGTCTATGCGTCGAATTCCAAAATGGCTTCCAAAAAGAAAAAAGTAGTGACGAAAGACGATTTAAGACGTTTGATGAAAGAGACACAATCGTCAGTCAAGTCATCGTCTAAGAAAATAGATCACCCATTAGCAAAGTATAAATTGGTCTAATGTTAATTAGTTTTGACGACTGTCATGGACAATGCAAGAACATGAAACTTTTTGTCACATATTTTCGCGATGTTGCTTGTGTTAAATTTTCTACATCTACATCTACATCTACATGTTACTCCCGAACAATCAATTCTGACTATGACTGGGAGGCGCTTGTCAGGAAAACTGTGTTAAAAAGTATTAAGTGCATAATTAAAAGATAAAAAGATAAAAAGTTAAAAGATAAGAAAGAGTGCAAGATTAAAAACATACTGGGGGTGGGGACTAGAAGGTGACAGTCGCCAGCCTATCCTTGAAGGCATCTAGGCTGGGACTGGATTTGACCTGGTATGGAAGGCTATTCCAATACCTGATGGTTCTGGGGAAGTACGAGTTAAGGTGATACTGGGTACGGGACTGGGGAATCAGGTAGTTTAGATTTCTGGTTGGAGTCAGATGGTTATGGTCAACATATACAAGTTTGTATTGAATTTTGTAGAACACTACAAGGGAGGACTGGAGTCTGCGGCTTTCTAAGGAGGGCCACCCAAGTTCATTAAGCATTTGGGTAACACTACTATGAAAATCATAATTTTGACAAACATATCTTGTCATATTTTGCCAAGCATTTGGATCAGGAATTGTTTAACGGCATATAGGCTTGTAGAACCTTTCATGAATGTTAGTAAAAATGTAAACTAGCAAACTAGCATTGTCAAAAAAGCCAGTTATAAAACTGACAGTTTAAGCGATTGTTTTTTAATCTTGGGTTCCGAAAGGGTTGTTTGTTTGAGCCCCACCAGGGCTAGTTATACCTTCCATGAAAATTCGACTTAATGTTGAATAACCTAATGGCTGTTGGAAGTGACTCTGTGCACTAGCCTAATTATAGGTGTGTATAAAGTATCAGTGATTACAAAAATATTGCCATTAGAAACCCATGCACTGCTAATGGATGTGTCTGTCTGATATGCTCTGTTTACATTGTCATTGGTTTCTGTGGTTTGTCTGAAGTGAAAGTTGTTTAAAATTGTCATTTTTATGTTATGACTTTAACCATTTTTGACTTCCCATTTTGATTAAAATCTGACAGATTATCTATAGAAAACATTTACATGCTATTGTTTCAGTTATTGTTATTTTTTAAATAAAAAAATCAGTTTGAACTTTCCCTATAATATCGATAGTTTAAGATGGTTTAGACGTTTAATTGGGTACATTAAAATTTCTGTTTACATATGACATCACTGACGGTGACCTTAGAAGGAGATTTTTTACTTCAACACATGTTATTGGAGCTGGTATATGTCTGATTCTAAATTTTTTCCTAAAATTGTTAATCATTTGTGGCGAAGGGTTTTTGATAAGGGCACATTCAATATGCAACGTTTTTGAATTGTATAAAGTACATTTACATGTAACAAAATGCTTTCAACCATAGGCATTACAAATTTTCTCATACTGATTGCTAATGGCTTTGCTATTTGAACGCAGGTATGGAATAGTTAGTAAGTTTATTGCACAGCTTGTTGACTGCAGTTGTTTTTTACTACATTTCAGGTATAACACGCTAGATCAGCTTGTGTGTGTTCTTTGTAATACTGTTATTAAATCAGAACTGCTGTGGCCTACTCATTTACTGAGCAAGACTCATAAAGAGGTAAGATAACAAAGCTCATCATTTATATAAACTTCTTTTTTCATTACTGTTAGTGTCAGCGCGGACTAGAAAGGAGGAGGGAAATACTTAAAAAGTACAGTGTAACCTCTGCAGAGCGACTTTAGGCGGAGTTTGAAAAAAGTGCCGCTCTGCAGAGGTGCCGCTCTGCAGAGGAAGACTTTTTCTACCGATCACGAAAAACGGCCGTTTTCGGTACGGAAAACTGGTCGTTATCCGTTCCGTAATGTAAATACAGATATTAGCGGGCGCTGATCGACAAAATAAAAAGTTTTAATATGATTTTAAAGTTTTTAATTAATCATTAAAACCGTTAAAGATTCCTAGCATGATGGTTAGTTTTACACAAAAGAAAGCAATACACTAGAGAAATTGTTTCTGTTACCATCAAAATTGTTTTTATACATGTCTAATGGCGAATAATATTTTGCATGAATTATCGTCTTCTTTTCGGGAGTAAATATCTGATTCGACTCTTAAATCTCAAATAACATTCGAAGCTTTTAATAATAAGTACAATAACAAATAAGTTTCATTTACTATCGTCAACTAGGTGGACGTATGTACAACTGATATTTGATGACGTCAGCCTACCAAACAAAGCGCTCCTCATCTTACATGTAGGTCCGTTCGTTGGTGTCATGGAAACCATATGTCACTTGTTTATTAACCCCTGTTAGTCAAATGATTTAACAACATGACACTTTAGGGTAGTATTATACGATTAAATCTTCCGGTCATAGATAATTATCGATTATTGATATTAACCTTGCTAGACTTAGTGTCGCAGTACAGAGGTAAAGAATAACTATGGAAATTTATCTCAACAGCCGTTTACCGCTCTGCGGAGGTGTCGTTCGTTAGAGGTAAATCATAGTGCAAAATCGACGGGGGAATTCTAATATGCCGCTCGTCGGAGGTTGCCGCTCGTTAGAGGTGCCGTTAGCAGAGGTTATACTGTAGTAGAATAACGTGAAAGAACATTGAGTTTGTTTACAAAAGTGTCATCAAACATTTGACTTGTAAACAATGATACCTCAAGTGAAAGTTTTTGGTGTTAATACTGATTTCAGTATTTTGAGAATGAATTATTCTATGTAATTCTTATGAAATCTGTCTACAGTGTAACCTCTGCAGAGCGACTTTCGGCGGAGTTTGAAAAAATTGCCGCTCTGCAGAGGTGTCGCTCTGCAGAGGTAGACTTATTCTACCGATCACGAAAACGGCCGTTTTCGGTCCGGAAAACTGGCCTTTATCCGTTCCGTAATGTAAATACAGTTTTTAGCGAGCGCTGATCGACAAAAGTAAAAAAAGTTTTAATAAGATTACGAAGTTTTTTAAATAAATAATTATAACGGTTGACAATTCCTAGCATGAAGGTTAGTTTTATGCTAAAGAAAGCAATACACAAGAGAAATCGATTCTGTTACTGTCAAATGTTTATACTTGTCTAATGGCGAATACTATTTAGCAGGAATTATCGTCGTCTTTTCGGGAGTAAATATCTGATATTAACTTAAACCTCAAATAATCTTTAAACAGAATTCATTTCATCGAAGCTTTTAATAAAAAGAACAATAACAAATAAGTTTCATTTATTATCGTCAACTAGCTAGACGTATGTGCATCTGATACTTGATGATGTCAGCCTACCAAACAAAGCGCTCCTCATCTAAGGTCCGTTCGTTGGTGTCATGGAAACCATATGTCACTTGTATATTAACCCCTGTTAGACAAATGATTTAGCAACATGACACTTGAGGGTAGTGTTATACGATTAGGGGTCTCGCTTATTGTTAAAATCATCCGGTTATAGATAATTATCGATTATTGATGTAAACCTTGCTAGACTTAGTGTCGCTGTATAGAGGTAAAGATTAACTTTGGAAATTTATTTGAACGGCCGTTTACCGCTCTGCAGAGGTGTCGTTCATTAGAGGTAAATCATAGAGTAAAATCGACGGGGGGAATTCTAATATGCCGCTCGTCGGAGGTTGCCGCTCGTTAGAGGTGCCGTTAGCAGAGGTTATACTGTATTTCAGTATTTTAAATTAGGTTTTCAGTATTTTCAAACTTGCAATTTATACCTATGATGATATATGAATGACAACTTCAGCAGATTAATTTCCATGAGTGGATATTTCATGAAAGACAATGTTTTTACAAAATCTACCACTTTACAAATTTTGCTGAGTTATGGGACTTTGAATTATCGCCCATTCTCATTTTCCAGTCAAAACCATCATATCTTTGAGTCAGTATATGATATTGCTTCCCACATGGGGAATTTTCAAGGGTATTGTTTTCTAAACCAATTTTGTGGTAGGCATTCACTGATAAAAGTTTACAAAGTTCTGTTAGGGCAATACAGAGTTATAGGACTTTGAATTATCGCTCATTCTCATTTTCCAGTCAAATCCATAATATACCTTGAGCCAGTATATGACATTGCTCCCCACACGGGGAATTTTCAAGGGTATGATTTTCTTAACCAATTTAGTGGTAGGCATTCATTGATTAAAGTTTACAAAGTTCTGTTGGGGCTTTACAGAGTTATGGGACTTCGAAATATCGCCCATTCTCATTTTCTGGTCAAATCTATAATAGACCTTGAGCCAGTATATGACATTGCTCCCCACATGGGGAATTTTCAAATGTATAATTTTCTTAACCCAGTAAGTGGTAGGCATTCATTGATAAAAGCTTATAAAAATCTGTTTAGGCCTTACAGAGTTATGGGACTTTGAAATATCGCCCATTCTCATTTTCCGTTTAAACCATAAGTGCCTTTAAAGCAAGTTTAAGACATTGTTCCTTCCTGGGAGTAATTATCTATGGTATATTTTTTAAACCCACATGAAAGTAACAGTTCACTGATAAAAAGTTTGCAAAGTTCTGTTGGGGCTTTACAGAGTTATGGGACTTTGAAATATCGCTCATTCTCATTTTCCGGTAAAACCATAAGTGCTTTTAAAGCCAGTATATGACATCGCTCCTCCTGGAAGTAATTATCTATGGTATGATTATTAAACCCACATGGTAGTTGCAATTCACTTATAAAAGTTTGCAAAGTTTTGTTGGGGCTTTACAGAGTTCTGGGACTTTGAACTTCATGACCCCCTATGGCCATTTTCTATGCCAAAAAGTTCTTATTACAGTCCTCCGGTACTTTATTTCGACGCATCTTAATTATGAAGCCATTTTGTTTTTGACAACAATTTGGATTTTGGGTTACCCTGTAACGTCATTCCTGTGCATTTCCGATAGTAAGCAGTACAGGGATTTCTTAACACCAATATGTGAGGAGTCAGGGATTTTGAGGGACTCTTTTCATACCTCTTTTCAACACTGAAAAATGGTGCTTTTTCATATTACGTTCTTAGTTTAGTTTTGAAAATGTTGTTTTTTCTAAGACAATAAATATAACAGACAGATTAGCGTCCCTTATTTCTTGCTATTTCAAGAGAGTCACTTGACAGGTAGAGTACTTTCGTTTTGGCAAGATTAAAAATAGAAACAAATCAAATGCATCGTTTCTCTGTTCTCTTATGTCAGCCATATAGGAAATCTCCACTTTACATAATTTTATTTCCTGATTTTAATGATAACTTTCAGTTATTAATAAAAGTTATACAAGATGGACAAATGAATAAAGTATTTACTGGAAGGGTCATTCGTTAGTCAGACTAAATAAATTTTACACATATTTGAATACAAGCACCTATTTTCTATGGTAACGTATGTTTCTATACGGACCACACTAATAAAACTTTATTTTTTTGTCTGTATTTGTATGTTTGTCTATGATTTAAGCACTTTATGAAGGCAAAGGGTTAATACTGGAAATACATACCACAAAATGATAAATTCAGAACGCCCCTTCGCTCAAATATGACTTAAATTTTAGATCAACTTATGGAAAATTACAGAAATACATTTATAAACCTTGAAACAATGACTTTCAAACTTGGAAAAATCGAAAGAAACTTAAGTACTATAGCCGTGAACAGTCAAAACCAATGAATACATTTTAAAAGTTTATATACTTAACTCACTATAGCCGTGAACAGTCAAAATCAATGAATACATTTTAAAAGTTTATATACTTAACTCACTGAAAAGTTCATAATTATGAATGCCAAGAAGAAAGAAATAGGTAGTAACGTATGTTATAACAACACTGTTTAAACTATCACATCCCAATTTTATCTGTCACACCCAGTACAACAGTTTAAAACATTCAATGGTAGCACAAACTATTTTCTATGTACTATGTCATATCTAAATACTGTTAATTATATCAATAATGATTGCCTTCAAAATTAAGGGAAACATGTTAAAATTAAGAGTTAAAAAGGTTACGAATTAGTCTCAGAAAAGCATAACAGATCAATTGTATTCAAAGTTCATGTAGTAATTCACTTTGAAGTAAAAATCAAAACATTCTCCTAGATATTCCATGAGGTTCTGGCACACTTATTTCATATAAAAAGTCATTTGTCACCCAAATTTACATCCTCAAGGGTTTGCCATTGGATAAGAGATTGGCGTTGTTGCATGAACGATGTGTTTGCTTCCTTATCATTATCTATTTGTTGTACAATGCTTATGTACTATATTTCCTTCAATATTTCTGCAACAAAATCTCCCGCGACGTATTATAGTTCATCTACGACAAAAAATAAATTCCAACATAAATTATGCTGTTTGTGTTGTCAGGAATTACAACAACCTGTGGTTACGTGTGTTTATAAAAGTCCAACTGCATTATTTCGCTGCTGTTAAATTCAACAAACATTTTGTGTTCCTTTACACTCAAAGACATGATATAAAAGAAACATATTCAGAACTTAAACGTTTCAAGTTTAAAAAAAAGCGAAACATTGTGAAATAAGCAAACAAACAAGCATTAACTATGATACATTTCATATGAAACATACCTTACCAAACGTAACGTATGTTTCAATTCATAAAACCATGTTTTATTGAATAAGAAGCGTACAAAGGACGCTTTGGTTACATTTGAGATTTCGTTACATCTAGTAAGAATTGAAGTAAAAAATTAATTGCAAAAATATCGATTTGAGTATTGCTATGAAGGATTTTATGCTTACATTGCATGCAATGGTTAAACAATCTTCATAGTTTAATTTATCAAAGCCATTGGGACGCACACAGTTTCATGTTTTTTTTCAGTCTGGTTGAAAATGTCATATATTTTTCAATGAGATAATAATGACTTTATTCATTGTTGATAACATTTTTGGTGTAAACCAATTTTCAATAAGTCATCGTTTAACCCTTCGCCGCATTGTAAGATCGGTATATCATTTTAAATAACGGTAACATATGTTACATCACGTATGTTACATTTGATACTTTAGACAGCATTATCTCTAACCGATCCTGAGGAATGGCAAAAGTAGTAATCATAAAATGAAGAGTTCATTAGAGAGACTAATTAGTAAACGTGAATTCAACTAAAATATTTAACATTAGTTGAAAAACCTCGGTCACATATGTTTCATGTTTAAATGTCTACCGGAAAATTTTGGTAAAATGTGAAATTTAATGAACTGTCGTTGAATACTTAATGACAATCATTTTTATTTCATATATATTCATATCTGATCTTATGTTTTAAAATATTTTACAATTATGATATCTTTTCCAATTTGAAAAAAAATGGATTTTTTATGGTCATGTATGTTTCAACACTCTTGGCGACAAAGTTTAAGAGCTGTGTGTAAGTTAATATTTCTGAGGAACAAGATAAAAATCGTATTCTTACATACAGCAACATTGTATATCTTAAAAAGCAAGTGTATTATGACTACTTTATGTGGCTATGTTTCATAGTCTGCGCGCAAAGGCATAGTAACGTATGTTACATTTTAAGGTACTTATGAGCTCAGTATCAACAGCAATTTCCTTTGTAAAACACAAAAGACACATTTTCTTTTTAATTGACAAACAATATAATGAGAACTTGGTGTTGCAAGCATGATTTAATGGTTTTTGCAAAAATAAATCGATAAAAATGGAACAAAAATTGCTATTTACCTATACAATTAAAAGTTGATTTTCTCAGCAATGCCCCACTGGAAACTTGCAAACTTTGTACTGTTGTACTCAGGACAGATAGGGGAATAAAAAAATATGGGTCTTGAAAATTCCCCCTGGGGGGGGGGAGCAAAAGTGTATCTGGCTCACGGCCTAATATTATTGTTTTAACAAATCACAGACAGTATACTGTATTATATATCACAGGAGTCTAATAGATGATTCTTGACAGATAATTTAAATTGTTTTAATGTTGTGACATTTTTCAATGAAACTGGAAGTTGATTCCACAGAGAACAACCATTGTAAACACATGTTCTCTTGTTCTCCTTTTCCTTCAAGCTAGCTTTTATGGCGATGTAGTAGAGTGTTAACTTATTAGTTTTATAATAACTTTTACTTTTATTAATATGATATGTTTGATTTGATACAGATTATCCATATTAAAGATAGTAATAGTTTCATTACAACCTGCTTATAATTAAGGAGGCCTTGGGTTCAAATCTCAGTACATTTGTATAGACCATGGGTTTTTATCAGGCTATGTTTTGGAAATGACCTTGTTTAACGCAAATTTTGTATAGAAATGGATAATTTTACACCAAAAATCTTTTAAATATTTTATATTATTTGTTGTATTGATAGAAACTAGAACAATTGAAGAAGAAACAAACTGTTGAATCTTCAACAGGGAAAAGAAAATTAACAGATGACAGTAATACAGTAGCTCCAAAAAAGATTAAAGGTATCATCGTTCACTTAGGTCATTGTTGAATTTTACTAAATTGTCTTGAGGGCATACAATATTAATTGACTCTGTTGATTTTAATCTAAATTTATCTTACATGAGTACAAAACAATAGGTTGTTTAGGATAACTTGAGACAAATTTTAAAAGATATTCATAGTAAACAATGTCTCACGTTATCTTATACTAGCTATACTAAAGTGATTATTTAAATCATCAGGGTTAATGTAAGTGCCACTGACAGTTGAATAAAAGTTAACTATAGTAGTTGTATCTCCCAAACTTAGTAATTATATCTGTCAAAGTGAATATTATGTGAAAACACCTCACTGACTGGAGGATAGTGCTTGTGTAAATGTACTGCCAAAGATAGAAAAAATGTGTAGTAGTGAAATATGTAAGAAATATTATTTTAGAACTTATGATGGTAATATTGAATTGATATTGGTGCTGGTTATTACTTATAACATTTAAGTAATTACTGATAACTTTGCGGCAAAATTATATTTTGAAAGCAAATGAAGTTGACATTATACAATTTTTGTGAGAATTACATTATTTTGTTTATATGTTATATATGTTATTCACAGTATATATATAAAAACAGTTGATATCAAAAATATGTATAATTTTGTATTCTGTTACTTTTTCAGAAAGTTCAAATGGCAGCTCAAGCAATACTGGAGGGTAATACTTTTTCTAGATGTTTATTTTATACTATTATTTTGGTTTGATTTTGAAACAAGTCATTGCAACTTAGATTAATACATTAACTCTTAGGTCCACTTTCCTGGTCCCATATTATTAAGCCAGAAGGATAAAGTTTCTTGCTCAAGGAAACAATTAAGTAGGTTTTGATGTGATTTAAACAAACCAGGAGCTGGCTGTCCAGTGAGAATCAGTCAAACGATGCTACTGCTTTGCCTGGCCTGCTCCATGTTTATATAATCTTACTATTTATATTCTACTTGTTGAACATTAACTTTTGAATGCACTTTACATCACCTATCTTGTGCAACAACCAGTTTGCATTATCATGAGGATTTAAGAATAAAAAGATTTTCAGAATCCTGCAGACTTTTAACATGGATTTTGTTGATGGCACTTCATGTTTCTAAAAATACATTTGGAAAAATCTTTCTGTATTATTCACTCATGTTTTATAATTATAAATATACATAAATCCCATATTTTTTAATATCAATATTTTGATTATGGTATGTATGAAATTTCCAATTATTTTAGATTGCCATCAGATTTCTTTGACTCAAGTAAAGGATCATCTTCAAAGAAGACTAAAAGTAATATAGTTAAATCAACCAAACCTTTATTAAGTGGATATGGTTCCTCTGGTTCTGATAATGATGAAGACAAACCATCAACAACAGCAACAACATCATCATCATCGACAACACATGCTGTTATGTCAGGATTACCTGCTGGTCTGTTTAACATATTACACAGTTATGATATTTATACCCCCACCACCACTAATGGGGCTGGGCTCTATAAGAGTCACTTTGTCAGTCTGTCCTGAATCTTATCCAGGCAAATACTCAACCATGGCTTGATGGATTTTAAAATGACATGGCACAAATGTTAATCTTTTACAGACTGTGTGAAATATGTTTAACCCCTCTTTTTAACACTACTTGGAGTTATTTAAAGTGGACAGTTCACCTAATTTCTGACTCTTGTGTTGCAACAGTACTTGACTACTGTATTCTGTAGGCAACTGTCTTCTTTCAAATCTTAGGAACCATGCGCATAGCTAAGCTTGATCCATGATCCTTAGTCATTAAGAGATGAAAGTGATTGGAGGTCTTGAACCCTAACCACTTCTACAAGTAAATAGGACTCATGTGATAGTGACTATTGCCCCAATTTAAAGAGTGGCATGAAAAAGATGCCCTGTTCATCAGTATGTACATTCTTCAACTTGGTTTTTGAGTTCATTATATGACATAAAAAGTTCATTTAGGAATTATTTAAATCAAATGTTCTCTAGACTTAAAAAGAACGTTTTTGGCTTGAACTTTCTATTCAACCAACTGTCTATGGACAGCTATAAGGTAAACTTTCCCTAATAAAAAAACTATGTTATGAACTTATGACCATAAAATTTTTCTTGGAAAGCTGGTTCCTAATTTTACATAATTTTAATTTTAACATCATGTCAGATTCTTTGATAATAATAACTATTATTTTGTATATTTGTTTCATTAAAAGTGTTCATTCATCCTTTTGTAAATCTGATCCATTCAAAGGATTAACATGATAATTATAATGAAAGAAAAAGTTATCATGGTTTCCAAGTACAAAATGTACATTAATAACTGTAAATTTGCATTATGGAAATTCTGCCTAAAAGTAAAATCTAACTACTCACATTATTATATCACATCACAGATTTCTTTGATTCAAATGTCACACCAAGTACATCTAAAGAAGAGGAAGACAAACCATCTAAAATATCTGATGCTTTACCTGAAGGTTTCTTTGATGATCCGAAAATGGATGCTAAAGTAAGATTTATATATTGCTTATTTTAGCTTATTGACATTGACCTGAGACTAGGAGTTTCATTTAAATGTCATTTGCCAAGTGGTTATAATGTTGGACTGGTAATCATTGGATAGCCAGCTCTGCATTGGTTCGAATCCCATCCAAAACCTACCTGTTGTTTCCTTGAGCAAGAAACTTTATCCTGCTAGCTCTGTGCTGGGAGACCAGGAAGCAGAATCGAAAGTGAATAATATAAGTTGTTAGAACTTGTTTCACAATCAAGCTTAAATAAATTAGTATAACATTGGTTTGATTTAATTTTGATTATTATAGACTTCACATTTACCCAACTAGCCTGAAGTCTACTACAGCTATTTAAAATTGTTTTGGGCTAGTGAAAATTACCTATTTCATGTAGTCATGCTAGTTGTCCATTTTATACATTATTGTTCTTGGCCTTTTTCCTTAAATAACAGGGGGCGTCTACAGGCACTTTCCTCTTCTGAAATTTCTTTTAAATTGTGCAGTTTTCCCCAAATTTGGAGGTAACATGTGATTTTTCATTCCCTTTCATTAAAATTACTGTAAAATTTCTCCCATTGTTCTATGTAAAGTAAGGCCCCAGGCCCCTTCCCACATACTGTAAAATGCTCTGCTGTATAGCATGTATCTAGCTAGTGCTTGTAAAATTATAAGGGGAATATTGTTACAAGATACTCTGTGGTACCATAACTGAAATATGTAATGTTTACATCTGTCACAGGTCAATATGACCAAGTTGACTTGTAATTTGTTTTACACTTATTTAGAGTAGACATTTCTATTTGTTAGAAGCAGAGGTGGATCCAGGGAGGGGCAGACCCGGTGTATGCCCCCCAAAATTGCCCAAGCAAAGTTTTTTTTCTATCATGAAATATGATATTTATAAGAAATATATATATACATGTCAAAAAAATTTCACATGCTATGCGTGCAACATAGCATACATCATAAAACAATTCCTTTCATTATTGTAAATTTTTTTAGCGCTAACATGATTCAGCGGCTTTTAGAAAATTACATGAAATAATTATCTAGATGCTTTATATCTTATACTCTAGAAAAGGATAGTTGAGGCTCTGAAAATGTGCCTGAAGCCCTTAGAAATAACCAAAATGAAGGAATTTCCGGGGCCGCCGGTCACCTGGTCCTCTGGTCAGGGTTTTGCCCTGGACCATTCGAGGCCCTTATGGCCCCTTGGAGCCCCTTCTGCTTATTCATTTTATGCCCCCTCTAACTAGAATTTTCCGCCCCCCTCTAACCAGAAATCCTTAATCCGCCTATGAGAAGATGTTAAGAACTTTTCATTATCAAACCTTAAAGAGTGACACTGTCATTTTTCAAGAAGTAATCAATCACCATCCCCAATTTTAGTTACAGCTTGAGACTAGAGACCCAATTAACTTGTATTTCTACTCCTCTTATTTGATGACCTGTATATTTTATAGATAAGGAAAGTAGAATATATTGATAAAATGGAAGAAGAATGGGATTTATTTCAAAGAACAATGAAAGAAGAAACTCATGTAAGTATCCTTGTTACGGTACAGAAAAGGAACGAAATCAGCAACCAACTACAATTAACAAATACAAATTTTATTTAACAACATAATTGTATCGAAAATTACCAACAGAAGAAAATGAATAATATAAAATAAACCCTTAGCAGATCTGATGAATATCCAATTCTTCTTTTATCCTGGATTTCTTTGTCAAACATCCAATGACATTTAATGTCCAATTTATTAAAATTACCACGATTGTAATCCAAATAAAAATGTTTGTTCTATTATTATACAATGATACAATTTTATGTAAAACAGTCACTGTACGAGAGGTGTTCAACTTATATTTGAATAGATCTTAACTCTGATTCTGAGGCCTATAACCGGATTGTTTCCTCTAAAAATTGCTTTTTATATGTATTGTTATGTAAATAATCATGTGCTATGAAGCAAAATTATTTAAACTTATTTTTTCAAACATATTTATAGCATGTTAGTTGACCACCCCAAAACATCCTTTTTTATAGAGTTTTACCACATTTTTTGCTTTTAGATATGGCCGGTTGGATGTGTTATAAATGTAATAATTACCTTTTTGTATCCCAATAGCATGTGTAATTTGATAAAACAAAATTACGTGTTTTAACGAAAAAATATGCATTTCGTCATTTTAGACTTTAGTCCGAATTCAGTGCTTGAGAGCATATATCATACATTCATAAATTTTACATACTAGATTTTGAAATTATTTAATTAAACATATCCTTATTAAAACTTTAATGTCCAAAGTGTGTAAATTGAAAGGAATGCTATAATCAATGGTGTTTTAAGGGGTCAAAAAGTGATCCTTTATAAGGTAATTCAAAGACAAGTAAGAGAAAGTCGTCACGTTTTGGTCAAATTAAGTAACTTATAAAACACTATATTTTCATTTTTTATAATTGAAGTTGCTAAATTATATAGTCATACACCGATTTCATAGACATGATTTGCTTAATAGTTGTAGTAACTTTGATATGACCATCTTTAGAAGTATTTACTTTACCTTTCATTGCTTGATATGACGTCACATACCATGAATATAAAAGCCTCATTCAAAGCCTGTGTAGAGGTTTCGAAGTAGAACTTTGGGATTGTGTGTCTTTATCACATAAACTAAACATGTACATATATCAAATGAATTAGTAGTTTCAGAAACATTCATAAATGATGTTATTTATCATGTTCTTGATCCAGCTCAACGTTCATTTAGATATTGTTGTTGTCAGACAAATAAAATGCAATTTCACGCACATTTCGAATTGCACAGAACACGAAGAAGTAGAAATATACATGAACAAAGTGTGAAAGAAAAGATTTTGCAAAATCTTATGGGATAAAGATGAATAACAACTTCTAAAGTGACCGTTTACTTTAGATTTCGCTTCGTTCAAAACGCCAAAACTACGGTCCCTTCATTAATGTTTAATAACAGCCTTATGTTGTTTCAAACTTTTAATTGTAATATGCCAGTCGATTATAGACAATCCACTTGTAACATATTCAAGTAAAAAGTGGATATTTATTGTCATAAATTGATTTTTATCCCATCAAAAAAGTGTTCAAATATAAGTTGAACACCTCTCGTATATACAAGTGAGACAAGCTTAGGACACTCTAGAAAAATCTATTTCAGAAATTATGTAACATTGCCCTTGCATATCAACTCAGTATATAAGATCCTAATGTGTATAAGTTTTAAACATATGATTCGACTTTTGCAAACTATTGAGCCAAGAACATGATATTTATACTCTCCAAAACTATGTTTGCGGAATAAAAAGGAGTCATCTGGTCAATCGGTCTGTAGTTTTTACTTGTCAGCTCAATAATTAGCGGCTATTGTACAGATTTGATTCAAACTTAATACATATACTGGATTTCAAGCAGACATGTGCATATGCCATTTTGGATACAGTCCATTGATTTTTTGTGTAGAGTTATGGCCCTTTGATGAAAAAATCTTGTCTTTTCATTTGATGGATTTGATTCAAACTTTTTGACTGAGACATGTGGGAGGGGGGTATATCATAACATTCAGTAGTAGGACTATTTAGTCCCCTACCGGTGTTAACACCGGAAGGGCTATAGGTTTGCGCTCCGTCAATTTGTCCGATTAAATCTGGATCCCGCAATATCGAAAAAAAGTATATGAGCTATTTTGCTGAAACTTGGTATATGAATACATTGCCATTAGTAGATTATGCACATAGTTGCATTTTCTGTTTCTGGTTAAAAGTCTTGTTGCTATGGATACAGAAATAGTCAAAATTTGATCAAAAAGCTTGTAATTAGGCGTAACTCAAAATCTATTCAAGCTATATTGATAAAACTTAGTACGTGAATATGTTGCAATGAGTATATTATGCTAATCATTGACTTACCTTTTTCTGTTGAAATTCTGCTTGTTATGGATACGGATATAGTTATGATTTCATCAAAACTGTCACACTATCACAGTGTAACTTTAATTGCATGACCATGTCCGAATGATAACTGTACAAGGGATGTACCTAGATTCACCAGATTTTATGTGTGGATAGCCTTTGGGTAAAGAGTATTTCCTTTAGGTTCTGAGGCCCTGGGGTCAAAGGTCAAGGTCACTGGGACTTGATATGGGAAAAATTTGTCTGGACGATAACTCAATTAGGAATGTATTTTGGTTCGCCAAATTTTATGTGTGGATAACTTTTGTGTCAAGGGTGTAACCTAATGATTTTTTAGGTCCCAGGGTCAAAGGTCAAGGTCACTGGGACTTCATTTGGGAAAACTTTGTCCTGAACATAATTCAGCAAGAAGTGTACCTAGGTTCATCAAATTTTCTGTGTGGATAGCCCTTCGTTCAAGGGTGTGCTCTATTGGTTCTGAGGCCCCGGGGTCAAAGGTCACCACATATTTACTGTGGATAGCCCTCCTTCTCTTACAGTCCCAGGCTTTGACAGCACACAGGCGTATTATGCCCGTCCAGTGGGGCAATTGTTTTTTCTTTCGATCTGAGGTCAAGGTCATGATGTTGTTCTTAAATTAGTTATAGATTACCGGTAGGGGACTTCAGTATTGCCTGCAATACAAACTGACCCTTGTTGCTCTTGCTGTAAGCTGCTATTGAAATTGTATTTTTGAATCTGTGAAATAAATATGAATATACTGTTATTTCAAAATTATTGAATATAGTTGTCTATATAAGGAATTCATTTTTTTTGTTTTTTCCTGCAGTACTCACAAATATGTACTGACTAAGAAAAATATGTGTACATGTACACTGAAGACATGACTTTTTAGCAATAATTTGTGAAACTTTTGTTTGTACTTCATTCTGCAGGTAGAAAAAAAACATTATTTTGTGTTCTGGGTTACATTTATTAATTAACAATTTTTTCAGGTATCTGAAGCTATTATTGAAGAGGAAGATGAACAGGTGAATGTTGATAGAAATATTGATGAAATAGATGAACAAATGTAAGATTTCTTTACTTTTTTATTTTTTTATTCCTGGGACACAAATTTCGGGTCGATTCTAAAATGGATTCTCATTTGTTTTTCTTTGTTTTGGTCCTGTCTGTGTGTGGTTCATTTGTCACTCTAGTTAAATATTTGGGTTTTTTTCCACAGTTGCCTTTCTATCTTGGACAGTTGAATAAAAAATTGAGTAAGTAATACACTTGAAATACAGTAAGCAATCAAACCAGTATGAGCTTTATAGATGATTGCAGGTGTGAACACCTTGCTACAAGACAATGAATTAAACAAGAAATATCTTTAAAAAGATATTTGAGGCTATGAAGGGTTCACTTTTGTAAGTATAAATAGTCATAATGCTGTTCAGTCATACCATCAGGAGCATACCTCGACAAATGTATAATCAATTAGCAAAGTGAGTCACCTATAATTCACAGAGTAAATAGTGAACAACTAATGTACATGCTAACGTATGCACCTGTATATCACAAATATTACCAATGGTACCATATCTTATATCCATTTCTCTTCACTGGAGGAGAATTTCATTAGACAAACAGGTATGGTAGAGCATATAGGTCAAAAGTTACGCATATTTTGTTATATCTAAAATTTTTGTTTTATTGTAGTAATAGAGATGTTTTTTTTATTACAGTCAATGCTGGAAGGAAGTAAATGACTTGGAAACTAAAAAGGAAGAAATAATGAAAAATGGTCCAATAGAATCTAAAAAAGACAATGATAGTGATGATGACCTGAATGAAGAAATGCTTGATGAATTCTTAGACTGGAGATCTAAAAAATCATGGAGATAGCATTGTGATTTACACTCTTGGTGGATAGATATATCAGAAGTATTGGTTCTAAATGCTGTATAAAGTGCATAATTTAAAGTACTTGTGATTATTCTTGAACTCAGATAAGAGCAGGTGGACAGAAAATATTGGTCGTGTACATCAATGGGTTGATGTTTGATAGTAACTTTTTGCTGCATAGGGATGAGAAAATAAGAACAGGGAGGAGAGAAGGTGCTGGGACAGTGCCCTGCTAGTCTGTCATAGAATATTCACTAAATGTTGAGAAGGGTGTTAAAAGGGAGAGTTCATACCTTTGTCTACAAGTGTTGATTTTCTCCAAGTACAGAGATATTTTATCTTCTTGTTAAATGGCGTGTGAAGACTGGTAATAGAAAGTTGTTCCGATAAACAAGTTCAGTGAGCAGGCCACTGTAAACAACTAATTTATTGATCATTCTTGAACACAGAAAAGGGAAGTGTGGCAAAAATATGGACAGGGTAGACATGAGGGTTGATGTAACTTTTTCTACAATACATAGAGGATAAAAAATGAAGGGTGCAAGACCCTGCTATTTTGCTTCAGAATAGTCTTTTTAAGTCAAAACTTGCATGATACACAGTGTAAGATAGATACAAGTACATCATTCATAAATGGTTCATTGATTTAATAAGGGTATGATGCATATGAGACATGTAGCAAAGAATGATGCCGAATGTCTAAAGGGAGTAAAGTGCTTGCTAGCCAAGTCTTATAATTGTGTTGCATGGTGTTAGATTTTTGTCATGCAAAATATTCGATTGCATGTAATGGCTAGCCTAATAGTTATTTAGATAAAACAATTATCTTAAAACTATCATTGTTTTATATTTATAAGAAAGACTGTACATGAACATTGTATTATCAATAACTCTGATTAGATCTCTGTTTTGTTCACTGACAAATTTTGCATGTACAAGGCAACAATATATATCGATAATTATTTCATGTATATATTAAACCTAAGTGTTAAGGACCCTTAAATATGTGTGTTCTATTCTTCCATTGTAGATGTCACATCAGTTATGTATAAAATTGGCAACCATATCAGACGCCATCTTGAATTCTGAAACAAAAGGAAAATAATATTTTGTACAATTTGAAATTTTATTAAGAATTGACCGGATCTTGTGTTAGTTTCAGATTTCGTAACAAAATTTGATGTGTCAGCACGAAACTTGTCCACAGTCTACTTATTTACAGGTAGTTTTGCTCTGACGGTTACCCATTGAATTGTTAAATGACCATCAGCTCTTACTTTAATGACTCTGGGCACAGTCTCATGATTTATTGTTTATTAGACTACTGAATGTTTATGTTGCGCTGCTTACATAATGGTTAGCCATGAGATCTTGGTGCAGATTCTATTATTATACCCCCGCTTCGAAGAAGAGGGGATATACTGTTTTACCCTTGTCCGTGCGTCCGTCCGTTACAAAATTTCCGTCGCAGTTTTCTCAGCAACTATAACATGCAGCAGCCTAATACTTTGCATATTGCTTCATCCCATAGTCCCATGTGGTGTAAAGCGATTTCATGCTCCTTGCTCATCTACTTCCTGTTTGTCGCATTTTTTTAGATTTTTGCGGGGGTATCACTAGTGAGCATTAGCTCACAGATTTACTTGTTATTTATTTTGTTTGTATTGACATAGGCTGTAAAGGAAACAATACTTTGGTATTTTTGAAATAAACTTGGCTCATTTTAGGTTGCTTATCTGTGTAACTTCTTGTTTTAGATGTGTCTTCATATCTCCCATATATTGGTGATTTGGAACAAAACAATCTGTGTTTAGAGCAACCTTATGAAAAAGTTTGGTTGAGTAGACTTAAGTTTTGTTTTTGTGATTTTCACCAAGACTCTTCTTGTCAATATTCCTTAAGCAAAACTTAAAAAAACAAAAACCTTTGGGGTTAGTGATAAGTAGGGTGGGGTTGCCCTAAACAAAGGAATTTAGGCATTACTTAATGTAAACATGCTACTTACACACATAAATCTGTTCGTTATGAAAATTATGTTGAGAATTGTACATAGTAGACACTATTGCTATGTATAAATTTTTGTTACATTATGTTTTGTTATTATCTTGCTACTGTTTTTGTTGTTTGTTTATCAATACTTGTGTAGATTATTAACAATTGTATATTTTATTTAAAAAAAAACAAAAACAAAATAAATACCAGTCTGATTTATAATCATGAGCAAAATTAGAATCTTTAATTAAGAGTGTCTCCTTATATTTTCATCAACCTGTTAATCAGGCTTTGGGCTAGTGGGTTAAGTTGATAACTTAGTTAATGCCACAACAAGTTGATGTGTTTTACAGATTTTTCTAAAAAAAATTGTGGGAGCGAAGAAAAAAATCTTAATTCAGTTACTTCAGATAGCGGTTTGACCAAATTTTTATGAGCGAGCAAGAAAACGTATTTTTTGTAACAACCGTCAAAATTAAGGTGCAAGTGAATCCATAGAACACATGATCAACTTGTTGTTGCCTTATTATGCCCATCCATATTGCAAACTTGTTAGTACTATATGACTGGATTATTACATGCATGTATTAGTGCTCAATTTATAGTAAAACATAAACAAAATAAAAATTGCAATATGTTTTCTTTTGTACTCAACTTGTGCTACCAATTTATAATCAAGATACATAATACATTTTTATTTGTTTGGGACTTCAGTCCTGAACAAATATATATACCGTATTTCAGACCCTTTCCCACTTTGAAAATTTACCAAGTCCAGAAGTAGTCCCTCGGTATATAAGTATAGAGCAATTCAAAATGATCGTCTGCTATGACAGGCGCAATAATTCCTGCAATACACTTGTTATTTGGTCTATACTGAAGCGTATGTATAATAGCTTATGAGTTAAACGTCTCAGTAGAGATCTTTACGTCGTATTATGTAATAGAATGGTATCCACTATTCAGTCACGACCAGTCAAATGTGCTAGTTGTCAGTAGAGATGTTACATCATCTAATGTAAGAGAATGGTTCTATAGGAAAAGTTTAAAGATTGTCATTGATGACTTTGAATGATGTCTGAATAGTGGATTTTATTTATTTTACATTCAGATGCAGTACAATAAATGTGCATAAATGATAACTTTAAAGCGGTAATTATTGCGTTGTTCTAAGAATGACCCCTTTTTTTAAACCCGAACAAATTCAGTGCCTTCAGCGCTTTGATATTTATCTGGATACATACAGAACACCTATGATGGGATATGAAGAAACAAGAAGAAAACCATCTTACTATTTCTATGTTTTTAATATTTGCATTTACTTTAAGCACAATTAGAGTAAAACATAATAAAGTAATGATACAACTGAACAAAACATTTATAACAACCAATTGTAACAATGATAAAACAAATAAATTAGAATGCTCTAGGCACAAGAAAAAAATTGAGGATGTCTTGTAACAATGAAATCTTCAAACTAGAGTACATAAGACTGTTTCACACATAGAGGGCTGACACAGTTCCAAACTTGGGTAAAAATAGATTATTTTTGTAGTAATACTCTTTATATGTACATGTATATAGATGTATAGTGTTTTTGACTTGAAACTGTGCCAGCTACCTATGGTTTGATGCCAATCCCTCAAAATGATTAAAAATATATTGTCAACATGATCAAAACTAATAAAATACTACTAATACTTTCAGTATCATTAACATAAAAATATTGGTAAATTGTCATCAGTACTATTATAATAATATACATGTATATATATAACATAATAATATGCTCAAGTCCTTTAGTGGTAAGGTTATTTAAAAAAGAACAGGTTAATTTTCTCTCTAAATTTAGAGGGATGCAATCATATTTAGTGTCACTAACATCAATGGAGGAGGGCTATAAGACTGAAATTATTTAAGCACATGGATAAATGGATTAAAATAGGATTATTCATCCATATCTTGAAAATTTGTGCATAATATGTGTATACTATGTGTATAAATAAACTGAATTCAAAAGTAGATGCTCAAGTTCTTACATATTATACATAGTACATCTAGTAATAGCATGGATGTAATGGTTGTCCATGTAAACATTGCATATATAAACATAGCCAGTTTCATTACACACTGATATTTAGGGGTGAAATATTTTTACACGTTTATAGTCTAATTAGTTTACACTTATTTTATAAACATATCATTATATAAAATTTACAATGTTCATGTACACTATTTAAAATAAATGCTAAATATCAAAGTGGTATGTTTAAATCGATAAAATGCAGTTCATGCATAAGCTTATTCACCTTATCAGTGGGCAAGTCCATTGTTTAAAGTACAAAAACATGCATGACCTAGAATACGACCTGTACATGTTATCCAGTATTTATTGTTTTGAGAAAATTTTTTGTTTAAATGTCTTATCAGTATTTATACATGTATTTTCTTCTAAGCCTATAGCCCAATTTCATTTCAATTATTACAAACAATGACGATTAGGATTTCTATTTTGTAAGACTGTAAGCCTACCATTAGTTTCGTGATTTTACGTTAGCAAACAGTACTGAAAACAAGGGCACATTCTACAAGGCGATCACTAGCTAACGCCATGAAGCGATTTTCCTGTGGAACAGTTTGATATGATCAACCAAATTGAATCGCTAGTTAGCAATACGTAGCAAGTTTTTTTCTTGCTAGCCTTATCATTCAGAACACTTCTGCTTATTTCAAAATGGCTGCCCCCTGTGGGAACATGTTTCTTTTTCAATACTGATATATATTTTATTTAATGCTTGTATTTCGTCAAAGTGGTAAAATAGAATAATCATGGTGATAATCGATTGAAATATTTTTCATTTGTTACAATTCTGAACTTTTTGTTAGAGAAAGTTGCCATCTTGTATTTGCTAGCTTGAAGCAAACCATTCCGTATACCTCTTATGCTACAAAAAATCACTTTCAAAAAGCACTAGCTAGCAATCGCCTTGTGGAACCTGCCCCTAGCTTCACTTACAGTTTTGGTAGTTTATGTATGCATAATTTGCAAAGTGTCAAACTTACCCTAGTTTTTTCACAAAGAAATGAGTTGCTTTTAATTATGCAGCATACTTGGGCTAAACATGGATTTTAGATGTTGAACTATCATACGATAACAAATTAATCATTCATACAACATTCATGCTATTGTTTTTAAAAGTTTAAATCTTACACTCCATGATTACCATTCCTGCCCTAAAAAGAGAACATACATCTTTCAATTATCTTCCACTAAACCTTTAACATGCTGATAACAGGTTTATAAAATAATCACGTGTTCTTCTCACATTTTGTCAAGTAATTTCTTGCTCATGTTTGATGATTGTTAGAAGAAAAACAAGTTTTCAGGTTTTACAGGAATTATCTGTGGAGAAAGTGTTAATTGTTTATTGTTGGTACTTGTAACTGGTATAAAAGCTGCACATTGTTTCTTATTCTTGGTCATCTCATCACTTCCTGTCGTCTGATGAAAGTAATTCCTGAAATGGAATAAGAATTAAAGTGATAAATATACTTTCTTTTACAGTAAAAGAAACATAAAAGTTACTTCTCAACAAACATTTCAAATTCATGTAATAAACACTGTCACAGGTATGATCATCTCTAAGATTGACTAGGAAAGCTAAAATTCTGAAAAAAGTGCTAATCAAAGTATCATTATGCTAAATTTAATTTTTTGCCTAAAATTGAAAAAATCACATGCCTGTAGCCTGTTCAATTACCTTAAATGTTCCAAAACGTTCCGTAATGCTACATTGGGAACTCCTCGGCAATTCGCTGCGAATAATCTAATCTAATAAACAAATATACGATCGTTAAAGCAATAAATGATGTTTCAAAATTATGGATTAAAAACGAATCATCACTCATTGCCTAAACGGATCGTATATTTGTTTACTTCAACACCGGAAGTTCAAAATAGCATCTAAATATGTTCAAGATTATTCGCAGCGAATGGCGGAGGAGTTCCAAATGTATAGTTACGGAACGTTTTGAAACGTTTAGGGTAATTGAACAGGCTACTGTATATAACATTCACTTCTTAAAATTAATAAATTCAGCTTTAGCAATCTACTAAATTTTTGTGGAGAGTTTCCTCAGAAATTGTACTTTTAATAATATTCATAAAAACTTGCTTTATGAATACATGTTCAGTTACTTGTAAAAGAATGTTGCAGCAATATAATAACCGATAGCTAATACAAAAAGTAATACAAAAAAAATGTTGATTTTAGATGAGTGTTCTGAATATACCTGTCCAATGTAGGCTGCATACCATGATGTCTTCCAAGGGGCACAACTCTTGGGATACCAACTATAAAAAAATAATTGTAATTATTGAACAGAACAGAACATAACAGTTTACAGAGTAAATACATGTGAGCAAATTTTAACATAAATAAATACAACATGACCTTAATACTACTTGCAGGATTATTATGATTTCTATATATTTACAATCATCTGAATATTAGACCGACTTTCAACTTGACTACTGTAACACCAATAGACTTTCGTCCTCATTCTGATAATTTCTACATAGTAGCTGGAAGATTTGACTTATGACTATGTAAATATATTTACATCAGTGTTTAGAGAATAGATCATTCTCCATCAATGTTCAAAACTAAATTGTCCTCCACTGATTTTGATGAACATTGGACTGTGAACAGTCAATTAATAAGGTATAGAGAAGTTGAAAGCCTTGTGGAAAGGAAATTTAGTATTGGTTATAGACAAAGGTCCCAGAAAGCTAGGTTTGGCAAGTTAGCCCTCTGTAAAATGACCCTAATTTGTGTTGACATGGCATTGAACCAAATAAATGAAAAAACAAGAAATGTAATGTGGAAACCACGTTAAAGCAGGATTTTCACCAAGATCTGACCATAAATCACAGAGATAACCAACATATTAAAAACTTTAATGCAAAAATTACGAAGAGAAATTATCCAGGCATAATAAAGCCAGGTAGAGTTGTGGTTACTTTCTTATTCTGTTCATCACATGGTATGTTATCTTTGTATGAAGTTTCATAAAGATCTGACAATAAATGGCAGAAATATATGGTAAAGAAAAAACTTAAACGCAATTGTTAACAACTCCGGACGTCTGCCCGTCTGGGTTTTGCCAAACCATAAGCCGAATTTTTTCATTGAAAAATCTGGCTAAAATTGAAATAAAGATGTACATTACCGAGCATGTCTTCATCATTGTTTGGTCTGATTCTTTTTACACAACCAGGATACAGCACTTCACATATATCATTGTCTTCTTCATTGCTGGTTATAGTTGATGACTTAAATGGAGTATATCTTTTTCTTTTGTTCTTCAAATCAGATGGTATCTCTGGGACTTTCACTGGTCTCAGTTTGATTGGTGACCCTTTGTTAGATGACCTGTATATTGAAGTATGACATTTGTTTCTAAAGGTACTGGATGAGAATACAGTATTTGGTGTGGTGTGATAGACATTAGAGTGATTTACAAGGTTATATTTATCCCTAGGTGTCGTACTAGTGCTTGGGTTAATGATGTTTACTTTGACTGGAGCTGTTAATGACTTTTCCCTAGTGGTGAGATATTTAGAATGGTATTGTGTGGAGGCAATAGTTGGTATACATGTATAGAATGGCATATTGGAGGACTGGTGTAGGAAGGGTTTACAGGTACTTTGAGGATTCTGAGTTGGTTGAAAACTAGTGGATATATTTGTATTTGATGAACAGTGTTGATTTGGTTCAGTTAAGACCTGATGATCATTAACTGGATTTTCAACAATTGAATATTTGTAAGACTTATTTAACTCGACCCCATTTTTAGGTTCATTAACAATTTCATGACAATTTAGATCATCATCGTCATCATCCTTAGCATGTTTAGTCAATATACTAGACATAGGTTTGATACAACTCTCAGATTTCTCCTCACTATCTGAGGTACTAACACTTTTTGGAATAGTTTCAAGAATATTTTCTGGAGAGACACTCTCCATTTGTAAGGAAGTATCTCTCAATTCATAGTAACCAGATTTCCCACCGGAATGCCATATTCCCTGAAATGTAAAATAATAGGATTTTTAGTATTTTATTAGGGCTGTGGATCGTTGAGCAACTGGCGATCTGATTTGAACCACAATTCATATGTATCGATTCCATGGGTGCAAGATGAAAATTTTGAAAAACCTGAAAACTGTAATTTGAAACCATTCTTCTTCATAATTTAATAGCAAAACATTGTCTAATTTGTTGTGAAAAACCTGAACTTCCTGAAAACTTGCACCCATGCGATTCATGAATCGAACCATGAATCACTTGTTAATGGAGAAGCATACAGAAATTCATATGATAACAAATATTAGTGAAGAACTACAGAAGATATTTAGCTGAAAATGTTCTTTCATTTTTTTCTAAAATAGATCGCAATTCGACGATTTGGAACGTGACAAATATTCATACTCAATTTTCTGGTCAGGATCGCGAATATCTGAGTACTCGGATACTTGTAACAGCCCAATATTTTATTTATATACAGTGCCTTCCAAATTTCTTTGAAAACATTCTGTCTTAAAGGTTAACCAGAATAACATTTACTCATGATAAAAAAGCAAAAACATCATCTTGTTGCTCTGATTCCATGAGGACATACATGACTGTGTAAGTCAATTTTTGACAACAGTGTTTAGTATTTCAAACTCTACATGAGAGTTATTCCTGTGAATCTATTTAATATAGACAAAAATTCAATTCTGCTGAGACATAAGTAATGCTTAATAGTTGCTATATGAATCTTAAAATGTTTTTTCTCAAAACGAAAAAGAATTCTTTATGTTGGTTTAGTAATCCAGGGCTCGACATTAACTTTTTTTTCAACTTGTCCTGTCGGACAAGTACTTTTAAAAAACACTTGTCCTGACCAAAATCCAACTTGTCCTGACCTTCGGTCATACTGGATATATTTGAAATAGTTTCAATAAGGGTAATGACAATTCAAACAACCAAGTTTACCATTTTGTATGTTTTATTTAAAATAACGAAACATTTACTCATAATAACAGAACTAGTTATTTAACTGAGAATAAACAACTAACAATTTACATATACATTGTTTTGACGGTGTTAAGTCATAACTTTTGGTTCAATTAATCGTTTATGGAAAACAGATATTTTCAAAAGTTAACATTTTTGGAAAGAAAATTAAATTATGCATCCAATGATTTTACTTTACTTTTGTATCTTCCTTTACAATAGAATGGCTAGCAAGGTCATTGCAAATTAGAAATGAAATTATTGCAGAAAAGAATCCGACGTTTTTTGGCGTTTTTTTTTCTGGAAAAACCAACAACACCAAAATCGGAAACGGACATAATGCGCTTGCAATAATTGATTTTCTTATGTTGAAAACGGAATTAAAATATTCGCATCAGAAAAAAAGTTACATTTGTATTTGTAATGCGATGTAAAAAATCCAATTTTACCTAATGCTTTTTAAGTTTATCCACCCTTTTAACACGGACATCATTTCCCATGACAACCTTAACAAATTGTAATTAAATTTCAACTTATTGCTTCCTAACATATTAATTAATACACCCCTCTCCAATTAATTTCCTGTCAAACTATTAACAAAGATAAGCGGCAACGATTTTCTTTTGATCAGAAAAGCACTGCTCCATATGACGTATTTGCCACGTGCCATATTGAATACTTCAAAACGCACCGCAATACAAGATAAAGTTTGGGACCACAAGTATGATAGAAAATTTATTCGTCGGCGCAATTAATTTAAAGAAGGGTACGTATCAACAACTTTCCATGTTGACATGTCCCATTAATCTCTCCTCGCATTGATATTATAACAGCATACATAAATATATAAATAAACAATAAATAATCTTCGGACATGAAGTTTATCGTACCGTGATTGTTCTTTATCATAAGTTTCATTAGAACATGTTTGTGCCTATTATTAATTAGTCATTTTTTAAATAAAATTTAACGATGTTTTTTCAAGTCGCGATTTATATGCATTCTTCACATGTAATTGTAGCATCAATGACTTATCATAATAACCTATTGTTTGTAACAGTTTATTTAAAAGTGTTGTGAAGTTTAACCAGATTTATAAACTTGGCAGCACAAAGTGTGGCGAACTTCTTTAAAATGTAAAAATCCAAACAAATCCACCATATCGGAGATTTTAAATTCAAGACAAACAAAATTTCTAATTTACTTAAATTTAATTTCATACTTTGTAAATTTAATTCATAGTATAACATACATGTTAACGACACAAAAAACTTAATAAAAACTGAACCCCCAGCTATAAAAAACTGGAGTTTATATAACCAGGGTTCCCACTCTTTTCTAAGAAAAAAATTCAAGGACTTTTCAAGGACTTTTCAAGGAAACTTTCGCAAATTTCAAGGACTGCTCTGGATTAACGCCTATTACTTAATTCAATAATTTACATCAAGCTCCATGGTCAAGTGGTTAAGATTGCTAATACTTCAAATTACTTTTACAAATGCTTGTGCTTCCCAAGAACAACAGATAGATGAATATAAAGGTTGCATAACAAATATACTAGCATAGTGAAGATTACAAAACAGTCAAAAGTTGGAGTCTCATATTTTCTGCATGAGATTTTATAAAACAACATTTACATTATAGTTTCTGTCACATTTGACAAACAGACTCATGTATAAAAGCACATTCAGTATCGCAATGCCTTTGTTGTAACTTAAATTTTGTAAAATTCACAGAAAGTCCTGATTTTGTATCAAATAGTAAACTAAAAATATCTAATTTTCATTTCAATTGATCAGATCTTCTGGTTTAGCATGTTTGCTTGCTGGTATACGTTCATCAACAGAGATAAAAAGGGACATTTTAAAAATATGTTATAAATGTCCTAAATTTTGACCTTTCTTTGTTAATGTTTAAACATTTTCTTTAAAACTACAGTCAGCTATAAACATCATACCTTTAGTTAAATTATGCTTTTCAAGTAGCAATAGATGCTATTTATTGTTTTTCGAGTCTAAAACACGATTTTAACAGATAGATTATGTGACGAATATTTTTTGAAATTTTCACATATTCAACTGATGTTAATTCTTGAAATCGAAAAAATGAGGAAATTTCCCCTTACTTATTGCTACATAAAGAAAATCTAAAAATCAAAATGATAAAACATTAATTACAACGTAATTTGAACGATGTTTCACTTTATTGGCGATAGCGTCGGTCGCGAAAAATTTCAAATGTATGACAGTATGAAATAAAAAACTTAATTCGTTGTAAAATGATTTGTATTAATGATTATTTTGATATGGAATTTAACGATAATTAGTATCATTTAATCAGAGTTTTTGTCAAATGTTTGTTAATTGCAACAGTTTGATTACGTAAACAATCTTATCGGGCCGACATGTAGCACTATTGATTTTTTGAGCGGACGCCGATTGGTCTTAATAGGCGACAAAATACACAAGGGTGATCGATAAACAAAGAACTTAGGCATATGCGAACGTAGTCACGCGTGTAAACATAACTTGGCGACTCCTTTGTCGATTTTATGACATCCTTGCGCATACTTTTGTCGGCGAGTTAATCTCCCAGCATGTGACCGACAATACGGTTTAATTGATATGTAATTAGCATGTAATCGCCGTGGGCGGTCTTATTTTTCACAACACATATCTGGATTAACAATCGACGATCAATTAGGGAATTTAATTTTAGTATACTATGAAAATTTGTTTAACTCTTTTTCGCCAATTTCAAACTTTTTTGTCATACAGTTTAAGAACTTTTAATGCGATTTTTGCCGTTTAGTGCGAGCAATCGCGTCCTATGAATATTCCTGGAACGGTTCACATACTGACTCGGCCTGGTATGATTTCGTACCAAAGTATGGGACGAATTATTGGCGAAAAATGTAAAAATGTCGTGAGAAAAAACGCCGGTCGGCCGGACCGACGGCTTGATCTAACTGCCGGACATGTCCGGCACTTTCGCAACCCCTGAGACAAAAAAACACAGGAGTGATAGATAAACACAGGAGTTACTTGTTATCGGCTTTTGAAGCATGTTTACTAAGTGCAACCCCCGCGTAGCGCGCATCGCTGATTGGTCGATTACATCAAATAGGCGGACGTAACATACGCTCTACTTGTTGCCGATCCGAGATCTTGATTCAACTATGACTCTTGAAGGCAAAATACCCACGAGTCAAATTGACGAACGGACGATTTTGATCGAGGGTATTTTAGAATTTCCGTGTGTCAAAACCCGAGGTCTCGGGACTAATTCAAGCCCTGACTGGTACGTGCAAAAATCCCGACTTTTTCCCGGTTTTCCACCGTTTTTTCGAAATTCAAGGACTTTTCCAGGCCTGGAAAAGCAATTTTGAAATTCAAGGACTTTTCCCGTTTTCAAGGAAGCGTGGGAACCCTGTATAACATACTGAGCTCCGCCGGAGCATGGATTAAAGTAGGCTCCGTCGGAGCAAAGTTAACTGGACTCCGTCGGAGAAAGGTTAATTGGACTCCGCCGGAGCATGGATTAAAATGTTTATTTTTGTTATATGAGCTCCGCTAAAGAAATAACACAAAGCTCTAACGGAGCAAAGTTAGTATTCATCGTGAATCCACGACACTCCCCACCGGGATTATAATAATAAAACATTGATTAATGTATTGTCCACCTTACTTTAACAGTCTGTATTTACAGTTTAAATTTTACAACAACAAAAAAAAAGAGTCCCAATGGCTCAATAATTCGATTTAATGTCCATTCAATTGCGTAAACTCAGTATCCATTGATTGATGACAAACATATATGGTGTCATTCACAATTCGAAGTTTACGAGTGAGTGTAAACGTAACAATTTGTATATAATTCTCTGACTCATCAATCTCAAGAGTTAGATCATCAACAATAGGATCATTTGTCAGATCAATTATTTGACTACTTTCAGAAAGACTGCCATCATCAGAAATATCTTCACAAAATCTAGAATAATCAGAATCCTTATCTAATCCATCTTCGTCATAATTAATATGTGAACTATCAACATCCGTTTCACTTTCGTTATCAATTACTTGTGAACAGTCAGTATCAAATTCACCCTCGTCGTCAATAACTTGTGCACAATCAGTATCAAATTCATCATTATCCACAATAACTTGTGCACAATCAGTATCAAATTCACATTTATCCATAATAACTTGTGCACAATCAGTATCAAATTCACATTTATCCACAATAACTTGTGCACAGTCAGTATCAAATTCACACTTATCCATAATAACTTGTGCACAATCAGTATCAAATTCACATTTATCCATAATAACTTGTGCACAATCAGTATCAAATTCACATTTATCCATAATAACTTGTGCACAGTTAGTATCAAATTCACATTTATCCATAATAACTTGTGTACAATCAGTATCAAATTCACATTTATCCATAATAACTTGTGCACAATCAAGATCAAATTCACACTTATCCATAATAACTTGTGCACAATCAGTATCCAATTCACATTTATCCATAATAACTTGTGCACAGTTAGTATCAAATTCACATTTATCCATGATAACTTGTGAACAGTCAGTATCAAATTCACATTTATCCACAATAACTTGTGCACAGGAGTATCAAATTCACATTCGTTCACAATAACTTGTGCACAATCAGTATCGAAATCACCTTCGTCCACAATAACTTGTGTTTTGGCTCTATGTGTAGAAAAAGAGTTAAATGCAGTCAAATCAAATTCTTGTATATAATTCTGGAAGGTGTTATTGTTTAATGTGTTTTCATTCAACATGTCTAAAATCGATTTGTCCTCACTAACAAGTTCATATAAGGAGTCATCTTGAATGCTTCCAACTTGTCTAGCATTAATGGCAGCTTCTTTTGCAGCATATCTATTAAACTGGTGGCAAATCTCCAGGTGCCTACACAAGTAACTTCTCCGAATAAACTTCGAGGAACAATTTGTCTCTGTACATTCCCAGTGTTCAATAAGACCATGTCTTTCTTTCACATGTCTATTTAAATTTTTCTTATACTTGAAATCCTTCTTACACCTATCACATACAAACATTTTGAAGTTTATAAATGAAATAATACGGTCAGTATAGATGACAACTTATGTTTGATTTAACTAATCAATTTCTATCTTTATATATATACTCCGCTGCACGGGATCTACGAGCTAAGTACACACTGATGACTCCGTTGCACGGGATTTGTGTTATAATCACATAAGCGGCTCCGTTGCACGGAATATATGGTGTAATCACAAGATTGGCTCCGTTGCACGGGATCCACGACCCAGTTATATACCAGCGGCTCCATTGCACGAAAATAATTAATAAAACAGACAGAATTATGACAAATAAATACGGTTGAGTAGTTTTACACTAAATTAATGTGAAATGTTTTATGAATGAGTTTTTATTTTGGTTTGTTCCTTAAATAAATTTAATTCTCGTCCCCTGAGAAAAAAAAAGATTTTAATTTTTGTTTAGCGACACGTGAAGCGGTCCTGGTGGGTCGTTTGGACATTTCTACAGGTTCAGTATGTATTCCAGTTTTCGCGGTATAATGATGACGTTGATCTTGTCTGTCTGTGCATAATTCAAGAGGATAAAGCATATTAAGCGCTCTATTAAGAATTCTTTCTGAACTCAATTTTACTTTCGCAGAGCGAACAAATCCGTCACTACTTGACATTAATTCTGTCACGCGACCATATCTCCAACAACCACGTGGTAATTCATCCTTAATTAAAACAACATCGTTGATTCTTGGCGTGTATAAGGAATGAATACGTCCTGTACGGAGAGTTGATTGTGTTCTCTCCCTTATACTTAGAAGATATTCGTCTCGCCAAATTCTCCAAAAGGCAGATAGTGCCCTCTGGCCCTTTTTCCAGAGTTTAAGTAAACTTGTCACTGAGGTTTCACGTGGCTCATAATCATCATCATTATCATTTTGGTCATTTATTTCCGGTAAGCCAATTTCACGGTTGGGGAGTAAAAAATGCACTGGTGTAATAGTCATATTTGAATCGATGTCTTCCCCTACGTAAACTAAGGGCCTTGAGTTAACAACAGCTTCTATTTCCTTTATTAACGTTTGAAGTTGAATGATAGAAACTAAACGACGAGCTAATGTTTTTCTCAAGGCTCTTTTAACCACTCCTACGAGGCGTTCATAGAATCCTCCCATCCATGGGGCTAGTTCTATGATGTAATGCCAGTTTATACCAGACGTTGCTGCATAATTTTGTACGTCATCGGTTTTAATTATTTTCATGAAGATATATTCCAAACTCTTGTCAGCTGATTTAAACTGCAGGGCGTTATCGCTTATAACTTCGGAGGGAACTCCCCTCTGAGATACAAAACGTCTGAATGCTAGCAAAAATTCTTCTGTAGTCATGTCCATTACTAATTCAAGGTGGACAGCACGTACTACTAAACACGTAAATAAACAAATCCACACCTTTTGAGGCCCTTGTGGTGTTTTCACTATCAATGGACCGAGATAATCTAATCCAGTCTTTAAAAATGGAGCATTCTTAGTAACTCTGGATTTAGGTAGAGGAGGAATCGGTGGCATTTTGTAAGGCCCTCCTTCACAACGTCTACAAATTATGCATTGTTTTAGAATTTTTCTTACTGTCGCACGTCCACGTACCACCCAAAAACGATATCTTAATTTACTCAAGGTCTGAGAAACACCACTGTGTAATAAGTCTTTATGAGTTTTCTCTATCATTAATTCTGTAAACCTTGACTTTTGAGGTAGTAAAATTGGAAATCTAGCACCAAAGCTGAGATTAGCGTTTTGTATTCTTCCGCGGCATCGAATAATTGCGTCATCATCAAGAAATAGTCCAAGTTGACGTTGAGTATTATGAGTTCTATTATTACTCATTGAACTTATAATATCACCAAAATGCTCACTTTGAACGTATTTAATCCATATCATTTCAGAATCTTGTAACTCTTTGGATGACAAACTAGAACCTTTAAAGGTCCCTGCACGTTGCACTTTTCGCAAAAATCGTATAACATAAGCTGTGATTCTAATCAACTTTGTCACTGAAGAATATTGATAAATGTTGATTCCAAACGGCGGCAACAACTTGTCACCACAGTCAGTCATAGTGACAACGTGACATGGTTGTTGGTCTGGATAAACATTAATATGGTGACTTTCCTTCGTTTGAATGTCCAGCCTAGGCCAAGTATCTCTGGGTTCTCGTACGAAGTCTGGACCATGCCACCATATATTACTTGAATACAAATTATCGAAGTCACTACTACGTGAAGCAATATCAGCGGGGTTGAGTTTAGTGGGAACGTACGCAAACTCAATATCACCATGACTTAATATTTCCGACACTCTGTTTCTAATAAACACTGATTGTTCCTTTTTAGTGATAATCCATTGTAAGACACACTTTGAGTCAGTAAACAAATATCTGTTTTTCACATTGGTTTTCAATTGAGATTCAACAAACTTCATACACCTAACACCAATCAACATACCCATTAATTCAAGTTTTGGTATTGAAAGTGGTTTTAAAGGGGCAAGTCGACTTTTAGCGAAAACAAGCTCCGTTCGGACTTCGGTTTCGTAGCATTGTTGAATATAAACCGAACACGCGTACGCTTTCTCCGATGCGTCGCAGAAACATATTATGTTAATATTGATTTCATCACTACAATTTTGAACTATGCATCTTTGAATTGGATATGAAGTAATTTTGCTCAGATTGTCTCTGATTGAATTCCATTCACTTTTATCAGTTTCGTCGACTTCTTCATCCCAATCTTGGCGTTTAATCCATAACTGCTGTAACAATAATTTTCCATTGAGTAGAATCGGTGAAAACAAGCCAAGCGGATCAAAAATTGAGGCTATTTCTTTCAGAATAGATCTTTTTGTTATGCTGTTATTAGATTCATAATTATGCTTAGGTGGTTTCAAGGACATTGTATCATCCGTTACATTCCACGTATGTCCAAGCACTTTCATTATTCCAGTGCTAACTCTATCATTATCTTCAATGGCACTGTTCACACGTTTATCATTGCTAATCCATTCTCGTAGATTCATAGACGCTTCATTCATGATCTTCTTGGCATTCTTATACAAGTCTATAGCATTAGTAGTTGAGTTTGTACCAGTTACTAAATTGTCTACGTAAATGTCATTTTTTAATGTTGTTGCTAATTTTGAACCATAGGAGTCCAAATGACTTTCAATAGTGGCATCAAGTAGAAAGGGCGACGAAATTATTCCAAATGGAACTCTGCAGAATCTATATTCAACCAAATTTTTGGTATCACAACATGAATTATTGACATCATTGAGCCAGAAGAACCTTGTTACGTCTCGTTCACTAGGTTGTAATCCAATTTGTAAGAATGCCTTTTCAATATCAGCGACTATAGCCTCCTTATGCATTCTAAATCTTAGAAGAATGCCGCATAAATCATGTAACATAATAGGACCTCGGTATAAACATTCATTGAGGCTTTTGTTTTCAGGTCTCGTTTTCGCTGAAGCGTCGTAAACGATGCGTAATTTGGTTGTGGAGTTCGTAGGTGTTATAACGGCATGGTGGGGTATATAATGGATCGGATTGCCTGTGTCTGTCTTTGGTACCTTCTCAATAATCCCCTTATTGTATTGATCTTGGATAATGTCATTATATTTCTTCCAAATATCCGGTTTATTCTTCATTCTTGACACAACTGATTTAAGACGTCCCAAAGCTAAATCTTTATTCATAGGTAAGTCAGTTACAGTTTCTTTCCACGGCCATATAACTTGATATCTACCATCACAAAATTTCAGCGAATTTCTGAACATATCCATTGCCTTTATGTCATTTGTTTTGTTAGGATCATCGTTGACTCCTATTGACTCAATATTCCAAAAATCTTCCAAATTTGGTTTTGTAGGTAATGATTCATCAACCTTAGCCAATAAGTTATTTTCGGTGATATCATTACCATAAGTAAATATCAACATATTCATATCACCATAGTTGTCAGCTTTAATAGAGGTTCTACCAGTGATGATCCAACCCAGTTTTGAACTAAGAATAAAGAGACCACTATCTAGTTCGATCCTTTTACACAAAATCACGTCTAAATAATAGTCATTGCCAATCAAAAGATCTATAGAACTAGATTCATTTTCAGTTACTAAAGAGTCCGCTAGGTCAACTGAATTAATAATTTGCTTCATATCCGAGGTCAAATTTGTCAGAGGCTTTCTATTTATGACACCACTTATCACAGGCACTATATTAACAGTGATGTTCATGAATTCACCATTTTTAAGTTTAAGCTGTATAGATGACACTTTGGTTTTCACCATCTTTGACTTATCACTTCCAAAGGTCATTATATTCAATTGTTCTTCTTTCTCACATTTAAGTCCCAATTTATTAGCTAATGTTTCTGACACATACGATCTTTGTGATCCGGAGTCCAGAAGCAATCGTACTTCCTGGTTTGAAGTATTATAAGGGTTTTTGACTATGGATTTAGCTGTTTGCATTAGCACCATTTCACCCGATGAAATGAGTGCACTTTCATCTTCAATCTCGGCGTCCACCTTTTCCTCCATGAAATGAACATTAGTCGAAGAACCATTAAATTTCTTCGGGCATAAACTACGATGATGGCGATTTCTTTCACCGCAATAAACACATAGCTTATCTATTTTACACTGATGTGAATTATGTCCAGTTTTTAAACAACGGAAACAACTATCTCTAAGTTTCTGTTTACGTTCTTTAATAGTGCGATACTCAGGACATTCGTCACTCCAATGTGTTTTTTCACAGAATCTACAGAGCTTAGAATAATCCTTTCTTCTTGAATTAGACGAAGCGTTCACTACAAGAGATTCAGTAGATTGAAGAGGTTTCTTATTGAACTGAACATTCTTGTCCGGAGAGTTACCTTTGCGGTTGTAATTATAATTTCGTTGATTATTAGGGGTTTGATTTGTTCTCTTATCAGCCTTTTCTTTGGCGACAACATAATTTGTGAGTCTTTCACGAAGTGAATGTATAGTCCACTTGTTGGCTCCATTCAACATTTCAAGTTGCAACAAAACGTCTTCAGGTAATTTTGATCGTATGATTGTTATAAAAACATCCTGGTTGGTATCTTGTTTTAGCACTTCCAGACTTCTCAAGTGTCGTTCAACCAAATCCATGAATATCCTTAAACTAGTCGTGCTATTAGATGGAGCTTGAAGATTTATTAACTTATGATAATGAAGATCAATGACTTGTTGCGTATTTCCAAAACGATTTTGGAGAATTTCAATAGCTAATTCATAATTGTCATTAGAAAGTGATAACCCAGATATAGCACTCATTGCGGATCCAAACAATTTGCTCTTCAAATAATAGAATCTCTCAATATTAGATAGAGATTTGTTGCGATGTACTGTAGTTTCAAATGCATCCCAAAACTCTATCCATTTCATTTTATCTCCCCCAAAGGAACATAATTCTAATTTTGGTAACTTAACTGAAGTATTAGACACAGATAATTTATCTCTTTTTTCTTGGCGATCAAAAAACTCACTTTGTTGTTTCGTATTTATTGAGGCGAAATTACGCATTTCTTCTTGCATTGCTAACATATCTTGACGAAACATCGTATGCTCACTTAATTTGGTATGTTTTGAATATTCTAACTTGTCTTTCAATTGTTTCAACTGAAGAAAACATTCCATCGCGCTTGCACACATTTCACTATCATCATAGGCAACACTTTCAATAAATTGGGTTTCTTCGTCTGGAACAGCGGAAGCCAACTTATCAGACTGGGACTCAAGTTTATCACTATATAACTTGAGTTTGTCCAAACAATTACTCATTTTGAGAATTTCATTTTCTGTAATAAATTCTTCTAAATCTACTGAAAGTAATTCACGTGCACTCGATATTTCCTTTTCAAGAATATTTCTATACCTCGTTCTGACACCTTTAATATAAGCTAAATTTGCCATTTTGATGCTGTAATTTCACTTTAAGTTATTACGTTATTTATTTATTCCACTTCAACAATCCTTCATTCGTTCAACTTTATGAACGCCCTTTTATTCTACTTTATTTACTGCTTAATTCCACTTTATTTACTGCTTAATTCCACTTTATTTACTGCTTAATTCCACTTTATTTACTGCTTAATTCCACTTTATTTACTGCTTTATTCCACTTTATTTACTGCTTAATTCCACTTTATTTACTGCTTAATTCCACTTTATTTACTGCTTTATTTACTCTTTTATTTCACTTTATTTACTCTTTTATTTCACTTTATTTACTCTTTTATTTCACTTTATTTACTCTTTTATTTTACTTTATTTACTCTTTTATTTCACTTTATTTACTCTTTTATTCCACTTTATTTACTCTTTTATTTCACTTTATTTACTCCTTTATTTCACTTTATTTACTTCTTTATTCCATTTTATTTACTCTTTTATTTTCACTTTATTTACTCCTTTATTTCACTTTATTTACTTCTTTATTCCATTTTATTTACTCCTTTATTTTCACTTTATTTACTCCTTTAGTTTATACCACTTCACGCTTATTCATTTATTTCACTTTATTCACTTATTTATTCATTTCATTTCATCCTTTTTTTATTTATTTTCACTTAATATACTTCTTTATTTACTTCACACAACATTATTTATTTCCATCTTAACTTAGACACAATCATTTAGTTGTCGAAAACATTATCACTTTATCTTAAGGTCCAGGGTGCTAGTCCCGGGTTCCGGCGCCAAACAATGTGGCGAACTTCTTTAAATTGTAAAAATCCAAACAAATCCACCACATCGGAGATTTTAAATTCAAGACAAACAAAATTTCTAATTTACTTAAATTTAATTTCATACTTTGTAAATTTAATTCATAGTATAACATACATGTTAACGACACAAAAAACTTAATAAAAACTGAACCCCCAGCTATAAAAAACTGGAGTTTATATAACATACTGAACTCCGCCGGAGCATGGATTAAAGTAGGCTCCGTCGGAGCAAAGTTAACTGGACTCCGTCGGAGAAAGGTTAATTGGACTCCGCCGGAGCATGGATTAAAATGTTTATTTTTGTTATATGAGCTCCGCTAAAGAAATAACACAAAGCTCTAACGGAGCAAAGTTAGTATTCATCGTGAATCCACGACACAAAGTTATTTTCACGAAAAAGTCGTTTGTAATAGATAAAAGGTGTTACAAATATTAATAATACAAATAATTATGACAACAATTACCAACGAAACATCAATAAAAGAAATGCTACAATTTGTCAATTTTGATTTACCAACAATTGCACTTGAATGGAAAAGTGTAAAAAATTAAAATAAAAACATTTTGAAATTAAAATAATATTTGTGCAGAATAAATTAACTTTAAATATAGCGCGAATTAATTTCCAGGCAGTGACCTTGATTTAATAATTTACTCAATCTAACACCATGTCATCTTATCTTCACCCCCTGTGCTTATCGTTACGCTTATCGATGTAAAGATCGTTTGCATACACATGATGGATATATGCGTCACGCGGCGATCAGAGGTTTAATACAAGTCCGTCGGCGTATCGCTTGAAGTTTAGGGGCGTATATTAGCGGCACTCGTAATAGAGAGCAGCAAAATAGTTACGCTTATATAAGACATTCGTACAGAATGGGTTAAGACATGCTTTTCAATATCCCAAACTACTTGTCCCGTCGGACAACCGGCTTAATAAAGTACTTGTCCTGACCTTGGTTTCACTTGTCCCGGACAGTCGGACAATGGTTAATGTCGAGCCCTGTAATCAACAATGAATTCTGAGCAAATCTCTAAATTAGGATTGATTAGTTAATGAACATATGATTCAAACTATGTTACATGAATAAGCTTCAACTACTACAGGAAGATTTCTTGCTGCATGCATGATCAGTTTTTTCTCAAACTTTCTTTGTTCTAGAATATTTGGAGGACATTGTCAGTTTTGGTACTTATTAAATTGAAAGTGAGGTCGTATTCTTTTCCTACATAGAACAAATTGCTTTGTGGATAAGGAGTACAAATGCAGTGAAATCAAGTTTTTCTATACCAAACATATTCAAACAAGCTAGCTTTGTTTAAAAATATTGCTATCTTTTGCAGCAGCAACCCTTAGACATCTGCAGAAACCTTAATCTTAGTTTTGCTGTCTTGAAGCAAAACCACTGCACAGTACTTTGCTAACATACAAACTTTTATTAAAACTAAAGTGCTAGGTAGCAACTTCTTATAAATGTAAATAGATTCATAAGCCTTGCATACAATAAGCAATCACAATAAAGTAAAAGTGCAGTCAATTGAACTTTAACTCATTCATTGCCTAGTCTAAAAGCTCTCAGTCCGGTTTATAGGGCTGTGGATGGTTGAGCAAATGGCTATCCGATCCAAACCACGATTCATGAGTAACAATTCACAAATCGAACCACGAATCACTAGTTAATGAAAAAGCATACAGGAACTCATATACAAAACGCAGATAAAAGTAATGTTGTTAAAATAACAAAATAAGTAAAGAACTACAGAAGCTTTTATACATGGAAAGTCATGTAAGATATTCAGAAGAGGATTTTCTCGTGTGCAGAAAATGATAGCGGTGCGCAAAGTTTTCATTTGTAGAACAGCTTATTATGGGTGGAAATTTAGCTGAAAAGTTTATTCACACCAGGTAACCCGCTAAATCGGGCGCGCGAGGCTAATTCGGGCGATATCCAATACGATACATTTTTGAATCTCAGTCAGTGTAAGATTTTCGTCAATTATTCTTTATATATTCCTCTTTATGTTATAAAAGTGGCATGGATCTGTCGGGCTGGGCTTGGCGATTCAGCACATTGCTTCATTTTCCAAAAATAAAAAATAAGAGAGAAAACGTGAGTTAAAGACAGAGAAACCATCCAAAATCCGGGTTTTCAAGTTTAATGTCATTTTTACCTACATTTTTGCAACCAACGGTGTAACTTTTGCATTTGTCTTGTAGAGCTGTCCCTTTTCAACTAAAATGTCAATTTGCAGCCATTGAAACTGTATACTTTTCGAGAAATCGCCGTTTTACTCCACTGTACATAAAAATTGAGGCTAAATCGGGCGAAGTTGCTGTGTATTTAGTGCTAAGTCGGGGAGCAGTTGCTTTTGTGATACATTGCTTACGGAAATATTTTCTATTTGACAAAATTTATATTCCACAAGAAAGAAACAAACTATAAATTTAGTATTCAGTTATGTATAGAACTAATTGGATGACTGAATAACCCTAGTTGTTATAGATAAGTTTGTTGTACTCTTAAGAGTGCAGTGACTATCCTATCTTAATAGGTACAAATATACTATTCTTGCATTGACCTTTGACAAAAGCCATCTTAATTGCCAAGTTATTAATAATCAATTAAATAGGCTTTTTTCTTTTTAAACATTAAAAAACGTATCAGGAAGCTACCTGGAATTAAATGTTTAGAATAGCTGAAAGAACACCCCTGCATTTGTTTCTAGAAATTAAACTACGTATGATTTTCCGTGTCATTTATAGCATTAGCTCGTTCTTAAAAGCCACTGCAACTTGTTGAAACTATTCATTATTAACTCTGTCCGGTACTATGATAGGGTTCCGTACAAAAATGATGAATTACCTCCCTTACATTGTCGAAAACATACCAAGATGTATCTCATTTTAAAGTTTTACACCAATAAAAATGCCCACTGTATGCCCTCAAGACAAATAGCGATGTCCTACCTACATGTAATGAAATCTGCATTTTCCAGTGACAGATCAATAATACTCAATATTCTGATTAAAACCCAGAACACATTAACACATTAATGGGTAGTAGTTATGAGCAGGGTTTATTTTCTCCAAAATAAAGTTTGTAAATTCATTTGTGATTCATTGTCATTGGTTTTCACGAACTCCAAACTTCAATCAATGTAGTTTCTTCTTTCCCATTATCCGCATTATATACCAAACTCCCCGCAGCCGTTAGTTCCCTTTACTTAATCAATAACCCCTACCACCACAAGTATATTCGTCCCCCAGAGAGCCAAATTTTTTTTAATCTTTTTTTTACAATTCAATATTTTTGTAGTATGATGTTCTAAGAATCGCCATTTTTGTCTCGTGGTATAGATAGCGTCAGGTGATTTACATGTAAGCAGTGGTTAAGTAGCAACTTGTGACGTAAGCACTATGAGGAGTTTGGTTATATAAACTATTTTGACATGAAATTATAATTACCATATTAACCAAATAAGCCTTAAAATTAATATCTTGGTATATCCCAAGCATAAATAACGCATTTTGGACATCGCCATTTGTTTTGTGAGCATTCGACCGACATTTTTATTAGTGTATAGTTATAAAAAGAGATAAATCTAGGTATATGTTTTTAAATTCAAGGGAGTTAATTCATTCAGTTTATTACGATGCCCTATTAGAGTACCGGACAGAGTTAATAATGCGTAGTTTGAACAAGTTGCAGTGGCTCTTTAAAAGGAGCTAATGCTATAAATGACACGGAAAATCTTACGTAGTTTAATTTCTAGAAACAAATGCAGGGGTGTTCTTTCAGCCATTCAAAGTATTTAATCTAAGTAGCTTCCCCGTATGTTTTTTTAATGTTTGATTAGAACTAAGTTGCTTGATTATTAATAACTTGGCAATTAAGATGACTTGTGTTAATAGTCAATGCAAGAATAGTACATAATTAAGATAGGATAGTCTTGTAATCACTATACTCTTAAGAATACAACAGACTTACCTATAACAATAAGTGTCAATCAATCGTCCAATGAGTTTTTTATATAATTGAATACAATATTATATAGTTTGTCTCATTCTTGTGGAATATAAACTTTGTCAAATAGAAAATATATCCGTAAGCAATGTACCACAAAAGCAACTGCTCACCGGCTTAGCACTAAATACACAGCAACTTTGCCCGATTTAGCCTCAATTTTTATGTACAGTGGAGTAAAACGGCGATTTCTCGAAAAGTATACAGTTTCAATGGCTGCAAATTGACATTATAGTAGAAAAGGGACAGCTCTACAAGACAAATACAAAAGTTACACCGTTGGTTACAAAAATGTAGGTAAAAAATGACCTTAAACTTCAAAAAACGGGGTTTGGATAGTTTCTCTGTCTTTAACTCGCGTTTTCTTTTTTAATTTTTAATTTATGGAAAATATAAAGCAATGTGCTGAATCGCCAAGCCCAGCCCGACAGATCCGTGCCACTTTTATAACATAAAAGTGAATATATAAAGAATAATTAACGAAAATCTTACACTAATTGTGATTAAAAAATGTATCTTATTGGATATCGCCCGAATTAGCCTCGTGCGCCCGATTTAGCGGGTTACCTGGTGTGGTATTTCTTTTTTGTAAAGAGGGATCGCGATCCGACGATTCCGGAAGTGCAGAATATTCGTACTCTGGTTGAGATCGCGAGTATCCGAGTACTCGGATACTTGCAGCAGCCCTACCAGTTTATAATGCTTACAACATGTTTAGCTTGGAATGATTAAAGCATTATTCTCAAAATATTTTCTTGCACACGAGACAAGTAAAAATTCATCATTTTGACAAAGTACCGATATATTCAAAGAAATGATTAATAGTTTACCTTTCTTCCAGGTGGACTTTGAAGAAACACTGTATCTTTATATCTTACAGGACTAGAGAAATCAAAACTTTCATCTACATCTTCTGTTGCTGTAGAAGTTACCACTTCTTCTTTCTGTAATATAATGTAGATATACACAATGTACCATCTAATATTGGCACATAATTTAACCCTGCTGATTTATGTTTCTGATATTTGTTCGATAATCCTCATAACCGACCACACAGCTCTCAAATCAATAACAAAGACATCAATTGTCATTACTGAATAAAGTCGGCGGTAAAGAAGCCAATATGCCTTGAAGTTGACAGGGACGTGGAGCGGACACACATATTATCAATTATTTTAATGACATAATTGTTTGTCCTTTGCTCTTACAGAAGAGAAAATTATGTTGTAATTTGTTTTATCATTCAATTTGAGTCAGAATTCACATAGTAATAAAATATTTTACCATAAAAGATGGAGTCACAGTTCTTAATTGTTCACTTTCGTCGTACAAACCATCCTGCATTAAACCACCAATCTCTGAAATGAAAGTCATCTTTTGTCATTTTTATTAAGAATGAAGAATCTCAAAGCAGTGTAGAAACATGTCATATTATGATTTTATGACACACATCTATTTTTATACACCGGTTTAAAAAAGTCATATGATTTGACACAGGTCGTCCGTCTGTCTGTCTGTTTGTAATATCTTATGCACACAATTCCTTAACTACCGGACCTTTTTTTGAAACTGTTACTGACAATAAATATTGATGTCTAGTTGTGCATGAAGAGGCCGTAATTCAAATTGCATGATTTACTTTTCGATTATTTCCTATTTATTTCATGCAACGCTTCAGCTAAAAGCAATATTTTTTTAATGCCTCACAAATAAAGAATCACAGGCTTAAGCAGTATTTTCATGTTATTAATTTTGCTCTCTTTGATGTTTTGCATCATTATTTTCTTGTATATACTTGTAGGGATTTCTTGTGCATGTAATATTTCCTATACTACCGAACCTATTTTCATGTTTCTATACATACATGCACTTTCTATATTCCAAGACATGCAAAATCTATAGGAGAAAAAAAGTTAGTTGTGAAGATTTTTTTATACAAAGCAATCAAGGTACTGATACATCTTCCTGCTAATTATCGCCCGGTATCGCTGACGTCGATAGTATGCAAGGTCCTTGAGCATATCGTCTCGAGTTCAATCATGGATTTCTTTGACAAACATTTGCTACTTACAGCCTGCCAACATGGTTTCCGTACCAAGCGCTCATGTGAAACACAGTTGCTGTGGACCATCCAGTCAATTGCAAGCAAACTTCAAGGGAGGGGACAAGTTGATGTATTATTACTGGACTTTTCCAAGGCCTTCGATAAAGTGCCTTATCAGAGACTTCTTCACAAGCTGCACTTCTATGGAGTCAGGGGTTCTACACTTCATTGGATTGAATCATTTCTTTCAAACAGAAAACAACAAGTCCAACTAGAAGGTGTGAAGTCCAAGGAAGCTAGTGTAGTATCAGGTGTGCCTCAAGGGTCTGTCCTGGGGCCCTTACTTTTCCTTGCATACATTAATGACCTTCCAGAGTGTGTTACCCACTCGTAAACCCGTCTGTTTGCTGATGACAGTCTCCTCTTTCGTTTCATCAACAGTCAACATGACGCTGACCTCCTACAGAAGGACCTTTCAGCTCTAGAGAAGTGGGAGAGTGATTGGCAGATGAATTTTCATCCACAGAAGTGCACTGTGCTACGCATTTGTAACAACAAGAGACACCGTATTGATACAACCTACAAGCTACACCAGCACACTCTGGCAACAGAAGATAGCAGCAAGTATCTTGGGGTCACAGTCAGTGATGATCTTACCTGGAAGAAACATGTTAACGCCACTGCTGCGAAAGGAAACCGCACTCTTGGTTTCCTACGCAGAAATCTACGTGGATGCACTACCCAGGTTAAGGCAGCAGCCTACACCACATTAGTAAGGCCCTCCCTGGAATATGCATCATCAGTATGGGATCCTGCCAACGCCACAGATGCCCATACATTGGAACAGGTACAGAGGAAGGCAGCGCGGTATGTGAATAATTGCTACACAGACCGAACACCTGGATGTGTATCCCAGATGATTGCTGATCTAGGTTGGCAGTCATTACAGCACCGCAGATACTTGGCACGCATTACCATGCTGTTCAAGATTTATACTGGAGTTGTTGTGGTACCAGACAGCCCACTCTCCACAAGTGACAAACGGACAAGAGGGGAAAACCGTTTCTACCAAATCCGGTCTTCAGCAAACATCTACAAGAATACCTTCTTTCCTCGAACTATCAGCGACTGGAATAGGCTACCAACCAGGTTCACGAACTGCCACACCATAGAGGGGTTCAGGGCGGAAGTCGTGAACATCCAGCCAATCCAGTAGCCAACCAGGCTGAATAATTTGTAAATAGTTTTAACATTTTAATCAATTTTAATCAGTTGTTTTGTCGGGCAACACAGTTTTTAGTCGCAGGGTACTAGACAATCCAGTAGGATTCTTACCCTATATTTGGAAGAAGAAGAAGAAGACTACTGGTGGGACGGCCCTACTGAAATTGTAAAAAGCTTATCATAACACTACAATCAAAATCGTAATAAGTGTGCCGTTTTTTAATAGCAGCGCATAAATTTTACAGGAGTATGTAGTAAATATTGCAACCCTTTCTGCCAACTGCTACTAATAGATACATGGTCTGCATTCAAACTGATGGTGCTCATTCTCTTAGACTATAATTGTAATAATGTCCCCCAAGTAATCTGCTTGAGATAAATACAGTACTTTGAATTGGACTGGCTCAGTTTTGTTCATTAGGGCCAATGCAAATTGCTAAAACAGCTGATTGTTAACTCTATTGGGTGCCCTATCAGTTTTGTCCATTATAAAGAGCTAATGCAAGTCATTGTAACTTCTGATTGTTAACTCTTGTTAGGTACCCTGATAGAGCACCATTCTTAGCAGGCAGACTATTTACCATTAAAGTCATCAAGACTTGACTGTGTATCCATTTTGATTCCAGATTCCTGTGAGATGAGACATTCTTGTGAAGATTTTATGGGTTTAAATCCATTTTGTGTCAGCCATTCAGAACTCTTCTGAATCTCTATATCATCATAACTTTGGTTCTCTACTTTTAGTTTGGTCTTCATAGTCATAACAGGAACCAGCTGTATATAATTATCAGTGGTTGAATCTACGGTTGGCGAGGAGATTTTCTCTCTTCTGTATTTTAAAATATTCTCCTCAATATTGGCCGACTTTATTATCTGAAATAATGACAGAAAATTTGTTTATTTATACTGGGTTAAATGCCGAGTCAACACAGTTTTTAGGTTATTTTATGGCCTCCAGCACACCTAACCTAGCTTTCCTGGACCATTGTCTTTAACCAGTACTCACCTGGAAACTTTTCCATATACCTTATTAATGGAGGAAAATTTGCAGTATTGTCAAATTTTCATAGAAGGGTATAACCCCCCGCCCCCCCGGGTGGTATTCGAACACGACACTAGATTAGAAATCTAGGGGCGCTACCACCCGCGCTACTGACCTGGGTTAATGACAGAAAATAAAAATATAATCTTTTTCCTGTGTATAGGTAATCACTTTTTGGAAATTTTTTAGTTTTAAATGTAATACCAGGCTGAAATATTTCCACATCAAGACTTTTTTCTATCTTTAGGTATGTGTTATTGCTCATTAACAACATATTCTGGTACATGTATATTGTCTTCTCTAGACTGTCAGAGCTTGAAAAATTAAAATTAGCCATAGAAAAATCACACCAAAAGAAATGTAGTATTATGACTGATGTTAAGTGCTTAAGCAGAAAGAGTTCTGCATCCAACCTGAAGAGTCTGGTACCCATTTACACATGGTTGGAGTGAAGCAATCACAGATAATTATTTTGCTATCAACGGTAGCAGATGCCTGGTGGAGTTCAAACTCAGGACTTCTCGATTATTGAATGTAAGAACTTTTTCTTTGTTTGCTGGGTTTAATGCCGTAGCAACACATTGTATAGGTTATATCACAGTGGTCAGTCCACCTAATCATTAATCCTGGAAATGCTAAATCTCTAGTTTTAGCTGTTATAACCAACAACTAAGACCATACTTCATGATTTAGTATTTTCTACATGATTTAGAATCAATGGTAGGAGGGAGAATGGCCCTATATATAATTTCATGACCAAGCTTCACAAAAGTAAGCCCCGCCTGGGAATCAAACCCACGACCTCTTGATTAGTAGACTTGTGCACTATCAACTGAGCTAGCCTGGGGGCTATGAATGTAAGAACAGTATAGAAAGTTGATTAAAACATTACCCTGCAACCAGGAGGTAAATCATCAGTTGATGTATATCCTGACATTTGTGTGTCATCATTAGAATCATCAACATTTAACAAACGAGATACGAAGAAATCTTCTGTAAATAAAGTAAACATGAAGTTTAAGAATTAAATGCATTGTCTTTTTATCAATTATAGATGGATAGTTTCATAACTGCACAAAATTGAGTTATTTTACTTGTGAATCACACCTCTATAGCCATTGCAATGAACATAATTCATACAAAGTTTTTAGTCATTTAAAGTACATTTTATAGTCTAAGTTTCATGCTAATGCATGTTCACCAACTTTACAGCTAGTACCCCTGGTCATAAGGCTACTGGTATCTATATAGAAATCTCCTTGGTGAGCCTTACACTCCATTTAGTGCAGCCAACATGTTGGCACAACAGATTCTTACATGTACCACCGTTTGCAGGTACCCATTTAAGCCTATATGTAGAAGTAAACTGAAGCAATCACATGTGAATTTTCTTGTTCAAGGAAATTAGCAGTACCCCTTGGTGGGGTTAGAACCTGGGACTTCTTGATCCCTAAGAGCGCATCCTATCACAGAACTGATAACTACTACTGGACTAATACTCCTTGTAACAATAGTTATTTATTTGCAATTAGCACAACTCTCGTACTGGCCAGTATGTGTCCATGTAAATAAACACAGCATCCATCATAATTCAACATATTACAACTCTTAAGATCATGGTCAAACAATGTACATGTATAGAATACAAAATTTATTATCAAAATTAAAATGTACCATAAGGCATGTTTTTCATGGCATCTGAAATAAACTGTGTATTTCCTTTCAGTACAACTTTTAATGGTATGTCTAATTTCTGACATATTTCACGTAATGTATTTTCTAGAAAACATTCATAACCAATGATTCTCTGCATCTGTACTATCTGAAAATATAATATTTAAAAATATTTTTTATACTGGGTTTAGCGCCATGTCAAAACAATTTTGGTTATTTTACGATGTCCAGCACACCAAACCTAGCTTTCTTGGACCCTTGTCTATAACCAGTGCACCAACACTTTCATGAGGCAGGCAACTCCTCCATATATCAAAAGAATAGAGAACAATATTGACCTTCAAATTTTCATGGAAGGGCAGGGCTCGAATTTAGGCTCGCATACTCGCAAATTACGAGTTGATTTTGAAAATTGCGAGTAACTTTTATTTCAACTCCCAAATTTTTGCAAGTTAGAATGGACGCATAATTACTGTCAAAACTATTGAGGCCCAGATCAGCATTGAAACTGCCAGATAAATCGATAGATTAATTAAAGATTCATCCTAAAAAAGGTCTATAATCTTTGTCTATCCCGCAATAATGCCCTTGTTCTAACTACAGTTAAATAATTATAGTACTGTGTTGTTTCATATAGCATATGAGAATAGAAATTATGTATGCTATTAAAATTTTGAAAAATAAGTGTTTTTTTTCTTCATTTTGCGAGTTGAAATAAAATCGATTCCATACCCCTTTGGATGTGCAACCAACTGATTTACAGAAGTATTCAATGCACTTAGCAAAACCAACCTGACACAAAATTATTGCAATAAGAATGTTTAGAATATTCTTGCAATGTGAGTCTACAACTTAATATTGACCTAATCCAGAAAATATGACATAGAATTTCCCATTGCAGAGATAGGCAGTAGGTGGTTGGCAAGTCTTGAATTCCCAAAAACAAATTGGAACCTAAATTTCATGGTATCTCTTAATTTGCCATAATATTAGCCTTTTTATCAACAATTTCTTTTACTCATTTTAGCACAAACAAAAACAGGAAAATGTGTGAGAACAATTCATACACAATTCTTGTACAAGTTTCAAATAATACTTCATAAACTGTTTGTTTTAATGTGTTGATATCTGTTTTATACCTGCATGACGATTATTTAAAACTACATGATTGTTCCTTGAAAAATCTCGAAACCCAAATTCTATGGTTTTTTCCATACAGAAGATTTCCATGACTTTTCCAGTTCTTTAGGAACCCTAGTGTCTAACTCATGGTTCTCATGGAGCTCTGTTTGTAGGGTCTATGTTATAATGCTCAAAAATATTTTAGATACCTTAGTTTCCTTACTGTCAGGATCATAACCAGGAACTTTCATTGATACATTCTTTAGAGATTTATTTAGACTATGATGTCTCTCCCTACAAAGAACAATGACAATAAACATATTAGCTTACTAAGTTTGAAGAATTAGGTAATAGTAATAGTATATTTTACATTACCCCTTAACAAGTCTTGATTTAAGTTTCTACCGAGCAATAAACTCATGATATTAGACTTCTACTTAAAGCATTTACTATGAACACTAAAAGAAAAGGTCTTGTTTTGCGTTTCTTTAAATAATAAAACAGTCGGTTGCAAATCAGATCTCAAAGAAATGGTTTGATGTTTTTATGTTTTTTTATTTTTTTATTGGGTTAAACACCATGTCAACACAATTTAGTATATTTTATGGTGGCCAGCTATGGCGTCCAGTGCACCTAACCTAGCTTTCCTGGACCTTTGTCAATAATCAGTACTCATCTACCCTTCCACATGTCGGACAACTATTCCATATATCTTATTAATGGAGGCAAATTGACATTATTGTCAAATTTTTATGGAATGGTATAACTGTCCCCAGTGGGATTCAAACCCGTACCCCCTTCAGGACACTAGATTCAAAATCCTGGCGCACTACAGACTCAGATTCATTGATGTTTGACCATACACAGCAAAAAATACATAAAAATGCCAAGTTAAATACAAAAATTAAACCTCTCGTTTTCTCTATGTCTCTCCATTAATTTCCTGATAGTATTAGGTGTTCTATCCTTACGGTTGTACTGACGTAATGGAAGTCTTTCATCAATACCAGTTCTAGACATAATCTGTTTTTCTGGAGTAAACATTTCATGCTTCATGTAACCACGGCTACCAGTGTTTGGATATTGTCTTCTCTTTAATTTGTTCTGACCCTAGAAGTAAGAAATAATAAATTATCGTACATTATATATAGTTTCACTATTTGGACATAGGCGGATCCAGCGAGGGGGTCATTGGGGTCCGGAACCCCCTAGAATTTGGAAAATGAGCCTGTTTGTTAGTGTATTTCTTGCCTGTTAGTCATTTTTAAGTAGCATGAAGCAATTTTTCTCGGTGCATAACATAGATTTAATGGTTATGTAGTTTTTATTATCAATAAGTAGCATTTTTTTCTGCAAAATGTGTACAATGTGGTTGTGGTTCGAGTTTCGGACCCACCCCCCTAGAAAAGTTCAGACCCCCCTATAGAAAAAAATCCTGGATCCGCCCCTGTTGGACCATCAAAATCAATGGTTTTAATACTGGAACAGTCTTAATATACAGAAATAAGAGTTTATGCTTTTACTCTTTTTTATGTCATCCTTGATATATAATGTTGTTTGATAAGGCTATATGGTAATGCATTCATATTGTAACTTATAATTGTAACTTGTATGTTATTATTGTAACTTGTATGTTATTATTGTAACTTGTATGTTATTATGTGTGCCATGTTGTAACATTGTATGTCAAAATAAATCTATCTAAAATAAATCTATTAAGTAGGGACCTTTTTCTTCTCAAAGTAAGCATTTGAGACTTTGCAATAACCTAGGTTGTCTTTGTAGTGGAACTTAAATGAATTTATTTTGTTTTTACGACATTTATCAACATTTTTTTTCATGTTTACAACAGTTAGTTCACCTAATAATCTTTATAGACAGTTTCTTTTACCAGTACTTGCTGAGTTATCCACTAGAAGCTCTGACAGTTTCTCTCTATACAGACTTATATTGATAAACCTGAGCATCTCAGGATTGTTAGACTCAAACACTTTAATACGAGAAGTATCTGTTAGATAATACATGTTTTGGAAGTTAAGAAAAATTTGAACAATATGATTATGAAGACAGAATTACATAAAAAATAATCTTGCAATTATATTCAAATTAATTTTACGTTTGATTTGCCCATGGATGTGAAAACATGAGATATTGACTTAAGCCAGACAATACAAATATGGCAAGTTAGAATATAAATGTCAACTGCATTCAAAACAGTTGAAAGCTTTTATACTTTAACAATGTGTGAGCAAATAATCAAACTAAACAGGTATTGAAGACATATAAAAACTGAAATGAGTATTTTCTTTCTTTAAGAGGAAAAGGGGTTTGATCTTAATGTGTTAAATCCATTCTAATGGTTTAAATTTGAATACAATACAATCAATTCATTAAAATACAGCTCTCTGACACAAGATCAATGTAACATTGTCAATGGGAATAAAGACGAAGCCCTTTTAAAAAGAAGATAACATTTTCAATTTTACATTGCATTCTGTACTTTTAAAAAAGGGACTTAACTGATAGTCATCATATTGAATAAGGTCTACATTGATGTGTGTTTGTTTTATATTGTACATGTTTGTAACATTTTAAGGCAATAATTTATTTAAAGTCAAGTAATATTAAGTACAAGGGGCCTTTAGATTTGCTTGATAAGGATTAAATGATTTGATGACAAAATTTTGCCGGATTTAAGTTAAACTTGAAGCTTGCTATTTTATGTGCTTAGTGGTTTTTAATAAATCAATTTAGGATAAAATCAGGTATAGCATTGTTTGTGTTTCATTTGTAGTTAGTGCTTATTAGTTTTATAATTATATTTCATATCTATATACATTTAAGCCCTAGACAACATGTAATTCAATTGGAAGTATAAGTCCGCATAAAAACTTAATTAAGATTTAAAATAGAAAAAATCTTTCATAATCATAAATAAATAATGAAAATCTATTTTGAAATTCTAATACAATGTACTTATTTTGTAATATTGTACTGAAAGAAAATTATTGCATCAACTTATAAGATTATGCCAACAAGTATTTTAAGGAAGGCAATAACTAACTCCTGTCAACATTTTGATCCAATTATTTTGCAGACATAAGTTAGGTTATGGATGTAATCTATGCAAAATGATAAAAATGGTGAACTTGTAATGTCATGTTTCATAAGCATGGTTCATACTATTCAAAATGAAGTTTTAACCTTAAAATACATTAGGGATGGTCTTGAGTTAACTTCATGATAAAGTTTTGACTCATGATTCTCAATATCAGTATCCCTTTATGATTGAAGATAAATATTTCATTCATAGCTGATAATAATCATTTATTATCATAACTATCATTGTTACTGTAAAACCTGTAGTTTGTGTAGACCTGGAACAATTTGGTAACTACACTATTTCTACTGAGTACGCAAATGATATTTTATTAATTAGTATTTCACATCTCAGGTCAATTTTAACAAGCCAAGCTTGTGCTTATGTACCGAACCATCCACAACTTGGTCGAGATTCCATGCTCTGCCTACTACCACCCGGCGGTTATGTCAACCAGAGGGCCAACTATTCGGTACTTTTTGCCATTCTGCCGCACTGACACATACAGGCACTCCTTCATCCCATCATCGATCCGGCTGTGGAACAGCTTCAAGGCGGGGCTGGGCTCTCCACTAGACGCACTACAATGTTTTTATCTACTTTTATCCCTGCACGGTTTTGCACCTCACAGTCACGTAGTACGAAGTCACCAGTGCGTCAATGCTCCAGAGAGGGCCCTGCACTCGTACAAGAAGAAGAAACTATAACAGTAGAAATTATTATTATCATTATCTGATTACTATAAAGTTAGTATTTGTATATTAAATGAACTGTCAAATTATTATGTTATACAAATACATTGTCGGCCTTGCTACATATGTACTATCAGTTATTTTACATGTATATTAATGTCAATATTCTCATACATTGTTTGTATTGTATTATAAATAAAACAGCTGGCTATACACATGTCCTTTTACTGCTTTATACAAGAGAAATCAAGAGAATTTGCATATTTAATGTTTGTCATTAATGTCATTGGATATTTATTTTTTTGTGTAGTTTCAAATTCTTAATGATTAGTTATGCTAGCTCAGTAATGGAGTCATCATTGGTGATGCTTTATGTGATGCATTCAATTAATATGTGCACAAGTTTTAACAAGTGATTCAAATGACTTTAGAATATGCATAGGCAAGTTAGTGGAGTTTAATGACTTATTGATTCTGTGCTAATTAGTTTCAATAATTGTACGACTAGCTTTTTACATCACTGAAAAATATTTATCATACTTAATTATATATTGCTGAATGCTCAATGTTTCTATCAGTGATTTAAGTCATTGGGTACAAGATTTAATATGTTTTCAAGATTCATCAACAACTTTCAACTGATTAAATGTATGCAAATGGTATCTAATAAGTTTTTTTGTCTCCGATCAATTTTCACAAGCCATATACCATTATTTTATGGCCATTTCTGAAAAGAAGCCATCTATGATTATGTTTGTAAGCTATTCAAAATTTATCATTAATTTAAGCGAATAAATGAAGTTGGTAACCAAAACAGCTATATGTTTTAAGACATACACAGGGCACAATCATAGTATTGTATTATGATACATGATGAAATGATGACACATTTTTATCAGTAAGTTGACTGTCTGAACAATATTTAAAAATGTTTACATTTCATTGATAAATAGTGTTGTAGTGACATATTTTAACTGTTATTCTGGAGTGAAAAAATAAATATTAGTGAAAAAACTTCATGGCAGGATTATGGATATTGGATCTCTCAACATCATTTATCTTACAGCTGTAAACAGAGTGAGCTGGATACATTGAAACAGGGAAGCTGTATTGATGCTGCTATATTGAGGATTTAGGAAAAACCACGATAGGCTATATTTGGTATAGATTTTTTTTTAGCATTAAGGCAAGTCATATGTGTGACTTACTACAGACAGTAACAGAATATGCCAGGACAAATAACATTCATGGATAAACTGGAGGAAGAAAATATACTGGGTGAGTAATAAACTAACTAGTATCAATGATAATTAGTATTATTCAATTAAGATAAAGTATATTTATTCTATAGTACATGTGAAGTTTTCAGCAACACATGTTTATTATATTGAAGATACCAGTAGAACAGAAGAATAAGAGGATACAGAGTTATCACACTTCTTTAGACATTAAGAAATGGGGGACAAAGTGTGTAAACTTTCGTAAATAATTTTTCCATATTTTATTGACTTTAAGAGTGTAATATTTTTATAGAACTATAATTATAACCAGTAGATAATTTTGCAACTTTTATTGTTAGAGAATAGCATGTTTAACTAATTTTATAACAAATAGGATGACTACAGATTAGGATGTCCAAAGAACTTTATTAGAGCGTTTTTTTTTTCAGTTAGAGAATAGTTGCATGCATATTGTCCTTGCATTATTGCATGTTTTTTTTACAAATCTACTCTTTCGCCAGGTAAATTATAAAACAGACAAGGTTACCAGGAATGATGTATTCATCTACAGAATGCAGATTTATTAGAAAGTATGACTCTACTTTTGTCTAGCCAGAGACATAGATAACATCTAATTCCCTGGTCTAGCCTGTCATAGCACTAAACAAAAGTGTATGACAGAGAAAATTAAACATGACTGAAGGGCTCCACATTAAAGATTGTCTTTACAGTAGAGGTTGCTGCCCACTTTTAGGCTACTTTTTAATACTTGTAAACATTTGGTTCTGGCAAGTGAAATATATAGCTGGTTACAACCTACTTTAAAGAATGCATTGTATAGATCTAGAAATTACTGAAATGAGTTGCTATGGTTCTGACTGAGAAAATAATACAAAATACATGGATGCACTGAACAATTAAAATGTCAGAGCACTCAGTTACATTGTGAGCACAGGTTAATGTGCATCATAAAATTAATTTTTTTTTAAAGAGTGAAGCCATTTCATGCTTTATTAATTTAAGCCTGTTCAATTTGATGTAACATAAAACATTGACATATGTTGCTTATACATAACATGTCATTGTCATCTTTGAAGTCAACAATGTTTAACAAATAAGAGCTTTAATGGTACAGCCTAGATGTTGTATTCATGTTATCAATTGATGTATCTAGCATATTTGAACAATAGTGCATTTCAAGACTGTACTGTGCATGTACTCAAGACTTTTGCGACACAAGACAATAATAACAGGTTTTATAAGTTTTGAGCTAAAACTATGAACAATTTTTTTTTTATGCGGACATATCATTTAAACCCGCAACGTCTTGCAGGATAGCCACCCTAGAGTAATGCCACTGAAGAGTAAGTCTTGTTTCTGATAAAAATTTTAACCCTTTATGAGTCCATCATTGATGTACTTACCTTCTTTGTATTAAGAGACCTGTTTGGTTTATAATCAACATCATGGTCGTCATCAATGAAGCTAAGTTCATCATCATCAACCTTGCCCTTGCCACCAATATTTCTGATAATATCTGAGTAGTGATCACTTGACTGAGAGTTTTCTAATGTCACATAATTTGAGAATGGTAACTCATCAACTCCACTGTCATTTCCTTCTAAATCATTAAAAAATGCCATGGCACCACTTTCAAAGCATGAAGGGGATGACTCCAAATCATTCATAGAATCCTGAAAGGTAGACCTGAAGAACTTAATCATATTTATTCAAAATACATATAAGGCTAGAGCCTGTATTTCAAATTGTATGCCTTGTTTGAAAGTGGGCTCAAGGTCACACCAAGGGCAAATCAGTTTATCAATGAATAATAAACATTCAACACACTTCTGTTCTGAGACTAGTGTCTATATGCCATGGCCTATGAGTGTACACTTAAATAATTAACTCACTGGTTCACAGCAAATCCCTTCAGAAAAAGATTTGGGAAAATTAGACCGCATTTCCTTAACAGTTCGACACTTTAAATGCAACGAATGGTAAAATGACGTTTTACGTCCCTTGACCCTGCAAACTGCCATCCCAAGAAGTTTCGAATTTCGGGGTCAGCCAAAGGCTCACATCACGGTATTTTAAAATACTTATATCAAATTATTACTGAAAAACTAATTATTTCAAGCGATATGATAAGATCGGATGTGCTTCATACATGATAAATTACGCATTTGAGTTTGACAGGGGCGAACTCGATAAAGGCCGGCTAGATCGTGGTCTCATTCAATGATTCAATTTCAAAAATTACCGCCTCGTTCACTCAATTATTTCATTAAAAACGACATCGAATGATAAAACATCAAAATATTACCATTGCTTGGTTTTTACCGTAACTTTCAAATGTATTGACAACCCAGTGGAAAGAAACCTAACAAGTTTAAACAAATTTCTTAAATGTGATTAATGTCAGCCATATTAGCGGTGATGACGTCAATTTACGTTGCCCGGATGAATTGCGTAATTGGCGAAACCTTTAGTAAAGTAAATCAACCGCTATTTTTGAGAGTTATGAACCCCTTGAAGAGAAATGTGGTTAGTCTTTTTTTTATTTAGATTCATATTCATTAATGCGTTTGTGTTTTTTTTAAAAAATTCTCACTCTTACAGACTTCCCAGAAAACTGCAGTGCAGGTGCCCGCTTACGTTAATTTGTACGTCATTTCAAGATTGCTAGGTGGATTCAGAGGGTAGCCAAGTTAGTCAAATGTTGTAATTGACCTCTATGAATTGTGTAGGTACACCAATAATTACATATTTGTAATCTCTTATAACGGACATTGAGAGTACATGTACATTGAAAACCCTTGGGCAGGGGTGGAGTCCGGACACATGAGGCTGATGCTTAGGCCCCCTTAAAGGCCCTTTGTGTAATAGGGACCTACTGTGAATGCATTATTTCTGTTCCAAAATAGTTTCCATACTATTACTATTAGTATTTTTGTACCTTTATTAGCTAAAATAGTTTCAAAATGTCATTATTACTATGGAAACAAAAATATTACCTTTAAACCCAGAGCTGCCCCAGAGAAATTTAAATAAAACAAACTACTATATGGATATAAAATTGATTTGAACATTCCTTATGAGTTGAAATAAAACTGAAGTTTGTACATCTTGTCATTTGTTTGGCTAGTAGTGAGGTTTTGATGAGTTTTATCTTTCCAACGTTTTGAATTGTCACCTCATCTAATCAAGTGTGTGAAATTACTTCACTCTATTTATAGTTGGCCATGATCCTTTCTTGATATTATTGTCAGCTGGACATCCCATGTATAAAATATGATCAAAATAACTTCTTGATAGCATAATCTAGAAGTGGTTGTTAACTATTGGGGAGAAGAGTCTAATCTGTAAGAAATTACAAACTACAGGAGGAGTCTGGCATTTATCTATCCCATTGATGTTAATAGGCCAGACCAGTCTAGATAATATAGTATGGATTTTTGCTAATATTACACTGCTAGTCTTGCTCATCATACTTTAGTATTGTCAGGGGTATTTTAAATGTGTCAGAATATTTTGGCCGAGGAAGTTCTGAGTACTTATTAATATATTTCTGATGTTTTTAACATATTTGTGGAGAAAAATTAGTTGAAAATTTCGCCTCTTGACATTAGGCAGATGTGAATAACAAAAAAAAAATGCTAATTTCAGTGGTAAAGTTTTTTGTTACAGCTTACATTATTATACTATACTATATTCTAGTGAACTAACCTGGTGCAGTACAAATGCAAGCTTTTTCAGACTGATCTGTTTATAATAAAATTGAATTATGTGCACTTCACTTTTATTGCACCTGTTCATTGAAGATATGTATTCCTTCTTAAATCTCAGTCTTATATCATCAAATAAATGAACAGTAAATATTGTGCTAAAGTTACACATTCAATAAAACTTTATAATGCATTCTGTGCTGACATGATTTTCATGCACTGGTCATATTACTTTCAGGCTCATAGAAAGGAGAGAGAGGTGGTTGGCTTGTTAATTATTGAAAGTAATTAATATATATACTGAACCAGACTGAGTAAACTGCCATGCAGTACATTTTCCACTGGGCTAATCAATTTTAGTTTACCCCCATCAGAGAATGCTTCCTATGCCTCGGCTTTTGTTGTACTAATTTATTTCAAATTGATTGGGAAACAAGTTCTTACAACTTATATTATTCACTTTCGAGTCCGCTTCCTTGTTGCTGAGTACTGAGCTCGTAGGATTAAGTTTATTGCTCAAGTAAACAACGGGTAGCTTTTGGATAGGATTCAAACTAACCCTGAGCTGGCTATCCAATGATTACCAGTCCAACGTAGTCCAACTGCTTGGCCATGCCCGCCACTGCTTTAATTTCACGCTGTCTGTATGCCTGTTCTCCATATATTTTAGAGCTGTCTGTAATTTAATTTTCTATGTATTTGTTAAGACCAAGAGAAATATTTTATTGACATCTGCACAAAATGGTACTTTAATTTGGTCAAAGAACATACGGTAATTATGAACAGATATACATACATTATATGTTATGAATTACGTGAACAAATAAGTATACTAGCATATAACAAATTAATAAGCATAAATCAAAAGTAAATTTACTGGCTGACAGGAAGTTTTATGAATATAAAATTTACAGACCAGCAGGAAGTCTTGGCCTGATACAAGTGGATATCAACTGTTCTGTTACTGGAGGTCATACAAAGTGTGAGGATGATAATAAATCTTATATATCTATGAATTAATTACCTTTATATTTTATCTCTTTAATCCTGTATTGATTATGGAATCTTTTGATGAATATTAATAGGTCAGATGTTGCTTCATAATTGGTAACATCTTTTTTCTTAATACACAGCTGTAGTCAATAGTAGATCTAGCAGTTATGGGGCAGAAGAGCATTAATTCACTCATTGATTATTCAAAATCCTTGATTGGCTACTTGCAGGTTCACAGTAATAGGTTCGAATCTTGAATGGGAGAGTCTGTGTCTCTCTACCCAAATTAATTGATCTATCTATACTGTACAATTAATTTATTACAGCTGTGTTTTAGGATAAACAGACATACAAATACATTTTGATAAGTCTGCATTTATAAAGAGTGGTCTTAGCTCACTATAAATAAAAAAGGATATACTCAGGTTTTGATCTGTTGAGCGACCAAATTAATAAGGTATGGTCCCTTGCTCCTTCAGAAAAATATTGTTGTGCTGCCCATGGATGTTGGTTATAAGCTATGGGTAATTAGAGAAATAGATAAATTATATAGATATGTCTAAATATCTAAACTGGAAACAGATAAAATAATGACATCACGCGGAACATCATATAATATAAAACATTGGAAACAACATTTGTATCGTTTATACTGGTGTTATTGTGGATTATTTTTACCTTACAGAGTTGTCTGTGATCTACGTGGTGTTTATATTATGATAGTGTTATAACACTTGGAAGTAATACAGAAAATATGTTACCATGATTAATTGGAAACTACGGAAATAGTAAAAAATATAAAAATGTAATATGATTGGGAAATATTGTAAAAAAATGAATAATATAGAATTTGGAAAAGAATGGTTAATGTCTGGAATAATATAATTATAAAGGAACAATCAATAAATGAATAGGAAAATGATGGAAAAATGTTATAAATGAAATTTGGGAGGAATACAAAGTATGAAAGAGTGAATTGGAAAAAATAACAATTTCTAAGTACATGTACGTCATAGATTGGAGTTTTGAAAGGGTTAGAATAATACATGTTATGTTGTGTAAGTGCACTTGGAATTGATATTTGAACAGTACAAAAATATCTATACATTTGTACTATTGAAAAGATATAAAAAATGTGCTATTGGAAAAGTGTTGAAAATTCATGTATATTTGGTGAAATTGTGAACAGATAGGAAAGCTTTGTTGTAAGATTGGGAATTGATATATCGGAATATATACATTAAATATAAACTATATGATATGTAATACATGTATGTAAGGAACAATATTTTTGATAAAAGCCTGATACATGTTGATGATAGTATTGATATTACAGGAGACAGTAGGAATTTTATCTAAGAATTAAATATATTTTCTCTCATACAATATTGTGTAGAGAGATAGAGCGCGCCTGAGGAATGTAACAATGGAGGATGATTTATCACATTGCAGACACTTGCTAGGTTGGTGCAATGTACTTCTTGTATTAAAATATATCGTTTTTTTGTTTTATTGAATTTTCATGAAAATTTCTAGACTAATTTTACATGTAGTTGTATTGCATCATCATTTCTCACTGTGCAGTGTATACAGACTGCATGGTGTATGTACTACATTCAGTAGTGTAGATGCACGTAGTCTGAGAAACACTGAGGCTCATGCCTTTAGAGTAGTTCTGGCTTCAAACATTGTATAAGCCCACTTTAGGGCTCGACATTAAAGGCCGTTCTATTGCCCCTGAGCACCTGTATTTGGGTTTGGACAACCTGTTACTGCTATTGAAGATATGGTTTGGTCAAGTTAAACATATAGCTAGCTGTTCATTCGGTCGACATAGTTTAAGAATTAGTGTCTAGCCCTTAGCTTTTTTATCATTTTGGTCTTTATCTGATGCATTCATTAACAGTATAGACACTGGGTCCCTGAAGACCTTAAGCTACTTTTAGTATGTATTTTGTGAAAAAATGTTTGGAGTAAAATCAAAGATAACTCAGGCTTGATAACCCATTCTCTTCCATTATCTTCCTATTATTATGATACAGATACTTCATGCTGCACATAACATTGTCAGTTGTAATTTAATGCCACTTATTTTTGAGCAAATACCTGACCTATAGCTAATTGACTATGTCTGCCTAGCAAACCCTCCGAAGAGTACTACATAGTAGGGGTGTAACGGTTAACTGATATACCGGTTAATATTGCAATACGAGTTCTAACGGTTTTTAACCGGTTCGTTTTTCCTTGAACCGGTTTTTGTAGTTAAGTGTCATACTGCTTGTTTTTATTAGAATCTGATAGTTAATTGTTTAAACAAATGTTAAAATGAATTGAGTACTTGAAATACTCTTAAAGGTTAAACATTTAGTCAATTGAAAGAAAAAGTTCTGTTTCAAACAACGTATTTTTCTAACATATAGACAATTTTACATTTGTAATTCAAACATTTGGATAAGAAATCAATTGAAAATACCCATATGCGTGCTACGCTGATCCAATTAGGACGAGGTACATGCATTAATTAATGCTTTGCATGTCTAAGCGAAAAACTGGTACATATTGCAATATATTGCAATACGGGTTCTGCATATTGCAATATATTGCAATACGGTTTTTACCGTATTGTTACACCCCTACTACATAGGTAAAGTTCTTAAATTCTTTTATCCAATAGGTGGAAAGTCAAGTATACATTGTATATGATATACTTATATATATTGGTAAAGTTAAGTACCTGACCTTGTATTCAAATTTGTGTCCCCTTGCTTGCAGGGCTTATTGAGTTGATGAATACCACATACTATATTTATATAAAAAGTGTCCTCCAGCCAGCTTGTAGGTTGGACAGTTGGTCTGTAGCTTTTTCTTATCCCCTCAATAACTCAGCACATATTTTATGGATTTGATTCGAACTTCACCCAGATATCAGGCAGACATCCCATTGATTTTTGCCGTATTATGGCTTAGATGAAAAATCTTGTCCGCTCATTTTCTCAGCACCCAATTAATTGACAAACACCCGTTGAGGGGTATATATTATCACATTCAGTGATAGGTCTAGTATTCGTCAGTTTTTCTAAAAAGATATTATCAAAGAACTTTGGAAAGCCACTGTCTATAAACATGTATATGCAGTTCTGTTTTATAAACATGATTGTACTGACCCCCCTGAAATTTCCAAAATATACCTGCCCTTGAGTGTATTTTTTAACTGTAAGCTACTTTTAAGTAGCATGGAGCATTCTTTTTTTATGGCTAGATTTGCTGGCACTTGTGTTTAACATAGATCTAATGGTTATGTAATTTTATTATCAATATGCTTTGTTATTCTGTAAACAGTGTATAATGTGGTTGTGGTTCCAAAGTTTGGACCTCCCCTAGAAAAAATTCCTGGATCCTCTGTTCAATTTCAAACAGTTGTCTGATCAAGTCAGAATAAATGTTTCTCTGTCTATTTGTCTGAATTTGATATCATCGAGGACATTTTTCAGCTTTTTGGAAAATTTCTCAACTTAATACAGTAGTTATCATACTGTTACACATATGTGCTGATAGTCTCTCTCTATATATTTAATTGCTCTTGGGAATTTTGTGGTCTTTTCTTAATGAATGACGTCTGAATGATTGGAAAAGTATTGTTATATTGCCCCATGTAATATGATTGGATTGGATGATGTGCTGACAAAACAGTATGTTGATAGATATTTCTGTATGAGACAATTTTACTCCTAGTCTTTCATACAAATAAATTCTGGGTTCAACATTTCTAGCTTGTATTTTTTATGTACATTCATATTGTACTAGGACATTATTTCATCTATTAAGGATTAACCCCAAAAAAATAATGTGAATTTCCTTGTTTCCATTGTGGTCCTTAAATAAATGAAAACTTGCATTAGCAAGGCACACTTACTCATTAGACATTTGAAAGACAATAACAAACTTATTATATGGGGCTATAAGAAATCAAAAAAGGATTAGGCCTTGCCTAATTGGAATTTTTTTTAGATAGAGGACTCTAAAACAAACACGCCGGCGGACATGGCATGGCCTTATCACAGACAGAAATGACAAAAAATATCACTGAAATGAATTAAAAATTGGTAAAATCAGGTTTACATTAGATCACCTTACATACTGGTCGGTATAATTTGGGATAGAAATGTAACAAGAAATGTCTTTAAAAAAGACAAACGGCGTCGATTTAAAAACAAGAGGGCCAAGGGCCCTGGGTGCTCACCTGAGGAAAAGGTCAAAGGTCACAGAAGAGCCATTTACATAGGACCACTAATGTTAAAACCTATTTTTTGACGTGGTGATGGATTGCCAGATTCCGATAGTATTTGCTCATACAAGTTGTCACCACGCATCATCACTTCATCAACAACATTTGCAGACCAGTTTCGCAGACTTGGCACATTATTGCCTACCGTAAACAATATGACAGCCGTACACTGATAACCACAGGGATTTGTCAAGTTACCTCCCTTTGATTTTTCCAACATACCTTTAATATACTTATATACAAGGGGTACAACTGCGTTTACTAGACCGATTCATCTAGATTTCTTATTTTGTGGCTCACAAAAAATACTGATACCCTTGTAGCACTTTAACCACACGATTAAATTGATTAAACATAACTCTTCGAGCTATGAATATTAAATGTTTCATAGGGCAGATCATTAAAACACTCGCCAACAAAAAACAATTCTTTTTGACAAATAATTTTTAGATATTCAAAATATGAATTTCAAGACCTTTCTAGTGATATAAAATGCAAAATTGTTTGATGAAAAATGACTTAGTAATTGCAATTTTAAAATTACTTTGTTTTCATTGTATTTACTTGCAATCATTTCTTGCCAACCAGCGAACGGTTACCTGTAGTCTTTATCAGCTCCTTGTTACTATTTATAGACATCATAACAATAACAATGAACTGGGGTATATGTGGAGCTGTGACTCTCAAAGTGTAAACCCCGGAAACTAGACGTAGTGAGGCTAATTTAATAATTATTGGGTAATATGTCAGACTTTTTACTAGAAACCGGTTCACATCTGGAGACGTAATTCATTTTACCCATAAAATATTGTGTTTGACACGTAACTTTTTATTGTTACAAAATAAAAAAACACTTTGGAAAGCAATAGAAGTCTACCCAAAAAAATAATCTACGAACGAAGCAAAATTTCGTAAAACACTGCATTACAAAAGTGTGGCCTTTATTTTTTCGCGCGTGTCAGGGCCATCCAATCGAAGAGGGGGTTTTCTCTGTTTCCCCCGTACGTCATTCTCAGTGCTTATAAAATCATCCAATAGAACGGCGGATTTCCGAAATTCCCAGACATACGTCATTATACAGAAATGTAGGTCAAAATCCAGCTTAGACAGCTACGCCGAAAAAAAACCTTTAGTTCCTAGTTATAGAAAAAGTTGTCATCATAATAAGTTCTTAAAATCTCCTAAATGGTTTATATAAAGGGAAGTAACTGTGCCTTACTTTAGAAATAATTTAGTATTTTGTGATTGTCTCCCTTGAATTACAGAAAATGAAGTTTCATAATAATTAAGATGGTAATTTCTTATGAAATAGAATGTCATTTCTGTCAGTCATATTTATAAGGTAAGCTTGTGTCCTCAGCCCCAAAATACTTGTTTTTTGTATCAGTGAATGTTTCAGGTTTTTTTAAAGTTCCAGGGGTAAATTGCTATAGTGTTGAAACTTGTAGACTCCTCAATATGTGTCTTTAGCTATAATGGGAACCCTGTTCCTGCCATCTGTCTTACCAATATCAGTTGTGACAAAGCCCTATACTCCATTGGATACCCTTAATCAAAAATGCCAGCTCACAAACTATATCATTTGTGTTTGGGGTGTTTCATTCCATTAGGTGCTTTCAATCAAAACTGCCAGCATAAACCATGACGGCATCTCTGTACTCTATCTGAATTGTATGCTCCCTAACAAAATCAACAATGTTGATCTCCCATCAAATTTTTATTTTCGTCTATATTTTGCAAATTTAATAAAAAGTTTTCCCAGGGGCGGATCCAGGATTTTTTCTAGGGGGGGGGGGGGTCCAAACTTTCTAGTGGGGTTCGAACTTTTCTAGGGGGTCTGAACTTTTCTGGGGGGGGGGGGTCCGAACCGCGAACCCCAACCACATTATACACATTTTGCAGAAAAAAAATGCAACATATTGATAATAAAAACTACATAACCATTAAATCTATATTAAGCACCGAAAAAAAATGCTTCATGCTACTTAAAAATGACTTACAGGCAAGAAATACACTAATGGACAGGTACATTTTCCAAATTCTAGGGGCGTCCGGATCCCCCTGACTTCCCGCTGGATCCGCCCATGTTACCTGTTGTGAAAAAATATTTTCGCAATAATTGGAAAATGTTATATTTTATGCACAGCTTGCAACATTTCAATGTCAAAATCAATCTATCCCAGCATGAATCATGCATTTTAAGTTTTTTATGGTATTGAAATATAATATTTTATTATGTATACTACATATGTCATTTTAGATCTACCTGTGAGTGACATTATAGATCGATTGTTTGTATATTTGTTGTCTATACTACAGACAGATTGAAACATTATTGTTGTCATTTATGAATACAAATATATAATGCAGGTTATAGTTTAGGCCACCAATATTACTAGTCTTTAATGGACATTTATAGGTTTGACTACAGTAATGAAAGCTTACTCCTTTTTATGATTACATTGTATTTAAATTGGAATAAGTCTCTAATAGAAGGCTTATGCCACATAAATTTCAATTTGTACTGGTCTCATATTCTTAGGACCACAATTACAGTTATCAATGATAAGTACAGAAGTAGTGAGTATTTAAATCAGCAGGGTTAATATATGCCACACTGACAATTATTTTTTTTTTAACAATACCTTTGTCTGTATGGTTCTAAAAACCATTGGAGTGCCATACTTACGTCCTTTCTGTGTCAAAATTGTAATTTATTTATATGGGAGTTTCAGAATTTAAAGACAAGCCTAGTAATTTCATTTTTTGTCTGGAAGTTGCGACTCATGGTTTATTTTGTAGTATTCTAGCTAGAACTGATTTTCTGTGACTTTAATTTAACTTAACAAGAATTTTTTTAAAATATGGTTTAAGTTAAGTTTGGCATAGTTTATGCAAATTGAAATGAGACTGATCAATATATTCCAAAACTGTAATTAGTAGCTACTTTACTTTTAACTGCTTTAGTATGTGTATATGCAAACTTTATTTAATTGTTTTGTTTACGAGCTATATTTAGCTATTTCTTTGCATTTGAAGTTTTTCCTAATTTAGTTATTACAATTCATTCAAATTACAATTTCATGTATTATTGATAAATTTTAATTAAATGCTAGTGGCACATACATTAATTCTGCTGATTTAAATACTCACTGCAGTATTTCTGTACTCAAGATTATGTACTGGGATTGTCAAACAAATAGTGTGTATCTAAATCAGCGGGGTTAATGTATGTGCCTCTGACAATTGAATAAAATTTAACAGTTGAATACCCTGTGTTAAATGATTTGCACACAAAAGTGCATACTTTTCTTATCAAGAATAAAACTGTAAACTGATAACATTGTGCAGCAAGGTTGTAAATGCATTTGTACAGATTAAAATGTACTTATGATATTTATACATTAAATTTCTACATGAATATGTTTATTACAATGATCCTAGTTATGAGTAATAAATCACATGACAACCTTGACTTGTACAAGTTTAATCTGCAACATATCAGTAAAAAGGGACTGATCGGACTTTATTCCTACAGGGGGTGTGGCATTTTTTTTGAGTGGGCAGGGTTTTGACATAAAAATGATGATTTGAATATTGTTTAAAAGTTTTTTTTTTAGTGTATTAAAGATTCCAGACGTGAGTAGGACAGGGGACTAAACCCACAGGGCTGCCCCATTAGATCTGCCATTGTGTATATTAGTACAATTGTATACATGTAGTTTAATATACAGTAGATGTACATATATATTTATGAATGAGTGATTTGTTTACTAATGGCTTAACCCTGTTTCAGTTAGTATAGAGCTTATAGTAAAACAGACTATAGGTGTATATACAGTTTATATTTTTCTAAATGTATATATAGAGTTACTTTATCCTGTGTGTATTGTAGTGAATCTATTCACCTGTGAGCAGGCCGGCATTTTTTTGGGAGAGAAAAAATCAAGTGTTATATGGAGCTATAGTGTAATATTTTCTATCTAAATAATCAAATGCATTATTGTATTGGGATGACATTTCGCCAAGTAGCCTTGTAAAACTGTTGCGATTTATAAGCATAGCTTTATACAGTGATTTTGTCACCAGGTTTTTGATTAGCAAGGTAGTATAGCTTGTCTGTTGTATTACATTTTACACCGGTATACACCGGCTAGATTTGTGTGTAAATCAAGTGACAGGCTTGTCTAGTTAGTGTGTGTCCTATAACAGGATTTAAAGTTTGCCGGCTTTTTATATTGGGAGGGAAAAACTTGTTTATTTAACTGGACTGAACTTTACGGGGCTTTAATGATGGAAGAAGTTAAACCTGCTGAAAATGGGGATGCCCCTGAGAGTGATCAGGGCCAACAAGGTATGGTTTTGTACATGTATTTTTGCATACTTTTTTTGTATCGTATACTTTCATCATTTTAGGACTAGATGTTTTTATATTAATACAGAGATAAAGTATAGTATTACACATTGTATGGTTGGCTGAAAGGAAGGTATTTTATGTATGCACTGAATATTATTATTGTCCATCAGAATAATTTTATATCTAAATATACATAATACATTGCCTGAGGGTGTATAAGTTATGTTGATTTACTCTCACTGTAATATTAACATTTACTGGTTCATGTCCATCAAATTTATGTAAAAGTTTATAATGTTGTTTTTTTCTTGATGTTTTCAACAAAATATGTTGTAAGGAAAAAATTGTAAGTTTGTCCGAGTATTGGTTTAGCAAGTTAATGCACTTTTTGTAATGAAGCTGTCAATCAATTACTATGCATACACGTGCATAATACTTCTCAAGTAGAATTACTTAATACCAGCTCCTACCATGATAAATAACAAAACCATGGCCATCAAACTAAAAAATGTAGCATTCCCAATAAACCCCTGGCCTTCAGACCTGCTGTAAATAGATTTTTATTTATACTTAGAAATTAGTAATTTGATTCTTTCTCTTAAATTAACTATAAATATCTATAATATAGGCTAGCTATAGCTATAGCTAGCTTAAAATCACTTGAACTTTACCTCTTCTCCAAGATTGAGCAATTATATGCATCTTATATAATCTGTCATGCACTATGCATTTTAAGATGGTATGCATATCAGTAAACCTAATATTTTCCTTGTAGAAAGGTATAAATTTATTCTTAGAAGTGAGCAATTTGGCTCACTTTCATTTGCAAGCTATTTATACCATTGACTCACTGCTTAGAGTCACTTAAACTTTAGCCCCATGTCAAGATTTTAGCAAACATATGAATACTTATTACTTATCAACAATGCACTTCAGACAGTACACATTTGAGTTCAAGACAAACTAAAATTAGAACTGAGCTACATGTATTTCACTCACAGTTTTCTATGCATTTCAAATTATCTTGCATTGAGGTGCTTGTAATTAAGTAAACATGTTAGCACTTTAGATATCTTTCTGCCAGATTTATGAAGGTTGAACTTTCACTAAACTTTCCTCCATCTTACTTGTTATTATGTAGAGTAATTATACCTTCTTCATTATCCTGGTTTTCTTGTAATATATACATGTATATTGTATGTATTTTACCTGTAGATGTACCTATTCAACTCTTTTTGTAACAATGGGTCTGATCAGCCATAATATGAAATAATTAACTTTGCATCAAATATTGTATTTATGAAGTAATTTAAGTTCATTTTTGAGTCATTTATTTTCAGTTTTATTGGGTTTAGGAATACACATATTCATTTTGCTCAATTAATGAAAATTAAAAAGATTTCCACTGTTTCTCTTCTGATTTTACTTCAAGAGGTTGCATCATGTACATAGCCTGCAATGACATTGTGAATAGGAGAGATTCACAACTACGTCACTGTTATCTGCTATGCGTGCTACGTAGTACACATTTATGAGTAAAGTCGGACAAACACTCTGCTGCTACACTATGATTTACATAGTAACTGAACAGAAAATAATGTATTTAAACCCCATTTCTGTTTATTATAAATGTCTTAGAAATTAGTTTTACCTGTACTAATGGTGTTTAATGATGAAGGCTAAATTTACAGTTTATAATTAAGAATAAATTGTTTGAAAAATTATATTTCTTTTTTTTCATTTGATTACCTGATTTAACAATGAGGTAAATTTAGCGAATGGGATTATTTTTTGGAAAATTGTTGATAGTGTTTCATATGCACAAATTATCTAAATCTTGTCAGAAAATAAACAAATGTTATGTTTCAAAGTATTACACTAAGATTTTACCTAAGTACTTTTCGTTCATTTTTACTCAGAACTAGATACTTTGATGAGAAAAATGATAAAACATTCCAAACATTTACTTATATTTATGACTTCAACATGTACAAGTAATATTATCAATACATTAATTGATAATATGATAATTATCATTTATATAATATCATGAAGTTGAATGCAGTAATTGTATTTTCTAAGAGTGAGTATGTTGTATTTTACAGTTTTTATTCAGGAATTTTTCCTCAAGTTCTTGTCAGATTACATTTTAGTGACATGAAACTTTTCCATCATAAGCCTTTATTCTTAATTATTGAATAGATTTTATAATCCCTTAGCTCTCACAGTGCTTAAAACTTTACCTTCACAGAGAAAAATTCTACATTAAATTTTATTTTTTTGAAGGGGTTTGATACTCCATTATCCAAGTCAGGGTAAAAAGTAATTGCATTTTATAGTCTAAGTTTCAACTTACACACGTTCACTGACTTTAAGGCTATTACCCCTGGTCATCAGGCTACTGGTATCTAATTTATCAATCTCCATAGAGAGTCTTTTTACTCCGCTTATTAGTGCAGCTGACAAATTGGCGCAACGGAATTACACCACCCTTGCAGGTACCCATTTACACCTGAGTGGAGTGAAGCAAATTGCAGGTAAATTTCTTGCTCAAGGAAATTAGCAGTGCCCTTGGTGGGATTCGAACCCAGGACCTCTCGATCCCTAAGCGCGCCTCCTACCACTGGACCACTGCTCCTGGTGCTACTTAATGTATCATATTTGACTCTAATAGTGTGGCTTTTACCAAGGATAGTTCATATTGTTTTATTGCACAAAATTTTCAATAGACCAAAAAAACCACTTTTCAAAACAGAGTTTTTCCAAATTTACTGACCTGTAAGTACTTAAATCCGATATAGCCATGGATAAATTTATATTGCAATTATTATACCCCGCTTCGAAGAAGAGGGGGGTATACTGTTTTACCCTTGTCCGTGCGTCCGTCCGTTACAAAATTTCTGTCGCAGTTTTCTCAGCAACTATAACATGCAGCAGCCTAATACTTTGCATATTGCTTCATCCCATAGTCCCATGTGGTGTAAAGCGATTTCATGCTCCTTGCTCATCTACTTCTTGTTTGTCGCATATTTTTAGATTTTTGCGGGGGTATCACTAGTGAGCATTAGCTCACAGATTTACTTGTTTTATACTTGTGATACTCATTGACAAAATTTATGTTAATGATTTTATTCATGTTAAACTTATTTCATCAAAGGAGCTTACATTGATTCTATATAGTATGTATATTTGTAAACAAGTGTCTTAATTTCATTTTAATACCAGTGTTAAAGGATATATGAGTTTTATAATTCACTTTTTGAAAATCTAAGTGTGTATATTGCAGGTTAAATTAATTATAATTTTGAATTTCTAACAATATACATGTATTGTTATGCCTTGAACTACAAAATGGAATTTCCTTGTACTATTCTTATTCAAAGTAAGAGGAATTATTTTGACATGCAGCATCAAATTGTTATTGCTTGAACTTCTAGAAATAATATAGATTCAGTCATAAAATCATTAATTAAAAAATGACGTTGTTTTAACAGATTAAAATTACAACACCAATTGTCTTTGCTCAGAATTCTACGGTAAATAAACAGCAGGTCATACAAAGCTTGTACTACCTAGCAGCAGTAACTAGGGGCAGTTTTACCTGTGAATCTATTTTTAGAATATTTGAGAGTTGTGAATCCCTCCTATAGTCCTGTAATTTCTTGAAAAATCTGCAAAAGTTGACCTTTGAACTCTTTAATCAGCATCCATTCGGAACACCTCAACCTTTTACGAATGAATAGTCTCGGAAGGATATGTGGGGGGTCTACACTGGGGGCTTGGGATTTTACTACCTATGCGAGGCAAAGCACAGGCGAAGCATGTAACTTTTGCAAAATAGTTATTGTAGTATACACACAGATCTCATCAATTGTGATTAGTCTGAGTTGTTAGAATTTTTTTATAGCCAGCTCAAATAATGGCCAGTGTTAAGTCACCTGCATCACTCACCACATGGCAGTGGGGGAGATAATGGCTGAGTTTACCTTGCAGCTTCTGCAACACTGCCAGGTATTTACCTTTACAGTTGTACCAGTATGTCTTTTAGTGGGAGATTTTAAAAGGGAATTGCTGGGCTCAAGTCCAAGTCTCTGATATTACACCATGACAGGGTACAGAATGACTGGGCTGCATATTATCAAAACTCTTGCAATTTTTAGCAATAGAATATAAAAGGATTTATGACTGAAATTAGTTGTTAGTTGCTTGATAATACTGGGCCCTCTGGTGCACAAATTGGCAATTTAAAACAAGGCTTCCATATATAGTCAATGTTACATGTTAAACAAGTTACAACTCAGCAATTTATAAAACCTTTTCAATTTCCTTATTTCCTATCACTAAATAAAGATCAATGTTCAATAGAGTTTTGGCTATACTATGCTATAGTATGTATAATAAGTTTTAAAATGCATTTTATAATCTAATCAATATTATGTGTACCTATATATTATCCTGCTATCACTAGTGGTATGGTAAGGTATGGTATATATAAAATATATTGTATCTCTACTAAATGTATATGTGTTAGGCCTATTTTAGATTTATTCTATTTGGTATTTAGATTTATTTTATTTGGTATGTCAGTTTGGTCTAGTCTGGGATAGGCTATGCATTGTAATAAACAATTAATTAATATTACAAACAGGGTAGATCTGACTGAGGGCTAATGGGGTTTGGACATCTCCTTGGGATTTTTAATTGTAATAATAATAATAATAATAAAGACTTTATTTATAGTGGCAACACAGTTAGGCAAAGCCCAATCTTCTCTGTGAGCCTCTTAATTTACCTAAAGAAGAATGTTGAAATAACACGAACATGTATGGTGACTGGACTATCATAGAACAAAATCTTTATTTAGACCTTCTTGATCCACCACTGGTAAAATACTGATAGACAAATATTTTTCTTGTTTACTGAAGATTTGAATAGATGTTTTATTAGATTGACCTTGTAGTTATATCCTCTAGCATTTACACACTAGGGCATACAATTATAGTACATATTTTCATGTATTTTCATAAAGTTTTAAGTTTTATTTTACCCTGAAACTCTGTTCTATACTGTACTGTAGTGAAAGTGCTGACTTAGCTAAATTAATTCTCTAGTCTTGTCGTGTCATGGAGCTAATGTTAAAGGATTAGGAATGGGGGTCCTCAGATTTAAACTAAAGATTGTTGCATATTTCATCAAGTTTATAGTTTGTGCAAATCAATCTGAGACAGATTAATTCATAACACCCTTCAGTAACTCCACTACTGCTAACTGATTTAATGAATGCAAATGATATTCAAATTGTATTTTTTGTCCTAAGTTAATATTCAGAAGCTATATCTATGTATCCCAGTGTAAAGTGTAACATCAATAGGCTTGCCCTGATTATCTCCTGTGAACTAAATGTTAAAATAGATATTAATATTCTTGTGATGGCTTGGCAGAGAACTTTGAATAAGTTGTAAAAGAAAGTGAGATATTGTTTAATCATTGTTTCAAACATATAACCCAACCCCATGTTGTTGGGTTTAAAGCCGTAGCAGCAGATAGTTAAAGTTGTATTATGGTGGTCAGTTAACCTACTCACCATTCCTGGAAAGACTAAAGCACTGGATTTAGCTGAGTACTAGTTACAATGTACCTTGCCCATACTTTCATCAGTGACAACTCTCCTACATGATTGAGAAATGGTAGTAGGAGGGAGAATGGCTGTATGTAGAGATTATTTCATAACCAAGCCCCAAGAAAGTATACCCAGCCCAGAAATCAAACCTACGACCTCTGGATAAGTAGACTTGTGCACTAAGCAGGGTGGCTCTATGCAACCTTTAGTATAAGATAAGTAATCTTATTAAACTAAACATTATTCTGAGTTATGTTTTATCCTACAAATTCTCTGTTATATCTCAACATTGTTAAGAGATATTATATCAACACCATAAGGTAACTATGTCAGCAGCCTCATGGGCGGATCCAGCAGGGGGTCAGGGGGGTCCAGACCCCCCCCCCCTAGAATTTAGAAAATGTACATGTCCATTAGTGTATTTCTTGCTTGGAAGTCATTTTAAGTAGTATGAAGCAATTTTTCTTAGTGCTTAACATAGATTTAATGGTTATGTAGTTTTTATTATCAATATGTTGCATTTTTTCTGCAAATTTGTGTATAATGTGGTTGTGGTTCGAGGTTCGGACCCCCCTTAGAAAAGTTTGGATCCCTCCCAGAAAAGTTTGGACCCCCCTAGAAAAAAATCCTTGATCCGCCCCTGAGCCTCACTTTAAATCTTTCATCTAAACATCAAAACCTAGATCTACTACATGTACCTTTATCTGCTCCAAAAAAAGATCATGTAGGCGGATAAACATATCACTCATGTTTATTAACTGTGACGTTTCTATGTATTTACTTCAATGTTTCATCTGTTAGCATATATTTTACACTTTTTTGCATCAAGAAATTTATTTCAAGCAAATAGTCTCTTAAGTACACCAGGGTAGAGCTTGAAAAATATATATATATCTAAGAATCCAAGCAATGAGTTTTTTTACTTGGATGCATGGGTGAGTTTTCAGGATTTTTGGAACCTGAAAATGTTTTGAGCTTTCAATCATATGAATATTTATATTACGTTATTGTTTAACTCAGTTGGAAGAACCTCTGAGCTGCCAGGCTAGCTTAGTCAGTTGCACACAAATTTTCTGATTGATGGGTCATAATGGTTCAATTCCCAGACAGGACATACTTTTGTGGAATTTAGTCATGAAATAATTTCTATGGTTTTTCTCCCTCCTATCACTGATTCTAAATCATGTAGGGCAGTTGTCAGTCACTGACTGAAGTATGCTTAGTATCTGCTTAACAGCTGAACCAGACCTTATATAACCTATTATATACAATGTGTTGCTACAGCTTTAAACCCAATAAAATAAATAAATAGATCTGATGTACCTTCATCTCAAATGTTTCATTTACCTTGTATTGAATAGCTTCATCCTTGATCCAGGAGAAACATATATTAGGATACCATAGTGTTTCTACACTATGTTATTAAGTTATATTTGATACATGTGGTTTATAAATTAACCTGGTTGGTACCAATTAATCTTTCCCCTATCTTTGTAACATGTACCTGTACATTTATTCAGGTAATTTTTTGTTCATTTATATATTTCTGTACTATTATGTCTAACGACCAACAAATGAATGGATTTATGGCTTTTTCATACCTGAACACAAGTTTAAATGTGAATTAGTACTTTGTACATAATTTGTACATCTATGGTATAATTTGCGGGCTTAGCGCATAACAGTCATAACTCACTCTTTTTATAATTAAGTTACGACCATTTTGCGCTAAGTCTACATATTGTATTGTTCATATGACTGTTAGTATGCGATGTCTTTACAAATTATTATTGTATTCTGGCTCTGTGTGGTCCTAAGATATCTGATGTAATTTAGCTGGGACAAGTCTGGAAATTGAACATATGGGGCAACAGTTAAGTATAACATATTCCAACAGCATAGAATACATAATTTCTTATGCACTTAGAAGATTAAGGGATTTTGAACAAAACTCTTGGCTCATAACACATTTGTGATAGAAATGGGGTTAAGCATGTTTTACTGTCTGGACCTACCGAAAACCGTTTCCTTCTCGAACGTAACTCATAGATGTGTACGTGGAACTCAGATAAAAATGAACCAAAAACAGAGAAAATAATATTTTAACTCACTAGCCTCTCTCACAGTCGCCTAAGGCAAATAATTTGATCACTATCATAATTTTTCCTTGACTTGTCGTGAGTTGTTTTCGTTGGTCTTCATTTTTAGAAAGAATTCTAGGCTAAAACCGAACGCATACCGTTTTTACGGATCATACAACTCTACCCGAGGACAACTCAACCCGTTACAAATAAACGCATTTTTATATTCAAATAGCTATTCTGGACAAAACATCATCGTTCAGAACTGAATGAATTTTAAAAGTGAGTTAATGATAAAGTTAATATATTTATTAGGTGATTATTGATTACTATTTTTCAGATACAGTATAGTAAGATTTCTTTCACCTTACGAAGGTCAAAGTGCATTGAATATTCATGAAGAAGATCCCAATGCGTTGAACAGGTGTGCAATACAATACTTGCAAGCGTTAATTACATATACTTTGACGCAACTCACTTACTGATATCCTTAGCTCATTGGTAACGCGTCGGCCGTCAGACCTAAAGGTTTAAGGTTCAAAACCCAGTAGTAAACTTTTTTCACACTTAAACCTTGCTACGTGTTTTTCATCTTATTTATAACATGGTGTCAGTACTATATAATTTATCAAATATTTTCTCCCTCGTGAATCTCGTGCAAACAGAGAGTGTATGTAACGACCCATATGTCTTTATAGTGTTAGTTAGGTCATCATGTCTGAAACGTGTAAACACGCGAAAAATTGTCAAAACTGTAAAGACATTATTTATAATGTTGCTAAATTCTTTTAAATCGGGTGTAACAACCTCTTTCATAATGGTTTAGCCCATATTTACAAAGGTAAGCGCCGTGACCTTCGTAAGGTGAAAGAAATCTTACTATATGTTACAATTAGAAAGGCGTAAAAATGAAGATAGCGTATTACGTTGTTAGTGATATTGTAGTTCTATGTATTATAGATTAAAATTACATAAAATGTTATGATAACTATAAAACTGTTTCCTGATAATTTATAATTATTCTTTATCTTTAGTTTTACGGAATTAATTTCATTTTAGAGCTCAAATTTACTAACGTGTTAATTGTCATGGGTTGAGTTGTCCTCGAGTAGAGTAGTATGATCCGTAAAACGGTATGAGTTCGGTTTTAGCCTAGACTTCTTTCTAAAAATGGAGGCCAACGAAAACAACTCACGACAAGTCAAGGAAAAGTTATGATAGTGATCAAGTTATTTGCCTTAGGCGACTGTGAGTGAGGCTAGTGATTTAAAAATTATTTTCTCTGTTTTTAGTTCATTTTAATCGGAGTTCCACGTACACATCTATGAGTTACGTTCGAGAAGGAAACGGTTTTCGGTAGGTCCAGACAGTAACGACCTGGACAATTTTCCTGTTTAACGTCTCATAACTTTCTTCAATAGCTTTTAATTAATAAGCTTTTGTAAGCAATCAACAGATCAACCATTTTTTTGATAAATAAGACCAAGTTTTCGAAAATCGATCATGAAATAAAAACACAGGAGCCCGTTGAATAAGACAGGTCATTTTTTTCGAGGTTTCTGAGGTGATGAGTTACATACCTTTACTATATATATGTGTGTGTGTGAGTGTGTGTGTATACAATATTTTTGATGGGACTGTCTCATGCCGACAGCCTGTGGTTTTATGCCCCACCAAGATGTCTTGCTTGGGGGATATACATCAATCCCTCTGTCTGTCTGTCCTGCTTCAGGGTCTCAAGATCAAGGTCATACTTAAGGTCAAACATAAACTAGTATGCCTGACTGTAGCCAGGACTTGACCTCCCTCCTTAGTCCAGTGGTTACTAACTTCAAACCACTGTAAACTCTACCTGATTGAGAGTTGTTGGTTTGAGTCTTCATACATATCATAATAGCCTTAGTTCAGTGAGAGCAATGTACTGACTTCAAATTACTGTAACCTCTATTTTATAGAGAGTTTGAGTCTTGACTCTTGATACATATCATGGCAATTTATATGGTAACTGGTAATTTGGTAATTGCTTTTGGCAAATGAAGTAAATCCTTGGAAAGCTGGTAAGGTGAACTGTTACTGTACTCTGAGCATATAACTCATAGTGTTGAAAAGGGGCATAAAACAAAACCAAATTTAACCTAGCTATGTCTGACTTATTAATAGGACAGGACTATGTCATTTTCACATGAAAGATGCAAAACATATGCAAAGTGTTCATGAATATGTAATATTTAAATTTGAACGTTATCATGTGCTTTAGTTTCCTTTAATTTTGTCGTACTGTTTCATAAATTATGCCGAGGTGTACACTGTCATGTAACACTGCACTGTGAAGTTAAGGACTATGTAATTTACAAATGTCCTTCATGACTTGAAAATAGGTGTGGTTGCAATGATTGAAATTTACAAATAATTTTCATAAATGTCAGTTTTCATTTTAATCCTAATGAAACAAATAAGTAAGTTTAATAGAAAAATATCAAAAAAGTGGTTTAGTTATATTTATTTTTTATGAAAAAAGTGAGTTTAAACATGTAAACTATTGTGCAAGTTTACATGAAGTACAGTGAAAACAGTTAAAATAAAATCTTCCAATCAGATTGTGTACACCCCCGTGCAGATGCACTAAGAGTTAAAAATACAAATTAATTTATACATTGTCTGAAATCAGTATAATAAAATATCTCTATATTCTAAAATTCATAATTTTCAACATGTCCAAAATACAACTTTACACAAAAAGAAGTAGTACAAACAAAAAGTATGGTGCCCAATAATGGACACAGGTAATGAAAGGCACACTTAAAATACATGTTGGTATAATTCACTAATGTCATTATTGAACGGCCTGTTTGCGGAAAACGTTTCAGGCAAACAGCTTTCGGTTTCAGTATATAGTACTCGAGTATGAAACAACCTGAAACAAAATAGTTCCAATATATTGTGCAAATTAGTAACTGCCATTACAACGAAGTCGGCAGTGTTACTCCCGTTGATTTAGATCAATAAATTTACAAAAAACAAGTAAACAAAAAACAATTCCTCCTCTCAGAATTCTTCTAATAAATTGAAGTAAAGATTTCTCTTGTTCGCTATCTTTAAACGTTTGCGCTTCAAGATCGTTCAATTAACCGTTCGTTACGGTAACAGTGATTGACTAACGTTAAATGCTTACTGAAAGCAGGGCTGATAAAGAACTGGGACTGTTTCATAAGAATCTTACGTAAGATAGCGAAATTATCGAAATTACTTACTTACATTGAACTTACGTTTACGATGAGAGAATTTCAAAGACACACTCGAAAAATTAAAATCTTTGCTGCAATGCGATCTGAATTAAGTCAACGACAAGTGTTGAAGCCCTCAAATTTTGGTCACATGATTTGTTAACAATGCATTATAAACCACAAAACATTTAAAGAATACAATATGTTCCACAAATTTCAACGAACAATTTCACAAACGGAGATTAGAAGCTCTCGAAGAAAATGCACGAGGGCTATACCGAGCCACCATACTCTTGATTTTTCAATACACGGCCAATTTAAACAAAAGTGGTATGACACAATAAATGGTCATCTGCTAACAAAACATCGACCAATTTAAGACGGAACCGATGGATGTCAAAATAAAGTAATTAGGCTCAAAAAAGTTCCCACGTGGCGTCAAATAAATACATGTACCTTAAAACAATAAATCATCAAATCTACAGACATACATAGTAATAACTTCATAAAAAAATAAACCATTCTTAAGACATTTCATCGAAATCTTGCAATCTTTAGATAGAAGTTCAGTTTGCGTATGTACGCATGTTTTTGTGATTAGCCCCTGACTTCCGCAAAGATGTGTAATGAATAAGTTTTTAATACACTCAAAATGAACGCCCAAATTTTGATTACAGAGCCCACTTGTTTGTTTGTTCATATATGTAAATTCAGTCACAGATATAGAAAATGTAAGCCTCAGTGCATCTAGAGTAATATTAGTGCATTCCATATCTGCATATGTATTCTGAAATTGTTCGCTAGAATAAAAGGAAACTTGCACAGAAAATAACGTATTTATTTCTGTATTCACAGGTGATGTGAAGTACCTACGCTAATATTGCCTGGTCCAAAAGATTTCAGACAAGAGGGATGATTAAACATTATGATATTTTTAGCACTGCATTTACCCTATTCAACTTTTTGAGGGCCGGTACTTAATGGTACCTTTCTGTAATTTCAACTTTTACATAGTCCTTAACCAAGATGGAGGATAGAGCATTGCTTTACCTGGTTGCAGAGTGAAAGAACCACAACTCTGTTTGGCGTAGTTTTGGAGTTACTTCCCTTTTATTTTCGTTTGGAGGCAAACAGCAGTGCATTAAATTTGCATATATGACAGGAGTGCTTTGCTTCTTATTTTTTTTTAATTTCATACATTTGATCTTAGATGGTGATATATAAATCAATTTTCAAAACATGGCATGTTATATTGTACAGTAAAGTTCCGCTAATAAGACCACCTGTCGGTCTTACAAAAAGTGGTCTTAATAGCGAGTCGGTCTTAATAGCGAACCCACCTATTTATATACTGAGTATAACAGTTAGGTATCGAAAATTATTAACGTTGCCAGTGACTATTCATATAGTTAAAATGTCTTGTTCATGGTTACAATGTACAAATAGAAAGTAAGAATACTCATGCTATTTTTATACGCCCGTTTTGAAAAAACGGTCGTATTATGTTATGCTGTTGTCCGTCTGTCCGTCTGTCCGTCTGTCCGTCTGTCCGTCTGTCCGTCTGTCTGTCTGTCCGTCTGTCCGTCTGTCCGTCTGTCCGTCCGTGGACAATTGCTTGTCCGGATGATAACTCAAGAAAGGATGAACCTAGGTTCCTCAAATTTTATGTGTTGATAGCCCTTGGGTGGAGGAGGTTCCCTATTGATTTTGAGACCCCAGGGTTAAAGGTCAAGGTCACTGGGACTTAAAATAGGTAAAATTTGTCCGTACAATATCTGAACCACCAATGTACCTAAGTTCACCAAATTTAATGTAAGAGTAGCCCATGTGTCAAAGATGTTCCCTATCGGTTTTGGGGCCCCTGCGTCAAAGGTCAAGGTCACAGTGGCATCATATGGGAAAAAAACTTGTCCTGACAATAACTTAAAAACCAATCTACCTAGGATCACCAAATTTTATGTGAGAGAAGCCCATGTGTCAAGGATGTTCCCAATCGGTTTTGGGGCCCCTGGGTCAAAGGTCAAGGTCACAGGGACATCAAATTGAAAAACCTTGTCCGGACCATAACTAAACAACGCCTGTACCTAGGTTCACCAAATTTTATGTAAGAGTAGCCCATGTGTCAAAGATGCGCCCTATAGGTTTATGGGGCCCCAGGTTCAAAGGTCAAGGTCACAGGGGCATTATATGGAAAAACTTTGTCCGGACAATAAATGAAACACCAATGTACCTAGGTTCACCAAATTTCATGTGAGAGTAGCCCATGTGTCAAGGATATGCACTATTGATTTTGGGGCCCCTGGGTCAAAGGTCAAGGTCACAGTGGCATCAAATTGAAAAACATTGTCCGGGTAATAACTCACTAATGACTGTACCTAGGTTCACCAAATTTCATGTGAGAGTAGCCCATGTGTCAAGGATGTACCTTATCAGTTTTGGGAAAACAGGGTTAAGTTTAAATCTTAAACCAGAAGATATCAAATTACCAAGCTGTGACTTCAAATGTTCTATCAATATGTTTATAAAGTCAAAACGGCAAACAATGAAACACTTGTCCAGACAATAACTGAACCACCAATGTACCTAGGTTCTCCAAATTTTATGTGAGGGTAGCCCTTGGGTAAAGGTTATGCCCTATTGGTTTTGGGGTTCCTGGGTCAAAGGTCAAGGTCACAGAGGCATCATATTGAAAATCCTTGTTTGGACAATAACTCATCAACTACTGTACCTAGGTTCACAAAATTTTATGTGAAGGTAGCCCTTGTGTCAAGGATGTTCCCAATAGGTATTTGGGCCCCAGACCCAAAGGTCAAGGTCACAGAGGGATCATATGGAAAAACCTTGTCCAGACAATAACCGAACAACCAATGTACCTAGGTTCACTAAATTTGGCGTGAAAGTAGCCCATGTGTCAAGGTTATGCCCTATTGGTTTTGGGGCACCTTGGTCAAAGGTCAAGGTCACAGGGGCATCATATTGAAAAACATTGTCTGGATAATTACTCAACAATGATTGTACCAAAGTTCACCAAATTTCATGTGAGAGTAGCCCATGTGTCAAGGATGTACCTTATCAGTTTTGGGAAAACAGGGTTAAGTTTAAATCTTAAACCAGAAGATATCAAATTACCAAGCTGTGACTTCAAATGTTCTATCAATATGTTTATAAAGTCAAAACGGCAAACAATGAAACACTTGTCCAGACAATAACTGAACCACCAATGTACCTAGGTTCTCCAAATTTTATGTGAGGGTAGCCCTTGGGTAAAGGTTATGCCCTATTGGTTTTGGGGTTCCTGGGTCAAAGGTCAAGGTCACAGAGGCATCATATTGAAAATCCTTGTTTGGACAATAACTCATCAACTACTGTACCTAGGTTCACAAAATTTTATGTGAAGGTAGCCCTTGTGTCAAGGATGTTCCCAATAGGTTTTTGGGCCCCAGACCCAAAGGTCAAGGTCACAGAGGGATCATATGGAAAAACCTTGTCCAGACAATAACTGAACAACCAATGTACCTAGGTTCACTAAATTTGGCGTGAAAGTAGCCCATGTGTCAAGGTTATGCCCTATTGGTTTTGGGGTACCTTGGTCAAAGGTCAAGGTCACAGGAGCATCATATTGAAAAACATTGTCCGGATAATTACTCAACAATGATTGTACCAAAGTTCACCAAATTTCATGTGAGAGTAGCCCATGTGTCAAGGATGTTCCCTATTGATTTTGGGGCCCCTGGGTCAAGTTTAAACCATCATCCAGAAGATATCAAATTACCAAGCAGAGACTTCAAATGTTCAATCAATATGTTAATAAAGTCAAAATGGCAAACCATGGAAATAATGCTATATTTAATAAGTAAAATGAATTTAGTTCACCAAATTTTATTTGAGGGTGGCCCATGTGTTAAGGATGTTCCCAATTGGTTTTGGGTCAAAACTGGGTCAAAGATCTAGGTCACAGGTGCATCATATGGACAATCCTTGTCCGGACAATAACTAAACAATGATTGTACCTAGGTTAACCAAATTTTATGTGGATCAGCCCATTTGTCAAGATGTAATGTGTTGATAGCTCTTTGGTATTTGATGTTCTCTTTTGATTTGGAAACCCCAGGGACAAAAGTCAAGGTCACAGGGACTTAATTCATACTGAAACATTTTCCGGACAGTAACTCAATATTAATTGTACCTACATTGTAGGTTTTCCAAATCTTATTTAAGGGTAGCCTTAATGTCTAGCATATGCCCCTTTGGTTTCAGGTCCCTGGGTTAAAGGTTAAAGTCAAAAGAAAAATCATGAGGAAAAACCTTGTCCAACAACCAACTTTACCTAAGATCACCAAATTTTATGTATCAATACTCTTTGGGTCAAGGGCGAGAACTTTTGGTTCTGAGGCCCCAGGGTCAAGGTCACTGGAAGTTTGTATGGGAAAACTTTGTGTCGGTGATAAATCAACCATGGCTGTACCTAGGTTCTCAAAATCTTTGCTTTGGATAGCCCTCCTGTTAAGAATGGGACCTATTCTGAGATCCCGGGGTCATTGGTCAAGGTCACAGGGACTTTATATGAGATAGAACACAGCATGGACTGCACACGGGCGTATAATGCCCCGCCCAGCGGAGCTCTTGTTCCCAAACATCTGCATTTAACTTATTTATTTCAGACACTGTTTAAATCACAGTCCTTTCAGGGTCAGATCCAGAATTTTTTTCTAAGGGGGGAGGTTCTTAACTTTTTCTAGGGGGGTCCAAACCTTTGAACCACAACCACATTATACACTTTCTGCAGAATAATGCAGCATATAAATAATAAAAACTTCATAACCATTAAATCTATTTTAAGCATTGAGAAAAACTGCTTCATGACTTAAAGTCAATAAATACTTACGGACAAGTCCATTTAGGAAATTCTAGGGGATGATCCAGACCCCCCTGAAACCCCCCCCCCCCCCCGTTAGATCTGCTTATGCTTTTAATGATATTTTGTGAATTAATAATCTAACCAAGAAACTGACTGACAATATAATTTCGTCACCGCAAAATTCACCAAGTCCGTACCGTCCCAAGACTTTATACCCATCGTGCTGTTCCGTATACTAAAGTTTATACCTGTCCGCATGATGCTATGTTTAATTTTAATTTTGGCAGTTATTTTAATTAACAAATTAAAATTAGATTTGTACGCAATATAATCAGATAACTGGAACATATTTGCTAAAAACCGTATGCAAATTAATGAGACAGACGACTTTTCACATAGTTGTAAAGGAAATGCTACTTTCGTTTTCTTTGTTTAGAACGCTTTGTAAGAACGCTTACGTAAGCAGACGAAACGCATTCTTAACTAATTTGAGTTTGATATATCAAACAAAAATATAAATTATCGCAGTCCGTCTATTTAACATTCTTTTTAATTAATCTTAAATTATCAAAAAATTAATTCGCGACGAAGTTTAGTTGATTTGAGGGACTAAACGCCGTTTCACTTCACCAAACATTTGCAATCATTAACAATTACATTTTACAAACAATTCTTTTGTTATTGATCAATGTTAACGATGTTTTTATCACTTATTTTGTGGTTACTATGGGTATCTTGTCATACCTATTACGTAATTGTATACATGTCAAAAATCAATTAAGTTGTATCCAGGACTAACCGTGATTCGCGGTGTTAAGCGTTAAAAACAATAAAATGTCACTTAAAACATTTAATGTCATTGTTAACCTGCTTTATTGACGCTATCATTTTATTTTGCACCAATATCAATCAATAATCCTGTCCGAAGTGCAAAAAAAACCAGTTGAAACACATAAAAACAAACTACAACTGTATAACGGCAGCCATCTTGAAAAAGGTACTTTAGATTCGCGAGCTGTGACGTCATTGAAATAAGGCTAATGAAAATTATTTTTTTGTGTCTCGTATCCCAGATTTTACGTAAAAACATTGCAGACAACTGTTCTGGTTAAGTTTTTTTTATGTTTTCGGTAAATAAATTGTTAATATCAAAGTCAACATATTTTGGAATAAGAAAAAGTGTGTAATTGTGTAATCTCAAACGAATTTTGCAAAAAAAACTATTTAAAACGCATTCTGTTTAAGTTAATGGATCGATACGGTAGCGTAAACCAAGTAGTAAACGTGACGTCAGGTTATAGCCTCGATTTCGAAATCTCGTGAGAGTATGAACATAAACGAAAATGGCCACGAATCAAGGTTGGTCGCGAACTTAGGTACGTCGACGATATATACTCGATAAAAAGTTGTTCCACAACGTGTCAACGACTGCTGTTGACTGGTCGTAATATTGGACCCCAAATTAGTGCAATTAGACTGGTTGGGTCTAAAAAAGTGGTCGTATTACGGAATAGCGGAACGGTCTTATTATCGGACCTCAGGACTATTGAAATATATAGAAAATAACTCCGGTCTTTCAAAAACTGCCCGTATTATGTAGTTGGTCTTATTATCGGACCGGTCGTTAGGTGAGACTCTACTGTACTTTTAATTTTGAATTCATCCGTTAATGAGAGAAACACGAGTCTACCCTATTGTGTAGCAGTTTCAAAGTATTTATTCCAATTATTCTGTATGTGTGATGTGTAGATATTACTACTCGCTTGTTTTTATATAGATATAAATAAAAACAATTCTGGCTATATTCGTCCCTCCCTATTTTTGACAGACTATTTTTTTTATATTGATGCGCCAAGTTAAAGAAGTCACCTTTTCTGGGAAAATCCAAACAAACAAACGCCAGCTATTTTTTTTTTTCTTAGTATCTATACCGGCAACTTCTTCTCCAGTTTTCTCATGCCTAATTGCTAACATGACAACTATATCTATACTGTATAATTATAGTTCATAGATCTATGTATTATAGTCTGTCATTACTTGTGGTCAGTCTCTGGACGGACAGAGAAAATCAATTTCCAGACACACTGTCAATGTATATTATGGTATATAATTAACTATACTTGTAGATGTCTACATTTACATAATAATGGTCTTTTAGTCTCTAATGTAAAATGTCATAGTTATAATAGATTCTATCTCAAGAGGTTTGGGATGAGTTCATATTCTGTTTGTGGTATTCTGAACTGTAAACAAGTTCAAAAAGATGTCAGTGATGCTCAAAATAATAAAACACTATAATCTAGTAAAAAGAGCTCAAAAGACAATAGATTCCTCAACTGATTCTGACTGAAGACTAAAATATAGTTTAAATATGTTTGGCTTACACTATATCAGTTAAATGTGGTGTACTTACAAAATAATGTAATGCATTTATCTGTCTTAAAGGTCAATTTGCAAAAAATATATGTGCTACGAAAAAGTTGTGGCTTGTACATATTTCTGATGTATTTATTCTGAGTTATTCCCCTTTTAATGAGTCTTAGAAAACATCATTCGGAACTTTAACCTCGGCAATCTTCTAAGCAGATAAACCTCGGATATCATAAGTTGAAAAAGTAGATCTAACATTGATTCCTTAGAAAACGTGAATTTGATGGAATTTGGTTTCTTGGTAATATTGTCTAAACTACACCAAAATACAATGCGTGAGAAATTGTACTAATAAAACGTTTTGACAAAGCGTGTAACATTATGTTATTAATTAGTGCTGTTTATGAAAATGACAGGTGGACATGTTTCAATGTATATGTAGATAATCCAAGGCCATTTGCTATGATTAAGACTTCTGAATGTTGTTTTTTAACTAATCAGTATAATAGCATGCAAATTGTTATATAATATTGAATTTAAACGTACATGTATAAACAATAATAAAACTACTTGCCAGGGAGTTAATCACCTGACCTAATAACATGGTTGTATTCCTACTACATCTGAATTCCAAGGTATATCTTCATATATGAATGCCGAGGTTGTTCCGAATGAGAAAGCATGTGAGCTGTATTTGTTAAAGTATTGACCCGAGTCTGTAACAATGACTTAAAAAAGTCCTATGACATGTTTTTATCAAGTTTATTATGTTGAGTTCTTAAGGTTTTGATGTCATTGATAGGCTTCAATTTTGTTAAATTTTCTTTGTTCTGGTTCAATCAGAAAAAAATTACTTTGTCAAAAATATATTTTACTTTCTAAGTAATTTTTTTGGTTGGATAGAAAGTTATATTGAAAATGTATTATAAACCTATAGCAGTTTTTTTACCAGATACCAGTAGCATGTTCAGTTACCGCGAACGTTACAGAACGTTACATAAAGATATATTCGGAACTCCTCTGCCATTCGCTGCGAATAGTCTCGGACATATTTAGACGCTATTTTGAAACTACCGGTGTTGAATTAAACAAATATATGATCGTGTAGGCATTGAGTGATGTTTCGTTTTTAGTCCGTAAATTTTGAAACATCATTCATTGGCTTAACGATCACATATTTGTGTATTAGATTAGATTATTCGCAGCGAATGGCCGAGGAGTTCCGGATGTATCGTTGTGTAACGTTCGCGGTAACTGAACACCCTACAGATACATTGTATATAAAATTTTATTGAAGGTAGATTAATTTTCAATTTAAGTATGAAAATATAAAACTAAATATTCCAGTATCAATTGTGGTTTAGTATTGATTTTAGATCTTGATCATTATATAGAATTCTATTACTTATTCTCCCTTTGATTATTTTTTCGACAAGGACCAGCTGATTTATTATGCTTAAATTCACCATTTTATACAATTTTACAAATATTCAAGGTCATTTTACTTTTGAGTATATATTTACTTTGGAGCAGTGTAAATAAAGATAATATCGCATGTTAAGCGCAAAACAGTCGTAACACACTATAAGTAAAGAGCAAGTTATGTCTGTTCAGCGCTAAACCTGCAATATGGTCTCAACCTTGTGTAAAGGGGAGTGTATAAAATGAATGACATTTAAAGTTTGTTACTCCATTTATATAAATATTTAATGATTTATTTAACAAAAAAGAAAAGATAAAGCTGGTAGCATGCTGTTATACAAACATCCCTCACATTCCAACCAGCTACAAAATTGGCTTTATTTGAAGAACCATCTTAACTTTGTCATAATCATTTCACTCTGAGTCAAGTGAAGTCAATACTGTTCAGTATACCTTCATGGTGATTTACAAGTTTAAATTTTAGTATTGTAGAATGAATCATATATACAGTACACACCAAAAGTTCTTGGCTGAAATTCTTTTTTAGGACAAACCCATTCATGCTTACCCATGAGTCATCAAATTAGAGTCATTCCAAAATCAGCATTAACTAGTTATCAGTTTTGATTCAAATTATATGAGTTATATGAATAAGGTTTCGTTTTTTTAAAGTAACTTCATGTATGCATGATAAATTTTTCTCAAAATTTCGTTTCTGTATGTACTTTTGGAGTGCACTGTATAACTTTTTATTGGCCATAAAAAACATTTTTGATAGCAATATTTTGTCACTTTTCTCTTACTTATAAGGGAAGTAATAATGTTGTCATAGTGTTTAGAGTTACTTCCCTTTCTTACAATACTTACATGGTAAAATCAGGCAAATCTCAGTATTGGTTGTCCCCCATTAGTTCAGTTTGAACAAAAAATGAATTCTAAGGCCACAACAAATTGATCATATGTTCTATGGATTCGCTCGCACCTTAATTTTGACGGTTTTTACAAAAAATATTTTTATTTCCTCGCTCGCACATAAAAATTTGGTCAAACCACTATATAAAACAAGTGATTAAAGACTTTTTTTATTTTTTTGTCTTCGCTTGCTCGCCCCATTTTTTTTCAGAAAAATCCGTAGAACATATGATCAACTTGTTGTGGCCTAATTTGAAAATAAAGCTTTTTGAAGGACAATACATTTTTGAACTTTTAAAATTACTTATGTTGGAATGAACTAAAGAACCAAAAAGTCTGTAAATAAAAAAATGACTCAAGGCATTATTTTTGTATACCAGCCATTATTGCATGCAGGCAAAATGAACATTTCTTACTTGTTAAAATGGCTTGAAAGCTCCTTAATCACTTTAGATGCCCAAACTTCCTAAAATCCTCTCCAGGGTATAGAAAGGGATTAAAAGAGTTGCAGCCCCCTTGGCTACTTAGAGCTGTAGTAAATTGAATATTTGATGTATAAAATGTCTTCTTTGCATGTCCTATGAGGATATGAAACATTGTAGAATTTGGTATTTTTCTTGGCCATATCTTATATTGAACTGACCAGACTTACTGAACCTAATGTTATTGATAAATAGCCTGTATTAATTGGGTTCATTGTTTGTATAAAGATCTTGTAACCAGAACTCTGATGTTTGAATTAAGCTTGTTAAACAGGAAGTCTGATTATTTACATAGTTTTCAGCCATATTGATTGGCTTAAGAAATAATTTTGTAGAAGTTTGCTTATAGTCTTTGAGCCTGCTAGTTTTTAGATCAAAGTTAGGCATTAAAATTTTCCAGGTGTGGAGTAGAGATTTTGTAGGCAGTGATATCATGGTGTATTTTGTAGAAATATTCTATGGTTTCTGTACTATTGTATCTGTACATTAGTTATGGTCGTCCAACTTTAATATTGCATTATAGTCCATACCATTTTATCTCTCAAAAGCATGCATAAAAGTCTAAGGACTCAGGGTCCTAAAGTTAAGGATTTTTAGGCCCCAGGTGGTGCCTTCAATTTCTGTGTTAAAGTCACTAGAATCACAACATTCAAAACTTTGAAAATTTTGAACCTTTAAAATTCACTCAAGCAAAACTGGACTTTTGTCTGTAACCTCAACTATAGAGGTTGTTCTAAGGTTGACATGTAGTAATAGTCATCATTTAGTAATCTTTTTGTCCAAGGTTAAAATATTGTATTTTGTTTTATAAGATAGCCTTTGCATCTTTACAACTGGTCTATGGAATACTTAGCTACTAATTGAATCTCTTAGAATGCCTTCTCTTTCTATATTTAGCTCTATTATATCATTTTATAATATAATTTTAAATTCAGAGATATTTCCATCTAAAAAGAGTATAAGGTTTTGTACCGAGCAGTTAGGTATGTAAGGGTATGCTATCTTCATTGTTATCATTGTTGATTAGGGACTTTTGTCAGTTATCTTTCCCTGATAAAATCTGAAGCAATCCAATTGGTAAGTAGGTCCTTACAGTTGGAATCATTGGATTTTATCATTGAATTTCTATGTAAGGATAACACAATATTTCATCTAATATCTTTTTTGTTAATTAAGATGTTTACTGAAGTGATGAAATTTAGATAGTTCTTATTACCCTTAAAATACTTAGCTTGAATTTCAAACAATTAAATTATTTACAAAAAAAGTTATTAAAGATTAATTTTGGCAAATTGACATTGAAAAGTAAGGGTAAAATCCGAGAAATCCAACTAATAGGACCTACCTATTTGAAGAGTTTACAAGGGGAAATAACTGACTAAAGTTCCTTATTAAGGAGTTAAAATGTCCTAACTAAAAGTAGTTTAAAGAGAAATATAGGACATTTTGACTCCTGAACATAGTATGCTGAAATGGTTTTCCTTGTAAGGATGATTGAGCAACTGTTTAGACCTACCGATTAATTAAGATTTCTAAGATACCATAAGCATCTTGATACTACATGTATCGTAGGGTGTTAGAAAAAGCTATGTGATTGGTAGAGCTATGCCATTTTTATTTAGTCCTTATAGTTATATATGACAATGATTGACAGTCTCATTTGGGTAGTTGAAGAAGTGGTGTCAATTAAAAACATACTGAATAATATTGATGTAAAATTATTAAATTTAAAAACCAGTGAATAAAAGAAATTATCAAAACAAATGACACCGTTGAGTAATTTTATGTTAGCTAAGCTACTCCTACAAGTACTCAAATGAGACTGTTGATGGTTGTCATTCAAAACATGTATAATGCTCTTCAAATTGAGGGACAATACTAACTAAAGTATTTTTCTACTTTTATATTTTTCAAAACTTTTTTATTCTTTGGTTGTTATTTTTCAAACTTCTTGATTTTAGAATTGCCTGCATGAACTTTATATATACTGACTGATTTGAGTACTTGTTTTTTACTAGAATGACTTCCAAATCTAATATTAACTTTCAAATTTTAAATTATGAGTTAAATGTCATTACATAATAGAATACTGTGAATTGTCACTTGAGAATAAATGTTTTGTCTTAAAATAATAATGTTCACTCAACGTTTTATTTTATTTATCAAACGGATATTTAAGTATTATATAACGTGAACAACTCTTATTCTCATAATTTGGGCTGAAGCTGAATCTTAATCAAGAAAAAAATTAAACACAATTTTTTTACATTTACATTATTGTATCCCCAATTGTTACATAATTATAGCATTATTCGGTGCCAAAATTTACATATTTACTGTAGGTATGCTATGAAAGTTATCTTTTACATTGCAACCATGTGGTTTTTATAGTTATGAGCTTCAGAATCACTAGTATTTAGGTAGCTGAATCTTGAGTCTGTAGTGCAGTTTGTTCCACTGTGATTTTTGAACTAGTGTCTCAAAAGGGATACAGGTTTGGGATGTCAATTTTTAGCCGGATTATTCAACAAAAAATTAATTGGGGCGTCTGTTGTCTTTAACAATTGCGTTCAAGTTTATTTTTTTCATATATTTCTGCCATTTATTGTCAGATCTTTATGAAACTTCATACAATGATAACATACCATGTGATGAACAGAATTAGTAAGTAATCACAACTCTACCTGCCTTAATTATGGATTATTTCCCTTTGTAAATTTTGTGTTAAAGTTTTTAAATCCGGCTTTAATGTGGTTTCCACATTACATTTCTTGTATTTTATTAATAAGGTATTAAATTCCTTGTGGAATGGTAGATGAGTACTGATAATAGACAAGGGTCCAGGAAAGCTAGGTTAGGTGCGATAGTCTCTGTAAAATAACATTAATTGTGTTGACAGGGCATTAAAACCAAGTATGATAAATAAAGTTTTTAAGCCGAAATATCTGAGTAAGAGTTGTTAATTTCATATAACATTTTAAATGACATATGATAATAAAAAGTGTATGGTAGATGTCAAACCTAATTGATTTTTGCTGTTTGTTATTTAAACTTAATAAATCTGTTTTTTATCAAAATTTGTATCCCTGTGATCATAAAATATCACTATAAATATTTGATAGGACTGAAAATGCAAGATTATCTAAACTTGTGAACATTAAGAGATATTTATGTCTTACAAGTACATGATTGCATTAAAATCGCCCAGCTAGCTTAGTTGGTAACACACAAATCTTTTGATCAAGAGGTTGTGTGTATGATTCCAGGGCAGGGCATACTTTTGTGAAACCATTGGTCCTACTATCACTGATTCAAAATCATGTAGGATAGTTGTCAGTCACTGACTGAAGTAGGCCACTAGTGACTGGTTAACAGCTAAATCCAGAGAATTAGACTTTCCAGGAACAGTTAGCGCCAGATATGAAAAATGTGTTCCTATGGCTTTAAACCCAACAAAAACATGATTGGTTTAGTGACAGACATTGCCTAAACCAACTAAGCCTAAAACCACTGACTTGTGCAAATTGATTCTGTGTATTTTGCCCTTTAAAATTATTATAATAAAATTGGATAGTGCTTGAAGAAATCATTATCAACCATTATCATTTCTAATATTTTGGTTGCCCTGTTTTTGGGGATTCAAATAAAAAAAAGTTTGTCTTAAAAATGTCCATTAATCAACAGACATACATACATGTATTAAATGACTCTAGTTGCGTTTTATGTAAAGTTTTAGTCCTTTCTTATGTTTTACAACCCACATAATACTGTTGCTCAGTCCTCCTTACTTGCATGGGTAATAGTGAGATATTTAGCAATCAAGTTTTTACCTTTTTTATGCAGCATGTTTTTTCAATCTGATTAAAACCTGATCTAAAATTTTCTGCTCGCCTACTCGCTAATTTAGATCTGGCCTTTTTCAAACGAGGGTCACATTCAGGTGACCTTTTCTCATCATAATATTAATGACGAAATTGTTATGATACGTTGCTTGTTTACATGGTCTACGTCGCGCAATTTGAAATAAGACGTCCAATGGCAGACTGTGAATGATACAGCTGTTAAATTAGCTTGCAAACCTTGGTCTAAAAATAGAAATTACGAAATCAAAATGTTATTAATAGTGTTTCATCTAGACGAAAGCTACGCAGTGATTAGTCAACATAAAGGTCATCTCGACGTGACTCTGCATAGAGACAGTAGAGATCCTGTATGACAATGCTCTACAGGATATCTGTTTACGGAGATTGCATGTTTTTTATGGCTTTCTGGTATAGAGTTGTCCTTGATATTGTTCACTGACTGTGTTAGAATTGTTTTAGAAATGATGCATTTTTATTGACTGTATAGAATTTTGTGACTTTGAATGCATGGCAACTTTTTGGCAACTTTGGATGTTGAATGAAAATAGTGTTTTTGGCCAAATGGTCATTTATTGCTCAGTGATATTTGCTTTGTTTTAATCAAACAAAGTTAATAAAACCCCAGAAAATGTTGTATTGTGATATTGAATAAGTATTGTAACTATCAAAGCTTAGCCAGTCATTGTCTGCTTACTGTATACAAAGAAGTATGTTTTGTTGTTAATGGAGCTCTTTGTGACCTTTGCTTTATTGTTGGCTTTGCAGAGTTTATTGTTGGATGCTTCCAAATTTAGATCTTTAGGCATTGATTCAACTTGGAAATCTATTTAATTTAGCACTTATTAAATTTTTGTGTAATTAATTGTCTGCGCTAGGAATTTTTTGCCCACAAAATCACAATAAGGATGATATAAAAATGTATTATTGTGTGTGACTGCTGACCTACAAGTCAAGGTTGATATTTCATTATGGATCTATTAGGAACTAAGACTTCGATTTATTTGCCTATGGAATATAGTTTATCTAATGTTTTATTGACTATGCAACAAGGTATACCAGGTGGAGCCACACATTTACAGAGGGGGTTCTAGCAGTCTAGGAAATTAGGATATGAAAGTGGTTGTCCAAACAGATTATTAAAATTTTAAGAGTAAGCACTCTATCTCGTTTGCAGAAATTTGTTTGCCCAAAAGAAATTGTTAGTTGCCCCAACTATAAAGTGGTTGGCATGGGCAACCTGACCTTCACTTATTTCGTAGACAGAGGTAGAACAGAAAACACCAATATTATTATTTTGAATCCGGACTTATAATGTTTTGCGTAGACTAAAAATTGAACTTAGGTAGTAAAGACCTAAAAATTTTCTAGCTTAATGTGTCCTTTTTCCAATTTGCTATCTTTACTTTTTGATAAGGAATTGCTTACTTAGCATATTTTTTCTGATAAAGGCTTATTGATTACTGAAGCATGGATCATATTAATGATTTTTTTTCTTATCATTTAAAATTTTTCACATTGATTGGGGGATTTGTTTGCCTTGATTCTAAAACTCTTCACTTGAGTCTAGATTGTCATCCTACTTGGGCAATCGTCTACTTTCTGACAATGATAGTAAGTCATGGTTGGAGCTATAAGCTTAAACCCACAACATTCCGGCAATGAAATGTTATAGTGATTAGAAGTCAAAGACCCTTGCCCCGGGACCATGTATACAGGTGCAATGATAACATATACTTTCATTTATGTGTAAATTTTTGATGTAGTCCAAATTTAATAGCTTAAGCTACAGTCCCATTAACGTAAAAATAGCCGTGGGGCACTATATGGGCGCCGTACGATCAAGCTCTGCAAGGACTCGTACCAACTATTGCGTATCCATACGGACTGTTATGTTTTTACCAGGGTCCGTGAGATAAGCCATGGATACATGTACCTGTTTCTAAGTCAAACTGAGTATGGATTAATCTTGCATATCTTTCAACTTTGGCTCTGTACAGGTGTGTTGTTTTGTGCCATGTGCATGCCGTCACTTAAATATGCAAGGCTTCCCATGGCATACAGCTGTCTGCACGTACAGGTCAACAACAAGCCACGATTTTATGGGACTGAGGCATTAGTCCCATGAATCAGTATATTACACTTAGACCGAACAGTGTTCTGAACACTGGGTTCCCCAGGTTATTTTGTTATTGTTTTATCATAACTTACATAGCCTTTTATCTTTTTATCCATTATATCTTTGTCTACTTCATAACATTAAATTGCACCCTAAAACTATGTTGTTAATTGCGTCTACAATGGTGACTAAGTTATTGAGTGTGGGAGCTTTCAATTTCTAGTTCCTTGCTTTGTTTGATTGTCTTGTGTTTGTCACTGTATTGTGACTTTTATCATGTATTGGCCAAGAAATTGCTGAGAACATGAATTGTATTGCTTTATGACATGATTTGTTCAATATTGTTCTGTATTTTGCTTTATCTTGTCTCTACTGTAAAATATTTCTGCTCTGGCTGTTATTTCTCTATATGCAGTAATGGAAAATGAACTCTTGTTGTTATAAGTTTTAGTCTGTAAGAATTACCTCCCTTTGTTAGATTTTATTTTAATTTGTATTTTTTTCTGTTTTATTTTATTTTTATTTATTTTTTGGTTGATGGTGTTTTTTACATTCTTATTATTTATATTTTTCTACTGATTACATTTCATTAAAGCAAACACATTTTAAAATTATATTTCCTTTTGTTCAAAATATAATTTTAAGTATAAATTTATTATTATATCATTTTTCTGGTAAATAATTTGATAAATTTTATTTTAACATGGTTGTATACTTCTGTTTCATTTTTCTGAAACAATAACCTATACTTATGGCTAACTTTGATCTACAGGAATTTGTTTGTTTGAATGTATGTTTTGTTACTATCAGATACATCATTTTCACATCAATTTTACCCTTCTAGAGATTGAAATGGTTTAGCAAAGTGTTTGTTGTGGAGATCATTTTAATACAAAGCAGCAAAAATACAACTTGCTCTTCAAGATAAATATAAAAACGTCTTAGTATGGCCGAGCATGAGTTAGATAATGTAACAAAAGTTTCAATATGCTAACTGGAGAAATCATAGAAAAGTCCATTCATGTCCATGTTGTAGTGTTAATCCTTGATAGTGAAGCTCCCCAGTAATGGACCTTTCCATGACTTAATCTTTTATCATATTTTACAAAAGTTTTACAAAAGTTTACATTCTGTCCCACAAACTAGTGTTATCAAGATAGCTCATTGTTATGTTTGTAAAATAAAAGGGTCGAACAGGGAAAACTTAACCATATTGCAGGACTTGGGAGCTACAATGTAACTTAATTGTGAAAAGTTGCAAGAAGTTAGAACAAAGATCAAAATTTAATACGCAATACGGTACCAGCGTATTGCATTATATCGCGATACGCTTATGGCGTATTGGACAGCCTTAATGTGTACAGGTAACGAAGGGACAAGTTCAGAAAAAAAAAAATATAAACTTTGTACCTCGTCAATGCTGGTGAAAAACTAATATTTGTATAAAATATCTTTTTGGTATTATATCCCATTTTATTCTAAACGAAATATACATGTATCATATGAAAATAAATAACTCTAATTTCAATCTTCCGGCTTAAACCTTTATTAAAAAGTCTTTGCAGCCAAAGCGTTTATCAAAAAGTCTTTGACATGAACTATCTCACATTTTTTATGTAGACATCTTAAATTATTTTTTGTTTTTGAAAGAAAGGCTTTGGTCAAAAGATTGAAACTGTTTTGTTTATATTTTACATACACTGTTTTATTGATACCTTGGTTATCAAGGATGATATATAATGAAGTTTCTGATATTTTTGTTTATTGAATGTTTCAGATGGCTTATTAAGTCAAGATAAAGAAGAATTATCAGAACGGGTTTCACATTTAGAAAAAAGAGTAAGAGAACAAGAAGATGAAATTGTTTGTCTTAAAGGAGCATTGGCTGATCTTACCAGAAGACTTGGTCAAGTTGAAACTTCCAAATGTAAGTTTTACTTTGATTTTTGATTGCCCTTATGCTGCTTTTTTTCTATTATGTAAATTTATTTCCCCCTTGTCACTAACTCACTTTCACTACAGAGGCTCAGTTAGAGCTTTACCCACTTCATAGAAACCTTGATTGGTTCTTTTATTTATTGGAGTAAATGCCGTGTCAACACAATTTAGGTCATTTTACGGCGTCCAGCGCACCTAACCTAGTTTTCCTGGACCGTTGTCTATAACCAATACGCACCTACCCTTCCACAAGGCTGGAAAATTCTCCATATTATCTAATCAATGGAGAAAAATCGACATTATTGTCAAATTTTCATGGAAGGGTATAATCTCCCCAGGTGGGATTCGAACCCGCACTCCCTCGGGCACGAGATTCCAAATCCCGGCGCACTACCAACTGCGCTATCGACCTGGGTTTTGATTGGTTCAGGCTAGTGAAAATAATTCATTTTATATAGTTGGGCTAGTTGATAATTTGCCTTTATATTATATCACTTAATAAATCAAGCAAGCTTTCAAGAAAAAACTAAGGATATGATTGGATGTCGGAATTTTTAGAACAAAAATATAATGCCAACACTGAGCACATTCCCTAGCCAATAATTTACCTACTTGTCTACAGATACTTCTCATGGCTCCACAAAGGCGGCCCAGAATCAAACTTATGACCCCTGGACACATTACAATTATATCATCCTGTCCTCTTATATTTGAACCAATTCTTTACTAATGATGTCGGTATATAACCATAAAACTGTCTGGGCTGCCCTGCTAGCTCCATCAGTAGTGCTCAAGTCTACTGATTGACAGAGTCGTGGGTTCGATTCCCGGGTACGGCATATTGGTCATTATCCCTCCTACCAATGATTCTAAAACATGTAGGGCAGTTGTTAGTCACTGACAGAAGTATGGGCCTAATAACTGGTTAACAACCTTTCCAGCAATGATGAGTAGGTTGACTGACCACCATTATATGACCGATACAATGTGTTGCTACTACATTTAACGCAACAAAAAAAGAAATCTGCAGATATTTATACCATTGCTATCTCTGTTACAGCTGCCACAAACAGTATTTTACCATCTAGACCATTTAAAAGTTCATCATCAAGAAGAGCTACAATGGGACAAGAGAGACCTAAATCACAAGTGTTAGAAAGTACAAATTTTACACCAAGAGCTAGTGGACCACCCACATCTGCTAGACCCGCCCCCAGAGGAGCTTCAGCAAATAGTATGAAAAAATGGGGATCTACTGAAGGTAGGTCCATATGTCTTTAAGACAGACGACTTTGAATTTTTGTTTTGGAAGTCAGCCCTTTTTTGAGTGAAAAAACATTTGTGAAAGATAAACATTCACTCTTCAATTTACACCTTGTTTCTGGGACGAAATGTAACTGGAAACCTTAGTTAATTCTCTATTGGTCAATCCCATGTCTAGACATCCCCCCTTCAAAATGGCTGCCAAAGGACTTTGAAATAGTCAATTTGTAATTTGAAATGAAAATATTACCAATATTCCATCCTTGTCCCAACCAGTGAAGAGTAAAATCTATGTATTTGAACAGTTAAAAGTCATGGAACGTTTTTTATTGGTATTGAATTCAGCACTTAATTGTCTTGTCTGAGACAGATTATGTTGTATTTGAAAATGATAACTGACAGGTTTTGCTTGGTAATTGTGTAGATGATTGACACTTAACAATGTATTTGTCTTGCATGCTAATGACCATAGCATAAAGATATCTTGTAATAAATTGTCTTGTTGATTAAGTACACGAAGTTCATCATAACATCAAAACTTATTTCTACTGAATGGAAAATTGAATCTGTGGGGAAAACTATTCTATTGTTTGCAACTCATTCATTTTTCAATGGATTTCAACTAAACTTTTCTAGTAGCATCATCTTGCACATACAGTTAATGTTTTAGTTATCCCTCTTTATTTGATAAATTGAGAAATTCCTTCCTGTGGGCAACTCCTGTGAGGCAGGAAAACCAAGTTTTGTGGCAATTCCAGACACTAGTTATAGACCAGTGGTACAGTAGTAGGTAGTGTGCTGATGGATTGAGAGGTCCCAAGTTTGAATCTCACTAAGGGCACTGCTAATTTCCTTGAGCTAGAAATTTACCTACTGTTGTTTCATTTCTCCCTGGTGTAAATGGGTACTGGAGGGAACATCTGCCTGAAGGCCATATCAATGTTCAGGAGTCATCATACAAAATTATAAAGTCGGCTGAACATGTATTGGAAGCAGACTTTAGACTGAACTTTAACTATTTAAAACTTTTTATGATACCATATTATAGGCTGTTTATTATTTATTATTTCAGATACACGTGGACATACAAAGACACCCAGACCTCATACAGGCTCACAGTTAAATCATTCCAAGTAATTATCTTTTTATATTAAATCCTTATTAACAACCTGACGAGTTATTATATTTAAGCTTCTATATTATTGATAATGATTCACATCTCCAGTTCATTACAGTGAAACGTTTAGACAACAGCGCTTAACAAGACTTTTTTGACTGATATAGAGTTTTGATTATTATTTGGGATGACATTGTTCATCCTAAATAGTTTAAAAGAGAGGGGTGATTTTTTATGTAACTGCTGTTATTGGTTGTTTTAAGAGGATAAGCAAAGAGCTGACTCTTGAAGAAATGGTCATTACTATTGCAAGTACATATGAAAAATTGGTGACTTCAAAAGGGTGTCTGGTTGGTATAAGGGGATGGTCATTTAGATAACTGTTGTAAAAAGGGCCATTTCTATTTCAAGTACAGTTAACAAAGGGGGCAAATATGAAGGGACTTTAGTTGATAGGTGGCTAATCAAATGGGATGGGCAAAGTGCTGGCTGCTGTAGAAATGACTATTTCTAAGGCAACAACACATGATAAAGGGGCAACATTGAAGTGGCCCTTGTTGACATTGACTGTTTTAAGGGGTTAGTCACAGAGGTGACTGTTGTAGAAATGGCCATTTTTATTGCAAGTACAGTTGAAAAAGTGGGAAATTTAAAGGGATTACTATTGGTATGTGACTGACATATGGTGATTGCTGAAGAGGCAGGTTTCAGCATATAATTTTCAGTATTATAATTATGGTGTTTTTCAGATAATTTTCCATATTAAGGCTAGAAATAATCATACAATAATTTGTTTACTTGATAATGGTTCTTTTTTGAAGCAGAAATGTATTATATATAAAGTTATATAGAAGGTGCTACAGTAGTCATGCATCACATGACCACATATATGAAAGAAACAAATAATTATCATAATAATAGACTTATTAGTATTTATATGTTGTTTTGTATGATAACAGCCTGTATTAAGGGCAAACATATGTGAATATGAAGTTACACTGACTTTGTTAAGCCCTTTGGAACAGGAGGAAATAATTTTGAAATAATTGTGATTTAAACTAAATCAAACTCAAAGTCATTGTTTTCTTTCCTACTGGGCAAATCTGCCATCCAAATAAATTAGCCTTCCACTCCAATGAAAAAAGTTAATGCTTCCTTCTAACTTTTTGTTACAGTTATAATGCTTTAAACCCCCTTACAACTTGCTGAATTTTAATAATGCACTTGTCTCCTTTTAAACATGGAGCAGTCCATCACCAACCAAAGGAAGGTCTGAGTTCAATATGTAAAATTGAGCAACAACCTCGTAGGCGGATCCAGGATTTCTGGTTAGAGGGGGCGTAAAATTCTAGTTAGAGGGGGCGTAAAATGAATATGCAGAATGGGGTTCCAAGGGGCCAGAAGGGCCTCGAATGGTCCAAGGCAAACCACTGACCAGAGGACCAGGTGACCGGCAGCCCCGGAAATTCCTTAGTTTTGGTTATTTCTTAGGGATTGAGGCACATTTTCAGAGCCTCAACTATCCTTTTCCAGAGTAAGAAATATATAGCATCTAGATAATTATTTCATGTAATTTTCTAAAAGCCACTGAATCATGTTAAAACTTTACAATATTGAAAGGAATTGTTGTATGTTATGTTGCACGCATAGCGTGCGAAAATTTTTTGACTTGTTAATGTATATTTCTTATAAATATCATATTTCATGATAGAAAAAAACTTTGCTTGGGCAATTTTGGGGGGGCGTACGCCGGGTCCGCCCCCACCTGGATCCGCCTATGAACCTGTACATAGAGTCAGGTACTTCATTAATGAGTCGGCTGGTCTGGCTCTTTATTGTTGCGAAGGGTTTGCCATTTGGCCTTTAGCATAGTAGGAGTTGTAGTCTTTGTTTTAAATTATCTCAAGCACTACTTTGATTCATTATGTAATATAGTAAACACCAATATTATTATACTGGCTCTGCTATGTAAAATCAGCAATTTTCTACCAGCCTTATTATAAGAAATCAGTTGTTTTTACTAGCCCAATTCAATATTTACCAGTCTAAGGTCGGCCATTGTCAGTCACTGACGAAAGTATGTGCTTAGTAGTTGGTTCACAGCTAAATCCAGAGATTTAGCCTTTCCAGGGGCAGTGAGTAGGTTGACTGTCTGCCGTTTTATGACCTATACTATGTGTTGCTATGGGGTTAAACGCAACAAAAACAAACAAAACCAGCCTAAGGCTTTAGGCTAGTGGATAAAGGCAATGTCTGGAGTGGAGATTCTCTGATTCTGATATGAAATAACTATTGATTTGTGTGATAAGCAAATCTAGTATATTGATTATCGAGGAAATCAATAATAACATGTCTTTAATTGAGAAAAAGTGAATTAAATTAATAGATAATTGATGATAGTATTCTATTCTGCTATACTATAGTATTATACTGTGTTGGTATATGTTCTGTTTAGTGAAGCTAAATATTCAAAAGTGAAATATAAAAAAAATGAATCCTTCACATTTTTAGTATTTTATTTATATGGCCTTTTCTGTGCAGTTAGTGCCTCATTGTGTTTTTGTACCAATTGATGTATGGGTTTAGTCTTTGTTCCTCATGTTTTCATTCTAGAACAATTCAACGCCGATCTGCCATGAGTCTCGTCCTACTGTGTAATAATACAGTGTACTTAGTTGTCCATGTTGCTTTATTAATGTCTATAACAAAATTATTCAATGTTGCTCAAACTTCTGTATCTTATACAGCTTTATAATCATGTTGTAATGTTAATATATGGTAACATCGAGCTACAATGCTGCTGGTATTTAGCTTATGGATATTATTTTCTCTGTGTCAGCTTTACTAATTGTGCTTGTTGCCTCTCTGTGGATGAGTTCTACTTTCTTCAATACAGATTTGCTGAGTCAGCATTCTCTCATTGAAATTCTTGCTACATGAAGGTTATTTTACATTTATGAATTTGTGGAATTCTTTTAATAAAGATGGCAAGAATGGTGGAAGACAATTCTATGCTTGTTTATAAATGTACCTAAAAAATTAATTGTTGCTATTCTAAATGTCCTTTTATTTTGCTTTTCATATATGGATGACATGACATTGCTCTTTGTCTAGTGTACATAACATTAAATGCAGCAATATAATTCAATTCATAGTGGTAGGATGTCATATTCTGCCGTGAAAACCGTGCAATTCTTTTAGTCAATCGGATTTAAGTCTGATCTAAAATTCTACTCTCATATACTTGTTTATTTTACATCTGACTTGTCTGGTTCCTAGTCGTACTTTGACTGGTAACAGTATGTCAGGCAAAGCATGATAATGGCTGCGTCTGATGTAATGAATTAGATATTGGATAATTATGTTTTCAAATGAACATTTCTCACTACACAAGCTTAAATCAAAGGATCATTGAACAAGAATTACAGTGGATACCTTTTTATATGCATGAAAGAATTTCGGTCATATTATGTTACACCTCCTGGCGTCCGTCTGTCCGTCCGTCTGTCTGTTAGCAATTTGGTTTCCGGAGCATAACTTAAGTTCCATTTGGCCCACAATATTCAAACTTCATATGATGATTGTCCATATCGGGTAGAAGACCCCTATTGATTTTGGTGTCACAAGGTCGTCAGCAAATGATCATGCAAGATTAAAAAGAGAAAACGTTATACCTGAATAATAACTGAGGAGGTCGCCATTATTACAGTTTGCCTGACCTGATAATGGTAGTGGTAAGGGGCAGGTAATCCAGACTAACATCTGACTAGCTCTCACTTAGAGAGTTGTAAATATGAGATAGCTGTTGTTGACAGATGACTGATGAATGTTGCAACCACTCATTGGATTCACTTTTAAACCATGGTGGCAATACTATTTGACTATGACATCACAAATGCTACAGTTTCTAGAAGAAAACTGTAAAAATCTGCCTTGACTCAGAATTTTTAAGAGCTGTAAGTGTTTTAACTCTTGTCAGATTTATGTGATACCTGTTCGAGGCTTAGCAGAAAAGTATATACTGTTTTGTTTTATACTTTTTGCAAACACTCTGGAAAACCTGAACCAACAATTTTCCTATTTAAAAAAGGACGAGGTCTTGTCACTGTAACATTCTGAAACGGAATGGTTTTCTGACAAGAATTTAAAGACTTAAAGCTCTTCAAAATTTTTGAGTCAAGGCTGATTTTTTTACAGTTTTTCTTCAAACATAAGCAATATGGGACTTTAGTTAGTTATCTTTCCCTGATAAAATCTAAAGCAATCCAATTGGTAAGTAGGTCCTTACAGTTGGAATCCTCGGATTCTAGCATTGAAGTCCTATGTAAGGATAACAAAATATTTCATCTAATATCTTTCTTGTTAATGAAGATAAATACAGAAGTGATGAAGTTTAGATAGTTCTTTAACTTAAAAATAATTAGCTTGAATTTCAAACAAATTAGATGATTTACAAAAAAGTTATTAAAGATTAATTTTGGCAAATTGACATTGAAAAGTAAGGGTAAAATCCGAGTAATCCAACTAATTGGACCTACCTATTTGAAGGGTATACAAGGGAAATAACTGACTAAAGTCCCTTATAGTGATGTCATAATCATGTGAAATTGTCACAATGTGATAAATAGTGAAACCAGTCTTGGGATACTTTTTAAAACTGCACCCGTGGATCTAGGCTAAAATTGTTTGATCAAATAGAAAGTGAAATAACCCTTGCATAAATTCTGACATAAAAATGCTCCTAGAAATAATAATACCTGTGTGTATATTGTTTTACAAAAATTTTGACTTGTCAAATGTTTCAATTATGTTAACACAGGCCTAATGGATGCGCACATAGACATTTAATGGACACATAAGTGTTTGTGTTACATAATGACATAAAAATTAAAATTCACTATTAAAACAAGGGTGTAGTGTTTTGCACTGTTTATTTAATACAAATATCTGTATCAGTTTGAACACTAGGCTGAAATAATATCCATTGTATAATAATTTTGAATAGTTATTGGATTGGTTGTCATTCTAAAATATGAGGTACCAAATTTTATTTTTTTATGTTCACGTTAGATTGATTTCATTCATTATCGCTTCCTGTTTGTTTCTATTGTCATAGCTATTTATTTTAAATGATAGTTTTTAGTTTTGTTGGATTTTATGCCATAGCAACACATTGTATAGGTCGTATCAAAACGATCAGTAAACTTTGTAACTGATCCTGGAAAGACTAAATCTCTTTATTTAGTTGTTAACCAGTTAATTGACAACTAAGGCTATCATTCCATAGTTCCGTGCTCCATTGTCTGCGTCTACGTATTCATTTAACAAGAAAGTCGTGGGGTGTATTCCATATGTCCGATCGGTGTCCGTGTTGTTCGGCTCAGCAAGCTAAATTTCACGTACACAGAGAGTTCGCGGATGTATATTGATTAATAAAACACAACTTAAATGCAGAAAACAAGTAAATTGCTAAAGATATTTGAGAAAAAGTAATTTAAACTGTTCAGAAAAATGAGGTAATTTATGATGTCACAAATAGCAAACACAAAGGCACCTCGATAAACAGGAATATATATATGGAATTCATCGGAAAAAATCTCTAAAGATGGACAGAATTGTCTATTTTGTGAAGCAATGACAGTACATTTGTCTGACAGATGTCAGAGCACAGAACTATGGAATGCTAGCCTAAGTGTATGTTTCTGTCGGTGATTGTTAGTCATATCCTTCTACAGCATGACTAAATGGACATTAAGGTTAGGCTAAGGCTTCATAAGGCTACATAGCGATTTCCTATGAAAGGTAGTGGCAAATTGAATTGCTATGTAGCAATACCTAGAACGTTTTTTCTTGCTCTAAAAATATTCAGAGCACATGAGCTTTTCAAAATATATGCCTACAGCAATTGTCCTGTTGGCAATGAAATATTAAGAATTCAATTTCTTAGCACTATTACAGACACGTGGTAATATTAAGGTATACAATCCCTAACTAAAACTATGTTTTATTGCAGCTGATCAATTCTAGAAATAGTTTTTATACGCCCGTTTTGAAAAAACGGTCGTATTATGTTATGCTGTTGTCCGTCTGTCCGTCTGTCCGTCCGTGGACAATTGCTTGTCTGGATGATAACTCAAGAAAGGATGAACCTAGGTTCCTCAAATTTTATGTGTTGATAGCACTTGGGTGGAGGAGGTTCCCTATTGATTTTGAGACCCCAGGGTTAAAGGTCAAGGTCACTGGGACTTAAAATAGGTAAAACTTGTCCGGACAATATCTGAACCACCAATGTACCTAAGTTCACCAAATTTAATGTAAGAGTAGCCCATGTGTCAAAGATGTTCCCTATAGGTTTTGGGGCCCCTGCGTCAAAGGTCAAGGTCACAGTGGCATCATATGGGAAAATAACTTGTCCTGACAATAACTTAACAACCAATCTACCTAGGATCACCAAATTTTATGTGAGAGAAGCCCATGTGTCAAGGATGTTCCCAATCGGTTTTGGGGCCCCTGGGTCAAAGGTCAAGGTCACAGGGACATCAAATTGAAAAACCTTGTCCGGACCATAACTCAACAACGCCTGTACCTAGGTTCATAAAATTTTATGTAAGAGTAGCCCATGTGTCAAAGATGCGCCCTACATGTTTATGGGGCCCCAGGTTCAAAGGTCAAGGTCACAGGGGCATTATATGGAAAAACTTTGTCTGGACAATAAATGAAACACCAATGTACCTAGGTTCACCAAATTTCATGTGAGAGTAGCCCATGTGTCAAGGATATGCACTATTGATTTTGGGGCCCCTGGGTCAAAGGTCAAGGTCACAGTGGCATCAAATTGAAAAACATTGTCCGGGTAATAACTCACTAATGACTGTACCTAGGTTCACCAAATTTCATGTGAGAGTAGCCCATGTGTCAAGGATGTACCTTATCAGTTTTGGGAAAACAAGGTTAAATTTAAATCTTAAACCAGAAGATATCAAATTACCAAGCTGTGACTTCAAATGTTCTATCAATATGTTTATAAAGTCAAAATGGCAAACAATGAAACACTTGTCCAGACAATAACTGAACCACCAATGTACCTAGGTTCTCCAAATTTTATGTGAGGGTAGCCCTTGGGTAAAGGTTATGCCCTATTGGTTTTGGGGCTCCTGGGTCAAAGGTCAAGGTCACAGGGGCATCATATTGAAAAACCTTGTTTGGACAATAACTCATCAACGACTGTACCTAAGTTCACAAAATTTTATGTGAATGTAGCCCTTGTGTCAAGGATGTTCCCAATAGGTTTCTGGCCCCTGGGTCAAAGGTCAAGGTCACAGAGGCATCATATGGAAAAACCTTGTCCAGACAATAACTGAACAACCAATGTACCTAGGTTCACTAAATTTTATGTGAGAGTAGCCCATGTGTCATGGTTATGTCCTATTGGTTTTGGGGCCCCTGGGTCAAAGGTCAAGGTCACAGGGGCATCATATTGAAAAACATTGTCCGTGTAGTAAATCAACAATGACTGCACCTAAGTTCACAAAATTTCAGAGAGTAGCCCATGTGTCAAGAATGTTCCCTATTGGTTTTGGGGCCCCTAGGTCAAGTTTAAACCATCATCCAGAAGATATCAAATTACCAAGCAGTGACTTCAAATGTTCAATCAATATGTTAACAAAGTCAAAATGGCAAACCATGGAAATAATGCTATATTTAATAAGTAACATGAATTTAGTTCACCAAATTTTATGTGAGGGTAGCCCAAGTGTCAAGGATGTTCCCAATTGGTCTTGGGTCAAAACTGGGTCAAAGATTGAGGTCACAGGGGCATCATGTGGACAATCCTTGTCCAGACAATAACTTAATATGTAATGTGTTGATAGCTCTTTGGTATTGGATGTTCTCTTTTGACTTGGAGACCCCAGGGTCAAAAGTCAAGGTCACAGGGACTTAATTCATATTGAAACATTTTCGGGACAGTTACTCAATAATGATTGTACCTACATTGTAGGTTTTCCAAATTTTATTTAAGGGGAGCCTTAATGTCTAGCATATGCCCCTTTGGTTTTAGGTCCCTGGGTTAAAGGTCAAAGTCACAAGAAAAATCATGAGGAAAAACCTTGTCCAACAACCAACTTTACCTAAGATCACCAAATTTTATGTATCAATACTCTTTGGGTCAAGGGCGAGAACTTTTGGTTCTGAGGCCCCAGGGTCAAGATCACTGGAAGTTTGTATGGGAAAACTTTTTGTTGGTGATAACTCAACCATGGCTGTACCTAGGTTCTCAAAATCTTTGCTTTGGATAGCCCTCCAGTTAAGGATGGGACCTATTCTGAGATCCCAGGGTCATTGGTCAAGGTCACAGGGACTTCATATGAGATAGAACACAGCATGGACTGCACACGGGCGTATAATGCCCCGCCCAGCGGAGCTCTTGTATTTATTCATACAATGTTTTTCTAAACTTTTTATCATGTTAGATATTTTGATAATCATCAACATAGACTTTAATGGACACATTTTGAAGTATTTTAATATTCATTATGCATGGAAGGTAACTACTCAGCTTTAAGAGTTTTATTCAAATATGTTTGAAATTGCTAGATATATGTAATAAATCTAATTCATGCATGCAAAATAGTAAACGTAATGTAATGAATATAAATTTATCATGTTTTGTAAGATTTTATCGTACTTTCACAAAATTAATTTTAACTGTGAGTGGCATTAGGGACTGTATACCTTAAGATGTCAAAAAATGACCAAATCTATGAGCTTGTAGCTTTAAAATATTGTCTGACTCTATATTCCATTGCAAATTATTTATATTTATGTCCATGGTGACCTTTAAGGCAATTCCCATGATGGAAATATGAAAAAAACAATTTTCTATAATGTTTATGTAATAAAAATACAATAAAGAATAATACATCTGTTTTCTAATGAAATACTAATGGAATAATGAACATTTTTATATCCAACCATCCCAGAATGATGTGCATCAATTATCACATTGATTTTTATATAGCAATGTTTACATTGGTTACCAACAACATTAGCAACAATATTGTGAATATTTTATAATACAATTCAAGGGTTGTCTGCAAGACTGTAGTAACTTGCTCTTTTATGTAATTCTCTTACTACAGTCTTACTGGCAACCCTCAATTTATAAAGATGATATGTATCATACTTAGTTGGAATACTTACTCTTTAAGGTACTTGCTCACAGATTTCAACTTAAATATCAATATGTCTGCTGACTTAAGTGCATGAGTCTACTGATCCAGAGGTCACTGGGTCAATTCCTAGCCCAGGGGCATACTTTTGTGGAGCTTGGTCATGAAAAAATCTCTATGGCCATTCTGCCTGCTGCCACTGATTCTAAGTAATGTCTATAAGTAATGTCACTGACTGAAGTATTTGGCCTAGTTAACTGATAAATCTAGAGATTAATCCTTTTCAGGAACAGTGAGTAGGTTTACTGACTGCTATTATATGACCTATACAATGTGTTGTTATGGAATTTAACCTAACCAGATAAAAGCAATGTTAAGTTTAGTTCATTTGCTCTAAAATTGTCATCAGAACACTGCTTTACTGCTTTTCAATTTTTTCGGCGTAGCTGTCTAAGCTGGATTTTGACCTACATTTCTGTATAATGACGTATGTCTGGGAATTTCGGAAATCCGCCGTTCTATTGGATGATTTTATAAGCACTGAAAATGACGTACGGGGGAAACAGAGAAAATCCCCTCTTCGATTGGATGGCCCTGACACGCGCGAAAAAATAAAGGCCACACTATTGTAATGCAGTGTTTTACGAAATTTTGCTTCGTTCGTAGATTTTTTTTTGGGTAGACTTCTTTTGCTTTCCAAAGTGTTTTATTATATTGTAACAATAAAAAGTTACGTGTCCAACACAATATTTTATGGGTAAAATGAATTACGTCTCCAGATGTGAACCGGTTTCTAGTAAAAAGTCTGACATATTACCCAATAATTATTAAGTTAGCCTCACTACGTCCAGTTTCCGGGGTTTACACTTTGAGAGTCACAGCTCCACAAATATTTAATCCGCAGAGACACTCGCAACCAGACGTTTTTTTTTAAATGATGCTATTTGACGTAAATAATAATCCTAAATAAAGAAATAACCCGAATCATGTCCTAAACGCTTGCAATTACCGCATATTCGTTCTAATAGTTGGGAGAATAGTATCTGTCTGATCTATTTATAGCCAGGGATTTCTCCACTAGTGGGCGGACGTTATTTATCACGTGACTCATGTGACGCATCAGTCATAACATTCAACATGTCGGAACCACACGCATATCGATATAGTAAGTACATGAATGTATTTGTCGTTATTAACGCGAATCTCAATAAATGTTATTATTTTTACAATGATAAGCATGTCCATGGTTTGATATGGACTAATTTATATTGCAAAGTGTACAAAATTATGCGTCTGTGAACAAACCAAAAATGTAGTAAGAGCAGCTTAGATTATATTTGATCATTTGTGTAAATCGTGAGATGTTTTCATTGTAAGTACTGCCGGTGTAACAATTCACACATTTTCAAAATAACAAATTAACTCAACTCGTCACTTAGATCGATTGTATTTCGTGTGGTATGGACCTAATTCTAAGGCAATTAAACAACGTTTTGACAAGTGCAAGAGTGATGTGTTTTCGCGACCCGATTTTTACTTTCACTTTCGTTTTTTATTAATCTCAGTTGTGTATCAACATATATTGAGGTTATAATTTTTGAAAATTGGAATATGAAATGATATGTCCTGTTAAAGACTTAATTTTGGATTTTGTTGTAAAAAGATTAATATATAATTATATATAATTAATAAATAAGGTCCTGCACTGTGTGTACATTCAGATTAGTATTTATAAATGAAAATCTGTGGTGTAAATGTCACTGCACTTACCTGTTAAAATTAAGAAAGAAGGGTATTGAAGCGGCTGGATAGCTCAGTCAGCAGTGTACTCGCCCTGTTAGCTAAAGGTTCTTTGCTTGAGTGCCGGTCAGGCTGAATATTTTTCTTACACTGTGACATTTGGAGCCAAACGTGGAGAACCAAATGTAACCCAATAAAAATGGTCTAATCTGAGATAAGGACCCACAAACTCTGGAGTCATATGCGGACGCTCTACCTTATTGCCATATTAGCTTGAAGGCAAGGGTGTATAAGTGCTGTGTTATGCCTTGGCTTCAAAAACCTCCTCCTTAATGGAATTTGTCCTCAAATTCTTGGATTTTGGATGTGGGGCTATCTAACGATGAATTCACACAATTCTAAGAGGGTGTTTTATGTTGGGCGCCAAATGTCACAGGGTAATAAAAATATGCAGCCTGACCGGGATTGAACCCAGAACCTCTTACTTACAAGGTGATTGCTCTCCCAACTGAGCTATTCGGCCACTTACTTACCCGTCTTTTCATAATGTGAACAGGTATGTGCTGTTACTTAAAGCATCAAAAAGAGTAAGTCTGTGACAGCTTATTGATTTAACTTTTTTTCAGATTGATTGCATTTCAAAAAAAATAATAAAGAAACATCTATTTTGTGGATGGGGAACTAACTTTGCTGAACACTTTCAAACCATTGGGTATGATGCAAAAAGAGTCTTTATAATTCAGTTCTTTGACAGTGGAACTCGGAAGATGAAACTTAAGGTTTGTGTTATTCACTGCATTAAAAAGCAGAACATTTTACTAGAACTGAACCTAGCATCCTATCAGGATGCAGAAAAGTAACCGGCTATAAGATTGAATATGCTTCCTCTTGTGTGTTAGTCAGTTGTTTTACCATATGAGAACATGGAGCTGATAAATATCACAGGATATTTATCTAAATATATCCTATATACAGCCATGTACAATGATGACTTATCAATATTCTATTGATTTGTATTAGACTCTGTACCCATCTGACGCACACTGGCAAACTATCAACAATTATACACACATTCAAAACTCATTGATGGGAACTAATTTTAGTACTGTATGTTCTAGCTACATACAGTAAAGTTCTGCTATTAAGACCACTCCTGTAATGTCAAAATCATGCGATTTGACCATTATTAAGTCCCACAGGGGTCTCTATAATAAGACCATTTCGCCATTAAGACCTATGGTTTTGCTGGTCTTATAAGCGGAACTTTACTGTAGTTATTTTTTGTACTCTGTTATAATAACAAATGCATAGTTGAAAGTGTTGAAAATAATGAAATCATATTCTCCATTTTCTAATATTAGCGGATATCATATAAATTATCATACAAATTACATGTGAATATGTATTAGAAGTGCCAGTATTTACATCTTTAATTGGTTTCTAAGGTGTTGTATACTTTATTGTTTCAGGAAATTCATACTGACAAGATCACATAGAAAATATAGGCATTCTTCCAGATCCAGAGATGTCAATTCTTCCCTCCTATCATCCCAGTATGGCTATTTTTGGTTCACATATTATCCAACCATTGCGAAGCTGAAGTCATATCATTACACAGAACATATTCTGACATGTGAAAAGGACATGATTTTTTTTAAGATTACCTAACCATGGAGATTTGGATTTGTTACATTCTTTGATTGTGCCTTTTGTGAAAAGAAAATGAGCTTGTGCAATAATAATGTGTAAATTTGCTAGAAAAAGTTCAAATTACAAACATTACACCCTAAAACTATTAATGGCTCGTTTGCCAAACAGTATAATTGTAATTTATTTACTATTTATTTATAATTTCTCCCCTGCTTATCCTTCAGATAAAGAACTTACTGTGACTGTGGCTATCTGAAATGTGTTCCTGCTCAAATGCTGATGGTCGACAAATGTTTTAAAGCCCCTATATCAAAAGTAACTTTGGTTTTTTTACTGCAAAGAAAACAGACATTTATCTATTTAAACACCTTTAATGAACATGATTTTTAATTAAATGCAAATTTTGTCTAGATAGGTTCATATTATTTATTGTATTTCAAAGTGAAAGTAGATCGAAACTGACAGTAGATTTCGGTTGTCAATACTTGAAACACTAGTTTTGATCACAGTATATTAAACATGAAGCCTTATTAGAAAAAAAACTTACCCCAAATTACATAAATAAGCTTTTAAACTATTTTGGATCAGGTATATTAAACATCAGTGTATAAATGAATATAATGCGCTCTTATAAAAGTACCCTACTTTTTTAAGAATTGGAAACTTTTTCAAACTCAAATTAGAAAGCAGAATGGTCTGAACTGGTAATTGTGTCTTTAATTAATGCATATTATATTTTGATAAATTCATGGTTGTAAAACAATTTTAAAGTCTACTGTTTAAGAATATATTTTCATATAGTGGCTTTAATTCAAGATGTTAGTGTGAAGCATTTAACATATCTTTACATGTTTCTCTATGTGAAAAGGTGAATTTTAGATGACAAGTCTCTGAGTTCAAACAATGAAAGTATTGCCAGCTGTTCCCATTCTAAATGAGCGAGTGATCGGGTGATTAAAATCCGGATTTCAGCAAACCAGTTACCCTGACACTGGTCATTTATCTTATTAATACACCTGTTGTCTGTTCTTCTTAGGGATTAAACAAATTGATTATAATAATTGATAATCAGTCATTCATTAGAAGATGGAGACAATTGATTATAAAGCTCGATTATCGCTTTTGTTGGTTATTCAACTTTATTGACAATGAGACATTCTGGTTTTAATTAATATTACTGGAGAAAAAAATATTCATGGGAATAGAACCCTTCTTAATTGAAACATTTTTTTGTCTACTTGTTATTGTTAATCCTTGAGATTTGTGTTGATATGTTTGGTCGGCAACATAGAATTCGCCATTATTGAACAATATATGGACCCTTTTCTATACTGTTAGGGTACTGAAAATGTCAAAAAATTGATTTTATTATTTAACATAAACAGCAACTAAACCACTAATTATAGGGTTAATGTGCATAATTTAATATTCTATTACACAAGAAAATCACTAAAAGCATTGCAAAATATTGTCATATATTTTTGGAAATTCCGAATGAAAACCCTGAGTAAGTGTTTTGATTATATGATGGATCAAAGAGGGTTGTCCAATTATTTCGATGATGGATTATGATTTTTGTCAGATTGTTTAATTTCTGCTACCAGCAACTTTAAAAGCCTATATATATTGAATATAACGTTTGTAAATTATGAACTTTTTGTATGAATGAAATAAGCTTATTGCGATAGGCTTACAAGATTCTGGAATGATGATAAATTATATGTGTTGTTCACATTATGTTCATGTAACTTTTTATGAGATATTGTATCAGAATTATGTCAAATCAATAATTGCAATGTGAATAAATTGATCTGATTGAAGCAGTTTTCTGTTCATATTACAATACCAATGCTTCTATGATTTGGATATTTTCATCTCTGACTTTATGACTGCAACATCTTATCGTAAGAAAGCAGAGGGTTGACAAGATTGGCTTAAGTACTGACCAATCATAGATAATTTATGTAATGCATGGTTGACGACTTAAACTATGGAGTTTGTAGTCCTGCATTACATGTATAAGCAGTTTTTATGAAGAAGCTGTTCCATATTACATCTGATAAACATGTTGTGCTGTTGCCATCACAGTTGCAACTTATTTAATGATGTCATTGTGAAGGTCTTGGACCAGACACAGTTTAAATACTGTATAGACACACATGTCATCCATTCTCAAAATTTCACTTTATGATTGTTTATGAAAAACGAATACAGCACGCAATCTGGGCTCAAGTGAAAGATATATTGCAATTAATTCCAGTCACAATGCAATTTTCAAAAATCTTCTTGTCTGAAACTACAAGGCCTAGAGCTTTCATATTTGGTATATAACATCATCTAGAGGTCCTCCATCACAGTTGTTCAAATTATGCCCCTGGGTCAAAATTGACCCCACCCCATGAATCACAATATTACATTGAATTATATAAGGAAAAGTTCAAACAACATCTTCTCTTGAACCGCTTATGATAATTTGCCCAAACTCACCAGGAATGGTCCGTGGGTGGTTCCCTACCAAAATTGTACAAATAGGTCTGATTGGTTGGATAAGTAGGTCACTGGGTCAAAAAATAGGTTTTAACATTAGTGGTCCTCTGTAAATGGCTCTTCTGTGACTTTTGACCTTTTCCTCAGGTGAGCACCCACGGCCCTTTGGGCCCTCTTGTTTTTAAATCGACGCCGTTTGTCTTTTTTAAAGACATTTCTTGTTTCTACATTTTTGAGAGATCCTAAGGGAAGTTGATTTTTAAGTTGAAATCTGTGAATGAACAGCTTTAAAGGTATCTCTGATCTCAAAGTGAACATACTTGATGATGTACAATAGTAGATCTAGGATAATTGTAGTTTACTTGATGTAAAACTCTTGATGATATGATGGTCCAGATCATGTAGGTGTCTTTGATCAATGTCATTTACCTGCTTGCATTTCATGACCACAGGTGTCTGTAACAAAATGAATTGTGTTCCAGTCTTACTATACTTTGAACTATAAAAGGCAAAAGCTGCCCGGCTAGCTCAGTTGGTACTAGCACGCAAGTCTACTGATCGAGGGGTCATGGGTTCGATTCCCGGGCGGGGAATACTTTGGTGGAGCTTGGTCCTGAAATTATTTCTACAGCCATTCTCCCTCATACCAATGATTTTAATTATGTAGGGCAGTCACTGACAAAAGTATGTGCTTAGTAGTTGGTTAACAGCTTTATTCCAGAGATTTAGCCTTTCCAGGAGGAGTGAGTAGGTTGACTGACCACTGTTATATGACCTATACAATGTGTTGCTGTGGCGTTAAACCCAACAAACAAACAAACAAGCATAAAAGGCAAAATAGACATAGAGGTAGCTTTTTTCCTTATAGTATTTAATCATTATGTTATCACTTATAAGTGGCTTATTAAGGAAAATATTTAATTATGACATTGTCAGCTGCCTGCTTAGTACATTGCTACTGTCAACCGTGGTATTTGTTTAATGGTGCTTGTAAGTCAATACTATTATGATAAAGAAATGTTTGTTTCCATGGTTTGACATGAGGCTTGGATTAAAGTCATTGTCCGGACATGCTGGTATAGATATTGACTGTCACATCCTTTTTTCATTCATGTTCTACTATGGTATAGATCTTTGCATGGTTGATTTGTCTGTGATCTATGAAATGGGTGTGGAGAATTGTTTTAGAACCGTAAGGTTAAGGTAAACATGTTATGGTACCCATAGTGATTGGCTTTGTTGTCTTAGATGTATATTTGAGTTTAGTTTTAGAGAAATTTAAGGCTGTGTCAATACAAAATATGACCATCTTACAGCTATCAGTTCACCTATTCTAGCTTTCCTTGACCGTTGTCTATGACCACTGTCACCAGTGTTCAATAACTCCACCACTGGGCTAGTTACTTCTCCATAACACCATTAAAATATTAATACTAAATTTACACCTATTTGGAGTGAAGCAATCCCTGGTAAATTTCTTACTTAAGAAAATTTGCAGTGCTCCTGTAGGGTTTAGATACAAAACCCCTTAATCCATGAGCTTGTGATCTACCACCGGAATACTGCTATTGTGATTTATGGTCACTAAGTATATAACATACTATCTCTGTCCTAACCCATGCCTACCTGATTGCAGCTTTATTATTGCACTTAGTTATTAAAAAATTGACCATAAAAATATGGGCAACCCTTATTTGCTATATAACCCACTACATACCCATCTTTAAAAATGACTGAATATCTGAATTTTTGCACAAGTTTAAAGATCCCAACATCTGGTCAATGAACTTCATCCAAAATATGACTAAAGATTCAAACATCAGTTCAATATATAAAGGCAAAGAAAGGAAAGAGTTAATCAACTATAACATTAATATTTAATATCACATGACACGGTCACATGACTGTAGGCATCCTTTAATAAAATCTCTGGGGGAAATTTCATACATGAGAAATTTTATATATCGCATGCATGAGTGTTTTCTTTATACTATTTTCAATACATTACTACATAAACAACTGTCATGTTTATAATTAATTAATGAGACAAAATTGTTGATCTCTACGATCAGTTGATCCGCTTGATCGGTAACAGGTTGCCGTAGTTACCTGTACAACATTTATGATATTACATTGTCAATGACTGATGACCATTAGATGTTAGTTTAACTAGTTTGCACTAAATACGTGACAGGTTACCTGACCAATTATTGCATTTCACCTCAGTTCGTTATAGATCTATGTTGGACTATTTTTCATTATAAAATTTGCGGGGGAACTTGTTAACCGGAAACTGTTGATCGAGAACTGTTGATCAGTACTTTGGTGTATGTGTGTTGCATTGTGGGATACATTTTACCTAACTGTAATTTGAGGATTGTAAAGTTTAAAATCGTGTAGTGAAGTTTTTTTGGTTTAAACTAAGGAATTATAATTCTGCAATAATGGGAAGAGGAAGGAAAAGCCAGTGAGTGCTGGAAAGGATGTTGTTGTAGTTTTTTTATCTATTAATATTTAGCTTTATATGTTGGAATGCCTACTCTGCATGTTATATAATCTTGAGTATTCATGTTTTATGGTGTTATGGTGCTTTTTGTTGTTGCTTAATCACCAAGCTTTCATAATTACTTTCTCATCTTGGTATGATGTATATGTATGTATATTATTCATAATTTATTTTGTCTTAATTCAATTACTGGTAAAGTATGTAGTATAAGTTGATCACAGGATGTTATAAATATTTCTCATTTATTTTTGTTCATTATTTTGTTAATATGTTGAAGTATGATTTTGATTACACACTTCTGGTCTGACTCATTCAATGTGAAGTTTTATATACTGGGATATGTAATATAGTATCACAAAATTTTCCACTGTATCTTGAATATATGTATGAATCTTAAATTGGAGGTGGGTTTATTATTGAGTGAATGAAACTATGTACCTGTGGTAGGGTAATTGTATTTCCAGTAAATGTTGATGTTGTTTCAAGTTTATCTTTTCACTGGACTTTGTCTGTTCCATACTCATATAAAGATACCCTATGTGGTGACCCTTGCTAAAACTTAACTATAGAAGTTAAAACGTTGTATGGTTTTAATAGTGACAAAAATTGAAAGACCTTCTATTGTATATTTCCACAGTTGCGTCAAATGACCCCCTCACTCATAAAAATCTCAACCAGGCTTTGAACATGCTTGGCAAGTTTACGAGTGTTTATTGTAGTTGATTTTAGAAAAAAGACAGATTTGCATCTTAAGTCATCACCTTTATTCACTAGCCCAAAACCTGTGACTTGTGAAAATTGTCTCAGGCTTGTGAAAATTGCTTCTTTCATACAGTAGGCTAGTTGACAATTTTTACATGTACTATTTAACAGAATTGTTTGGTCTTGTGCTTAAGAAAAATGAAGGCAATGACAATGCACCTCTCAAAAATTTCAGTATGTACAGTATATGATATGAATCTCCTATGATACATCAAGTAAATATTCATATAATGTAATCAAACAAGCATATTTCACCTTTATTGGTTTTTTTCAAGAAAAACATGTACTTTGTATGCATTTATAATAAAATGTCAGCATTTTATAATTGTTAATGTCTTCTTGATAAAATTGATAAAACTGTCTTGTTTCGAACAATGGCTGCCTTGTTACTTAATAGGCGTAACTGTCAGATATGGTGTTTTTTCCGGTAAAAACTCACATGACAGTATGGGATATATAAGATATTTTATATTGATGTACATCACATTGTGATTAGCCTTTCACTTGAAATTATTATTTTCGACTTTAACCATTTTGTTACAAAAATGTCACATTTTTTGCTTGTTGACCTTATACATTATTACAGTGAATATTGAGTCTCACATATCTTGTGATCGTTTGTAAGCACATACATCAAGGGTTGCCTGCAAGACTGTTGTAAGTGCATTGCATTAAAGAGTGAGTTACTGTTACAGTCTTGCTGGCAACCCTTGCGTGCTACCAACTGGGCTAGCCAGGCGGTTTCAATGTGAAACTGGTATTCATGGGATACCCAGATCCACAACTGTTGGAATATTATGAGGTAATGCCATGCTGGTTGGTTGCATTAATGTTAATAATGATTTAGGACTTAATGTTATATTGGCTGTTTCTTTGAACCCATGAAATACAAATACTGAAACCTTACCCAGGCGAAATGAAAGCCATATTACCATGGTCTGTCTGTTAGCAACCATGGTTGTCCATGGTCAGTTCCCTCTGATCTTGGTTGATCATGGTTGACCACGGTCGACCATGGTCTGCATTCTTCTTGCCATGGTCGACCATGTTCTGTATCATGTTCCTGCACAGTATTTGATGGTTGACCATGTTATAACATGGTCAACCATCAAAAACCGTGGTCACCATGGTCGACCATGGTCATCATTTCGCCTGGGTATAATGAGTCAACTTAAGTCACTATAAATAACTGGAAAAGCTCAGACAATGTAATATTCAAATAAACAAACAAACAAGAAACAATAAAGAAAGACATCCACTGATCATCTTTAGGATGATTTTTTAGTTACATCAATTACTTGTATAATTTCAGCATTATTTTTGTTGGCGGGCATGTTTTAGGTTTTCTTCACAAAGAAGTTGAACAAATTAATTATATAAAACTGTATTATAAAACATGATTAAACTCTTTATAAGTCTTTAATCTAAATTATATTTAGCCACTTGACATTTTATAATTGTTTCTATTTTATTTGGATGACATTATATTGATGTTGCTTTTTACACTTTCTTTGTTGTTGTGTTTTCTTAACTCGATTTTTAGCTATTTATTCACACTTTTGTGAAGTTGTGGAAGACAACTGCATTTGGTTGTCTTAATTTTATTTGGATGACATTATCATTGATGTTGCTTACAATTACTTAAAATGTAGTTGTGTTTCCTTAATTGGATTTTAACCGTTTATTATCACTTTGATTAAGATAGTAATGGCCACTGTTTATCTTAATGCCGTAACTTTCCTTGACATTTCCTTACTAGTGCTCGCTTATCATTTTACAAGGAGCTGACAACCCTTTGCTCAGAAGAAAAACAATTTTAGATATAGATTTTTAATCAAATTTAGGGTATAACCTGCCACTGTTAAGATTCGAACCCCAAACTTTCGGAATTTGAAATCATGTGCTCTACCTTGACATCATTATCATGCCTTTTACAGTTTTGTTTTTAAGTTTTAAATTTGTCATCTAAATGGTTGTACTAATAGTTTTTACTTACTCTCCCTCAATGATTACAGTGCGACATGGTAATGAATGAGTCAATTTTAGTGCCATTAGTCCCTATTGGCAATTAGTGGTTGTGCTCTCGTAGATGAATTTTGTTTTTTTTTACATTTGATGCAGTCATTATCTTCAAGTCCTTTAGACCAAAGCTCAGATTTAAAATAATTTGATTCAGGCAAGTGAAATCTACATATTTCATAAAATCTGGCTAGTTGATACTTTTGTCTTTTTCTATAATTTTATAACAAAATAAGTATAGTTATTAATGCTTGAGAAAAGCTAAGGCAATGACTGCATCATCAAATTTTGATGGGGGAGGCTCATTAGGTACATATCACAGGTTTTGGGCATAACGGTTGTAACTCAATTTAAGAAAAGAGTGAGTTATGACCATTTTTCCCTAAACCTGCAATATACCACCTTCGTGGTATGCTGATTGATTTTAATAAAAGTCTGACATTCCATCACGCTATAATGTACATAGTTATATTGGCCACCAAGGGACTATCAACCTTACCAATATAATGAATTATATATTTGTATCCTTTGCCAACCAGCAACAATACTTATATACAAACAACATACAGTAATTGCGAGTTTCGCGTTAAACAATTGTAACTTACCCTTTCTTTAACTTGAGTTACAACAACCATTTTGCGCTAAGCCTGCAAAATGTACCTAGCAGCTGCTATCTTGGTTATTTGTTTATCTTAATGTTGTCAAGTGTCTATTCTACAAGTATCATATATGTAGAAATTTTTGCGTTTTTTCAAGGCCGCTTTTTTTTCAAGAATGATTTTTATCTACACTTTGACTAAAAATTTATTGAGTTTTTGAATTCTGAATATTGGTCATACCCTTATTGGCCTTTATATAGGGCTTGAATTTAAGCTCGCGAACAAATTGCGTGTAACTTTTATTTCAACTTGCAAATTTTGGCGAGTTGAAATTGACGCAAAATATAACTGTCTAAACTTATGAGGCTGAAATCAGCATTGAAACGGCCAGATAGATCAGTATTATTGATCAAAGATTTGCCATAAAAGTGTCTAGAAAGGTCAAGTTTTCTTAGTTTTCGACTTAAAACCTTGGATATAGGGAAATAAACTTCTTGCTGAAATTTTTTCCTGTACAGTAATTCATACTTATACATTGCTAATGTCCCCAGCATCCACAGGTATTGTTTTGTATTGGAAAAAGAAACTTTTAATTGATTTTACTGATCCAATAAATGATCAAAGATAAGTAATGATTGTTTTATGTTGTATCAAAGAGAACTTTGTATATGATGATGTTTTGAAATGACTGTCTATGAAGTATGACATTGGTTTACAAGGGAACAAAGCCTCAGTTGCTTTTTGCTTGTATATTTCCTTCTGGGCTAGTTAACATTTGAAAAGTCCAGGTGGTAGGAATTGCTAGCTGTTCAAAACCTGAAATAATGCAACAGGTTAAACATATCTGAAGTCATCTAGCTTAGTTAACCTCTTGATCCTGAACTTTAAATGTGGATTATGTTGTAATTTTTGTGGTAAAGTTCATGATTAGCTCCTAACTTCAAACTCAGAGTCCTTAAATCTAACAGTCAGGTCTCCAAGTAGCATCTGGGTGAGAATGTCAAATCTGTATTTCTAGTTTTATTTAATGCAACTGGGACTCGTTATTTGATTTATTTATGGCTATTTTAGAGAACCAAGCTGAATGTCCTTAGTAAAGCTACCTCAGATTGACTGATATTAAAAGTATATTCTCATTCTCTGGTAAACGAAATCTAATAAACATATTCATAACATGCTTGTTCAAATGTGAAGGGAAATTAATGATTTTATTCAAACTACATATTATTCTCATTGTAATAAATTATTATATGCTCATTATATTTGTATATTTCATATATCACAGAATCAAACGGTTTGTTACAATTAGTTCAATGTTCAATATGTCATCTTTCTGTTTCAATATTAATAATAAGACTGACAGTGTATTTCTGTAGCTTACTTTAACTGTTTGTCTTGAAAACCCCTCTTATTGTTCTTTATCAATTTTTATACCAAAATCATTTTGCTTATCTTAACTTGTATAACTTAAAGAAAACCATTTAACTACGTTTGGGTGAGGTCTAAAAAAAGATGAGCAAAACTTGATCAATAGATTATGTTACAGACTAAGAGTCCCTGACTTATGGGGATAATGTCTTAATGATAACAACAGTTTTAGTCAACTGGTTTATTTATTAAAATAAGGACATCAAATATTATTCAAGTAACAGTGGTAATTAGACACCATTGTAATGAAAAAAATCAAGGGCACAAAATAACTCCTTGATAATGAAATAACCATGAGAATAAAGTAACTATGGTAACTTGTTGATTTTGTTGGTTTACTGCCATTATGGTTAATATCCATACAATCACTATGGGTTTTTTCCGGCAGTTTTTTGTATTTTTTTCCATTTGTCTAGTGTTATTATAATAAACTAAATAACCATGGTTAAAATAACCAAGTTATCATGGTTACCAAATAACAATGGTAACCAAATTGCAAAATGATTTCCCAATAAACCATGGTAACCATATCATCATGGTTATCAAATAACAATGGTAACCAAATTACAAAATAGTTTCCCAATAAAACCATGGTAACCAAAATTACCATGGTTACCAAATTACCATGGTTACCAAATAACTATGCTAACCATATAACAATGGTAACTAAATTAACATGGTTACCAAATAACCAAAATGGTAACCATTGATACAAAATTGGTAAGTACTTATTATACAGAACTGATGCTTCATTCTCTATCGCATATGTATATTGTTAACACATTATTACCAGTAAATTACTGTATCTTTTGTTTCTAGACGTCTTAGTACTTCACATGGAAGTCTACCTATAAAAACAGGATTATCAAAAGGGTAACATGTTACAAGACTAGATTGTGGACATTTCTTATTATACTAATATCATAAAAGCTTTACTATAGAGAAATAACATGGATAATGTGATGTAGCTTGTTTATGAATTGCTATGGTGACCTTCATTTGTTATTACGGAGGCATTTAAGATCTGGTCTTATGCAGTGAAAGTTAAAGGATGAAAATGTTTGGATTCTTTAACAGTTGCAGCCATCTTAGTATGCTCTCTGCCCATTTCATATCTAATGCCTTTCCATACCTGGTATAGCTTTTATGAAAATTGACCTGAGACAAAAGATACAATTTAGATATCATAGGGAAACAGTCTTAATGTAGGGACCCTTTTTCTTATCAATTTAAGCATTTGGGTCTGAAAAATCATCAAAAATGCATGATTTTGCAATAACAAAGGTGATATTTATAGCAAAACTTTATTGTATTTCATATTTAATGATTCAGCCCAAAACTAATTTAACTTCATGTAAATAAAGAATGATAAAGACCAGTTTTGTACTGACCATTCAGTATGTATTTTCTGTTGTAAAATCCATGTTATTTTTCTATATATCATTACAATACCTGCTAGGATACTATAGTCCTGGTCACCAAGGATACAATACTTAACCTTTGTATATTAATTATTTCCTATTATTTTTCACTGCTTCTGTACTTAAGAGAGTGCTAGACTTTATTAATTAAAATTTCTTAAGATTTTTTTGTTATCTTATTCTGGAATATATGTTTTAGACAGATTTTAGAGGGATTCTTATAGAGGTTTATTTTAGAGGGTTATTTTTAGATGGAAGAGGGTTTTGGTGTTTTTTTCTTTTCTTTGATTTTGTATAGATTTAGTATGTATATACATGTAGTTATATCAGATTTAAGGCGTTACTGGAGTATTTGTTTGTAGATAATAAGTGTCACAGGGCTTGACATTAAAAGGTCATCCATTTGCCCCTAAGGACTTATATTTAAGTTTGGGTAACTTAATATTGCTAGTAAATGTTTGGTTTGGGCAGGTAAAACATATAGCTGGTTGTCCATTAGGGCAACCTTGTTTACAAAATTAATGTCAAGTCTTGGATCATATTATCAGAAATCTTAGATAATTTAGAGATGTAATACAGAAAGATTTAACACACAACTTGGTGGTATTACCTTTGGTAATATGGGACCCTGCAGGAAGTGTGCGTAGTCCAGTAGTTAGATTACATTCTAGTATATGACACTAAATTTGTAACATACTAGCTGTGGAGTATAATGCTTACCAGTCAATTTAGAGCTTAGTTAACATAAAGAAATACTGTATTAGAAATACATATTTGTCAAATAAGCCATTTGTCATGTCCTTTTCTTTGATACTGGCATTCATTGCAAGAAATCAAGGACATAAGGCTCAGCTTATGACATTGTAAATTATGTATATAGAAAGATCTACAGAAGCTGTACAGCGATAAGCATGCTCAGCTTTGAATCTGGAAATTCAGAGCATACTTCTTTCCATAAGAGGTCATACTCTTCTATGAAAATTAGATTTTTTTTATCAATTTCCTCCATTTGGTGAGAAGTTGTAGGCATGTTGTAGAAGGGTTTTAGCAAGTACTGACGAAAGGATATTGTCCAGGAAAGCTGATTATGTGAGTTGGTCTCCGTAAACAACTGAAGAAGTGTTGATGAAGGATGTGCAATTCAATTTGTTAAACAGACCAAGACGTATAGATTTACATTATGTCTCTATTTGTCTTGATTATTTTCCTCTGTTGGTCTGATCTTTTATAGAATACAATGTATTACAAAATCAAGAATAGACTATGTACAGAAATGTGATTTCATTTTCTCATTTTAAACATTATTATACATTTAATATACATGTAGAATTTGATAATAATATTTCACTCTCCATTTGCTTTTGAAACCTATTTTACCTGCAATTAATGACAGCACCAATTCTTACACCTTGCCCCTTGTTGACCCAATTTCATTAGAATCTTATCTAAACTTCAGTAATCACATACACATTTAATATTATTGACAGCAATCTATAGCATTTATCCCTTATGACAGCGGTCAAAAAGGTATCTGTTTACAGACATTGCTCCCAGGGCTCAACATTTAAAAGGTATAGTCTTAATCAGGGTTTTACATTGCACTCAACTTTTAAGGGTCCAATGGACGTAGGTCCTGTGAAAATAGGAGTCCAATGAGCAAATTTGGGAGTCCAACAGATTTGCTCACACTTAGTGTGTATTTTTTTTCTTTATATAAATGGCAGCAATATAAAGATACAAATAAATAGTCAATGTAATTCAAATTAAAATAAACTATGACTTGAAACATGTGACTAGACAGAAATAATTTCATTCATCTAGGTGTTTGGTTTTTCAACTGTGTGCCATTGATTACAAGAAAGATACCATGTCAATGATACATGCGAAGTTATGATATCATTTTCAGTATTTAATCAAGTTTTAGATTTATGAATATGACATTATATGCTTTTAACTTTACCAGAACAAATATTGTTGGAAAGAAAGAAAATATCGGTTATTTGTTACAACTACGCAAGAGCGAAAACGAGCTCTTATGTTTGAATTTGTCATTTCATGAGGCATTGTATGCTAAATTAAGACAATCCAATTTGCAAAATAATAAGCTAATTATATTACTAACGTATATATAAGAATGTTTCTTTTAAATTTGCAATAGCGTGGGTCGCGAAAATATATGACATTTGTCCCAATGATGAAAGGGATTCATTTTTACGAAAAATTATTCTAAATTTTAAATAAAAACATTGTTCAAATGTAAAATGATGTTAAAACAGTTTGCTTTGATGTTTATTTTCAAGGAATTTTGTAACAAAGCAAATTCGATTTCCTGCGATCATCGGCCATTATATGCTTGACAACTAAAGTCAACAATTAAAATACTAGGCCACACTTGTTTTAGGAATAAATTCAAAATAACAATTAATTAAATTGGACTATAAGCTTTCACAATGAGTCTTAGCAATTATGACATTGTTACATAATTAAACATCGACAAAGTGTGAAAAATTCCGACAAACATCTTAACATAAATTGTTACATTCCATACGAAACTGCTTACCTATGTTTGTCATCAAACAATGGATTAATATTGATTTTAATTGCAGCAAACAATTAAAGAATTAACTTCTTGGGTGTACATAACAATTTGTAATGTAATAAGTCAAGATTTCTTATATTGAAATTAATATTGTATACACCCAAATACGCATGGCATATAGCACCAAATTTTTAACACAGAAAATGACGACTATCGTTAATTCGAAAACGTTATGTTCTCGCCGAATATACGACAACTCTGCTCGACGATTTGTACCGTTGTGTACATATATCTATAATTGCCACGAAGTTACTCAGAGGTAAAAGCATTTTTAATAAATGAAGAATGAAATGACTTGTACGGCCGGACCTTAAAATGTACGACCCGAACAGCTGATTTCGCTACCTATGATTCAGACACATTTTGTGCATCCACATGGACGCAGCCTTCAATTTTTATGCGTACAACTTGGTGATTTATGCGTATATGGACGCGGATTCCTGCGTCCCGTAAAAAACCCTGGTCTTAATGCCCCTGATGACCTATTCTTGGGTTCAGGCTACTTGTTACTGCTAGTTAACATTTGGTAAAATATGTAGCTGGTTGTCCAACTGACCAATCTACTTTAAAAATTAATGCTGAACCCTGGCTTGTTATTGACAACACACAGAGTTTCTTAATGCTCATCCCTAATTCCATCATTAAACTTTGTAAAGCATAATTGTTTATATTGTTCAGTTATTTAAAAATGCGTACTTCCCTTCAGACAACTGCGACGAGTAATGTAAGTTAAGCATGTGATTTATGACCGTATCATGATCGTACCATCCATCATTACTTACCTAACTCAAGTTTGTATGCAAGACCCTTTGTTACGCAAACTTTGCATCTTAACATTTGGATTTTCTCTGTAAACTAATGATGCTTTTTGACATGAAAATGTTGTCTATGGCCCTTTATGCTTATTGAAATAACTTTGTATGTGGCTCTTAATAATGTTCATTTTGACTGTGGCCTTTTAATGCTTATTGACATAAAAATATTTGATTTGTCTTTTACCGTATAATGCTTTTTGACTAAAAAAGGTTCATTTTGGCTGTGACCCTTTAATTCTTTTTGATATGAAAATGTTCATTTTGTCTGTAGCCCTTAATGCTTTTTGACATAAAAATGTTTACAATGGCTATGGCCCTTAATGCTTTTCGATATAAAAATGTTCATTTTTGGCTGTGGCCCTTTAATGCTTTTTGACATAAAAATGTTCATTAAAAATCTGTGACTTTATAAAGCTTTCTAACATATAATTGTGTATTATGTCTTTGGTCAAAATAGCTTTTTGACTTGAAAATATTTCATCTTTGCCCGGCAATGCTTTACCCTTTGAGTTTGTTTTTTGGCTAGTAAAGCAAGTCATTGACTGATTGTCTTGTGCTTGTATGCTTTTATGTCTATATTGTCCATAGCTGCAGAGAATTTGATACAAAGTTAATTGCTGAAGTTGTATGTACATTGTTATTATAAAACTAATAATGTGAGCCTCGGCCGTTGCCAAGTGGTTAGCATGTCCGACTTCGAATCCAAAGATTGCGGTTTCGAAACCTAGTCGCGGCATACCTATACATGAGTTGTCGGCCTCGTGGTAGGGTAAGTTAGTACTGGTGATAGATAAGTGTCCAGGAAACCTTTAGTAGGAGGAGCTGGCCGTCATGTATATGACCTATATATGTGTTGAATGCGACGTTAAAAAAAAACAACTAAAAAAAAAAACTAATAATGTGCTGAGTTTTTCAGTGGTTATTATGACTATCATTAAGTCATTATGTTTTATTTCAAAATCTTCAAACATTGTCGAGTCATTTAATGGTATTATTGCTCTTCTACCATAATATGACAATTTCTCATTACATGCTTTCATGTTCCTAGTAAAATCTTCTTTCATTATTTTACCTTTATTTCATGTGACATTTGACTATCATTGCCCTGTGATGTTTCATCATGCCTTTGTCTTTCACTTTTGTCCTGCCTTGAACTGAACTGAACTCATCAAATAATTCCTTGGGAAAAAGCTATGCTAATAAATATTTTAACACAGATTTGTAGTAGTTAGATCTGTAACACGACAATTATTTTTAGTTTTCTAAACTAATTTTTAAAATCACTGATTTCATTTAACAAGCAATGCTTATTCTTTTATTTTTATCTTTTATCATTTCCTTTGTAATCAATTTTTTTTGTTTATTTCTGCTTAAATATAATCTGTGAAACAAAAGTTGCGTCAGCTGATTTTTTATTATTTTCCATACAGACAAGGGTTTTAGGAAGGCATGCTTCACTCTTTTCAGTGCTTCTTATACTTGGAATTTTTTATCTCTTTAAGGCTGAAAATTCACGATACCATGCAAGACTTAGATCTATCATATATGACATACTTTTTATTCTCTGCTTTTCTTTATTCTTTATTTTCTTATTAAAGGCTTCTGTACTCTCCTATACCTCTCTTAGCTATTTCTTACTTCATGTCTTTGTAAATATTTAAGACATGTTGGCCAAAAATGGCTTATAAGTGTTTCAGCTTTGATGTTTTTCGGGAAGTGCATGCTGAGATGAAACAACTTTGTTTGAAGTGTTTGTTTCTTCTTCAATTATGAGGAGAGTAGGTCCCCAGAAACTAAACCTTCAAATGGGTCAGGCATGTTAGAGATGAAAAAAGATGTACCAATCATTCTTGTGAATAGTTAAGCAGCTTTTGAATTGCTTTTTAATTCTGGCATATCTACATTAGATGCAATTTTGAGTTCTCATAGGCTGTATAAATGACCTATCAATTAAAATAAATATAAGAAACTTCAGATATAAAGTTTATTTGTATGGCTCATTTTTTGCCTACGAGGTAACTCAAAAATCATTTGATTGCTTTTTGCATTCCATGTATACTTCATTATAACTATTTAATCCTAAATTAAGATTGCTATTGTTTATAAATCATATGATTGCTTTTTGTATAACCTGTATGAATTACACTTCATTAAAACCATAAATTAAAGCACTCTAGTATTATTGCAAAAGTCCCTCTTTATCTACATTTAGTTTAGAAGTGTTTTGCCCTGCTTTGATTCACATCTTATGTATATTATATCAAATTTTATAATTATGAAGCTTACTTATATATTCAATGCATTCCATGCTTCCATTTTATTGTTCCACATTGGCTTTTTTCTTAAGGATTATAGCACTAGCTAGTGCTTTGTCCTTTGGTACCCTTCTTACACCAAATGTAATAAGAATGTGATATTAATTTAATATTACATACTTATTACATTATTAAATCAAGGGTACCAAGGGGGGAAGCGCTAGATAGCAATATTCTCTAGAAACTGGCCACTTATTTTATCTATTTCTCTTGCACTCATCTCTTTACCCCTTCCTCCCATCATAATTCATTTAATCAGTCATTGATTGTTAAATATTGTACTGGATGAAGAAATGTTTTATTTTTTAATTGTCTATTGTATTTAAGTGTTAAAGGCAGATCATACGGAATGTGAATGATTTTTTGAAACTTACTCGTGGTTTGTTTCAGGCTTAAATGCAATAGGTTGACTTAATAGGAGTTCTTTTCTGTAATCATCTTGGCTTATATATTTTTGTAATGTATTTTGTTCTGGGACCAATTTTGTACTACATTTTACACAAATTGTTTCATGTTATAAATATTATATAATTATCTATTCCACATAATTTCTTTATGCATATTTTTCTTTCCTTGAGTTTATTATACCCCCGCTTCGAAGAAGAGGGGGGTATACTGTTTTACCCTTGTCCGTGCGTGCGTCCGTCCGTCCATCCGTCCGTCCGTTACAAAATTTCCGTCGCAGTTTTCTCAGCAACTATAACATGCAGCAGCCTAATACTTTGCATATTGCTTAATCCCATAGTCCCATGTGGTGTAAAGCGATTTCATGCTCCTTGCTCATCTACTTCCTGTTTGTCCCATATTTTTAGATTTTGGCAGTGGTATCACTAGTGAGCATTAGCTCACAGATTTACTTGTTAATTTTGATTGCCAATGGTAACTTTCAGAAACTCTTGAATTCATAGTGATAGTATTCATAGCTTTTTTTGATGATATGGGTATATTCATTTATCTTAATTTAAATATGTATATAACTGTTTTGTATGGGACTGTGTATTTATCAATTCTAAATTATTTTAAGATAAAGATTAGCTTACAGGGGTATTTTGCATTATGTTTGCTGCTTTTTTTATAAATTTTGCCAATACATGTATACATATTTTGTCAACAATAATTTGCAGGATCATCATTAAAATTTAGAATTGATCTAAATTTATTGTCATTTTCTGTACTGAAACTGCTTTTGTTTAATTGCAATTATGTAGTATTAAAACAATGGTCCGGATAAGAAGTCTATGAAAGTAAAAAAAAAAAAATGAGTTTAAGTACAATGATCAGACAAACAGTTTGTTTTAAAGGTCATGTTAATTTTTGTTGGAAATGCAAAAATGCAGCAAGCAGTTAACATGTACTGGTTATCTTTTATATACAGAAATAACATTTCTTTAAACTCTATCTATTCCAAAGGCAGTCTTACTATACCGAAGACACCTTATATACCAGTGTTTATTCTAGGCCGCGGGATCGCGGGAATCCCCCACTTTGTGAGAAAATCCCCCACATATTTTGACGATGTGCGGGACAAATCCCCCACTTCAAATCATGTTGCAATAATTCAATGATTAGTCTTACCTTTTGTACCCATAAAACTTCGTATTTTCACGACGGAAAAATCGGGATTTTTTGCGTCCCGCTTTTGATATAAAGTGCAAAAACCAGTCAAATAATGTTTAAACTCACTGTAAATTTTGCCGTGCGTCCTATGCTAGAGACGCAAGCTTTTTACCGTGGACGCCGGTACATCCAGTTTGCCGTTTTAATGTGTAAACTCTTTTTCAAAAAGTAAAAGAATGTTTATTCTTTAAAACTAATTTATTTTATCAAAAATCAACCTAATTATAATACCGAATTTGAATTGAGCAATTACTCAATTTTACTTGCCATGCAACACATGACATGATGTGTGAAAAACAATCGGCGAACAAAAAAGCCAAAAATGTTATTATACAAACATGACAAATGTCAATTGTTAAATCCTTTTGAAAGGATACGTGTTGGCAATTAATTATGAAGGTCAGGTGATAAAATTTAATTAGGACCTCGTAGTGGCAGTTTGAGTAAACTTAGTTGTGATTTTGACAGTGTAAATATTTAAAAATATCCATTGAATATCGTAATATTTATGGTCATATAATTCAATTTTAATCTGAATATGAACAAAGAAAACAACCGTCGTTAAAAAATCAATTTAAAGTGTGTCTAAGTCCTTTTGAACTGATAGTCGAGGCATAACAACTTCTTTGATGATTGCCGCCGACCTAAATTCGATAACGACGGACGATGTCTTTTTTATGGATTTTAGAGCTACGTGGTCGGTTATAAGTTAATTGACTAATAATTATTGATATTTTATCGTATGATTACGGGCCGTTGCACATGAACTTTCGATTTTACCGGAAAAATTGGCAATAAGTTTTTTCTTTCCGATTTTGCCGAAAAAATCAGCAAAAGGTGGTTTTTTTTCGCCGAAAACTCGGCCCATTCTCTCGATTTCGCGGAAAAAATCGGCAGACATATATAGAAAAAAAATATTTGTGTTGATTATTGACATGAACGGTGAATTAACGTTAATTTTTTTTTAATATTGTATGTAATGACCAAATTGTTGATTTAAAATTTAGATACATATATAGAGCTATCTATTAACAAACTTTGACGATTAAAAACATATTTTTGTTTTTTTTTCGTTCGTTAATTTTTCATAACTACAAATCAAACTTATTTCAAAAGCACTGAATGGAAAGTAATTTTAGTCAGTCATTTATCGCATTGCCTTACATCCCCCATATTTTTTCAAAATCCCCCACATTTTTTCAAGAGGTGGGGGCAGATCCCCCACATTATTCAAATCCTAGAATAAACACTGTATACATATGTATATAATATACATGTTGTGTCTTTGGTCTGGAACTGTGCTGTTGGTCTAATACTATATACATTGTACATATATCTATATTCTATAAATGCAATGTCAGATTTCAGTGAAAATATATTTAATTATGTTTTTCTTTATATTTCAGTATCAAGGAACCAACCTGGAATGAAGGTGAGTAAAAGTCACCAGTATAGCTTACTGGGTAGGGGTGTAATACAACCAAAACCATATTGCAGTATATTGCAATACTTATTGGTTTTGTTAGTAGACGTGTGAAACATGAATTAATGCACGCGCATTGCATTCACTACACTTATATGTGTATTTCAAATGACCTCTTATTCAAATATTTGAACGACTTGTGTAAAAATTGAATATGTGTTAGAAAATGCATTTTTCATAACAGATTTTCAAAAGGAGTTATTCTCTTATTTGACGAAATGTTTTACATTTTAAAGCACAATAAGATTATTACAAGTTTTCAACACGTTTTAACATTCATTCATATTTAAATGTTAGATTCCAATAAAATCAATCAGTACGACACTCAACTACAAAAACCGGAAAAAACGAACTGGTTAAAAACTGTCTGAATTCATATTGCAATATAAACTGATATATCGGTTAACCGTTACACCCCTATTACTGGGGCAAACTTTAGACTTGTTAAAATACTGTAACATTTAGTACATGTTATCCTCTAAAATATAAGGATTGAAAAGACAAAAAGAGCTAACACTTGCTAAAACAGTTACCAGATCAATTAAATTTGTTATAGTTTGTTGAAAGCTTATATGAAATTCTGAATATGTTTGAATTTTGTTTTGTTTTGTGTGATAGGTGACTTAAGGCTATTAGTAAATGTTTGCTTTTAAACTTAACACGGCTCTGTCATTTGTTTTTGCAATCAAGCTTATCATTTTATTCACAGGGTGCCTACAATTTATTTCTTTTATGTTCAATGATTTTCTGCCATCTTGGACACCATCTTGAAATATCAGTTGTTTAATGGTCACAGGGTGGGATCAGTCAGTTTTCATATCTACAACACCTCATCTCCCCAAAGCACCAAAAACGTTTTCTCTGCTATTCAAATATAGAATCAGTCATGATTCTGTCAGACTTTGAAATAAATTTACAACTCCAACATTGTATGATTCATTGTATCTTCATCAACAACAACAACAACATCATCATCAACAACAACATCATCATTATCATCATCAACAACAACATCTTCATTATCATCAACAACAACAACATCTTCACCATCAACAACATTGTCATTATCATCATCATCAACAACATCATCCATCATCATCATCATCATCATCAATAACAACAACATCATTATCATCAACATCATCATCATCATCAAGAACAACATCATCACCACCATCAACAACAGCAACATCATTATTATCATCATCAACAACATCATCCATCATATCATCATCAACATTATCACCATCTTCAACAACAACATCATTATCATCATTATCAACTACAACTTCATAATTATCATCATTATCAACAACAGCATCATCAACAACAGCATCATCAACATCAACAACAGCATCATCAACATCAACAACAGCATCATCAACATCAACAACAGCATCATTATCTTCAACATCATCATCATCATCAACAACATCATCATCATCATCTATTATTTCTACTTTCAGAGGATAAGTATCTACGTATGCACCTCAAAGGAAGACCTGTTGCACTGTTTGCTCCAGCTGATACTGAAAACTATGATGTGAGTGCTCCACTAGATCCACCTAAACAACAACTACAACTAGAATGGGTGTATCTTTTTATCTGATAGGTTGACTGGTTAGTAATACACCAGGATGAGCTGACCGTTGTGTATATGACTTATATATGTGTTGAATGCGTAGTTAAAAAAACAACAAAACAAATTTAACCTGTTTTAATTGTAACTTGAAATAACTGACTTCCCAACTTAACCATAAGTTTTAAAATTACACTGAACTATTTATATCTTTGGTTGGTTTATAAAAATCATTGTGGACAGTTGTCAGTTACTGATGGAAGTATGCACATAGTAACTGGCTAACAACTGAATTCAGAGATTCAGCCTTTCCAGGAATGGTAAGTAGGTTGACTGACTGCTGTGTTAAACCCAACCAAAACAAAAACAAAACAAAAAATATTTGAGAGTATGTTTGTATTCTGGGACTGATGATGTTTGTAGCTTTAAACTTGTATATTATGATGGCATATGGTATGACATTAAATATTCTAGACTCTAATAAACTGAATATTTAAGTATTATTTCTACTCCTGGGAAATGTATGCTAATGTGTGTGAACAGTATATCAATATAGCTAATTACTATTGATAATTAGCTGTCTGTAATGTTCCACGGTATTTGATGTTTGTTAGTCGTTTATTGGTATAATTTACACCATGTTAATGCATGCCCTATGGAGGAAAATGAAAGTGAAATGTGCACCATATATTGGAGGTTTCTACATGTATTTCTGTCTCATGTATTGTAAAAAATGTAAAGAGGGGCACCAGCCTTTGCAATATTTTTCAGTCATAATTAAGTAGTCAGTTTTCCTTCTTGTGTTCCCTGAACAGGCCTACATTACTGCACATATGCTGTTAACCTAACACTTACTGTTGCCAGTGTCTGAAAATTGACCTACTTGATTCAAAGGTAGATGGGACAATGGCCGTAGAAAATATTTAATGACCAAATTTCTAAAAAAGGTATGAGAGTCCTGCCGCAGGAATCAAAGTTGGACTCAGTTAATGAGGAGGGTAACTCTCTCATCAAGTCGTCAGCTATTAGCAGCCTGTGACATTCAGACATTTAGTTGTCTCCAACATTTTGTGAACTTTTATATATAGCACATATATGACCTTGACCTTTTGTTTAGATATGGTTACCGTGGTCGTGATTCTAGGAATAATCTCTTTTTGTTGGCAACAGGGGAGATAATCTACTTCCATGCTGCAGCAGTTATCCTTCATAATATTGAAAGTCTGACACAACGATTCTATCTGGAACATACTGATGATATTAAATGGTAAGGCTTATTAGTAAACATTTATTACCTGTATGATTTAAGACTTTAATTTTAGGGCTAAAATGACAGTCACTACAGCATTATAACCAAATACTCGGCCAGTATGGGAAAAACACTGTCTTTAATTTGAAATACCTAGACTATTATGTGATTCAGGCATTTTGATTGGTTCAGAATCTAATAAAGGCTGAGTTTTCTCATAAAGGCTGTGTTTTTTCTTTCCACAGAAAAATGTGGAAAAATTGTGTCCTCAGGCTAATATGACTGTCTTTAGCCAAATAACAAGGCCATTATGATCTTAATAATTATTGAACTTGCCCTTGATTAACTTTTGTATCAGTTATTGGATACACTTGCTAAATGAAAAATCTTAGTATTGGTATATATATTTGTTTGGTTTAAATTATAATAAAAAGAATTTACACTTAGGCATAAATCTAAGTTTAAGTTTATATAGTACAGTTAGTATGTTAAGATTACGAAGTTAACCAAAGATTGCATACTATAATAAAGAAATATGCATTGGTGGTAATATACAGTGTAACCTCTGCAGAGCGACTTTCGGCGGAGTTTGAAAAAACTGCCGCTCTGCAGAGGTGCTGCTCTGCAGAGGTAGACTTTTTCTACCGATCACAAAAAACGGCCGTTTCGGTACGGAAAACTGGCCGTTATCCGTTCCGTAATGTAAATACAGTTATTATCGGGCGCTGATCGACAAAAGTAAAAAGTTTTGATATGATTACTTTTTTTTAAATAAATCATTATCACCGTTAGAAATTCCTAGCATGATGGTTAGTTTTACGCTCAAGAAAGCGAAATCGTTTCTTTTACCGTCATAATTGTTTTTATACCTGTCTTATGGCGAATAGTATTAAGCATGAATTATAGCGTCTTTTCGGGAGTAACTATCTGATTCGACTCTTAAACCTCAAATAACTTTAAAACTGAATTCATGTCATCGAAGATTTTAAATGATAAGTACAATAACAAATAAGTTTCATTTAGTATTGTTAACTAGCTGGACGTATGTACAACTGATACTTGATGACGTTAGCCTACCAAACAAAGCGCTCCTCATCTTAGATCCGTTCGTTGGTGTCATGGAAACCATATGTCACTTGTATATTAACCCCTGTTAGTCAAATGATTTAACAACATGACACTTTAGGGTAGTATTATACGATTAAGGGTATCGCTTGTTGTTTAAATCTTCCGGTCATAGATAAAATCGATGATTGATATTAACCTTGCTAGACTTAGTGTCGCTGTACAGAGGTAAAGAATAACAATGGGAATTTATCTCAACGGCCGTTTACCGCTCTGCGGAGGTGTCGTTCATTAGAGGTAAATCATAGTGCAAAACCGACGGGGGGGAATTCTAACATGCCGCTCGTCAGAGGTTGCCGCTCGTTAGAGGTGCCGTTAGCAGAGGTTATACTGTACTATAACGGGAATTCAAATTATAAGGTTTTCCCTTGCGGTACAAACAAACTTTCATTGCCGCAATGAAATTGTGTGCACAAAGAACAATAGGATTTAATCCATATTTCATGCTTTTCGGCGATAATGTGTAACAAACTTTGTTAGTACCTTCTGCGCATGCACAGAAAAACCCGTAAATTTGAGTTCCGAATTAGGTCTTTTTTAACATTGTTTAGTAATATTACTGTTTATTTGTACATTTCTGTATTGATAGATCTAAATTATTTATAAAATTGCCTGTTTTTTATCAAAGCAAGCCCCATTCATTTCATAATCTTTTAATTAATCTCTAAGCTGGGAAAAGGAATTTGATTAAATTAACGTGTCTAGTATCTGTATATTTGTATTTATGTTTTATCTCATAAAGTATGGTTGCTATTTTTATTAGGCTTCCTTTCGCTAAACTTCTAATATTGAAGCATGTAAAATTTCAAATAGTATAGATTTATACATTTTTACCATTTGAGAGTTTGATGATAACTTAGCTCTGCCTTTACCAATAAAAAGTAAGCTGGATTTGAAATCCAAGTATGATTTTTGATGTGGCTTTCAATGACATTTTGGCAATAATGTCTCTTTCTCATTATATGAAAAAGTTTTTAGCTCCCTGAACAAAATATGTTAGCATGTACTGGTTAAGAAAAGACTCAAGGAAAGCTGGTTTGGGTAGCCAGTCGATGTACATTTGTACATTTATACAAATATTGTAGATAAATGGCGATACTGTGCTGTATGTTAGCAGGAATACAATACTGATGTATTTATTTTACTAATTTATTTTAGCTCAAATGTGAAAATGAGTTCTTACAACTTAGATTGATCACTTTCAGTACTGTGCAGGTAGTAGAATAAAGTTTCTTGCTCAAGGAAACAACAGGGTAGGTTTTGGATGGAATTTAAACCAATGCCGAGCTGACTATCCAATGATTACCAGTATAAAGTCATAACAGCTGGATGTGATGAAACAACAACAATAATAAAATGATGTAAAATCCACATTGACAAACAAGCGTACAAGTTGTCTTAAAATTTAGTGTATAAAAAGCTTGTTCTCATTAACTTGTATCATGCTGTATGCATCAATCAAGACTCCTATATTTAGAAAATGAGATGTAATCTAAATATTTGTTTATTGGGATGTATGAATTATTTTATTACAGTATTGCTGTTCATCCAGACAAGGTTAAAGTTGCTACAGGACAAGTAGCTGGACATGAGAAAAAAGATGGAAAGGTAAAATATTGCATTGTTTTGTATGATATGAAATTATCAGGAAATTACTCAACTGTTTTTCTATGGCAGTCTTCACCCTAACCCACTTGCTCGAAACCCAGGGCTAGTGGAATTGTTGTAGTTCAAATACAGTAAAGTTCTGCTTTAAAGACAACTTTAGTTCTGGAAAATTATGGGATTTTTTGACAATTTTTTTATCCCATAAGTTGAATTTTAGAAGAATAGGGTCCCTATATTAAGACCATTCCATTTTGATGGTCCTTAGGGCCCCGTTACACCAAACTAGTTCTCAGAACGTTCGACCCCGTCCTAAAAATATTGCGAAACTGGTTGTGAACGAGTTAGAACGTGCCGTTTAAGTAAAAAAATATCAGCTATACGATCATAGTTCGTTCAGAACCAGTTCTCGTTGCGTGCATTTCGTTTTCATCCCGTTCGTAGTCAGTTTTAACCCGTTCATAACTAGTTCTTCTAAGCTCCTTTACACTTGATCATCCCGTTTTAGACAGTTCAACTCGTTCTAAGTACGTTCTAATCTCAATCTTAGTGCGTTTTGAACGAAATAACGTCACGTTCTAACCCGATTGCTATAAATATCCTGGACGTTTCTTCCCGTTCTCATTCTCGTTCCGCGCTTCAAGCTTTGAGGACACAATTCGTCAAGCATCACTGTGACCATCAAGCCTCCAAAAAAGAGCAGAATCAGACAGACGGTGCGTGTTAAGGCAATCGCTTCCAAACAATTCAAAATCACCTGCACATGTGAAGCTCTTGAAGACCAGCCTCAAGATGAGCCACAAGATACTAAGCCTCCTGAGCCAGTTATTAAAAATGAGGAAGTTTCTCCTCTACCATGTAATTGTATTCTTGCTCCGCTTCTATAAAAAAGAGTACAAAGCCAACATTCAAAGCATTAACGACTTCCATGGTTCTAGGCAAAGAGCTTGGGCCCAGATGATAACTTGGTGAGAAATGGTCTGTATTTATACCGAACCTTGTCAGATCGTACTGTAGATGTTATGGACGTGGTACGAACTGCATACGAACGGAATAGACTTACTAAAAACGAGTAGAACGTACCGAGAACCTTCTGCAAACTTTAAGAACTGTGTGTAAACGTGTTGCAAACTGGTTCAGAACTTCGTTTTTTGTTTTTATGCATTTAGACGGGATAACAACGCACTAAGGACGTAATTAAGTCGAGTTAAGTCTGTGTGCAAACGGAATGCACGAGTTACAAACGGAACAGGTCGGGGTGTAAACGTATTGCAAATTGTGGCCCGATCGAACTACGACAAGGCACGTCCCTAGTACGATGCTAGTACGGCAATTCCGTTCGCAGTACGTCCTTTCCGTTTTCGGTACGTTGTCACTCAGTCTAATTGCAGAACGGGGTGACCGCAAAAATATTTTGAGTCGACTCAAAGTTCTGAAACCCCATTCCCGTTCAACCCCGTCCGAGCTCGTCCATAACGTTCGAACACAGACCGTAGAAAGTTGCAACTACGTCCAGTCCGTTTGCACACAGTTGCAGCTCGTTCGGTCCATTTTTTTCAGAACGTAGTGAGAACGAGTTTGGTGTAACGGGGGTATTAAATAGCAGAACCCCTACTGTAGTCAGGCTAGTTAAAACTTGGCCTTTTCTATAAAATAATTAATCGGGCTTGTGAAAATTTAAGGTGAAGCCTGCTATGGGTTATTCCATTTATACAATCCCTTCAGTTTTAGGTAACATGTATTTCCAAGTAAGAATCCATTTTGAAAACACTGTGTTAGAAATCATAAGAAATGGTCTGTTTGGTGACAGCTTTACTTCTGATTATATTTGCTTTTCCATATTTAACAGATTGTTTTCAAATTAAACCATCAATTTAAAACAGTGTACTTGCGTTAGGCATTGTTTTATTGACACCATTAGCTTTGTTCATGTTTAAATAAAACTGGTCTCCCTTTAAGAAAGAAGTGTTTCTGAAATGGAATAACCTAATTGTTTGTTTCCTATTCCCTCCTTTTTAAATTCATATTCAATCTAACTCTACAATTCCTTACTTTTTTGTTAGGAAGAAAATTGCTCTTTTTATTTTACCTGCATGTTAAAATGCTTGTGTTTTTATTTCTCGCTATTTTTTTATCAATCAAGCATACGGTATGATTCATCATTTGTTTTTCACTGAACAGAGCTTAAAAGATCTGGCCTTGGACTCACAAAAAATATTTACTTTAGTATTCACTCATACCAGAAAAAATCACTTAAATATTTGGGAAGAAACTGACCGTATTAAATATTTACTCAGTGTATGTTTGTGTATTATAGAAAGGCAGTGGCTAGAGTTACGGTACCGTAACTCTAGACCCAGGTTCTAGAGTTACGGAAGTTCCGTAACTGTAGAAAGTCCTGACTGGGTTGTCTAGAGTTACGGAAGTCAAATAACATGCGTATGTTTCAACTTTTTAACATCGAAAAACTTGTTTATATTCATTATTACTCGAAATAAACCAATATTTACCGACGTGACTTTTCCAATTGTTATTACATCCGCCATTTTGGATATGACTAATAAACTTACCGGATGTTTAACATACGGCGATATGACGTTGTCGTCTTCAAAGTGTCACATACTTAGTTTACTTTTCAAGAGCGATTTGTTATATAGAGTTGGATTATAATATGGACCGAATATGTCTAATTTGGACAGAATTAATATATTTTTATTAAATTGAAGATTCTTTAGTATTTTTCATTAAAATTTTTTAATTGTCCTGTAAGAAAAAACGGCGATTTTCGAATGCAAAATCGACCATATTTTTGAACAAAATCAAAAGCAAAATGTCCTCAATTTGATAAAAAATATTGATAAATGATGTTGATATATATTATTACATTGTCACGTTTAAAAGCGGCGATCTTTACCTAAAACATTTACCAATTCATAGAATTCAAAAATCTCGGCAATTTTCCACAAGAGTTGCATACTAAAGAATCACGGCGTTTTACTTACATGTATATTGTACGATAAGTATACTGAGCCTTTTTGGTGGAATTAGCGAATTTAATTGATAAGATAAAAAACGCGATTTTTTACTGGATAACTGCCGAGTTTTCAGTAAAATTGTTGACTTTTGGTTATGAATATGAATGGGTATTTTTAACGAGATCGTTTATATTTTCGTTAAACTTTTAAAGATTTGGTGAGGAATGACAAGCTGGATTTTTTACAAAAACATCGACTTTCTAACTATTCATTTAACGTTTTTCCCCAAGTACTAAGCTCTTTATCAAGCTAAATTCCCATTTTTGTTCACAAAATTTAAGTCAATTTAGTGTTCGAAAATCGCCGACTTCTTACTAGACACTTGCAAATTATTCACAATTAAAATTACTATAAGAATCGACTATTTCCTATAAATATATATATTTAGTCCAAATTATAATCACACTCTATAACTTCTCGCTCAAGTAAACTAGCTTATTATGTGACACTGAAGACGAGAACGACATATCGTCGTATATTAAACATCCGGTAAGTTTATTAGTCATATCCAAAATGGCGGGTGTAATAACAATTGAATAGGTCACGTCGGTAGATATTTGTTTATTTCAAGTGATATTGAATATAAACAAGTTTTTCGATGTTAAAAAGTTGAAACATACGCATGTTATTTGACTTCCGTAACTCTAGACAGTCCTGTCAGGGTTGTCTACAGTTACGGAACTTCCGTAACTCTAGAACCTGGGTCTAGAGTTACGGTACCGTAACTCTAGCCACTGCCTTATAGAAAACTTCTCAACTGTTCTCAGGGCTTGACATTCCCATTATGCCCATGATGAACAAAATTCAGGTTTTGGACAACTTGTTATTGCTAGTAAACATTTGGTTTGAGCGAGTTAAATATGTAGCTGATCGTCCAACTGGGCAATCTACTTTTAAAACTTCCTGAAAGTCTTGAGTGTTTTGATTGAAAACTTTTTTAAGTACATGTATATATTTTTGTATAAAGTAAAGTGGAAACTCAATGTTTTTGAGTTAAAAGTAACATTGAGTGAAAACTCACATTTAAGTATTTTTTGTGAATGCGGGTCCAGTACAATCTGTGTTTGTCTTGAATACCTTGTTACATAGTTTTTGATGATAATGGTATATTTTCTTAGATGGTAGATTTTTTTAATTATGTAATAATTATTCCATGCGGAAGGGTATGTGAATACTGATTACAGACAAAGGTCCAGAAAAGCTAGAGTAGGTGGGCTGGTTTGGCATAAAATGATCATAATTTGTGTTGACATGGCTTTAAACTTTTAAACCCAATGAAATAGACAATTCTCTTTACTAACTTACTTGTTAAATGCAAAATTCAAATATTTTAAGTTTGTTTAGCAATGTAACAAGGTATATTATTGTGTGGAAGGAATGCTCATATCAGGAGACAATAAAAAAGCTTTATTTTGAACTTAGTTTATGGAGCTAGTTTATGAGGAAATGTTAACCACATTTATGTTCTTTGTATAGTGTAATTTAAACTACATTTGAAATTAATAATTATGTACTTTTGATACAATATTATGGTACAACTATAATTTCCATAGTCTTATAATATTATTGCATAGAATGATATTCCAATTATAGTAATTCTAATATGTCTTTATAACCCTTACCATCTTAATTACTAAAACTGGTGCAAAATTGACCTCCAGTAAATTTAAGCAGAATCTACCTTATGCACATAATGTTAACTTCTTAATGGGACTTGTTTTAATTAATGCACCATACATACTAATTCTGTTTTATTTCCCTTTATAAAATATTGCATTTGTTGCATATTTGACAATGTTATATTATATGATGTATGCATGTGTTTTCTTTAGATGTTGCCATCCCTGTCTAAGAAGGTATGATAGTGGTATACTAGCTTAATATTACGTTAATATTATGTTAATATTACAATTATAATATTTGTGTATTATAAATTATAATAATGGTAGTGAAAAACTTTAGTTTAATTTGCATGAGGATGGGTTTATATTTATCGCTTTGATATTTATTTAGGTGGATCAGACAGTACTTCAGCTTAGTGGTCATTTTCAATTTAGGCAGTTCAAACAGTATAATGGCCTAGTGGTCATTCTCAATTAAGGTGGTGTGGTCAGTATCAAGCCTAGTGGTCAGTCTCAATAAAATAGAGAAATAAAAGGTTGTAATCCCCCTTTTATGGTCTAGTAGTGAGTACACTTAAAAAAACTATGATTATATGACAATGCCATTTCTGACTTATATTGGTATGCAAGCTTGGAGACTTTGAATTCTGTTATCTGAGTTAAGTATTTTGATCACAGCAAGGTCAATAGTGGTATTTGGAGAGAGTTAACTTGTGTCCTCTTTTTAACCAGCCTGTGTAAAACTAAGGCTAATAAGGTGAACTGTCCTCTGTAAATACTAAATTATAATAAGTATGAATTCAAATGAGCAAGCTTAAGTAGAAGCATTTACTATTTCAAATTTTCTGAAAGGAGAGAATTTATCAAGCACAAAAATAGCAGTAAATATATAACTGAAATGTATTAAATAATGCCACATTTAGATAATCATGCTGGGTATATAATTATGTACCTGTATAGTATTATACTAATGCTAGGTTAATCAGTCACTTATATAGTCTGTGCAAGTTGACCTGAAACTGATAAATACATAGACTTGATTCGGAACTCAAGCTGATGGTTTGTTCCAGCTGATAAAACTTAGATTGTACCAGATGTACCTGTGCGGAAAGAATTTGTACTGGGCATACCTGTGCAGAGCCCAGTTGAAACACAAATGAGTGTACACAGAACAGTAAAAATGTATTCAATCTGCATTGCATACTTTCCAGCAATTGTGTTTTAAATGATTTTGTTCTAAATTGATGTATCAGATACAAACAAACCATATTCAGCTGGAAACCCTATACATTCAAGTTTCAAATAAGAACTATTGCTTCATTCGGTAACTCCACTATTTAACTGATTTAACGTTTGTATGCTTGTATATGATACCTTTTGTCTCTGGTCAAATTTCACATTCTATACAATATTATGTTTATACATGTCATAACACTGGGGTCCAAAAGTTTCTTTTCACATTTGATGTTCCATATTTTCTCTGAAAACTTAAATTTCAGTAGAGAAGTCAATAAGTAAACAATAATAGACATTTTTCATTAAAAACTAAATTTTGACAAAAAGGTGATATTTTGAAAGAACATGGTTGAGGAGTTGTGTTAAAATCTATGTAAGTTGTGAAATTAACAACATGTGAAGTATATCTGAGTATAATTGAGAAAATAATATTTTACATGATTGTGTAAAGAAACTTTTGGACCCCAGTGTATAATAAATTTCAATGCAAAACTAGTCATGCTATTTTAAATGAAGATAGATTTTGATTAGTTTTGGGTTGACCCATCTAACTAATGTATATGTAACAAGAAATAACTAACCTGTGATGCCTAATATGGTAGCATGTTGTTTTCATTATATTTAAATATCAGGCTATATTGTCATGTGATCTTCAGATTGTAAATAAAATGTATTTTGTTAAATTCCTGCTGCAGCCAAAAAAAGAAAGATTTAAATAGTGCATAAAACTGTTACATTTCTTTGGTGCATAAAACTATTAAAATTTTAGTGAATAAAACTGTTAGTTTTCTTTGTCCAAAACTCCCTTCATTAGCTTGTGAGGTGTAATTTCTTTTTAGGAATCTTCTGCACGAAATATGTTTGCAATTGACTTCATTTAAGGCTCAACTAAACTTCTTACAATAACAACTCACAGGATTAATTAGGAATTTTCTGGGAAATAAAGGTTTTAGTTATTTTATGTGCTATTTGGTGTCATTTAATTATTTGTCAGGAATGAGAAACCAGTAGAAAACAAATTTCTGTTTTATCTTATAAATTGTTGTTGTAGATCACATGACTATGGTTACTATGGTTACTAAAATGTTTGGGATGCAAAAATCAAAATAATTATTATTGCTGTGATTAGTTATTCTATATATAGTTAATTTACTTGTAGTTAGACTAGTTTAATCATTCACATACCCAGAGGTTATCAAGATGCTCAATACTTTGATCCAGAATCTTGATAATCTCTAACAAGGTAACTAGGTACAAGAATGGGTCGAATAGGCTGACCAATTGGTTCTGTTCTCAAAGGTTGCTATGGGTTTTTCATCAGAATTATTTGCATCGTTTTTTATATATCTTGCAAATATTTACATTATAGAAAGTAGCCGTTAAACTTTAATTTCATTACCATATACATGTAGTATGTATGAATAATGACAAAAATGGTGTTATAAGTTGATGATAAAAATACAATGTAGATGTTAATTCAAAATTTTAGGCAGATTGCCTCTGTGAAAAAATATCCTGTATTAACTGACTGATTGCATTTGTAATCAATTGTACTCATAAAATTCCTTATTCAGATTTCCTATTCTATGGTTCTTGTAAAGTGATGTTTCTTTTATTTCAGCCTCATGTTAGAATTTGGGAGAGTATTGGTTTGACTACATTGATAGTGATTGGAGACTCTGATGGCTCTGGACCAAATGACTCACCATTTAAACGTGGCGTCTGCTGCGTAGATTTCTCTAAAACTGTAAGTAAAACTAAACTGCAGGGCATTTTTGGGAAAAGGGCTTGAGGCTTTACTTTCTATAGAACATTTGGGGATTTTATTCCAAAAAAAAATTGGGAAAAAAGTAAAAGGTAAACTCTAGATTTGGTGAAAACTGATTATTTACATAAATTTTAGATAGGAACGGGCCTTTAAATGGCCCCTTATAAAAAAGGAAACATTATTCCACTTATTAAATTGAAAAAAAGCCCAGTGTTTGTGTGGAAGTATGCTCTGCTTTTAATGTGCCATATGGATTCATTCAGCAGAGTGAACTCCTTGGAGGTTCATTGTTTTTGCAGACATTGATTTTACAAAAACTGATTGCAAATGTGCCATAATACATATGATATGTAGAATTGGTATGAGTCTTAAATACTTTATGTAGCCTGTGACATATACCTTGCTCTTTGAAACCCTTTGTGTCAGTGCTGGTAAATTCTGGTGTAATTCTATGGCATAGTGCTGGTTATGATACAGGAATGTGAAAAGGTTTAAAAAAAAAGAAATAATCCATACATATAATATAAAAGTATGTACTGTTGTTTAGCAGTTAATTTAAAAAGGTTTAATGTAAGCATTGTGATATTTTGATGTTAATTTTTTGTTTGTAGGATGGAGGTGCTCATTTACTTGCTGTTGATGAAAGTAATGAACATGTTTTGTCAGTTTGGGACATCCGTAAAGATAAAGCTGTAAAAATTGCAGACATGAAGGTAAGATTGCTATGGTAACAAACATGTATATTTATCTTTTGAATTAACCTGGGTCAGTAGCGAAGTTGGCAGTGTGCCTGGATTTCAAATCTAGTGTCTCAAAGGGGGTACGGGTTGGAATCCCATCTGGGGAGGTTATACCCTTCCATGAAAGTTTGACAATAATGTCAATTTTCCTCCATTAATAAGGTATATGGAGAAATTTCAGGCCTTGTGGAAGGGCAGGAGGTGAGTACTGGTTATAGACAAGGGTCCAGGAAAACTAGATTAGGTGTGCTGGATGCTGTAAATAACCTAAAAAATTGTGTTCATAAGGCGTTAAATGCAGTATAAAACTTCTTTTAAATTATGGAGTGAAACCCTTGTCTATGTGCTAGAAATTTCTGAGATTCCAAACTTATCATTAGTGTTTTTATACGCCCGTTTTGAAAAAACGGTGGTATTATGTTATGCTGTTGTCCGTCTGTCCTTCCGTCTGTCCGTCCGTCTGTCCGTCCGTGGACAATTGCTTGTCCGGATGATAACTCAAGAAAGGATGTACCTAGGTTCCTCAAATTTTATGTGTGGATAGCCCTTGGGTGGAGGAGGTTCCCTATTGATTTTGAGACCCCAGGGTTAAAGGTCAAGGTCACTGGGACTTAAAATAGGTAAAACTTGTCCGGACATTAACTGAACCACCAATGTACCTAGGTTCACCAAATTTAATGTAAGAGTAGCCCATGTGTCAAAGATGTTCACTATCGGTTTTGGGGCCCCTGGGTCAAAGGTCAAGGTCACAGTGGCATCATATGGGAAAAAAACTTGTCCTGACAATAACTTAACAACCAATCTACCTAGGTTCACCAAATTTTATGTGAGAGTAGCCCATGTGTCAAGGATGTTCCCAATCCGTTTTGGGGCCCCTGGGTCAAAGGTCAAGGTCACAGGGACATCATATTGAAAAACCTTGTCCGAACCATAACTCAACAACGACTGTACATAGGTTCACCAAATTTTAGGTAAGAGTAGCCCATGTGTCAAAGATGTGCCCTATAGGTTTATGGGGCCCCAGGTTCAAAGGTCAAGGTCACAGTGGCATAATAGGGAAAAACTTTGTCCGGACAATAACTGAACCACCAATGTACCTAGGTTCACCAAATTTTATGTGAGAGTAGCCCATGTGTCAAGGATATGCCCTATTGATTTTGGGGCCCCTGGGTCAAAGGTCAAGGTCACAGTGGCATCATATTGAAAAACATTGTCCGGGTAATAACTCAACAATGACTGTACCTAGGTTCACCAAATTTCATGTGAGAGTAGCCCATGTGTCAAGGATGTACCTTATCAGTTTTGGGGAAACAGGGTTTAGTTTAAATCTTAAACCAGAAGATATCAAATTACCAAGCTGTGACTCTAAATGTTCAATCAATATGTTTATAAAGTCAAAATGGCAAACAATGAAACACTTGTCCAGACAATAACTGAACCACCAATGTACCTAGGTTCACCAAATTCTATGTGAGGGTAGCCCATGTGTTCAGGTTATGTCCTATTGGTTTTGGGGCTCCTGGGTCAAAGGTCAAGGTCACAGGGGCATCATATTGAAAAACCTTGTTTTGACAATAACTCATCAACGACTGTACCTAGGTTCACAAAATTTTATGTGAAGGTAGCCCTTGTGTCAAGGATGTTCCCAATAGGTTTTGGGGCCCCAGGCCCAAAGGTCAAGTTCACAGAGGCGTCATATGGAAAAACCTAGTCCAGACAATAACTGAACCACCAATGTACCTAGGTTCACTAAATTTTACGTGAGTGTAGCCCATGTGTCAAGGTTATGCCCTATTGGTTTTGGGGCCCTTGGGTCAAAGGTCAAGGTCACAGGGGCATCATATTGAAAAACATTGTCCGGGTAATTACTCAACAATGACTGTACCTAGGTTCACCAAATTTCATGTGAGAGTAGCCCATGTGTCAAGGATGTGCCTTATCAATTTTGGGGAAACAGGGTCAAGTTTAAACCTTCAACCAGAAGATATCAAATTACCAAGCAGTGACTTCTAATGTTCTATCAATATGTTAATAAAGTCAAAATGGCAAACAATGAAACACTTGTCCAGACAATAACTGAACCACCAATGTACCTAGGTTCACCAAATTCTATGTGAGGGTAGCCCTTGTGTCAAGGATATGCCCTATTGGTTTTGGGACTCCTGGGTCAAAGGTCAATGTCACAGGGGCATCATATTGAAAAACCTTGTTCGGACAATAACTCATCAATGACTGTACCTAGGTTCACAAAATTTTATGTGAATGTAGCCCTTGTGTCAAGGATGTTCCCAATAGGTTTTGGGGCCCCAGACCCAAAGGTCAAGGTCACAGAGGCATCATATGGAACAACCTTGTCCAGACAATAACTGAACAACCAATGTACCTAGGTTCACTAAATTTTATGTGAGAGTAGCCTGTGTGTCATGGTTATGTCCTATTGGTTTTGGGGCCCCTGGGTCAAAGGTCAAGGTCACAGGGGCATCATATTGAAAAACATTGTCCGTGTAGTAAATCAACAATGACTGCACCTAAGTTCACCAAATTTCATGTGAGAGTAGCCCATGTGTCAAGGATGTTCCCTATTGGTTTTGGGGCCCCTGGGTCAAGTTTAAACCATCATCCAGAAGATATCAAATTACCAAGCAGTGACTTCAAATGTTCAATCAATATGTTAACAAAGTCAAAATGGCAAACAATGGAAATAATGCTATATTTAATAAGTAACATGAATTTAGTTCACCAAATTTTATGTGAGGGTAGCCCATGTGTCAAGGATGTTCCCAATTGGTTTTGGGTCAAAACTGGGTCAAAGGTCAAGGTCACGGGGGCATCATATGGACAATCCTTGTCCGGACAATAACTAAACAATGATTGTACCTAGGTTAACCAAATTTTATGTGGATCAGCCCATTTGTCAAGATGTAATGTGTTGATAGCTCTTTGGTATTGGATGTTCTCTTTTGATTTGGAGACCCCAGGGTCAAAAGTCAAGGTCACAGGGACTTAATTCATATTGAAACATTTTCCGGACAGTAACTCAATAATGATTGTACCTAGGTTTACCAAATTTTATTTAAGGGTAGCCTAAATGTCTAGCATATGCCCCTTTGGTTTTAGGTCCCTGGGTTAAAGGTCAAAGTCACAAGAAAAATCATGAGGAAAAACCTTGTCCAACAACCAACTTTACCTAAGATCACCAAATTTTATGTATCAATACTCTTTGGGTCAAGGGCGAGAACTTTTGGTTCTGAGGCCCCAGGGTCAAGGTCTTTGGAAGTTTGTATGGGAAAACTTTGTGTCGGTGATAACTCAACCATGGCTGTACCTAAGTTCTCAAAATCTTTGCTTTGGATAGCCCTCCAGTTAAGGATGGGACCTATTCTGAGATCCTGGGGTCATTGGTCAAGGTCACAGGGACTTCATATGAGATAGAACACAGCATGGACTGCACACGGGCGTATAATGCCCCGCCCAGCGGAGCTCTTGTTATCAATGGAAACCTCCTCACTTACACTTAGCTGGATGATTTCATGTTGAAAATTAAACTGCAACAACACACCTTCAAGAGAGGTTATACTGTATTTTTATCATTCATTAATCGCATAAAAAAATGTTTGACAGTTTTTAGTCTTAATATTTTTTGTTGTTTTAGATAATTAATGATATAATGATATCTCATTGATATAATTATGTATTCACTTGTATTAAAACTACATTTGTATTAACATTTTTATAACAATGAAGTCATTGTATGCATACAAGACAATGACATTATGTTAATTGATATAAAATCAAAGTCTTTTTTGTCTTCTCAATTAATTATATCCTGCCAAATTGATCAACTTATTAATTTAGTTGATATGTTTAATGGTTTTATGTAAGACTGACAATTATTAAATATCAAATATTGGGCAAAACTTCTCTCAAACAGTGAAGAAATATCCTTGACAACATTTTGTTATTTTTGTATCATTTTGTAAAGATCACATTAATTAATTTTGTTTCTGTTACAAACATGAGGCAAATGTCAAATTTTAATATGTTGTAGTTATTAAGCACCAGTTCTTTGAAACCTAAACTTCTCCCCCCTGGGGCAGTGTAGGGGAGTAAGAAAAAAGCCCCTTTTTTACCTTATCATTATTTTGGTAGACAAATTAAAAATTACACTATTTTCAAATTAAAGGGAGATAATCACTCACATTCTGAAAAAAAATTTTGTTTATAACTTTTCAATATAAGCCATGCTAAATGATTAACATTTTGTAATGAATGAAAGATGTAACCAGTATATCACAAGCTAACGCTTTATGCCTTGGTACCTCTTTTACTTCAAAATGAATATGTATGTAATATCAAATTAAGGGTACCAGGGAGCAAAGGGCTAGCTAACAACAAGCTTAGGAAACTAGCCCCATGTTTGTTTTATTTATCATGGTTGTAAATGTATAAATGATTGTAATTTGGCATTATAGGAATTCTAACTTCATTCGGCACATTTTTAGCCCACTTATATGATCAATAGATATATATTTCAGTCATCTGGAGATCCTGTGACCCAATGTGAATTTCATCCAGTGGAAGACAATACTATTGTATGTTGTGGTAAATCACAGATAACATTCTGGACTTACGATACCAAGGATCGTAAACTTGACAAAAAGTCAGGTATCTTTGAGGTATGTATAATTATGTAGCAGAGGTATAACTTTTTGTACTCCCTTGCCTTTAAGCTGGCTTTTATGGTGACAATGTAAAGTGTCTGCTTATGAATATTATAATCTAAAATATTAAAAAAAATTCTTCTTTTCAATAACACTAAGGCTTGTACATTACCATAATTGGCATGTAACATATCAGGGCCCTTTACAAAGATTGTTCAAATTATGCATCTGAAGTCAAAATTAGTCCTGGTTGCCATAACTAAATTATTTATTGATTTTTGGTTGCCAAAAGAAAATTTTGGATACATGAACTATAAAGTGGTAGTCCCAGACAGCAGGACACCAGTCAGACTCTTGTTAGTTATTATAACTATGTATTGTTCAATGATATTATTTCTACTTCAGAAAAATGAGAAAGCTAAAGTGATTATATGTTTCTGTTTCACACCTAATGGAGATGTTGTAAGTGGTGATTCTAGTGGGAATATATATGTCTGGCCTAAAGGTAAGGGTTTTTGACAGAACAAAGCAGTTTTTTTTAGCTCGACTATTCGAAGAATAGTGGGGCTATCCAACTCAGCTGTGCGTCGGCGTTGGCATCGGCGTAACACTTCTTGGTTAAGTTTTAGGTGCATTATTTTTGTATTTTGTCATATCTTTGCAAGTACAAGAGGGATTCACTTAAAACTTTATTTGTGTTTACAGGGTTACCATTGGAGTTCAAATACCATGTTACATAACTCAAGGATGAATTTGGACTGAATTATGGCCCTTATATACTTTGTAATTTCTTGGTTAAGTTTTTAGGTGCAACATTTTTTCTTTGCAACTACTGAAAGGATTCACTTGAAACCTCACACATGTCTACGGGGTTAGGAATGAAGGTCAAATACTAAGTTGCATAACTCCAGCATGAGTTTTGATTGGTTGTTGCTGTCGTTTACACGAATACCTGGAATAGTCGAGTGCGCTGTCCGTGGACTGCTCTTGTTTTATTTTTCACTCAGCTTACAGGTAGTACAACCCAGGCATGAGATTTTTCTGATTTTCAGCAGATTGTCAATTTTTGTTGGTTGTGATTCAGTGTGGTCTTGAGATTTGTCCATATCTGAAGAAAAAATGGGGGGAGCCATTCTGCTGACATACTGATATTCTCTGAGACTGGATACAATTACCCACTACTTTAGCCTCAGATGTCTTTCAAATTGGTTAAAATCCCATAACCCATTTTCAGTTTTTTGATTAACTTTAATAATTTAGTGTGAATTTTCACAAAATCATGAGCAAATAGTGGTCTCCTTATTTCAGACATATATAAAGCTTGACATTAAAGGGTGTCCTATTGCCCCTGATGACCTATAGTTGGTTAATTACTGCTTATTAACATTTTGTTTTGTCAATTAAAATGTATAGCTAGTTGTCCATATTCGGCTACCTAGTATATGTAATTATTGCCAAGCCCTGAATATGATTCGAAAACAGTTTTATGAAGGGTATGCAAGAGACCTAAGTCAGAACTCCAATTTATGGGTTTTCCAACCTTGTACAGGCAGTACAAACACAGGGTTTACATATTATTACTGAAAAGCTTGAGACACAGATTGAATACCGGTACTTTTGTTTTTTGTACACATATCTTCTTTTAAATAGCAAAAGTTTGTTTGAACCACAGGGGAAAACCCAAATATTTGAATTTTGAATATGGTCCATTGATTCCAATACAATTATTGATCTGGTGATTACAGACATTTTATTCTACTGTAATTTCAGGTGCCAACAAGATATCTAAAGCTTTACCTAATTCCCATAAAGATGGTGTGTTCAGTTTATTTGTAGATGAGAAAGGTTTCTTGTTTTCTGGAGGTGGTAAAGACAGAAAGATTATACAATGGGATGATTCTTTTAAAAAGACTGGAGCTGAAGTTGAGGTAATGTTATGCCATCAAAAATAACATATACTCTAATGAAATAACTGGGGCCCATTCCCCAAGGCTAGTGCTTCATATCGCTACATAGTGATTTCCTACCCAAGGATCTGCTACATAGTGATATGTACCAAGTTTTTCTTCTTGCTCACAGAAGAAACCATTCTGAATACCCCTCCTTTTCAAAATGGCTGCCCCCATGGTGAACAGGTTTCTTTTTTCTAGATAACTGACTTATTTCTTTATTTTATGGATAGATTTCATCAGAGCAGTTAAAGGTAATGAGGATCCCTGTCATAGGATCCCCTGATATCACACAAAGGTCACCTGACGTTGCATAAGGGGTCATGTTCAGTTGACCCTTGGGTTGACCTGTTAATACATTTAATCTTGACAAAACCCTATTAAATGCATCTCAATTTCTATTTTTCTGATGCTTAGTGTTACTGTTTGAAAATACTAATTTTGATCATAGGGTTTGATTCTTTTCGAAAAATCTTTAAGATTCCCAAATTCTTATAATTGTTCTAAGCTTACAAAGGAGCAGGTGTGGCCCAGTGGTAATGTTGGACTGGTAATTATTGGTAAGCAAGGTCCGTGTTGGTTAAAATCCCATTCAAACCCTACTATTTGTTTCCTTGAGCAAGAAACTTCATCCTTCTAGCACAATACTGGGGAACCAGGAAGCAGACTCAACATGATTAATCCAAGTTGTAAGAACTTGTTCCTCAGTCGAGCTCAAATAAGTTATTACAGTACTGTATAGTTATCTTACAAAATTGTGTAAAAATAAACAGTGTATATTATTGTATTTTACAGATACCTGAAGACTATGGTGGTGTACGTATGATAAGTCGGGGACCAGGTAATATGTTAGTGGTGGGAACCATTAGAAACTGTATTCTACAGGGTAACATGGAGCTTAACTTTAGTCCTGTTGTTGAGGTGAGCATTCTTATATGTTTCTATAGTTTAATGTGTTTTTTATACACAAGACATGAAAGATTGTTATTATGTTATGGTCTGCATCATCTGTCTGTACTTTCATCCTTCTTAACAGTTTCATTTCCTCATCTAGGTGTGGGCATTGCTGATTGGTTAAGACATTGGACTAGTATCATAGGAAAGCAGCCAGCTCTGCCTTTGTAGAATCCTATCCTAAGCCTACCTCCAAGTTTCCTTGAGCAAGAAACTTCATACTATTAGCTCAATACTGGGGGACCAGGGAGGGCACTGAAAAGTGACCAGATGTAACTGCTTTAAAGCCAGTGTTTGTTCAAGGTCATAAATCCATGGAGATGTATTAGATGGATTTGTTACAAGATCTAATGACTTGCTTTCGAATAGAATATGGTTTACATTTGCACAAGAAATCTGTGTCAAATGACAGAAAATCTTGATTATTCTTGTGTTTTGATACACAGACTGTGGAAGAGTTGGTGATTTCAACCATCCAAAATTATAGATATTTAACATAGTTTAATTATTAAGGATTTGATGAGAATTCTAGAAGCTGACAATTAAACAATTTACCATAGTAAATAAAATGAATGTCAATGTTTACGACCAAAAATTGACAAAATATTCAGAGAAGGATAAAAAAATGATTGGTGGTAATTACTGATCCCAGGGCATATTTATCACCTTTAAAGGTACTCATTCACAGATTTCAGCTTAAATATCAACTTTTTCTAAAAAACTATAAAAATTGTTTGGAAACATTTTTGAAAGCAGGAAAGCAGAGTTCTGATAATGACAATTTTAGTGCAAATTGACATACAACTACAAATGATGGCATTCATGTAGTACATACAAATGTATCTACCCCATTGACAAGGTATAGCCACTGTAAATGCACTTTAGTGGCCTTTATTTTATATTTCTTGCAACATTTGTCTTAAAATAATAAGAATATATTTTTTGACACAATTACAGACACTGAATGGTATTTTGAAATTATAGAAAAATAAACCAAATCTCTGAACTAGTACTTTTAAGGCCTGCTTAACTGTTTTATGTAGGTCTGTGATAAATCTAGGACAAAAAATGCTATTGGTGTAAAAATGTATGTTGATTAGTGAATGATGATTTTTTATCAATTTTGTAGGGACATAAAGAAGAGTTATGGGGTTTAGATACCAAACCTTCATGTCTTCAGTTTGTGACATGTGGTTATGATAAACATATTTATCTATGGGATGCTGCCAGCCGTTCTTGTGTATGGAAAAAGGAGATAGCTGTAAGTACAAAAAAAGTCATAGTGGGATTTGATCAGTACAAATTGATCTCTACAAAATTTCTTACCCATTCCTGTAGTCAAATGGTGAAGGTAAAAAACTAGTTCAAATCAGTGTAAAGCCTTTTTACATTTTACGGTCCATTTTTATTTGTTTGGGACGTCAGTCCCGAACAAATATATATACCGTATTTCAGACCCTTTCACCAATCAGACATCATCCAAAGTCATCAACTACGATCTTTAAACTTTTCCTATAGAACCATTCTATTACATAAGATGATGTAACATCTCTACTGACAACTGGCACAAACGACGGGTCGGGTCGTGACTGAATAGTTGATACCATTCTATTACATAATACAACGTAAAGAGCTCAACTGAGACACTTAACTCATAAGCTGTAATACATGCGCTTCAGTATACAAGGTCAACCGATTAACAAGTGTATTGCAGGAATTATTGAGCCTGTCATAGCAGACGATTATTTTGAATTGCTCTATACTTATATACTCAGGGACTACTTCTTGATACGGTAAATTTTCAAAGTGGGAAAGGGTCTGAAATACAGTAAATATATTTGTTCAGGACTGATGTCCCGAACAAATAAAAATAGTGAGATGTTTGCAATAATCAATGTGGTCTTTACTGCCAAACTTTACTATACCTCTGTGTGTCCACAGGGTTACACAGGAGGTCAAATACCAAGTTGCATAATTCTAGCATGATTTTTGACTGCAGTAACCTATGTGGCCTTTATGGGAGAACTTTAAATACTATATATCTGTGTGTGTGTATTTCAGGAGAGTGCCCACTGTGTTTCTATTCATCCAGTGGAAGATATAGCTGCCATTGGTTGTCAGAATGGTGAATGGATGGTATTAGATCTTACTACACAGAAAATTCTTGCTGTTTATACTGATGGCAAGGAACAACATGAATGTATCCAGTACTCACCTGGTAAATATTTTCTCAATTCGAGGTGAATAGTTCATATTTGGAACCACAGGTGCTAGACACAAATTTTCCTTATAATATACATGTATAATAGAGAAAGATTTATGTATGGTACTCGTGCTCGGAACTAGAATTTATGGGTTTTTCCAGTTTGCTATCTTAAAGTCTGCATTCTAACCAATAGTGTGAGCCATTTTGTTTTGAGATTCAATTTAAAACCACTGTACAAAGGTATTTCATTTATTGCAGACTTGTAAACAGTCTTACATCCGTAAAGTTATTTAAATATATGTTCATGCATTAGAGACACAAACATTTCATACCATTTTGTGTACCGGTACTTTTGATCCTGGGGCTTTAAGATATCAGTGTTAATTTGATTGTTTTTTTCTTTTTCTCCAGATGGTAACAAGATAGCTGTTGGTTGTCGTGACAACTACATTTATGTGTATGAGGTTCAAGAAGAAGGAAAGAAAAATCATTTGATTGGGCGATGCTCAGTAAGTACATGTATTGTAGACTAGATTGTCATAACTTTACCTTTCATATTATTTTGTATTTACGCTGGGGTTGTGTTCAACACTGTGTCTAAACAAATTTTGGTCATTTACAGATGCCAGCTTATCTAACCTAGCTTACCAGGGGTCCATATTATCAAAGGACATACAAGTGATATTTGTTGTAAACTGCACTATATTGTGTAGCTAAATTATTGTAAGATTTTTGATAATACGCTGCCCTGGACCAATGTCTATAACCAGTGTTCACCTACACTTTCACTAGGGAGGCAGTTTCTTCATATGCTTTATTATACCCCCGCAAACGAAGTTTTCGGGGGTATACTGGAATCACCCTGGTGGTTGGTTGGTTGGTTGGTTGGTTGGTTGGTTTGTTGGTTGGTTGGTTGGTTGGTTGGTTGGTTGGTTGGTTGGTTGGTTGGTTGGATATGTGGTCTGTCCCAAAAAATCAATACATTTGTAGTATGTTTATTTCTTAATGTATTTGAATAGAAGCTGTTATATACCATGATTTAATGGTGTATACAAAACTCATGTAACTATGGAAACATATCTCACTTGTTTAAATTATTTAATTGTGTTATATATTTTAAATCTAATTAGATAACTGTATAGTTTGCTTTTTTTCTCAATAGATTTTTTTCTTATCTTATTTTATAGAATTTGCACAGGCGTTTACAGTTGATGTTAATATGCATGTTATATCAATTCCAATTCAAAATGGCCGACTTGCGGCCATCTTGAATTCTTTTTAATTTAGTTTAATTACTGTATGCTTATTTCTCAATAGATTTTTTCTTAACTAATTTAGATAGAATTTGCACAGGCGTTCACAGTTGATGTGTACATACTTTTTAACTCAATTCCAATTCAAAATGGCGGACTGATACCCCCGCAAACGAAGTTTTCGGGGGTATACTGGAATCACCCTGGTGGTTGGTTGGTTGGTTGGTTGGTTGGTTGGTTGGTTGGTTGGTTGGTTGGTTGGTTGGTTGGTTGGTTGGTTGGTTGGTTGGTTGGTTGGTTGGTTGGTTGGTTGGTTGGTTGGTTGGTTGGTTGGTTGGTTGGTTGGTTGGTTGGTTGGTTGGTTGGTTGGTTGGTTGGTTGGTTGGTTGGTTGGTTGGTTGGTTGGTTGGTTGGTTGGTTGGTTGGTTGGTTGGTTGGTTGGTTGGTTGGTTGGTTGGTTGGTTGGTTGGTTGGTTGGTTGGTTGGTTGGTTGGTTGGTTGGTTGGTTGGTTGGTTGGTTGGTTGGTTGGTTGGTTGGTTGGTTGGTTGGTTGGTTGGTTGGTTGGTTGGTTGGTTGGTTGGTTGGTTGGTTGGTTGGTTGGTTGGTTGGTTGGTTGGTTGGTTGGTTGGTTGGTTGGTTGGTTGGTTGGTTGGTTGGTTGGTTGGTTGGTTGGTTGGTTGGTTGGTTGGTTGGTTGGTTGGTTGGTTGGTTGGTTGGTTGGTTGGTTGGTTGGTTGGTTGGTTGGTTGGTTGGTTGGTTGGTTGGTTGGTTGGTTGGTTGGTTGGTTGGTTGGTTGGTTGGTTGGTTGGTTGGTTGGTTGGTTGGTTGGTTGGTTGGTTGGTTGGTTGGTTGGTTGGTTGGTTGGTTGGTTGGTTGGTTGGTTGGTTGGTTGGTTGGTTGGTTGGTTGGTTGGTTGGTTGGTTGGTTGGTTGGTTGGTTGGTTGGTTGGTTGGTTGGTTGGTTGGTTGGTTGGTTGGTTGGTTGGTTGGTTGGTTGGTTGGTTGGTTGGTTGGTTGGTTGGTTGGTTGGTTGGTTGGTTGGTTGGTTGGTTGGTTGGTTGGTTGGTTGGTTGGTTGGATATGTGGTCTGTCCCAAAAAATCAATACATTTGTAGTATGTTTATTTCTTAATGTATTTGAATAGAAGCTGTTATATACCATGATTTAATGGTGTATACAAAACTCATGTAACTATGGAAACATATCTCACTTGTTTAAATTATTTAATTGTGTTATATATTTTAAATCTAATTAGATAACTGTATAGTTTGCTTTTTTTCTCAATAGATTTTTTTCTTATCTTATTTTATAGAATTTGCACAGGCGTTTACAGTTGATGTTAATATGCATGTTATATCAATTCCAATTCAAAATGGCCGACTTGCGGCCATCTTGAATTCTTTTTAATTTAGTTTAATTACTGTATGCTTATTTCTCAATAGATTTTTTCTTAACTAATTTAGATAGAATTTGCACAGGCGTTCACAGTTGATGTGTACATACTTTTTAACTCAATTCCAATTCAAAATGGCGGACTGGCTGTCATCCTTTTTTCAAAATTAATACAGTCTTATATTGACTTATTACCATACATATTTTGAAAAGAAATTGCATACAAGGTCTCACTAATACAGTTGATCAGTATGACTATTCTTCATCAATTTATATTCAATATGGCTGACTGGCAGCCATCTTGAATTTTTATTTAAATTACTGTATAGTACATGTATGTGGTTTTTTTTACTCAATTTTAGCCAAATTTCGCTCCAAAGTCTTTGTTGATGTAGTTGACTCGTACATGGATTTACTCTGGATACAAATTCATTATGGCAGACTGGCAGCCATTTTGACTTTGTTTAAATAACTGTATAGTAAGCTTATTTCATTACCAATTTCTTCTTGCTGAAGTCTGATTGATTTATTGATTGATTAATTGGAATTTATGGCTTATTAATGCAAAAAGGTCATATTACACCGAAAACAATTGATGATACTATTACTTCAATAGATAATGAAGATTTTACGTCCTATATTTTATGATAAACATTTATTTCCTTCAAGTATGGTTTGGTTTTGTTTTAGTTTTACGGCGCACCAACACAAAAAGGTCATATCGCGCCGAAAGCAATCAATGATACTATTTATTAAAACGATATTGATGATGTAAAGCTCTATATCTTATTATATACATTTATTTCCTTCAAAAAGTTAAGTATCGCATATGATGGTACAGACTCAAAAAGTTCTTTAAGTGAGTTAACTTTAAAATGTTTGTCATGGATGTCTTTAAGATCCTGACAGTCAAGGAGAACGTGTTTGACATAGAAATGCTCGTCACAGGGTATAAATTTAGGTGCTGCCTCTCTTTTGAGAAGGTATGAATGTGTTAAATTGGTATGACCAATTCTACATTGCGAAATCACTATTTGATCTCGGCGATTAGAAAATATGATGGTACAGACTCAATAAATTCTTTAAGTGAGTTAACTTTAAAATGTTTGTCACGGATGTATTTAAGATCCTGGCAGTCAAGAAGAACGTATTTGACATTGAAATGCTCGTCACATGGTATACATTTAGGTGCTTTCTTTCTTTTGAGAAGGTATGAATGTGTTAATATAGTATGACCAATTCTACATCTCGTAGTAACTATTTATCTCATTGATTAGCAAATATTATTGACGAAGATGAATCAAGGGTTTATGGCTTTATGTCATGTAACTTATTAAATATAGCATTATTCCACATTGTTTGCCATTTTGAGTTGCTGAAGTCTATTATGTACTGCTATTTTTATCAAATTCTTATTTTTGAACTTTTTTTTTTGATGTATAGGCAGCTGATAGGCAGCCATTCTGAGTTCTTCTTTTTAAAAAGCAAATGATTTGATAATTTTTGTACAGACTTTGAGAAAGTAAGCAATTGTTTAAGTTGATGTGCTTGGCATTTTCTTAAGTGGAATTCAAAATGGCTGACTGGCAGCCATGTTGAATTTTCTAATATCTTGTACAGCTAACATCTTTTTTTTCTCACCTTATTTTGATAAATTGTGCTGACAAATTCTTGTTGATGAAATTTTTATATGTATTTATTTTTTTATGTATTTCAATGGACCAACTAATAGCCATCTTGATTTTTTCTGTAATGTTGAGAAGAAAACATCTTATTTCGTTAAAGCTACATGAGATTTTAGATATTATTTTAACTTTACTACTGTGAAAATAATGATCGGTAATTTAAGCTTTCTTATGGGGTATTTGTGAAATTCTTGATACAAGATATTGTAAATACTAATTGTTTGATTTATATTGTGTACATTGCTGACTACCATTTTTACAATTGCCTTATTTTTTACTTATTTATAAAAAAATTACAAACACATTCTACATTTGCTCATCTGGTTACAACATACTCATGATGAGTTTAAATGTGATCACTCTTTGTCTGTTGTTCCACTTTACATTCATAATGACCAAATGGTGTTGATTTTCATGTAAAAAATCATTTGAAATATGACAACTACTGTTCATTTTGCTTTTTCTTATCCATAGTAAATTACGCTGTAATTTGCTGTTTATTTCCAATTTGATGTTTGCATCATGTTTTTTATGGTTTTTATGCTTCTTACAACATTTACCCTTTTGGACTTCCACAATGTTGACTTGCTTTTATCTTGAAATGTTGCTGTTGCGGGGGTATTTTCGCCACTGGTGGCAGTTCTAGTTTATGCTGTGCTCAAAAGAATGTTAGACCTATAAAAGTTAATACATTTTGAAATTTTAGGTATACTCTGTCAGTAATAATTTTGTACACTTTTGTACAAATTACATTTGTACATGTTTAATTATTGTATAAAGAATGAGCTGTATATTCATTGTGTAAATCATTACTTGTATTTTAGGGTCATAGTTCATTTATTACACATATTGATTGGTCTGTGGATGGAAGATATCTGAGAAGTAATTCTGGAGATTATGAGGTTCTATACTGTAAGTATATTGTAATGATCCTGTGCCTTAGCATATCGCTACATAGCACTTTGTATTCTGGTACCCTTCTTACACCAAATGGAATTAGTATGTGATATCAAATTGAGGGTACCAGGGACAAAGCCAAACGTAGCAATATGCTTAGGCAACAGGCTCTTCGATTGTTTCATGTCAATAATAATGAATAATAATTATAATGATAACTATAATGATAATAATATTGATGATAATGATAATATTAAGAAGATTAATAAGATTAAAAATCCTAATAAAAAATGATGAAGATACCAAGACAACAAAATTAGTTGCATTATATTCCATGTGAACCTCTGGTAAAAACATGGGCAGAATATTATTTACAATATTTACATAAAACAATATGTATACTAAAATAAGAAAAAAATGTCAAAATAAGATAAAGAGTAAATATTTCAAGTGGACTAAGACTAAATTACTTTTTGTGAAAATTTTGGAAGCATGCATGTGCACCTTTCAAAAACTGAAAACCTCCAATCACTGCATAGTGTTTCAGAAGAAACATACATTTGTATTTAAAATTGTAACATGAAGTATCAAAGTGTTTTTGATATTGGATACAGAATTACAAGTTTGTTTTAAAATTACTATGTATTGTTTATATATTCATTGCTAGGGAACACATGTACATGTAAACAAGAAACCAAGAAGGACCACGTTAGAGAGACTGACTGGGCTACACAGAATTGTACATTGTCATTTAATTCAGTTGGTATGTAGTATTTATCTTAATGTTCTCTTTAATTATTCCAAATAGGGATGGATTTAGGTGGGATGGGAAACAAAATATTTTTGCATTTTTTTCTTCCTTCTTCATTTTTCTGAATTTAACACAGTATCAAATTACTTAAGTTATTTTATGGAAACCAGTGCTTATAACCTACATTTTCTGGACCCTTGTCTGTAACCAGTACTCATCTACTCTCCCACTAGGCCCCCAACTCCTCAATATACCTTTTTAATGGAGGTGGGATTCGAGCGTGTACCCAAGACACTAGATTTGGAATCCCAGCACTACTAACTGTGCTACTGGCATGGGTTAATTTTTTTCAGACAGTGGTAATATTCAAAAAATGCTATTGCTTTTATTGACCATGCACTTAGTTTTCTGTCCAGATTTTGTACAATTTGTCTACATACATGTATGATGATCCCAGGTTTTTTTGTACATTCTGAGGTAACTAACATGACGCTTCTGAAAAACTCACTCTCTAAAGCAACTTTCCTGAAACGAAATTCAGCTGAAGAACAGAATGTTCAAATTCAGGGGTGGCCATTTGAATAGGGGACACCAAAACATGACTGAAACCTTTAAAGAGTTTAATATAGCAATGTATCAAGAAAATTACAATTGATACATTGTAATATAAAATTATAGGTATGTGGCCATTTATACAAAATTTATATAATTTATAGGTGTTTGTCCATTTATACAACTTTTATATAATTTGTAGGTGTGTGGCCTGATGAAGCTGACGGTACTGATGTCAACAACTGTTGTGTATCACATGACAGGACCTTGTTAGCTAGTGCTGATGATTACGGCAAGGTTAACTTGTATAGGTTCCCATCTAACCAACATAAGGTAGGTCTTCAATATGTCAGTAGTGTAATATCAATCATCTTTGCATGGTGTTGGATGGCTTGGTTTATGGACATTGTTTGGGGGCCCTAAGTTTAATCTGCTAGCAACCCATTGTATTGTTAACATTATATATTATATTGTCAACATGCCTGCTTTCCTGGATAGGCTAAATCTCTGGAATTTAGCTGTTACCAGTTAATAGGCACATACTTTTTTCAGTGTCTGATGGCTGTCCTACATGATTTAGAATCAGTGGTAGGAAGAAGAATGACCTTAGAAAAATTTTTCATGAACATGTTCCCTGAAAAAATGCCCCGTCTGGAAATGTAATCTACGACCCCTCGACCAAGCCATGACTTGTGAACATCTGGTTTGTCTGTTCCACCAAACATTCTCATGTGGTTTGTTAATTTGACTATAGGCTCAGATGAGTTCAACTACTAGCTCAGCATATGCATGGACACCAGTAATGGCCTTTTAAATGTGTGAATGCATATTTTTATTTTTGTGACATTTTGACTTGTTGTTATAGATGAGTTGATTAAACTGGTATTCAGTGCATTTTGGGAAGTTTATGTAAACCTAGGTTAATTGGTTTAGAGTTAAAACAACACGATTCTTAAATGATCGTTTAAATGTTCAAAATTTCATACAATGTGACTGTTAATTTTTTACTAGTTTTACCAAGCTTGTGCATTTTTTTTAGCAAAACATAATGTAGGCTTTGCCCAAAAGGGTTATAACTCACTTTTTTTTAACTTAAGTGACAACCATTTAGCACTGAGCCCCAGATAAGTGTTATTATATGTTCTACTTTTATATTTTTATTCTATTTACAGGCTACTGGACATATTTATTCTGGACATAGCAGTCATGTCACCATGGTGAAATTCACCTGTGATGATTCTAGAGTTATAAGTACTGGAGGCCGGGACACAGCCGTCATGCAGTGGCAAGTTATTCAGAGTGACTAAGGTCAAGGTCATTTTCTCATGACCTTCAAGGCATTTGTCATGACCTTCAAGGCATTTGGCATGACCTTTGATATTTGATACCATGTAATGGCATACTGATGTAAAATTGCCAAGAATCATTTTAGTTAAATGTTAAAAATACTGAAAATCAAAGACAGAAATTAGATTGTGTAGGGATTTAAAGAATTTATAGATTTTATAAATACATTTATAATGTTATATAATTATTGTTCTTTTCATATTTTTCATAATTATGCATGCATTTATATACATGTATCTATAATAAGTGTCATATAATATGGCTTTATAGGAAAAAGGCACATTCTTGTTTGCCAAGGTAATCAAGGATCCTGGTCTGATCATGGGTGTGCAAGATTTTGATCTAATGGATGTAGATATCTGATAGAGTCTTGATCTAAACTAATGATAGATTTGTGACTTTCACAACCTCTCGGACCATTTTCTCAAGGAAATCACTACCTAGCCCTATGCCTTCTGGTACCTTTCTTACACCAAAAGAACTAAATATATGATACCAAATCCAGGGTACCAGGGATGAAGCACTAGCTAACAATATGCTTGAGAATGTTGCCACTGGTTAGTGAGAATGTGAAAGACAAAAAAAGTGTTTGTATATGTGTAAAAATGTATGTTTGATGTAATTTGTATATTATATTGTTAATCTCTACTGTTTGGAACCAATGAAAGAACATCACATGTTTACATGAGCAATAAATTTTACCCACTCAATCAGTATGATAAAATTTAATTTGAAATTGAATTTTACAGATATATGTAAGTAAATGAACCATGTTAATGCTTTGAATTGGTTAGATTTATTGTTTGAACTGAAACATGAATACTATCTTTTTCTCTCTGGTTTAAATGAATATGTTGAGTTTTGTCATGATTTTTGTTTCATGAAAACTGTTTACCAATGGCTTTTTTACATACAAAATTGAACAAAATTCTTTGTTAAGTAGAATAAGCTTTTAAAATGTTCAATATTGTTACAGATGGACTATCAATTCTAAATAAGTTGGAATTGTGAAGAAATTTGAGTACCTTCTGAAATTCTTATCATATGGATTCAATTGATATAAGAGTACATCCATGGGTTAAATGCACGAAATAGACTTACATTGTTTTTTGTTGTATTTTTCCATAATGGACTTATATTGATTTTTGTCATAAGGATTTTTGTGAAAAAATACTACTTGTTTGGTCTATCAATAATATAGTGTCTGTCATTCCTTCCTTTTCTTTATTACATATGTTTTATGTATATACTTGTACATGTATCAATGTAAACTATTTCTGTTATTTTCCTTCTTTTTTTGATATATCTCAACATTCTTTTTGTACAACTTATATGCTCACTTTTTTACTATACATTGTATTTATATACAATTTAAGGGTCTAGTATATATATTTTAATATAATAAAAATAATAATTTAAATAAGATATTTTCAAATTGAATGAACCTTGATCTACCATTGCTTGGGTTTTTTTATGACTTCAAACTTAAATGGGCTTAATTCATCAACACTTGTATTTGCAAGGTTTTGTCATTATGATATTGGTAAGAAACTGATTATTCTTATTATAACTCAGATAGAGTGCAGAAGTGTGGAATTCCTATGCCCCATTTGTCCCACTCATACATTGATGTCTGTTGACAAGTCAATATATCAATCCCACTTGTCCACTGACAAATGATATTTTTGTCATAAATAGACTAAATCATGTAAATGTCCAAATGTTTTAGTCCATTCAACTGTGAACTACACTGTATTTTATTGTTAATTATTTCTTATTACTTCTAGAATGCATTTAATAGCATAGTTCTCAATATGTCATATTGAATATTGAACCTTTGGACAAGTGCATTTTGACCCAGACAAGTATATTTTAAGATATTACTTGTCTGAGGACAAGTGGGAAAAACTAGGAATTCCACAACCCTGAAGTGTAATGAAAGCTTAAAGTTCATAAACAGGCAGTGCTTTCTGTCCTTTGATTTTAAGATGACATTATACAGAATCATTTCATTAAAGATTGAAAGTTAATATTGAAACCATTAAAACACATTTATATTTGCTATGTTATTTAAAAGCTGTAAATCTGTGCTATTTAGAGAAGCCTCTGTACATGTATACACTGGGGTCCAAAAGTTTCTTTTCACAAGCATGTAAAAAAAATTGTTTTCGAATACTCAGATATACTTCACATGTTGTTAATTTCACACTAATATACATTTTAATACAAGTCCTCAACCATGTTCTTTCAAAATATCACCCTTTTGGTCAAAATTTAGTTTTCAATGAAAAATTACTATTATTGTTTACTTATTGAATTCTCTACTGAAGTTCAAGTTTTCAGAGAAAATATGAAAACATCAAATGTGAAAAGAAACTTTTAGACCCCAGTGTATAAATACATTAAATTTTATCAAATACATGAATGAAAATATATATAACTGGTCCTGAAATATGGGATTTTGGGTATTGTGAAGGGGTTCTTTCTTAAAGTAGCTAAAATGATAAAATTCTGGAATTTTAAGGTTACAAGAATTTCAAACTTGCACCCATGTAAATGTCCACAGCTCTGATCTAATTCTAATCATAAGAGAAGAAATTAATACAAAGTTTTGACTTTTTGAGTCAGTTGAATGTTTGGTTTTAGATGCTTTAGTAATGACCCCTTTGTATTCAAAGTCAAAGTCAAATATTTCTTTATTGTCGGTAAGAATATATCAATAATACAAAACATAAGCTATGTATAGCTTTTGACCGACATACAGTGTATACATACTTTACTGGATAAGAAATGTACTTTATTGGATAAGGAAATAAATGCCTTTTGATTTTTATATATTTTCATGGGACTATGTAAATCTATGTATGATTTATTGTTAACACACTAAAATTTTTATTTTGGATATTTCTAAGTGTTGTGTCTTATATTTTTGATATTTTTAACAACAAAAATTTGTACTCTACATTATAATTGTTGTAATATATTGTTTCATGTTACACACATTTATTTGGTTATCTAGGAAAATAAATTCTAAAGAAATTTAATATTTGTTCTTTGAGTTTTTTTGTGTGTGTTTATTTAGTTCTACCCTGTTAACCCCCCTCTGCCTGGAAACCTTCTTGAGAATTGCCTTAGTGTTGTACCGGTATCTATCTTGACTACAGCTCTGGTTAAAATATTGATACAGCAATGTGTAGCAGAAGATGGAAGAAAAAGCAGCCTGGACCTCCTCCATGGAAAAAACTGACCTGTTTCACTGATACTTATAATAGAATTTGGTCACACAAGTACATGTTACATTGTTATAAACTATTGCCAAGTGATTGATAATTAGCAATTTGAAGTCGTTTTGTAAGTACCAATTTCAAAAGTCATTGAGTGAAGTACTAATTTATGGACTGCAGATTGAAGAACTAATTTATGGACTGCACTCAGAAGTACCGGTACTAATTTATGGACTGCTCAAAAGTACTAATTTATGGACTGCACTATGCGGTACCTTTAATGGACTACATTATAAAGTACTTATTTACCGACTGCACCATGAACTACTAATATATGGACTGCACTACAAAGTACTTATTAATAAACTGCACCATGAACTACTAATATATGGACTGCACTAGCAAGTACAAAAATATATATGGACTGCATGACTATGAACTACTGATATATCGCTCATATTCAATAAGATGGAACATTTAATGTTCCATGAGTTACTGAGTAAATACGAATAGACTGTGAATTGAATTAAAATGCAAAAGTTGTATGCTGTGTGTGGGCATTTGGGACAAAACAGATTTTTGAAATATACACAAGTATGTGTTCATACTGGTCTCATTAGTACCCCAAAATGTAACATACGTTACTGTCGCCATCTCAATTTTCTGACTTTGAGCGCAGACTACGAAGAATAGGCACATAAGGTAGTCTTAATGCACTTGTTTTTTAACACATACAACGTTCCTGTATGTAAGAATAAGATTTTTATCTTGCTCCTCAGAATTATAAACTTACACACAGCTCTTAAACTTTGTCGCCAAGAGTGTGGAAACATACGTGACCGTGAAAAAGGTCCATTTTTTTAAAATTTCAAAACGATATTATAATTGTAAAATATATAAAATCATAAGATCAGATATGAATATACATGAAATAGAAACGATTGTCATTAAGTATTCACAGGCATTTCAATAATCATTACATTTTACCAAAATTTTCGGGTAGACTTTTAAGAATGAAACATACGTGACCATGGTTTTTCAACTAATGGAAAATATCTTAGTTGAATTAATATTTTCTAATTAGTCACTCTAATGAACTCTTCATTTTATGATAACTACTTTTGTCATTGCTCAGGATCGTCTAGAGATACTGCTGTCTAAAGTATCAAATGTAACATACGTGATGTAACATACGTTACCGTTAAAATGATAAACCGATCTTACAATGTGGCAAAGGGTTAAACGATGACATTATCTCATTGCAAAATATACGACATCATCAACCAAGCTGAAAAAAACTTGAAATTGCGTGCCTCTCAATGGCGTTGACAAATTAATGAGTCTGAAGATTTTTTAACCATTGCATGCAATGTAAGCATAAAATCCTACATAGCAATACTCAAATAAATGCTTTTTGCAAATTATTTGCTACTTCAATACTTACTAGATGTTAACAAATCTGATTTATTCGTCCTTTTTCGCTTCTTTTTCAATAAGACATGGTTTTGTGAATTGAAACATACGTTACGTTTGGTAACGTATGTTTCATATGAAATGTATCTTAGTTGATGATTGTTAGTTTACTTGTTTCACTATGTTTCGCTTATTTTTTGAAACTCCGAACGTTCAAGTCCTGATTGTTTCTTTTATATCCTGTCTTTAAGTGTAAAGGAACACAGGACGTCAGTCAAATTCAACAGCAGCGAAAAAACCTTTATAAACATACGTTACCACAGGCTGTTGTAATTCCTGACGACACAGACAACATATATCAGAATTCATTTTTTGTCAAAGATGAACTAGAATACGTCGTGGAAGATTTTGTTGCAGAACTATTTAAGGGAACATGGCACATTGCTACAAATCGATAATGATAAGGAAGCAAACACATCGATCATGAAACAGCGCCAACCTCTCATCCAATGGCAAACCTATGAGGCTGTAATTTGGGTGACAAATGATTTGTTTTATGAAATAAGTGTGCCAATACCTAATGGAATGTCTGGGAGAATGTTGCAATGTTTATTTCAATTGTATATTTAAGTGAATTACTATGTGAACTTTAAATACGATTTAACTGTTTTGATTTTTTGAGACTAATTCGTAACCTTTTTACCTCTTAATTTTAAATTTGTTTTTACTTAATTTTGAAGGCAAACCTATTAACATTATATAGATATGACATAGTACATAGAAAATAGTAAGTGCTACCATTTAAATTTTTAAACTGTTGTACTGGGTGTGACTGATAACACTGGGATATGATAGTTTAAACAGTGTTGTTGTAACATACGTTACTAACTAGTTATTTCTTTAGACGTTCATGATTATGAATTTTTCAGTGAGTAAAGTATACAAACTATTAAAATGTATTCAGTAATGTTGATTTTTTACGGCCATTGTACTTTAGTTCTCTTTGAACTTTGTTCCAAGTTGGAAAGTCATTGTATCAAGGGTCATTAATCTAGTTTTGTAATTTGCATACGTTGTTCAAAGATTTAAGACATATTTGAGCAATTTTGTGTTCTGAAATTATCGTTTTGAAGTATGTATTTCAAGTACCATCCCCTTGCCTTCTTATAATTGCTTAAATCATAGACAAACATACAAAACCAGACCAAGAATATGCGTTTTATTAGCGTGTTCCGTAAAGAAACATACGTTACTATAGAAAATATGTGCTTGTATTCAAATATGTGTAAAATTTTATTTAGTCCGAGATTGTTCAAACCCTTGCATAATATCAAGCCTCATGCATACAGCAACTTGTAAAATCAGTCAAAACAAAAATTGACAGAACTTTATTTTTTGCATTTTTCAAATCTTAATTGTCCCGTCTTATTGAATATCAGCGATATGGACTGCACTATAATTTATGGACTGCACCATGAACTACTGTGAACTACTGATATAAGTACTGAACTAGAAAGTACAAATTTATATATGGACTGCACTTTGAAGTAAATGTACAAACCAGTGAAAAAAGTCTATTTATGGTGAAACAAATCTCCCGTTTTGGGCCTCAATCTGCATGAGAGCATCCGCATCTAAAATTGTGAAGCACAGGTTACATCGCTTAACAAATCTTAGTTATCTGACTGCCCAGCCTCTCAGATTAATAAATCACTGCCACAAAAGTTCGTAGAATGTCTTTCACTTGGAAATAATGAATTGTCACTATATAATATGAATCGTGTAAGCATTAACCACGATTGAATTTCTTTACTTACTATTACTTTGCATGACAGTATATAGTGATACCAGTGTGACCTTGACCGTGCAGATTTAGTTCCAAGCGAGGCTTGTAAACTTGATCGAAATTTGTTGGCCGCCAGAATTCAAAACAAGGTGATTTAATAGCCGATTATGGAAATATTTAATGATATTTATTAATTCTAAGGGTTTAAACATTATTAAGTATATGTATATTTTTGAATAATTTAAATTTCGTTGACAGAATTTTCTTCAGGCAACGCAGGATAGACTTAACCAGTTTTCGCGACATTACGTCATTAGCTACACTACAGGGCCGTCGCCAGCTTTTAAAAAGTGGTCCGGCCATTGATCGTGAAGGGGGAGAATACGAGAGGGGGTTTCGCCCTTCTCGTAAGGGGGTCCGGGGGACTTCCCCCGAAAAAAAATTGAAATTCTTCTGCCCCTAGATGGGATTTTATTGCATCTGGAGATGTTTATTTTTCATTTTGACTGTCAGCAATTTAGGAAAAATACAACTATATCGACCCCTCAGTGAGTCTCATTAGGTGGTGGCACCAAACCTAATTATATGACTAAATCTGACACAGATATCCCCGCTATAGTTGGTTATTTTATTTTTTTGTTCCGTTCTATGTATTTTTGCAACAAACGCATACGATCACAAATATATTTCAAGTCCGTTTATGCAAAATTTAACGTCACTGTTACAGACTAACTAATATGACTTATTACGTATTAAGTAATAATTTTCATAAAAAAATTCTGAGTCATGTATTGAAATGTCATTCATTACTTACATGAACATTGAAAAAAAACCGAAATATTCTGTGACGTCGTTGCGTAAACGCACTTGACAGTACTCAAAGCACAATAGCAATGAAATCGAATTTTGCCCAAATCTGCTGTTCAGCATTACATTTGAATGAGTTTATTTCTTAAATACCCATTATGAGCATTCATAATATAGCAAAACTATGCCAATACTATACCCATAAATCAGTCCTTTCGGAACATGTGGTGCACGATTAATTCTTTTATTTTATTTGTTTATAATTATTTTTAATCAGTACATATCATCAAAAAATATTCACTTGAGCCGACTTTCGATTAATTACGCCTAGAAAAAGCATCATTGTTAAATATATTAACGTTTGGTGTTACGCTTTAAATTACATTCTGCATTAAAGAAGCGGGTAGATAATCTTAGGTAATTATCGTCTTTATCGACAGAAGTGTCAACCCTTGGTTCATCTTCGTCAACAATATTTTCTAATTGCCGTGATCAAATAGATGTTTCGACACCTTTGGGGAATTGTCTGGTTAACAGTGGCATTATGTTACACTGTTCAGGACATGTCCGGTTAACAGTAGCATTATGTTATACTGTTCAGGACACCAATTTTCAATGGAAATAAATAGAAATAAATAAGAAATTAGTGATAAAAATGTAAACTTAGGTGGAATCATGAACTGTGAAGGATGTATGTCCAAAAATATGAATTATAAAGGCTTTTTATTTATTTGTGTTATTGTATATACATATGTTTTTATGGTGGAGGGGTTTTACTTACATGTATTTATTATTATTTTCTTTATAACATTTTTGTACAACGCCATTGAATATGTAACATAGAAATAGGCGTTTAATCAAATGAAAAAGTTTAAGTTTAAGTTTATAGTGATTACGCGATGTAGAATTGGTCATACCAGATTAACACATTCATACCTTCTCAAAAGAGAGGAAGCACCTAAATGTATACCATGTTACAAGCATTTCAATGTAAAACACGTTCTCCTTGACTGTCAAGATCTTCGTGACAAACATTTTAAAGTAAACTCACTTTTACAGAACTTTTTGAATCTGTATCATCATATGCGATACTTAACTTTTTGAAAGAAATAAATGTTTATAATAAGATATAGAGCTTTACATCAATAATTTCGTTTGAATTAATAGTATCATTGATTGCTTTCGGCGCGATATGACCTTTTTGTGTTGGTGCGCCGTAAAACCCAAACAAACAAACAAACAGAACAGAACAGAACATTTTATAAGACAAAAACAAGACAGAAGTGTCACCGAAATTATAATCATGCCCTCGAGCGTGTGCATAATTGATCGGCAGTTGTTATCGATAATTGATTTTGCATGTCAAAAAATTTTTATCCTGTTAAACAGATTAGACATTTTCAACAATTAAAGGCGAAAACTGAAAAAATGTAACTTGCGTGAAACATGATCGGCCAAAAAAGTGGACCGGCCGGACCGTTGCCGACGTCCTTGCTCTAGAGTGGGTGGACCAGTGCTCGGCGTATACCAGTGCTCGGCGTATCGCATATTTTTTGCAGTATTATAAAAAATATTGACGTCTGACCTAAATAAAACCTGCCGAATTCAATTTGTTGTCATCTGACCTAAATTTCTGTGATAATGTCAACTTCCAGTTTGATCACGTGACGTCACCGGTTGCAGTTGTTATGGAGGACAACTCTCGTTGAAACTCTTTTCATAGTCGTTTAAACTTACTTTTCTTCAAGTAAACTTAAGATAATCGAATAAAAATGGTTTAGTTATTCAACAAAAACATTCTTCTATTAAATGTAATAGTTTCTTGTGATATTTTGGCTGAAAAGTTCGTGAAAGACGCATTTAACTCACCCCTGTCAACAACAGCCGATATTATCATTGGCTATGTTCACGTTACCGTAATTCATACAAGAGTAGTCGTTCTTGGTTTAGAACAACGATTTCAATTTTGAATTCTATTTTTGGTCGTGAATATCATCATAACTTACATAATACTATTCAATTTATAATTATATCATAATATGAACTTAGGTGCTACCTATGGCGCGGAAAACAGACTTACATGTATTACTTAAAAATAATAAAATAAGATTGTTACTTTGGCAAAATAAAATAAAGAAAAAATATTCGGCGCTGTGAAGGATTTATTTTGTTTGAGGGCCTATTAATTAGATAAGCTAGGGGAGATAACTGCGTAATTTATTGCATTCAGAAAAAATCTGACAACATTTCATTCTTTTAAGTCGGAATTTCTGAAAGAAATGTATTGTACATATTTATTTATCTTATGAATTGAGATGAAGATAAAAAAGCCTCGATAAAACATTCATTTATGAAGATAGAAATGTTTTTTCTTTCCGTAACGTTAAGTTACGGAAACGTGCCGGTTTTATCATGAACGTCTCTTAGCGACGTCACGAACGGTGCGTTGGTAAGTATTTCCAATGTAAAAAGTCATAAAAAATATTTTAATGACAGAGGAAACGAACGAATAAAACGACCAAATATATTTTGGATTGTTATCTTGGAATAAGCATCGTAAAAAAGCACATTTGAAATTATTTTGGTAAGGGGAAAAGGCCACGAGTAAGCTGCCAATATTTTTATCCAATGAAAAGCCGCCAGTTGCTTCATTAATTGATCCGAATCGTTGAACGCTTGTAGTGCAATTTTCTATAGAGCGTCTTTAATCTTGATTAGCAGATGTTTGATTAAGCGTCTAATGAAATTGATGAAAATGGCGGCCCCCCATATACTGGAGACGTTTTTCAAACTCATAGGACTATATATTTTTCATTAATTTTATCGTTTTTTTCAATTTTAAAGAATTAACGTACGTCATACACGTTGTCTAAAAGCGCTCAAAGCCCTCGCGGGCCTTCGGCCCCGCTTGGGTTTTCCGCGTATTATATCAGCATTTGACTTTAAAATAGTCATTATTTTATGGCCACAGATACCACTCATCATTACCCTCTATTATGGATGTGAAATAAGTCCCAGGGGAAATATTACAACAACACAATAATAATATCATACTTTTTATTATATGTAATAAATTATTCCATACATATTTATGTTCAAAATTTAATGCTTCCCTTCTGGTAAACAAACATGTGTTGATATCAGTCTTGTCTGCACTTCAGTTTGTTTATGCATTTCCTACAGATATACTGAAGAGAAGAATATTATTATGTAATTACATATTTTTTTTTGTATTTTTGTAGTCATAGACTACAAAGAAGTAGAGAATCATATATATCATAAATGTGATCAAGTATTGCTCTTGATATCAATCGTTTTTTTATTATTACACAGTGTTTTCATTCATATATTGAAGAGTTTACAAGTGTGTAAACACGTATTTTAAATGAGATTAAAACGTAGCTTAATTTAGAATATATTTTTTTAATTTTCTACGTATTTATTCAAAATTGCATGCATTTTCAGAAAATGATGATCGATTCTTGAAATATAGTTCGTACGCACGTGTTGCGTGCGCCGAGCATTGGTACCGGTCATCGGAACCATAGTCCAAAAATACCGTGTCTATTTTTAGCTCATTTTCGGAAAATTTGGCGACTTTTTTCAATTTTCTTTACAATGGAATTTCTTTCTGGGATCGTTCTTCAATTTAAACTGCAAGAATAAAAGATAAGTTTAAACATTGCAAAATACGTTTTAAGACAATGATAAATTTACGCCGAGCACTGGTCCACCCACTCTAGTAATATTTTATTGAAGGTAATCTTGTCCTTAACACCTGTCAGAGACCTGTGTATCACTCCGCAAGTTAAAATGGTCAGGCATTTGAATCGTCGATAGTTTTCGACTTAAAGTATAACTTAAGCCTTTCGGCAAAATCACCTCAAGTCTAAAAATTGATGCTATTTATCAGCACTTTATTTGGTTATTTAATATTTATAGTGACAGGCTTATCTCACCAGTTTTCCCAGATTATTTCATATCAATTAATACCTGGCAGGCGCGTAGCTACCATTACGCAGAGTACGCAGCTGCGTACTCATTGATCCAGAAAATCGTTCAAAATACAAACGCCAAAAAATGCAATAAAAACATAGGAATGAGGAGGGGGGGGGTACGGTGTGTGAAACAAAACTGCTCATTATTTTACTAATCTTATGTCAAGTTACGTTTCAATGAGACTTGTCTTTTTGGAGTCGAGTTTGCGGTTTAAATTAGTTGGTTGTCTTGACTCAAGACTACAATGTATAATTCTTTGAATGCTGGTTGGAAATGAATGATAATTTGTTCGAATGTTGTCTTCCTATATTAGTGCCCGGTATGAATTATACAAACTCTTTTTGAATAGTTGCCAAAACGCTCCTGAGATGATCTACAGAAAAACAAATTCGGGGGGGGGGGGGGGGCATGCCCTTGACGCCCAAAAATTCTGCGTACACATTAAAAAGCCCTTGCTACGCCCCTGCCTGGCTAATAAATGCTGATATGCTTCTACTTTGTTTTAAATGGAAAGCAAGGGAATCATCATTCTTCATATAAGAACTTCAATCGGCATATATACAAGTTACTAAAATGCATTGCCACAGTAATTAAATAAACCCATGTTTACATGCATTTCAGATGTACCAAAGTCAAGCGAGAAATTTTCAGTTGAGGGAAATCTTGTTGCGCAGTGAATACACAAGATCTCTTTTACCATCAATCTATGAAGAGAGATGGAATTACAATGTTCCAGATATTAATTTAGAGTGTGAGGAATCCATTGATAACTGGGATGATTTAGAGCTTGGAATTTATAGTCCAGAGAGAAATGAGAAAATACTCGACACAAGCTACATTTCTGAAAACTTAACAAATGTTCAAGATATCTTTAACAACGAGTTTGCCAACTGTGAAGGTGATGAATCTTTTAATTGTGGACCAGTACTAATGTTAGAAAGTCATTTGGTTCAAAATTTGTTAGAAAAGTGCAAAAATTCAAATGACGCTTGCCTATCATTACTTGATAATGGAATTGAAGGTTCCACTGAGAGTTTGGAAATGTTTGATGAACATGAGATAAGTACACAAGAGGATGATGATTGTAGTAATGAAAACATCAGTCAAGATGATTCTATTGATTCAATCCCAATGTCACCAAGAAATAATGAGATGTTGCAATCATTACCTATATATGATACTTCCCCACGTTCATCTTCTCCATCTTTTGTTGATATTATCTCAAATGACTTCACAAACTATAGATCAATTTCACCACTTATCATACGATCACCTACCCCACTGAGTTCACGATCGTCGTCACCTCGGATGTTCCGCTCACCTTCTCCACTTGAATTTCTAGAGCATAGTTTTTCTGAGCTACCCATTGATGAAGCCACTGATATTATGTTCTATGATGATGGTCATTTGAGAAGAAGTTTCAGTCCAGTATTATTTGGGTCAACTGACCAGCAAGTGCCAGAAGCTAACACAGACTTTCAGCAAATTGTCATTAGCTCAGCTGAGTTTCCTTCATTTAACAACTATGTTCAAAATCGAAGATTAAATTCATGTCAAGACCAAGTAGTTCCTGAATTTATTGAGGAATGAGTTGAACAGATTATTGAACTTTGTCATATTGCAATGCTAATTGAGTTGTACGTCTCACCTACCTACGTCTCACTATAGTGCTAATTAAGTTGTTTCAAGTATGGACTTTGCTATTACATTAATTTTTGAAATTCCCTTTTCATTGATCTCCATTTGGAACTGAAAATAATGGATTCTTCCAACTGGTGTATCAAACATTTACCCTTAAGATGAAACAAATGTGTTTAATAAACCATAGGATTTAATCTGTACAAAATGTTTTAGCAATAATGTGTAAAAACATAGTATCATAAAAACAGGTAGAAAAGCTCACAAACTGAGTTCCAAATCATATCTATAACAAATTTCAAGAAATTGATAATCATTAACTAAGCAACTGTTGTATTGACACATTAATGAGTGTCTTCACTAAGTTTACCTTTCTTGTGATGATAATGTTAAGTGTAACAAGTAAGATAAATATTTTTGTATAGTTCAAATACAGTGCCTTTCAAAATACCTTTATGCTTATAAAAAAGATTTTTCAAGAACTCTAATATTTTATTTTTATTTCATGTGTATTTAAGCATAGGGATAATTATCATAGATTGTAACATTTGTAAAGGGGTAGTGATATTTTATACATTTGAAGTTGTTAAACATAAAAATGTATCTAAAGAGATGCTTTTAAATTTTAAGTATTAGTAAAATTTAAAAACAAATAAAACATTAAAAAAAAGTGTAAAGGTAATTATGAATGGCACTGCATTTGATGGGGTCAAGTGACTTGAGTCAATCTGATAGAATCAGTTTATTAAAATGTAGTGTTCACTAATGGACATAGTACTTGTTAAGTTTTTTGTTATCATTCTCAGGAACATGTTATCTGTTATCAATCATTGTTAAAGTAATTGTTAAGTTTCTTGTTACAAGTTGATACTATACATTTTTTTTACAAACTTTCTTCTTAATGCAGAAAGGTACATATTGGCTTTAAACTTTATTTACTATTATTTTATTGATATGGTATGTTTTTACATCAAAGTGTTGAAATATTTTAAGCCTAGGGCTCGTTTAAATTTATTGTTATTAGTTGTATCGTTATCATGTTTTGCTTGGAGAATTGATTTAGAAGTCGACTAATCAAAGAATAGTGTGCAGCTCTCCTCCTCCCTGAAGTTGTGATTTCATAATCCTCATTTCATAAAAATATTGTACATCTAGTTTTCATATCATTTTTTGAAACATAAGTATTGGAAAGTACAAGCTAATTCGAATGAATAGGGTAAAATGTTGGCATTTCTTTTTTCTTGCAATGAACAATTTAAGTCTTGTACACAAATTCCATCTTTACCTATAAGTTGATAAACACTATGTGGATCAGAGACTGCTCTGAAATCTCTTAATTAGGATTATCCTTAAGAAATTGTTGATTTTGTTGTTACAATTGTTGTTGTTTGTTAAGTTTATTAAATTTTGTCATAAATTTTGTATCAATCTTTAAAACTCAGGAATTATTATATTTTTGTTATCATGTTAAAGTTCAAATTTTCTGGTTGTAATTCTTTAATTTTCCAAAAATATTGATAATAATAAAATATAATCCCAACTTTCGCGAAATTTGGTCATCAAATAACGGCGCAATACGAATTTTGATACTTGGGCGTAACACACCTGCACGAAGATATGCATGAGTTATCGTTCGTGACCGGAATCGGTATGACGTCATCGTAGTCCTACATCCCGATAGCGGCTATTAGAAACACAGGTGAAAGATACAAAGTTTCCTTGTTATAGCATATATAGAGAAGATATAGATCGATTTTTTTCAAATAAAAAGTATTTTATGTAGAATAATCCTTTCTAGAGAGAATAGCGAAAGAATTTTGACGATCGCGCATTATTTGTGAATGTGGTGATGATTAAAAAACTGTGACCGTTAAACAGGTGTTTGAGACCTTTTTTCTATTTATTATAGTATGGAAAATTTGTGTCTTGCGCTTGTAATTAGAAATAAATGCTAATTAAAGAATTGCTATTTACAACTTAGTTTGTATTTACTGTTTATTAATGACTGTTTTTTTCTGACGGCTCTTCTATAATACTTTTATGATATCAATTTAAGTAAATATGAAGTATTAGTTCGGAGCCCATATTCCTATGAAAATGAGAATTTATTACTTACAGTTGATCAAGTGGTTTCAGATTTCTTCAGTACCAGTTCTGATTATCACAGAATGTTTAAGCATCAATTCCGATGCAACTTATGTTTTAAAAAACTTTAATGGTTCATAAGAATTTCATCTTCGTTCGAGGGACCGCACTCACTTTGGTTTCAAATAGATTAAGATAACTTGTTCCAAATGACTGCAACTCGGCGACGAAGTAAATAATTTCATATCGTATGTTTTGTATAGTTCGTAATAATTCCCTTTGTTATATGCTTTTTCGTATTTCCCTTTGAGAATTTAAGTTTCAATAAAAACACATAATATATTATTTATCTCCGGTAAATTCAACTGGTTATATATTTGTCTTACAAACTAGTAAAACATACAGATATTAGCGTCGCCAAATGACTTCCGTGAAAAACAATATCAACTCTGATTCAATTGATAATTTTCTTACATCATTATTCAGACCAATATTAACTATAATTAGCAAGTATATAATTGGCGATAAGCTATTGACAGGTCATGCGTAACTAATGCAATTTGCTGGCGGTGCGATCTTAGACTATATTAAGGCTCACTTTCTTAATCCAATAAATAGAGGTTCAACGCGGGATTTTTTGTCATCTTGTCCGAATTTATCGTTCCCCGTGGGGAACCTCACAAACTAAATCAACATATTTAAAGTTAGGGGTACATAAAATATCTTATCAATTACTCTTGTGTGACACCAAATCATTGATATTATTGCGTATGTTTCCATGGACACAGACTCTCACATCCTAACACGTGTTGGCTGTCACTCTTGCGTTGACATTAATATACAAAGTACGTACCGCACCCTCAATCAATTTCAACATTGTCTCAGAGCCGTCATGCTGTGAATTCGAAATATTTTTTTAATCTGCCTACATCTGTTAGGCGATATATTGGAGATAAGGTAAATGTTTTGCAGATGACCGTTCAGGCGAACAAGGTCAAATTATGCATTAAATATTTTTGTGTGCAAAAAGCGAGGTTTAGAATACTGGTCTCATTATTTAATATAATCGCACAACCAGCGTTATAAAGACATTCGATCAATTTATATTTCCATGATTTTTAGACACAACAAAGACTAGATTAATATTCATACTTATTTTCAAACTAATATTTATTGCACACAACTTTGTACTTAATATCTTGGATTTGTGCGATGAATGCAATCAGATATATAAAGCGCTTTATATTAATATAGCTGAGTTATTTTATACTATTTTATATAAAATTAAAAAGTTATGTGGAAAATGTAATAATAAATAAAAAAATGCATATTTAATTTCAAAATGTTTTTGCGACTGATTAATTGACAGACGTGTATATATTACAATCCATTGACTGTTATAACACAATTTAATCGATAGGACTACGATGACGTCACACGCGGTAGATAAGCGATGCTGTACTATCGGCTAAATTGATACAGGTTTAAATCAGAGTTAAATATCTCGATATATACATTCTTTACATGCGTTAAACGTGGGTGTATGCTTAGATACAATAGAAATACGTAATATTTCGATGTTTAATCGTTTTTTGTGTCCTTCGATGAATTTGACCTTTAAGGTTTTTAATTAATTAATTATTAATATATCTTTGAAATTATTACACTATGTGTAGTTAAAGGTTATTTATTATAATTGTTGATGTCATCAATTTACAATATAAAAATTAAATTAAACCTGTTAATCTAATTATTTTATGTTTATTTGAAATAATTCCCCCTTATTTAGTGTCTACCAGGTTATATATAGATTTCTATCTCTGCCAAGTGCCAACTTGCTCAAAAAAGTACCGGCCTATTACATATTTTTGATGACGGAAAGAATTTCTGTTTTGACATTTAATTTGAAACTAGCAGCTAACTACAACATAAGTGTGTAAGATTATGACCTGTCATGACCAGGAATCCAACCTGAATCACCAGATTTGAAGTCCAGTAACCTTTCGTAAGAATATAACAAACTAGCACTTCATCCTCTGGTACCCACAAATTGACATCACATACTAATTACTTTTGGAGTAAGTAGGATACCACAAGACAAAGAGCTATGTAGTGATTTCCTTAAAAAAACTAGCCCCAGTATTAGGGCTGTGGATCGTTGAGCAAGTGGTGATCCGATCCGAACCACAATTCATGTGTAGCAATTCACAAATCGAACCACGATTCACTAGTTAATGGAGAAGCATATAGGAATTCAAGTAATAACAAAAATAAGTGAAGAATTACAGAAGCTTTTACTATAAGGAAAACCATGTACTCCAAACATTTCTATTACCAGGCGTTTGATGGAAATTTTCAGTGATAACATTTTTGTTTAAATGTGTATCAATCGAATTTGAATTAATTTAAAATTTTCAATAGAAGTACAGCTCGTTTTCAGTGGTAATTAAGCTGAAAATGTTCTTCATTATTTCCAAAAAAAGATCAGGATCCGACGATTTCGGTCGTGATGAATATTCGTACTCGATTTTCTGGTCGGGATCACGAATATCCGAGTACTCCGATACTCGCAGCAGCTACCTCTGTGAATTCGATATCAAAAAAGTAACTAATCTTATATGTGAATTCAGGCCAGATTGAATTTCTTATTCAGAATGAAATCTTAGAAGTTCTATCTTGATCATAGAAAAAATCCAGTCTGCTTTAGTAATATTGAATAAAAAAGAAAATTTGAATTACAAGGCAAATTACTTGACAAGTTTGTATTATCAAGTGTATTCTTCAATTTAAATCTTGTGATACAGGTACTATGCCTGACACTTTCTGGTCATACACCTTCCATGAAAATTCAACAATACTGCTTTATTCACTTTACGCTACCACAGGTTTAAAAAGATTGTCAAGGAATACATATACTTATAATTATCTAATTATGATTAAGATCTATCAATCTCAAGTCTGCTTCTTGGTTCTCCTATTAGAAGCTATTTCGATAAAGTTTCTTGCTCTAGTAAACAATGAAGTAGATTTTGAATATGATTTGAGCTCCTGCCAGCTATCGATGAATGCCTTACAGTTTAAAATTGTTAAGTAAAATAGTGTATAAATAATAAAAATAAGTAAAACAAACTAATCAATTTTTTATTTTAAACTTAAATTAATGCATGATTACATTTATAAAAAATTATTTATCACTTACTAACAAGAATAGTAAAAAAAAGATAAAACATATTTCAAAAACTGTTGTAAAGTTATTTTTCTAAAGTGACTATTCTCATAACTTTTTAACTTGGAAAGAGATTTCATTTTTTTGAAAATAACAGTATGTACAAACCATGACCATTATTTATCATGAAATTGAATCACTACATCAATTGCTTATTTCATGGAAGCAAACTGAAGGATCAAGGCAGTACTAGTCAACTGGTTTAATTTTTATCCTTACATAATGTGTTCACAAAGTTCTTTATCAGGTGGCAACAATTAATTACATTTCTAGTAATCACTATACAGCATGTTAGCAGGGCACTTCACCCTCCACTTTTTCTCTCCTCCATGCCCTTTTTGCTCCCCCCTATGTTGCGATAGTTAATTTAAATCATAAACTTATGGATGCACATGGCCCCTTTTTCTGCCGCCAAGCCTTTTTCTGAGTTCTAGAATTGTTTGTTTGTTTGGGTTTTACGGCACACCAACACAGAAAGGTCATATCGCGTCAAAAGCAAATAATGATACTATTAATTCAAATGAAATTGATGATCTAAAGCTCTATATCTTATTATATACATTTATTTCCTTCAAAAAGTTAATTATCGCATATCATAGTACAGACTCAAAAAGTTCTTTAAGTGAGTTAACTTTAAAATGTTTGTCACGGATGTATTTAAGATCCTTACAGTCAAGGAGAACGTGTTTTACATTGAAATGCTTGTCACATGATATACACTTAGGCGCTTCCTCTTTTTTGAGAAGGTATGAATGTGTTAGTCTGGTATGACCAATTCTGAGATCTAAAATAATCACTATTCACATTTCAAAGTCTCTGATAATACAGTTATCTCAATATCTTGACGATCATTTATGGCTAAAATGGCCGATACACTAAAACTTAGCATAAATAACACCAATGGGATAGGTTTTGAATGTGATTTGAACCAACACAAAAACTGGCTATCAAAAAATAACCACTACAATATAGTAACCACTAGGCAATGCTTTTTTCAATCACTTCGGAAAAACGGGTCAACATGGTATCTTTTAATCCATATATAATGAAATCACAAACTTCTTGGCTGGATGACGATACGTGATTGTATCACATTTCAAAGCCTCTGCTAATATAACTACAAAAATCTATTAGTAGTTTATCATGTATGGCTAAAATAGTTTTTTAGATTCACGGGTGACAGTTCAAATTTTTAAAAGCCAGAATTTCATGATTTCAACAGCTTCTGTATAGGAAAAGAACCTTATCTAAGGTTTTCAAAACCCTTAACTTTCAGGATCAGTCCTGAAACTTTCACCAATGCTGATACTGAATCCCTGCATACATCACACCAATGTTGAAAGCACCAAAACATCATACTCTACTCATCTCATCAGGCATCTTCCTCTTTCAAGAATTTTATAGTTCTACCAGGTAGTGCACTTAAAACTTTTCGTGATAATCTTATTCTTCCTGTCGTAGGATCACGTCCAAAATACTTAACATTGATCATCTGACCAACTTTAAATCCTAAAACTTCTGGATGAGAAATCTGAAAAATGAGAAAGAACATTAAATTCAGGATAGGAACTGTTTTACATGAATGAGGTAGAACTACATTTCCGCAGCTTAACACATAGATGATACCTAGAACTTGAAATTGTCTGTTTTTCCATCTGCACTAACAAGGTACAGTTAACATATATTACAAATTATTGCTGACAATCAGAAGACTCAAAAATAATCCTATTAATCTTATTGATTATAAATCTGCTTAGCTAGCTCAGTTGGTAGCATGCCATTCTACTGATCGAGGGATCATCGTTGCGATTCCCAGGCTTGGCATACTTTCATAGAGGTTGGACATAAAATAATTTATACAGCCATTCTGCCTCTTGCCACTGATTCTTCATTAAGTAGGGGAGTTGTCAGTCACTGACAGAAGTATGCACATAGTAACTGGTTAACAGCCTAATCCAGAGATATAGTCTTTCTAGGAACAGTTGGTAACTTGACTAACGGCCGTAATATAACCTATACATTGTGTTGCTATGGCATTTAACTCAACAAAAAAGAAATGTTAATTGTTTTACCTTTCTATGATCAATTTGAGAGTTTGGTAATAACACAGGTTCCATAGCTGGATGTAATTGTACTAATAAACCTTGTTCTCTGAAGTAAGTTAAAAACATCAACTAAAGTCAAAAAACCAAATACATGCATAGTCTAGGTTCAGGCTAAACAAAGTTTAATGCCACACACAAGATACATACAAACTTTATTTATAGTCGGTGTTACATAAAACAGATAACATTAGCTATGCATCGTTGCCAAATGCAACAATTTTGAATTTCTGGTACTACATGTAGTTCTGAAAATTTGGCGATAAATCTGGGGCAAAAAGTTTCGACATCATAAGCAGTTAAGTTCAAGGTCCTGTATAGTAGGTGATTGATTTAACTGATAATAGTTTTACAACCTGTTAGTAAACATTGACAGGTTAATTAAAAGTTAATTGGTAAAACATGTCTTGTTAATAATTTTCATTCATGACCTTCACTGAAACAACAAATACATATAAAATAATAACTCAACAAAATCTATACTGTTACCTAATTTCAGTAATTTTTCCAGCATACACTGCACCAAACTCTAATTGAGGCTCTCTCTGTAATAAACATACAGTTAAAATATATCTGCATTTAGTAAACAATAACATAATACTATAATTATATCACAAAATAAAAATGATAATTGATTGCATACATACATATCAAAAGATAAAAAAATGCAGTCTCTCCCTCTTTTTGTATTTTATTTCATGAATTCTTTTATGGTTTCATCAAATTTTTTTCAGCAGCTAAATAGGTTTTTTTCTTAAATGGTGCATAAAGTAACTACATGTTTTACATTTCTTTTCCAAAAATACCTTCTGTAATTGTGTACTCTGAATCATCTGCACAAATTATTTTCAAAGATGACCTACTTTACCTATTGATTACTGATTTTTTAACAGTCCAGTGTGGTCCTGAGACTGGCTAAGATCTGAAGAGAAAACTGGGATGGGAGTCAATCTGCTGACAAACTCAGGAGACCGCATACCATTATGCACAGTTTTAGCCTCCCGTATCTTCCTCCAAAATGGATAGCACTGTCCTAAAAAATGGGGACCTACAGGTTTGCAAGGCACGGAAAAGATGATGTGAAAACAATTGATTCAGGGCTTAAAAATGCTTTGAAATTGAAATGGATTGAATTGGATGGACAGTTGCTCTGGCAATTCATTAGAAAGTTGTTTTCTGCTGGAAAAGCACTCTCAGTCAGGAAGAAATACATTGTGTTTGTCAGCCAGAGTCCAAAGAAAATATGCTTGATTAAGGCTTTAGACACCCCTTTTATTTTTTTATTTTTTTTTGCTTTTCCTGCCAGAGTAGTGTCTGCTTTTTTAAGCTCACTAAAATTATAAAATGTGAATAAAATCACTACCTGTGTTGAGAGCCAATTTTCTATCATTTCTTTGGCTTCATTCATAGCATCTTTATTTGGAGCAAATATTTCATATGTTGATTCATCCAGTGATGACACAGTTACACCTAAAATATCAAATATAATATAACATACATTAATCTATATAACTTGAACAAGCTGGAACAAACATCATCTTGTATCTTGCTGAAGCTAAGACGAATGCTACAGACTACACTGAAGTATGAATAGAGATCTAGGCTTATTTCCAGCTGATGCTCCATGATGCAGGTGTAGACTAATTATTGCACCTTTAGTAGACAATTAATTTTAGCCTGTCAGCTAAGCTCAGCCAGTAGCACACAATCTTATCGATTACGGGTCCTTGATTCCATTCCTAGGCATGGCATACTTTTGTGAAATTTGGCCATGAAAAAATGTCCACAGCCATGCTCCCTCCAACTACTGATTCAAAATCATGTAGGGCAGTTGTCAGTCACTGACGGAAGTATGTGCCTAGAATCTGAATAATAGCTTAATTGAGAGATTTGGCTTATCCAGGAATGGTGAGTAGGTTGAACAAGTAAATCTGTGAGCTAATGCTCACTAGTGATACCCCCACCAAAATCTAAAAATATGCGACAAACAGGAAGTAGATGAGCAAGGAGCATGAAATCGCTTTACACCACATGGGACTATGGGATGAAGCAATATGCAAAGTATTAGGCTGCTGCATGTTATAGTTGCTGAGAAAACTGCGACGGAAATTTTGTAACGGACGGACGCACGGACAAGGGTAAAACAGTATACCCCCCTCTTCTTTGAAGCGGGGGTATAATTACTTACTCAAGGAAATTAGTAGTTTCCCTGGTAGGGATAAAACGCAGGCCTCTCCATCCCTAGACGCCAATCATACAGCTCAACTACTGCTCCTATATAAAAATCTTACCAGTTTGTGATGTTAGTTTCTTCAAATTCATTCCACCAATACCAACAAATTGACCACGTTTAGCTGGTGTAACAACCATTTTCTCTATAATAAACAACATGAAGAATGAATATTTTACCTCTCAAAAACTTACTCTTTCTAACTACCTTCAAGTTTTCCAACCATCTCTTTGCTAATTCAAACCATAGAAGAAATAGGATGTTTCAAATCTCATCATTAAAGGTCATCCTATTGTTCCTAACAACCTATATTTGGGTACAGGCAACTTGTTCATGCTAGTAAACATCTGGTTTGGGCAAGTGAAATATGAAGCAGGTGGTCCAACCCAGCTATCTAATTTAAAATGAAAATGTCACGCCCTGTGATTTATGAATGGAAAAGTTGTCCACTAGAGTTTCTTAACAAGAAAGTTGAAATATTATAGCTATTTTCACTGTTTCAAAACAGTAAAATATTAGTTCTACAGTATTTCACCAAGAAATAGAAATCCCAGTTATCTACCAGAATGCATATAACAAATAATACATACTTACCAACAACAGGACCTGAAGCTTTCATACTCTCCCTAGGTTTACTAAGTGATTTGTTCATAATTTGAATAATTGTACTGATTTTATCTGAAAATGAAAAATAACGCAAGATGAATTCATGTAATTAGTTCTTGATGTAACTATGATCAAACCTACTTATAAAACATAAGGGGGACCCTTGGATTGCTCACTTAAGAACAAGGTTCTAGGGCACCTGACAAAAAATATTTTATTACTTCATTTTTAATTGTGATCAAAACCTTGACCCTTGGAGAGGGGCCAAATGTAACCCAAGTGGTAAAACAAAAACTTGCAGAGGACCTTAAGGTGATGCCACATGCCAAATACGGAAGCTCTACACTTAAGGATTTTAAAAAAATATGATTTTTAACATTTCCTTAAAATAATTATATGTAAAAACTTGGCACCCTATGTTTTTCAACCATATACCATCTGGCTACTGCTCAAGGAAAGTTAAGACAATGATTGATTTGGTATGGAAACATTTAAAAATCATTGCAAACAAATTAATAGCCTGTTAATGAAGAGGTTCTTAAGATACATTTAAGTTCCACAATTAGGAGCAAAAGCTCTCGATTCTTAAAAAAAAATCAAGCTAATATAATGAATAAACTAAAATATTCTTACCTCTAGCCAGACCAATAGAATCTTCTATAACATACACAGGTATCCCAGGAATCTTTAAATCCATTTGTATAGCAGTAACACCCTTCACTGTTCCACCAATTTTCATGTCCATATCTCCCATGTAATCCTCTATACCCTGATAATAACAAGAAAAGTGTTGTCCAACAACAGTGAGATCTAGAACTCAGGCCCCAAAAAGCAATTTAGTTACGGGCAACATGAAATTGACATGTAAAAAAGGTTAGTAAATGTAGGACTGCATTTAGGTTTATTTGAAGTGTCTGAGACATAAAATCAGGATTTAGGAATATCTTAGGGCGAATTATACATGTATACTTTAACTTATATGTTAGCAAGACTCCATAAGCCACTGACTGTGATGACGTAACTTAGTATTAGGACACAAATTTTCGCCAAAAGTCATCCAATCGGGCTAACTTATTATATTCATGACCTTCAAATTTTATTTACACTACCATAAGTAAACTTATTGTTATACCTAAGATTGGGCAAGTAAAATGTTTAGTCAGTCAACCCACTAAGTCACCTACTTCAAAAATCATTGTCAATCCCTGGTTTGATCTAAAATTCAACTTTGACAATTCAAGCCAGGGTCATGAACACAACATATTGTCATGAGATAGTTAACATATATGTCAAGTCTGATTATAGTCCATTGACTAATACAAAAGTCAAGGCTGAGACACAAAGTTGGTGTGGAAAGACAGATAGTTAACTAGTATGAAATGCTCCAGTTCCATCTTAAATGACTGCAAAAGAACTGTATTTAATACAAATTATTAAAGTAAGTTGTAACTAACCAATATATCACTCAATATATGATAAGGAGACCATGATTGTCTATCATCTACTGCAGTATCATCAGACTTTTCATCAGTTTTCTCTTCAGTTATTAAACCAATAGCAATCCCTGCTGCAGCTCTCTTAATTGGTACACCAGCATCCATTAAAGCTAGACTACCACAACATATAGATGCCATTGATGATGAACCTATAGACAATATTACTCATAGGGCTGTCACAATATACCGGTATACTGGTATATTGCAATACGCAGCTGCAGCAATACGAACCGCAGTACGATTTTAATGTACCGGTATTTGGCGATATTTTTTTATTTCATTGGAAATCTCTTCGCGAAATAAAAGTAGCAAAACGTCGGTTTTTTCATTGTTCATTCGATCTAACCTGAAGTTGCAAGAATTTAAGCAATTAGGACAGTCCTAAATGACCGTAAATACTTAAACAGGCTAGATTCTATTAGTAGCTGCATATTAGATTTGCAATTTTTCTGTTAAATACAGCGGAGGCACATCGAATCTAAAAGCCTACAATATATCGTGGTACGTATCGCGATACGATGACAGCATATTGCAATATACCGCGGTAGGCTTCTGGCGTATCGTGACAGCCCTAATTACTCATGTTATTATAAATAGTAACAAAATTGCCATTAAAGTGTGCTGATATAGCCTTAATGTTGTTAAAATATTCCAGCATTGACAAAGTAAGCCAAATATCCATGTTGAGGCAACTCCTAGTCACTTGGGTTTAGCAGTTCAACAAAGGTGACTTTTGGTTAGTGAAATTCGTTATGTAATCAGCAATTATTGGATGTTACAAGTTTTCTTCTAAGAAATTAACAAAACATAAGTGATGTGACATCAAAATGCAAAAACGTGTGTTAATTCAGAGAAATTCTTAACATATTTTTGTTTTAGAAATATCATCATACAGAGTGAACTTATACAATTTATTATAAAAAGGTTATGAAACAGTGCAATTCTTTTTACAGGGTAAGAAAAATATGTAGCCTGACCAGGACTTGAATCCAGGAGCCCTAGCTTACGAAGCAAGTGCTCTCCCAACTGAGCTATCCCGCTGCATATCCTTCTTCCCATAATGTGAACAGGTAAGAACCATGGCATTTGCCATCTGTAATGGTTATATAAAAATATACAATTATATTCACTTACCATTTGATTCTAGTACTTCAGCTGTAAGTCTTATACTAAAAGGAAAGTCATCAGGTATTACTGCTCGAAGACCTTTCTCTGCTAGGGCACCTGGAATAGTCAAAACATTTAATTGTTATACAGGTTATGAATAAAATTTTCATAGTTATTCCACTTGAACAATAAATTAAAAGCTAAAGTACCAAGTCCTTGGACTAAATCTTGTTTTAGGATTAACAGATTCATGTTTACACCCACAAAAAGGGACAAAGAGTCATTTGAGCAAATATCAAAATCAACATTTATAAGTTTATCAACATATGATTCAAACAATTTCAACTGAATAATTTCCATTTTCACAATGCAATATAATTTGTTTCCATATGATCTATATTTATATTTTCAACAGTACACAGTGATGTAGCACATGATATCATGATTTCATTTTTTAGGAGTGACCAATCTTCACTATTGCCGATCCAAAGATTGGACTCAACAGTATAACACCAACCTTAATCTGCTTTATCACTGTTACACAATACCTTTTTAATACAATTTTAGTACACAGATGATCAAAGTTAAATCCTATTTTCCAAATCAAGGACCCTGACCTTTGACCCCAGGGACCTAAAAATCAATTGGTCACATCTTTGACACAATGGCTATCCATAATAAAGAGCGGTGGTCCAGTGGTAGGACGCGCACTTAGGGATCAAGAGGTCCTGTGTTCGAATCCCACTAGGGGCACTGCTAATTTCCTTGAGCAAGAAATTAACCTACAATTGCTCAACTACACCCAGGTGTAAATGGGTACTGTGAGGGATCGCCTGCCTGAGGGTGATTACAATAATCAGGAGTTATAGTACAAGATTGTAAAGTCGGCTGAACATGTATACGGAAGCAGACTTTAAACCGCACTTTTTAACTTTAAGATTTAGTGAATTTAGGTACATGTACAGCCATTGCTAAGTTACTGCCTGACAAGTAATTGTCAACATACCAATTGACAGGCATACACCACTATAACATAATACAACCCAATATTAAAAAAAAAATGATATTGATTACACGTGAACATAACCAAGGACACTTCCCTAAATCATTGTTATGTTTACTTCACTTTGCACTCAGGTAATCTAACAAGTAATAAATTAACTTACCATGACCCAGTTCTCTTCTGTTCTTTATACCAGGTGATTTAACTTCATTTGTAGCATAAGCTGGAAACTGATAACATTTTAAATAACTATTATCTCTTATTAATGCTTTTAATGGACAGAATAGATTTATACAGCAGTTAAAAAATATTAGTGATTTGTTAAAACATGCTGTCCATTTTACTGATTTAGAATATTAAAGCGTACATCATAAAATAGAATCAACAATAAACATGGGGAAAATATCTGAAGTAAACAGTCTTTAACAAATTATGTAGGTGTTTCTTTTAAACATACATGAAAATTATGATCAATTATATGATTTCTATTGAATTAGGAAAATGGTGCCAATAAGTAGCTGAGCTTTCAGAATGCTCACATGATATAAATGACTAAACCAAGGGCGAGATTCTATCAGGAGAGTATTTCATAATCTTTATATGTGTTGCTTACGAATGATGCAACAGAATTATACTACCCTATCAGGTAACTGGATGAAGAGAATGAATCATAAATACATTGCACATTTCTTGCTCAAGAAAATTAGCAGTGCCCCCCCCCCTGGGATTTGAACCTTGTCATTCTTTAGTACTTAGTAGTTAATTGGCACCCTCTCCACCTAAGTTTCACAGCTTTAATGTAAACAAATATTGAGCATACCTCATAATGAAGCATAAAGTTCTTCTCCTTCATGGCACTACAAACAAACAATAAATAGAAAACTACAGTACCCACCAAAAGTTTGGAGACATTTTCAGATTGTAGGCCTACTGAATAGCTTTAGTCTAAAATTTGATAACTGTTTATTTTGAAATGCTTTGCAGTTTTGCATTATTTTTTGGTAATCATTATAATACTATCTGAGACTACAAAAATAACATAAAAACTATGTTATTGAAAATTATTACAATGAACATGGTTTTTGAGGCTTTAGGATGTCAGATGCTGAATCTTATAAAGTGTTGCATTCATGAAATTTGTTTACATTTTACCACAAACCAAACTTAAATACAATGTATATAAAAAATAATGATTCCACAAAAATAATCATCAAAATTAAAAATTTGTAGTAATTTTTCTTTTGTCTTCAAACTTTTGGTGGGTACTGTATAAAGTCAAGAAACAGAGATTACTTGTCGATATTGTTAAAAGTTTGGTTTAATCTCTAAATGTTAAGCTGCTTTTTTACAATTTGTGTATGATAAACCCTGATTATTGAAATCACCCATAAGCAGGGGGCCCTCACAGTACCAATTTACACCTTGGTGGAGTGAAAATTTCTTGCTGAAGGAAATTAGCAGTGCCCCTAGTGGGGTTGGCTCTTGTATATCTACTGACCAAGTGATTGCAGGTTTGATTTCCAAGAGGGCATACTTTTGTGAAGTTTGGTTATGAAATAATTCTACAGCAATTCTTCCTCTTAGACCACTGATTCTTAATCATATAGGACAGTTGTCAGTCACTGATTGAATAATGGGCCTTATAACTGGTTAACATATAAATCTAGAGATTTAGCCTTCTACTTATACAAATAGTAGGTTGACTGACTGTCGTAATACAACTTCTAGTTACAGCATGACGCTAATAATCATTTTAACATAGGAACATGAGTTTTCACTGACTTGTCATCATGATATGACCTATACAATATGTTACAACAGTTTAAAATCAAACCAAATAGCAGGGATGGGGTACTCATACTTGTACTCGAGTATTATGAGTACAAGTACCACTTTTTCCAGTACTTGCCTGTATTTAGTACTCAGGAAAAATAATAGTACTCATACTTTTACTTACTCAAGTAAAAACTACTTTAGAAATGATAATGCATTTTAATTGGTTATCTGATTACAAGTTTAATTTGATCAGCAGTGGAGGTAGCTATTATTATGGGATTATCATCATGTGGTATTATATGTATCATATGCATATTAATAGGATGTCTGACACCTTTTTATACCTCTTCATAATTGTGGAAATAAAGTTTGTCATTGTTTGTTTCACACATAGTTTTTAAAATTTATAAGTGCTTGTAACCATTCGCTAATTTTAATCATCAGTCATTGAAATTTTTAATGATAAGATTTTCATAATCTCTGAAACCAGAATATTGACTGTCTTCTTTAAATTGAATTTAAAGCTTAATTAAATTAAAGTTTTTTTTATTTCAACTAAAAATCAACCATATGCTTATACAAAACAATCTGATACTTAAAATACTCATGAGTACTTTAAAAAAGTACTACTCGAGTACTACTTGAGTACTGCAGGCAAAACAGTACTGATTACTCTTAAGTACAAGTACAAAATTTGAAAGAATCAAGTACTATTCAAGTACTGGAATCCAGTACTTGACCCATCTGTGCCAAATAGCTAAAAAACTTACATACCCTGTCAATACTGATATAGGATCTAACTTCATGGAAGCTTGTAACGAGTCAAAAGTTACTGTACTTAAAACTTGGGTCTGTCCTCTTTGAAACAAAGCTGATCCATGTACAGGTTTAAATAAATCTACTGATGAAGTTATTCTTCTTAAATCATTATGTCCACGCCCATCACATCTGTAATATATGACATATACATAATCATTTCATTTTGAACCAGAACTCTACAAGTTTGAGGTGACATCAGACAAAAGTTATGTTTCCTGTGCACAGCATGTATCTATAAGATCTATCCACCTATGACGTTTTAAGTCAGTAGCTAGAATAAAATTGGACTTATACTCCTGACAAGCAAACAGAGGCAGTCACCACTGATAGTAGCCCCTACATGTCCCTTTTCAGGCAACACAATAAAACATTTTTTACCATATACTGACTGGCCATCCCCCCAAAACTAGTGTTTAATTTTTTTACAGATAAGGTTTTGTCTATCGCAAATATCATAAATGATCACCTGATATACTAACTTAAATGTAAATCAAAATTTGAATATTTTTCAGTCAGGAAACCTAATGTAAAAACTACAGCCATTCATCAAATTATCAATATTAGAAGAAGCACTGAAAACCCTTGGGCGTGTTTGATTCAGTCTACTCTGAGTACTCCAGTGTACTCTTGGAGCACCGATGAATCAAATGTCCCAATTTTGTAGCAAAACAAGAGAATGGTGGAACAAGTTACAGGATGCTTTTTGTTAGATAATTACAGTTCTTCAAAAGAATGTGATGACAATCTGGCACAAAATATGTTAAAATATGGTCAAAAACAACATTTGCAATCCTCACATTCAAACATGGGTCTCTTTTCCACCATCTTAGTTATGTCATACTCAGTTTACACTTCCTAATAGGCAGGTGTATTCAGAGTACTCTGAGAGAGTGTGATCTGAAATAATTGATTCAATTTTTCAGTGATCAGTAACTCCAATTACTCAGATCTCGCAAATCAAACAAGCCCTTGATTATGCCATTTCCTGACTTCACAACTTCTTAAAGTTCTTTGCTGTTCCAAATCAATTTCAACACAACATAATTTACCAGTAGTATTAACTAATGATATAAAGTATAAGGCCATACCGTATTTTTCTGTTCACAATCTGATATCTAAATAATTGTTTTATAACTATACTAACAGCTTCATGTAGAAGTAGAGTTGAAAAATCTTCACCAACAAACTTTTCTGAAAAAATAAACATATTCATTAAGTAATACCAGTCATCAGCTTAATCTACTAGACAAAAAACCCCAGACTAGTGAAAATTATTAGGCTAGTAATAATAGTTATTTCATATAGTTGGGGCCAATAGATAATTTTATATATTATTGGTAAATTTTATTCAACTGTCAGAGGTGCATAGATTAATCCTACTGATTTAAATCTATCCAACAAAGCATTAATGCAATTTCTAATAATTAATTTATGTTGGGGACCAATTAAAATCCTATATAAATCCACGGTTCAAACCTGGATTAAAACGCATGACCTTTCAAGTCATAAACAGTCACTCTACTAGTTCACCAGTTATTCCAAGTTGAAGGCAAGGGATTAAAAATGCCTCTTTAACAACTCCTTATAACATGTCAGACTGTTATGACAATGTAAGCCTTAGTGTTCTTAGTGGAAATTGATAATGAAATACTTTTTTTTTCATTATCAATTTCCACTTATTGATAATGAAATAGTTTTTTTCAGGAATTCTCACAATCTCTCATACAGAGTTGTCGATCCTTACAGTGCTCTTAATCTCTGGTAACGTCTCGAAAGTAGTCCCAAACATGTGATCGTTAAAAACAATCATGTGACAATTTTTGAATTCTTTCCATACCCAACAGGCAAACTAACTAACAGATTACCTTTCTTGTCTTGTAGATGTTCAAAGGCTTGTGGTTGACAGTCCCATAGCACGATATTTTTGTCATAATTTTTAGCAATAGCATCTTATGTTGACATTTTTAGCGGATGAGTAAATAAGCTAAATTACTCAGAATAGGAAAACGTTTCACAAAAAAATAGTTCCTGTAAATATAGCTTTTTAAAAATTCGATTTCGCTTAAATCCTATTTCACATAAGACTTTAAGATAATATATATATAAGTCGAATTACGTCTTCGATACAAAATCTAAATTATACAACTATTTTACAAGAATCTTGTAAAAACCGAGACGTTTACAGAGATTGTAAGGATCGAAAGGATCGACAACTCTGTATGAGAGATTGGAATTTTCAGCCAGTATGTACAATGACCACCATGATATGACTGAAAATAGCTCTGTTGTGCATATACCCACCCAGGACAGTGGATTTAAATTATTTACCATTTAGCTCCTTAACAATTTTATGTCTAACATTTTGTAGAGCCTTATCTCTTGAAATCTGAAATAAATAAAAGATATTCATTAACTTTGGTGTAAGATTGATCATTATTTCACCTAGTGAGCTCAGAAAGTGTGAAACAGATTTGAGTGAAAATATTATATTCTAAGCTCACAATACAGTCCAACCTGTCTTAAGAAACCACTCAGGGGAGAATGCAAAAGTGGTCTCTTAAGACAGGTGGTCTCATAACTAAGGGTCACTATTTTGATGTAATGTTTATGAAAAAGTCTCAATGCATGCTATATGTTTGTTTATAGTACATGTACATATGTTAAAACATGTTTACCTATATACAAGCATAAAGAATTCTAAAAATATCCAGCGTTTATAATGTGAAACATATAAAAACTGTTTAGAATAAATTCTTAAAATATCCAGCGTTTATAATGTACATGTAAAACATATAAAAACTGTGTTAAAATAAATTCTAAAATGTCCAGTGTTTTTCTTTTTATATTAAAAGTGTATCCTATATGACACTGTCTTATCACTTATATATTTATACACAACATTCAGTCCCATACATGATGATGATGATGAAGATGATGATGTACAATGCACTGCTAGTCAGCACACACGTTTATTACTGAACATTAAAAAAGTTTGATATTTTTGTCTGCTTACTGTCTTCAATACATGCATTTGTGAAAATTTCTTCTGATTTCATAAGTTTTTCATATAAGTCTGAATGTCCTTTTGAAAGAGCAAAATGTTTTAATTTGAACAAACACTCATTTGCCAACCATTAGACGCTGTAAACTCACTTTGGTTAAGTTGTGCGGCAAATTCACGAGCCTGTTCCTGAATGAGCGGTCCATTTACATTAATGTTTCTCATGCGCGCATCCTGAAACCACTTGAATGTCAAATCATTTACCTCCTGGTATTTGCTATTTCCCGGTTTATGCCGTTTTCTAGAAGGTGACATATTGTTTTAAAATTCACTTTTTATATCCAGTTTTCGTTTTTTTATACCTTGAATTTGAGTTTTGCCAACATTTAACTCTGCAGCAATACTTCTGCAAGTCTGTCCCTTTGACAGTTTATCAAGAACAAGCATACGCTTTTCCAGATTTAAAACATTTCTCTTGGCCGTTGCAGACATTTTTACAAACTGTGTGTATTGATGACTATCACAAACTGAGATAATCGGTAAACAGGTTTACAATACCAGGTATGTTTACGCCTCAGGGAGAATATCGATAAAGTGTTTAAATTTGTACAGGTGCGTATGAGGTTGGTCGCATACATAGAGGTTTAATGACCTCTCGGGAAGTAATTAACATGGTTGCTGGTCGCGTCAGACAGGGGGTCGCTTAAGGGAGTTAAATCATAGAGTAAATTCTCTCGGGAGGAGCGGAGAGCGGTCGTTGACGACAGGGAGTCGCTTAATTAAGGTGGTCGGAAGGGCAGGTTGGACTGTATTAAGTAAAAGACCTTACTATAACAATGACAAATATTCTGTTTCTTTCATACTTTTGTGCGTTCTAATAGATGGCATTTCTCCTCTAAAATGTTGTCATTTATCTTCTACTATGTCATCAATAAACTTTTTAATTATATATTGAGAAAGTTACAAATGTTGAACTGTAAAATAATTTAATAGTTAACTTTGATGTGACCAGAGTTTGTTGAGCCTACGTCCAGAACAACACATTAATCCAAATAAAATGAACTTAAAACAAAGAAAATTAATTTTTTCTGCAGGTCCAACACTCAAATAAATTTTCACAAAATGGTACAACCTGCCATAGCTACATGTATGAAATCATCCTGATTTGCCTCATTTAATGTCAAGAGTGCAAAGCACTGCATTTCAGCCATTGTTTATTATGTTATGCTAGCATAATAAAACAACTACAATGCCCTACATAGGTCCTTGGACGAAATTCTGTTTTAGGAGAAAACTGATTTATGCCTAAGTCCCATAAAATCATGGCTTGTTGCGGACCCGTACATGCAGACAGCCATAGGCTGTGGGAAGCCTTGCGTATTAAGGTGACCGTATGCACATGGCACAAAACAACACACCCGTACGGAGCCGTAGCTGGAAGATATGCAAGTTTAATCCATACTCAGCCATAATTGTGTTCACGATTTGACTTTAAAACTGATATGTGTATCCATGGCTCATCTCACGGACCCTGGTAAAAACGTAACAGTCCGTATGGGTACACACAAGTTTGTATGTGTCCTTGCGGAGCTTGATCGCACGGCCCCCGTACAGTGCCCTCACGGCTATTTTTTTGTTTATGGGACTGTAGCTTTACATTTATCCATGAAAAAAGAAACATAGTGACATTTGAGGGAATTCAAAAATCAGCATTCATTTAAGTAAGTTCACCAACACAGGATTTAAATTATGTTACATCAATGAGCTTAAATTAGTATCAGTTACAGTAAAAATTCTTGCAGTAAGCATGATATTTTTTCTCAAAGTTTCATATCTCCTAATCTTTTGGAGGGCACACAATAAAATATCCTTTTACCTTATCATGCTCTGTGTTGTTTAATACAGCAAAGATGTCTGCACTTCCAATACTGAAATATAAAAGTACATATAAACAAGAAATGTAATGTGGAAACCACATTAAAGCCTGATTTTCATCAAGATCTTACCAAAAATGGCAGAGATATTCAACAATTTGAAAATTTTAACGCAAAAATTTTAAAGGGAAATAATCCATAATAAAGCCAGATAGAGTTGCGGTTACTTTCTTATTCTGTTCATCACATATTATGTTATCATTGTATGAAGTTTCGTAAAGATCTGACAATAAATGGTATATAAGCTAAATTGAAAACTTTAATGTAATTGTTAATGACCATGGACGCCCGCCCGACCGGTATATAAATCTATATAAAACTAGTAACCACAGGGGCAAGGCTTACTTTAACCTAAGGAACATGTTATGCCACACACCAAATATGAGTTTTAGGCCACACAATTTCAAAATAATTACTATGACGAATTTAGAAGATTTCTACATCTTAAACTGGAGCATACCTTGAACAATCTTTGTAGAAAACCTTTAAGGCAAAAGTTTCAGTTCAATTTTTTCTAGTTTTGCATTTTATTATTACAATTGTGGATTTTTAGCACTCTAAAAATATATTTTCTGGCCTTACTTGATGAAATAAACATCAAACTTAACCAAAGTTGACAGATATTCTCAAAACCTACCGATGGACAGCATTTATAAGTTCATCAGGAACACTAGTAGCTGGGGTATAGAATCTCTTTGATGATCCCTTACTAGTAACATCTTCTATCTGTTGAGCTATCATTGAGGCATTATAGGCACCAAATTTTATTGCAGATTTAAACATTCCATAGGGGACTTCATTCATTTCTCCTTCTAACATCACTGAAGTAGAACAAAAATTTATGTGAATTGTATGTTTACAATACATATGATTAAAAACTCTAGTTGTTGAGTTTTCACGCACAAAAAGCTTTGTATGTACCAGACTTAATAAAACTCTGTGTACACAGAGCAGAAGGATTTAATCGCCATTGCATGCCTTTCTGCAATAACATGTTAAATAACATTGTTCAACATGGATGAATTCTGTACAAACCTCATTCGAGCAGGGAAAACCCATAAATTCAAGTTAAGAAAATTAACTATATGCAACAACAGAGCCTAAGGAGATTATTTCAGCACTTCATAGTGTATATGAAAGAAATTAAATAAAATTCACACTGATCTGAACTAAAATGGCTACTAAAGTATATATGAAGGTCCCACCCAGGAATAGAACCTTCAACCCTATATTCCTGATCATATGCTTTACCCAGTGAGCTAATAGACAGGTTTTGAATATAATAACAACATACACTACATCAACTTACCAACATTTTTTTGTTTATCTGTTGCTATAATAAGATTCATATCACTTTTTTCTTGTTGTTGACGGGTAGGGTTCACTATGAAACCTTTATCACCTTGACAACTAACTCTGACAGCACCAATAGGACCATTCCATGGAATATCTGACTCTGATAAGGCTGCTGAAGCTGGGAAATAAATTATACAAGCATTGGACAATATTCAAATTAAAAAAAAATCTGAGATTCAAAACTTATAAGATTTCAGCAGCTAATAAAAATCAAAAGAATACCAAACTCAATTGAATATGTTGTAACCAGAGCAATACAGGTTTGTGTTATTACAAACAGTTTTTCACCCCTATATTGAAAATTCATTTGAATTATCATTTTTAGAAGTGTCATCGAGCTTTCACAAAAATTGTAATAATTGTAATCCCAAGTCAGTTACTCATAGTTTCCTTCAATTTGAAACAATAGGGATTACTCTTCGAGTATAAAGAGTATTAATTGTGGATACAAATTGCAGTCACAAATTGTAATAAGCAATTCATGGAAACTCAAATTCATGTAAGAACAAGGCAATTTTTTCAGTGATCTAAATGGAATTTCCAGCTATGAATCACTGGAATTTTGGCTGTTTTTCGGGGATCCTCAAATATCAGGAAACTGTTAGGGTTGCACCCAGTCTTAAACTAATAATAAAACTAACTAACGCTAAAGCAAATACTGTGTATAAAATAAAAAGTCTTACCAGCATTTATACTTATTACATCAGGATCATTGATTCCATCCACTGATAATAAATTACATGTAATCTGAAATAGAACATTATCAATATCATACACAAGTTATCATCTTAAATTTTCTTGAGAGCTAGCCTGATTTATTAGTCATACACTAACGTGCACAAAAGATATACTGAAAAGTGCCGGTCCGGTGGACCTAACCAGTAAAATTCCTGTCGGTCCAGAAAAGTCTGTCTTAGCTGGTCCGAATGTCCGGTTATATTTCATCTATAGCCAGATTTTTTTAAAAATTTGGCTATAAGTTCAGCGAAACACGGGCGGGCTTGTGGGCTGGCAGGTGTCCGGTGTCATTAACAATTGCATTAAAGTTTTTAATTTAGCATATCTGACATTTATTGTCAGATCTTTATGATAACATACCATGTGATGAACGGAATTAGAAAGTAACCACAACTTTACCTGGCTTTATTATGGATTATTTCCCTTTGTAATTTTGGTATTAAAGTTTTTAAATCTAGCTTTAATGTGGCTTCCACATTACATTTCTTGTTTAAAATTAAAATGAGGTCTTGATATGTATTTGAACCAATTTTGATGTCTTCAGTTTAAATTTAAAATAATGACGGAGTAGCAACCAGAAACCAGTAATAATAAGTCATGATGTATTGACATATTTTGATGATTTCTTTGGGTCCAGTGAAACTGTTTCAGTCCAGTGATTCCTCCAAGATCACAGGACCAAATGACCAGTAATATCATAACACTTATCAGAATTTTTACTTGTTGGTGCACAATACTTTTCTGGTCAGACTAAATGAAATCAGTAATTTCCACCAACCTAAAGTTTTATTTAACTTAGGTCAATGACTCAATGTTCAACTGCCAATACTATAGTAATATAAGGCAGGCCGCAGACAGTTCACATAACAATTGTTTTCTGTGATAATTTTCTTCAAATTAACCCGGTGAACCCTGGACAAAGTCCATCAAAATTGCTGTCAGTCCAGTGACTTTTAGAATGTACGTACCGAGTAGTTTGATAGTTCATCAACTAAATCATTAAAATAGCATCATATTTTAACAAAATTGCCAAGAATTATTAAAGTCCAGTAAACTTTTATTTGGTCCAGTAAAAAATTCCATTTTGTTGTTTTGAATGTCTTGTGCTTATAAATGAGTTTGTCATAAAAATGTACAACAAATCTTACCTGTGTTTCATAGAAGAAATCACCAGGAAATAATGAACGTAAAGATCTATCTGAAATTTAGAAACAATTTGGATGCTTTAAGACCAATAGTCGAAATTAGCACTAGACCTACAGCAAAAAACTTGTAAATTTTCAGTGGGGCTTGTGAAATCCATTTTTACTAGCCCAACATACTTGTGCACTTAAAACATGTCTGTCCTTTAGGAGTAAAACAAACACTTATGGTTTAAAATCTAAAATATGATGAGTGCTTGTAAAAATATTTTTGGGCTAGTAAAGATTTACTAATTACTAGCCCACCTTGCTTGTTAATTTTAATCTGAATTTCTCATATTAAGGCCGTCAGAATAAGTAACCTTATCACTGTTCCTGAATAAGCTAACTCACTGGATTAAACAGTTGCTAGTGGCATATTTCCATCTAAGACTGACAACTGCTGAACATGATTTTAAAATCAGTGATAGAAGGAAGAATGGCTGCAGAAATTATTTCAGGACCAAGCACCACAAAAGTATGGCCCCCATCATCCTGCAACCCCTTGGTCAACTGTGCTAGCCAGATGAGTTTATTGTCTTGATACAAAAATTTATATAAACAAGAGACATACAGACCTATTACACGACTAGTTAATATTTCTTTATCAGTTGGTCCAAGTTCTCGTCTTAAATGATTTGTAGGTATCCTACCAGCTGCAGCAGATTTCTGTCTATAGTCAACCTGTCATTATAAAATTATACATTTAAAATTATCAAAAATAATCATAAAGTTTTTATCAGATATGAAACAAATTTTACATTAAACATTTTGTTGTTTCAAAATCTAGATTGGCTTTTATTTAGAAAGTCATCATGAGTTTGTACCATAAATACACAATAGAAATGGCAAAGGAATCCTTTATTATAATGTAATGTGTATCTAGAATATAAGCACAAATTGAGCTTCCAATCGTGACCATGCATCATTCAATCTGTCTGCATTTATTGTATGTGTAAAATTTGTTCCATGTGACCATTTGCTCATTATGAGGACTGTATTTAGGATATAAAACCCCTTTCAGAAGATTTTTGTATTAAGCTTGTGTGCTACTGACTGATTTAGTTAGCTTGACACAATCATAGTTTTTCTACATATACCGTATTTTGACGTATAAAATACGCACTTTTTTTCCTCCAAATCTGACTTCATTTTTTTGATGCGTGTTTTATCCGTAAACAACGAAAAATCGTCGAGTCATAGACGAAAAATCGTCAAAATTTGCAAATGGCGTATTATTAAAAAGGGAAGTAATTCTGTAAAACCCGGACTAAAAACGGGTTAATGATAAAAACTAGCGATCGCGCTATTTGATCTGCCGATGTTTCTTTCATTGTAACGTTGTGAATGTTGTTTGTTAATTCATAATAAATTTTAATTTAGAAGTTAAATTATTAATAATTGCTGTCCATGTTTGTTGTTAATTTGTGTTCGTTTGTATAAATTTATGGGGTAAAAAGGTTTATGTTTAATCAAGCAATAACTCAATTTTACTTCCCAAGCATCATATCATATGATGTGTGAAAAACAATCAGCGAACAAAAGGATTAAATTTTTTAATATACAAACTTGACATATGTCAATTGTTATTAGGAAAGCATTGCAAGTTGGCAGTTAATTAATGCATATGTCGTCAATAAAAGGTATGTCAATTTGAGATGCTCTCATTATCAAACAATTGCCAAACAGTTTATTGTACTAACATTTTTTAAATTTATAAATATCAATAAACGATCTCATAATAAATAGGCATATAATTCAATTCTAATATGTGATTTAACAAAAGTTTAACAATTAAATCAATGTGTGTCTGCTCTTCGTATCTTTGAACTTAGTAACGGCGTATCGGCTTCTTTGATGTTTTACCGTCAACCTTTATTATATAGTGACGGTCGATGTCTTTGTAAATTATTGAGACCTGTTGGTCGGTTTTAAGTAAATAGAAAAAAATAAAGATTAGTGTATAAAAATATACATTTTTGGAAAGACAATTAAATTATAGATTCATTGATAACAATTTTATTACTGCGATTTTTATTTTTAAAAAATACAAGTTAATGACATGCTTGTAAAAAAATTATGCACTGTTAATAAATGAATTTAACTGAAAAAAATCAATGCGACTTTATCTGATAAGGTCATAGAATGAAATGGGTTAAAACACAGATTAAAATTGAATTATATTCCCAAATTTACAAGATTTTTATGGATATACATTTTGTATATAAATATAAACAATGTTAGTACACTGAACTGTTTGACTATGTTTGGCAATTGTTTGATAATGAGAACATCTAAAATTGACTTACCTTATATTGATTATAATTTTAAATTACCAATCACTTATAGATAAATGATTGTTTGGTTGATAGGCCGTAACACAGTAATTTTAAATGTGTTTCACGACAGAGTATTATTTTGCGAATCTATGAAACTTTTGATTTTGTCGAAAAATCGGCCGAAATTTTTCCTTACGACTTTACCGAAAAATCGTCAAAAAGTTTTTTTCTTCAGATTTTAGTCAATTTTTTTGGTGCGTATTATACACGAATGCGTATTTTATACGTCAAAATACGGTAAATACTTACTATTAGAGGTAGAAATGTAGCTGTAGGACTACTTTCTGTTTTACAAGAGACAGCAACAAGTACAGATGTATCACCAACCTAGATTAGAAAACATAAAAATATACATTTGTTTATGTCCTTGTAATATTCCTCCGATGAGAAGAAAGATCATACACATAAATTTAGTTCAAAACCCTTTATTAAATTTTGGAAATCAAAAATTAAACGCTCACATTATGCGTTTTTCTCATCACCAGAAAACTTCAAATTTTTCATTTCCAAAAATTTTGATGAAGGCTCTTGAGGAGAAAATTTAAAAAAGAGTTTTATACATTTGTTTATTTTTAAGCTCCTAGTTTATAGATTTCAACATGTATATATTATATTAACTTTTATGAAACTCTCAAATGATAAGAACTGCTGAAAATGACAATTTTAGAATGACTTGTATACAAATGCAGGGGTTGCGAAAACGCCGGACCGCCGGTCATGTCCGGCAAAATTCGTTTCGGTCCGGCAGTTTGATCGAGCCGTCGTTCCGGCCGACCGACGTTTTTTCTCACGACATTTTCACATTTTTCGCCGATAATTCGTACCATACTTTGGTTCGAAATCATACCAAGCCCAATCAGTGTGAACCATGTTAATCTCCCAGCGTGCGACCGACAATTAAGTTTAATTGACATGTAATTAGCTTGTAATCGCCGTGGGCAGTCTTATTTTTCACAACTCATATCTGAATTAACAATCGACGATCAATTAGGGAATTTAATTTTAGTATACTATGAAAATTTGTTTAACTCTTTTCCGCCGATTTCAAACTCTTTTGTCAAACAGTTTCACGATTTTATTGATAATTTTAGACGCCAAATAGCGTCTAGAAAAGTGGTGCGATATTTTCTCGCATTTAAGAACTTTTAATGTGATTTTTGCCGTTTTAGTGCGGGAAATCGCGGAAATCGCGTCCTAGGAATATTCCTGTTAAATTTGTAATCCGGATTAGTAAAATTGGTATGTTACATCATGTAGAATCACAAACGGGTATATTATTGGTTAAAGGGTTAAAATCTTTTTATAGATATGATTTGAGAAATTTTGAATTTTGATGCCACAATGAAAATTCTCGGTTTTTTTTTTGGCCAATCGGAGAATTTCTTCCACTGTAATCAGAAAAAACTTATAATTTACTTGTGAATGGGAGAAAATCTCTCACTAAAAATATGACCTAGGAATATCCCTGATGTTTGCTGTCGGACAGTAGTTAAAGAAAAAATTGTTGTTGTTTTTTTTCGGACTGGCAGAACTGTTTCCGGACTGGCAATTTTTAGTAAATGCCAGACCGGATGACTGGCAGATTTTTATCACTTTCGCAACCCCTGCAAATGAAGAGGATTTTATGTATAACACTTACCCAATTAGTGACATTATAGATGTCTAGATTGTAGTACATTTAAATAAGATATTTTTACACATACATGTATGTAGGCATGAAAAATGGCAGCAGAAAATATTACAAAACCTTACTCAAGGAACATGTATGTAACTCCTTATAATCATATACACACTTTTGGGGGCCGACATTAAAGGTTGTCTTATTGCCCCTGACAACCTATATTTGGATTTTGGCTACTTTTTATTGTTAATTCGCGGAAAACCCGAGCGGGGCCGAAGGCCCGCGAGGGCTTTGAGCGCTTTTAGACAACGTGTATGACGTACGTTAATTCTTTAAAATTGAAAAAAAAAACGATAAAATTAATGAAAAATATATAGTCCTATGAGTTTGAAAAACGTCTCCAGTATATGGGGGCCGCCATTTTCATCAATTTTATTAGACGCTTAATCAAACATCTGCTAATCAAGATTAAAGACGCTCTATAGAAAATTGCACAACAAGCGTTCAACGATTCGGATCAATAAATGAAGCAACTGGCGGCTTTTCATTGGATAAAAATATTGGCAGCTTACTCGTGGCCTTTTCCGCTTACAAAATAATTTCAAATGTGTTTTTTTACGATGCTTATTCCAAGATAACAATCCAAAATATATTTGGTCGTTTTATTCGTTCGTTTCCTCATTAAAGTATTTTTTATGACTTTTTACATTGGAAATACTTACCAACGCACCGTTCGTGACGTCGCTAAGAGACGTTCATGATAAAACCGGCACGTTTCCGTAACTTAACGTTACGGAAAGAGGAAAACATTTCTATCTTCATAAAATAAATGAATGTTTTATCGAGGCTTTTTTATCCTCATCTTTATTCATAAGATAAATAAATATGTACAATACATTTCTTTCAGAATTGAAATATGATTCCGACATAAAAGAATGAAATGTTGTCTGATTTTTCTGAATGCAATAAATTACGCAGTTATCTCCCCTAGCTTATCTAATTAATAGGCCCTCAAACAAAATAAATCCTTCACAGCGCCGAATTTCTTTTCTTTATTTTATTTTGCCAAAGTAACAATCTTATCTTATTATTTTTAAGTAATACATGTAAGTCTGTTTTCCGCGCCATAGGTAGCACCTAAGTTCATATTAAATATTTGGTTCGGGCAAGAAAAATATATAGCTTGTAGTCCCACCAGCAACTTAGTCAAGAAATTAATGTGGAGCTCTGCTGCCTTCTCAATAATTTGTAGACATGCTGATGCAACTAACAGAGCAAACCAAGCAGATCTGTTTCTATTTAGAATGATGGTTGACAACATCATGAAGAATTACAGTAAACATGAGTAAACAGATACTTATTGTTGTTGTTGTATTTCTAATACGCTATCGAAGTAGCTGATAGTCTCTATGTGCATAATACTTAGAAAATGTAAAAATCACCTGAGCTACAACTGCACCATCAGCAAATTTGGCCATTTTACCAAATTCTAACTGTAAACTGAAACAAACATGATAAACAAACGTAAGAATATTTAAAAACACAATCTAACAGTATGATAAATAAAATTGAAATCATATTTAGAGTTAGAAATTACGACACAGAGTCAAACTTGACAAACAAAAATTAGCAACGGAACATCGCGAATTCTAATGACATTATCATCAAACCTTACCTCCATTGACTGTTTCCTTTTAAATTTACATCACATTTCCTGTATGATTTGTATCGTTTCTGAACACATATGTTTTTGTCAAATGTTACCTTTGGAAACAGAAATTTTAATGTTTTTCTGCAGAATTCTCTGCGTTTCGCAAATGACATGGGCAGCGCCATCTTGAATTTGTTACATGTCGGCACTAAATTATTATCTACGGCCCTTAAAATTTTCCGCAGAGTAAGACTTGTAAACGATATTTCATTTCATGACTACCAATGTATTTTATTAAATCCAGCTGCATCATGACTAAATTTAATATTATAACATGATTGCTTAAAGTCCATTTTTGTCACATTTAAGAAATCATGGATTTTTATGGATTTTTTTATATATATTTAATACTTTTCCAAAGACTTATACAATGTAGATTCTGCATGAAGGGTCGTTGTCTCTAATTTTGCGAAAAAATGTCGATTTTTTTAAAAATACTTGCATAAGTCAGTAATCAGGTTTCATGCTTAGCCATCCATTGCTATGATATATGTGGAAAAAAATTGTTAAAACATTACTGAATGAATAAATGAGTTAGTCTAACGTCTCAGCATTCTCGTTCCCAGAGTCTATAGTAGGATTCTCAATATAGTATTGATAATCCTACTAGACTCTGGGAACGAGAATGACGTCTCAGTGGTGTCATCATATTTCAAGCCAGTTCACTTATTTTGCAGTTTTTAGGGACATTTTAAACTGTAGCATATTCATTGCATTAAATAAGGGGAATAAGGGGATTAGGGGAGTGGGGTGACATACAAGCAACTTTAAGCAAGAGAAGGAAGTGAGATTAATGGATTAATACAGATTATAAAAAGGGGAAAAGGGAGGTAAGTGCACAAAAATCAAGACGACTCGACGCACACACTTCGATCTGTGTTCTCAGGTCCAACGAAACAAATATGTACAGTCGAAGTTGTGATAACGACCACCTGATCAGAGCGACCACCTGCCGACAAAGACCACTTTAAATTCCCCCGATCAAATTTATTCTAAAATGATACTGTCCGTATAGCGACCACCTGTCCACAACGACCACCAATTTTGGTCCTGTCGAACGTAAAAACCTAACCGCAACGACCACGCGTATTTGAAAATTTTATAAATTTCCGCTAAAATTTATTTGATTGACCATCGATTAACAAAAACTATGTTGTTGTAGTAGTTGATTATATGAAATTATTGATGTATTTCTGACATTTGTTTTGGTTAGCTAGAATGGCAGAAATGTTAAACGAATGAAGTAATAGATGTAAATTATTAGTTATCTGTCTAAATGGTGTTTTATATTTAGTTAATTACCGTTTATAATTTGTTAGCAGTTTATACAAAGATAATCAATGCAAATTACTCATGCACAAATAAATGTCAAATATTTTATTGGAGACATCGAAATTGCTGAACGTGCAATTAACACAGCTCCATTATCACGCACATGACTTTTTGTGATAAGTAGAAAAAAATATCTAAGCAAACATGTATGGACCTGTATTTCAGTTAAGTTATGGGCATTCTTGTTCCAAGAGGCTATCAAGACTCTCGATACTAGCATCTTGATAACCTCGGGGTACGAGAATGAGATAAGGATTGCAAGGTTACTGTTATTGGTCATATGGATGACCATTATTGACATGGGTTGCTTGAAACACAGGTCTTAGAATCCACAATCCTTGAAACTTATCACAAAAATGTCGCGGACAAATACATTTGGTCATGCCCAGTAAAATTAAGTGCAACGATATGAAGGTAGTTTACACCTACGCGTGAAAAAATAGTCTAGCTTGTAGTTAACAATATCGGACAGCACAAGAAAATAGCTAAATGTCCTGACATATCCAACTATATTGATGAGTAAGGAAAAGATTAGATGACAAACAAATGTAGAATAATTATAAGGGTGGGGATTTCAAAATACAATATAGTTCAGGGGCGGATCCAGGATTTTTTCTAGGGGGGGGGGGGGGGTCCGACCTTTTCTAGGGGGAGTCCGAACTTTTCTAGGGGAGTCCGAACCTTGAACCACAATCACATTATACACATTTTGCATAAAAATGCAACATATTGATAATAAAAATTACATTACCATTAAATCTATGTTTTAAGCACCGAGAAAAATTGCTTCATGCTACTTATAAATGACTTACAGACAAGAAATACACCAATGGACAGGTACATTATCCAAATTCTAGGGGGGGGGGGTCCGGACCCCACTGACCCCCGCTGGATTCGCCAATGTAGTTTCACTGAACTCTTAAAATCGTTTCATCTTAATACACTTTAAATAATATTTGGTAATCTTTGTCTACATTGGTGAAATAAAAAAAAATGAAGATACCGGTTCTCGTCTTCTATTTAGGCTCGCCTTACTTCCACCTACGAGCACTACTAATTTAAAACCTACGCTTAATTGATAGGTAACGGACAACTAGCGTTAGCGATGACATATTCTAAAATTCCATTTAAACACAATTTATCTAACATTTATGCTAATTATTCGCGTGTATGTAAATACCAAGGTATTTATCTAGTTTAAAAATGCTTCGTAATATCGTCTGGCATTAACTGGCAATGATTATAATTACTAGACACTTAGGTTATCGTCCAGGGCTGCGTTCAGTTAGCAGTTAGCCAAACACAGTTATCGTTATGAACGGTTAATTGAACGACCCATTGAAGTGCGAACGTTTAAAGATGGCGGACAAGGGAGTCGTTACTTCTATTTTATTAGAAGAATTCGGAGAGGAGGACTTGTTTTTCTTGTTTACTCGTTTTTTCGTAAATGTATTGATCTAAATCAACGGGAGTAACACCGCCGACTTCGTTAAACCTAATCAGGAATTTAAATTTATGTTTTTTTCCGTCCGTGCACAGGCGGTACAAACAAAGTTGTATACACATTATTGCTAAACAGCACGAACTATGAATTAAATACTACTGTTCTTTTTTACACACGTTTTCATTGAAACAGTGAAAGTTTGTTTGTACCGGTGGGGAAAACCCAAATATTTAAATTTCGGATATTGTCTATTCGCTATGGCAGTTACTAATTTGCAAAATGTACTGGAACTATTTTGTTTCAGGTTGTTTCATATTCGCATACTATATACTAAAACCGTTAGCTGTTGGCCTTAAACGTTTTCCGCTAACAGGCCGTTCAATTATGACTGTTAGCGAACGTTACAGAACGTTACAGAACGTTCGCGGTAACTGAACGCAGGGCTGAAGCCTGTTCAATTACCCTAAACGTTCCAAAACATTCCGTAACGGTACATTCGGTACTCCTCGGCCATTCGCTGCGAATAATCTCGGACATATTTAGACGCTATTTTGAAACTACCGGTGTTGAAGTAAACAATTATACGATCGTTTGAGCAATGAGTGATGTTTCGTTTTTAATCCATAAATTTTGAAACATCACTCATTGCCTTAACGATCGTATACTTGTTAATTAGATAAGATTATTCGCAGCGAATGGTCGAAGAATTTCGAATGTATCGTTACGGAACGTTTTGGAACGTTTAGAGAACGTTTAGAGTAATTGAACAGGCTATTGGTAAGTAAAATACGTTAGGTAAAACTGAATAAGGTTGAATTTCTGTAGAGACATGCATGTGTTGCAATGTCTATCTTGACGCTATCCCTTTTGTTTGAACTGGCAAAAATTGTACAAGACTAATAAAATGCTAAAACAAACCCTGGCACTATAAACTTCAATTGATTAATGAAAAGTCCTTGATAATTCTAAAAATCAAAGTACTGACATAACCGCGGAACGGTGCTACAACAAATCATGACGCTATATTTTAGTAAAAACTTAAAAACGTGTCTTTTTATAGCAGTGTATAGTGTCGTACAATGAATGTTGAAAAGGGACGTAAAGCAAACCAAACAAAAGCAAACAATTGCTGACCAGGATATTACATAAAGCGGACACCAGAGGCTGAAATAGGCAAAATTTATAGCAGTGTATTTTTTTGTTTGCCATCAGTGGAATTATTTTGTTTATAGTCTTCTTTAAGTCAATGTTTGCTAATGAATGTTGTATCAAAACGTATGGCTTAGCATGGCGATTCTTCATAAACATTGCTTCATGTTCTAAAGTATGCAGAGTTAATGAAATAAATGCGAGTTAAATGAGAAAATAAAATCCAAATCCTTTTGTTTGAGTTTAAGTTCAATTTTAACCTAAAATTTCACTATGATGTCTGATACCATTATCCGTGTCTTGTCAATAAATATCACCACTACATTCAGTATTCATGCACGACCCACGATATTGGTACTAATACTACTGGTATCAATGCACGGCCCTCGATATTGGTACTAATACTACTGGTATCCATGCACGGCCCTCGATATTGATACTAGTACTTCTGGTATCCATGCACGGCCCTCGATATTGATACTAATACTACTGGTATCCATGCACGACCCTCGATATTGATACTAATACTACTGGTATCCATGCACGGCCCTCGATATTGGTACTAATACTACTGGTATCCATGCACGGCCCGCGATATTGATACTAATACTACTGGTATACATGCACGGCCCGCGATATTGGTACTAATACTACTGGTATCCATGCACGGCCCGCGATATTGGTACTAATACTACTGGTATCCATGCTCGGCCCGCGATATTGATACATGTTCTTATACTACTGCAAGAAAGCTTAGAAAACATAGAACTGAAACAAAATAATCCCAAAGGTTTCGATCGAAACAATACTTACGTCGATTTTGCTCGTTTTAGTTTCGTATATACCCATTTTTGCGGGACACACTTCATGTATTAAAATTTTCTATACTTCAGCATTTCAGGAATGATTTTCAGTCTGCCAATACTGTTTGGTATGTCCTTGTTAAACAAGAGGGATTGCCAACTCGTGAAGCTGCTACTGTGTTTACTTCACACTAATAAAGTGTATTTTAACTTGTTCGATTGATATTCGGATATTGACATGCGGACCCGCATCTTGATACGGAGACGTGGAATAGCGGTCTAAAATAATTAACGAATATAGAATCAGCTGAATAGAATTTGGTAAAAAGTGATCAGATTAGTTATCTTAGTGTTGTTAAATCATGCTACTCTGTGAGTCAAACTTCGTACATTGGTAGTGTCAAGTTTTATGTGAGTTTGCCCGTGGGTATAAATGTGAAAATTTATGATATATTTCTAATACATAATGGCTAATTCCGTTTTTATTCAGTCTCCAATACAATTTATACAAACGCCTGGTTACTACACTAAAATTAATTTGTTAATTATGTGAAATAATGCGTTTTTATTGATGATAATTACAAATTATCTGTAAATCAGAGGAGACTCATTTAGTACTGCTGCTTATAAAATAACTCACAGTTTCCAGTTCCTGGCACTTTTTCCACAAACATGCAGCCTGGTTTTATTTTTCTAATCTGTAAGTATTCTATAATTTTTATTTTATTTGTTTCAGTTATTTTTTCAAAGGTATTATTCAATTCACCGGTTGATGAACAAAACGTTTTTCGCTTAATGGCGAGCTGTTTTATTTATTGTATTATTATATGAACAAAAATGAGTTTTAGAGAGCCATTTTCTAAATTAAGAAGATATCACCAGTAAAATTTACACGTCCTTGTTGGGCGTCGGGGTAATAATCTTCCATGATATTCCGTAACAAACACCATACACTGTTTTTTCACATTTGATGTTTCCATATTTTCTCAGAAAACTTAAATTTCAGTAGACAATAATAGACATTTTTCATTAAAAACTAAATTTTGACAAAAAGGGTGATATTATGAAGAACATGCTTGAAGACTTGTATTAAAATGTATATTATTTTTAAAACTAACAACCTGTGAAGTATATGTATATCTGAGTATAATTGAGAAAATAAAATTTTACATGATTGTGTAAAGAAACTTGTAAACCACAGTGTATTTGAATTTAAAAATTTTGATTTTTAAAATGCATCAACTCTTGATTCAACTGACACTGAATTTATTTTACTCACAGTAAAATAACTTTGGTTCAACATGCTTCGCATCGATAGATCATTAGTTATACATGTATAGCCTTTTTCTAGAATTTTAAATTGAACAGTCATTTTATAATCACTTTTAATAATATGGCAATTGAATGGCAGTTGCGAACACATACAAATAAAGAAGTCAAAACTATAAGGTTCAACCCTAAATTGAGTTCAAGTGGCACACAAGCTAAGTTCAATTTAGTCTCTTTTTTGTCCAATAACTTGCATAAAAGACTATAAATGTGTTTCTTTCCTTCTAAGGACATAATTTATGTTATCATGGCTATGTCTATTTGTACATGATTGTACAAAAATTTAAGTATCTTAGACCGTACCAATGAACTGTCGATATGCTATTATGTTTGACAAAAGTGTTTATACATTTTAGGGGTGTTACGGTTAACCGATATACCGGTTAATATTGCAATACGAATTCTAACGGGTTTTACCGGTTCAATTTTCCTTGAACCGGTTTTTGCAGTTATGTGTCGTACTGTTTGTTTTTATCATAATCTGAAAGTTAAATGTTAAAAAAATGTTAAAATGTATTGAATACTTTAGAGGCTTTAGATGCCCACATGGAAGATTGGATTTATCCATATGTGTAGCCTCTAAAAATAAAGTTTTTATTATCAATATATTATTATATAATACATGAAATAATCTTACTGTGCTTTAAAAGGTTAAACATTAGATCAAATAAGAGAAAAAGTGTTTTCGAAATTCATTTTGTAAAACAAGCATTTTTTTCTAACATATAGATAATTTTACACTAGTAATTCAAGCATTTGAATAAGAGAGCATTTGGATTACCCATATGCGTATTATGCTGATCTAATTAGAACGAGGTACATGCATTAATTCACGCTTTGCATGTCTAAGCAAAAAATCGGTATACGTAATGCAATATATTGCAATATGCAAAACCCGTATTGTAATTCGGTTTTTACCGTATTGTTACACCCCTAATACATTTACATTTCATGTTATTATATACATTTCATCGAATAATATTATGCTTAAATGTTAAACTTCTTTCATATTTGGGAAAGTGGTTTATTTTTAGTGGGACGGAAATGAAGAGAATTCAAAAATGCATTTTAGATGAACCTATCGTCGCAAATTGGAATAGTTCCAAAATCACATCAATAGTCTTTATTGCAAGTTGTTGGACAAAATTTAAGACTATAGTGGATATTGTTCGTGTAGCGCATGGACTAAATTTAGAGTTGAATTTTATAGTCCCGACTTCTTTTGTTCGATGTTCTTACAACTGTGATTCATCTATACTTAACGAAACTTCTAAGTACTCCGATTTTAGTATTGTAAGAAGTCTTATTTTTCAACATTAAAGTCTGATCGATGATGGAAATGTGTTTTGGACCATACTGACCTTTTCTTTTATGGTTTTCATGCTACTTTATCAACGCAAAAGCATTTTCGTCGCGCATGCGTTGATTTGGGGGGGGGGGAGATTTTCTAATTGTTTTGATTATACAGAAAATAAGCAATTAGAAGTTTTATTCTGCAGGTGAGGCACCGTCTGGCAAAAGACCTATGGCAATTTTTCGTTTGTGAAGCGAATTTCGATCCATTTCTTGATTTTTCGTTGTGCATATCAACACACTAATGATTTTCATTAAAACCGACAACGTTCAATTTTTGCACGAAAAGCACGTGCGCATTAACGTTTTTATGCACATGCACGACAAAAACCTATTTTGCATCAATTAAGAAACATGAAAACCATGCAAGCAGACGACAATATAGTCCTGTACACATTTCCATTAACGATCGGACATAAATGTTGAAAAATGAAAATTTCTGACAACATTGAAATCGGTGTACTTAGAAGTTTCGTTAAGTATATGTGAAGTTGGTGAACAAAATTACAATACAACTAATATATCACGACTAACAATATTTTCTTTATTGTCTTCAGTTGTGCTGAGTCAGCTATCGTCGTTGACATGGGCGGCTGTACGTGTAGATGCACGAATCAGAGCACGTGAAACAATGAACATGAGGAGAAGCATGACAGAACAATTTAAAAAGCGAGATGAGGAAGTGTTATCTACGACAGAACTATTTAAACTGACACCAGGTAAGATTTGAGTGATACATTGTACACATTACATATTGACATGAAATTGTATTTCATGGTTTATGATTAAATACGTTGCTTTTCGATGAAAATATAAGATTTGAATGATGCACCATGTATACAGGGTATATTGTCACGTGATCTACAACAACAACCTATAAGATAAACTAACTGCTATATTTCTTTAACCGAAATTGATATTGTGTGATTTGATAGTTACTTTTAAATTCTTTGCTAAAATCGAACGGCTTAACATGTCATTTGTAGAAAAAAAATGTTTGCAAGGAATCAAGAAAAAATAACTATAAATTACATGCTAACATAGTCATATTTGACCATAGTAATGTTTTAGACTGTAATCATTATATGCACTATTTGAATCGAATCTTTTCTTTTTTTTCTGGTTGCTGCTAGTTTTTGATAGAATGTTTGTTTTTACATTAAGGAGATCGCCTGAATACATACCCTTATATAGACATAACATATAACTTATTATTGTTCTGCTATCGTTTGGGAAATGTCGACTTTATAACACTGAGTGGGCGTGACCGAGGGTATACGATAAGTATTAGTTAGATTATGTTTTCATTGCCCCGAGCACTGAACCTTATAGTAAAATGAAAACATAATCTAACTGGCTTAGCACAGCATTTTCCCCAAGTTCAACACGCTTCTATACTATACAATATAGTACATGTCTACTATCAACCATCCTCGACAGCTGATTGGACGAGGGGAAAATGCTATGTGCTAATAGCAATTAGATAGCCAGCTCTACGTTGGTTCAAATCGCATTCAAAATCGGTGTTTCCTTGAGCAAGAATCTTTATCATGATAGCTCAGTATTAATAGATCAGGAAGCAGACTCGGGAACGACTAATCTAATTTTGTAAAACAAACTTCACAATCAAGTTAAAATAAACCAATATCTACATTGACTTTGAATCGAACATAGCAAGCTACAATAGCTCTATAATTATGTAAGAAAGTTTTTAAGTTGCTTACTTAGGTTTAGTTTAGTGCATATAAGAAACGACTGTTAGATGACATTTCATTAACATTTGACTCATAATGGCGTAATAAAAACAAGCAAAAATTCAGCCATGAAGGCTGCAACATGTGCAATTGGTACAAGTTTATATTTTGATATCAATCCACACTAAAAATATTGTGTAAATAGTCTACATTAAGTACAATGCCTGTCAGTAATAGTTATATCCGTACGTCGTTAAAACGCTACCGACAATGACCGCTTGAGCTTTTTCTATATCGAGGGTTGCCCACAAGACTATAGTAACTCACTCTTTAACGCAATTGACTTCCTACAGTCTTGCGCGCAACCCTCGATATGTAAAGTGGAGTAAAATGGCTTTTGCCTGAAAAATGTCGGCAGATATAATAGTGAACTTTCAATTTTGTAAATTTAAAAATAAGAAGCAATGTAAGCAATCGCCATGGTCGATCAAATACTTTACATATATTACTCAAAGAAAGCATGCGTCGCTATTTTAAGATACAACCAAACAATTAATAATATGATAAATAACATTGTACGCACACGTTTTGTTAAAATGCGCTTGCTGTAGTGTGCTACCTAATATACTTTGTAATGTTCTGTTGCAGTACTAGTTGTGCATTTAACGACCGGACAAATCATAGGCGGATCCAAGGGGCGTACGCCCCCCTAAAGTTGCCCAAGCAGCGGTTTTTTCTATCATAAAATATGATATTTATACGAAATAAGTTTCAAAACTGAGAGTACTGAAATACATTGAACAAGCATACAATTAAAAAATTCCTTCTCATTATTGTAAGATTTTAACAAGATCCAACGGCTGTTAGAAAATTATATGATTTATCTAGAAACTTAATATTGTATATCCTGGGTAAGTATAGTTAAGGCCTTTGAAATGTACCAGAAATAACCAAAACTCAGAATTTTACGGGGGCCCCCGGTCACCTGGACCACTGGTCAGAACCATTCCGGGCCCATACGCCCCCTTAGAATCCCCATTCCGCTTGTTCATTTTACGCCCCCTCTAACTAGATTTTTCCGCCCCCTCTAACTAGAAATATTGGACCCGCCTATGCAAACAATCAGTCTCGTGTGACTATAACTGTTGAATTTGGCTTTAAACAATCAAAAATCGAACTAATAAAGGGATTATTATGTTATTGTTTAAGGTGAATCCATGGAAGAAGATTCCGAAACCACTGATGCACTTGGAGGTGTAGTAGAACGTTTACATGAGACGTACAATGGTTTAAAGGTTTACGACACCGTCGTTACTTTAAGAAAATCAAAGAATGGCGAGTTGACAGGTGATGCTAGTGGGCATTTTTATCAAAATATCGACGATGATATATCTACGACGGAAACAAAACTATCTCCAAATGAAGCGCTGCTTATTGCATTGGAAAAAGAGAATGACAATGAAGAAGACGCTAGCAATATTAATACGGATGAATTCATTTACGTTGATAAGAATGACAAAAACAAAGCTAAGCTTGTATACAGAGTATCGTACCTTGTTGATGGTTACAAACGTCCGTTCTATATCATAGATGCAAATACAGGAAAGGTTCTTCAGCATTGGTCTGGTTTCAATACTTATCCTTGTTGTGAAAGAAAGTACACAGCAATTGGTGGGAATGAGAAAATGGGTAAAATCACTTACGGAAATATGCCTTATTGTCTTACCCCGACCATTGTGAACGGTATCTGTTATTTAGAGAATGATTATGTCCGAGTTATAGACATGAACAACACACGGAACAAGAACATCACGGAAACTGCATGCTTTGTATGTGACCAAGGATACGGGGACGAGGTAAATGGCGCTTACTCTCCAGCAATCGATGCATTTTTCTATGGAACGGTTGTTGGGAAAATGTTTGAAGAATGGTTTGGCGGTACAGCTTTAAACGATAAAATCGTTTTGAGAGTTCACTTTGACAATAGCATGGAAAATGCTTTCTGGAATGGCGAGACTTCCACATTTGGTGACGGAGGTTCGTGGTTGTATCCTTTGACATCGTTGGATGTCGTTGGTCATGAAATTGGACATGGAGTTACAGAACAAGCGTCTGATCTTGCTTACTACGATGAACATGGCGGCGTTAACGAAGCGTTTTCTGATATAATGGGGGAGACAGCGGAAAAATATTTACTAGAGTCAGACTTTCTGACGGGTGGAACAATAATGAAAAATCGCTCTTCTCTTCGCGAGTTTGAATACCCTGACTCGGACGGTATGTCTATTAGCAATGTCCGGGATATGAACGAGTCGATCGACGTCCATTTCAGCAGTGGCATCTACAGACGTGTTTGGTATGTGCTTGTTAAGCAAGAAGGAATGTCAATTCGTGATGCTGCTACTGTGTTCCTTCACGCTAACAGGATGTACTGGCACAGTACTGCTTCGTTTTATGACTGCTCGTGTGGTTTATTAATGGCGGCCTTAGATCTTGGGCATTCAACTCTTCCATTTAACAAAGCCTTCTCGGACGTTGGTCTTGATCATTGCGACGTAGAATCACACATTCTAGGATTGAACAATAACAAAACTGTCCATGGTATTGAAGTTAGTGAAACTATTAATCCAATTTTCAAGATGAAAACTCCAGAGTGGGCCGATACTTTCATTGTTGATGCAACTGGGTCGACATGGATATCGGTTATGATTGGTGGATGGGAGGCTTCAAATGACGCATGTGGTGAAGAGAAAGGGGAAGTGATTGCTGAAGGTTTGAATACTGTTAAGGTGCCTGATGCCGCAGATAAACAATTTTACATGAAGCTTTCACCTCTAGCTTATAATGTCTCCAATGAAAATGGCAACAATACCATGTTCGATTCCAACTTCAACACGATTGAATTGACGGCTGGTTATTCTTGCCAACAAAACTTCTCAAGTTTTAATTGGATGTATCTACTTGACTGCGGAATGGAACTACCTGATTACTAGATCTGCGTCAGAATGTAAACCAGGCGTTGGCTTTTAGAGGATGTCGTGTCATGGAATCCTTGTTTTGATTACATATATATTGTATACGTTTTTTATGACTTAAGTACATTTAATGACTGTTTATAATCTTAATTTCAATAAATGAGCGCATTTAGTTTGGCGTTTTGTTAATGATTAGTTTTGTCAACCCTTAAAAATTCCATACTTACACATTCATTGTATTTTGAAACATTTTATGGTTGGTACATTATGAAGACTTAATGGAACAAAGGCTTTAGGATATAAAACTTTTAGATTCCAGCCATAAAGTCAGGTTATCATTCTAATATAATGTTCATGAATTTCAAACGCCATTATGCATGTAGAACTTCCATTATTGTAGCTTAAGCCATTTTGTGTTTTAATTCTGAATATCAAGTAGTAAAATATACTTAATGAAACTTCTAAGTACTCATATTTCAGTATTGTAGGAAATCTTATTTTTCAACATTAAAGTCTGATCGATGATGGGAATTTGTTTAGGACCATACTTACCTTTGCTTTCATGGTTTTCATGCTACTTTATCAATGCAAAACAATTTTTGTCGCGCATGCGTTGGCATGGGGAGATTTTCTAATTGTTTGATTGAACAGAAAATAAGCAATTAGAATTTTTAAGTCTTATTCTGCAGGTGACGCACCGTCTGGCAAAATACCTATGACAATTTCTCGTTCTTGAAGCGACATTCGAGCCATTTCTTGATTTTTAGTTGTGGATATCAACACACTAATGATTTTCACTAAAACTGACAAGGTGCAATTTTTGCACGATAAGCACGTGCGCATTTCCGCTTTTCTACACATGCACGACAAAATTAATTTTGCTTCCATTAGGAAGCATGAAAACCATGCAAGCAGACAACAGTAAAGTCCTATACACATTTCCATTAACGATCGGACATAAATGTTGAAAAATGAAAATTTCTGACAACATTGAAATCGGTGTACTTACAAGTTTCGTTAAGTATATTTGCATACTATAAAAACCTAGGTTATAGTGTTTTGAATTAAGAATAAGAACTGACCTTTGTGGTATAAACGCATTCAAGTACCTGCATTAATTTCTCGGAGTCCGAGTTCAAAGCGCAGTAGGTTACGCTTAAGATTTTGAATCTAGTGTTCTCGAAAGGGTTGCTGGTTCGAGAACACTCTGGCTGGTTATACCCTTCCATGAAATCTCGACACTAATAAAACATATGGAGATGTTTCAGCTATGAGAAAGAGTAAGTGTATGTACATGTACAATGATTAAATGGTATAAAATAGCACACAGAATAGCTTTTACTTGCACTTTCCTCTGTCAGAAAATTCGTATACAATTTTCCGCACAACAACTTGAATCCAGCCCCGTTAATTTGCGAAATTTGTTTGTGCGAAGACAATCAAATTTCACATGCTTAAGTGTGCATTTTCGGGAACTTGAAGAAAAGAACAAATTGAATTATTTTGATGTAAAAAAAAATATAAAAAACAAGCGTTTGTCGACCATCTTAAAATTAATTTTTTAGTTCATTTAGCTGTTTCATGCGCTATTTAATGCCATTTATTTACTGAATCACTGGGCATTAATCTAAGGGAATTATAACGCCGGATATTGGTATCACATTTAAATGACTACAGTATCATAATTTTGGTAAAAATAGTCATTTAATACAGCTAAAAAATAGGCTAACCTAGACAAAATTGCAAACGAATTTATTTTTGTACTATGTGAAAGTACATATTCATGTAAGTATCCCCAAAAATGTTGCACTCAAAAATTCGAGGGGAAAGTCCTTTTTTGGAGAAAATGTTGAACATGAACAAAAATTTGGATTAGCTCCCTTTACAACTGTCTATTATCTTATTCCAGACAACCATAGGCGATGATTGTATGCAGACATATTCACTTTGCTTTCATAAACCAATGATATCCAATCTGCCTCTTATATTCAAAGTCGTATAAAATACACAAATCAAACTTTCTGAAGAAAGAAATTTCTGCATGCAATCATCGCATCGGTTATCTATGTAACATTGAATAAATGGAAAAACATAAATTTGACATATTATAATTTTATTAATGTGAATAACTCAACAGATCATTTTATCTATCAAAAATTAAAATAGTAAATGAATATAGAAGAGAATAAACCAAAGTCACTTTGTAGATAAAACAGGTTTTGGAATATAAGGGCGCGATCGATGGCTGCTTGATATTAATTTTTTACATAACTTTTTAACTATTTAGTCACAATATTACAATCAGCAATACTACAGCAAGTCCGGAGTTACCGACCATGTATAATGGCAGCAATTGGCAATCTCCATCGCCTAAAGTTAAAGTTTCTTTAGTCAAGATCTGACCCTGGGAAAACAGTGGCCATAAAATAAAAGATACAAAATTGCAATAAAATGTTCATTTAACTATCTGAAAGCAGCGGAAGAAAGTCCTCTGAACGCACAACACAAGCAGTATACCAGAACGTTATCCATTAGGCTAGGAGTGTAGATCCATACTTCATTATCCATCGATTGCACCAAGTCCAGTCTATCACCCTTGGTATTGTTTGGAAGTCTCGTTATTGTATTCAACAATAAGTAAGTATTACATTCTTTGAAAATATACAGAAAACACCCGAAAACACTGTCCGATAAAGATGAGGGTCACAATGTATTACATAGGTTATGGGTGGGAGGGTTTTTTATTCAGCTCAAAAAAATTAAAGAAGAATTTTCGTACCTTCTTTGGCCAAGTTTGAACGTTGAATGAAGGACTTCCGAGCGGGCTGAAATCATGTGACACTTGGTCAGTGTAGCAGAACGTAAGAATTATATCAACGTGACATACAATTGGTTACCATAGTGGAGAATAAACAAAACATGGTTCCTGGGATAACAAACAAATATGCATTACGCATATTTGCTATTATCCCAGATAACCATAGGCGATGATTGTATGCAGACATATTCACAAATTTGCTTTCATAAACCAATGATATCCAATCTGCCTCTTATATTCAAATCGTATAAAATACACAAATCAAACTTTCTGAAGAAAGAAATTTCGACCTGCATACAAGCATCGCATCGGTTATCTATGTAACATTGAATAAATGGAAAAACATAAATTTGACATATTATAATTGGGCGGGGCTTTAGCCACGTCCAGAGTTAACAAACCGTAATTTCGGCTCCGAGCATTGAATTTAAGCAAAAAACCCGATCCACTCCGCATATCATTACTGCAAAATTGATTCGGATATTTCGGGTTAGTATGTTATCATGATAATCGCCTGCGACTTATTTCCATAGATTAGATTTTTCATCCGGCAATAGAGCAACGACTAAAACACGCAATGGAGAATTGACAAGTCGACCTAATTCGGTTAATTACAGTTTCGCATAATGGCGAGAACAGGACTTCCGGTTTAAATTCTATGACGCTTAACATAAGAAATCGTCTCGTATTAGAGGTCGTTATCGTAGTTATGTTGGAGATTTTTGTTGCGTGCCTGGTTGCAACAATTCAAGGAGTAAATGTGCTCGTGAAATGAAGAAAATATCATTCACCAGATCCCTAAAGAATGAATACGAAGACAACTTTGGTTGGATCGAATTCGCTGTGCCGTGGAACTGTGAACGAGGTCGATGATGGAAAAGTTTTTGAACTAAAACATCTCTCTAGAATTTACTCAAAACACTTAATTGGAGGTAAGCCACCTTTATTTGATATTTCTATATCATTTCAATCGGATTGATAGCGAATTGACTTATATTTCTCTAACAGGAACTGCGGAAGTCATCCACAGTGCACGAAGCTTAAGGGTTTTAAGCTTGACACTTTGGTAAAGTGGTATATTTGTTGACTACAATAAGTTAGTTCTGGTTTATGTAATGGAGGTATACAACAGTCAGCTATATTTTAAGACCACATAAAATAATATCAAAACTCAGATGGTTTTGGGTTTGATCACATTTCGGTCCATACATGTGTAACGTGTACCGAGCGTGTATCTAATCAGGTAGGTTAATGAATGAATTAAGTTGTAACTCACCCCCTTGTAGGGTCAGTCATAAAGACAATATTATATAAGAATTTTCCTCGTCTTGCTTAGACTAATGATTGGAGAAATAAATGATACAAAATGATAGGATAGAACAAGAAATAATCACAGTTAATTACATATATACATATACGCTATCCACAGACACAACTTAATAGATCAAGCTCCAACTTCTTATGAAGTTACAACTTATAGGAGTTCCAACTCCAACATCAACAATAAGTTCCAAACTTACGGACAAACCATATATACACATGATCCGAGCGGTAACAAAGAAACTCACACAAACTATCATACAAGGCTGGGGTATCAACGCACGAGGTGTTGGAACTACCAGGAGTTCCAACCAGAAACAAATTCTACCAATCCGTCAACTGAACAACCAATAACCCACGGCAACACATACTTAATCGCTACAAACAAGTTCGAGCCTCAGCACAAGAGGCGTTGAAACCACCAGGAGTTATAACCAACATCTTCCACAACACACCAGGTTCTATGACTAACCTGCGGTTTCAACCCGAACTCACCAAACCACGACGTTCTAACAACGACTCTCTCTTACACTGCGACCCGGTATTAGGTACTAACTATTCTAACACTCTCTTGGGCAAGCGCAATGCTTGAACAAGAACGCGAGTAGATAGATTTGTAGCGCCAGGTATACTGACAAAGTCCCAGTCAATTAAGAGCGATGTGAACCCTCCGGAGTCTCCTGCCAGACTCCCATTTTCTCTGTCGAGTATCGCCTTTTATACCCACCTGATGCCCACGCATACCGGAACTGAAATCTGATTGGTTCATACATACATTTGATGCTCTTTGGAACTTATGCACGGGAAGCACACCTGCAAGCGCCTACTTTGTCTTTGAATGAGCGTCTACCGTTACCCGTTTACAAATGTTACCTTGCTTACAAGGGAGGTAACCTTACATGGAGACGCTAAAATACAGTCATGACCGTTAACGTTACACTACCCACGCCTCCGGCTACATGCGTCCCGCATGTTAAATCTTAGATGATCTGAGCCACAACGACACAAATGAAACAAACATAAAACTGCTAATGAGATGCGTATTATTAACCAACTATGAAACAAATAATGAATACGATTTCAATGAAAAGGATGGACATGACAATTTATAATACAAAATTCTACAACAAGAAATATAAAGATACAAAGCAAATAATGAACTAAAGTATGATCACACATAGAGACGCAACAAAATAACACAGTAAAACAATCAACTAGATACATGACATGAAACTGATTAAACAAAATTCTCCACCAAGCATCTGATGGTGATACAACCCTCATGAAACATTCTCATAGATGTCTAAATCTGCAGTTCTAAAGACTTAAATTTCAAACCTAAAGTGTAAACTAACATTTTCGTGTTTCAGCTCCTCGATCTGCTTTTCTAACTAAGACATATCCACAGAACTCAAAGTTACAACTTAACAGAATACAAAACGTAGGATATGGGTTCTGACTGGTAATAGTCAGAATGATCCCACCGCGCTGCCACCAAATTTGTAACGTGTACCGAGCGTGTATCTAATCAGGTAGGTTAATGAATGATTTAAGTTGTAACTCACCCTCTTGTAGGGTCAGTCATAAAGACAATATTATATAACAATTTTCCTCGTCTTGCTTAGACTAATGATTGGAGAAATAAATGATACAAAATGATAGGATAGAACAAGAAATAATCACAGTTAATTACATATATACATATACGCTATCCATAGACACAACTTAATAGATCAAGCTCCAACTTCTTATGAAGTTACAACTTATAGGAGTTCCAACTCCAACATCAACAATAAGTTCCAAACTTACGGACAAACCATATATACACATGATCCGAGCGGTAACAAAGAAACTCACACAAACTATCATACAAGGCTGGGGTATCAACGCACGAGGTGTTGGAACTACCAGGAGTTCCAACCAGAAACAAATTCTACCAATCCGTCAACTGAACAACCAATAACCCACGGCAACACATACTTAATCGCTACAAACAAGTTCGAGCCTCAGCACAAGAGGCGTTGAAACCACCAGGAGTTATAACCAACATCTTCCACAACACACCAGGTTCTATGACTAACCTGCGGTTTCAACCCGAACTCACCAAACCACGACGTTCTAACAAAGACTCTCTCTTACACTGCGACCCGGTATTAGGTACTAACTATTCTAACACTCTCTTGGGCAAGCGCAATGCTTGAACAAGAACGCGAGTAGATAGATTTGTAGCGCCAGGTATACTGACAAAGTCCCAGTCAATTAAGAGCGATGTGAACCCTCCGGAGTCTCCTGCCAGACTCCCATTTTCTCTGTCGAGTATCGCCTTTTATACCCACCTGATGCCCACGCATACCGGAACTGAAATCTGATTGGTTCATACATACATTTGATGCTCTTTGGAACTTATGCACGGGAAGCACACCTGCAAGCGCCTACTTTGTCTTTGAATGAGCGTCTACCGTTACCCGTTTACAAATGTTACCTTGCTTACAAGGGAGGTAACCTTACATGGAGACGCTAAAATACAGTCATGACCGTTAACGTTACACATGTTTATCTGCTATTGACCAAATTGTATGGAAGCATTCGTTTTGATAGCATAGCTGTCATTGATTAAGCTAACGCATATCAACGACATCCATATATATTGTGAAATTAATATCAAGGTTACACCGATATATATTGATACCTTCTCTGCAGTTCTACACAGACCATTTATGTTGACATAAACTAATTATAGTTGTATATTTATTATGAATAATATAGCTTGGGTTGACTAGAGCTTTTTTATCAATGGGGGTGCCGTCAATGTTTTAGACATATCAGTTAATATTAGGACAGCACTCCTGTTTCCGCTTACATTAGAAAATTAGTCACATAAATACAGTGATATCGTTGGAATTGATGAAAGCTCCATTTGAATTTGACAGATGTCAACTTGTAAAGAGTACCAGATTTCTTGTTTTCGCGATTTTTTATCTATGTATGTATGATATATGTTGTTGTGTCTTACTTTTAATTAAACTGTAATTTATACCATGTATTATTTCAGAAATCAAGGTTGACTTTGCAAGCCATCCAGTATATGTGCCAACTGTATTCCCAAGAAATTCAACAAAGAAGGGAAAACAAAGACATCAGTTATAGCAGGTGAGAATGAGTTGAATTGAAAAGAATTAAATGTGTTGTTTGTTGTCAAGTAAGATCAATACTGGTATGCGAGCAGAAGCCGTGAATGAGTAGTACCTGTGCTTTTGATTTTATACGTTTTATATGCTTTCCAGAGGAAAATTAAGAGTTTATATATATATATTACCAGGTATATTCAATAAGACAAAATTAAACTGTGTACAATTAATTACAACAATCTGATAATTATGACGGAAAATATTTACATTTATGACAACAAATTTAAAACATCTTGAGGACGTCGCCATGACAATTATTGCATTTCTAAACAACTTGACTACTTTTCTTTTACTCATGCTAGATAACTGTTCCACAAAGAGTTGATAACTACTCCATAAACTGAGAAAAAAATAACATTTGTCACTAATTTTTATAGAATAGTAAGACTTGTTGGAGCCACATATAAAACCTATGTCACTTGATTATATGTCTAGTGGGTTAATTTATCACTATTTCATGACTACAGATTGTTGCAAAAATACAAAATATGTATTCAACAATATTTGTTAGAATGTGCACCCCAAGTTCATGCCATTTACTTTATGTAAATTTATATGAAGTTATGGGCAATTTTATTGATTTAAAAATACTTGTGCTGAATGGTGATGTTTATGTCTTTACCTTTCCAGAGGAGTTCACTCCATCACTACAAGTGAAGAAACCTCTTAATCATAAATGCCTACTAGAACTTGGCAGACCAAAGAAACTAGATTACTGTTCTGATAACCATAATGCAGTTAGGTGTTCAGATCATAACTATGTCAATCCTCAAACCCACTAACTTGAAGTTACTGTCAAATCTCTTCAGCAAGAGAATTCCAAGATCAAATCCAAGCAGTTAGGGCTAAAGAACGTAACGGACAGCCCAGAACAGTTTAAGTTTTGGACCAATTTACCCAATTATGATGTTTTTGAAGCCCTGTGTTCTTATTTGAAGACAAGAATAAATAATGAGAATTTGTGTTATTGGAAGGGCCAAAGTACTGGTAAGGAATCGGCATTGAACAAGAGAGGACCAGATAGAAAACTCTCATTTGAAGAGAAATTCTTCATTGTACTAGTGAAATTAAGAACAGGAAATTTTAATGAAGACTTGGCCTTATATTTGACATCAGCTTAGTTCATGTATCAAGCATTTTCACTACCCATATCGATTTCTTTTTGAAATGCAGTCATCTGGCTTGTACAAAGCTGGGTGTTTTGAAAGTTTATGGATTGTAGTGGACTGTACTGAACTGATGATCAGAACTTCATTTAACTCGGATGCACTGAAAGATACTTTTCGAATTATAAACACTATGATTCCACTAAATTCTTGGTGGGAATATCTCCAAATCTCAGTTATTTTTTTCCACAAACCTGGGTTGGAATTGCTTTGAGGTGCCATATCCAATGATTTACAATTAGGTATTCTGTGCTGGCTGACTGTGGATTTAGTGTTGCTGTCGATTTTAAAAGAAAGGTGTTAAGGCCACAACAAATTGATCTTATGTTCTATGGATTTTGTCCGAAAAAAATTGGAGCGAGCGAGCGAAAAAAAAAAAATATTTTTTTTCCATATTTTGTATTTTGAGAAGTGAGCGAGGAGCGAAGAAAAAAATTTGTGCGGTTTTTATTTACTAAAAGCTAAAAAAGCATAGAAAATAAGGACTTTCTTAAAGAAAAACATTTAAAGTTCATATATAAATGCATAAGAAATAACTTTATAGTGTCTATTAGTCACTATAATCATTTATATTGTCTTTATGTGTCATAATCATGCATATTTAAATATGAATTCTGCTTATAAGGTGTTACTATCATAAATAATAATTATTTATATTGTTGGATTAGAACTATCATTTAAGAAAGCCTTTGCTATTAGGGTTTTATAATGATGACCTAGACATATCACAATATCTCCAATAGGGAATACATGTAGTAAGTTATTATATGAAATAACTGTATTTGGACCAGGGCACTTTCTTTACCATTCTAACTACATGTACTCCATATTCAAACATTAATTATTATGAAATCTTAAAATAATATGACATGACTTTTAAATATAATTAAATATAATATTCTATACCCATTTATGGTGTAATCAAATAATATTAATCAGCTCTATGCAATATAAAGTAAGATAATAATTACTTCAGATTCAAATTAAATTGTATTTAAAACTAGTAGTGGTAAAGAGGTATACACCGCCGTGAATGTAACAATAAAGCTAACTTCATTTGTATTTGGTATTTCTTTAAGAATACTGGATAACATAACTAGGAAGCACATAATAATAACAATTGTCAGAAACACACTAAAATTATAATGGACCAAACCTGCATACATTTTATGTATGAAAATAGTCTTAATAATTGGATAAGCTAGGCCATAGACTACAAACATCCAACATTTAATTGAACAACTCTGAAAAGATAGGATCAGAACCCCTCTAAAACTATGAACCAAACCTGTTGACTTTGGGTGTATAAATTTAGTCTTGATAATTTGGTAAATTAGGCTATGGACTAAATAACATTCAACTAAACTTAAGTTAGCTTGAAGGAGAATTTTAAGATCAGCATCCCTACAAAACTTGAATGGACCAATCCTAACCTAATAACTTTTTATGAATGCATACAGTCTCATTATTGGGTAAGTCATTCTTAGAAGTAAACAACGTTCAATTATTCTCAAGTTGTCATGAAAAACATTTTTTGTTAGCACCCCTCTAAAATTATATTGGAACAAACCTGTTCACTTGTTTTTTTGTGTATAATCATATTTTTTCTAGTTTTGGTAAAATTATGCTATTTTTTTATATCTAAAATCCACTATAATTTAATTGAGCCTGTAAGATTAACTTGGGGTATCAAAATTTTTAAGAATGTAAACTTTTCTCCCTTTCCTACCTGCTCTCTAAGTAATGGATCGGCCTGCATTAGTTTTACTCTGTAAGGACATGTATGACGTCAAACATAAGCTGTGTAAAGTCTTTGTAGACGCTATGTCTACGTCACATTTAACTAGTGTGAAATCAATTTAAGAAGCGTAGAGCTCTCGCGTGTATAAAAGTTTATGAAAAGTATGCATGGTTGTATTTAAGAATTGTGAAAATGTATACGATATTATTTTATGGACTAAGACATAGTGTAGTTATCATATTTCTGAACAAAGGATTGTGCTGTTGTATTTTCTAAAGACGTATGTTAACAAGATTGCATAACTGTATTTACCGCCATAGTGAAATTAGGCTGATTTACATGAATATTTAGACCTGAAATTATTATTATTCTGTGTAATTTTACTTGGTTGAGTGCCAAATATTTTTGACATTTTCCGAAAATTTTGATGCGGTACAAATTTCAAGGTGCGGTACCAAAAAAAAAAATAAAAATATTTTTTTTCCATTTTCGGATTTTTAGGCGCGGGAAATCCGACGAACATAAGATCAATTTGTTGTGGCCTAAACTCCTCAACCTATATTTCAAAGGGCCGGATAGAGCTCAGATATCACAAGCGTGTTGATTGGAGAACATATTTAAGGCTCACATTCACGTGGAAAGGATGATTCAGAGAATAAAATCATTTTATTTTCTTGAAAGAACAATTTGCATGATATGCATGATATAATTGAACAAATATTCTCTTTCCATATTTAACCAACTTTTAAATGCCTGTTTTAAGAAAATAATCAATTGATATAAAAAAGAAATTATCATTTACATTAGACTGAGATGAAATTCTGTTGTAGAAAGCATAGCTAGTATTGTAATAATTAATGGTTATGTTGATATTAATTTTTAAGCTAACAACACTTTATCATATTGTTACATGTGCAATGAAACATATATAACACATTGCGTTGAAGTCATCCTTGATTTGCTGTATATAACTATATATAAAACATGAAATATGTTAAGTAAGCTATTGTTTAATCTGTTGCAAAATAGCGTATCATTGAGGAATTTTACTTCACATATGTTTGGTATTTGTGTAAATAAACATTTCAATGTATTTTGAACTGCATTAATATATGTACATGATGTGTAATAATCAATAGTACACCATGGATTTTTTCTAATATTTTATGAGAAGTTTCCTCATAACCCTGATGAATTGTAAATGGTTAGACATTATAGTAATTGAATTAATTTAGAAACAGCCTTTTCTATTAGTAAAATGTACAGTAAGCATCATTATTAACTTCAGATTCTATCAAACCTTTAAGAATTTAAGGAAGAACTGGTTATATTTAGGCACTTTATGTTATTTTTTAATGTCGCAGCTGAAATACCTATTCCATGGAAGTGTACAAGTCATCATTTAAAAATAAGTGTGTACTGAGAAGATTTAGTGAATTGTCACCCTACAGTATTAACTTTTTTGTCTATTTACTGTTATTACCTGGTATTACATTTGTATCTGCTGAAGACTTGAAATTGTTCATTCAAAATGTATGTATATATTGTACATTTCATACTGAAGTGTTGTAATTAATAGTAATAAATAATTACAAACAAATCTGTTCTGTCAATATACTTAAGCATGCATTGCTTGTCAAGGTTATGCCTAACCCACCAAGAACCGTGTTAAAGACGAAAAGTTCATGTAACTTGAGATCAGACTTAGTGCTCAAAACTTGCCATTGCATCCGAGTATCATCAAACACTGCTAACAAATGCATCTGGCCTCAAATATGGCCAGCCGATATACAGTACCCACCAAAAGTTTGGAGACATTTTCACTTTGTAGGCCTATTGAATAGCTGATACAAATATTTCAAAACTGCTTTTAAATACTTGTTAGTTTTGCTTATTTTTTTAATTTTAGTTCTACTTAAAAATATGTGATAGAAAATAATTACATTGCTCTTAATTTTTGAGGCTTTGAAATATCAGATGTTAAACCTATTAATTGTGGTGCATTCATGAAATGTGCTTTAATTTTATCATAGATAATCTGTGATGTATTAAAATGATAGTTTCAAAAAATCAATTACTGGAATCAAGATATAATAAATTTCTGTTGTCTCCAAACTTTTGGTAGGCACTGTATATCAATGAAGAACACTGGGTAAAAGAGCATGAAGTTGGTTCCTGAATTCATAAATATCGGTATCTCAAGTGCATACTCCTTGTTTGTTAGTGGTGGAGTGGATGAGTCGGCAGAAATATATGACTGATACAGGGATTGTTTAAAGCTTTGTAGGGACAAAGGTCTATGCAACAAATTAAAAGTTACAAGACTGGTCCTTGTAAAAAGGATAAAGATTAATTCTATGACCATCAAGGAGGGAAGTTTGTAACAGCAATAAAGTCAGACACTATAGACTACTATTCACAGCTCTTTCCTTTTTTGTTTTAAAATTAATCTTTGATTATATAGAATCCAATACTGAATAGAACATCATGACGATAAACAATTATTCAATTTATCTGACACAATCATTATGAGAAAAGTTGAAAATTCATCTGTCCAATCGGAAAAGGGCAACTTTAAGGCTAGTTTCTCATAACGTCATAGTAGTGTCATGATCAGTGTTTAAAATTTTCAAGAGCCCCGCCCCATCAGTACTTTCAGTGCTTTGATTTTATTAATGTGAATAACTCAACAGATCATTTTATCTATCAAAAATTAAAATAGTAAATGAATATAGAAGAGAATAAACCAAAGTCACTTTGTAGATAAAACAGGTTTTGGAATATAAGGGCGCAATCGATGGCTGCTTGATATTAAATTTTTACATAACTTTTTAACTATTTAGTCACAATATTACAATCAGCAATACTACAGCAAGTCCGGAGTTACCGACCATGTATAATGGCAGCAATTGGCAATCTCCATCGCCTAAAGTTAAAGTTTCTTTAGTCAAGATCTGACCCTGGGAAAACAGTGGCCATAAAATAAAAGATACAAAATTGCAATAAAATGTTCATTTAACTATCTGAAAGCAGCGGAAGAAAGTCCTCTGAACGCCAATTTGGCAGTCGGCATGTAATGCAGAATGCAAACCGCCAAACACGACCCGGTCTTGTTTAAGGCAGAGGACGCAATGACGGCCGCTGAAATAACCACTAAAGTCAGACTAAGCATTCCATTAAGCGTACTATCAAACATTATTTGTCATAATACATTACAATTCTATTCAAATCTCAATCGCAATTAGCTCTAAGACATTTATATCTATATATATATACATATATATATATATATATATTTTTATTTTTATCATTACAAATAATCAGCAAAAAATTTTTTACTTAGTTCGCATTACAATTCAACAACAATTCAACTTCACTTTTCACATAACATTTCAGCATCACTATTCAGCATCATTATTCAGCATCACAATTCAACATCACAATTCAGCATCACAATTCAACATCACAATTCAAATCATTACTCAGCAATACTATTCAAATCATTATCCAGCATTACAACATAACTTTCTTTTCATTAGACCCACATTACAACCATCGTTCGGCCCTATATATATATATAAAACTTAGACCACACATATTCCCGAAATAATATTCTTAAAGTTTGAAAAGAGGAACTCATTTCCTTTATTTGTCAAATGGACCCCATCATTTCCAAACACTGCATGATTAGAACAGATATTATAATGTCTCAATTAAAAACCTCCATTATCAGTAACCAACTTCCCTGCGTAGCTATTGATTCTTTTTCTGGTTTTCTCCATGGCAAGAATATTGTTACTATATCGCCAGACCCTCCTAGGCAATAATTCCGACCATACTAATCTAGCCTGTGGGTACCAATTCAACAGCATCTTAACTATCTCAAAAATCAATTTCCTCATTTTGCCGACATTAATTCGGCCGATGTCATTCGCACCGCAGTGTATCAAAACAACAGTGGGGTTTTCAGTCAAATTCTTAAGTGACAAAAGTTTCGTTCTCAGGCCATGCAATCCTAACCCACCATAACCTTGCCATAATATATCTAAATTGTTTATGTCGAAATGTGTATTTATAGCTTCCTGCTTCATGTAAACAAACACTCTCTTGACAATCGAAGACGCAATACACCACACCACTTGACATAATAAGAAATTATGAGATACAAACATCATGAAAATATCTAAGTAGATAATAATTTTGGCATAGCAACAGTGTTTCCATTCATTCCTAAATATAATTTGTAAGCATCAGAACTCCATCTGCCAGCCCTTTTTATCGTTTCAACTGAATGGCCAATTTCAGATGTTGTAGTTGCAGTCCCAGCTCGAAATGAATGTGATTAGTAAAATCTATAATTATCATTAATCAGTTGCATGCATGTTTGCAAAACAGACGTGAATTGAGATCTGGTCAAAGGTTTGCAATCAAAATGGCAAAGTAACGGTCCATCATGACTGTGACGGATTTCTAAAAACTGTAGCATGTTGCTAACAGGACAAATATCTGAATTCGAACTATTTAATTGAATTTTAACACCATTGCCTGATTGATCCGTTTTCGAAAAGCGCAACATAACATTCAAAATTCTTTTCTCTGAATCAAACGAAATATCTCTCATAGAAACTACTTTATGAAGGTAAAGGGGTTTTGTTGCAGTTATCTCCCCTACTCTAAAAAATCCAAAAAATGCAAGAGTAAATGCAGCCGAAAGCAAGCGTTTCTCATATACACTATAGCAGATTATAGGCAATTTAGCATGAATCATTGATAACAATTCAACCGTGACGGGTAAACGAAACGCCTTCGATCTAGCTTTTTTCATACCGTCTAGCATTTTTGTTAAAATGTAATTTTTTGTGGTATCTGTTACTAATTTAACTTTGCATTGGAATGCAATTGAAGCCAAGTAAGATCGAGCAGTATTATGAGATAACTCACTCATCGACAAGTATGCAACGAACAATGCAAGCTGTTCTATCTTTGGCGGCCAACATTGCTCAAAGTCATAACTAACGCGAAAACTATGAAATCTATTAATGCCAACCTTGTAGGAATCTCTCGTGTTTACCGCAATGGAACCATTCACAAGTCTATCAATTTCTTGTTTGAGATCAGGCAGCGGAATGTTTCTGGAATTGTCTCTGGGGCTGACGCTGCATCTGGTGCGACCTCCCGAAATCTTTTCCACTGTTTACGAGAAATAGTCAGCTATACTATTTCTCCTTGATGCTATATGAACAGCTTTAAAGGCAATTTCCAATCTCATGCATGACAGTACATAATCACGAACTAAGATCATAACTCGTTTTGACTTCGACGTTTGTCTGTTTAGTACATGAACTAATGCCTCATTATCAATAAAAATCAATATGCGCTTCCTTTTAAGCAATGGTCCCCATAAATGCAATGACAATACTATAGGTACCATCTCAAGAAAAGTCATATCACTAAATATGTCCGAACCTATCCAAGCCTCGGGCCAACGGAAAAATGCCCATTTGTCATCCAGAAAACATCCACAACCTAAATCTTTAGACCCAGCACTATCAGTGTATAATTTCAGCATATCATTATTTGTCCACACGTGGTCTGGAATAATTAGCATGCCATTGAAGTTGTCCAAAAATGTTAGTCACAAAATCATGTCTTCCTTTGGCTCAACTGTCACCCTCACGAAATGATAAGGCCTCTTAGCAACTAACATGACGTCATAAAAACGTCTTAAAAATGCTCTACTATAGCGTATTGCCTTGCAAAAAAAACCTCAATTTCCCAACCAAGCTTTGTAATTCTTTCAACCTCAGTTTCTTCCTCAGCAGGAAATCAGATAATAACTGTCGTAGTTCAGAAATTCTATTTTCTGGGATTCTTATAGTCATAGCAATAGAGTCAATCTCAAGCCCTAAAATACCAGACAGGTTGTTGGTCCCACGGATATGTCTTAGGCAATCGGAATACCCAATTCATCACACAGACTCGAAAATGTCTCAATGAGTATTTGGCAATCGTTCGAAAGTTTACTACCAGACTCAATCCCAATTAAGGTGGACATATGGGCATATTTTTTTTCATTTTTTTCATGTCATCAAATATGAGTTTTAAATCAATTAAAGGCATTGTAGACATGTTCTGTACGCAGTATAAAAATCTTTTCAGCTGGGCTAGTATACTTTTTTAGATATAGGCTGGTGAAAGGTCACACCTAGCATTAATAAATGTGCTTATAAAAATCGAACATGTGCTGTAAATTTCACTTATTTAAAAGTAGTAATGGTCAAACTGTTGAGAAATTCAATACGGTTGCATTCTATAAGGTACTATGTTTCAGAATAAATGATAAAGACTTAAGAATAAGCCAGATACTTTCAGAAACACATAAATATTGAATACGCTATTTTCATTAGTTTTATTTGTTTTAAAAATGTCATTCATATCAACTGTTCCAGAACGATACAAACAAGTTAAATATAGAATGAAACTGTTTAAAATAGTTAGATACCATTGTCTAAGTGTTATAACAAAACGTTGTGTGCATGTGAACCACCACAAAGCAACCAATAAAGAATATAATTGTTGTCCCGTACGTTAGCAAAATTGGCTCGTACGTTATATACTTCAGTTTGGTCATCTTAACTATTGATAACTAAGTTAAACTGCAACAATACAACTTACATTGTTGTGTTATTTGTTTTACAATTCAATGTACTTGTGTTTTACATATTAAACTACAATAATATCTCTCAATTACAATGATTACGCTAACCATTTTCATTTTTCCAAGAGAACAACATTCAACAATTTTGTGACAAGTTTAACAAAGAAACATAGCAAACTAACGCATAAACTAATAAAAGGTATTAAGTAGTGGGGTAACATGTGATTTACAACCATCAAATCATCCGGCAAATGCATGTTTAGACAATTCTACAGTGTCCCATACGTTATTAAATAAGTAAGATAATGAATGAACCTGATCAAAATATTGCAGTGTGTGCTAAAATGATTTTAAAGTTATAATTTGATCAAACGAGGCATTGTTTTAATTTATCATTTCAAAGCTAGATGGTATTCAATTAAGAACATTGCAAACTATTCATCATTTATAGCAAATAATAAGTACTATAACTTATTTTCCCGTCACTCTTGTTAGTTACTTTTGAACATCATCAACTTCATTATAATTGCCGTTCCCATAACATTTTCATCTGCGAAGATTAAATGCATGTTAAGGAACCTTACAAAAGCAATTTATCATAAATATTCAGACGATTATCAATTATTGTGTCACATTTTGTCCCGTACGTTACGGACTCGTACGTTATTTTTCATTTTGTTTTTACTGGTTTTTTGTGTGTCACAAATATGCACTTTAAATGAATTATAAAAACACTTTATAAACTTTTTATTTAATCATTGAAGATCAATTCAATAAAGAATTTATATATCTATTTGAAAAGGTTTGTTAGATAATTTGATATCACTAATTGTCCCGTTCGTTACGTGGTGAAAATTACGATTCATTTTTTAATAAATGAGCTCATAAATTACCGATACCAATAAAATGTCAGCTAAAATGAATATCTTATCATTAGGATATAACTTTATGGACTTTACTTACACGAAAATAGTTTGTAAAGAGTGCAAAGCTGTGAGATTAATGAAGCCTTTAAATAAATGTCCCGTACGTTATCGGAGTTTGGAGACAACGTTTGTTGTATGAGGTGTGGAAAAATATTTTTGAATTTACATTGTAATATGTGTTTTTCTGGAAGATTTAGTAATAATTGACATATTAAAGATATATTTAATTGGAAATCTGTCTGAATTGTTTAACAATTTGAAGCTAACTGTAAGAATTTGTCATTGGAGACATAGGGATTTTCTACACCCTAGCTTAATTAAGAGACAATATTTTGAAAAAATCGAAGTTTTTCTTCACAAATATGTCGTTTATACTTTTACTATAGCACTATCACTTGTTAGTATGCATTTCACTTACATAAATTCTGTAAGTTAAATTCCTGGAAACATGATAAACGTTGGAGACATCAAATGTACATTCTAAGTGGGAATGAGTCACCAGCGAATATATAGTCGTCAAGGTAATGGTCCAGGGAGTAAACACCAGACTTTAAACTCACTAACCACTGAATGAAGGTTGAAAATTCTTCAAACAATGCACAACTTAACCTTAAACCTATCGGTAACATCTTATCAACATAAAATTTCCCGTTAGCATGAACACACAATAAATGGAAATCTTTAGGGTTGATGCATATTAACCTAAAAGCAGACTTAATATCCCTCTTTGCCATCAAAGCACCAGTCCCCAGTTTGAAGATCATATCTACGACATTGTCAAAGGAAGTATAAGATACCGAACAAATATTAGGATCTATGCCATCATTCACACTTGAACCCTGTGGAAATGACAAATGTGTTATAAGTCTCCAACTGCCGTCAGCCTTCGATACCAAACCCAAGGGAGATAACTGAAATTTCTCAAAAGGAGGTTTTTTAAAAGGACCTAACATACGACCTAAGCATACTTCCTCGTCAATTTTGTTTTGCAAAATTTCTGGGCGTACCTCTGCAGATTTTAGATTTTTTACTGAAACGCAAGAAATATTACCAGAAAAATTGAGTCTGAACCCCTGTAGAAAGCCAGATTTTAAATATTGTGCATCATGAATATTATCATAAAGAGTCTAGATAACGAGAAATGATTTCACTGTTAATAGGAGTGAAACCCAACTGATATAATTTATCTAGGCAATCTAGGGGCTGCAACTCGGGGTCTAAAGTTTGGTCTTGTGAACCTTGAGAAGCCCTGGGGTGCAGCGGCTCTTGAGGCTGCATAGTCATTACGCTGTCCAAATCTCTTGTAACAGTTTCTGAAAGGATGGTTTAAACCACATTTCATGCAAAAATGAACATACGAACAATTAAACCTGTAGCAATAAGTGTAATTGAAATCATAGTGCTCATTTTTGCTGCGACTGTGTGCGACCTACAGATGAACCAACCGCTTGATTTGAAGGCATCATACATAACAACCACAACTCATCATTGATAGAACCAAATGAATAATTCTTAGGGTCAATAGCTCGTCTCAACCTAAATTGTTCGTCATAACGTTTCCATCCAAAGCCGCCATGCCGACGAGCTCCACGTCTGATGTTATGCATGTACTTCATTAAGTCAATACAGCAATCGTTATGTACAGTGAGATAAACGCTACAGTAAGCTAAAAAAGCATCCGTCCAGGCTTCAATGCTGGAAATACGCGCCTTTCCCTTACCAGCAGATAAAATAAGCTCCCCTTGATTGTTTATCGTTATTTTCCTATCTGACGTCTCTATACTGTCGTCCAGCAGGGAATCTAAATCAATAAATAGATGTGTGATTATCTTTTCCCGCAAAGATGGGGAAATGCTACATCCTAAACCAGCATGAATGCTTGGCAACATTTTTGTAATAGTTGTTAGTGGCGCGTCAAGATTGAGATTAAGGTTTAAGGTGCCTGTACCTTTGGCGGCCTCCTGACTTTCCATTCCTTCACCATGACCAGACGACCCTCCTTCAATGTCTATTCTACTGGACTTCGACCTCTCGTTCACCTCCTCATCAGACAACTGCCGTTTCGACATGTTTGTTTCTGAAATGGAATTAACAGAACAAAAAACAAACAGGAACATCATGAACTTTATTCCTCATAGGCCGAATTATTACTTAGTTAAAAAATTAAAGTACCAATTTCAAAGTCTACTTTCAGATAATGAAATCCGCTCAGCCTTCTGTACAAATAACTCCCCTGATCTTTGTATTATTTGTCGACCGTTAACAAAGGCCCTCAAAACAGCCACATTACATAGGCAAATAACTCTCACAGGTACCCACTTATGATATTCACGGACGGAAAACCCCATAAATTTACATTCCGGGACAACTCTATTACCATTCATACGTATCAATATAAATAGGACAATTAAATATCCCCAATAACATTTTAACACCTCAACGCGTGGGAACCAGTGAGGCATTTAACAGAACAACATGAAGTTTAATTTGCCACAGTTCGTATACACCGTACACGTGTTCGTGTACAATGCCAGTCCCGACTTTAACCGATAAACGCAAATACTTGAGCAAAAAAGGCATGCCACACGAACACTGCGTAATGTACGGGAAGGCCTCTAATTGATTGAAACATAAACACATTATAAATACAGCTATGACAAGCATGGGCGGCATGGCACGCACGTGGTTAGCATGTACAGACCCGCTCGGCAGCGGTCGTTAAATGTATTTATTATTGGCTGAATGTAAAGATGTTCATTGGAGCGTTTAGCACGTTTTTCACGTGCCATATTGTGTAGGTTTGAACGTATTGAGTTTTGAAAACTCATTCGAGCTTCGGACAGGACAAAGGAAACATCGTTAAATACTTTTATAGTTCATCGAATTTTAATTTGAGTATGGCTTCGTCTTAAACGCTTTGACTGATGTCAGTGCGAATCAAGAGTATGTGGCTTTAATCTAAAGAAACATGGACATGGGGGAAAATATCTCACCAATCAAGGAGACGAGATATTGGTAACCTGGATTTTGGACATTTGGTTGGAATTTGGGAGAGACGTAGCACGTGGTCAAGGTAAGCCCTTGGGGGATAATACAGATATTGTTGAAACGTTTTGACTATTGAATATTTGTTTTTGGTTCTCAACTCAATGATTTAATGTGAGAATTCTCTTCGTCTGTTTCTGATAAATTTGGAAGGACCCAAATAGTGCAGTCGGCTAAGGGGAAGGAACGGAAATGAACATATGAACAGTTCAAGAGGTCTCTGGTTCGAAACCTAGCAAATACCTAAATATTTGAAAGAGAGAAAGAGAAAATAATGATTTTTTATATATATATTGAATCCCAAAGATTCAATTTGAATTTATAATAAAAATACTGACGTTTAGATGATATAAATAAGTTTTCTAGTGTTGGCTTCATTAACAACATTGCTACAGCTCTGGAACACAAATTTAAATACAGAAATAGACTTATTAAGGTTGACTTCTGCTCTCCCGGGGACCGGGCTACAGAGAGGGACTATGAAAAGCCTTCACTCGGCATAGACAGTGAAGATGAGAAGAAAGTAAAAGCCACCGAAAGCAATGCTTTGAAAGAGTGTTAATTATTCACAGCCTCCATTATCTCCTGTTTCATCTCATGATTTTGTTTCTATTTCATGCCCTAAACTATTCACTACGGATGCTACATGTATGTCCTTGGCAGACAGACATTTCTTGGGAGAAGTTCCTCAACAGTGGCTTATGGAGAAGCCATGTTAACAGAAACCTATCATACAACAGATCATCGAGATAAGCATCAGATGAACATATGTTTTCAATGTGGACGTCGTGGACATTTCAGACGAGAATGTCTCTGGTCCAATACGATCCAAAATGGTATCAACACCAGTATAATCAATATTTGAGTCACAGGAAAGGAACCAACCGACAGCGAAAATCAATGATGAGTATATTTTTCATATCTAGATTTAATCAAGATTTTGATTTTCTTCACTACCAGGAACAATCAAATATTTTCAAAAGTGTTATTTCCGGTGACTTTGTTAATGACAGGTTAAAACGTAATATAGACTATTGGTAAGAGATAGAAGTTAATCTATATTTTTCAATAGTAATGTTTCAGTTATTAAACTTTAAGTCATGAATAAAGAATAACTATTTAGATTATAAGAGTAACTAGTATTAGCAAAATATTGCTCTCCACAAACGTTGCAATTATGTGATAGTTAACATTATGTAACCGTCTGTATCTTGAACAAGCAAAGAAGTGTGCTTCCCACTTGTTGAGATTAAATGAGATAGATTTATGGAATTTTTGTGACTGTCTGTACCTTGTACAGGCAAAGAAGTGTGCTTCACACTTGTTGAGATTATATGAGATAAATTTATGGAATTTTTGTGACTGTCTGTATCTTGTACAGGCAAAGAAGTGTGCTTCACACTTGTTGAGATTATATGAGATAAATTTATGGAATTTTTGTGACTGTCTGTACCTTGTAAAGGCAAAGAAGTGTGTTTCACACTTGTTGAGATTATATGAAAGAATGTTTTGGAATTTTTGTGACTGTCTGTATCTTGTACAGGCAAAGAAGTGTGCTTCACACTTGTTGAAAATATATGAGACGAATTTATTGATACTTTTGTGACTGTCTGTATCTTGTACAGGCAAAGAAGTGTGCTTCACACTTGTTGAAATTATATGAGACGAATTTATTGATACTTTTGTGACTGTCTGTATCTTGTACAGGCAAAGAAGTGTGTTTCACACTTGTTGAAATTATATGAGACGAATTTATTGATACTTTTGTGACTGTCTGTATCTTGTACAGGCAAAGAAGTGTGCCTCACACTTGTTGAAATTATATGAGACGAATTTATTGATACTTTTGTGACTGTCTGTATCTTGTACAGGCAAAGAAGTGTGCTTCACACTTGTTGAGATTATATGAGATGAATTTTATTGATATTTGTGTGACTGTTTGTATCTTGTACAGGCAAAGAAGTGTGCTTCACACTTGTTGAAATTATATGAGATACATTTATGGAATTTTTGTGACTGTCTGTATCTTGTACAGGCAAAGAAGTGTGCTTCACACTTGTTGAGATTGTATGAGATAAATTTATGGAATTTTTGTGACTGTCTGTATTTTGTACAGGCAAAGAAGTGTGCTTCACTCTTGTTGGGATTATATGAGATACTATTTTTTGTGACTGTCTGAATCTTGTGCAGGCAAATAAGTGTGCTTCACACTTGTTGAGATTATATGAAATTCATTTATTTTATACTTGTATTTTTGAAACTGTATGCATCTTATATAGGCAAAGAAGTGTGCTTCACAATTGTTATTTCATATGATATATAAATATTTTTTATGACTGACTATCTTGTACAGGCAAGTAAGTGTGCTTCACTCGTTGAGATTTTATGCGATAATAATATTTTTGAGACTGTCTTTATCTTGTTCAGGCATAGAAGTGTGCTTCATACTTGTTGAGATTATATGAGATTCTTGTAATGATATTTTTGAAAACGTCTGCATCTTACACAGGCAAAGAAACATGCTTCACACTTGATATAAAATGAGATAATAATATTTTTGTGACTGTCTTTATTATGTTCAGGCAAAGAAGTGTGCTTCACACTTGTTGAGATTATAAAATACAAATACAAATACAAATACAAATTTTATTTACTGTCGGTATGTACATACAATGATAAACATAAGCTATGTATAGCTTTTGACCGACTAACACAGAGGAATATTACATTTTAGTACACTTACATGAACTAAACATAAGCTACTAGTACTAACACAGAGAAAATTACATATCATAAAAACATATATATATATAAAAAAAACAAACACAGTTAAAAGGACTTTAAGACAAATACCATTTAAATCTTAGATAATCACTAGTTAAAAGTACACATATATATAGCTTTAAGTTAAATTTTTAAGCCTAGTTATACTCTTAATCATAATTTAAAATATATAAATCATTGATTAAATATATCACAGTTTTTAATTTGTTAAATAGATGTAAGTTTAAAAGTTTAAAAATTTACAGAAAAAATAAATATAAGTATCTTACTTTAAAAATTGATAAAATATAACTTGTTGATCACAGTGAGCTACTCAAATGCAAAGAAGACAATTATGTTGTTTTATTTGTGCATAAAACTGAACAACAGAAATAATAGAATAGTTGACAATAATAAATAACAATGAAAATAAGGGACAGACTGTCAGATTTAAATCAAATTCTTACAAAGCAAGTAAAATAATAAGTAAATTATTGAGTATTTAAGCAAAGTTTTAGATTAATATTACATGTAAAGTATCAGAGCTACAAGTATCTGTAAACATATATAATATAAGCTATCTTCTAAAGCAATAAATAAATAATCAATCTCAAAACATGCTTTAACTATGGTACCATTAAATAATAGTAGCTATGTACAAACAGAACAAGAACAGCTATCTCCATCCCATGCATCAACTAAACTTTTAAATTGGCTAAAGTTTGCTTCACTTCTAAAGTGTTGTGGTAATGAATTCCACAGCTTAGGTGCATGTGAACGGAAAGAGTTGCTGCCATAAGCAGTGGTCCTCACCTGTGGTAGTTTAACAGTGTGACGATACCTAAAAGAATAATGATTCTGTTTAAAAACAACAATATCATGTAAGTAAGAGGGGCCTTGTTTGTACAGTATTTTATGAGTTTGTAAAGCCATTTGCCTCAAGCGTCTTAGTTTCAAAGTTGGCATTTTAGATTTTTGCAACAGGGTATCATAATCTGAAATATAGTCATCATAAATGAATCTAAGAGCACGTTCTTGTAACTTTTCTAATTTTTTAGTGTACTTTTCACCACAGAAATGCCAGGTTAATGGGCAGTAATTAAAATTTGACATAATAAAAGAGTGATAAATATTTAACTTGCCCAGTTTACATAAATTATTTCCAATACGCTTCAGAACATTTAATTGTCGGGATGCTTTTTTACATATATTTGAAACATGAGAATGAAAATTCAATTTAAAATCGATAGTGACACCTAGAAGTTTAATCTCTTCTTCACAAGGAATGCTGTTATTTTCAATGTTAAAATGAAGGTCTAATTTTTGGGTTTTGGAACCAACGGCAATGGACTGAAACTTACTTGGGTTAGCTTGCATATGATTATTAGAGAACCACTGTATAAGAGAATGACTGTCTGTCTCTAGATTTGCTTTAACTGTCTCAATATCATGATGAGCAGCTGACAGAGTGTTATCGTCTGCATAGTTATATAATTCACAATTGGAAATAAAATGGAAAATAACATTTAGAAATATATTAAAAAGTATTGGCCCGAGTATGGATCCCTGTGGAACACCCTTGTAAATTTCTTTAAAACTGCTGCCAAAAGAGCTTAATTTTACATTTTGTTTTCTGTTGGTTAAGTAGCTCTCAATTAAAGCCAAAGCACTCTCGGAAACGCCATAATATTTTAATTTTAGAAGCAACAGATTGTGAGGCAGACAATCAAAAGCCTTAGATAAGTCCATTAGTATAGATGCCACATATTTATTTTCATCCAAGGATCTTTTCCAATCTTCTATTATTTTAAGTAAGGTGCTTTGACATCCATAATTAGGTCGAAAGGCAGATAAAAATGTATTAAAATGACAGGAAAAGAAATCTGAGAGTTGTGAGTGTATAGCTCTCTCAAACAGTTTTGAGAGAGTTGGTAATATGCTCACTGGGCGATAATTACCTTTATCCAGGGTACTATTTTTCTTGTGAAGAGGAACGACTTGTGCCACCTTCAGATTGTCTGGGAACACTGACTTTAAAAACTTTGGTTAATGATATTAGTCAAAGGGGCAACAATAGATGGTTTGGCTAATTTTATTAATTTAGATGAAATTCCATCGGCTCCAGTGGCCTTTTTACAACTCAATTTATTTATTTCCTTACTAACAAAATTAAAATCAACAGGATAAAAATACAAGTCAGGGACATCTGCCTTATTTTGTTCAATTTTTACTAGACTGGGATGATTTTCATCAATAGGGATAGAGTGATTTCGAATGTCTTTAGCAACGTTTACAAAATAGTCATTAAAAATTTCACATACCTCTGATTGGTCATTAATTAATGAATCGTTTTCACATAAAATTGTGTCTTTGTGAATAAAACTTCCTTTGTTTGTCAGAAAAGGTTTTACAGTGGGCCAAAATGACTTGTTTTTACATCCTCCGGCACATCTGTCCAAGAAATACTTGTTCATACATTTTCTTTTGAGAGATGTTACATAATTACGTTGCTTTCTAAAGTTTTCCCAGTTTTTTGAATTTTTATTTTTATTATACTTATTTTGCATCATTCTCTTTTTGTAAATTGCGCTTTTCAAATTAGTATTCATGTAAGGTACAGGTTTGTTTATAATCTTCTTTTTTTTTACTGGAGCAAACTTATCAACTACATCAGATAAAGTTTTACTAAAATGGTCATACATAATATTCACATCATCTGTATTTTCATGTAAATCATTAAATTTATTACATAATTCAATGTTAAAATCAACAGTGTTAAAATTTTTAAAACTTCTATAATTAGTCCATCTACTTTTGGTTCTAGATATTTCAGTTTTTAATTGAAAGGCAATCATATTATGGACATCACTGAGTCCACAGTTAAAGTTACATATGTTACAAATAGAATTAATACAGTTAGTCAGGACAACATCAATAAGAGTAGGTGAATGATGTCGTGTGAAACATGTTGGTTCTTTAACCATGTTTGATAAATCAAACAAATCACATACATCTGTAAGGGGAACACATTTATCAGGATCTAACATATTAAAATTCAAATCTCCAAGGAACACATACTTATCATATTTTGCAGTCACTTTGTCCAGAGTTGTAGAACAATTGTTTATGAAGATATCATTAGGAAGAGATGGTGGTTTATATGCTCCTAGAATAAGCCATTTACATTTATTATTGAAGTTTACCTCGATGGCTAGTGATTCAATGTCAGTAAATTCAAGATTTCTTTTGCGGTCACCAGCAATGTCCGATCTGAGATAAACAGCAATACCACCTCCATTTGCATTTCTATCTGCTCGCCATAAATGATAGTTGTTTATTTGGAACTGTGCATCAGGGAAAGATTCATCTAGTTTTGTTTCTGCAATAAATAATACGTCTACAATGTTAAGTATAAGAAGTTCCTTTAAGGAGTCAAATTTGTTTCGCATGCTATTTATATTTAGATAAGCACACATAAATCTATGTGGATTTTTCTTTTTTGTTTCTAAAATGTCATCAAATATGTTGACTAAATATTCAGATTCATCATTATATGATACATTACAATCAAGCTCTTGAGATATGTCAAAAAACGAATCACTAAACTTGAATTTAGTGCAGTTATCACAGCACCATGGCTCATCAGATGCGCTTAACTGATAATATTCATCAGCTGAAACATTTGCACATTTTATATGCCACCATAAGTAACAAGATTCACAGTAAATAGCTCTGTGTGTCTTGGCCACAGGTTTAAAACAGTTTCCACATGGAAATCTAGGTGGGCCAGGGTTCACGGAAATATCACCGCACTGTAACAGTATACACAGAAGAAGCTTATGTTTGCGATATACAAGCTTGATAGGCTGGGATAACGGTCGGTTTCTACTGTGCTTAATATGATAGAACAGTACATAAGACATATCACATAAATTTTCAAACCCTATCTTGAGATGATTAGGTGTGACGTAAGAACCTTGCAGCCAGTATGTGGTTGATTTTACCAAACATATGCCCGTGTCATTTGTCCAATCTTGATAGACCATGTAATTATGAGTGTTCCGTGTCGATTGAACACCATCAAGGGGTGTTTCAAGACACTGAAAAATCAGCAATAACTGCAATACAGTGTTTAACATCGTTATTAGTTACAATAGCTACAAGAAAACTATATGCTGTATTCAAAATTTCTAACAGCTTATTACATTGATAAATACTAATGAAATTCAATATATGTTTTGACAAATTCAATCAGGTCTTATGCATGTAACATGAATTTAATTTGCTAACGCAGAGATTGTTGTTATAAATAAAATAAACTAAATATAAATTTAACAAAACAGAAACTACATTAGTTGTCCATTAACATACAAAGTTGATGACAGTAAATCAGTAAAACAAACACTATGCAATCAGTTAGAATAACAATAATTGACAAATGATAAAATCTTACCTGGTGTGACAAAGATATCATACACTGTTTATACGATGTGTATTGAAAACCAATAACACATTAAAAAAATTTTACATCTATAATTTATAAAACAATAAAATTCACTAAAATATCTTCAATGTTAAAAACAAAAATATAAAAATAAATATACCATTTAAAAGATCTCTTAAATCCAAATCCAATGACATAAAATATGTTTAGAAAACAATTTATAGAAATAAGATATTTGAGTTTTTGATACGAGCACAAAAAGTCCAACCTTTGTCACACACAGGTTTACACTTTATATGAAATAAATGTATTGATATTTTTGTGACTGTCGGTATCTAGTTCAAGCAAAGAAGTGTGCTTTACACTTGTTTAGGTTATGAGATACTAATATAAGAAGTGCTTCACACTTTTTGAGATTATGTGAGACAAAAAACTGTCTGTATCTTATACAGGTAAAGAAGTATGTTTCACATTTTCTTTTAGATAATGTGAGATATTGATATTTTTTGTGACTGTTAGTATCTTGTTCAGGAAAAGACACTTGTAGACATCATATTAGAATCTAAAATGTTTTTGTTGCAGTTTTTGTCTGGTATTGGCAAAGAAGTGTACTTCACACTTGTTGAGGATAATTGTCGACAATTTTTAGATTTTGAAATTGAACTCTTTATCTACTAATCAGATTTTGCATTTTATTGTTGAAAATTTATAAAATATAGAGACTAAATATGGTTTCAAATTAAGTTTGAATGACGCTATGTTCTTGGCAATTTGTTTTCTAAGTTTCGCTTGAATTTTAAGATACATTTAAGAAGTTAGAATTAAAGACGAGACCTCTGTTTTTTCTCAGGATTAACATATAAAGTTTTTATACTGCGTCTAACAGAATTGACCAGGGGTCTTAATCGTCAAAAGCCTTATCACCGTATTTCGTCGTTAATCCTACTGTATTGTATTGTTTAAAATATCGTAAGAACTTTGATTATTTAGGCTGCCTAGATGTGTTAATGTGAGTTCGTAATCATACGTAAAACAAGAACGGTAACTTGTCCATTTAGATATTAACATTATAATTTATTGTATGCCAAAATTCTTTATAGTACTACTGAATATATATTTTGAAATATTCATTTTTAAGAACATTATTAGAAGCTATGGCTGTTGTTAAACGCGGTATTAATAATGGATGATGGATATCCAATCTGAAATCCGATATCGCTAAAGATGAGTATGTGATACAATCCATTGAAGTTTTAAGATCTATATCTTTGCATCTCAAAATTTAAATGCGATAATTTTTTAAGACATGCAGTTTCATGCAATAATACGTTTTCCTGGATAAATGGACATATCATTAGATATTGTTGTTATATTTTATATTTCTTTTCAAAGCAATCGTCTATTTGAACGCAGACTGAAGTCTACGCTCTTATATGGAATGAGTTTTGAATTTGTCTGAGCACGCGGAACAATTTGAGTATCATTGGCACGGCACATATATTCATGAGGGCCACCATGAAACAATATTAGGCTAAAACGTGTACTTTTCTGTGATCATCTAGACAGTGAGTTCTAGTTAGTGAATTTTGATGATTTATTATACAATGTATCTGGTATGTTTTTGTAACTATATCATTTATGCGCTTAAGCATTTGTCTAAGAATGAGTTTCTTGAATAAAATTGTTAAATATCTTCTCCCTAAACTGTGATTTAGATTTAAGTATTATCACACGTGAGTTCATTTTGTACAAAAAGGTTCGTTACCATCAAATCATAGAATATTTGGGACGGTCTAAACCATTGACGCTTAAATGACACACGAAGGAGGATTATCAGACCATGCCTTGATAATTATCATTTAATTATACATTATATATTTTAATGCATAGTTTATATGATATTGTTAAGTAGCTTTAATTGAATAGCAACCAAAAAGTAATATTTTTAAACAGTTTATAAAAAGAAATTAATACTGAAAATGATTTTTTTTTTAACTTTACCTCTCAAACAGAGACGTTTTACACGTTCTGAATTATATTTCAATTTATGACACAAAGCTTTAGAATTATTGGGCTCTTCTTTGCCGCATATATCATTATTTTTTCTTTAGATGTATATGCACATCATGCAACCACTATTCGGCTGTATGTGACACTTTGTATCAATCTTTCTTGAGGTCTTGGATCATTTATTGTCAGGAACGTTTGTCTCAAATGTGCTCTTTGTTGCTTTCCATCAATTTTTAGCTCGACTTTTCGAAGAAAATGAGAGCTATTGCTATCACTTTGGCGTCGGCGTCGGCGTCGGCGTCGGCGTCGGCGTTGGCGTTGGCGTTGGCGTTGGCGTTGGTTTTCAGGTTAAAGTTTTTTGAAACACTTATAACTTCAACACTATCCAAGTTATTTTATTGAAAGTTGGTATACTTATTAAGTGGGACTATATTAACCATTCTGTGAAAGGGGATAACTCTGGATGAATTATTTTATGAGTTATTGCCCTTTTATAATTAAATAATTGCAAAATATGAGGTTAAAGTTTTTCCTATGTAGAATATCTTCAATACTGATCAATTCATTTGACTTAAAGTTTGTATACTTATTTGTCAGTACAATATCTACTCGACTGTGAAGGCACGTAACTGTGGATGAATTATTTTTAGAGTAATTGCCCTTTTATACTTAAGAAATTGCAAAATATGAGGTTAAAGTTTTTCCTATGTAGAATATATTCAATACTGATCAAGGTATTTGACTTAAAGTTTGTATACTTATTTGTTGGTACTATATCTACCCGACTATGAAGGGATGTAACTGTGGATGAATTTTTTTTGGAGTAATTGCCCTTTTATACTTAAGAAAAATGCAAAATATAATGTTAAAATCATTTCTATATGTAATATCTTTATTACTAATCAAGATATTTGACTTTAAGTTTGTATACTTAGTTATGGGTACTATATCTACACAACTATAAAGGGACGTTACTTTGGATGAATTATTTTTGGAGTTATGCCCCTTTATACTTAAACATTTAAGATTAAAATTTGTTCTCATGGGATATATTTAGAACTTATAAATATATTTGAATGAAAGTTGGAATGCTTATTCGTCAGTTCTTCATCTATCGGACTATAAAGGGACATAACTCTAGATGAATTACTTCAGAGTTATTCCCCTTTATACTTTGATATTTAAGGGTTATGTTTGCTCAAATTTAATATATTTTGTTTGATAGAAAGTTAGTATACTTTTTCATCAGTACTACATCTAGTTGAATACAATGGGACGTAATAATTGATGAATTATTGTTGGAGTTGTGACCCTTTTCAACTTTTTAATTTGGGAGAAAGTATTATGATGTGAAATATTTTCAATACTTAAGACGATATTTAAATGACAATAAGTATGCTTATTCATCAGTACTACATCTACGCGACTACAAAGGGACATAACTCATGGTGTTATTTTTTGAAGTTATGCCCCTTACTTTAATTTTGAATTTTGTTCAAATTGAAATACAATGTATTTATAGTTCTTCATATAGATATTTAAATGAAAGTAGGTATGCTTATTCGTTGATACTATGTCTACTTTACTCTGAAGGGGCGTTACTATGGATGAATGTTCTAGGAGTAATGCCCCTTTTATATTTTACAAATATGAATTGGTAATTATTGTTTGACTGAATTATATACTTTCAAAAATTATGTCCTGTCTTGAAATTACTTTTGTTTAAAGATAAGCCTTGCCATGAACAAAACACCCGAAAAGTCGAGCGCGCTGTCCTTGGACTGCTCTTGTTTCTTGCATATTACCAGACTATTGAAAAGTGAGAATGGACTAATACTTGAATATATACCCGTTCTTTTTGGGTCGAGGATATAAACCGTACCTGTCCGGGCATACCTATTTATGAGTTTGTTATTTTCTTGAAATGATAATAGAAAATAAATAATTTATGTTTGGCCTGAAAGGCTTTGAAGAGAAAACATAAATGTATTTATTATTGGCTGAATGTAAAGATGTTCATTGGAGCGTTTAGCACGTTTTTCACGTGCCATATTGTGTAGGTTTGAACGTATTGAGTTTTGAAAACTCATTCGAGCTTCGGACAGGACAAAGGAAACATCGTTAAATACTTTTATCGTACTACCCACCCTCCCACCCTCTTCCTTTTTAGTTGTATCTGAAATGTCTTTGAAATTAAGTAATCATGTTTTATATCTTTTGCAGATTTGACTTTTTGTATAGTCACGTGAAAATGGATGAGTTATATGATTTTGTTTTTGTGAGAGGGATCCACCCTCTCTCTTTCTTTCAGTATTATATATTTAGAAATGAAATTATCATGTTCTTTATCTTTTGCAGATATGACTTTTTGTACAGTCATTTTAATGCTTAAGTGAAATTGGTATGACTGTGTTTTCATGAAAGGGAATAGTGGTTCTGGACACTTTTTTACGGAGAAATTGATCTCCACACTAAATGTAATAGGACATTGATGCCGATGTTATAGCGGCAATAGTTTTTTCAGGAGCCATTGTTCAAGTGCGAAAGTGCTATTTGAATTAAATGTATCAGAATTGAATGAAATAAACCGTACCTGTCTGGGCATACCTATTTATGAGTTTGTTATTTTCTTGAAATGATAATAGAAAATAAATAATTTATGTTTGGCCTGAAAGGCTTTGAAGAGAAAACATAAATGGCAATAATATGATGAAATTTTCGAAAACCACTTTAAAGACCAGCATGTATTTAAATATGACCCAAAGCATTTATGATTTGATAATGAAACAAATCGCCTCACAGGTATGCTTGCAACACCTCGCTCAGACCATGTTTATCTTCCTCTTGAAACTCAAACCAGTTAACTTGATCCGGTAGCATTGTCAAGCAAACCTTATAATGCTAAATTGTTTTCCAAATTATTTCTATTAATACCCAAATTGTCTAGCCAACAATAGTCCACGAGGCTCTCGCCACGTGGCGCCTCGTGCTCACTAGTTCCGCCTTTGAATTCTGTATTGCACAAAATAAAGTCAAAATTCAATTTAATATTATGAACAACTGCACAAATGAAATAGAAAGCAAAAATATAATTATTAGAGAAAAATAGAAAAAAATTTAAAGAGCGGGCTGAAATCACGTGACACTTGGTCAGTGTAGCAGAACGTAAGAATTATATAAACGTGACATACAATTGGTTACCATAGTGGAGAATAAACAAAACATGGTTCCTGGGATAACAAATAAATATGCATTACGCATATTTGCTACTATTTTGAAACTACCGGTGTTGAAGTAAACAATTATACGATCGTTTAAGCAATAAGTGATGTTTCGTTTTTAGTCCATAAATTTTGAAACATCACTCATTGCCTTAATAATCGTATACTTGTTAATTAGATAAGATTATTCGCAGCGAATGGCCGAAGAACTTCGAATGTTTCGTTACGGAACGTTTTGGAACGTTTAGAGTAATTGAACAGCCTATTGGTAAATAAAATACGTTAGGCAAAGCTGAATAAGGTTGAATTTCTGTAGAGGCATGCGTGTATTGCAATGTCTATCTTGACGCTAACCCTTTTGTTTGAACTGGCAAAAATTGTACAAGACTAATAAAATGCTAAAACAAACCCTGGCACTATAAACTTCGATTGATTAATGAAAAGTCCTTGATAATTCTAAAAATCAAAGTACTGACATAACCACGGAACGGTACTACAACAAATCATGACGCTAAATTTTAGTAAAAACTTAAAAACCTGTCTTTTTATAGCAGTGTATGGTGTTCTACAATGAATGTTGAAAAGGGACGTAAAGGAAACCAAACAAAAGCAAACAATTGCTGACCAGGATATTACATAAAGCGGACACCAGAGGCTGACCTAGGCAAAATTTATAGCAGTGTATTTTTTGATTGCCATTAGGGGAATTATTTTGTTTATAGTCTTCTTTAAGTCAATGTTTGGTAATAAATGTTGTACCAATACGTCTGGCTTAGCGATTCTTCATAAACATTGCTTCATGTTCTAAAGTATGCAGAGTTAATGAAATAAATGCGAGTTAAATGAGAAAATAAAATCCAAATCCTTTTTTTTGTTTAAGTTCAATTTTAACCTAAAATTTCACTATGAAGTCTGATACCATTATCCGTGTCTTGTCAATAAATATCACCACTACATTCAGTATTCATGCACGACCCACGATATTGGTACTAATACTACTGGTATCCATGCACGGCCCGCGATATTGGTACTAGTATACTGGTATCCATGCACGGCCCGCGATATTGGTACTAATAATACTGGTATCCATGCACGGCCCGCGATATTGGTACTAATACTACTGGTATCCATGCACGGCCCGCGATATTGATACTAATACTACTGGTATCCATGCACGACCCACGATATTGGTACTAATACTACTGGTATCCATGCACGGCCCGCGATATTGGTACTAATACTACTGGTATCCATGCACGGCCCGCGATATTGGTACTAATACTACTGGTATCCATGCACGGCCCGCGATATTGGTACTAATACTACTGGTATCCATGCACGGCCCGCGATATTGGTACTAATACTACTAGTATCCATGCTCGGCCCGCGATATTGGAACTAATACTACTGGTATCCATGCACGGCCCGTGATATTGGTACTAATACTACTGGTATCCATGCTCGGCCCGCGATATTGGAACTAATACTACTGGTAACCATGCACGGCCCGCGATATTGGTACTAATACTACTGGTATCCATGCACGGCCCGCGATATTGGTACTAATACTACTGGTATCCATGCTTGGCCCGCGATATTGGTACTAATACTACTGGTATCCATGCACGGCCCGCGATATTGGTACTAATACTACTGGTATCCATGCACGGCCCGCGATATTGGTACTAATACAACTGGTATCCATGCTCGGCCCGCGATATTGGTACTAATACTACTGGTATCCATGCACGGCCCGCGATATTGGTACTAATACTACTGGTATCCATGCACGGCCCGCGATATTGGTACTAATACTACTGGTATCCATGCTCGGCCCGCGATATTGGTACTAATACTACTGGTATCCATGCACGGCCCGCGATATTGGTACTAATACTACTGGTATCCATGCTCGGCCCGCGATATTGGTACTAATACTACTGGTATCCATGCTCGGCCCGCGATATTTGTACTAATACTACTGGTATCCATGCACGACCCACGATATTGGTACTAATACTACTGGTATCCATGCACGACCCACGATATTGGTACTAATACTACTGGTATCCATGCACGGCCCGTGATATTGGTACTAATACTACTGGTATCCATGCACGGCCCGCGATATTGGTACTAATACTACTGGTATCCATGCACGGCCCGCGATATTGGTACTAATACTACTGGTATCCATGCTCGGCCCGCGATATTGGTACTAATAATACTGGTATCCATGCACGGCCCGCGATATTGGTACTAATACTACTGGTATCCATGCTCGGCCCGCGATATTGGTACTAATACTACTGGTATCCATGCTCGGCCCGCGATATTTGTACTAATACTACTGGTATCCATGCACGGCCCGCGATATTGGTACTAATACTACTGGTATCCATGCACGGCCCGCGATATTGGTACTAATAATACTTGTATCCATGCTCGGCCCGCGATATTGGTACTAATAATACTGGTATCCATGCACGGCCCGCGATATTGGTACTAATACTACTGGTATCCATGCTCGGCCCGCGATATTGGTACTAATACTACTGGTATCCATGCTCGGCCCGCGATATTTGTACTAATACTACTGGTATCCATGCACGACCTACGATATTGGTACTAATACTACTGGTATCCATGCACGACCCACGATATTGGTACTAATACTACTGGTATCCATGCACGACCCACGATATTGGTACTAATACTACTGGTATCCATGCACGACCCACGATATTGGTACTAATACTACTGGTATCCATGCACGGCCCGAGATATTGATACATGTACTTATACTACTGCAAGAAAGCTTAGATAGCTTAGAACCGAAACAAAAGAATCCCAAAGGTTTCGATCGAAACAATACTTACGTCGATTTCGCTCGTTTTAGTTTCGTATATACCCATTTTAGCGGGACATACTGCATGTATTATTGGTACTAATACTACTGGTATCCATGCTCGGCCCGCGATATTGGAACTAATACTACTGGTAACCATGCACGGCCCGCGATATTGGTACTAATACTACTGGTATCCATGCACGGCCCGCGATATTGGTACTAATACTACTGGTATCCATGCTTGGCCCGCGATATTGGTACTAATACTACTGGTATCCATGCACGGCCCGCGATATTGGTACTAATACTACTGGTATCCATGCACGGCCCGCGATATTGGTACTAATACAACTGGTATCCATGCTCGGCCCGCGATATTGGTACTAATACTACTGGTATCCATGCACGGCCCGCGATATTGGTACTAATACTACTGGTATCCATGCACGGCCCGCGATATTGGTACTAATACTACTGGTATCCATGCTCGGCCCGCGATATTGGTACTAATACTACTGGTATCCATGCACGGCCCGCGATATTGGTACTAATACTACTGGTATCCATGCTCGGCCCGCGATATTTGTACTAATACTACTGGTATCCATGCACGACCCACGATATTGGTACTAATACTACTGGTATCCATGCACGACCCACGATATTGGTACTAATACTACTGGTATCCATGCACGGCCCGTGATATTGGTACTAATACTACTGGTATCCATGCACGGCCCGCGATATTGGTACTAATACTACTGGTATCCATGCACGGCCCGCGATATTGGTACTAATACTACTGGTATCCATGCTCGGCCCGCGATATTGGTACTAATAATACTGGTATCCATGCACGGCCCGCGATATTGGTACTAATACTACTGGTATCCATGCTCGGCCCGCGATATTGGTACTAATACTACTGGTATCCATGCTCGGCCCGCGATATTTGTACTAATACTACTGGTATCCATGCACGGCCCGCGATATTGGTACTAATACTACTGGTATCCATGCACGGCCCGCGATATTGGTACTAATAATACTTGTATCCATGCTCGGCCCGCGATATTGGTACTAATAATACTGGTATCCATGCACGGCCCGCGATATTGGTACTAATACTACTGGTATCCATGCTCGGCCCGCGATATTGGTACTAATACTACTGGTATCCATGCTCGGCCCGCGATATTTGTACTAATACTACTGGTATCCATGCACGACCTACGATATTGGTACTAATACTACTGGTATCCATGCACGACCCACGATATTGGTACTAATACTACTGGTATCCATGCACGACCCACGATATTGGTACTAATACTACTGGTATCCATGCACGACCCACGATATTGGTACTAATACTACTGGTATCCATGCACGGCCCGAGATATTGATACATGTACTTATACTACTGCAAGAAAGCTTAGATAGCTTAGAACCGAAACAAAAGAATCCCAAAGGTTTCGATCGAAACAATACTTACGTCGATTTCGCTCGTTTTAGTTTCGTATATACCCATTTTAGCGGGACATACTGCATGTATTAAATATATACTTTAGCATTTCAGGAATGATTTTCAGTCAGCCAATACTGTTTGGTATGTCCTTGTTAAACAAGAGGGATTGCCAACTCGTGAAGCTGCTACCTGGCTACTGTGTTTACTTCACACTAATAAAGTGTATTTTAACTTGTTCGATTGATATTCGGATATTGACATGCGGACCCGCATCTTGATACGGAGACGTGGAATAGCGGTCTAAAATAATTGGCGAATATAGAATCAGCTGAATAGAATTTGGTAAAAAGTGACCAGATTAGTCACATTGGTGGTGTTAAGCCATGCTACTCTGTGAGTCAAACTTCGTACATGTACATTGGTAAAGTGTCAAGTTTTATGTGAGTTTGCCCGTGAGTATAAATGTGACAATTTATGATATATTTCTAATACATAATGGCTAATTCCGTTTTTATTCAGTCTCTAATACAATTTATACAAAAGCCTGGTTACTACACTAGAATTAATTTGTTAATTATCTGTAATAATGCGTTTTTATTGATGATAATTACAAATTATCAGTAAATCAGAGGAGACTCATTTAGTACTGCTGCTTATAAAATAACTCACATTTTCCAGCTCCTGGCATTTTTTCTACAAACATGCAGCCTGGTTTTATTTTTCTAATCTGTAAGTATTCTATAATATTTATTTTATTTGTTTCAGTTATGTTTTCAAATGTATTATTCAATTCACCGGTTGATGAACAAAACGTTCTTGCGTAATGGCGAGCTGATTTATTTATTGTATTATTATATGAACAAAAATGAGTTTTAGAGAGCCATTTTCTAAATTAAGGAGATATCACCAGTAAAACTTACACGTCCTTATTGGTCGTCGGGGAAATAATCTTCCTAGATATTCCGTAACAAACACAATACACTGTTTTTTTCACATTTGATGTTTTCATATTTTCTCAGAAAACTTAAATTTCAGTAGAGAATTCAATAAGTAAGCAATAATAGTTAGTTTTCATTAAAAACTAAATTTTGACAAAAATGCTGAATTTTGAAAGAACATGGTTGAGGATTTGTATTAAAATGTATATTAGTTGTGAAACTAACAACATGTGAAGTATATCTGAGTATAATTGAGAAAATAAAATTTTACATGATTGTGTAAAGAAACTTTTGAACCTCAATGTATTTGAATTTGGAATGCAGCAACTCTTGATTCAACTGACACTGAATTTACTTTACTCACAGTAAAATAACTTTGGTTCAACATATTTCACATCGATAGCTCATTAGTTATACATGTATAGCCTTTTTCTAGAATTTTAAATTGAACAGTCATTTTATAATCACTTTTAATAATATGGCAAATGAATGACAGTTGCGAACACGTGCAAATAAAGAAGTCAAAACTATATGGTTCAACCCCTAAATTGAGTTCATGCGGCACACGAGCTAAGTTCAATTTAGTATCTTTTTTGTCCATTAACTTGCATAAATGACTATTTTTTGCTTCTAAGGACATAATTTATGTTATCATGGCTATGTCTATTTGTACATGATTGTACAAAAAATTAAGTATCTTAGACCGTACCAATGAGCTGTCGATATGCTATTATGTTTGACAAAAGTGTTTATACATTTTAGGGGTGTTACGGTTAACCGATATACCTGTTAATATTGCAGTACGAATTCTAACGGTTTTTAACCGGTTCGATTTTCCTTGAACCGGTTTTTGCAGTTATGTGTCGTACTGTTAGTTTTTATCATAATCTGAAAGTTAAATGTTAAAAAATGTATTGAATACTTTAGAGGCTTTAGAAGCCCACATGGAAGATTGGATTTATCCAAATGTGTGGCCTCTAAAAATAAAGTCTTTATTATTAATATATTATTATATAATACATGACATAATCTTACTGTGCTTTAAAAGGTTAAACATTAAGTCAAATGAGAGAAAAAGTGTTTTCGAAATTCATTTAAAAACAAGCATTTTTTCTAACATATAGATCATTTTACACTAGTAATTCAAGCATTTGAATAAGAGAGCATTTGAATTACCCATATGCGTGTTATGCTGATCCAATAAGAACGAGGTACATGCAGTAATTTATGCTTTGCATGTCTAGGCAAAAATCGGTATACGTAATGCAATATATTGCAATACGGGTTTTGCAGATTGCAATATATTGCAATTCGGTTTTTACCGTATTGTAACACCCCTAATACATTTACATTTCATGTTAATTTATACATTCCATCGAATAATATTATGTTTAAATGCTAAACTTCTTTCATATTTGGGTAAGTGGTTTACATTGTATTTTTAGTGGGACGGTAATGAAGAGAATTCAAAAATACATTTTAGCTGAACCGATCGTCGCAAATTGGAATAGTTCCATATTCACATCAATAGTCTTTATTGCAAGTTGTTGGACAAAATTTAAGACTATAGTGGATATTGTTCGTGTAGCGAATGGACTAAATTTAGAGTTGAATTTTATAGTTCCGACTTCTTTTGTTCGATATTATTGCAACTGTGATTCATTTATAATAATAATAATACAGTCCATTCGCGTTCGCTCGAAATCGGACGGGACTTCAAAAAATGCTCGAGCGAACGCGATCTCGAGTTAACGTATAACAGATCCGCCATCTTGTTTTTTTGTAATTTTTCCACATCGTGATATTCACTTTAAAAGGCGTCGTCTCATTCGGAACAACCTCGGCGATCATCTACGCATATAAATGAATAACATAAGGTGAAAAAGTAGATCTAGGAATTTTGGTTTCTGCGGTAATATAGTCTGAACTACACAGAAATACGACTCGTGAGATATTGTACGAATGAAACATGTAATAAAGCGTGAAACCATGTTATTATAAAATGTTGACATAAAAGTGACTATCGCCGGACCTTATAACTTGGTTGTAATCCTTCTACGTCTGATTTCCGAGGTATATCTTCGTAGATGATCGCCGAGGTTGGACCGAATGGCGTCGTCTCACGCTGTCACAATATTAGATGTTGATGTAGATTTGAGTTTGAATAAAATACATGTAATAATTCAATGGTGTTATTTTTCCTCTTTTTAAATGTGTTCTTGTTAAGTGCATTTAACATAACATAAAACTGTCCATTTTGTTAAACTTGATGATGTCAATGTCCTCAATTTTAACCTTTCTTTGTTTTATGTATAATACATATACATGCACTTTGAAACTGATTTTGTTTTTGCTATCGTCCTTGTTGTGAATAAAACTTTACTTATATGTACGCGATTTTTTGTGAAGAATGTGTAATTTTATCTGGAATCAAAATATAAAAAATACACATTTTGTTCAATCTTGCTTTTATTTAACTAACATTTCTCGACGTACGACGTACTGTCATAAGGTTCGATTTAATATGCTGTACCAGTACAGGTAGGTAAGATGTAAAATTCAGTTAATTACACGTAATGACACGTTTAAATTAAACAAGATTAAACAGATCTTGGCTTCTACATTATCACAGTTTGATTTAATTTGATAAGTTTTCAATGGCGAGTGACACGTCAAACAAAAGGCTATTCATCGGATAATGATACCTGGCCGTGAAAGGTGCGAACATTTTCAAAAATCAATACTTTGAGCCAGCGCGTAATTTTCAAGTGATTTTATCATTGACGGGACTCGAAATCCAGCTCGAGTTAACGTAAAATACGAGTCAACGCATTTTGAGTTATCGCATCTTTTTTAAATGAACTTTAGAGTAAATTCGATCGGGACCAAGATACGATCTCGAGCGAAACCGTAATTACGAGCGAACGCGTTTTGAGCGAACGCGAATGGACTGTATTTATAATTTATTATTTTTGGTGAACAAAACAATACAACTAATATAATGATACACACTATCATAATATCATGAGTATTAAATAAAGAACACGAAATCACCGTGGGGATTGTTCATGGTTTGACAGTTGAGAAAGAAACGAACTATATATAAAATGGTTAATAACATATATCCGCGAACACTATTTTTTGTTACTTTATATAAATATTATATTCATATGTTTGTTTATACCATTAATTTTTGTTCTCATGTATTACATTGTAATTTGAGAAAATAAAGTTCTGTTCTGTTCTGTGCAATATATCACAACTAGCAATATTTTCTTTGTTGTCTTCAGTTGTGCTGAGTCAGCTATCGTCGTTGACATGGGCGGCTGTACGTGTAGATGCACGAATCAGAGCACGTGAAACAATGAACATGAGGAGAAGCATGACAGAACAATTTAAAAAGCGAGATGAGGAAGTGTTATCTACGACAGAACTATTTAAACTGACACCAGGTAAGATTTGAGTGATACATTGTACACATTACATATTGACATGAAATTGTATTTCATGGTTTATGATTAAATACGTTGCTTTTCGATGAAAATATAAGATTTGAATGATGCACCATGTATACAGGGTATATTGTCACGTGATCTACAACAACAACCTATAAGATAAACTAACTGCTATATTTCTTTAACCGAAATTGATATTGTGTGATTTGATAGTTACTTTTAAATTCTTCGCTAAAATCGAACGGCATAACAAGTCATTTGTAGAAAAAAATGTTTGCAAGGAATCAAGAAAAAATAACTATAAATTACATGCTAACATAGTCATATTTGACCATAGTAATGTTTTAGACTGTAATCATTATATGCACTATTAGAATCGAATCTTTTCTTTTTTTCTGGCTGCTGCTAGTTTTTGATAGAAATGTTTGTTTTTACATGATGGAGATCGTCTGACTTCATACCCTTATATAGACATAACATATAACTTATTTTTGTTCTGCTATCGTTTGGGAAATGTCGACTTTAAAACACTGAGTGAGCGTGACCGAGGGTATACGATAATAGCAATTAGATAACCAGCTTCACGTTGGTTCAAATCACATTCAAAATCTCTTTCGGTGTTTCCTTGAGCAAGAATCTTTATCATGATAGCTCAGTATTAATAGATCAGGAAGCAGACTCGGGAATGACTAATCAAATTTTATAAAACAAACTTCACAATAAAGTTAGAATAAATCAGCATTTACATTGACTTTGAATCGTACATAGCAAGCTACAATAGCTCTATAATTACAGTGTATGTAAGAAAGTTTTTAAGTTGCTTACTTGGGTTTAGTTTAGTGCATCTAAGAAACGACTGTTAGATGACATTTCATTAACATTTGACTCAAAATGGCGTAATAAAAACAAGCAAAAATTCAGTCATGAAGGCTATAACATGCGCAATTGGTACAAGTTTATATTTTGATATCCATCCGCACTAAAAAATATTTTGTAACTAGTCTAAATTAAGTACAATGTCTGTCAGTAATAGTAATATCCGTACGTCGTTAAAACGATATCGACAATGACCGCTTGAGCTTTTTCTATATCGAGGGTTGCCCACAAGACTATAGTAACTCACTCTTTAACGCAATTGACTTCCTACAGTCTTGCGTGCAACCCTCGATATGTAAAGTGGAGTAAAATGGCTTTTGCCTGAAAAATGTCGGCAGATATAATTGTGAACTTTCATTTTTTTCTTCAATTTTTGTAAATTTAGAAATAAGAAGCAATGTAAGCAATCACCATGGTCGATCAAATACTTTACATATATTACAAAAAGAAAGCATGCGTCGCTTAAGATACAACCAAACAATTAATAATATGATAAACAACATTGTACGCATACGTTTTGTTGAAATGCGCTTGCTGTAGTGTGCTACCTAATATACTTTGTAATGTTCTGTTACAGTACTAGTTGTGCATTTAACGACCGGACAAACCATAGGCGGATCCAAGGGGCGTACCCCCCTAAAGTTGCCCAAGCAGCGGTTTTTTCTATCATAAAATATGATATTTATACGCAGTAAGTTACAAAACATGGAGTACAGAAATACATTGAACAAGCATACAATTAAAAACAATTCCTTCTCATTATAGTAAGATTTTAACAAGATCCAACGGCTGTTAGAAAATTATATGATTTATCTAGAAACTTAATATTGTATATCCTGGGTAAGTATAGTTGAGGCCCTTGAAATGTACCAGAAATAACCAAAACTCAGGACTTTACGGGGGCCGCCGGTCACCTGGACCACTGGTCAGAACCATTCCGGGCCCATACGCCCCCCTAGAATCCCCATTCTGCTTGTTCATTTTTACGCCCCCTCTAACTAGATTTTTCCGCCCCCTCTAACTAGAAATCTTGGACCCGCCTATGCAAACAATCAGCCTCGTGTGACTATAACTGTTGAATTTGGCTTAAAACAATCAAACATCGAACTAATAAAGGGATTATTATGTTATTGTTTAAGGTGAATCCATGGAAGAAGATTCCGAAACCACTGATGCACTTGGAGGTGTAGTAGAACGTTTACATGAGACGTACAATGGTTTAAAGGTTTACGACACCGTCGTTACTTTAAGAAAATCAAAGAATGGCGAGTTGACAGGTGATGCTAGTGGGCATTTTTATCAAAATATCGACGATGATATATCTACGACGGAAACAAAACTATCTCCGAATGAAGCGCTGCTTATTGCATTGGAAAAAGAGAATGACAATGAAGAAGACGCTAGCAATATTAATACGGATGAATTCATTTACGTTGATAAGAATGACAAAAACAAAGCTAAGCTTGTATACAGAGTATCGTACCTTGTTGATGGTTACAAACGTCCGTTCTATATCATAGATGCAAATACAGGAAAGGTTCTTCAGCATTGGTCTGGTTTCAATACTTATCCTTGTTGTGAAAGAAAGTACACAGCAATTGGTGGGAATGATAAAATGGGTAAAATCACTTACGGAAATATGCCTTATTGTCTTACCCCGACCATTGTGAACGGTATCTGTTATTTAGAGAATGATTATGTCCGAGTTATAGACATGAACAACACACGGAACAAGAACATCACGGAAACTGCATGCTTTGTATGTGACCAAGGATACGGGGACGAGGTAAATGGCGCTTACTCTCCAGCAATCGATGCATTTTTCTATGGAACAGTTGTTGGGAAAATGTTTGAAGAATGGTTTGGCGGTACAGCTTTAAACGACAAAATCGTTTTGAGAGTTCACTTTGACGATGGCATGGAAAATGCTTTCTGGAATGGCGAGACTTCCACATTTGGTGACGGAGGTTCGTGGATGTATCCTTTGACATCTTTGGATGTCGTTGGTCATGAAATTGGACATGGAGTTACAGAACAAGCGTCTGATCTTGCTTACTACGATGAACATGGCGGCGTTAACGAAGCGTTTTCTGATATAATGGGGGAGACAGCTGAAAAATATTTACTAGAGTCAGACTTTCTGTCGGGTGGCACAATAATGAAAAATCGCTCTTCTCTTCGCGAGTTTGAATACCCTGACTCGGACGGTATGTCAATTAGCAATGTCCGGGATATGAACGAGTCGATGGACGTCCATTTCAGCAGTGGCATCTACAGACGTGTTTGGTATGTGCTTGTTAAGCAAGAAGGAATGTCAATTCGTGATGCTGCTACTGTGTTCCTTCACGCTAACAGAATGTACTGGCACAGTACTGCTTCGTTTTATGACTGCTCGTGTGGTTTATTAATGGCGGCCTTAGATCTTGGACATTCAACTCTTCCATTTAACAAAGCCTTCTCGGACGTTGGTCTTGATCATTGCGACGTAGAATCACACATTCTAGGATTGAACAATAACAAAACTGTCCATGGTATTGAAGTTAGTGAAACTATTAATCCAATTTTCAAGATGAAAACTCCAGAGTGGGCCGATACTTTCATTGTTGGTGCAACTGGGCCGACATGGATATCTGTAATGATTGGTGGATGGGAGGCTTCAAATGACGCTTGTGGTGAAGAGAAAGGGGAAGTGATTGCTGAAGGTTTGAATACTGTTAAGGTGCCTGATGCCGCAGATAAACAATTTTACATGAAGCTTTCTCCTCTAGCGTATAATGTCTCCAATGAAAATGGCAACAATACCATGTTCGATTCCAACTTCAACACGATTGATTTGACGGCTGGTTATTCTTGCCAACAAAACTTCTCAAGTTTTAATTGGATGTATCTACTTGACTGTGGAATGGAACTACCTGATTACTAGATCTGCGTCAGAATGTAAACCAGGCGTTGGTTTTTAGAGAATGTCGTGTCATGGAATCCTTGTTTTGATTACATACATATTGTATACGTTTTTTATTACTTAAGTACATTTAATGACTGTTTATAATCTTAATTTCAATAAATGAGTGCATTAAGTTTGGCGTTTTGTTAATGATTAGTTTTGTCAACCCTTAAAAACTCCATACTTACACATTCATTGTATTTTGAAACATTTTATGGTTGGTACATTATGAAGACTTTATGGAACAAAGGCTTTAGGAAATAAAACTTTTAGATTCCAGCCATAAAGTCAGGTTATCATTCTAATATAATGTTCATGAATAATTAGTATTGCAGTTTTTTATCACATTCGACCACTTAAAATATCAAAGAGCTCTGCTAATTGCACAGCATGGTTTGGTCATCAGTGTCAATTTAATCCTTGACACGTATAGGTACCAGACTGTTCATAGGTATATTGATGTTATCTAGCGTGTAAACATAACCCAGCGACCTCTTTATTGATTTATTGACACTGCATTTTCAAAGTCGGTGTGTCATTTAATTACTGATTGATAAAGATTATACAGATGACGTGTGAATTAACAGATAATTGACCGTTATGAACATAATTATTTTTTAAGGACATTAAAGGGCAACAGGGCGCTTTGACGCTCGCAGGGTGTGACTTTTAGGGCAACAGTGTGGGGCCAAAAAAGGGCAGGGCGCAGCGCCCTGCTATTCTGCTTTAGAAAATTCACTATGAATTCCGCCATTATGCATGTAGAACTTGCATTATTGGAGCTTAAGCCATTTTGTGTTTTAATTATGAACATCAAACAATAGAATATTTGCATAATATTAAAACATAGGTTATAGAGTTTTGAATTAAGAATAAGAACTGACCCTTGTGGTATAAACGCATTAAAGTACCTGCATTAATTTCTCGGAGTCCGAGTTCATGGCGCAGTAGGTTACGCTTAGGGTTTTGAATCTAGTGTTCTCGAAAGGGTTGCTGGTTCGAGACACACTCTGGCTGGTTATACCCTTCCATTAAATCTCGACACTAATAAAACATATGGAGATGTTGCAGCTATGAGAAAGAGAGACTATATACATGTACAATGATTAAATGGTATAAAATAGCGCATAAATTTTACTTTTACTTGCACTTTCCTCTGTCGGAAAAGTCATATACGACTCAATCCCAATTAAGGTGGACATATGGGCATATTTTTTTTCATTTTTTTCATGTCGTCAAATATGAGTTTTAAATCAATTAAAGGCATTGTAGACATGTTCTGTACGCAGTATAAAAATCTTTTCAGCTGGGCTAGTATACTTTTTCAGATATAGGCTGGTGAAAGGTCACACCTAGCATTAATAAATGTGCTCATGAAAATCGAACATGTGCTGCAAATTTCATAATTTAAAAGTAGTAATGGTCAATCTGTTAAGAAATTCAATACGGTTGCATTCTATAACGTATTATGTTTCGGAATAAATGATAAAGACTGAAGAGTAAGCCAGATACTGTCAGAAAAACATAAATATTGAATACGCTATTTTCATTAGTTTAATTTGTTTTAAAAATGTCATTCATATCAATTGTTCCAGAACGATACAAACAAGTTTAATATAGAATAAAACTGTTTAAAATAGTTAGATACCATTGCTTTTGTGTTATAACAAAACTTTGTGTGCATGTGAACCACCACAAAGCAACCAATAAAGAATATAATTGTTGTCCCGTACGTTATCAAAATTGACTCGTACGTAATATACTCCAGTTTGATAACTAAGTTAAACTGCAAGAATACTACTTACATTGTTGCGTAATTTGTTTTACGATTCAATGTACTTGTGTTTTACATATAAAACTGCAATAATATCTCCCAATTACAATGATTACGCGAACCATTATCATTTTTCCAAGAGAACAACATTCAACAATTTTGTGACAAGTTTAACAAAGAAACATAGCAATCTAACGCATAAACTAATAGAAACTATTTAGTAGTGGGGTAACATATGATTTAAAACCATCAAATCATATGGCAAATGCATGTTTAGACAATTCTACAGAGTCCCGTACGTTATTAAATAAGTAAGATAATATATGAACCTGATCAAATTATTGCAGTGTGTGCTAAAATGATTCTAAAGTTATAATTTGATCAAACGATGCATTGTTTTAATTTATCATTTCAAAGCTAGATGGTATTCAATTGAGAACAATGCAAACTATTCATCAATTTTGGCAAATAACAAGAACTATACCTTATTTTCCCGTAACTCTTGTTTGTTACTTTTGAACATCATCAATTTCATTATAATTGCCGTTCCGATAATAGCTTCGTCTGTGAAGATTAAATGCATGTTAAGGAATCTTACAAAAGCAATTTATCATAAATATTCAGACGATTATCAATTATTGTGTCACATTTTGTCCCGTACGTTACGGACTCGTACGTTATTTTTCATTTTGTATTTACTGGTTTTTTGTGTGTCACAAATATGCACCTTGAATGAATGATAAAAAACACTTTATAAACTTTTTATTTAATCATTGAAGATCATTTCAATGAAGAATTCATATAGCTATTTGAAAAGGTTTGTTAGATAATTTGATTTTACTAATAGTCCCGTTCGTTACGTGGTGAAAATTATGTTTCATTTTTTAATGAATGAGCTCATAAATTACCGATACCAATAAAATGTCAGCTAAAATGAATATCTTATCATTAGGATATAACTTTATGGACTTTACTTACACAAAAAAGTGTGTATAGAGTGCAAAGCTGTGAGCTTAATGAAGCCTTTAAATGAATGTCCCGTACGTTGTCGGAGTTTGGAGACAACGTTTGTTGTATGAGGTGTGAAAAAATATTTTTGAATTTACATTATAATATGTGTTTTTCTGAAGGATTTAGTTATAATTGACATAAAAAATATACATTTAATTGGAAATCTGTCTGAATTTTTTAACAAATTGAAGCTAACTTTAAGAATTTGTCATTGGAGACATAGGGATTTTCTACACCCTAGCTTAATTAAGAGACAACATTTTGAAGAAATCGAAGTTTTCTTCAAGAAATATGTCGTTTATACTTTTACTATAGCATTATCACTTGTAAATATGCATTTCATTTTCATAAATTCTGTAAGTTATATTCCTGGAAACATGATAAACGTTGGAGACATCAAATGTACATTCTAAGCGGGAATGAGTCATACAATATTCCGCAAAACAACTTGAATCCAGCCCCGTTAATTTGCAAAAATTGTTTGTCCGAAGACTATCAAATTTCACATGTTTAAGTGTGCATTTTTCGGAAACTTGAAGAAAAGAACCAATTGAATTATTTTGATGTAAAAAAATATAAAAAAGCAAGCGTTTGTCGACCATCTTAAGATGAATTTTTTAGTACATTTAGCTGTTTCATGCGCTATTTAATGTCATTTATCTACTGAATCACTCATTCTCGTTCCCAGAGTCTAGTAGAATTCTCAATACTAGCTAATTGAGAATCCTACTAGACTCTGGGAACGAGAACGTGAACCACTGGTCTATAATCTAAGGGAATTATAACGCCGGATATTGGTATCACATTGAAATGACCACAGTATCATAATTTTGGTAAAAATGTGTCTCTGTGATTTAATAGACACAGCTGATCGAGGCAAACTAATAAAACATTGGTTCAAATGTATATGAAAATTGACATGAACTATTCAAATACGTTTATAATGTTTGAATAGTCAAGTTGGGGATAAAATGGTAAGTATAGTGCGTACAAAAATCAAAGCACTGAAGTGCTGGAGGAACGATGTCCTGAACTTATTTTTTGATTAAAGAATATATAATCATGTACATGTATATAATCTATAAAATAATGTATTAAGTATCAATTATCGAATTTAACAAAAGGATAGCACTAGATTTCTCAAGTGGTTTGCTCATGGCAAGGTTTATCTTACTTTATCAAACAAAATAAACCAGTCAAAGAATTAATTTTCATCAACACATTTTAGGGTCATGTACAGCAGCCATCTCACCAAACCAAAGATTATTCTGGTCTATTTTCTTTAACCACAAGGAGCTGACAACTTCTCATTTTTGGTTATCAATGGGTATTTTTTAACGAGATCGTTAATATTTTCGTTAAAATTTTAAAGATTTGGTGTGGAATGACAAGCTGGATTTTTTTCACAAAAACATCGACTTTCTAACAATTCATTTAAGGTTTTCCCCCAAGTACTAAGCTCTTTTGCATCAAGCTACATTCCCATTTTTGTTCACGAAATTTAAGTCAAATTAACGTTTTGCACTTTTGCAATTTATTCACAATTAAACTTACTCTAAGAATCGTCTATTTCCTATAGATATTTGCTTAAAAGTCCGTACAAAATTATACATATTCATTCCAAATTATAATCAAACTCTATAACTTAAAATCGCTCAAGTAAACTTTTAATGTGACACTCTGAAGACGACAACGTCATATCGCCGCATATTAAACATCCGGTTAGTGTATTAGTCATATCCAAAATGGCGGTGTAATAACAATTGGATAAGTCACGTCGGTAAATATTTGTTTATTTCGAGTAATAATGAATTTAAACAAGTTTTTCGACGTTTAAAAGTTGAAACATACGCATGTTATTTGACTTCCGTAACTCTAGCCAACCCTGGCAGGGTTGTCTACAGTTACGGAACTTCCGTAACTCTAGAACCTGGGTCTAGAGTTACGGTACCGTAACTCTAGCCACTGCCTTATTTGTAACGTTGACTTCATGTTTTAGATATGCACAGAACGGTGCGCACAAAAACTATCAAAATCGTCCTTAATGTATTGACATAAGTATCATAATATAATACGATCATTTAATATTGTTTAATACTATCGAATGATGTAATTATGCTACGCATATAACAGGCATTGTCAAAACATCATAGGCCCTTTTTACTCCAACAAGTATTCATTGCAGTTGTCACGGGTTGAGTTGTCTTCGGGTTGAGTTGTCCCGTCTCCATAGCAAAATGTGTAAGTCCTGAGAGTAACCTCCCTTTTCCTGAAGAGTTTCAAGAACGACAACACAAGCCAGCGTTGTATTACATTTAAATGAGATGTTAATGAGTTTCACGCTTGAACTACGCCTCTTTGTCTATGTTGGAAATTGTTGAAGCGTGAAAAGAGTAATCTTATACTTTCTTGTTACCATTGGAACGATGTTAAAACATCGTTCCAAAAAACGTGTTTGGGTAAACATTAAAAATGAGACATTTCATTTCAGGGGTAGGCAGTCATGAAAATAAAAAGTGTGTAATTTATTTTAAAAAAACTAGCATAATGGATGCAACCATTTCTTGGTATATAATGCTTGTAATGGTTAACATCTTTTCCATTACACCAACAACTAAGACACTCTTAAAACATATCACAATTGTTCATGTTATTGTCATCCTGAGCGTCCCTCGTCGTGGATTAGTTTATTCTATTGTTATTATAAACAGTAATTTGTTTTTTTTGTTCGAGCTATAGTAAGCTGTGTTTTGCAACTTCGTTATTTTGAAATAATTTTCATTTATTGGTTTAACGCCGTCTTAACACAAATTTTGAGTTTTTACGGCGTCCAGCGCACCTACCCTAGCTTTCCTGGACCATTGTCAATAACCAGTATATTTTTTACCACATTTTTAAGAGCGCCCTTTCCATGTATAAAACATGCTCAAAGGCGCTTTACAATACATTTTAAACATAATATTACTGTAAAAATAGTAAACAATACAAGATATAAACATTAGATAAAAATGAACATAGGCAGAACTTAAGATATTAGATAAGACTATAAGTAAAACAAGTTGGATTGTAAAAACACTATAAAAGATAATCACTTTAAGAAAATGTTTGACTTATACATAAAAATAATATGTCCATAAAAAGTCACACAGTATTAATTCCCATAAGCTTGAATAAAAAGGTGAGTTTTAAGAGACTTTTTAAAAGAGTCGATTGTGTTTTTCTCCCTTAATGCAGATGGAAGCATATTCCAAAGCCTTGGAGCTGCGATGATAAAACTCCTATCACCATACGTCACTGTTCTGCTTTTTGGAACTACTAATGTTGTACTGTTGTTTTGTGATCTTAGGTTTCTCCTAGGTATATACTTTTCTAGTAAGTTACTTATGTAGATTGGAGATTGACCATGGAGAGCTTTAAATGTATGAGTTAAAATTTTGTGTTGAACACGTAGATCTACAGGTAACCAATGGAGCTCTTTTAAAATTGGTGTTATATGTTCAAATCTTGATTTTCTAGTTATAAGACGAGCTGCAGTATTTTGAACATTTTGTAGTCTGTTTAGTAATGTTTTAGGTAGACCGTACAACAAGGCATTACAATAATCAATTCTAGATGTCACAAGTGAGTTTATAAGTGATTTTGTTGCATCAGTGGTGAGATACTTTCTAATGTGACCAATTTGCCGAAGTTGTATGTAACAAGATCTGCATATTGAATTTACATGATGTTCCATATTCATTTTAGAATCAAAGAAAGCACCCAGATTTCAAACACAGGTTGATGAGTTAATATCTGATTCTCCAATTTTTACAGTGATTTTATCAACTAGTTTAGTATTGTGTTGTGATGAAAACACTATCATTTCTGTTTTTTCAGTATTAAGTTTAAGCATGTTACAATGCATCCATGACACAATGTCTTTAAGGCACTCTTCGACACGATGAATTGTCTCTACTCGTGATATTTGATCTGTAGGCTTGAATTCAAGATAGAGCTGGGAGTCGTCCGCATAGAAGTGATTTGAAAGTCCATGTTGTCTGCAAATAGCGCCAACTGGCTTCGTATACAAAGTGTAGAATTTCGGACCTAATACAGATCCTTGAGGAACGCTAAATTTCATATGAACATGTTTCGATAAATCACCATCAATGCAGACAGTTTGGTAACGATCTTCCAAATATGATGTAACCCATTGTGGTGGTTTTGATGAAAGTCCAAAGTTATGTTCCAGACGGTGTAGTAATATCTTATGGTCTATGGTGTCAAATGCTGCTGACAGATCAAGTAACACAAGAACAGTTACATTGTTCTGGTCTAGTGATTGCAGAATGTCATTCTGAACTTTAAGTAAGGCAGTTTCAGTGGAATGACATTTGCGATATGCCGACTGATTTTCTTCATGGAGATTATTCTGTGTCAGATGTTTTTCAATGCGACTGTCTACCACTTTTTCAAGAATTTTTGAAACAAAAGGTAAATTTGACACAGGTCTATAGTTCTTCAAAGTATTATGGTCCAAGTTAGGCCAGTAACTTACTTACCTTTCCACGAAGCCGGAAACTTCTCCATGTACCTAAATAATGGAGGAAAATTAACATTATTGTCAATTTTTCGTGGAATGGTAAAACTTTTGCTGGTGAGATTCAAACCTATACCCCATTCAAGACACTTGATTGAATAATTCTTAAATCATAAGTATAGGTATATACATGTAGCTTTGAACACATTAAATGATTTTTAACGTAAAGAGAACGAGTAACTGCAAACATGTTTTTGTAAATTTTAATTATCAACATTATTAAAGGAACATCTTTCAAAAACAAAAAACAACATTTTGATTTATAAGTATGTACAATAAATAGAGGATATTCGCCAATTTCGGTGTAAGATCTTAGATCGATTTATATTTCACCGAGTGAGCTTAGAAAACATATTTTCACGAGTGGCGTAGCCACGAGTGAAAATGTCATTTTCTGAGCTCACAAGGTGAAATATAAATCGATCTTACACCGAAATTTGCGAATTTTCTGTTTCTTTCATGCTTACACCTGGAAAATGATGCAATACTTTCTTTGTTCTACCTGTGCCAGTTCATGGACTAGCTGACCGTATAACTCATTATCAATGTGATAAAGCGAAAGCAAATAGTTCCAGTGTGCACAATTTATTGAAATAGAATCGTTCATTTATAAAGACATTACCCAGCCAAATCTTAATAATCCATGTTTGTTACGGTAAACAAGTATGTGGGAAAACAAATTTAAACTCGACAATCGTGTAACAGTTTCCTAACGCGGAGGGAGACAAAATGTGTACTGTAGATAAACAAGGTCAAGGTAAATGTGTTTACGTCGGAGTTGGACTACGCGAATTTTAAATCAATACAGTTTTTATTGTGATGACATATTACGCGGTTAAACGGAGGGATTTAAACGATATTATCAAGCGACTGGAAAGTGCATATTTCTATTTTAATTTAACACAGATTTGTAAATCACGATATGGATATAAGGATAATGTAAGGAAACACATAGATCTACGCACTGAAGGGATGTGTCATAGATTTGCCAAAATGGCGAAGGCTCAAGGAATCCGATGATTTTTTAAGCCAGTTCATTATATCTAATTTATGCACAGATTGGCTTGGATTTATACTAGTCAACCTTTGTATTTACCGTATAATGACTGGATATTCATCAAATGAATCACAGAACGGAATCCAATGCACATGATGCAGCTTTGATACAGTCAACGTTCAGACATACATGTTTGAGTTTTTCCTCGCTGGATTTGAATGGTGACGTAAGTTATTCAAAGATTTGTAATGCATTTTCTCGTGACAACATGTATTAGACTATTGTATGTTTTATTTTTACTATCTATTAAAAGTACGAAACTCTCGCATTTGACCCCAATTTGTAGAAAAAATCTCCATTATGCAGTCGCGTGATTGCCGTGTAATCTGGACTGAAGCTGTGTCGACTAAATTTGTAGACTTTCGTTTTAAAAAGTTGTTAGCAACAGGATAAGATGGATTTGTTGATATCATCTTCTGCTTTAGCATCAACTGATGCATTTTTGTCTCCATTGAATTTGCTTAGATATCAGATGTTTGAAATAACTCTAGCTTGTCTGTCTCCCTTGACAAAAGTAGTCCGTCATTTTTTATATTTTCACCGTAGTGAAAATATAAACCGATATTTTCATCGTTTATTTTCATCGAATAACACAGCATTTCACCGTAAAGCATGAAAGAAAGGTGTTCAATTTACAATTAAAGCAATGACATTTTCTGAACTGAAACTGTTGATAAAACAAAACAATCTTGGGTCCGTAATATTAAAGGTCTTATGATAATATTACGATGCAATATGGAAGGAATTACGACAAAAATCGATCGTACGACCATTGCTATTTCGGCCCCTGGACATTTTCATGGAATGCATGAAATATACATAGAACTCCTTGAAAATATCTGTGAAAAACATAAACAAACAGTTTCATTCAGAAGGATACAGCAACTTCCAAAAAGTCTGGGACGAAACCCGAAATAACCTAATGAAAACTGCTGATAAACAGCGTTAAATCCAATTATAAAAAAATTCAATCTTAAGAGTTAAAACATGTTAATTTACGAAGATATGAAATAATTATTAAAGGTAATGCAAATCATATTTGTGGTTCCCAGACTCTAGTGGACAAAACTCCCAGCCTGATTTCTTACTTAAGTGTTCCATGATCGACCACTGAACTATATTGGAGATAAAATACAAGGGAGAATAAAAGTGCTATTTACAAAACTGTACAATATTGCATTGATACTGCATTTAGTAATTCTACGAAAATCTACAAAATCTCGTCGAACTAAAATTAAAAAAAATAATAACTTTTAAATAGCATACAGTAAAATTTCACTACTAAGGCCTCAACAAGTTGATCATATGTTCTATGGATTCGCTAGCACCTTAATTTTGACGGTTTTTACAAAAAAAAAATATTTTTATTTCCCCGCTCGCTCATAAAAATTTGGTCAAACCGCTATATAAAGCAACTAATTAAGATTTTACTTATTTTTCTTCTTCGCTCGCTCGCCCCATTTTCCCCCCAGAAAAATCCGTAGAACACATGATTAACTTGTAGTGGCCTAAGACAACATTGCTAATTAAAAATCATGTGATTTTTGGCCTGATCAAAGATGAAAATAATTTCTATCTTAAGATCATTCTGCTTTGAAGACCATTGATTTTGGTGGCCCTAATATTAAAATTTTACTGTAGTGCAATTGCTATAAAATGTAATTAAAACATATAATATTATATAACTGAATTAATGTATATAAGTGACAATTTGTTCTACGTAACATTACTCAATAATGGGGTTAATTACTAGTAATACATGTTATAATATACGAGGGGTGATCCAGAAGTAATGAGACAAACGCCATAAATCCCAAACCGATCGTGGAATAAACTTGAAAATTACAACAGTTGTGTAAAAAGAAGTTTTCTATATGCGTATGAAAAATCATGCATGTGCGTATTCTAAATCTCGAGCTATACTTTCCTGATCTATGTAGGGTAACGTATCCCGCCGCAGGCCACAGATATTTGACGTCAACGACGTCTTAATAAAGTATAATAACCTTTACTTACATAGCGTCACTCTTTCTCAAAGGAGTTGCATTGGCTGCGATACACCGTTCATGTCTATGTATCAACTGACTGAACGTATCTTTGAACCAGTCTGAGTCCAGTGATGACATAATAAATGCACAAGTTCTTTGTACAATGTCAAATTGAGAGACAAAATTGCTGCCGTAAATGTTACGAAAACAAGGGAGAGGGCACCTGCTTTGATTTAGAACTTGTGCTGGCTCTAATAAAATCCAGTATGGCGGACGTACTGGTAAAATTCAATCTAGGAAATAAATTCGTTTTCTAATATAAAATTCATGTTGGCTTACATTATGTTATTTACTTTAAACTTGTATCATTTGAATTCTTGAATTGAATCAGGACTTGAAATTCACTGCATAACCTTTTGGTACTGCAAGGGAGAGTATGGCAACTTGCATATCAAAAACACAATGATCATGTGCATACCAACTGTTCTAGATACCCAGGCCTTTATCAGCAGAGGTGAGGATGAGTGTTTCAACTGAATGGACTGCATTTTCTTTTCTAGCTCGTCTGCTAATTCGCAAATAGTCATCGGCCTATTATCGTTAATGTCGTCCGATGCCCGCTTTACATTACAAATTTGTCTACTCTCTGACGTTCTTTCTGATTAATTTTTATCGTCTAGATCTTCCTCACCATCTTCAAACCTCCTAAACCGGCGGTTGACAAGTACCCTGCTTACAGGCATTTTCACTGATGTTAGATTCAACATTTCCACATTTTTTTGGCGTTTCACCTATTTTGTAAAATATTGAATAACTGGGTTGCGCCATTTTGTCCGATTTTGCCATATTTTCTTCTTCCGTAGGTTAAGTATTTATAGAGTGGAACGCAAACGTTTGCACCAAGTTAATCAAATTTTAACCGTCAACAATATACACTTTTGACGTCACGTCGTATGTGTTTCATTCGTTTTGGCGTACTAGTTGATAAAAACTGTTACTGAAAGAGACCGTAGTGATAATTGAGAAATGACGCTATAATGGCGTGCGGCGATATACCGAACCATGAACAATATAAAGCTGTATTTTTTTTTCAATAATAGAAAAAAACCGTATAATTTTTGGGTGAGTTAATAGATAATTAAAAATTGTGATTATTTTATAACTTTATTACACGAACTTTGAAAGTTATAGACGTTGTCTCATTACTTCTGGATCAACCCTCGTATGTAGTTTTTCTACAGTTAAATTTTATTGTGTAACTCATTAATGAAATTCAATAATGATATCATACTCTTTAATCAAATGCTGTTATTCAATTATCTAATTCAATAATGTTATTTAGTACTGTAATTCAATAACGTTACTCAGTTGTGTTATTCGATAATGAAATTCAATTATGTTGTTCAATAATGTTATTCAAAAATGTAATTCAATAATGTTATTAAATAAGTAATTCAATAATGAAATTCAATTATGTAATTCAATCATGCCATTCGATAAGTAATTCAGTTATATTATTCAACAATGTGACTTAATGAGAATATTTAATAATGCAGCTCAATAAAAATCAAAAAGCAAGTTTAGTCAAGTTTAAAGAGCATAGATCAATAATGTTGTTTAATTGAAAAATAAATTAAAGATGTAGATCATTATTTTATAACAATTTTCAATAATGTTGTTCAACTTAAATTTCAAGAGGATTGTTCAATAAGGCCATGCCATACCGGAATTTTGTTAAGCGTCCGCGTGCGCCTAGGTTTTAGAGTCCTCAGAAAAAAACCCAAAATTGTTGGTGAAATTTTCTTAAAAATTTCTGTTGTTCGGGGATTCAATAACTGATTTTTTCAGGAAATACTGATAGTTCCTTGTTTCTGTGTATTTGATTAATGAAAATTTACATGTGTATTTTGTATATACTTTTTTTTTGAATTACTTCAATCTCACATTAATGTCATAAACATTCCTGTTCTACCAAGTACTTATTTTTGTGAATACTAGCTAGAATGAACAAGAGCTTTCATTTTCGGTTTGTGTGGTTTTTTTGAATAGGTACCTAGGTTTGTCAAACTTGAGTTGACACTTAACAAAATTCCAATTTGGCAAGGCCTAACATATTTCAACTATTTGGCATCGAGCAATTCACTTTATAATAGTCCAGATAAAGCAAAATATTTTCATTGACTATTTTTCATGGGCTGATTGGTCAAAATAAATGGTTTCAATGAAAAGGTGTATGGAAATGTGTAGACTGGCATAACAAACTGACATAGAAATTATAATACTAATTATGAATATGATAATATATCTAATAAGAAAAAAGAAGATAAGTTTAAAAGTTTTCATGTATTCCACTAGTTGTTAAATATATATGAGATCTGATCTTGATAATTGTAATATCCGAAAACAACATATTAAACACAAAATAGAATAAATAAAATATAATTAAAAATATAAATAATTGTCCACTCCTTCAAGTAGTTGTCATAATGCTTCAATCACAAACACTAGTCTCACACATCATACAATCACATTTCATGGGGCTTCTGTGGAATGAACCTCATACCAAAAAAGAATAAAATCAAATAAATCAAACAAGACGATCCCATCACTGTACATGCCTCCCATACAGAGTTTCCTTCTAAAGAGTAACTCTCTAGAGCCATAGTTCCATTTGTTATACATGCTCCTGGTCTCGCATCAGTGCATGTAAAATTTAGTCCCACAATTTGTACTTTACATAAACCTTGAAATCCCCACTTTAAATACGACACCGATGATACCCACTTTAATCCTGAAACAAATAAACACAGAGAGGTTAATAATCATTTATTTTTTATTTTCTACTCACTTGAATAAACACCGTGTTGTCTATACACAACAATGGTCAGTTAACGACGACCCGCGCAAATAACCTATCTTTTCTGGACCCTTGTCTATACTAAATTCTAAGCTTTCCTTCCACAAGGACAGTTACTTTTCGATAAATTAATCAGGTAAAGGAAAATTTATAAAACTGTCAAGTGGAAAAGCGGACTTCCAAAGATAGCTTCAACCTTAAACTCACGTCAGCTTAAAGACTTAGTAGCCACCATTTGTCTGGCACGGCGGTATTATGTATTGTGTTTACCCAGAATTTAATCATTTTCAGCCATTTAGGATTTCAACATAGTTCTTGGCACATCCCAACAAGTGACTAACACCTATTTTTAACAGTGGTAGGTGGGAGAATGGCCGAAGTAAAAAGTTAATGACAACACACCACGAATCCATGTAGGTTTCACCTAAAAAGTCCAGGTCCACCGGAAAATAGTCATAGGAACTAGCAACTGGGCTAACCCGGGTCCAATAATATACTACAGTACAACAGAGCGGCCCTCTACAGAACAAATCCTGCACAACAACAGCATTCGATATTTTCCTTGGGTGTAAATCTAATTGAATGTAACCTCTACAGAGCACTGGCACCAGAGTCATCACATTCCTTAATTTATACACACACATATAATATTTTGTCAACAAACACAATTAAAAATCGCTCCCGTATTTTATACATAGGCAGTGTGCATGTATGTATGCACAAGGAACAAAATATATAAGGACGTACGCATTATTTTATGATCATTAGATATGGACTCTGGTGCCAGTGCTACAGAGCAACAACCTCTGAACAGCAACATTGTTTAGTCCCTCCCAGTGGATGTTGTTCTGGAGAGATTGTACTATACTCCAAGTTGTAGCAACTAGATCACATAATAGGCAAAGCAATTTTCATAAAATATGTAACCACTTACCATCGAATATATTGTCAAGATTGATGAAAAACCCTGCCGACATTATATACATACTGAAAAATGTTTGTGCAAAGAAACATCCAAGTTGGAATGTAGGCATGACAACAGCAGAGAACATGGCTAGTGTCCGACTACAGTATACCAGTAGAAACAGTATAGCAAACACTGTAAGGAAGTCTTCTACGTTCATTTTGAGCCCTGCTATAAAGTACACCGGTACAGCATACACCGCCACAAAGAACGTGTGAAACGGCAGCTCACTAAATATCTGAAAACGAGAAAAAGAAAAAAATCAGACTTTGTAATATTTAGAAATGTCTTTTCTAAGCAATTTAGATACAGGTATTACAAAACTTGAGACGAAACATACAAACAATTCTTATAGCATTATCTTCCACATTTCAAAATTCAGTCAATCGTATCATAGTTACTATAATGTGCATAGCAATATTAATTTCTCTCAGGTCAAAGTGATCAAGCTATGCAAGCTTGATAATATTTTCTTTATTTGCAAGGCTTAGATTCAAATTATTGAAAATTGTGAAAAAATACATACAGGGTATACCATTCAAGTGTAGATAAAAATATTTTTTTTGTGTTTGAAACGCCATATGATTTGAATATAAAATGTATTATACAACATAGAAAAAACAATAAACTCTATATAATCTCTTTTGTTCAAAAGCATTTTGACAGTTCAGAACTAAATTTAGGGTTTAATTACATAGTTTTAAATCTTGCAGTGAGATGTTTCAGCAATTTCTATTTAGTACATGTATTATTAAAAGTGATGCTAAAATGGACATTTAATTACCTTTGCAAAATAGTAGGGTGTCACACTATACAGTCTGTCTTCCAGTTCAAAATATAAGAATGATCTTTCTTTGTGATCTACAAAATAAAATACATTTTACTATAATAAAGATTGATTTTACTATAATTAAAAATAAAAAAGATGCCGCATTGGTGAAAATCAATATAATTCCTTCTTGTACCAAAACATTTGTCTACAACGGATATAATTAATCCCCTGATATGACTTGAAATTATGATGGTGACCTATAATCCTTATCTTATCTCATCGATCACATGGGGTCACGGCTTGTGGATTATATCATCGCAAAACTGATGTATCTAGATCAGCGCTATATGGCTGTATCATAAAAGCGAAAATCTTGATGGGTCTAAAAGTTGGGTATGACAATAAACAATTATTGACAAATAATCAAGACATAACACTAACGCCACAAGGCATGCTAAAATATGCTCGTCAATTATGCAGATTAAATGTATCAATTTTTGCCTAAAATAGAATATGATAAAGGGGAATAGCTCAAAACTGTACTGGTTGGTGACATAGTTCTTGTGAAATACAATTCCACATGTGGCAATGCAAATGTATTACAAGTCCTGGGTCATTCTGGTACAACGCAGTTTTATTCTTGACAACTATTGCACAAAGACGATGCACCGCTAAAAGTGAAATACAATTTACCAATAGCTATACTTACATATACCAATAAGATCCAATACGACCATATAAGGATATAAAGCACCAAGAATATACATCATACCAAATCTATCTCTAACTGAAGATTGATCGTAACCAAGGTTAAAATACACAAACCCAACAACAACTGACATAGCAACGGCTTGTATAAACTGTGTTGCTAGGTAACCATAATCTTCTACAATATTTCTCGTTGATCGTCTAAAAAATTGAAAAGTTTTCATTGGTTTCGTTTATACAATAAAGTTCAACTATAAACACCACAAAATTTGATAGTTTTTATAGCGAAACGGTCTTAATATAGCGACCTTTTCTCAAATTAAGCATTTGGACTTAATGTGCTAAACAATCGTGGTATTTACAGCGGAAATTTACCGTACTTGCAATTTATTCAAGTTTGGCTGTAAGTAAAGTTATTATGATTTATGCTTATTCCTCTCTTTAGGAACATATAAAGTGTTATCGTGATTAGGGTGGGTATTTTTTGTGGACAAAATTGTCTAATAGGAACGGAAACACCATTTTACAATATGGTTAAGTTTAAATGGTATGGTGGTGAAGAGTATTGGAGGGTAGGTTGAGTCACTCTAGCACTCTTGTACCCACAGGGCTGCTCAGTACTCGGCTGGTTTGTCATTTAGTATTGAGCAATTTGGATTAAGTCTATTGCTGAAGGAACCGATAGGTACTATTACAGCCAAACGTGGTGATTTAATACAAGAAAAGTAATAGAAGAAAGTATCAAGTGTGATTTTTTATGTCTTTTGTATATATTTATAACTATAAAGATTATTACAAAAGGTCACATGCTATATTGATTTATGCTGATGATTCAGAGTAAAGAATTACAACTCATTGATTAATGTGGGCACTTTTGAACAAAGAAATGTAATAGTTTTCTTATGCACTATTTGAATATTTCCTATTTACTGGCTGCTTCAAGAATATGAACATGTAATAATTTGACGAAAGGCAAGAGCCTGTTAACATTCTGAAGATCACATGACTATATACCCTGGCATAATGCCAAATTATTTTGACTACTTATTTATAATTAATTGGAAACTTTAATAATAATGATAATCCAATTCATTTTGCACCTATATAAAATCCAGAATTGTTTTAATGCACCAGGTTGGTTCTCGAGGTTTCTGAACATTGCAAGGACCGGCCATTGTTCTTTATTCTTCTCCTCTCGACTACTTGTACTACTATTTAATGAATCCGCTTGTCCATTCTTATATGCATGAACTAAAGTTTGTACCATTGCTGTACTCGATCTCTCTGTCTCTTCTGATGTGGGATCAACCGTGGCAAGATCAACTGTAATACGAAAATGGCACTGAGAAATAAAGTTGAAGAAATTCAATGTTTTCAAATAGTTTTCATGTCTGTTGTAAATTCATATATCTTCTCGTTTATTCGCTTTAAAGGGTATAAATCTATAATTTATGCGTTGTGTCGAATAACTCTTAATGAATAACTATCATTTTATCCTTTATAACTATCAGTCTTACATTCAAATATTCATTGATTTGCACGAATTCAATTTCACGAAGGCATTAGCCCTTATTTGATTTATTTTAACCAAAATAAAACGTGAATCGTGTGATTACCTTTCAGACATGTTAGTTAATGCATCTAACTATGGAAAACATTTGTTCCTGATTGTTGGCAAATATACATAGTGCCTGCTTTTCACCCGTATATTGATCATTATTTTAATCAACTGTCTGTCCAAATGAGTTACCCTGCTTCAGTTTAACTATAAAAAAATTAAAGTTGAAATTTTTATTTAACTGTCAGCGGCGCATACATTAAGCCACTGATTTAAATACTCACTTCAGTATTTCTGTACTCACTATCGATAAACGAAAACTCAACTCAGGAGATAAATGAATGCACCATTGACAGTAATACGAAATTGTACATTGTATAGTTATATTGAAGCAGGGTATCACATTTTGATAGAGTCGCCTGTGATGTAAGGCTGCTAAAGCATGAGATCTTCTTACCGTAAAAGTCACATGGATTAGTAAACTCAGGACATGGATAGCCAAGATTACTGAAATAATTGACCATATTAGAAGCTTGACCATAGTAAGACATTTCACCTTTAGACAATATGAGGACCATATCAAATAGTTCAAATATATCAGATCTGAAATAGACAAACATGCTTTAAACATTTACTATTTCGAGTAGTAGTTGTTATGATTGATATAGTCACATACACATGTACTAGTTATGATTGATATAGTCACATACTAGTTATGATTAATATAGTCACATACTAGTTATGATTGATTAAGTCACATATTAGTTATGATTGATACAGTCACATATTTGATATGATTAATATAGTCACATACTAGTTATGATTGATTAAGTCACATACTAGTTATGATTAATATAGTCACATATTAGATATGATAATTATAGTCACATACTAGTTAAGATTGATTAAGTCACATATTAGTTATGATTGATATAGTCACATATTATATATGATTAATAAAGTCACATACTAGTTATGATTGATTAAGTCACATACTAGTTATGATTGATATAGTCACATACTTGTTATGATTGATATAGTCACATACTAGTTATGATTGATATAGTCACATACTAGTTATGATTGATATAGTCGCATACTAGTTATGATTGATATAGTCGCATACTTGTTATGATTGATATAGTCACATACTTGTTATGATTGATATAGTCGCATACTAGTTATGATTGATATAGTCGCATACTAGTTATGATTGATATAGTCACATACTAGTTATGATTGATATAGTCACATACACATGTACTAGTTATGATTGATATAGTCACATACTAGTTATGATTGATATAGTCACATACTAGTTATGATTGATATAGTCACATACTAGTTATGATTGATATAGTCACATACTTGTTATGATTGATATAGTCACATACACATGTACTAGTTATGATTGATATAGTCACATACTAGTTATGATTGATATAGTCACATACTTGTTATGATTGATATAGTCACATACTAGTTATGATTGATATAGTCACATACTAGTTATGATTGATATAGTCACATACTAGTTATGATTGATATAGTCACATACACATGTACTAGTTATGATTGATATAGTCACATACTTGTTATGATTGATATAGTCACATACACATGTACTAGTTATGATTGATCTAGTCACATACTAGTTATGATTGATATAGTCACATACACATGTACTAGTTATGATTGATATAGTCACATACTAGTTATGATTGATATAGTCACATACTAGTTATGATTGATATAGTCACATACTAATTATGATTGATATAGTCACATACTAGTTATGATTGATATAGTCGCATACTAGTTATGATTGATATAGTCGCATACTAGTTATGATTGATATAGTCACATACTAGTTATGATTGATATAGTCACATACTAGTTATGATTGATATAGTCACATACTAGTTATGATTGATATAGTAGCATACTAGTTATGATTGATATAGTCACATACTAGTTATGATTGATATAGTCACATACTAGTTATGATTGATATAGTCACATACTAGTTATGATTGATATAGTCACATACTAGTTATGATTGATATAGTCACATACTAGTTATGATTGATATAGTCACATACTAGTTATGATTGATATAGTAGCATACTAGTTATGATTGATATAGTCACATACTAGTTATGATTGATATAGTCACATACTAGTTATAAATGATATAGTCACATACTAGTTATGAATGATATAGTCACATACACATGTACTAGTTATGATTGATATAGTCACATACTAGTTATGATTGATATAGTCGCATACTAGTTATGATTGATATAGTCACATACTAGTTATGATTGATATAGTCACATACTAGTTATGATTGATAGTCACATACACATGTACTAGTTATGAATGATATAGTCACATACTAGTTATGATTGATATAGTCACATACTAGTTATGATTGATATAGTCGCATACACATGTACTAGTTATGATTGATATAGTCACATACTAGTTATGATTGATATAGTCGCATACTAGTTATGATTGATATAGTCACATATTATATATGATTAATAAAGTCACATACTAGTTATGATTGATATAGTCACATATTATATATGATTAATAAAGTCACATGCTAGTTATGATTGATATAGTCACATACTAGTTATGATTGATATAGTCACATACTAGTTATGATTGATATAGTCACATACTAGTTATGATTGATATAGTCACATACTAGTTATGATTGATATAGTCACATACTAGTTATGATTGATATAGTCGCATACACATGTACTAGTTATGATTGATATAGTCGCATACTAGTTATGATTGATATAGTCGCATACTAGTTATGATTGATATAGTCACATACTAGTTATGAATGATATAGTCACATACTAGTTATGATTGATATAGTCACATACTAGTTATGAATGATATAGTCACATACACATGTACTAGTTATGATTGATATAGTCACATACTAGTTATGATTGATATAGTCACATACTAGTTATAATTGATATAATTGATATAGTCACATAGTGTCATACTTGTAACAGTCCTGCCAATACTTAAACATTCAATGTTTTCAGCGCTTTGATTACAACATGGTATTGATTACTTTTATTCAACTGTCAGTGGAGCAAACATTAGCCACGCTTTTTAAATGCTTACTATAGTATTTCCGTACTCACTACCAATAATAAAATACGTACTTAAATCAGCGTGGTTTATAATTGCACCACTGACAGTTAATAATCAAAGCGCTAAAGGCACTGGAGTTGTTCGACAGAGAAAACATGTTGTGCTTCGGTCAATTAATGTGCTCAAAAATATGACAAAATATGTAGAATAAGATTTCGTTTCTTGAAACATAGACGGCAGAGCTTTCGTTGTATGAAATGTATCTTCAAAATGGTGCCATTTGTACTTGTAAACTATACATAAAAATCCAATTTTAATTCGATAATCAAAAATACCGATATCCCAATGTTCAGGTAAATCTAATTTAGAAATTGATTACAATGCATACTCCTATAATTGCACAGGTATAATAACCATAAAGGAGTACAGGGAAATACAATTGAATGTTCATACAAATTAATTGTATATGTTACTAATATGTATATATAGATAAGTATATATAGATAAGTATTCCTGTAGTTATAAGCTAGCTTTTTTTACAATTTAATCATCATGATTTTATCTTTTGAAAAAAAAGAAAAAAAACATACAACGGTTTTATATTCATGTATACGCCGCACTACTTCCTGCGCGTTGTTGTTGTGCGATATGAGTTAAGCGTCTGAGCCAAGATATGTTTTATCGTCTACGTATAGAATGAGAGATTAATGCGTCACGCCCTTTCAAATTGGGGTTCACCACAGGGAATCTTCACTGTCGTATATATTTTCAGTGTTTGGTTAAATGTAATTATTACAATTTAATTATTAAAACCTTTCTCAGTCATACACATGCTTGAAGATTTGAGTTCCTTCATGTACCTCAAAAAGTAGATTTTGTAGTAAGCTTGCTATACTGATTTCTCAAAATTTGCGTATATAGTTGTTCTTTGAACAATTAATGAAAACTCTGTATATCATAGGGAAGAGTTGAGCCCCGTCGTGTACCTCAAGAAAGGTAGAATCCCTAGTAAGGTTGCTACACCGATTTTTAAATTGGCGTATATAGTTGTCCGACAAGCGAACAACTAAAAAATGCCAATATCGACAAACACCGAAAACTACTAAAGTTTGATATTCTAAACTTGAAACAACACGTACTTGAGTCTGTAAATTTACACCCTTAAAACTAATTCAAATTCTGTTAGTTGTAGATCATTATTTAAATATTTTCTAATTAAAGGACTTAAATAAGTAAATCTTTTATCAAGCTTTGTAAATAATGCTTATTTTTAAATTTTGTGAGTCAATCTTCCAGATAACGCCACGTGACCAAGAATTGTTAATGAAATTATTAATAATAAGTGGACTTTTGAAATCCTTTGCTAGATTAAAGGCTTTCAGTTTGAGATAACGTTTTAATTTTTTGGCCAATCATGAATTAGTAAATAAATAGTTCGTGCTCAATCTGCGCTACTTATTTAAGTAAAAATATTCATTGAAATTTTATATCTTATGGAAATTTGTAATAGAAAATGATTATTTTCTTTTTCAAAATTTGCTTTATAATGAAATTTTGATCCGATTCAATATTGTGCTCCAATGGCGCTCTTGTTGTGAATAAAATATGTTATTCAAGTAAATCATGAGTTTAACATAAGTGACTGAAGTGTCTGTCGTGACACTTATGACTCAGATAAAAGCCAAAGACTGCTTAATAAATGCTGTTAACTTTTAAACATGGCAGTGTTAGAACCACTGTTGAACCTCATTTTTCACCCCCCATTAGACAGTCCTCCCAAGGCCCACCCAAGGGCCTAGCCCCTAGGGCCCATCCCCTAGGGCCAGCCCACCATTGGTCTGAGACCAAGGGCCAGCCCGCCAGGACCACCCCAAGGACAAGCCCCCCAGGGCCACCTTCAAGGGTCAGCAGCCCCCCTCGACCATCCCCTCAAAAAACGGACCCCCAGAGTACCCATGAGATATTCCCCATGCAAACTACCTTTCCCACATTGTCGCACACAGGGGACCAGAGGTCCACAGCAACAGAGCTGAGGAGCTCAGAGGAGCAGAACTCACCCAGCAAGGGGGGGAGAACTACTCGTCATTCTTTCCCCTCCCAGGGGAACGGGTATTCAACTCGAAAGAGCCGAACACAAAAATCGCTTTAACTCCGTAGAAGACAGAGTTAAAACGGTTCGAAAAGCAGATCCTAATAAAAGGGAGACTACTCTTCTTCCAAAATTGTCCCTAAAAGGTACTGGGTATTCAACTCTAAAGAGTCAAACACAAAAATGTGCCTCAATACCGTAATAAAACGGAACCTAAGCACTTTGGTTTACATCGAATTACAACATGAAAACCTTGAATCCTTATACACAATATTAATGACAATAAATTGGTTTGTAGTAAAAGCACACGTCTAAAGTTTTAAACATGTCTGGTAAATATAAACGAACATTTCACATATCTTAAAATTCCCTGGAAACACAAACATGTTTTATACTGTATAAAATATTTTTTATATATTTAATACTTATTGTCATAACAAACATTTAAGTATCAATCACAAAAGGTAAAGAAATGAGTGTAGAAATTATCCTCTCATGTCTATATAATTTGTGTACAGTAGAATGATCAATAAGGCCCCTAAGGGCTTTTACATATATACTTTATACATAAAAAATACTGTTCCCCATTTCAATGTGAATATCTAGGGGCCGGAAGTTAGTAAATATAAAGGGACTCTGTCATTAAATATATGTCAGCTAACCTGTAAAATATTAGGGACCATAATATCGAAGTGGATAAGATGATGGAAATGAATGAAACCTTTAACAGATCAAAACCAAACATTGGTGGTTCAAACCCAGTTACTGGTATATTAATCTATTTACTTTTTATTACATATTTATTTTTATCATATTAGTACATAATACTACATTAATAAAAAAAGCAATTTTTTGAATACCTTTCCTATAGATGTGCTAATTTCATTTTAAAACAAAAATGAATTATTTCAGTTTATTTTTACGTTCAGACATTTATCGCTAATTCGCACTAACGTATATGTCACACATTGTGGGTGTGATAAATTCGACCGAATATGTCGCACACGTGTGACATTTACGATCTGTGACATATACGGTTTAACATGGTAGTGACCATATCAAACTGTTCAGTAATATCCTCTAAGATTCTAGTTAAATATATCTCCGCAATAACTTCAATATATAAGTTTACGTGTGTGATTAAAATTGTAAGAATAGTTGAATATTTCGTGTCCTTGAAAATGGCATTTTGAAATTGACACCAGTATTGAATGCAATGAAACATACAAATGGACAGCGTAGATCGCTATTTGTATACCACAACTTTAAAATAATAAAAGATACCCAACTGCATGTCTTTTTACAATAGAACTGAAGCATAACCAAATGTGAACTTCAAATATTAAAAATTTGATGGATATTTTTTCAACAACTTACCTCGGTTGATGTATAGACAACAACACTGTACGATTGTTTTTGGCTAACTTGGCTAATGTCTCAACCAGATGATGAGCAGTGAATGAATCCAGGCCGGAAGTTGGTTCATCAAGAAATAGAATACCTGTATAGGAGAGAAGATATATACAGTACCCTCTAAAACTTCTTAGACAAATGAAATTTTGAGAAAAATGATCATGCATACCACAAGCAATTTTATTACAGTTAACGTTTATTTATGTGGTTTATAATAGTGCTGCGGCGAGTATTCCGAGTACTCGGATATTCGCGATCTCGAACGAAAACTAATGATCGAGTACAAATCTTCGTCACGTCCGAAATCGTCGGATCGCGATCTATTTTAGAAATAATGAAAGAACATTTTCAGCTTAACTACCACTAAAAACGAGCCGCACTACTATTGAAAATTTTAATTTATGTAGGGAACGAATTATCCAGTGTCAAAATTTTGATTGATACACATTTGAACAAAAACGTTATCACTAGAAATGCCCATAAAAAGTCTGATAGAAATGTTTGGAGTACATGGTTTCCCATATAGTAAAAGCTTCTGTAATTTTTAACTTGTTTTGTTATTACATGAATTTCTGTATGCGTTTCCATCAACATGTGATTCGTGGTTCGATTCGTGAATCGCTACACATGAATCGTGGTTCGGATCGGATCGCCACTTGCTCAACGATCCACAGCCCTAGGTTTATAATGAGTCATAATATTGACTTGATTAATTCCTCAATCCAACAAGGGCAATTATTGGCCATATTTGCCATATATATTAAATGGCTGATTTATTAAAAACTTATTTAAACAGGTCAGCGTGGTTATACAGTATCGAATCGAACAAATTTGTTTAGTCAAAAACAAAAAAAAGTAAATGTATTTACTTTTTAAACCCGAGAAGTAAAATGGAACAGCCATGTTTTATTAAAGAATATGGTTTTGCTAAGAGGTGGCTTTTTTCTGAAAAACATGTAGCCATATTACTTAAAACAAGTCATGGTGGTTTTACAAGGTCGAATAGAACCTACTCGTTCAGTCGAAACTGAAAATAGTAAGTCGCGGAGTAAATAGAACCTACTCGTTCAGTCGAAACTGAAAATAGTATGTCGCGGAGTAAAATAGAACAGCCATGTTTTATGTTAGAATAATTTATGTTAGTTTTTTCTACATATTCTTGACACGCGTGCCTATGTAAGAAAAATTATTTCTTTTAATCAGTTCTAAAAGCTCCAGTATTTCAACAGAACCTAAAGAATAAGCGCAATATATTAATTAAAAGCAAAAATCAGATATTGAAAATAGCATGCCATTTTGAAAGAGGAATATAACATTATGGAATCCATAGATATTAGTATGTGTTATAACTTATGTTAGAGAAACCATAGGCGGCCGACACGATCCCGATCCATCTTCTAAGACATACATGTATATGACATCTTAAATGAATTGGGATAGTAATGACCTTTTTAAAGTGAAGCTTGCAACATGTGTTGCCAAAAACAGAAGCAGTCGAATTAGCTCTCAAAAGCTTTATTGTTAGATATAATTCTGTTCATTAAGTATTTGTAACTTTACCCGAGTCCATTCCTATGTAATATAATCAATGATTGTCAAGAATGCCAGGTTATTTCAAGTTAGGAACGTCAGCACGAAGCGGGATATTCCAAAGCAATTAGCTATTTGATTTAATAACTTTTAGTACTGTATATCACATTGTAGATCCACAAACAAAATTATGATTACAATTTACAAGTACAGTTTTTCAGAGCGCTAAATTTTAAAACGTACACAATCTTAGTCACATGACTTCCATGTTATATTGCAAGAGCATGAATATGATTTTAATAAAGGTGAAACGTCTATTGCACTTGAAATATACATTGTATAAGATATATAAATCAGAGTATGGTAGTTTTTTCAAAGTAAGTTACTTATTACGACAATACATGTGAACATATGACCAGTTTCTTAACTATAAATGCTTAAAAGTCAAATGGAATAGATGGCTGGCAAATTAGTGTCGCTTGAAAACTTTTAACTGACTCAAACGTTATTCACATCAGATATTTTATCGTAACCCGAACCTTTCCTGGGGGACAGAGCATGGACAGCAATAAATAATTTTACTTTTAGCCCCCCGCGCTAATGAGCGATTGCATGGGTATTGTTTAGTGCCAATTTTAATATAGCGGGGAATTATAATATCGTGATTTTGCAAGATAGGCCTACTACCCGTGATTTTACAGCGGTTGGTACGCATTTTAGTCAAGTATTTCTAGGAGTTAAAACAGAAACGTGGACTTTTATGCAAATAGGACCAGTGTACAAACGTATTCACGTGTCCATTTTTGAAAGGAAAGCGGTTGTGACATCCCTGCAATGTGGAATTTGGAGAAATTTTCATCAGAAATTCTCACAGGGCATTGATTTTACAAGACGTTAGCTTGGCTTAAAGTCAGGGTCCCTGCTATTCCAAAGGGAAGTGAAGCGGGTACTTATATAATTGGTGCATAACTACATTTCTAATTTTCTCTATCAAAGGTCTATATCATCATACGTAGGGTTTGTCATGGCAATGGTTGCAACTACAAATGTATTTACTTGGATCCAGTAGAAGCTGTACCCCAATACTGACACGCCTTCTTTCACCCCCGGACACACCCCTATCTTCAGCTCCACCCACTTTACTGTCAGCTACATGGCTCAGGCCAAGTTCATTTATGACACTGTCAACCTGAAAATGTGAAAAATTTTCTTACCTGTAGGTGTATAAACTCATTAACAGAAATAACTCTATAATTTTCTTTGAATAAAAAGTTCCTGGCGTATAAATGGACTTAGTGTACGGAACAAGGTGAAGTTACAGACTTATAAAGTCAAGATATTATAATTTATGTAAAAATATCATATTTCCCACACCAAAAAAGAATTGAATTTAGAAATGCATACTAAAGCAAACGCCGGTGTGACATAAAAGTACGTGAGTAAAAAAGGCGAATTTCCTTAGATCTGTTAAAAGGAACAAGTTAAATACACAGTTTTGACTCATTTTCGCCCCTGATATACTGACAGTCTAGATTAAATTTTGAACGTCATATTTTATCGGTTCATTCATACTTATAGCCTTATACCTATTAAAAACTATCTCTGTTTCACCATTGAAATAAATATCAACTTTGCTTTTGCTTACTACCAAGAACCCAGAATATTGGAATGAAGTGTTCGTAGACAGATGTCTTGTATACCTACCCTTCTTTTTATCTGTGAAAAAGTGAAAGTAGTTGGTAATTTTAATTGAGCGACAAACATGAGTGTCTCTTTCACTGTAAGGTGTGGTAGTAGACGGTCATCCTGTCTTACATAGGCGGAGCATCCACGAACCATTGTACTTGTACGATTAACATTGTTTAGATATACATCCCCTGATATAAGACCACCTCCCTCTGTTCTACAAGCTATCACATCCAGTAGTGTCGTCTTACCACTTCCTGAAATTGGAACATGATTATGATGCAGCCTAATGCACATGTTAATGGTTATGTATCTGTCTCAGCTCGCACGGCTAGCTTAGTCGGTAGCAAGCAAACCTGCTGATCAACAATGCCCGGTTGGGACATTTTCGTTAAGTTCGGTCTTGATTTTTTTTACGGTCAATCTCCCTCCTACCACTGATCCTTAATCATTTAGGACAGTTGTCAAGCACTGACGGAGGTATGCACCTAGTAACTGGTTTTCCAATGCCTGAAATTTAGCCTTTCCAGAAACGATGAGTAGGTTGACTGACTGCCGTGATGTGACCTGTACAATGTGTTGCTAATAAATAAATCCATCTACACAGAAAAAAGAAAGTCATTTCTCCAATAAAGAAAACTACTTTATTATTAGCACTCATGGAATATACATGTAGATAAGACATAATGTATGTGACAGCGTGTCTATTTACCACTTATCATATTTTCAATATAGAGTACAAACACATGCAAATTATTCTCTACTGTTACCATACAACACATTCAATCATGTTGCCTAATATAAAATTCCAAGGACCTACAGTTTAATGCATATCGATGATAATTCTAACGTAAATAACAAGATATTTTATGGTACTGTTAGTAACCATCAAGTACCTGCTTGTTCCAATTTCATTGTAAATATTTACCTATTTGTTATAACTTACATTTTACCAAGAGTTTACCACTTATTCAGACATGGAAGGTAATGGTGTCATATTAATGAGTTTTATGCGGTTTGTTACCCATTGCACCGACAAGTAGTATCAATATTAAGAATATACTGTGACAAAATTTATACAGATCTAATGAACCAGTCATTTCTAACATGCATTCAAATCCAGCGGCAGTAGTGGGGGAAAGCGGCGCAACAGACCGGTTTTACCTTCCAGCTTTCTTCGCATTGCCTTGCGGCCGCATGCGGAATTCTCTTCGAACCCTAAATAGCGTGGGATATAGCCACTAAATTGCTATTTGTATAGCAACCGTATTAACACCAGTGTTTTTTACAATCGAAATGTCTCTTATGGCGGTGATTTTACCAGGTGTTTGTTGGACTCAGTCATAGTTCCCACAATTGCCCTGGCGGGGGCGGAGCGGGAATGCCTACATTCACATAGCAATATCAAAACAGACAGAGTAAATGAACTTACCCGAGTTACCCATGATAGCCAACATCTGTCCACTGTTGATAGAAAATGTGACATTGTTGAGCACTTGTTGAGGTTCAGAGTTATCTACCCATTCCCATGGTAACTGCATTGTTGATAGTTTCTGCCACCATGACAACGAGGCTGGATTTACTGTATAACATAATTTCTTTACCCTGACATCTATTGAAGGACGCTGTGAGCAGTCAGCACCAGGTATATGGTAAATAGACGTAGGACTGATAGATCTGACGGCCATAACTTGTGTTCCGTCAACCACTGTCAAATTAGAAGAAGGAGACACTGTATTATTCCTCATAATTTCGTTATATTAACTTCAATAGATATTTAAATAGAAATCCGCATGAGGCTAGTTTCTTCATTAATTCCTAGCTTTTTGCACAAAAATGTCTTATGAGATAATTTTATGAAAATCCATTTCATACATATATCGCAATATAATAGAAATAAAAATCTTTCTTACATAATGTGAATATTTCTCTACCAATAAACTTAAGTCATATTATCTACCATTGATTATCTACAATGTAGGCTTTAAGTGTCATCAATAACTACCTTTACACGTAATGTATGAATTTTTTACCAACGTCGAAAAATAACATTTTTTTATACTTAATGTATAGAAACCAAAACAATTGTTTTGAAAAGTATACCATATAAAACTCAAATGATTTCATATTGTTACAAAAAATGATGTTAAGAAGGTACACATTAACTAGCGGTTTTTAAAGTTACTTGCCCATACGTTTGGCTATTATTTATATTATAAAATTACCTGTCAATGTACGAAGTTGTGTTAAAATATGAATTCATAATATTTTTGGGCAAACTGTACTAAAGAGAAACATTACATAAAAGTCACAATGAAACGTACTAAAATCATCTATACCGTTACCAACGCGCTAATGCTTTATAAATGAAATCATTGTCTTTTACGTCTGCATGCCAATTTCCTTAAATTGTCATTATATTCCTCGTGTCGTAGATACTAGGTAAAGCTCGTATGGAATAATTGAAACAGACAAACATATGATATGGAGTTAACATAGGGCTTTAATATTCTAAAGTCATTGTTACATAATGCATGTACATAATACATGAATTTCAATTATGTAAATATATGGGCAAATAATTGGCACTAAAATTGTCATTATCAGAACACTGCTTTACTGCTTCCAAAATGTTTCTTTACAATTTTGAGAGTTTGAGAAGAGTAAATCTATAAGTTAAAATCTTCGAACAAGCAGCTTTAAAATTATTTGATGAGATAAGACAAACTATTGAACAATTTTTGCCGGAGTGTTTAACTGATTTTGACAAACTATGATTTTGTGTCGTTTTTTGGCGATAAGGTTCGTTAATTTGCCCACATATTGCAGAAGAGTTTAGTTATAAAAAAGACGGAAAATACCCATATGCATGAGACATATGCATGAGTACAGTTTATCTTGTCCTCCGGAAATCTGCTTAAGTCATAACCTCTTTATGATACACCCATTTAGTAAATCCCACTTGTATCGAACTGCGCATGCGCATAAGTGACAAAGTGCAAAAATGTTTGCAAGGTATTATTGTACTATCTCATTGGCAAAATATGTATGCGTTCAATTTCATCATATATAGTATTACAATTGCATTATAAGCAAGCCCGTAGGAACGAGGGGGTGACTATGGTTAGCCCTCTAATATGTTTTCAAGGTTACATGTGCTTTAAACTATACCTAATCTGAAATGCTTCCTACGTTCATAAAAACAGTACCACGAGCAGTGTTTTAAATCAATATTTCAGTATGATTTGATAACAAATCTATATCCTACATACGCGGATTATCAGGGACACAGATAAGATAAATCGTTTGAGTAATAATCGATGGCCCAAAAAAATAAATACATAAAACTCAAAGCGCCTTTTTTAATTATCAAAGTGCTGAAAGCATAGAATGGACGATTTACTGGAAGTTTGTCTCACTTAATCTAGGACAAACGTGTGTCAGAAACAGAGCCGATGACAAACAAAGATAAAAGAATGATAAGAGAGTACTCGTATATTCGAATATTTAAATCAGCGGGGTTAATGTATGCGCCACTGGAAATTAAATGAAATTTTACAAAAATTGCTTTTGCCTCAGTTTAGTTAGGTAATGATTTTTATCAAAATATGAATAACAATTTTGTCATATTATATACCACATATGGATATACATGTATATGCTTTAACAGCGTGTTCAATTTCAACGTCATTTAAAACAAAACAAATCTGAGGCATTTTCTTATCTGAAAATGAATTTTGTATCTACAAAGATTTTTATTAAAAACAGATCAATACATCGAGTTGAGATAAAAGAAGGATAAAGAAGGATAAAGTATTATCTGTTTGAAGATAAAGACTATCAGCTAGAGAAAAAAGAACGTTACATTCATAGGCGGCTACAGTAGAAGTAAGAAAGCGACCAATCCAACCAATCCAAAAGTTTTTGGTCAGCTTTAGACAAGACAGGAAAGAAATAATAAATCACGTGACCGTCATAATCATCCTAAACAACGCATGAATTTGTAATTATATTTTGTAAATGAAACCAAAATCGTTGTACATGCATAATACACAATATACTTTTTAGAACATACTGAGCCCTCCAATGATCCTTGGACGAAAATCCTGTTTTTTTATCAGCCAATTAACATTTACCCATTAAAGGTCAAATTCACTGGCTATAGTTCTTCAGTATTAAAACAATATAGATAATTTTAAAATATTATCTAAAGTTTCGCGAAATTTCGTAGTCAAATAACGGTATTATAGGAATTTCAACTCTTAGACATAACACACCTGCATAAGATGTGCATTCATGAGTTATAGTTCCTGACCGGAATCGGTATGACGTCATCGTAGTCCTACATCTTATTAGCGGCTATTAAGATATAAAGGCTTACCCAAGAATAGCTATTGAAAATTTAGTTTTTATTAACTTTTTCTTCATGAATGGTTTTTATACATACAACCATCTAAGCATATTCCAACATTAGTGTTAATCAGTTAATCAACAAAAGATTCAAACTATGTTATGCCTCAGTCCCATAAAATCGTGGCTTGTTACAGACCCGTACGTGCAGACAGTCGTAGGCCGTGGGAAGCCTTGCGTATCAAGGTGACGGTACGCACATGGTACAAAACAACACACCCGTACGGAGCTGTAGCTGGAAGCGTGTTTAATCCATACTCGGCTACGATTTGTCCACGATTTGACACATATACGTGTATCCTGGGCTCATCTCACGGACCCTGGTAAAAACTTAACAGTCCTATGGGGTACGCAAGAGTTCGTACGATTCCTTGCGGAGCTTGGTCGCACGGTGCCCGTACGGTGCCCTCACGGCTATTTTTATGTTTATGGAACTGTTGCTTTACTTGGTTATGTTTTAATAACAGAAAAATTACTTGCGATATGCATGATCAAGATTTCTCAAATTTTCATTATTCCAAGAACTTTTGGAGGGCATAGTATATAGCTTATCTTTTAAGCAATTTTGACCAGTAGCCTGTTCAATTACCCTTAACGTTCCAAAACGTTCCGTAACGATACATTTGGAACTTCTCGGCCATTCGCTGCGAATAATCTCGGACATATTTAGACGCTATTTTGAAACTACCGGTGTTGAAGTAAACAAATATACGATCGTTTAGGCAACGAGTAATGTTACGTTTTTAGTTCATAAATTTTGAAACGTCACCCATTTCCTTAACGATCGTATAAATTTGTTTATTAGATTAAATTATTCGTAGCGAATGGCCGAGGAGTTCCGAATGTATCGTTACGGAACGTTTTGGAACGTTTAGGGTAATTGAACAGGCTACTGGTCAATGGATACACCCCTGAATATGTTTTCGCATGTAATAAATGGTATTTGTAAGGAAGTAGACAAGCAAGATAAAGTTGTCACAATATGTATGAACACTACGACCGTTTTATCACGACATTTTGAAGAACTGTTTACATTTTGTACAATTTCTGTGAGATCAGTTATCTCAAGGACGCAACGTAGGTCCTTGATTATCTTTACAGTGTTGTGGATATATATGGAATTTTATTTTTTGAAATGTGGATAGATCTACCCCGAGTGCATTTTCAAGGATTTGTTTTATAAAAAAATACATTTATCAAAGGACGCGTCGAATTTGTGACGGACATGAACATTTATCGACTCGAGGAAATCATGACAGAAAAGGGTAAGTACCGTTTCACTTAACCTTAATAAACTATCTTTTTTTAATTAGTAAATCTGTCGAAAAGGTCAATCCAGTTTATGTTTTTTGTGATGCATGTATTTCAAATCGTTGTTTATTGCTACATTTTGTTTTCATTAAGGGTTTAAAGTCATGTCAACACAAATTATAAATATTTTAAGGTGGCCTCATTGCTTCTTACAAATATTTTTTTATTATAAACTATTTAAAAACAGTAGGTTCCAACTAATTCTTATTTCTCATATTCAAGTTTGTGCAATATATTACATTCGATTAAATTTATTTGGATGATTGCTCTTTCTTGTTGTGTATAACAAAACGCTATATTAAAATTATATGACTCTATGTTAACCCTTTACTTGTCCGTCTCCAATTTTTACATGCTTACCCCCTCCCGTTCAATATAGCCACCACAGACTTTGAAATTGGGAATTTAAATTGGATTGGAAAATATTCACGGATGGAATTTTGCCTGAAATGATATTTTTGGCACGCCTCTTCAAAACAAGATCGGGAACTTGAAGTGTAGAATATGGAGTAAAATAATAATGGGATAAAATAGTTTCCGCCGCTAATAGAAGGAGCACTTTTGTCTCCTTTTGTCCCCATTATAAATTATTTCATTAATACATTCTTTGACAAATACAATAAAGCAAATACATGTAGTATGTATTACATATGTATATGTGATTGGTTTAGGCCTTAAGCTGGGACAACAATAAAATGTCGTTGTTTTACTGAGTAAATAAGAATAGAATAGAATGACTCACCTGTATTATTAACGTTCATTTAATCCTAATATTAAACATTTACATGCTGGGTAATAAACTCTTATAAATAAAATATGGACAATTATACATGTAATTATGAAAATCAAGTGTTTTCTCTATTTGCAACATCAACAACACTAATAAACGCCAAAAATCGGATACTTCCGAATCTTTCCTCAATCACTTTATTGTGTCAAGCATAAAAGCCGAGGCATCCGATTACCACAATGATATTCAGAAATGTTCGGACGTTCTAAAGCTTTATTTACGGAAACAAACGATTAAATCCGAATAAAGATAAAATGGCTGCTTGAGTGTTAATAATCAAGGACATAAACTATGCTCATAAATAAAGAAGGGTTTGGTAATTTTATCTATTTAGGTTAGACTCTAGACAGTGTGCAAAGTTTAAATATTTAAACGCAAACAAACAAACAACGCTTTCAATTATAACCGATTAGAAATGCTATTTTCAGAATCCTAGGTCACTAACCCGAACCCAAGCTTATGAGGCCTCGAGGCCGAAGATTTTTCCTCAGATACATGTTTTGGTCTAACATGGTAGAACTCTACTCGGCGATACTGCGTACCAAATGTGAAATTCTTACATCATAATGTTGCCTTTCACCTACGCAATGTTATCAGCTTTTTTTATGTGTTCGAGCGTTTTCGCACGCAGCATTGTAAACTGGAGAGTTTTAAAGTTTTTTTTTCACCAAGAGTAGACAATTTGTCATTGTTTATTCTTGGACTCACTGGGGCAAGTGTGAGATTAGTGTACCTTAAATCTTGGTTTATAAACTCTCAGTGTAATTTGTTTTGTCCGTTCCAACGCAGAAACCCCTTAGGATCTCACTTTTTGCTTTTTAGTAATGTAGTAGGCCTGTGTGTTAGACAGTTGCTTTTCCTGATAAGTTTGCTAACACCTTTTTATTGAAGAAGATAATGCTTTACAAAATACACTTTTAGTGAAACTATGATTCAGAAAAGTTGCATACATTGTACTTCGATACGTTGGTCACCATACAAGATCATCAGGTCAAAACTGGTTCATATACATGTAGGTGCCCTATTTCGATAACGTAATAATATCTAATTATAATGGACAAGTTATTCGAAAAAAACGAAATATTTTTTCGTAAATACGAATTAATAATTCAGTGAAACGAATTAATGATTCGTAAAAAACAAAAAGATATTCCATAAAAAAGAAGTACATGTAATCATAAAAAACGTATATAGCACATGCTACCTTAGGAAATCCAGACTTTAAAAGCTACTGTATCTTCTTAAGAGGTCAGTTTAGTTCTTCCCACGTACGGTTGCTTAAACGGCATTGCATATCATACATGTATTTAAAGATTAAAGCGATACTACGATTATTCTATTATGAAGGAGTACATGTAGTAAACTGAATTGATAACAAAAGATGATAATAATTATCATGTAATAATTATCATAGATAAATTAATATGTAATATATATTGACCAGACGAAATGACCCAATGTCAACATTGAAATGATCATTAAATTATCACATTGTTATTATAGTGTAGACGTTATCTTTAAATGGATGCACTGAATCACATGTGTCAAGTCACATGAGAAATATCATTATTTGTGGTACAATTTGTTAGGTCGCGAATGTATGTCGGTACACAGTTGGGGTTTTAGACGTTATATTTCCATCGATTTGTTTAACTCTGAAAACAGTATACATCTTTAATTCTGTCAACTTCCGTCTTGCTAATATAGGTTATCTTTAGAAAAGTAACAAAGGATAGCTGTTTAAAGTCAGGTCGAATGATCGGTAATTTATACGATCTTCAAAAGTTTTTGAGGAAACACTATGCGATTATTCTCTCAGATTTCGCAACGTAGGGTAAAAAAGGGGGTTTCTTAAGGGAAGCCTATACTATTCGCCTTGAATAGAAATCAGCAGTAAACCCAACTGTAGTCATCTTTGTCCGTACCCTTTAGCAGTGTCCACCACAGACACGTAGGAAGCATTTTAAGATAGGGGGGCTAACTTGTTCAGATTCATTTTAAGAAAAAGAAACGTTACCCAATGTTACAGTACTTATGTTTAGGTTTAGTTTTACACTCCATTTGAGCATCTTGTTCCATAAAAAAGTGTTTGCAATATTGATTTTGAAGAAAAAGCACACATGTATCAATCAATTTAGTGTGACAGATTAAATAAAGATCCTCAATCACTATAACTGCAGAAAATATTGGGGGGGGGGGGTAAGCTCCCTCTAGCCCCCCCCCCCTGTTCCTACGGGCCTGCCATCATCATGAAATATGTAAACTTTTAATTTTTTTACTATTATTATTTTTCTTTTACAGAACCCTTACAGTAAATGGCATAAAACCCTAAATAAATATTTTTCTTACTAAACAATGAATTATTACCAATAAATTTCTACATCTATTGTTCGGCGTTATCAAACTGTGTAAATATGTACACACTTATTAAGGTGCAATACTGGCTGGTCAGTAAAGATAACGTAAAGATCCCAACACCCATGTACTAGCATTAAGATAACTGACAATGATAAACAAATGTGTTTACCTCTATTAACATTGAATATATTTGATTACATTTTATATATATCACACCTTGTGAAATAATATTTTAAAAATTAAATTGTGCATTTTTTATGTGAAAACAATTGATTAAGGTGTTGTATGCAGAATTCAATAAATTCCGAATGGAACAGGCGTAAGTAAGTTACTATTGTCTTTATGTTGACATTCAAAATTGTGTTTGATTCCATCTTTAATTTTTGAAACTTTTAACACAGATGGTTAATAATACTCGCAATTATTACATTTAATGCAATAGTTTGACAATGTTTAGTTTAAAGAACAGAACATTCAAAGGCATGTCAAAAATGTAATAATTTTTTTATATTGAAAACCCCAAAAGCTTAAATTTTCATTTTTGTTCGCATATATTTCAATCATTTTTCAAATGTTTGAACTTAACTTCACGAAAAGCGGAATATTTTTGCAACAAACTCAATAGCATCAAGATATATATCCATTTTGTACAAAAGTGGCGGCCATATTTGACGCCATCTTTGATTCTGAAGCGTCGTTAAAGCGTTATTTTTTTATTTACGTCGAAGCGTGAGCCCCTTATGGAATGAAAATTTAATCAGATTTTGTGAAATGACAACTGCAAAATCTCGGACCTTTTCGTCAGGCATTATAGCCGATCATTCCGATTATTAATAATATATTTTCACCAATTTATTAATTATAGTGTAGTTAACAATTAAAAAAGACGTATTTTCCGAATAAAATTATTAAATATGCTAAATTTAACCAACAAGATCTGGTGTGTTTTTTTTTCACAAAAATTCTAACGAAAAATATCTTCGCAAGTCAAAAGCAAGAAACATTAACAATACGCTCATTTTTCGCTTACCGATTCTTAATATAATACAAATTGTGTAGAATTGTGTATACTTTTTGAATATCATATCATAGTTATGCTTATTATCCGTCTGACTTTAAAGTGCTAAGTATATGAAACTGGCTTACGAAGATCTTTTTCGTAAGAATTTTTGTGAAAAGCACCACTGTTCTCCTGGTTTATGATCCGTTAGTATATTTCTTACTTTTAAACATTCTTTTGGACGCCCTTTGATGCTTTGCATCAATGCTTTTTCTTGTTAACTTTGGTTCGATGTTTTTTGTAGGGATTCATATCCTTAAACAGACGATGCATATTTCTAACAATATGTAACAGCTTCCAGGACGATAAATCAATCGTGTTTAACATAACTCATAATATTGTGAGTTTCAAAAATGTGCTTAAATTCCCAAGGGCATATAGTAGTATACAAAATTGTTAAGTACACGTAAATTGGCTAATGCAAAAATAACAGAAGAATGCCCTGTCAGAAAGCAAACTGCTTTTCCTGAGTGCCAAAATAAAGATTTTCTTAACAAGAGAATCTATAAAGAAATTAACTACGTACATAATTCTAAGTTCAAAGATAAATATAGACAAAAGAATGAAAACAGCAAACTCTGTGACTAAGAGATGTGATTAAACACACGTGCATGAGTGTATAAATGACTCAGCAAATTAAAGACTGTAACAGACTGCCCGTAAGTGTCGTTAATCAGTGAACTAAAAAAAATGTTATGGTAAATATCATGGCTGTATCAAAATGAAATTTTCAGCTTCAGCCTGATTGTGCAATACTATTTTATTCAACTGTCAAAAGCGCATACATTAACTCCGCTGATTTCAATCTTATTCCATCGATCGTACGTACAGAATTACTGTCGGGAACATTCAAATCGGCGGGGATAATGTATGCATCTCTGATAATAAACAATACTTTATAGGTCAAAGCTGCCACGACGTATATTTGCCAAACATTGCGGAAAATATTTTTTACGACTATGCGTTAATGAACAGGATTGATCGGTTTTGTGACGAGAAATTGTCTCCAAACAGTTTCATTCAGAATTATTTCGTTTTAAAAACAAGAAATATCTTGTAGGGTTCATGCTGTTTGAAGTATACATGTTACCCAGTGAATATACATTCAAAATTTTACAAAAGTGAAATGATACATTGAAGTATTGAAAATTTGGTACCGTATACTTAACTTAATTACGAGACAACCAATGGTATTATATATTTTATTCATTTTTTAATACCAAAATGGAATTGTATTGGTTAAAAGTATAGGTCAAAAGTTGGCTTAGACAGCTGCGCCGAAAATAATTATGTTCCTGATATTTTTGCAATTAGACATGAATACAGCTTTTTACCTTTATAGTACAAGGTTTTGTATTTTATTACATCGGCATAAGCAGTCTTTCATGTGACCGTTTTTTATTTGCCTGTGGTAATAATATATCACTCGAATAGACAGAAAGAAATTTAAGTTAAACATAGCACTCAAATAGTTAGTTAGAAAATAGTTTTAGGTGCATTTCTTACCCTCTTTTGGTGTCTCTTTTTCGATATCTGATAGTTCTTCTTAAAAGTATAGAATATATTAATGTTAAGATAATTTGTATTGACAAATAGTTTTTAGTTCGTCTGCTTGTTCAGTCGTAGCAATAATAATGAATATTATAATCCGAGATTCAGCAAGTCATTTATTTTACCGTCTTTCGACATAAAACCGCCTCAAAACTAGTTCCACAAATATCATATGACATATCTGCCTCGCTTTAAATGCCTAGCTGCACGCTTACTAATGTATGTTATGTCAAATCAACTAGTTTTGCTAACGTCATTTAGATCAATTTGCATAGATTTCACGACCAAAGGAGCCCGAACGAGTAAAAAAAGAAATTCATACGTCAAGAAAATCAAGTGTCAATTCTTGCAAAAATATATCAATCAATGTCAACATCAAATACGGACTCCAAGTGCATAGACATCTAGCACTGTTCTGAGACAATACATACTATATATACATACATAAATACATAAACTAGGTAAGAAATCACTTTTTGAGAAATATACCTTATATGTATATTTTGTCTTAGAACCGTGACGGCTGCCTATACCCTAGTGAAGAAGTAAGCTCTCTTACCTTCTGTATGAATAACAGTAGCCGTAGCTTCATCTTTATATGTAGTATATAATACACCATTAGCTGTTTGAGATCTTTCAAGAAGATACTCATTGGTTACACCGTCTGCACAATACAGATTACTTGGACATGACGCCATTTCTTCAAAATCTGAAAGTAAATAGAAGATGAATATCTAAAGCTACTGGGCAGTGTATAATCAAACATTTAATTAAATAATTTAGCAAAATACCAGTTTTCTGAGAAAATAAATCTGATGTCATAAACATAGTTATGTATTAGTGGAATTCTTCATTATCGAAATCTATAGAACAGATGTTTTCCTATACATGTACATCATTTTGCATATAGCAAGACAGAGTTTCTGATTGATTTTGCTTACCAGAATTTACCTACATTTACATACGAAAACACGCTTACAACGAAATTAAGCATAACAACTCTTGTCATTAATGCCTTTTTATTCAAAGTGGAACTCAATTATTAAGATTTTCGATGTAAAATAATCCTAGATACGACAACCAGGAAGCGTCTAATCTCTAAACGAAGTTTATTATTCAAGTTTACGGTACATTAATCTTGGCATTATTACTCTCAGATCTGAAAATTACATTTCTAAAACAAATATGGCATACTCGGTAGACAAAATTACAACGTTATCAGCATTTCAAACTGTAATATAATCAATTTTGAATTAAAAGTCACGTAGTATTGTTTATCTATCAATTTCGTCGGCCATATTGTATTATTACGCAGTGCCTACGATGTAGATCTAGTAAGTATTGGAAATTTATTGAAATATTCCACCCACTAACATTGAAGAAGCTTATTGGTTGACCATTTTTCGCTTTTATAAATTGGATACATGATGTATATCTTTTTATATTTACTTTAAACTATTCGTTTTAAAGATTTTTACTATGACAATTTCACATAACAAGGCGGTAAAAATGCAGACAGAATTCACTTAAATGATGAATTCCCAAAACAATAACCGTGGCAATCAGTGGAGTATGCAAATAATATTTCATATAACTAGTATAGTTGATGCCCATGGGGACGAATATGATCAAGAACGTCTACCAGAAAGATATTTAAAACGCTATATTAAATGTGTGATTTTGTGAATATCACTAGACACCTAACCCAACATCCAGAGTGTAGAATTGTTCCCTGTGGATCTTTACATCAATATAAGTCAACATTTCACACATTAGATCAGTAAGTTGACGCATTCCTATGCCACATTACTTTGTTTTTTTAAACCTAATGTGTTATCGAATAAGAGGCGTGCCCGAGATAAAAATATGATTATTTATTAAACTTTGAAGCAAACATACTTAAACTTGATTACCACAAAATTAAGCATACATGTATCAACTTTAGTCATTAGTGCTAATTTTTTCAAAGTGGAGCTTTTTAATGCTTTAACTCGTACTTATCATTACATTGTAATCAGATTAAGTAAAAATAGGTCAAGTATATTGTTTCATCACGTGAAATTCGTGACGTATCAAATGAATTGAGTCTAATTACAATTATGCAATAAATTATTTAGATCTCCAACGAAAATATGTCTATTTACGGCAACCAGGAAACGTCTAATCTCTAAACGAAGACTATTATTAGTTTACTGTACATTAATCTTGGCATACTACTCTCAGCTTTGAACATTTATTAAACAAATCTGGCAATTACTGTAGACAAAATTAAAACTTTATCAGCATTTTCAAACTATAATTTTATCAATTTTGATTAAAAAGTCACGTGGTATTGTTTATCTATCAATTTCGTCGGCCATATTGTATCATTACGCAGTGCCCACGATGTAGATCTAGTAAATATTAAAAGTTTATAGAAATTAGTCCATCCACTAATATGTAAAGGCTTGTTAGCTTACTTTATGTCGCTTTTATAAATTGGTTTAATATTTTTTATATATACTTTGAATCATTTATTGAAAAAGCGATTTTTCTATGACAATTTAACTTATCAAGGCGGTAGAATTGCAGACTGTATACACTTCAATGATAAATTCTCGAAATAATAGCCATGACATTTTGTATAGACTTAGCAAATAATATTTTATCTATAAATACAGAATAGCTAGTGATATTAAAGCTCATGGGGACCAAATATGATCTAGAACGTCAACCAGAAAGACATTTAAAACACTATATTAAATGTTACTGCTAAAAGTATCATATTATGATATTGTGAATATCAATAGTTAACTAACCTAAACTCTGAAGTGTTCAATTGTTCCCAGTGGATCTTTACATCAACATTAATGTTAACATTAGTCAAGATTTCACACATTAGATCAGAGTGTTGACGCATTTCGATTGCATATTACTTTGTCTTTGATACCTGTGTTATTAAATAAGATGCGTGGCTAAATTTACAAACATAAAACAACCTTTCAAACTCTGAAGCAAAACATACGTTAACACGCTTAGCACAAATAATAACAAAACAATCATTGTTCTAAGTGCTTTTTGTTCAAAGTGGAGTTTTGTTTCTTTTTATTGCTTTAATTTGTTATAAGAACGTCTTGTTATCAGATAGACAGACTAGATAGAATCGGTCAAGTATATTGTTTTTGAGCGTGAAATTCGCAACGTTTCCTATAAATAGTGTCTTTTTTTCAATTATACAATCAATTATTAAGATCCCCAATGTAAAATAATTCTAAATATGGCAACCAGGAAACACCTAATCTCTAATAAACGAAGGCTAGGATTAGTTTACTGTACAATAATCTTGGAATATTACACTCAGATCTGAAAATTACATTTCTGAAAGAAATATTGAATATCCGGCAGTCAAAATTACAACGTTATCAGCATTTCAAACTATAATATAATCATTTTAAATTAAAGGACACGTGGTGGTGTTTATCTATCAATTTCGCCGGCCATATTGTATCATTACGCAGTTCCCACGATATATAGTCCTTTTTCTCAACTGTCAAAGCTTGAATAATTTTACGGTGACTGAATGAATTATTTTTGTACTGGCGGTCTAATTGTTATTAAATATATATTGAAGAAAAACATATCATTCGGCATAAGCAGTTTTTGTCAATCATAGAACGCACTTTTGGAAACTCGAATATATCGCGACGATAGTTTTAACATTCGCTTTCACCGTGAAATTATTCACGTTTTGACAGTTGAGAAAAAAACTATAGATCTTGTAAGTATTGGAAGTTTACAGAAATAAGTCCACCCACTAACATTGTAGAAGCTTATTGGTTAACTTTATGTTGCTTTTATAATTGGTTATATCTTTTTATATTTTCGTTGAATTATTTATTGAAAAGTGATTTTTCTATGACACTTTTGCATAATAAGACGGTAGAATAGCAAACTGTATACATTTAAATGACGAATTCTTGAAATAATAACCATGGCATTCAGTGTAGAATTTGCTAAAAAATATTTTATCTATAAATACGGAATAAATAGTGATGAAGATGCCCACAGGGACCAAATATGACCAAGAACGTCTACCAGAAAGACATTTAAAACGCTATTAAATGTAAATCCACACGATTGGTTGATATATAAGTACTGCTAGAAGCAATCTGATTAAAACCTAATCTAAAATTTTTCGCTCGCCTACTCGCTAATTTAGATCTGGCCTTTTCCAAACGAAGGTCACGTTCAGGTGACCTTTTCTCATCATAATATTCATGACAAAATTGTTATGATACGTAACTTGTTTACATCGTCTACGTCACGCAATTTGAAAAAAGCCGTCAAATCGCAGACTGTGAATTATACCGCTGTTAAATTAGCTTGCAAACCTTGGTCTGAAAATAGAAATTACGAAATCAAAATGTGATTAATAGTGTTTTCGTCTAGATGAAAGCTACGCATTGATTGGTCGACACAAAGTTCATCTCGACGTGACCTTCCACGGTGACAGTAGAGATCCTGTACGACAACGCTTTACAGGATATCTGTTCACGGAGATTGTGAAGTATCAAATTATGATATGGTGAATACATTTGGTTACCTAACCAAACCTCTAAAGTGTTGAATTGTTCCCTTAGAATCTTTACACCAACATTAATGTTAACATTAGTCAATATATAGTCTTTGATACCTAATGTGTTATTGAATATTTGCGTACCCGAGAAAACGTTCTAACACAAAAGCAAACTCAGTCCACATTAGAGTTTACTTTAATTAAATATCAGACGTTAATCTTATATCAAATTTAACTAAAGTTGAAATTCTGAAGAATAAAAATACATGTTATTCATTTACATGAGTATTCTTTAAACATAAGTATTTTACATTAAGGACAGAAAGTATACAGTCTTATAAAATAGACGACTTTTTCATGTCTTAGAAAATTCCCTTAAAATCAATTTCATTTTGACAAACAGAAACTGTTGGAACCAACACGTTAAACAATGCAGTGTATTATATGAATTGTGACCGTACCGACCGCTTGTGGTTAGAACAAATAAACTAACCAGTTTAAACTGGATTCTGCCTACGTGCATGTATTAAGATAATAATTTAATCTGTAAAATGAGTCATCACAAATGAGTAATGACTAAGCTAATCATGTTAATGGGACAAGATAACATGCATCTTTAATTGACATTATAACGTGGAAACATTGAAACCATATTTCTTCGTTTTCAGTTTTATTGCCGTTCTTTAAAGTTTAAAACAAAATGTTAACAACTGGAAATAATCATATTTGAATAAATTTATAATAAATGAATTAATTGATCTACCTCAGTTACATACATAGCAAAAGCAAAGCGATTCTTTAAGAAAACAAATAATCTTAGTAAGTTTTACTGTTCTCCACACAAACCCTTCATGTTTTCGGTCAAATTTGTTTTTTGTTTAATTATTTTCCCTCAGAAAATCAAAAAAAGGAATATGCTAAATTAAAATCAAATGGAGAATAACTTTATAAGAATTATCTTTTCGTTCCAATTCTACTCAAACTGCATTGACTATTGTCAATTATATAATTGTATTAATATGTGTATTCTGAGAAATAAGTATGTCTAAAGTAACTTAAAGCTATCTCAGTTATTTTTTCTCTAACAATATCGATTGGAACTATTTCTTACAATTTCCTATTCAACGGTTATATGCGACTTAAAGTCTCTTAAAGCAACGTCTATTGTACGGATTCTATTTTCGTATCAACTACATGATTTTTATTAATAATACATGACAACAATCTTTAAAAGGTTCTTTTTTCCTTTTGTGTATTATTGAGTATAATCAAGAAACAACCGAAAACAAAAATATCCAATATATTCCAATTATGACGTCATTGGCCAATCGTAACTAGTCGGCAATTTCCGTGATGTGTTTTCATTTGACAGATCCGATCAAGTTCAGAATGATCATTGGCCGACAGTAAATGACGTCGTTGGCCGGCAATAAATAATTGGTCTTACAGACAATGACAAAAACTGAATTTCCTGTTGTCAGTAAAAGCTTTACTCAAAATAAACAAGTTATTATATTAACTTCATATATTATGTCTGCAATCTACCAAATAAAGTTACTCTAGACAGTTTTTATGACGGTCTGTAGGCCTAATTTCCGTTACATAATTGGTTGTTCCATTATGGACGTGTCACGTTACACGTAACAAATTGTCATTGTAAAGATACGAACTGGGTGAAAAAATGTTTCTTCTTCTGTTGTTGGTTAAAATTTCCCGGGGCCCATCCGCGCCTTAAGATGCATTATGTGCAGACCCTGGCTAGAACTTAATCATAATATCAGTGCATAGGAAGACATTCCGTTGGAAGGACCTTCTTCCTCTGCAGGTCTTCTTTAGATTTCAGCAGTGTAAATCGCCATAGCCATTTCTAACCAGGCTTGGGACCGGCGGTGTTTGGTTTGGGTCAATCTATACCAGTCAATTGGTTCATTTTGATATTTAATTCGCCTGATTCGGTGCCTATATCAGGAATAATGCTGTATCGAACAAAGGATTCAAACAAGATAATTCATTTTTAATTGTACGGGTACCAATAAAATAATGCTGTAACTACAACAAAAAATCATGAAGACTAACGCTCTTACGCACACAAACTAACCCCCTCTAAAATCTCAAATTGAGCACTTTGTGCTGGGGTGAGCTAAAACAGTCGCCATCCTTTACGTTTGTAGCGCTTCAGTTCTAGTCACCAAATCATCAACTTATGATTAATGAATTGATTTTTAACCTTTTGAGATCATTTTATGAAATGGACTTACGATTAATATCTATCGTAACAAATCTCGTAAAAAGAGCCATAGTTTAAGTGCTACATTGTAAAGATGTTCAATTATGTAAACGTGTCTGTTCCTGCCATATCAAAGTCACTGGTATTGACAGGAACAATGATTGATGTTCCTAAAAGTGTTACAGAATACAAAATATTACATCAAGAGGTTATTGCTTCTTACTTCAAATAGTAAATCTCGGCGTCTTTATTAACTATTAATGGGAAATTGGTTTACACGTTTCTTTTACTTCTGTGAACAATTTTATCATCACTTTACTATACAATTTACAACCAAAATTCAATTTTACTCAGATTTGATTTTCCTCAGATCAAAGCAAGATGTGTGCATTTATTACAACAATAGATTTGCATATTTTATGAGTTTGTCATTCGTGTTCTACTTAAAGACTGAAAATAAATGCATGTGCTGCAATGAGATCGATATTATTTTGGATAATAATTTATTTTGTAGTTCTAATTGGTGTGACCTTTGAAGGCACAGAAGTATTTTCTTGTAACTTGTTTAGAGGCAAAATGCCCAATGTGTAAGCACCTTTGAATGTCTAAAATACCCACGAAAAGCATTGAAACTAAAACTATTTTGGAGATTAAAAAAAGGTAAATGTTAATTCGTGGTCCGCTTTCAGATACATGTCGTTCTACAAATTAATTTCGGTCTTTCCGTATCACAGACGGTACCCAAGTACTGTGTAGGAGCAATACGCAATGTGAGCAAGAGTAAACAGAGTTACATAGGCAATGAATACATGTACACTCATAATGAATACATGTACACACATAATGAATACATGTACACACATTATGAAAACATGTACACACATAATGAATACATGTACACACATAATGAATACATGTACACACATAATGACTACAAAACGATACAAGTACACACAAAACGATACATGTACACACATAATGAATACATGTACACACATAATGAATACAAAACGATACATGTACACACAAAACGATACATGTACACACATAATGATTACATGTACACACATAATGAATACATGTACACACATAATGAGTACATGTACACACATAATGAGTACATGTACACACATAATGAATACATGTACACACATAATAAGAACATGTAAACACATAATGAATACATGTACACACATAATGAGTACATGTACACACATAATGAATACATGTACACACATAATGAATACATGTACACACATAATGAATACAAAACGATACATGTACACACATAATGAAAACATGTACAAACATAATGAATACATGCACACACAAAACAATACATGTACACATATAATGAATACATGTACACACATAATGAATACATGCACACACAAAACGAAACATGTACACACATAATGATTACATGTACACACATAATGAATACATGCACACACAAAACGAAACATGTACACATATAATGATTACGTTTACACACATAATGAATACATGTACACACATAATGAATACATGTACACACATTATGAATACAGGTACACATATAATGATTACGTTTACAAACATAATGAATACATGTACACACATAATGAATACATGTACACATATAATGATTACGTTTACACACATAATGAATACATGTACACACATAATGAATACATATACACACATTATGATTAGATGTACACACATTATGAATACATGTACACACATTATGAATACATGTACATGTACACACATTATAAATACGTGTACACACTAATCATCCATTTTGTAGTTGATGATTGATTACAGTAAAGTTTAATTGACAAATACAATGGATAAGCTGACAAAACATCGATGTGAACATTTTTTCCATTCGCAGATTTTCTAAAAATAGCCCAATGTCCTTACCTACATTGAGAGGAAAACCTAGATTTAACATTATATTCCAAACTGATTTTTCTTCCCAATCTTGAGATACGTGAATGAAAACTGTTCATTTACACATTTTACCATGTATATTAGTTTTCAATAACTCCATTTTGATGTCAAATATGTACATGTATATAGAATTTCACGTCAACACACCACGATGCTACGAAAGTGCTTGTAATAATGTAAACAAATAGCAAAACGAAAACAAACAACAAAATCCACGTTTTCACAAGGCCGCTAATCCAATGCCAAAAATAAAACAATAACAATTCCTTGTTTAAGTCAATCGCCTTATAAGGCAGACGACAAAACACAAAGACGTAAGCATCCAACGACTGCTCCCTTCCACCAACTCAAGTATCTTTAATTTAAAGAAATGAGTATAAAATTTCCATTCACACAGATCATTAAAGATTATATTTACTCCATCTTTTCTATCATTGACGGCGGTGTTACCATGGATATTGAACAAAGCATCGGGCTAAGCTAAACTTGCTGTAAATTTTAGCAGAACGATAGGCAGGGAGAAGTTATTGATCTATCTCTCCTTTTGAAGCAATCGATATGAACACACAACTCGCAGACGACTTTTGTAGCACATTTCAAACTGATTTTGTGTGGATTTAACTTAGTGTTTTTTTATACTTAAAATGTTTGTTTACCATTTAAGTGTGGTTGTTGTTAAATTCTAAGAGTTCAATTTGAAAATATTGATGTACCGTTGTGTGTATTTTGATTAAGATTAATCATTGGTGCCAAATAACCGGTAGTGTATTAGTACATGTTATTTGTTTATTGAAACACACGAAGAATTCCAATGTAAGTACCATCACTTCTTCCTTTTTTATTCTTTCATTCTCTGATGCATAGATAAATATATACTTAAGAGTATACTTAATGAGGGTAATCAGCGAACAAATAAAGCAAAACTTAATATTGACAAATGAATTGAGTAAACATTAATGAAATTTCTATGTTCAATGTTAGACTTCTGAGAACCATCACGTGACGATGTTTTCTATTTATTGTTGTTCAATTTATTTAGTTATTTATGTGTCTGTGGGATTCTGAGCCCGCAGTGTTATGTAGAAGATTATGTAGAAATAATCATTATAGATTGTATCCGAGTTTCTGAAACCTTGGTATTATTTGTTCTAGTCAAAAGAACAATAAGCGATTTGATGGATACCCAATGAATGAAATTATGTATTGCTAGTGGACGGTGTTGGTATAATCATCATATTACAGTATTTAATCATTATCATACAGCTATCAAAATCATCCTTATGATCATCATAGTCATCATTTACATCATCATCAGCTGTAGCAGCGTTATCAGAAGAACGAAAGCCACCACAAAACGTCTCAAAATATAATCAACAATAATACCATCGTCAGCATCAACGTTGAAATCATATCTGTCATCACAAATGTCATCAGTTTCATCATCATCATTTTACCCCTGTTTTTGCCCAATGGCTAGCTCAGTTGGTAGCACGCAAGTCTACTGATTGAGGGATCGTGGGTTCGATTCCCGGGCGGGGCATACTTTCGTGGAGCTTGGTCATGAAATTATTTCTACGGCCACTCTCTCTCCTACCAATGATTTTTAATTATTTAGGGCAGTTGTCAGTCACAGACGAAAGTATGCGCTTAGTAGTTGGTTAACAGCTAAATCCAGAGATTTAGCCTTTCCAGTAGGAGTGAGTAGGTTGACTGACCGCCGTTATATGACCTATATAATGTGTTGCTACAGCGTTAAACCCAACAAACAAACGAACAAAACCCCTGTTTTAATGTCATAGACATAAACTGTAGTAGCATCATTGTCAGTCTAACACTAATATCATATCTATCATTTAAATTATCATCATTATCACGTACATAATCCTTTTTAATAATTTCAACTATGTTACATTAAATTACATTTACTGTAATCAGTAGTTCATGGCAAAGAAAGTTGGATTGTCTATATTGTAAAGTTTACCACGTTCTCGTTGGTCGGTGAATTATCATGTCCGAAGGCTGCGAAGAAATATGTGACAGAAATATCTTATTTGGAATGGTTTGTTAATCAATAGATATAGACATGAATAGTCATGTTTTTTTCCGATTCACCTGAGGTAGCGAATAAAATTATCATATAAATTAAATCAGCTAGCCGTAGTACAGTTACTAAAGATTGTAATGTAATTATCAGCCTCAAGGTCAATTTGATTATGTCGTAATTATTCAATGCATAAATTATTGGCTAAATGCCTCTTTCTGAGTACTAAAATTTTTTTAAATCGATCGACTTAAAATCGACGATTTCGACTAGTTTGTGTCCATCAGTCTGCGACGTAACCAGGGTATATAGTCGTGTGATCTACAGAATGTAAAGAATACTCTTTGTTTTTCGTCAAATTCTTGCAGGCGCCAAAAACATAGTAAACATCAAACAGTGCATACACTAACTATTACACTTATTTGTACGGAATTGCTAACAAAAGCTTGTGAGTTGAAATTATTAACTTGGCTCAAATAATTTTTTTGCTCATGACCAGTTTTACTGCTCAATTTATCATCATTATCATCATCACCTATACTATCATCTTCAAAAGTTACAGTCATCACAATCATTATCATCGAGGGATGTTAAGTGCAGATATACAATAAATAATTAACGTACCTCAGAACCATCAGTCTACGTCATTTAACTCAATATATCAAAATGTATGTACATAAATGTATTGATTATTTGTCAGGGAACAGGAACACTCATGTCTTAAGGGAACAGTTTATGTAATTATCAGTCAATGAATAAATAAAGATGAAGGTGATCACCTAACTTAGTTATACTGTATTTGTCTTAGAGAATATCGTTTTGGGATCGCCTGACAGGGAGATATATATCTCAATGTTTGCTACTACTGTATTCAATAGTTCATGACAAAGAAAGTTGGATGATCTACATGTATATTGTAAAATTTTATCACGTACTCGCTGGTCGAAGAATTATCATGTCCGAAGGCAGCGAAGAGTAGGAAAGAAATGTAAGTGAAAATACTTATTTGGCATGGTGTATTAATTAATAAACATAGACATGAGTAGCTTATTCAGACGGACCTGAGGTAGGGAATATAATTCCAATTTTAATTAAATCAGTCAGTCATAGCATAGTTCCTGACACTTGTGATACATGTACATTAATAACGTTGTGTCAATTTTGTTTAAAGTAAAGAAATACACTATTAATGAATCTGGTAAGATTGTTTGATTTACTTGATTCAAGTAAATTTACAGTTAATTGCTTTGGCGAACCAAAATAATGGTCAATACATCTAAAGGATACGAAATTTGTGACAATAGTCCTCATCATCATTATCATCCTGTTTAACACTCTCACCCTATCTCATCAGTTATTGTTTTTACGATCATTATCATGATCGTCATCATCTACATCATTATCTTAAATGGTCTTACAGTTTTTACAATCAATATCATCATCATAATCATATTCATTATCAGCGAAGGATTATCATCATCATTCTTATTATAAGCAAAGGATTTCAGTGCAAATTCAAATTTGCAGTTAATAATCAATGTTCTACAGAATCATCAGTCTACGTCATTTTTAAAACTCAATATATCAAAATGTATGTACAAAAAGGTATTGATTATTTGTTAGGAACAGGAACACACATGTCTTAAGGGAACAGTTTATGTAATTATCAGTCAATGAATAAATAAAGATGAAGGTGATCACCTAACTTAATTACTCTGTAGTTGTCTTAGAGAATATCACTTTGGGATCGCCTGACGGGGTGATATATATCTCAATATTTGCTATAACTGTAATCAATAGTTCATGACAAAGGAAGTTGGATGATCCATATTGTAAAATTTATCACGTACTCGCTGGTCGAAGAATTATCATGTCCGAAGGCAGCGAAGATAGGAACAAATGTTCGACAAATTACTTATTTTGCATGGTTTATTAATAAATAGATAACGTCATGAATAATTTGTTCAGATTTACTTGAGGTAGGGAATATAATTCCAATAGTAATTAAATCATTTAACCACATTATAGTTTCTTTAGCTTGTGGTGAAAAAATAATCAGCCCCAGGCCAATTGGATCATGTCATCATTATATTTTTTGTTCTTCGAAGATTTCTGACTTAATGTAACCGTAAATGTATAGATACAGTCAGAAATTATTCATGCGATAGAGATTAATGAACAAAAACAGACTCTGTACAATGTAGATACACAGATTGTGTGGAACAAAACTTAGTAAATAAAATAGATACAGAAAAAGATGCCCCATGTATCTATCATGTATCTCTGTCATGTTTACGAGAAAATGTGAATAAAGAATATGACAATGAAGTCTATGATATAGAACTAGATGGCACACATTAAATTTGTTTGAAGTAATGTAATGAACTAATGATAAAACTGGTAAGATCGTTTAAATTACGAGGTTCAAATAAATTCACAGTTAATTACTTTAGCAAACCATAAAACATGGCCAATAGATTTGCAGATAGTTAATGTCAATAGGTTGTCAGATACGAAGTTAATGTCAATAGATTTGCAGATACGAAGTTAATTGCAGACGACAGTCTTAGAGACGTACACTAAGTAGATTCATTGGTATTTGATGTGAGAATATTATAAAACTGTGTGAGCATGTCGTGTCTCGAAATCGATAACATAATTGTTTATCAATAATATAGTGATCTAAAAGTCATTAGAATAATAGTTTTGTAATTGAAAATATGAATATAATTTGTATCATTAAATTGAATATTAAAAGCATGTTTTATAACACGTTAGGATTTGAAATTTAGGACATGCTTCTGTCTTTTTATAGCTGGAGCTTTTCAGATTGTTTAGACTCGACGTAATATTTATCAACATCAGAAATGGTCAACTTGTTGCAGTAAAAAACTTGTTCAACATTATTTAGGACTCGCTCGTGCTTAGTATCTTACTTCGATTTGTAAATTACACAAAGATTGCTTATCAAATGAAAAATGTATTACAATATACCGATCTATTGTTATTGCAAGTACATACATTAAATAGCTACAGTAAAGGTTCATCTTCAAAATCGGTTTATAAAAGCATGAAAACGCAAATGGTTCGTGTTATAGGCAAGTTATAATTAGTGTTTATATTATACGAGTATTCTATGATTAATTTAAGTCAAATATAGTTCAATTATTTTTGTTGGCGAATATATTTGAGACAGTTTCAAGAACCCACCTGTCTAAACTAACAGACAAAGGCTGTTATTTTATTAGCATACTGAGCGTTGTTGTTAGTTTATTACATGATGTAATTTAGTAAATTGTATAAATAGTTCTAAGTTCATTCCTTTGATCTAAAAAATAGGTAAATACTTGGTTACGTATTGTAAATATTATAAATTTTACAATTAACTTTTAGTAACATCTAGCTGATATGTGGCTTTTGGATCATAACTAGCATTCTTGAAATGTACTATATATACAATGCCTTTCTAAAGTTCTTGGTCAAATAATTTGTTGGAAAAAATCTGATCATTTTTAAAAACAGCAATTGTACTATAAGTTAAGCTTATTCATGGGGTATAGATTGAATTATATGCATATTAACTAATAAATGACGGTTTTAAAATATGCTTAGACGAGTTAGAGGCCATTGTACTCGTAAATGGCATGCCATGTATGAGGTCAATGGCAGAATACGTTAAAAGAGTGACAGGGCCTTAACATACCCGTTTGGTGATTGATCATTAAGAATTAATTGTTGGTTTAATTGTTGAATAAAATGGCACATGTATAAACCTATATTTGACCAAATATTTAAAAAGCCAAATTTAATAATGTATACGTTTACGTCTCGTACTTTACATCACAGACATCATTTGTAGGTTTTTGTTTATACTTTACTTCCAAAACATAATTTGAATTGCACCGTATATTGAATGTACAGGGTGTCCAAAAAGAAAGTTTACAGTTCCACCCCTTCGTCATTTTATCAATTGTTTTGTTATAATAATGAAAAATATACCATTTTAAAGTGCATACGCTCAGGTTTTTAATGCACCTTAACTCGCTAAAATGTTTGACATCGCCATACAATGACATCAGGTAAAAACTTGTTATTTTCAAGATGGCGCGTCTGACGTCTGATCAGCGTGTTTTTATCATTAAACATTTTTACAAAAGTAAAAGTGTAACAGATGCGCAACGAAAGTTCAAAAATGTGTATAAAGCCATGAGCATGAGCAGAATGATTATATTAAAATTGTCTGGAAGTTTGAACAACTTGGAACTGTAAAAGATGCGCCAAAGTGGGGTCGTACCTTGACCAGCGGTAGTGAGGAAAATGTCAGTGCGCTCCAAGACATGCTTCAGCAAAGTCCAGAAAAATCTGTTTAATTCGTAACATCAGAGATGAAAGTTTCCAAAACATCTGTACATAATTTTATTTAAAAAAATAAGAACTGTTTCCATATCAAATATAAATTATGCAAAGCTTATCAATAACTGATCAAGTGGATAGATTTGCATTTTGTAACTGAGCCACTGACGTTGTTGAAAATTACGCCGACACATTTAATGATGTTTGGTTTATGGATGAGTTTACTTTTGTCCGGACATGTTTGCAAGTAAATTATGAACTTTTGATCAGCTGCACAGCCCCATAATTTTGTAGACACTTGTGTTAAAGTTATTGACAACTCATGGAGCACGTGAGTGAAGTGAAGCGTCAAAAAGAAAGACATGTGGAAAACGTTATTGTACTAACTTGACGTCAACCACAAAAATTTGTAATTTTAGTAAATTGGCGTTTTCATGTAAAGTATTAGACCAAATATAGTACAAATGACAGGGATAAAACTTACACCTGTTGTCTAAACATGTACAAGTTTGTGATAATCTAGCAGAGTATTAACATGTTACAAATTAGCATCAAAACTGTAAACTTTCTTTTTGGACACCCTGTATGATAGGGTTACATGTACTTACGTTGTAGTTCTAGGGCTGTTGAAGAACATTCGCTTCTTGGTCGCCGTAGAGGAGTAAGTTCAGATTCTTGCATGACTTCATCTGAATCTTCGTCTGTTTCCATGGCTACGTGACCTTCACCTTTAACGTCCGTTATAAATACTGACCGTCCTTCAACTCAGAAGAGTATGGTTATTTGGATTAACGTCTTGGTGATTACTTATAAGCTGAAATAGAAAAAAGATCAGCTGAATAGTAAATTTTGTAATGCGATTTTCGGTGGTTTTTTGCGGTTACGGGAGTATTTTACTAGGGGTTTCTCTGACTCACAGTGAAAATCCCTACACTGGGTTGCGGATTACAACTAAATGGTGCATAATTGAAATTTACCGACTGTTATGATTTTACATTCATTTCATTCATTGGCATTGTATAAGAATGTATTGACTTTGCAATAATCGATGTTAAGATTTGGCTGTTACTTGAAAGTGGCCATTAAGTGACGATTACCTATAGCTTTATAAGTCTAAAATAACATATAAGGATTCAGTGTTTGTATAGATGCGTTTCCATGGAAATGATAATATTTCTTAGATAGAGTGTAGTATTACATTTTCCATTATAAATATCTAATGTTACCATAACAAGTCTGGAAAATGACAACTGCATCGCTTAAATCATCTGAAGTTTTATAAGAACTGCTTCCTGATAAGTTATAAGGCAACGACAAACTCTCTTACTTGGTAAACAAAATGATTATGGTTACATGTACATCAAGCATTTAATTACAAGCTATTATAACCCGGGTCGGTAGCGCAGATGGTAGCGCGCCTGGATTTCGAATCTAGTGTCCCGAAGGGGGTACGGTTTCGAAACCACCCTGGGAGGTCATACATTTCAATGAAAATTTGACAATAATGTCAATTTTCCTCCATTGATAAGATACATAGAGAAGTTTCCGGCCTTGTGGAAGGGTAGGCGAGTACTGGTCATAGACAACGGTTCAGGAATGCTAGGTTAGACCTAGGTGCGCTGGACGCCGTAAAATAACCTAAAAATTGTGTTTACAAGTCGTTAAACCTAGTATGATAACAGGCTGTACGCTAACGCTGAGTAGAAAAAGCCATGTCTTCACAAAAATTATATTAGAAAGCCATGAGAAACGGGAGCATAAAAAAGAAGGAGGCAATAAATAAATATAAACCTAAATAAGTTACAAAATGTGAACTTCCTACCTTATGCGGTGGACACGGTCCCGATCCACCAAGGACAACGTATTATAGTGTTTTGATGAATCAGGACCGTGCCGGCAGCGTGAAGTCGATACGGGTATAGTTAAGAAAACCGAACAATTTGTGAGAAAATGTTTGCAACAAAAGTATAGTCATTAGTTAAATATAGTTATATACTGTTCTGACAAATATAAAAATCGATGTTTTGAACAGTTCAGAAACTATTAACAAAATGAACTAACAAAACTCACGAGCTGTTAATGTGATGATTGCAAAATGTTAGTAAAGGTGACTTTTCGCTTTTTAAGACGTGGTACCTTCGTAAATAAAAACTAAATAATTTGTTATTTAGTCGACTAGATCTATATGAATTTATAATTTCATAATAATTTTATGAACTGTATGTATAATTTTATATAGTTCCTACCTTTGATAAAATATCCAGTTATCAATTTTGAATTCAAAATAAATCCTGAATCAATTCGGAGCAATATTTATATATTCCACATAATGAATTTTCCTTTATAACATTATTATTCAATTCTGCTGAGGTGAGCGCTATTACGCCTGTTCAATTATTTATAAACACACATTGGCATGTGTGTACGTCACAACGCCAGTGGTGGGTTGCTGCAATAATAACCAATTCTGATACAAAATCAAATGTACATTTTATATTAGGTATATGTACCTTTATAATGGTTCACATACAACTAACTAAAGTACTCGTGGAACGAAGTTATGTGGCCTTATATATGGATTTACTAGCGGTCGCCTTTCACAATTTATAAATAAATAAAATGTGGATTTGAAATTTACTGAGACTGGCTACAATCAATAACAAAATGACATATGTCTTTGGTTGGTTAGCTGGCAGAGTGAACCGATAGATTGTGAATAAGTAAACAATTGACGCTCTGCTCATTATTTGTAGATCGAAACTTAAATGGAGCAAGACTTTAAAAGGGTATTTAAAATCGTTAATTTATTTTATAATTGATTATATTGATATGGAAACCACGTGTCGAGTGCCGCAAGTAAATAAATGTTGTTGAAATTAATAGCGAAGTAAGGAAGGAAATGAAAGGTTTTGTTTCAAATTTGTAAAGTGAAATATGGATCGTTTCTATGAAAGAAATTGCTGTTGACATGAGTTGTGTGTATAATACTATATGACTTTTTAAGACTTGTTTAAATGCAGTCATTCGATTAGCAAATTTATTCCATTGTTTTGTGTGATTGATTTTCTTAATTCAGTGAGTATACTTTCATTTTAAGAGTTTGTAAGAGGTGCATTTTGTGTACCTGTTGATTGAATTTCGAACTTAATACATGTAATTAGAAGTAAGTTAACATTTGACACTGAGAGGGATTTTTTACTCATAGGCCTCTACTTATTTACATAACTGTTGATTGTGAAATTATCTATTTATCATACTTCTAATACACGTATAAGCATGTATCAATTTAGAAACATTGTATTTGTGAGCCATTAATTTTTACAGCTGAGCATTTACCATCAGCTGTCTGTTGTTTGAGAATTTTCCTCCATAAAAAGAATGTTTGACTTAATATTTGAACAATTTAATGATAAATGCTACTCCTTTAAAAGCAGTCATATCTAAATATTTTTATACATATGTTTGTCCTCGGCTTAAATTTCTTAACAAAAGCTCTAGGTCATTCATAGAAACAGAGTTCGCATTCTATGGTTTGATACCCATATACATTATGAGGTTTAATATAAAAGACATTACGACAAAATATTAGTCTGCGGATTGAATGACAATTATGTACTAGATCTAATGGTAACAACATTGTGCGTACTTCTCGCATATTTGGAATTGATACTTGAAGTAAAATTGTGTTTGTGTTTCAGGTAATATTTTCAGTTTGTTTTGTTTGTTTGTTTTTGTTCATGTGATGATCTTCTTCATAAGTATACGACAATTTGTAATGTGACAATAACCGAGGGGTTACAGAAAACCCTGGTAACTTCTGATGTAAGAAAATAACATATATAGGGTATCCAGCGCGTATCGTGCGTCATCCGCAGATAAATCTAATATTTATTTCATCGGAAGTCATTTTTTGATGCTTAAATGTCAGGATTTACGTCTAAACTCAGTTTGACTTACCAAATTACCGCTAAACATATAGTCTTCAAACTGGTTAAACCATTCAATTCACAAATTAAAAAGACCACATGATCTTTGACATTTATTTCAGTGTGATATTCCTACTATTACTACATTTGGTAAATACCATTTAAATGCTGCAATATGTAGGGGCTGATCAAGTATTTCACCCAAGAGACAGCGCGACTATAAGCACTGGCAGCAATAGTCTGAATATAAGCGTCGGAAGAGTTTGATTAGATTGAGATCGAATAAACGGTAGCCAAGCAAAATGCATCATAAGCTGTGGAGTATTTGTTGTTGATGCGATGTTATACAAGTACATTACAAGTAGCCAAACAGCATATAATGTTTATGCGATATCAACAGCGCAGCATTTAATTTTAGTCCTCTAAACTTTGATTTGCTTCAATGTCCATTTACTCAAATGTTTAGTTTTGAGACTTTGCGCACGTAAAAGTTCGTGTGTAATTGTGTACGCAGGGGTGGATCCATGATTTTTTTCTGGGGGGTCCGAACTTTTCCAGGGGGAGTGTCCGAACTTTTCCAGGGGGGGGGTCCGAACTTTTCTAGGGGGTCCGAACCTCGAACCACAACCACATTACACACATTTTGCAGAAAAAAATGCAACATAAAAACTAATATAACTACATAACCACTAAATCTATGTCAAGCACCGAGAAAAATTGCTTCATGCTACTTACAAATGACTTACAGGCAAGAAATACACTAATGGCCAGGTACATTTTCCAAATTCTAGGGGGGTCCGGACCCCCTGACCCCCCGCTGGATCCGCCTATGGTACGATATCAGATAATGATACAAATAATTAGATAGATATAACTAGGTGTCAAATATTATTTGATAAATATGTTTACAATCATTGTTTAAACAATCTAATTAAAATGATATTTGTAAATATTTGTCAGTGTGAGATACAATTTACGCTTATCAGCTTAGATAGCTGATTTTGTTTTGTTCTTTTTCTAGAATTAACCAGTACAAGATTACTTTTCTAGTTGGTTAAATGCCGTAGCAACACATTGTATAGGTCATATCACAGCGGTCAGTCAACCTACTCACCGTTCCTGGAAATGCTAAATCTTTGGATGTAGCTGTTGACCAGCTGTTACTTGGCGTATACTTTCGTCAGTGACTGACAACTGCTCTTTATGATTTAGAATCAGTGACAGGAGGGAGAATGTATGTAGAAATAATTTCATGACCAAGCTCCATGAAAGTATGCCCCGCCCGGGAATCGAACCCACGACCCCTCGATCAGAAGGCTTGTGTGCTACCAACTGAGCTAGCCGGGCGGCTATCAAGTCGAGGGTTGTCTGCAATACAGTAGTAACTCGCTCTTTTACGCAATGCACTTACTTCAGTATTGCAGGCAACCCTCGAAGTTATTGGCTTGAATTATATTGAGAGCTGTTATAAGTTTTGACTTAGATTTACATAAGCTTTCAAACATCTTCGAGTGCCATGGTAATACTTGGTAATCGACTGTACATTATGCATCAAACATACTGGAACAATTGGTGATTGTTCTATGTGAATTGTTATATCGATTTTAGATCGCCGTACAGATACTAAACATCTCTTCTAGTTACCATCAAAATGTGTCTGAACATCAATTAATATATAGTTTATACCGTTTTCAAGAAAGATTTATCTTCAGTTTAATGAATCATAAAATACAGTAACTACTTTTAACTTTGCAACTTAGACATAATATCATGAGCACCAATCTCTTTCTTAATATAGCTAACTCTAATTACTATATTCATCACTCTTGCAGCTATTTTGAGAAACTATACACAGTATAGCTTTATAACTTAAGTAGTATGTACATGCTTTTATTTGGAAAAGTATGGTGGCATATTTCTGCCATCACTAACTAGTTAGTTATGTGGTAAACTAGTTACGGTAACTAGTTAACCTCTTAAGTTAAGCGAATAACTAGTTACCGTAACTGGTTAACCGCTTGATTTACTATTTAGTTCTTTGGTTAACTAGTTACGGTAACTAGTTAACTACTTAACGTAATAAACTTAGGAGGTTAACTAGTTACCTAACTAGTTAACTAATTAACTAACTAGTTAATTAAGAGGTTGACTAGTAACGGTAACTAGTTAACTACTTAACTTAATTAACTTAAGAAATTAACCAGTTACCGTAACTAGTTAACCTCTTAATTAACTAGTTAGTTATGTGGTTATCTGATGGCAGAAATATGCCACAATAGAAAATAGTATGGCGTTTTGCCAATGTAACTAAATGTACAGATATTATTGTTTAAAGATTCTAGGAAAACGTGTATAGATTAAGTCATATATCTTAAATTAGATTTCTATTTAGTAATATACGCGTCTTCTAAGAAGAAATACAAGTCAATGATACTCAATATGATTGAGGTTTTAACTTGTGATGCTATCTACATGTATGTACAGGAAAAACTATCACGATCCTCTTGTAAATGTCCGGGTGTGCAAGGTCAGACCACACGACAAAGATTTAGAGATTTCAATTATTAGTCTACATGTTATCAATCATTTTAATAATTACTATAAGAGTGACAATGATGTGAACTTCCGGTTTGAACCGGAAGTATGATAATGAGCGCTCATTGTGATGTGTTTTACATACAGTGAAATATAATGATACACAGGCGACCTTGCGCATTTAAGGTATTGGTCTTTTTTTGCTTTTAAGTTTGGGCGAGTGTTTGTCTTTTTCGTTATTTTTTTATTATAGTTTCGTTTAGTGGATCCAGTAGGGGTGGTAATGTGATACGGCTCTTATGAACTCTTTAATATAGTTATTCTTGAAAAAAAACAACAAATGAAATTTGAATATTTATGTTTTTCATTAAGCGTTTTTAGATGAATCCCTTGACAATTTATCAGGCGATTTCAATATTATTTAAGTTTTTTATTGATTTTTTATTGAAACCTGACTATTACATCTTTCATACTGCTTTAGCTGACTTTAAGTCACAATTCGATCGACCTTGATACAAGAGCTTGACATTCTGTATCGTAGTTTGAAAAATCTCTCTTTCTTATACAGAATGTCAAGCTCCTGTGGCCTTAACTGTTGTCGATAGGGCTTTGGCATTGATCTTATGAAAGTTGAAACTAGCTTTGACATAGTCAAACAATGGTTTTATAACTTCCTCATTTATTTTATTGAACATCTGTCCCCTTGATGATCACGAGAATTCTAAGTCAGAAAAGTGTAAAAATTGCTGGTAGCGACAATATCGAGGTGAAGATATTTGTTATTATGTGAAATCATATAGGTCGTGAAATTAAACTGAGACAAAAGCAATTAAAGATCATTTGCATATATCAGTTAAAAATAGGGTAGTTACCAAAGCGTTGTGTATACATTAATCCCCACTGATTTAAATACACGAAATTTGTTTGATAATATACGTACATAAGTATATCTAAAATATCGCCAATACAGAAGTACTGTAGTGAGTCATTATGTACAGGGATTATCGAACAAATTTCCTGTGCTTTTCTATAAGAGACTTCAATATCTTACACTAAGCTACTAAGTTTTTAACTAGTAATATATACAAACAGTAGGAGCAGTGGTCCAGTGGTGGAACGCGCGCTTAGGGATCGAGAGGTCCCGGGTTCGAACCCCACTATGGGCACTGCTAATTTCTTTGAGCAAGAAATTTACCTGCGATTGCTTCAATTCACCCAGGTGTCAATGGGTACCTTCGAGGGTGATATAATTCCGTTGCGCTAAAGTGTCGGCTGCACTAAGCGGAGTAAAAAGACTCCCCAGAGAGAGAGAGAGAGAGAGAGATAGAGAGAGAGAGAGAGAGAGAGAGAGAGAGAGAGAGAGAGAGAGAGAGAGAGAGAGAGAGATAGATAGATAGATAGATAGATAGATAGATAGATAGATAGATAGATAGATAGATAGATAGATAGATAGAGAGAGAGAGAGAGATAGAGATAGAGATAGAGATAGAGATAGAGATAGAGAGAGAGAGAGAGAGATAGAGAGAGAGAGAGAGAGAGAGAGAGAGAGAGATAGATACCAGTAGCCCGATGACCAGGGGTAATAGCTGTAAAGTGACAAAAGTCGGTGAACGTGCATGAGCATGAAACTTGCACTATAAAATGCAATTAGTTTACTTTACTTTACAAACACTTTAGATCGACTGACAACTGCCATACGTATGTGTCAATCAATATTTTAATAGATATATGGGGTAAACATAAATTGAAATATATTTGTTAAATAACGGTGTTGTCTAAAACCTTTCTGATGTCGAAATGAAATAATTTGTGGATCTATGATCAATGACTGCTCAGCAGTTTAATGAATCATCGTTCTTATGTCTTGCTTTTCTATGAAACAGACATTATTTTCTGATAGTACATTATTGTTTGTCCTTTAGTGTTTGTATATTCATAATTGTTACACGTTTAGTAAATTCTACAAGACATGTTGGAACCTCCTTTCCTGGCTGTGTGACAAGTCTTGTAATGCAAAATGTTTCATCTCTCTTATATTTTGGGAGACAGTAGTTATCTCTTAACTTTCTAAACCGTGCTGAGGGAATATAGGAATACAAGTATAGTGTAACCTATTTGTACTGAACTCTTATAGAACATCTAAAAATGTACCGAAGGTGGCATTTTTGCCTTTCTAGCAAGCTACCTGATCTATGCTATTTTACAGCATTAAGGTGAGCGAAAATTGTGTCCCATTTTCGTTGATGGTATCGATTCAATATTTTTTATCGTTTTTACAGATACATATATATAATAATGAAGTGTTGATTTTTACATGAACAAAATGTAATTTTTATCATCTTTACAATCATGTAGTAATGAAGGTTAATATCGCATTAAGCAGAGTATAGTTGAAAAAATCCCGTGTCTAGCAAAAATGTCACAACGCCCGTAATTGACGTATGCTTTCATGTTAACCTTGGTGTAAAGGTCATGCATGAGTTTTACGACGGTTGCAGCGCACAATATAAGAGTCGCAACTGTATGGGTGATGTTTCGTGCAACAACCTAGGCTATGATATTCTGATCAGAAATTACCGTAAAATTTCCCACGCCAAAGGGCCGCAGGATGCGGCCGGTGGAATCCTCAAAAGACAGGCAGACACAGCCGTTCTGCGCGGGAAAACGTCAATTCAAAACGCGGAGGATTTCTACAACTTTGCTTGCGACAACATGGAAATTCCAAAATCCGGAAAAGAATTTTTAGATACATAAAAGAAATTTCAAACACATCAAGACCGTCCATCCTGTTAACAAGAAACATTTCATGCTACAGATGCGCCCAGTGTGTTCAGGATGCAACGGACACATGTGGAATAGCTGACGAGATCGGTGGTCCAAATTTGCAGACGATACTTGCCAGAAATGATTGTATCGTTCATGAGAATGAAGCTACAGTACAATAAACATAAAAATAGCCGTGAGGGTTCCGTACGGGCGCCGTGCGATCAAGCATACAAACTGTTACATGTCAAACCCGTTATGGAATACACATAACAAGTAAAACTGGTCTATGAACGTTTAAAACATAAAACGTTAATTTTGACTTGAAACGACGTCGCTGATGTTAAAATGACGTTACACTTATTAGTCGAATACCGCGCGCGACGTCAATAAGAAAGACTTTTTGATGCAAGAACATACTTTCTGATTTCAGCTTATTTTTCGAATATTTCACTTTGATAATTTAAACTATCTCACATTTTTTTCGGCGTAGCTGTCTAAGCTGGATTTTGATCTACATTTCTGTATAATGACGTCTGTCTGGGATTTCGGAAATCCGCCGTTCTATTGGATGATTTTATAAGCACTGAAAATGACGTACGGGGGAAACAGAGAAAATCCCCTCTTCGATTGGATGGCCCTGACACGCGCGAAAAAATAAAGGCCACACTATTGTAATGCAGTGTTTTACGAAATTTTGCTTCGTTCGTAGATTATTTTTTTTGGGTAGACTTCTATTGCTTTCCAAAGTGTTTTTTTTTATATTGTAACAATAAAAAGTTACGTGTCAAACACAATATTTTATGGGTAAAATGAATTACGTCTCCAGATGTGAACCGGTTTCTAGTAAAAAGTCTGACATATTACCCAATAATTATTAAGTTAGCCTCACTACGTCCAGTTTCCGGGGTTTACACTTTGAGAGTCACAGCTCCACATATATTTATTAATCCGCAGAGTTATTGGTACGTAACTTTTAAGGTTCTGGAACTGTAACTAACTTCGGTAAACTTCGACACTCGATACAATCCGGTTTTTTCCCGATTACCTATCTTCGTCAAGTTTCGTAATTGCTATTTTTAGAAATTTTCACCACGTGACGTGGGTTTTTCCAGAAGTCATAGGGTAACGCATTTTCCGAAAATGGCGAAACCAGACGCTCTACAGCGTGATCGTAGTTAGTTATCGTAAAAATAATGGTTTATCGACATAAAAACAATGAAAAGCCGTAGTAGATCATAACTTTTGCATTGATTCTGTTTGTACAGGTGTAAAATACATTTTTTTCATCTTTTTTTGCGATGTAAATTGGGTATGACTGAAACACGAAATGGAGATTTTGAGGCGAAATGGACGAAATGGAGAATTTGGGGCAAAATGGGGTTTTGATTGTTTAATCTATTTTGTGTACTGAAAATGAACAAAGGTAAAATAAACTACACAAATATCGATAAACTGGAAAGAATGTTTAACTTATATTGATTTATTGCCGAATTCCCACAAATAATCGTACCAAAGTCAGCATATAAAGACAAAATCGTTGCACATTTTCTGTTTTTAATATCATCATATTCTAATTATAAAAAAACAATACAATAAACAGCATAATTTGAAAGCTAAGGCACATAATATGCCAACATTACTAACTCTAGTGTCCAACTGTTAGTGCAAAAAACGACAACAGCAGAAAACATAGCTGGTACAAGTTTAATCCCCAAATAGTCCCCTCAAGCTTGCCAAAAAGCAATGGAGAGAAGGTTTTTATATGATAATGCAGAGTTTAACATACATTTTCCATCTCAAATACCAATTTTAGATGATATATTTGTATAAAGTAGTATTATTTGTAATTGACCATTTTGACGTTATTTTTCTCTATAAAATCTCTTGCAGTTTCAGTACAGTAATCTCATACAAATTCTTATAAAAAAATTTAGAAACGGTAAAATTTCTTAAATTTTTCATTATATGGGCAGTTAATACTGCAGAAAATTTTAAAACTAGTTGCATGTGTCTAACTAACTTCTAACTTGAGATATTTGCTTTTAAAGATAGGGTAAATTTTTTAACACTCTCAAAAACTCGGATTTTTGCTTGGGGGTACATGTATGCAAATCTCTGTATTTTTATATGTATTTGTCCAAAGTGTAACCTGGTTGCTCTGATTTGTCATTACATGACTGTATAACAAGAAAATGGATTAAAACTTGGAAATAAAACAGCAGAATTTGAAAAAAAAAGTTCTTTCACTTTTTGTCCCAGCACAATTTACGGTCTTTCTGAAAATCAAGGGTCACGTTATAAAAATGCACATAACTTAAGTTACAAACGGTAAATTTCTTTAAAATTTCAGCATTCAATGTCTTTAATAGTATAGATTCAAGAAACAATATCAGTATAAGAATTGTGGAAGGTCACCATTACAGTTCCAGAACCTTAAGAATAAATTCATGATTTTTGTTTTGTAGCATTAATGAATAGGTTTTCACAATGCAATTTTCAAAAATCTTCTTGTCTGAAACTACAAGGCCTAGAGCTTTCATATTTGGTATATAACATCATCTAGAGGTCCTCCATCACAGTTGTTCAAATTATGCCCCTGGGTCAAAATTGACCCCACCCCATGAATCACAATATTACATTGAATTATATAAGGAAAAGTTCAAACAACATCTTCTCTTGAACCGCTTATGATAATTTGCCCAAACTCAACAGGAATGGTCCGTGGGTGGTTCCCTACCAAAATTGTTCAAATAGGTCTGATTGGTTGGATAAGTAGGTCACTGGGTCAAAAAATAGGTTTTAACATTAGTGGTCCTCTGTAAATGGCTCTTCTGTGACCTTTGACCTTTTCCTCAGGTGAGCACCCAGGGCCCTTTGGGCCCTCTTGTTTTTAAATCGACGCCGTTTGTCTTTTTTAAAGACATTTCTTGTTATTTCTAAAGAGACACTGCAAGTTGTTGTAAATGTTATCAATGATCAAGGAATATCGTACAAAACGTTAAAGTCGACTGGACATGTATATGTAAGCAGACTTTCAACAGCACTTTTGTTGTTCTCCAAAACCAGATATACTTATATACCGCGAAATTAGATTTAACGCTAAAATATCAACAGCAGCTATATGTTACAATGTTATCAATTTCATGTAATCATAAATAATTAACACTATTAATGGCAATAATTAACATTCTGATACTCGATACACCAGATTTTCGGGAGAAATATTCATAACATTATTCTAGATAATGTAATTCCAAAATTCCACGAACTAAGCATACTACCAAATTACCAACTAGATGAATGTGTCGATTATTATACTCCAGAAATTGGGCATGTTATCGTTTTCTCATGGCATGAATTCCAGAGAGAGAAAAAATGTTTATAATTATGTATGCTAGTTCTATTTACCATTGTATTAGTATTCATATCAGAGAAAAACAATTATGAACTTCTGTAAAAAGTTCAGTGGGGCATAGCTTCAGTTGGGTGACCCAGGGTCCCGAGAGATCCAACCACGCATTTAATTTGCAAGATAAAAAAACTTTCAATAGACACTGTAGATCTAAACAGAACTTTTTATAAAAGATATTTACAGTCGATATACAAAATTCTTTTAATTGGAACCCCTGAAAACCAATTCTATGATGTATATTTTGCAAAAATCTATTTCCCACGCTGTATATAAGTCTATGTTTACCTGTTTTGTTAATTAAGTTATATTCTTTTTTATTCTGTCCTATTTACACTGTTTCCTCTTTTGTAACTTCGAGTATACATGTACGTTTATAAAGAATCGAGTACAAAGAATTTCACATTTATGTTTTATAGGTCGCAATTCAAGACCAGTAGCTATCTTGTCGTATTTATTAACAATAAAACTCTTATTTTGTGAACGATATTGATTATTATCTGTATCGATCCCCTCACAATCAGTCGATAAGATTTAGATATGATTGTAGTGCGGTCAGTATTAAAACAGCGCATACTTATATCGCGTTTTCAATCATAACGCATGCACAGTTAAGATGTTAATTCGAAATTAAACAATGACTACAGTTTCCCTTTTTAAGTGTGACAATGAAGTCATTTACATGTTTAACATTAAAGAATGTTGTTTTCCTTACCTTAATCTTTAGTGTTTCAAATGATGTCGTCTGCTATATCCATAAAATAGACGATTCAGAAAATACATCCGGGTAGTCTTTTGTTAGTTAACAAAATGATAAATTCACCTGTTTTAGCATTAATATGTTTTACCGATACCTCACAGTTTTCAACTTACGTACAAAGTATCATCTAAATCATTCTTCTTCTTTGTTAGTTATCGAGACGCTTGTCAAGAACAGCAGCCGACATTTAAATTCTCATTCATCCAGACGCTTATAACCGACGCTTAGATTTTTGCTATTCAGTATGCACTAAAGTTGAGACTGATCCGGTACGGATCGATACGGTAAACATGACAGTATTGTACACGCCATTGTTTTGGCACGAGAATTAACAACATGACGCAGAGGTCGTGTTTACAAGGTGGAAGTTAAAAGTAGTGACTTAAGTGAAACAGAAAAACGTGAAAATCAATTGGTATACATTAAGTTTATTTGCCACAGAGAGGTGCTACTCGTAATTTTGAAACGCAAAAAATATGCATAGAAATTGATCTACTGTTGTATTGTGAAATATGAACTGGGATAGTTATCATTCTATTTATTTTCTCCAGGTATGTATAAATTCTATACAGAGGAACCTAAAAATCCGAACACATTTGTAAGGTTCCTTTCTAAAAAGGGTCTAAGAGGATCGTTGGAATTATAGAGAAATTCCTGATTTCTTATCGGTCGTTTTTCTCAGGTCACACTGTAAAATTAATCTTATGTTGTTTACATTTACTCATTGTTGTTTGGTTGCTGTTTAATTTAAGATGGTGTTTTTGAAATGTTATTATATTTTACATTATCCTACAACAAGACTCGTGATGATACTCTTTGTAATGTTCATGTTATAAATGTCAATGGCAGGTTAAAAGTGTAGTGTGTTTTCACATAGCGCGTAGCAGGAAATGTTTGTGCGGAGGCGTAGAGTTTTTGATGTAACAATCGTTTGGTAGGGCATGAATGTTTTTCACATTTTATTTGAAGTAGACTTTTATTGTCATGTTAGTCCGTGTTTTTACGGTATTACAGGAAAAACACAACTTAATTTCTATAAAATCGTTTTATACAGGTCAAGTGAGTGTAAGGTTATGAATGTTTATGTTCTTTAAATAATGGACTTTCCATAGACAAATTACTATATCTATGAGAGTTGCCCATTCAACTGGTGTACAGAGTAGTGCACATATTTAAACAGACCCATTTGACATTAAACATTTAGTATTAAATGTTCCTATGTACATTGTTAATAGTATATGTTGACATGTTAATAAAATATTTTTGAACTAACTAAATTACTTACTTAACTCAAAGACATAGATACCCTATGTATCTGCTTAACTGACATACCGCGATGAACTAAATTTAGCTGGTCACACTTTAATACATGTACTAGTGACTTAAATCCAAAATCATAATGCATATTAGATTTAATCATGCCTAATTAACAATTATAGCTATACATGTTACACACTTTGTGCGTCCTGTTTCTTTTTTACTTGAAAAAGGCTTGTTATCTTCAAAGCGTTATTTAAATGTCATAGCAACTGAATTTTTCCTTTATACGTTGTAAATAGGTCATACTACACTTCAGACTGTGTCTAGGGATGAAATGAGGTCTATTCAGATTCTATTTAAGATGAGACATAAAAAGGAAATCAGCTTCAATAGTTTAACAATATTTTCCGGAAATACGCTTCATAGTAACAATACGACAGATGTTTATCAACTTAACACTAACTTTCCGATCTCTGGTCACGGCTATTAAATTCCCCTAATATTGTTTTTTAGGGAGAATACGGAAAATATCGATGTTTCACGACTGCCACTTACCAATATACCCACTTAGACAATTATGTTTCCAAAATAATGTATTTTACGGAGAATACGAAAATCACCGGAATTTGACGACGATCACAAACCAAAATACATGTAGTTGCTCATTCGGAACTCCTCGGTGATTCACTACGAATAATTCATTCAATTTATTGAATTCAATTTATTTACTATTCAAATAGTCGAGGTGTTTCGAATGATAATCGCTTAGACTTTTCAGATTCACAAGTAGTGTGTATTACGGAAAATGCGGAAATTGCCGATATTTGACGACATGCTGACTGTTTTAACAAAGAGATGTCATACTGCATCCCCAACAGTTATTGTTAAATGTGTTATCCATAAAGAATTTTTAAGGTTCAGTAATACTAGTTTAATGCTAATATATCATATTTTCACTATTTCATGAAACTTAATAAAGGTTCTAAAACATAATTATATACTCTCGTATATTAGAATTTAACTTCTAAGAAAAATTGGTTTACAAAGAAAATGTCATTGCAGCAGATATTGATTTATATACGTTTAGAAATTCAAATCGATTTAAATATAATTGAACAGAACGGAACACAATCTTTATTACAAGATTTGTTATACTTTCCATTCTTAGAGCTTGGTGTAAAAAAAAATATATACATATCATTTAACTAGTGAACACAAATTTGTCAGCTATTATCCTTAGTCATTAGGCTACTGCCTACTGGTATTTATTTATCAATCTCCAAGGGCTCTTTAATTCCGCTTATGTGCAGCTGACATATTGGTGAAACTGAATTATGCATGTATCACACTCGCATGCAGGTATCTATGAATTCTTCACTTGGAATTAGCAAATAAGTTTCTTTCTCAAGGAAATCAGCAGTACTCTTGGTGGGGTTTTGAACTTAGGATCTCACGATCCCTAAGCGAGCGTTCTACCACTTGACGACTACTCCTACTTACCTAACGGGCGAATATATACCATAAGTATACAGTAGAAACTAGTCTTCGTTTATCATTCGCATTATTATCAGAAAAAAGTGGGTGGGGTATTGAAACATATGTTATTTAGATGTAAATTATCTTTGCAATATTTTGTCATTAAGAACGCAGACGATAATGATATTTTAATGATACGGGTTGTAATATGTGAATAAATTACATTAATGTTAAGTAAACACTTTATTTACAGACTAATTATTAATCTTTGACTGTCATATGGAATTACAGTCATAATATATTTAATATATTTTGCTCTTCAAGCGTGAGAATTCTTGTTGTATATAGCAAGGATCCTGTATACCATATTTGTATATGAAGTCCATGTATCTAGTCAATGTAATTTTGAGTGCCAGAATATGCAAAGTTAATTACTTAATGTCTTGATATTTTCATACATTAATTTGATTGTTCATTGAAACAAATTGATATTATGTTAAACCCAATTATGTTTTAACTTTAGCGAATTGGTTATTGTGATACTCATTGTATAGGTCATATCAGTCAACCAACTCACCGTTCCTGAAAAGGCTGAATCTCTGTATTTAGCGGTGAACCAATTACTAGACACACACTACTGTCAGTGACTGGCAACTGTCCTTCATGATTCAGAATCAGTGGTAGGAGGGAGAATGACCGTGGAAATTATATAAAAATTATATGATAAAACTCCACAAAAGCATGCACCACCTGGGAATGGAACCCACGATCCAATGGATCCCCTCGATCAGAAGACTTGTGGGCTACAGACTGAGTTAGCCGGGCAGGCTTATGGATTTATACCCTATAATATTTAATGCAATCAGACGACTCTATATTTTCAGGTAGTTTATAATGGAGACAACAACCAGCGCATTTGATATTCCTGTGAATTATATACTTGGTAGATGTACATTAGGTAACTGGGACGATGATGACGAGCAAGCTGAAACCACACTCAGCGTGCTCAATGTTTCCTACGTAGTGAAAGAGAGGGTGGGGCCATGGTGGAAAGGGGCGTGTCTACGACGAATTAAACATAAAATAGTACTACGAGATGTCAGCATGCATATGAAAAGTGGTCAAATAACCGCTATCTTAGGAGGCTCAGGTACATGTACTCATAATAATAAATGATTTTAACATTGTCACAACTCTAAATCTATAGTGTTAAAAAAGAACATACATAATCATTCATTATTTGGAGGTTAATAGGCATGTACATAACAGAGGCGGGCTAAATGGCAATACTCGGTCCGCTGTTAAGAATAAGACCCTAAGAGCCCAATCCTCAGACGAGACAGAAAAGAAATTATTGGTCACGTGATCTGGGTGACATTGTTCTTATTTTGTTACTATATATAGAAATAATTGCAGTTATTTATGATAAAACATGGCTATTCCCTTCTACACCGGCAAAACGTGTTAAAATCGAAACAATATTGTCCTTTTGTTCTGGGGGGGGGGGGGGGAGTTGGAATAGCACTTGCATGTTTAAAGTTTGTAAAAATGCACTTCCACAGAAAAATACCATAAAATGGTATTTTTGCGACATAATAGTAGAATAATCACATATCTGGAATATACCAAGAAATCACTTTACTACATTATCTCATCACAGTACGAACCTAAGATTTCGACTGCACGAACTAGTTACATGTATACTTTCTGTTTTGTTCACTCGAATTATCACTAAACGTGACATTCTAAGTTTGAGTTTGTCAAGTACTGGGCTATGAGTTCTAGTACACGCATCATACATTTTGCTTCAATGTCAAACAATTTAGATCAAGCAGGATTGTTTGCTCTCAAGTACACAACGTAGTGAACCCAATAGGCGGATTCGAATCTAGGCACAACAGGCTTACCATATATTATCAGTCCAACATAAATCTACTTATGGAACGCCATAATCATTATACTATGTTTGATATCTGTACATGTGCTGTATTACATTATAACGTTAACAACGTATGTTTTAATATCTATTATGTCAAAAATACATTCTAAGATTTCAAAACCCAGGAATAGATGACAGTTTTTGGCACTACCTGTAGAATGGAAGTTTTGATAAATACATTAATGTATTGTGCAATAACTATTACAGGTTCGGGAAAAACGTCACTATTAGATTGTGTAGCGTCACGTGCAAGTGGTACTGTATCAGGAAAAGTCTATTATAATAACATGGAATGTACTAAAGATATAGCTCAAACTTTTACCAGTTACGTCATGCAGGTACAGTATTATACAGTAGAGTTCTGCTATAAAGAACAACAATAGTTTTTACAAAATCATACGATTTTTACGAAGTCCCAAAATTGCTGTGGTGCTTTTCACGAAAATTCTTACGAAAAAAATCTTCGTAAGTCAATAGCAAGAAACCTTAATAATACACTCATTTTTTTGGCTTATCAATTCTGAATATTATAGAATTATGTAGAATTCTGTATACCTTTTCAATATCATATCAGATTTATGCATATTTTCTGTTTGACTTTGAAGTGCTAATTATATGAAACTGACTTACGAAGATTTTTTAAAAAGAAAATAGTCCTCATATTAAGACCATTTCGCCATTAAGACCATCGATCTTACTAGGAAAACTTTACTGTAGTATGTATGTTATTATATGTAAGTGTTGAACATGGTTAAGAATATCATTGGAAGGCAGTGATAATATATAGTCATGTGATCTATGATAACAAATAATATACACTGTAGTAGAAAAATGCTTTTCTGTGATTTCTTTTTCTAGACAAATAGTTTAATGATATCAAAAAGTGCATAAAATAACTATTTTATTTTTGCCAAACAATTCCAATTGATTATATGTGTTTTGATCTTTAGCTCTAAATCCTCTGTATAAAAATTGAGTCGAGCGCGGTAAACTAAGTCATATGCAAAAATAATTTGTGCAAAAGATTTAGAGCAAATAATTACAACTGTCATTCTCATGTAGGCAATTTCGTACAAAGAAATGTAATAGCTTTTTATGCATTAATTAAATGCTTTCTTTTTATTGGCTGCGGTAAGAACTTGACAAATAACAATTATATGTTTACATTCTTAAGATCACATGACTAACTGACTTTATACCCTGTTGTATGCTCTCGTAATATAATAGTTTTATTCCATTTTTATCCCCCTGTTTTATGAATGACTAATTGTTAAGACGCCCTCTTTGATTGATTCCTGAGTTTTATTGTTCCACGTGATACCTTTTTTCTGAATACTTTTTTTTGATCATCACACGAAACATGCAATGCAGGCATCGTAATCGTACTTGCAGAGTGAGTTGAAAATATATCTTTCTACATGAAATGGCAGTGGTTAGGTCTAGTTTAAGGGGTCAGCGTGTTTTTGACAGAACTGTCATCTCTGAGGGGTTTGGTCTAGAAAACATTTGATTGGATAAGTTCTTATGGTCCACTGACCTAGGGGCTTATGGTATTTTATGAATATTAGGATGCAGGGGGGTCTGAACTTTTCTAGAGGTGGTCCGAACTTTCGAACCCCAACCACATAATACACCTTTTGCAGAAAAAGTGCTATATATTAATAATAAAAACTACACAACCTTTAAATTTATGTTTAACACGGAGAAAAATCGCTTCAAAGAAGAGAAAAAAAACTAATGGACAAGTACTTTTTCCAAATTCTAGGGGGGGGGGGGGGGTCCTGACCCCACTGAACCATTCCCCCTCTACTGGATCCGCCATGGGATGCATTCTGTGAATGCTATCTAAGCCAGTGACTTCTCCTATAATGTTATCTCTGAAGTAGTAATTAAGATTTATGTGAAATGTAGGCATGCAATCAGTGTTATTTGTAAAGTGTTGAAAGTAATTTGTTCTTGTTATTTTTGTATATTTAGAATTTAACTGGCAAAATATATAGATAGATTTAAATGATCTTTTACTCTTGTCTGATCTAGTTATTAGTTTTGTCTGCACGACTAAATTGCATTCTTTCTTGGGAGTTATCTTGTAAGAACGAAGTTTGAAGATTTTTCAGCATTTTTGTAAACATTTTGTTTATAAATCAAACGCTTCGTGAAAAGGATATGCAGGTATAACATATTGCAATAAGCGTCCAATCGAATCAGATTGATCAGTAATACACCAGACGCACTTTCATTTTGCATGCAATTTGCAACAAAACCGTGTGTATTTACTTATTACAAAAATCAAATCGTAGAATAAAACAAGAGTTTTATGTAAATCAACCAGACTGCATGAAGAACTATAGCCTGCATCAGACTGTAAATACACATTGCATTATTGAACGCCCTACCATTTTGTTAACAACAGTTTGAGTTAAGGTCCTGTCACGCTACATCGTATATTATAGTGTTCGATGGTGTTAGAAGACGCCCCTGAAATCGATGAATTATTTGTTCAGGAGCATGTGTAGCACTGCTTAACATGACAACGTGGTTAAGCATCGCTTTGGACGCTATACGTTGCATCACTGACGCTAAATTCCAAATCACAACTATAACTTATACGTTCGCGTACTCGCTAATTTTACATCGGACAAGCTCGCAATACGGGGAACTTTCATTTACTTTTAATAGCATTTTTTATATTTATATTGAACATTATGTTGCACATGATTTTCTATCGATGGCGCCATTTTGTACTTGTTTCGTCTCGAACTTCTACGTCGTAAAATAAAAGAGTTTCTTTTTTGATACCATCTGGCAAATGTACAAGTTTAAGACAAGCTTTATTTTTTTATCATTATGGCCATCGGAAATGCACGTCCTTGGTTGTTTTGTCATTCATGTCTAAATCAGTAGCCTGTTCAATTACCATAAACGTTCCAAAACGTTCCGTAACGATACATTCGGAACTCCTTGGCCATTTGCTGCGAATACTCTAATCTAATAAACAAATATACGACCGTTAAGGCAATGAGTGATGTGTCAAAATTTGCGGACTGAAAACGAAACATCACCCATGGCCTAAACGATCGTATATTTGTTTACTTCAACACCAGTAGTTTCAAAATAGCGTCTAAATATGTCCGAGATTATTCGCAGCGAATGACCGAGGAGTTCCGAATGTATCGTTACGGAACGTTTTGGAACGTTTAGGGTAATTGAACAGGCTACAGGCCTATGCATCTATATGTATTGACCGTTACTTAATTAATGCTTGCTCCGTTTATGTTCACACATAACATTTTGAAATGGGTGACAGTGTGACAGGCTCTTAATAATTTTATTGCAAATTAGAGACACCCACTTCCTGATTTCAAGTAACAATTACTACACACTATTTTTTATTCGTTATTTGTGGTAAATCCTGAATTATAAACACTAATATTTTTATGATGACATTTTTGTTGTTACTTGAGATTGCATCTAGTGTAAGCTTTACTCCACGTGGAGATACGATGTTGCCAATCGGTGCGCTTGTCTGAAGTTTTACACATATATTTTTAGTCTTAGCTGTTAATAAGAGTTTTCGATCATATTTTCGTACATTGTTTACCTAGAGATTATCAAGATCCTCGATCAGACATTAGAATAGGGTAGGGCTGCTGCGAGTATCCGAGTACTCGGATATTCGCGATCCTGACCAGAAAATCGAGTACGAATATTCGTCACGTCCGAAATCGTCGGATCGCGATCTGGATTTTTGGAAATAATGAAAGAACATTTTCAGCTTAATAACCACTGAAAACGAGCCGCACTACTATTGAAAATTTTAATTTAATTCAAAATTTCGATTGATACACATATAAACAAAAATGTTATCACTGAAAATTTCCATAAAACGCCTGATAATAGAAATGTTTGGAGTAAGTAAAAGCTTCTGTAATTCTTCACTTATTTTTTTTTTCAAAGAATTCCTATATGCTTCTCCATTTACTAGTGAATCGTGGTTCGATTCGTGAATCGCTACACATAAATCGTGGTTCGGATCGGATCGCCACTTGCTCAACGATCCACAGCCCTACCTCTGGGTAATGGAATGACGTATATACGACAGAGGGAAAAGTTATCGTACTTAAATTACTCTTGACGGCAAAATCTACCCACTATTTGTGTTTCGCATATTTTGTATATTTCCAATTACAATTTACTAACTAATGATATTGTTTTTATACTATTATCTAATAAATTAAATTAGCGTTATATGAGCATATTTTATGCGGACTATGGTCAGGATATTGTATTATTGATTTGTATAGAGCAAAATATATTATCGCCTTGCTTAAAATATTAAATTTGTATAAATTTGCGTATGCAAATTATCTGAACATGCTGAAACTTGTATATGTACGATATGCAAGGTAGTCTGTGAACACTATTTTTGTTCCAAAGTCGCTAATCGCATAACTAGGGAGAAACGAAATTTTGGTAATGGTGGCTTTGATTTGCATATTATTATAAATTGCTCGAAGTTGACAGAGTGTCATTTCTTGGAGAAATAATTTGCACTGTTCAAAGATGCTAGTATAGAAACTCAAAAAATGGTCGGAACGCATATGCATGCTACACGTAAAATGTGGCCTTTTACCACAGGTCTAATTCGTTTGTTTTGATATGTAACACATAAATCACCCGGATAATGGGTGAAATTTTATTTCAAACTAAACCAAAGGAATATCTTCATGACGTATTCAATTATTTGTTTTTCTAAAATATATTACATGTACTATATATGTATGTAGAAACACATATCTTGAATTTTACTTGTTTGTCACCAAGTCTGATGTAAAGTGTCTTTGTAGATGTGATGATTTTGTAACTTTTGTAATCTATATGTACCACTGACCTTGAACTTGAAATAAGCACGCTCGTACACTTAGATATAAATTAACAATACTTCTTTCAGAAAGAAGATTTTGTTTTTATGAATTTCTGTAATTTTCAAATTGTTTCGTTTTACATCTACCTCGTTTAGTATCTTAATGTTCTGTGTATGTTATTGTTTATTAAAAGGATTATCTTGTACAAGTTACATAAATATGTGCTTTGTTCTGTTTTTTGTTAGCTCTTCTGAGCACAATGTACTCAAGGTGAGCTATAGTGTCCGGTCTATCCGGGATACGTCCGTAAGTGTGTCCTTCGTCAACAATTTCTTTAAAGGTATTTTGCCAAAAACCCAATGGCTTTGTGTCGGGATCCTTAGGATTCAATTCTCATTTGAGCGAGCAAAGGTACTTAGGACTCTCTTGTTTGTAAATTTCCCCATTCTTAATTTTCTTGTAAAACTTATAAAAAAAAATCCGTTCAGACTTTGAGTGTAGCTAACATCAAATCCTTGCTTGTTTATTATGAAGTTTAGCTTACGACTCTATATCATTTATATACTTTGTATACTTATCAACCTTATGTCTTTAACTCTTGGTATGCATAACAAATTCAAATGGTTGCTTTGTCGTCTAAGCAACGTGTTATACCTCAACTTGTCACAGTATTAGACGTTTTGTCAATATCGAACCAGAGACGATTATCGAACAGTTCGATGCTAGACATTTACATAAAATGGAAAAATCGAACCGGGTCGATTATTCAACCTGTTCAATGTTAGACTCTCGGAATAAAACATTCCAACACCGATTTGAAGTTGAATCGATATTTACATTTTATCAAAATGTCGAACATAAAATTGTTTCGGTATAGAATATCGAACGTCGAATAGCGTGCCTAGTTGTTGAAGATATGTATTAAATGTCTTGTATGATTTTGTATGTTTCATATACATTTGTTTTCAAGGCTGATCGTCTATTACCAAATCTAACAGTCAGAGAAACATTACGATACAGTGCACAGTTACGTCTACCAGGTCATGCTTCAAAGTTTGACATCGAAGAAAAGGTTAGAACCTCTAATAATATCTATATGTACCCTTTACAAACCAATCCTTTGTGTTTACGTGTTTACCACTTCCTATTACAATGAACGCTTAAGGCTTGAAATGGGCGTTTTTACTGGATTTTATGAATTTCACGTAAGATTCAAAGTTGCCTTAGAATGCCATTCTATCGTGTACCCCCCATCATTATATGACTCGTGGCATGCCATAGTGGGAAATGTCCCTGATTTTTTATTATCATTGGGTGCAGAAAAATAGCTCAAAGTGGTGACAGGAAAAACACATTTTAAGTCTCTGAAAAGAATTATCACTCCAGACCTCATTTTGGGAAAATATAACTGAATGAATTTCAAATTTTAGGTTGAAAAAAATTGATGTCCTATTTGCTCGCTGCAGTGGTAATTGGGTCGGGTCTTAAATGGCGTTTTTTAAAAGACTATTGTGAAGGGAATAGTTTGGCCAAGTTGCATTTATATCAGTTAATTAGTAGTACAATGTATAGTAATGAAGCATCTTGAAAATGCCCTATCGAATAAGTGTGAAACAATTTCCAATCATTTGCCTATGTTCTAACGCACACTTTGTTATAAAAACTGCGTCCACCGTTCAGAAACCATTTGACTTGCTTTTTAACCTCGCAATGTTTAAGTTTAAGATTAGATTATAACATTTTGATTAAATATTTCTTAATAAATTGTATATTATAGGTCAGTAAAGTTATTATAGAGATGGGTTTACGTAATGTTGCTGATTCTAGAATTGGTGGAAGTATTGTACGAGGTATCTCTGGTGGGGAAAAAAGAAGAGTTACCATAGCTATACAATTATTACAAAATCCAAGTAAGTTAGTAAGTTATTACAAAATCCAAGTAAGCTATTACAAAATCTAAGTAAGTTATTACAAAATCCAAGTAATCTATTACAAAACCAAAGTAAGATCCAGAGACGTTAATACACTATCCAGGTCGGGCATTACAATCATTGATTGGTTTGATTGATTCTGTTGTTTATTACAAATTCAAAGTTAGTTATTACAATTCTAATAATATTGTTTTACAGAATGCAAATCTGTTTTTACGTAATCCAAGATCGTTGTAACAAAATTCAATGACAATATTACAATACATGATGCATGTATGCATATACTTACGAGTACTAAAATGTCGCATATGTCTACACAATCCTTCTTTATTATTAGATGCCCTTGGGTTGGTTGCGAATTTCAGAATTCCCGACAGTTTTGATCAAATCAAGCAATGTATTTAGGTAGAGACAACCGTGATGTCCCGTAGTTTTTCATGAAGCTTATTTCTTATTCTCTTCTTATACATGTATTTTATTATTTATTCAGAAATCTTGCTATTAGACGAACCCACGTCTGGACTTGACAGTTTCACAGCTAGAAGTCTAATATCATCTTTATCAAGTTTAGCTCATAACCACGGAAAAATAGTCTTGTTGACGATTCACCAACCAAGATCAGAAATATTTAAAATGTTTGACCAGGTGCGTTGCTTTTATAAAACCCTTAAATATTCTTGTAAAAATGATACATCCCATATGCTCCATTGGTATATAATTCTTAAATAGGATTTTTCATCACAGCATGTAACTTGCACGATAGCACCTAGCCACATCTTGTCTACTTTAGTTTACATTCCCTTTCTTAAGCTATTTCAGAAAATACCATGTAGTTGATGCTGTGTTGATCAAGCATTGACATAATGGTGAACTTTTGTATCTTTCATCTAGATTAGTTCTGGCTTCCACAACTTTACAACCGTTTTTTTAACATTTTTTGGCACAACTGTATAAGCCAACTTTTGGCTTATATCTTGCTCTACCAGACCTGTTTGTCCAATAAAATTATCTTCCGGTACAGAGAAATGGATAAAAGATATGTTAACATTGGTTATAAAACAGGTGAAGGCATGATACTGTAAAGTTAGAGACATTTGTCACATTGAAGTGTACCTTACATGTGAAAATATTATGTTATTGTCCTTTCCAATGTTTTGTTTTGTGGTGTCTCTTTTATAACAAAAAAAACCCTCTCCACTTTAAAGCTGTGTGGAAGGTTTGTGTTTCTGTTGCTGTTCTTTGTGTTGTGTGATCGATTACATATGTTCACAAATGTGCTTTGTACAATTTTAGATTGCGCTGATATCACGAGGTCAGATGGTGTATTTTGGTCGCACTGATCAAATAGTTCAATATTTTAGAGATCTTGGTCATCGGTGTCCAACATATACTAACCCATCAGATTACTTTGGTAAGTTGGTTAATCTTTGTTCATAAAGTAATGTGTTTACGAGGTATTTGTGGTAAAAATCTGACATGTTAAGATTAGTGTTTTGCTTTGTATTGAAATTAGTAATTAATGCCATTGGTTTGACGATGTCATGTAACAGTTGTACATGTACATTGTATGATGCCATTCTTATTACACATTTTTGAATTACATTGTATTCATAACAACAGAAGGCTATATCAAACGTTTATTTTTTGCTGTATCCTTTGTAAATCTGTTTTATATAAAGTGCCTTCCAAGTCTTAAGTTATGACCACAAATCAAAAGCTATCGACGAAATAGGCTGACTTGTGAAACTGGCTGAAACAATGTTCAAGTGTAGGCAAGCATATGTTCATGTGTACACAATAAACACTGCGTAAACTCTCTAAATAAAATCTTTGTCCGTCAATATGCTTTTAAAGAAATGGGTTTGGCTTACAGAAATGACCTTTACCTAACCGCAGTACCTTTTACTTTTTATCACCATATAGTTGATCTTGCCAGTGTTGATAGACGTAACACTGATAGACAAGAAGAGACATGTGAGAGGGTTAAAGAATTATCAACAGCATATAGTAATTCTACATTACATAAAGATGTTGTCTATCAGATTATTGAAGACACTATGAAACCTACGACTGGTAAACAACTGATTACTCAGAAGATCAACTATTATAGACCACAGAAATCTGGTTTCTTTAGGTCATTGTTCACATTACTTGGGTAAGTTTCTGGAAAAATATGATAACGATGATTATTATTATATGTATACCGCATTTGTATAGCGCTCTTTTCATATTGAATCTATAAAGCAGTTGTCCAGTGGTAGTATGCGCGCTTATTTGTCGAGAGGTTCCGGGTTCTTAGCCCATCAGTGGCACTGTTAATTTCCTTTAGCAAAAAATAAACCTGCAATAATTGCTTCCCTCCATGTAGGTGTAAATGGGAACCCGTGAAGATGGTATAACTACCTTGCGCACATAATATGTCGGCTGCACAAAGCAGAGTAAATTTTACTTTACTTTAAAGTTTTCATATGAACAGTTTATCTAGATCATTGATCTCAGCTATTGTCAATTTTTTTGCATTATTATTTGAAAAAAATATATTTAACTTGGCCCATTTCGTTGCAAATGTTTTTTTTCCAATAATTTTAGACATTTTCGTCACGAATGTTTCATTGGCGACCACCGCCGCTTTTTTAATATTTCCATGGATGAATGTCAATTAATATTTATTTTGTAGCAATGTAAATAACTGTTAATAAAATTAATATTTAGTTACTATTCAAAACAAATCATGTTTTTTTCCAGGCGTATGACGTTGAATGTATTTAGAGATCGGACCAGTTATTTATCTCGTATATTTTTGTTATCATTATTTGTACCATTTATATGTGTGTTCCTTGGTCATCTTGGAAAGAATCAAACAAGCCTGCAGGACAGGATTGGTTTGTTGTATCAAAGTTCACAAGTCCCACCATATGTGGCTGCATTAAATGCCGTCGGTTTATGTAAGTATACTGAACATAACAAACTTTTATTAACACAAATAAAACACTTAACTGAAAAACATGCATATCATGAGATATTATACTTAGTGATGGAAAGAGGTAGAGACTAAGAGAGTGTAGTTATAGACTTAGGAACGGAGGGAGGTGCAAATGAACTGAAGGACGTAACGGAGGGGAGGTGATGGACAGACAGATGGACGGATGGCTGGACAGGAAGAGGCGGAAATTAATATTTTTACTTTTTGTGCTATCCCTGACAATGAAATCTTATGTTATTACATACCTACTTTATAAGCAAATTGTAACATTGTAACAATACGCTTACATTGTAGTAATGCAAATTAATTTAAAATCATTGTAGTACAATCGAGGAAATTCGGATTATTTTTCATGCACTGAATTGTTGGTTATAAGACGGCTTGATTTTAAAGTAACATGCAACGATATGTATGTTTACTCTATTTCAGTTCCACCATTAAGAGATTTATATTACCGTGAATGTTCAGATGGTTTATATTCCCCAACAACATTCCTCTTAGCGTATGTTTTACATATCCTACCATTTACTATACTTAGTTCAAGTATTTTTTCAAGCGTTGTTTATTGGTAAGTTTCTTCTTTCGATTTGTAACAATGCAATTTAGAGTCCAATTCGAAATAGCGGTAAATTTTTGTGATGATTTTTCAGCTCAAAATGGAAATCGATGTCAAACTCTTTCTTGATATCTTCAATAACTTCGATTTACATTTTTATAAGAGAGATATTTTTTTCTTTGAAGAAGAGTAAGTTTACCAGGAAAACCGTTGAGGTGAGTTGGTGATCATAAAAAGGAAACAACAATATAAGATGATAAACAGAACAAAACAATGTTTAAGACTAAAGTATGAAAATTTCCATTTATCATTGGTGGTTATTGGTCACGTGTTAAAAGGCGGCATTATTCTCTTTCAATTTCTACGTTCTCGTGCCCGTTGTGCAGTAATGCTACTTGCAGGATTGTGAATGTAGTGTCCCAAAAGGGTAGCTAGTTCCAGCATCAGCGGAAGGTTATATCCTTTCATGAAATTTCGACAATAAAGTCAATTTTCCTCCATTAATAAGGTATATGGAGAAATTGGCAGCATTGTGGAAGAGTAGCTGAATACTGATTTCATACAAAGCTACAAGAAAGCTAAGTAATGTGATCTGATCTCTGTAAAAATAACCATGGCTTGTTTTGTACGGCGTTGAACCCAGTGAAAACAATTTCTATATGCTTGTTTAAAGGACGTACTCAGTAAGACGTGTTCATTTATATCTATTTCAGGGTGACAGGCTTACAACCAATGACTCAAAACTTTGTACATTTTTCTTCATTAATATTTGTGATGCATTTCTTTGGTGAAATAATGTGTGTACTAGTAATGGGTGCCTTCATGAATCCTGTACTGGCTACTAGTACGTCAGGACTCATATTGTCTTCATCTGGGTTAATGGCCTCTGGGTTCCTGAGGTAAGTATGACACACTGCTTTCGTAACATTTTGACAGATTTTCAATCTTTTTTATAACTTCATTGGTAGGCACTATTTATTATTATAATTTACTATTTTATGTTATATTTTGACCGGTCTCTTTAGCGTCTGTGAGTGCCTGTGGATGTTAGGGTGTGTATGCGTCCAGACGTCCGTTGTTCATAAGTTTTTAAAAATATATCATAAATCTTATCAAAATCCAGGTCTTAAAATTAGCATTTTTCACTTGTGTCATTATCTTTATCACCCGTAGAAATGTAATTGCCCCCCTAAAAGGGTCTCAAGTTTTACAAAAAGTTATAAGATAAAATGCATTTCTCTAAAACCACAAGGCCTGCTATAGGATCATAAATAACCTCATTTTAAGGTCAGATGTCCTGTTCCGAGGCTCTTTCTTGTTTTCTTTATACATAACACTTTTCCTTTCCAAGTTCTTTAATAAAATACATAAAGATGAAAAAGATTATTATTGTTGTTATTTGCAGGAATGTAGACAAAATGTTACCAATATTCCAATGGTTAGCTTGGGGTAATATATTTAAATATGCTGGAGAAATCCTTGCAGCAAATGAATTCCATAACTTAGAATTCACTTGTGGTAAAAATGGTAAGTAAAATTTCTCAGGCAAAGGATTTGAATTACAACTTTTTGCTTAAATACAGAAGGCCTCTTAGGTTTTCCAGGATGTTTGCAAAAAGTATAAAATCGGCGTTGAAGATATCATGCTCATAGTATACACTACACACCTTAAAAATGTACTTAGTCTCGCGTATGTACCATGAAAATCTGACAAGTATTAATTAAAATACTTACAACTTTTTAAATCACTAAATTGAAGAGAGTTGTTTACTTTTTTATAGAAACCGTGACATTTATGACATCATAGTCACGTGGTTTTACCACCGTGATTCAATTAATAGCAAAACTTGTATCCGTTCTGATATATGCATTTGTCGAGTCGTTAGACAGAATACTAAATATTGCTGGTATTTTGAACTCTATTTTCATATGTATAAAATCCGCTAGTTAATACAATGAATACTTCAGTGCTTTCAATTCTTTGATTCTATTATCATTGTGTGAGCGCTTTTAATGCTTTGATTCTATTATCTGGTTTCAGGTACATTCTGTTTCCCTGATGGTGATACGTATTTAAATCTGGTTTATCCAGACGCTGTAGAAAACATGACAAGAAACTTTTGGGCAGTTGGTGGTTTTACAACAGCATTATTTATTTGTGTGATCATTGTTTTTAAATTACGTGGTATTCCAAACTTGAATTAAGTATCCGGTGTTGAGTACCGGGTAATGCTACTTTAAACTCAACCAATGTGTTTTGCCGATAGCACAATTTGTGCTGCTGTGAGAAAGTGCTCTTTTAAATTGTGTTTTTAAGGCGCAGAGTATATGTTTAACCATTTTATCTTTTGCTTTTACGAGTATCATACCATGAGAGCTAACCAGTGCTTTGAAAAATGACATTTCCTGCTTCTTTTTATACTTAACAATTGGTAAATAATATTAATCACTTATAAAACCAAACAAAGAGTTATATTTGACTGGTTATATTGACTCAACTTGAGCCATTGCTATGACCTCCAAAAGTTCTTGAACAAGATATTTTTTTTGGGAAAAAACAATTTACATTTTCCAAAGGAAAAGAGCAATCTGAGCAAAATAAAAATCAGCATTTATAAGCTTATTTAAATATGATTCAAACTACGTTCCATGAATAATCTTTAACAATAGCAATATTACTTGCCATAACCAATGCATAACCAAATTTTCTCAAAATTTCATTAATCCAAAAGTTTTTAAGGCGTACTATACACGTTACAGCGTTGTGTATTCTGACTTTCGTTATCGTACAACAGAGTGCATTAAGATTATATTCGGAGCACCTCTACCATTTAGGTTATTCATATTGAATGGCCGAGGATGTCCGAATGTTAATTTTCTAGACAATTGGGACTACATCGGCGATCTTCTACGCAGAGAAACCTCGGATATCAGAAGGTGAAAAAGTAGAATTAGGAATTATGGTTTGTGTGGTAATATAGTATGAACTACACAGAAGTACGACGTGTGGGACATTGTACTAATGAAATGATGTGATAAAGCGTGTAACAATGTCTTTATTAAATGTTGACATGAAAATGACGGTCGCCGGACCTTATAACCTGGTTGTATTCCTACTACGTCTGATTTCCGAGGTATATCTTCGTAGTTGATCGCCGAGGTTGTTCCGAATGTATTCTAGACGGACCATGTCAGACTAGTAGTGTACGAGAAAGAGAAAAAATATATTTTAAATGCAATTTGTGATAGTCTTTTATTTATGATTTTTGTATAAAGATTTTTGTATTAAAATGACCTATATTTTGGTTATGGCCATTCTCGATTGCTAGTGGTTATCATGTGTTTTATAATCGTGCCCATGGTAACCCCTGACTAGCGAGAATAAACGGAAACATGACTTTACCCTTTTATTATCAACGAATTTTATGAAATATTATTTTCGTAGAAAAAGAATTTTTAGATTTTAATAGAAACACTAATTTTATTCCATGACAAGATATGTAATGTACGAGGTGATGATATCAGTGACAATACAGTTGAAATACCCAAATGATGACGAAGATTCCGAATCTTTCCGGTTTTAATGACTCTTTGGGTTCAATTTGTACAGTATTCGGAAAACTTTTTCCTATTCCGGTTGGTTGTTAGATTTACGAGATGATTTGCTTTTTGAAGCCAAATATAGCTTTTTCTGAAGCAGGTGACTATTGTTTTAGCCTAAATACTCGGTATTCTATTTTAATAGTCAACACTTAATTAGACAAATCGATCAAAGCATACCGGTAAGCAATATCAACAATGAACCTTTTCAGTATTATACATTTAACATTAAGTATGGAAATCCCATTTTCAAAGATCAAAGTAATTGGTGTTAACTTTTGTCGATTTTTATTAGATGTTTAGAAAGCAGATATGAATAGTTCACAAAATATAGTTAAATCATGACGTGAAGGTATAGGAAAACATAGGTTACAAGTTCTTAAGTTTTCAAATCATTGCAATGGCAGACAGTTCTACTTTGCGAACTACTTCCATCGTCAGCTGCGATCCACAAGGTACATGTATTCCTCCACAGGAGTGACTTCGTTTAAATGAAATCTATGGATTATGACGATTGATTCTGAATGCTTGTTGCAGACTGTATTGTCACAGATTATTGCCATCGTGTTATAAATGTAATTGCATTTGTGATAAGGCAACTTGGAATAAAATGCTTGACTGAACCAGTGATAAATGTTACATAATTAGAACACCTTACGTGAAAGCTATCAATCGTTACTATCTCTTAATGGAATTCTCAGTTGATTTTCTCCTTACAATATCATGAAAATGTCTGACTGCAGGGGCGGATCAATGATTTTGTTTCTAGGCGGGGGTCCAAACTTTTTCTTAGTGGTCCAAACTTTTAAACCACAACCACATTATACACTGTTTGCAGAATAACGCAACATATTAATAAAATAACTACTTAACTATTTGATGTTAAACACAAAGGCGAGCACGAGAAAATGGCTTCTTGCTATTTAAAAATGGCTTAAATTAAAAAAACGCTCTTGGACGGGTACATTTTGAAAATTTCATGGGGGTCTCGACCCCCCGGACCCCCTCCGCTGGATCCGCCTATGGACTGTAGCGTATCTTGGCATTCTCCCTTTGTGCTATCTAGTCATACTTAACAGTCTGTGTTGAGAATGGGCATACTTTGTAGTACTCACATGTGCAAGATCGAAAATGAAAACAAAAACACCGCAAGCTTTGTCCTAAAACCTGTAAGTGGTGAATGCAAGAGTTGAGGTTGTAAACAATGATTTGATATAGTGCGTACAAAAAAACAAACAACTGTTTATAATAACAATAAAATAAACTAATCCACTAAGAAGGACCCTCAGGATGACAATAACATAAACATGTGATATGTTTTACGATTGTCTTAGTTGCTAGTGTAATGGAAAAGATTTTTACTAACACAAGCACGATTTACTAACAAATGGTGGTATACATCATGCTAATTTTGTTACAATGAATTACACACATTTTATTTTCATTACTGCCTACCCCAGAAATGGATTGTCCCATTTCTAATGTTTACCAAAACACGTTTTGTTTTTTTGTACGCACTATAGGTGTTTGTTTCTTGGTTGATTTGGCGTCAGAAATATTCATTTTCCACAAACTTGATAAAATTTCCAGTTTATCCAGCTAACATTAATGTAATAGTTGCGTGTAGCTTTTTTACGGCTGGAGCTACGCCACCGTGAATTTGAAACGCCTCGCCCATTCGCTATGGATTTAATAAATAGTCGATGTGTTCTGAATGCTACGCCTCTGGGTCCGTATATGGATTTCTTGATTACATTACAAATTGATGACAATAAATGTTGTCAATCAATTACGTCATAAGTTGATGATAAAAGAAAATTAAAGGTGTCAGTAACTGATGATTTACGTGTTGTTTCAGTCTAGTACTTTATTCCACCTTGCCTGCTTGTTGTTAATTTGAATTTCTAATAGTTGTTGTTAGTCTAATAAAATCACTTGAGATATAAACTGTTTCTGTATTTTTTTATGAATGTAGAGTGCGCTTTGTAACTGGTTATCAGCTTAATGCAGATAATTAACCTTTCCATGAACGGTAAGTAGGTTGACTGACAAACGTAATATGACCTAAACAATGTGTTGCTACGGCGTTAAGCTTAACAAAATATGTACTGCCCTTCTACTATCATCAGCTGGGTACCTTTACATCTCTAAGATGGTAATTTCAATTTGAACCGTATAGTGAAAAATTATCGGCTCTTTGTTTAAGACGATCGCCGTTGTAAGTAACAAAACAACAATTTGTTAAGTCGTAAAATAATTTAAAAAATGTTTCTCTTTACCACGTTATGTTGCTATGTTATAACTCCTCACAGTGATTTGTTTTGGTACAGCTGTCTAAGCCAACTTTTGACATATATTTAGCCAATTCAATTTGCTCTACCATTCCTGTTTGTCCAATGAAATTACCTTCCGGTATTGAGAAATGAATAAAATATATGATACTATTGGTTGTCCCGAGATAAAGTTTAGTATACTGTCCCAAATTTTCAATACGCGTATCCTAATAAAACGTTAAGTATACTGGTCCAAAATTACGGTCTATAATTTGATGTATCATTTCACTTCTGTAAAATTGAGATTTTATAATAGTTTGAAGTCATATTCGCTGGCTCACATTTTTACCTCAAACAAAATGAACATTGCACAGCGCCGTATATCTTTTATAAAGATATTTCTTCTTACTTAGATTGAAAACCCATAGAACTGTCTTAGAGATGATAAGTTGTTTTTTTTCTTCCGAGTAATGTTTCCATTAATGGATATTAATTTCATCTCGCAGACAGAAATTGTTCGGTTACTTAAGATATTTTTAATAACAATTAGGCCGCCAGTACAAAAACAATGCATTCAGTCACCGTGAAATTATTCAAGCTTTGACAGTTGAGAAAACGGACTATAATACATTATTTTGATAATTTCATGGTCGTAAGACAGTTTTCATGTCTGCTGTAAATGAATATATCTTCATAAAGTGACTTTAATTATACGAGTAATGTTTGTGAGACCCAAGTACTAAACCTGTTGTTTTGTGCCAAGATCTAATTATGTTGGTGAGACCCAAGTACTAAACCTGTTGTTTTGTGCCAAGTTCTAATTATGTTGGTGAGACCCAAGTACTAAACTGTTTGTTTTGTGCCAAGTTCTAATTATGTTGGAGAGGCCCAAATACTAAACCTGTTGTTTTGTGCCAAGTTCTAATTATGTTGCCAAGACCCAAGTACTAAACCAGTTGTTTTGCGCCAAGTTCTAATTATGTTACCAAGACCCAAGTACTAAACCAGTTGTTTTGTGCCAAGTTCTAATTATGTTGCTAAGTCCCAAGTACTAAACCTGTTGTTTTGTGCCAAGTTCTAATTATGTTGCCAAGACCCAAGTACTAAACCTGTTGTTTTGTGCCAAGTTCTAATTATGTTGCCAAGACCCAAGTACTAAACCTGTTGTTTTGTGCCAAGTTCTAATTATGTTGGTGAGACCCAAGTACTAAACCTGTTGTTTTGTGACAAGTTCTAATTATGTTGGTGAGACCCAAGTACTAAACTAGTTGTTTTGTGCCAAGTTCTAAATATGTTGCCAAGACCCAAGTCCTAAACCTGTTGTTTTGTGCCAAGTTCTAATTATGTTGCCAAGACCAAAGTCCTAAACCAGTTGTTTTGTGCCAAGTTCTAATTATGTTGCCAAGACCCAAACTCTAAACCTGTTGTTTTGTGCCAAGTTCTAATTATGTTGCCAAGACCCAAGTACTAAACCTGTTGTTTTGTGCCAAGTTCTAATTATGTTGCCAAGACCCAAGTACTAAACCTGTTGTTTTGTGCCAAGTTCTAATTATGTTGGTGAGATCCAAGTACTAAACCTGTTGTTTTGTGACAAGTTCTAATTATGTTGGTGAGACCCAAGTCCTAAACCTGTTGTTTTGTGCCAAGTTCTAATTATGTTGGTGAGATCCAAGTACTAAACCAGTTGTTTTGTGCCAAGTTCTAATTATGTTGGTGAGACCCAAACTCTAAACCTGTTGTTTTGTGCCAAGTTCTAATTATGTTGCCAAGACCCAAGTACTAAACCTGTTGTTTTGTGCCAAGTTCTAATTATGTTGCCAAGACCCAAGTACTAAACCTGTTGTTTTGTGCCAAGTTCTAATTATGTTGCCAAGACCCAAGTACTAAACCTGTTGTTTTGTGCAAAGTTCTAATTATGTTGGTGAGATCCAAGTACTAAACCAGTTGTTTTGTGCCAAGTTCTAATTATGTTGGTGAGACCCAAGTACTAAACCTATTGTTTTGTGCCAAGTTCTAATTATGTTGCCAAGACCCAAGTACTAAACCAGTTGTTTTGTGCCAAGTTCTAATTATGTTGGTGAGACCCAAGTACTAAACCTGTTGTTTGTGCCAAGTTCTAAATATGTTGCCAAGACCCAAGTACTAAACCTGTTGTTTTGTGCCAAGTTCTAATTATGTTGCCAAGACCCAAGTACTAAACCTGTTGTTTTGTGCCTAGTACTAATTATGTTACCAAGACCCAAGTACTAAACCTGTTGTTTTGTGTCAAGTTCTAATTATGTTGCTAAGATCCAAGTATTAAACATGTCGTTTGTGACAAGTTCTGATTATGTTGCTTAATCCTAAGTAAACAAACTTGCTTTGTCCCCATAAGCTATGTAATAAGTTCACATTTACTTACAATGCAGGCATTTTCGGATAAGACAAGAAATCCTCTGAACATTCCATGATATTTGCAAACGACAGAAATTTGGAATAGCTGAAAAATCTACTTGCTTCGTCCCCATTAATGATGTACCAAATAGTCATGAACTATGAATGTATAGTGGGTTTAACACAACACATGCCAACACAACTCATGTTATTTTACGCGACCATTGCACCTACCCTAGCTTTCCTTGACCCTTGTCTATCAACAGTACTCACCTACCAAAAAGGCCAGAAACGTCTCCATGCATTGTCAATTTTTTATGGGAGAATATAACCTCCTCGAGTTGGATTTGAACTCGTACCCCCTTGAGGACACTAGATTTGAAATCCTGGTGCGCTACCAACTGTGCTACCGACCCGGGTTAGTAATAAGTTTACAAATGAAATTACAAAGAATAAAATAAAAATAAAAAATCAGATACTTATTTTTCTATTTTTTTATTTTCTTACAAGTATTATACGAGTCATTGGATATTGAGTAGGATGGTTTTGCACATGAAATGCAAGTATGTGTATTATTATCACATGAAGTTATCCACAGAAGGTAATATCATATTGTGTAGCCCCAGTGTAGGAATTATAACAAGTAAATGTACTTGCTTGAACGTCGTAGGCGTAGCTGTAAGCGTCGGGACATGATTCTTTAAATAATTGGGAGTAAGAGAAAGGTGGGCATGTGGCTGGAACATTGTGAGCACCACGACAACAATAATCATCGCGGTTGAAGGCTAAGCATGCACTTTTACAGGCTACGGTGCGACCGTTTATTCTAATAGCTAGTTCTGTTGGACAACGTGCATTAAGGTCAGTATTGCAGCCAGCTCTTGAACAGTAGTATTGACCACTTCCACTTCTGTAACCAGTGCGAGGTCTCATTGACATTTGAAGATTGTAACCATCAACTAGACTCACATCGTAGAAATCTTGGATGTTTGACGGACCATTATCAAAGGTGATTTCAGCTAAAGTTACAGGTGGTACGCCGCCAGCACCATTGCACTGGATTATACCCGCGCCACAGTCTCCAGTCTCACAACTTGTTACATGGCATCCAGTTCTACCCCATACTCGACCAGACCAATGGTTAGGTATATTACGTACTGTATGAGTTTGTTGAGAATGGAGTGGAAACCCACCTAAAATAAAACAAGTATACTAGTATAATGAAAACAATTACATCGACCGTATCTTGCCCGGCTAGCTCAGTTGGTAGCGCACAAGTCTACTGCATCAAGGAGTCGTAGGTTTGGTCATGAAATATTTTTACGATCATTCTTTCTCCTACCACTTATTCTAAATAAAGTAGGCCAGTTGTGTTACTTTAAGCATTAATCTTCAGAATTTCAATATGATGTGTAATGTTACAGCACACGTTCAAAAATACATTTTTAGTTGTTCTACTTTGTCAGACAACTATATATACCACTTTTGAGAATTCAGTATACCTTACTACAAAAACTACTTTTTTAGGTACATGAAGGAACTCAAATCTTCAAACATGTGTTTTACAGTGAAAGATTTCAATTAACGAATATTGTAATAATTACATAAAAACAAACACTGAAAATAAACACACATTGAAGATTCCCTGTTGTGAACCCCAATTTGGAAGGGCAGGAGCGTTGATCTCTCATTCGATACGTAGACGATGAAACATCTCTTGGCTTAGACGCTTCACTAATCGCACAATCGGCTACGCACAGAAAATAGTATGCAGCTGTTGTTTCAAGAAACGAAATCTTTTTGTACATATTGTCTAACATTTTTAGCACAACAAGTGACCGAAGAAAACATGTTTTCTTTGTCGATCAACTCAGTGCTTTAAGCGCTTTGATTAAAAAAAGTGAGCTACGGTCGTTTTGCACTAAGCTCGCGATATGTCATGCACATAAGTGCCGGTGATGACAAGAAAAGAAGATCAATGTCTTATTTCCATTGTGTTCCCCAATTCCATTCTATGCATGTGAATCGTTATTATTTATATTATACATGTATTTGTGTGATTATTACCTCCATCAAGTGTAGCACTTCCTAGGAGTCCAACCCATACTGTCTGTGAACAGCGATTAGTTATATGAAACTGATGCTCTGCTGAGGCACCGATAACACATAGCAAGAGTAGAGCCCACATGATTGTCTGTAATATATGGAAAAATACATGTTTATAATCAGCAACTTTTTAACTTCATATTTTTACATTGGGTTTCGTAGTGGACTGTGGCAAATCCACATCACAATTTGCCGCGGACGATTACATTCGGTTGTGCGCGCGCAAATAAAGGGATAATTACCACTGCCATTAATATAGTCCGCATTACGCGTTAACAAGCAGACGATAAGAAGCACGTGTATATCTTATCTAGTTAATGTAAGGTAAAGGTCCCTTGTGTCGCTTCCATGAGTTGTATACAGCCATATACTCTGGCAAAAACCCATGTCTGACAGCGCTATCGGCGCTTTGATTAAATAAGGTCTGTGCACTACATAACTAATAAGTGTCGATGCGCTATTAACAACATGAAATAAATAAAATAAGTAAAGTCTGCCATTTCTTTACGTTTAGTTGTAATATACTTAAACATAGACAAGTTTCAAATTACTATTAGCAACGCAAAAATCGTGTGTAAAATTGATTGTGAAACACGTTTATACATGTAGTTTACTAAATTACTAGGTTCATGAAGCACAAGCATTTCACGCTTTTGCCTGGCAATTGCTACGACTAGAGTTCATTGTACATACAAAAACTAAGCATATCTAGTCTGTAGGCATAGATACGTTAAGAAAACACTTCACTTTGAAACCCCAAAGCTGTGGATGGCGAGGATGTCAGTAGAAGGCTGCAGGCGTGCCGATGACACAAGGTAGACACACCCGCTATTAAAATTCTAAGATGCAGATATCACGCCAAGATATGAAATCTGTTATAAATGCATGAATGTATTCAAACAGATTTACAAGGACTTTCATTTTATTAAATAAACCAGACAGTAAATGTAAAAAAGAATGTTTTAATTCATTAGCTCATCACAGAAATTTTACCCGAAAAATAACCGTGGAGTTAGAAAAATTGTTAAGTTTTATGTCAACATAACAGTCGAAACAGTTGAAGCAGTTAGCGGTCAACTTAACTGCTGGACATACAAAGTAAACTGCTGGCATTTCAAAAATTCTAGTACACAAAAATAACCATTAACATGTTTTTAAGATACACTTGTGAAAGCAATGAAGAATATTGGCCAGTAATTGATCCCTGATACAGTCTGTAGGGGATCATTCGATAATTAGGTCCCATCATTTGAAATCCTAATGTGTTATCATTGAATTTATATGTATGGACAATAAAGTATTTCATTAATCGTTATTTCATTTATCTTTCTTTTAATTAAATATGTAGCGGTGTGATAAAATAAGTTTACACACACAGTACGTTGGTTGATTTTCAGTCAAACTAAGGGATTGACAAAAAGTTGCACTAGCTCCAATGCGGCCAATTGGCATTGGAAAGAAAGGGTAAACTCCGAGTAATCCAACTAACGCACGAACCTGGTTGAAGAGTATGCAAGGGGAAAATATTGACATATGTTCAATATTTTAATACACCAGTAGGGTAAATTTTCTAGTTATTGACTTGAAATCTACATCACTATCAACGTCGGATAGCAACCACAACAGCTCTTAAAGACACTCAAAAGCAAATTAAAGTGATCGCCCCTCCCCCAATCATCGTCTGCTTGAGACACGACATTACATGTACCTAATTAAATGATGATATATAGTTTCTTTAACGACTCGTAATCGCATCGACGCCTCCTTGCTCAAAATGTCCTTAGGCCTATACTCGTAGCTCTGCCTTTCGTACAGTTCTTATTCAGTAAAAGGCAATATTTATATGCATGTATCTTATAGGTGCGTGCAATAGAATTTAACGTTAATATTTGTACAGTTATATACAGACAGTGATGGTAAAATTTCGTCGCTTTTTTCGGCGCAGCTGTCTAAGCTAATTTTTGACCAATCTTTTTAACCAATACAGTTTTCTCTACCATATTGTTTGTCCGATGAAATTCCCTTCCGGTATAGAGAAATGGATAAAAGATATGGTACTATTGGTTATTTGTGAAAAAATAGGTGCGTTGCACGGACAGTAGTTGCTTATTCACTGTTTACACTGTGAATTATGGGTGACTCACCATGCTAATTGATTATACATTTACCGTGGCACATTTCTGGCGATATGACTGAACAGCGAATGGGACTAATTATACTTCAAACAAAGTTAACCCTGCATAGCGCCGAATATCTTAATAAAGATTTTTCTTGTTCCAATTATCAACAGTGAATTGAAAAATAAATATAACAAAAAACATGAAAAATTACTAACCTTACTACCTGAGTTGAATGGATAATGGTGTCTGTTACAATGCCAACACTTACTGCTATCAGGTAATTTATATGATTCTATGACCCAGTTATGTAACATTATGCAGGGCAAGAGTGAAAAATAAGATCATAATGAATACTGATAAAACCAGACACTACTTTGTACCAACATTCAATCTAGGGTGTAACAATGCGGTAAAACCGTATTGCAATATATTGCAATATGCAAAACCCGTATTGCAATATGTTGCAATGTGTATCGATTTTTAGAGGACATGCAAAGTATGAAGCAATACACATACATTGCATTCGTTACAAGTATTTTAAATAATCTCTTATCCATATATTTCAATGACTTGTGTAAAATGTATTATAATTACGTTAGAAAAATGCTTATTTTGAAAAGGACTTACTAAAAAAAATATTCTCTCATATGACGAACAGTTTATCATATTAGAGCACAATTAGATAATTTCTAATTTCCAAAGTTTTCAACACATTTAACGTTTATTCAAATGTTTAGATTCAGATTCTGATAAAAACAATCATACGGCATATAACTACAAACACCGGCTCAGGACAAAACGAACCGGTAAAAACCCGTCAGAATTCGTACCGCAATATTAACCGGTATATGGGTTAACCGTTACACCCCTAATTTAATCTAACATCAACACATTAAACAGGTTGACGCCATGTAAGATATGAAAAGTTCCTTTGGTCGAAAAATTGAAATAATATTCATTTATTTCATATATGTTACGGGCGATATGTAAATTTAGGCAATTTGTAAAATGGCTAAACATTCAGGCATTTTGTAAATTGCCCAAATGAGTCAGGCATTTCGTAAAATGCCTAAAATATCTAGGCATTTTTACGATTTCACAAATTGATTGAAATTTCAAAGGCTTTTGTTCAGGAAAATATATTTTAATTAATATATGTAAATCTAAATGCATAATAACGGTTGAACATTATTTTCATCAAATAAAAATGGCTAGTATTGGAAACGTTCACAATCAAATCTAACATTTTAATTGGAGCGCACCAACATACCTTATTGCAGCAAAATTCAATTAGCCTGTGGACAGCCTGATATTGACCTTGTGCATGGGAAACTGTGTCATCCATAATTTCTTGAAAGGGATTGTAGACGGAATCGATGGGAACTTAAATAAAGTTTGTATAACTTGCCACTAACAACCACTTTTTTCTGGCATTACAGGCAGCCTGTATAATGTATCGTTCTGTTTTGATGCAAAAAAGCCGAATTTATCACCAACTGAATTTTCTTATGAAATTGTATAACTGCAAAGAAAGAGTAGTCTTATTTAGCATATGAAGCTGTCTTTATCAGAACCAGATTTACCTAGACCTATGCTCTAAAATTTGCACAAAAGCTTTCAGTTGGACCTAAGACTGTTACTATTGAACATTATGAATCTTATATGATATATTGATAACATAAATATTTCTTGGAATTACAGTAGACACAATACACAGTTAAATTGCTACAAAATCGCAAAGCATTACGTCAAGTGAACAATTTTTTATCAGGTGGAACTACAATGTACTGTGAGCGTAAAAACTCAACATTTCGCATGTTAACATTCTTACTTGATGATTTATTTTCCTTTAGCTTTTTTATTGGCTGCTGAAAGTGATTCAGATTACCATAGACAATATTTTGATGAAAACAAAGGAAGAAATGACCCTATTTAAATACTATTTGGAGAAGAAGGATTGAAATCCTCAAACCTCATGACCGTGATCTCATTTAGGCAATGTGCAAAATATTGAGCTTTTTTTCAGGCATTTTGTTAATTGCCTAGAAATTTTAGTCATTCACAAAATGCCAAAAATGGCCAGGCAATTTAAAAATGTCTAAAAAATTCAGGCATTTTACTAATTGCCTAAATTTACAAATTGCCTTTGAAAATACCAGGCTGTCGTCTGGACGCCTCAAATTACTTGATTGATTAGGTACTAGCATCAGACATTATGATCTTGATAGAGGTCAAGATATATATGCATTGACCTTACAGTGAGGTCATATCTTGTAGTATATTGAATTGTCTGACACTTTTATTGTATTTAAACTGATAAGGACCTTACAAAGTAAATGGAAAGCTTGAAGACGCCAGTGCCCCTCTTCTAAAAACTTGGACAGATATCCAAGACTGGATTATTACTTGTCCTATAGACGATCATCTGCTCCGAGGTTAAAAACAAAGGGAACGCAATTTGCGATGGTTGTGGCCGATTTCTTCCTTCACCTTTGTGATAACATAATATCTAACTCTTAACTTAGGCCATGCCATACTGAAATTTTGTTAAGTGTCAAATCAAGTTTAGCAAACCTAGGTACCTACAAATGTATTCACAAAAACACACAAAACAAAAAACGAAAACACAAATATTTTAAGACAAAAAAACAATGCATTATATTTTTTTTATATGGAAAACATCAAAATAAGAAAAAATAGTCTAAATTACTTATGTAATGACAAGTCTAAGCCAGATCAAAATGATTTGATAGACGTTTGTTTCTTGTTTGATTTGGCGTCAGAAATATTCATTTTCCACAAGCTTGATAAAATTTCCAGTTTATCCAGCTAACATTAATGTAATAGTTGCGTGTAGCTTTTTTACGGCTGGAGCTACGCCACCGTGAATTTGAAACGCCTCGCCCATTCGCTATGGATTTAATAAATAGTCGATGTGTTCTGAATGCTACGCCTCTGGGACAAGTATTATCAAGCGTTTTACGACCGAATTTAGTCGTAAACCCTTCTATGCTGTATTGTTAAATTATCGTAAGATTTTTGATAATATGCTGCCCTGGTCCGAATATGGATTTCTTAATTACATTACAAATTGATGGCAATAAATGTTGTCAATCAATTGCGTCATAAGTTGATGATAAAAGAAAATTAAAGGTGTCAGTAACTGATGATTTACGTGTTGTTTCAGTCTAGTACTTTATTCCACCTTGCCTGCTTGTTGTTAATTTGAATTTCTAAAAGTTGTTGTTAGTCTAATAAAATCACTTGACATATAAATTGTTTCTGTGTTTTTATGAATGTAGAGTGCGCTAAGTAACTGGTTATCAGCTTAATGCAGATAATTAACCTTTCCAAGAACGGTAAGTAGGTTGACTGACAAACGTAATTTATGACATAAACAATGTGTTGCTACGGCGTTAAGCTTAACAAAATGTGTACTGCCCTTCTACTATCATCAGCTGGGTACCTTTACATCTCTAAGAAGGTAATTTCAATTTGAACCGTGTAGGGAAAAATTATCGGCTCTTTGTTTAAGACGATCGCCGTTGAAAGTAACAAAACAACAATTTGTTAAGTCGTAAAATAATTTAAAAAATGTTGCTCTTTACCACGTTGTGTTGCTATGTTATAACTCCTCACAGTGATTTGTTTTGGTACAGCTGTCTAAGCCAACTTTTGACATATATTTAACCAATTCAATTTGCTCTACCATTCCTGTTTGTCCAATGAAATTACCTTCCGGTATTGAGAAATGAATAAAATATATGATACTATTGGTTGTCCCGAGATAAAGTTTAGTATACTGTCCCAAATTTTCAATACGCGTATCCTAATAAAACGTTAAGTATACTGGTCCAAAATTACGGTCTATAATTTGATGTATCATTTCACTTCTGTAAAATTGAGATTTTATAATAGTTTGAAGTCATATTCGCTGGCTCACATTTTTACCTCAAACAAAATGAACATTGCACAGCGCCGTATATCTTTTATAAAGATATTTCTTCTTACTTAGATTGAAAACCCATAGAACTGTCTTAGAGATGATAAGTTGTTTTTTTTCTTCCGAGTAATGTTTCCATTAACGGATATTAATTTCATCTCGCAGACAGAAATTGTTCGATACAGATAATATGCATATTTTATCAGAAACTAATGTGCTATTTAACTGAGAATATCATATTACATATCTACGTACGAATACAAATCAATATCGTTGTCGTCTAAAATGCAAGTTAAAAAGCCAAATTTGTTAAAACTCGGTCTCTAGGTGAATTCCTTCCACGCCTCATTCCTACTCTATAAAGTATTAATTTCCGATGTCTACGTTTTTTTTTCTTATTCATATTATTGTCCGTTTTTTCTCAACTGTCAAAGCTTGAATAATTTCACGTTAACTGAATGCATTGTTTTTGTACTGGCGGCCTAATTTTTATTAAAAATATCTTGACTAAAACTTATCATACGGCATAAGAAGCTTTACTCAATCATAAAACACACTTTCGAAAACTCATGGGTGTATTTTGACAATAATTTTAACAAACGCATTCACCGTGAAATTATTCATGTTTTGACAGTTGAGAAAAAACTAACAATACAATCGTAAATATACAGCTACACAGGCAAGAGCCCCATTATCATAAGTAACACTGCCCATGGTCTAAAGAAAAAGACATTTCATACTTATATAAAAAGAACTTTTTAATTCAAATACAATTATCGCGATATGACCTTTTTGTGTTGGTGCGCCGTAAAACCCAAACAAACAAATATCGCTTGAATATGTTAGTTATTTATTGCATTTCAAAGTGAAAGAAGGTCAAAACTGAATGTAGATATTGAATGTCAAATCTTAAAATAATAGTTTTGATTGCAGTATGTTTAGATTTTGTCTTGTGATAGGAGAAAACTTCCTTCAAATTACATAATTCAGCTTTGAAACAATTTGGATCGTATATAATCAACATTAACAAAAACAAGAATGTATTATATGATATAATTGTGTGCTCTTATAAAATAATCCCATTCATAGGCGGATCCAGCGGGGGGGTGTCAGGGGGGTCTGGACCCCCCCCCCCTAGAATTTGGAAAATGTACCTGTCCATTAGTGCATTTCTTGTCTGTATGTCATTTTTAGAAGCATGAAGCAATTTTTCTCGGTGCTTAACACAGATTTAATGGTAATGTAGTTTTTATTATCAATATGTTGCATTTTTTTCTGCAAAATGTGTATAATACGGTTGTGGTTCGAGGTTCAGACCCCCCTAGAACAGTTCGGACCAAAAGTTCGGAACCCCCCTAGAAAAAAATCCTGGATCCGCCCCTGCATTTTTTTAAGAAATTGGCGCATTGTCGATTAGAAAACAAAATGGTTTAAAAATTGTTAATTGTGTCTTTAATGCATGTAATACATTATTTTGATAATTTCATGTTCGTAAGACAGTTTTCATGGCATGTTCTTATTATGTTGCTTAGACCCAACTATTAAACATGTCGTTTGTGCCAAGTTCTAACTATATTGCCAAGACCCAAGTACTAAATCTGTTGTTTTGTGCCAAGTTTTAACTATGTTGCTTAATCCTATGTAAACAAACTTGCTTTGTCCCCATAAGCTATGTAATAAGTTCTCATTTACTTACAATGCAAGCATTTTCGGATAAGACAAGAACCCCCCTGAACATTTCATGATATTTGCAAACGACAGAAATTTGGAATAGCTGAAAAATCTACTTGCTTCGTCCCCATTAATGATGTATCAAATAGTCATAAACTATGTATGTATAGTGGGTTTAACACCATGTCAACACAACTCATGTTATTTTACGCGTCCTGTGCACCTACACTAGCTTTCCTTGACCCTTGTCTATCAACAGTACTCACCTACCCTTCCAAAAGGCCAGAAACGTCTCCATATACCTTATTTATGGAGGAAAATTGACATTACATGCATTGTCAATTTTTTATGGGAAAATATAACCTCCTCGAGTTGGATTTGAACTCGTACCCCCTTGGGGACACTAGATTCAAAATTCCGATGCGCAATCAACTGTGCTTCCGACCCGGGTTAGGAATAAATTTACAAATGAAATTACAAAGAATAAAATTAAAATAAAAAATCAGATACTTATTTTTCTATTTATTATTTTCTTACAAGTATTATACGAGTCATTGGATATTGAGTAGGATGGTTTTGCACATGAAATGCAAGTATGTGTATTATTATCACATGAAGTTATCCACAGAAGGTAATATCATATTGTGTAGCCCCAGTGTAGGAATTATCACAAGTAAATGTACTTGCTTGATCGTCGTAAGCGTAGCTGTAAGCGTCGGGACATGATTCTTTAAATAATTTGGAGTAAGAGAAAGGTGGGCATGTGGCTGGAACATTGTGAGCACCACGACAACAATAATCATCGCGGTTAAAGGCTAAGCATGCACTTTTACAGGCTACGGTGCGACCGTTAATTCTAATAGCTAGTTCTGTTGGACAACGGGCATTAAGGTCAGTATTGCAACCAGCTCTTGAACAGTAGTATTGACCGCTTCCACTTCTGTAACCAGTGCGAGGTCTCATTGACATTTGAAGATTGTAACCATCAACTAGACTCACATCGTAGAAATCTTGGATGTTTGACGGACCAGTATCAAAGGTAATTTCAGCTAAAGTTACAGGTGGTACGCCGCCAGCACCATTACATTGGATTCTACCCCCACCACAGTCTCCAGTCTCACAACTTGTTGCATGGCATCCTGTTCTACCCCATACTCGACCAGACCAATGGTTAGGTATATTACGTACTGTATGAGTTTGTTGAGAATGGAGTGGAAACCCACCTAAAATAAAACAAGTATACTAGTATAATGAAAAAAATTACATCGACCGCATCTTGCCCGGCTAGCTTAGTCGATAGCGCACAAGTGTACTTATCAGGGAGTCGTAGGTTTGGTCATGAAATATTTTTACGATCATTCTTCTTCCTACCATTGATTCTAAATAAAGAAGGGCAGTTGTCTTACTTTAAGCATTAATCTTCAGAATTTCAATATGATGTGTAATGTTACAGCACACGTTCAAAAATACATTTTTAGTTGTTCTACTTTGTCAGAAAACTATATATACCACTTTTGAGAATTCAGTATACCTTACTACAAAAACTACTTTTTGAGGTACATGAAGGAACTCAAATCTTCGAGCATGTGTATTACAGAGAATGATTTTAATTAACGAATAGTGTAGTAATTACATAAAACCAACTACTAAAAATAAATACACATTGAAGATTCCCTATTGTGAATCCCAATTTGGAAGGGCAGGAGCATTGATCTCTCATTCGATACGTAGACGATGAAACATCTCTTGGCTTAGACGCTTCACTAATCGCACAATCGGCTACGCACAGAAAATAGTATGCAGCTGTTGTTTCAAGAAACGAAATCTTTTTGTACATATTGTCTAACACTTTTTAGCACAACAAGTGACCGAAGAAAACATGTTTTCTTTGTCGAACAACTCCAGTGCTTTAAGCGCTTTGATTAAAAAAAATGAGCTACGGTCATTTTGCACTAAGCTCGCGATATGTCATGCACATAAGTGCCGGTGATGACAAGAAAAGAAGATCAATGTCTTAAATCTGTTGTGTTTCCCAATTCCATTCTATGCATGTAAATCGTTATTATTTATATTATATATGTATTTGTGTAATTATTACCTCCATCAAGTGTAGCACTTCCTAGGAGTCCAACCCATACTGTCTGTGAACAGCGATTAGTTATATGAAACTGATGCTCTGCTGAGGCACCGATAACACATAGCAAGAGTAGAGCCCACATGATTGTCTGTAATATATGGAAAAATACATGTTTATACTCAGCAACTTTTTAACTTCATATTTTTAAATAAGGTATGTGCGTTACATTACCAATAAATGTCGATGCGCTTTAAACACATGAAATAAATAAAATATAAAATAAGTTAAGTCTGCCATTTTTTACGTTCAGTCGTAATATACTTAAACATACATGTAGACAACTTTCAAATTACTATTAGCAACGCAGAAATTGTGTGTAAAATTGATTGTGAAACGCGCAGTTTACTGGGTCCAAGAAGCACAAGCATTTTACGCCTTTGCCTGGCAATTGCTACCAACGAGTAGAATACATAGTACATACCATACAAAACTAAGCATATCTAGTCTTTAGGTTTAGATACGTTAAGAAAACACTTCACTTTGAAACCCCAAAGCTGAGGATGGCGAGGATGTTAGTAGAAGGCTGCAGGCGTGCTGTTGGCACAAGGTAGACACACCCGCTATCAAAATTCTAAGATGCAGATATCACGCCAAGATATGAAATCTATTACAAATGCATGAATGTATTCAAACAGATTTACAAGGACTTTCATTTTATTAAATAAACCAGACAGTAAATGTAAAAAAGAATGTTTTAATACATTAGCGCATCACAGAAATTTTACCCGAAAAATAACCGTGGAGTTAGAAAAGTTGTAAAGTTTTATGTCAACATAACAGTCGAAATAGTTGAAGCAGTTAGCGGTCAACTTAACTGCTGGACATACAAAGTTAACTGCTGGCATTTCAAAAATTCTAGTACACAAAAATGACCATTAGGCCTAACATGATTTTAAGATACCTATGTAAACGCAATTAGGAAAATTGGCCATTAATTGTTCCCTGATACAGTCTGTAGGGGATTATTCGATAATTAGGTCCCATCATTTTAAATCCTTGTGTTTTATCATTGAATTTATATGTATGGACAATAAAGTATTTCATTAAATATCTTTCTTTTAATTGAATATGTAGCGGTGTGATAAAATAAGTTTACACACACAGTACGTTGGTTGATTTTCAATCAAACTGAGGGATTCACAAAAAGTTGCACTAGATCCAATGCGGCCAATTGGCATTGGAAAGAAAGGATAAACTCCGAGTAATCCAACTTACGCACGAACCTGGTTGAAGAGTATGCAAGGGGAAAAGTATTGACTTATGTTCAATATTATAATACAAAAGTCAGATAAAATTTCTAGTAATTGACTTGAAATCTACATCACTATCAACGTCGGATAGCAACCACAACAGCTCTTAAAGACACTCAAAAGCAAATTAAAGTGATCGCCCCTCCCCCAATCATCGTCTGCTTGAGACACGACATTACATGTACCTAATTAAATGATGATATATAGTTTCTTTAACGTCTCGTAATCGCATCGACGCCTCCTTGCTCAAAATGTCCTTAGGCCTACACTCGTAGCTCTGCCTTTCGTACAGTTCTTATTCAGTAAAAGGCAATATTTATATGCATGTATCTTATAACCAATACAATTTTCTCTACCATACTGTTTGTCCAATGAAATTCTCTTTCGGTATAGAGAAATGGATAAAAGATATGGTACTATTGGTTATTTGTGATAAATAGGTGCGTTACACGGACAGTAGTTGCTGACTGTTTACACTGTGAATTATGGGTGACTCACCATGCTAATTGATTACACATTTAACGTGGCACATTTCTGGCCATCCTCGGTAACCCAGGGTATTACGTCAACGATAATATTCATAATGTATGGGTACCGTGGGTTACCGACGATGATTTCTGACGATATGACTGAACAGCGAATGGGACTAATTATGCTTCAAAGTTAACCCTGCATAGCGCCGAATATCTTAATAAAGATTTTTCTTGTTCCAATTATCAACAGTGAATTAAAAAATAAATATAACAAAAAAACCATGAAAAATTACTAACCTTACTACCTGAGTTGAATGAATAATGGTGTCTGTTACAATGCCAACACTTACTGTTATCAGGTAATTTATATGATTCTATGACCCAGTTATGTAACATTATGTAGGGCAAGAGTGAAAAATAAGATCATAATGAATACTGATAAAACCAGACACTATTTTGTACCAACATTCAATATAGGGTGTAACAATGCGGTAAAACCGTATTGCAATATACTGCAATATACAAAACCCGTATTGCAATATGTTGCAATGTGTATCGATTTTTAGTGGATATGCAAAGCATGAAGCAATACACATACATTGCATTCGTTACAAGTATTTTAAATAATCTCTTATCCATATATTTCAATGACTTGTGTAAAATGTATTATAATTACGTTAGAAAAATGCTTATTTTGAAAAGGACTTACTAAAAAAAATATTCTCTCATATGACGAACAGTTTATCATATTAGAGCACAATTAGATAATTTCTAATTTCCAAAGTTTTCAACACATTTAACGTTTATTCAAATGTTTAGATTCAGATTCTGATAAAAACAATCATACGGCATATAACTACAAACACCGGCTCAGGACAAAACGAACCGGTAAAAACCCGTCAGAATTCGTACCGCAATATTAACCGGTATACGGGTTAACCGTTACACCCCTAATTTAATCTAACATCAACACATTAAACAGGTTGACGCCATGTAAGGTATGAAAAGTTCCTTTGGTCGAAAAATTGAAATAAGATTAATTTATTTTATATATGTTACGGGCGATATGTAAATTTAGGCAATTTGTAAAATGGCTAAACATTCAGGCATTTTGTAGATTGCCCAAATGAGTCAGGCATTTCGTAAAATGCCTAAAAATATCTAGGCATTTTTATGATTTTACAAATTGATTGAAATTTCAAAGGCTTTTTTTCAGGAAAATATATCTTAATTAATATATGTAAATCTTAATGCATAATAACGGTTAAACATTATTTTCATCAAATAAAAATGGCTAGTATTGGAAACGTTCACAATCAACATTTTAATTGGAGCGCACCAACATACCATATTGCAGCAAAATTCAATTAGCCTGTGGACAGCCTGATATTGACCTTGTGCATGGTAAAGTGTGACATCCTTACTTTCTTGAAAGGTAGTGTAGACGGAATCGATGGGGACAAATAAAGTTTGTATTACCTGCCACTAACAACCACTTTTTCTGGCATTACAGGCAGCCTGTATAATGTATTGTTCTGTTTTGATGATGTTTTGCAAAAAAGCCGAATTTATCACCAACTGTATTTTCTTATGAAATTGTATAACTCCAAAGAAAGAGTATAGTAGTCTTATTTAGCATATGAAACGGTCTTTATCAGAACCAGATTTACCTAGCCTATGCTCTAATATTTGCACAAAAGCTTTCAGTTGGACCTAAGACTGTTACTATCATAGGCGGATCCAGGCGGGGCGGACCCAGGCGGGGGCGGACCCGGCGTACGCCCCCCCCCCTAAAATTGCCCAAGCATAGTTTTTTTTCTATCATGAAATATGATATTTATAAGAAATATATATATACAAGTCAAAACATTTTCGCACGCTACGCATCATACAACAATTCCTTTCATTATTGTAAAGTTTTAACATGATTCAGTGGCTTTTAGAAAAATGCATGAAATAATTATCTAGATGCTTTATATTTTTTACTCTGGAAAAGGATAGTTGAGGCTCTGAAAATGTGCCTGAATCCCTTAGAAATAGAATTTCCGAGGCCGCCGGTCACCTGGTCCTCTGCTCAGGATTTTGCCCTGGACCATTCGAGGCCCTTATGGCCCCTTGGAACCCCATTTTGCTTATTCATTTTACGCCCCCTCTAACTAGAATTCTAACCAGAAATCCTGGATCCGCCTATGACTATTGAACATTATGAATCTTATATGATATATTGATAACATAAATATTTCTTGCAATTACAGTAGACACAATACACAGTTAAATTGCTACAAAATCGCAAAACATTACGTCAAGTGAACAATTTTTTATCAGGTGGAACTACAATGTACTGTGAGCGTAAAAATTCAACATTTCGCATGTAAACATTCTTACTTGATGATTTATTTTCCTTTAGCTTTTTAGTGGCTGCTGAAAGTGATTCAGATTACCATAGACAATATTTTGATGAAAACAAAGGAAGAAATGACCCTTTTTAAATACTATTTGGAGAAGAAGGATTGAAATCCTAAAACCTCATGACCATGATCTCATTTAGGCAATGTGCAAAATATTGAGCTATTTTTTCAGACATTTTGTTAATTGCCTAGAAATTTTAGTCATTCACAAAATGCCAAAAATGGCCAGGCAATTTAAAAATGTCTAAAAAAATTCAGGCATTTTACTAATTGCCTAAATTTACAAATTGCCTTTGAAAATACCAGGCTGTCGTCTGGACGCCTCAAATTACTTGATTGATTAGGTACTAGCATCGGACATTATGTTCTTGATAGAGGTCAAGATATATATGCATTGACCTTACAGTGAGGTCATATCTTGTAGTATATTGAATTGTCTGACACTATTATTGTATTTAAACTGATAAGAATCTTACAAAGTAAATGGAAAGCTTGAAGACGCCAGTGCCCCTCTTCTAAAAACTTGGACAGATATCCAAGACTGGATTATTACTTGTCCTATAGACGATCATCTGCTCCGAGGTTAAAAACAAAGGGAACGCAATTTGCAATGGTTTTGGCCGATTTCTTCCTTCACCTTTGTGATAACATATTATCTAACTCTTAACTTAGGCCATGCCATACTGAAATTTTGTTAAGACTTAGTGTCAAATCAAGTTTAGCAAACCTAGGTACCTACTAATGTATTCACAAAAACCAAAAAACGAAAACACAAATATTTTAAGACAAAAAACAATGCATTATATATATTTTTTAAATGGAAAACATCATCAAAATATGAAAAAATAGTCTAAATTACGTATGTAATGACAAGTCTAAGCGAGACTTAAAACATATGGTTTATTATAATATGACTAGTGTTTTCACGAAATTGTCGTTATCGAATCCCGGACCATCCGAAATATTTGAGAAAATTTTACCAACATTTTTTTTTTATTGAGGACTATAAAACCATCGCGCATGCGGACACATAACAAAATTCTGATATGGCATGGCCTTATATATCTCACTTGATGCTACAGTGAGTTGTTTGTATAATTATGTTGTTTATATTATCATGTTTGATTTCATCATTTGATATATTTATAAATAAATGTCATTTTCACTCTATGTGTGTGGGGCATTCCTTGTTTTTTCTTATATGTCTTAGCACAAATGAACTTGCGTACAAATATAAGTTTATTGTATGATACTTGTTTGATTGCTAGGTATGGTGATATGGAAGTGAGCGTTGGAAAGGATTGAAAACATGAACAAAGAGTTAGTAAATTACTACTCTCATGGCCCATTATTCTCACATAGGTTTGTTCTATTGTGTTTATTTAATAAATATTCAGTCCCTTTATCTTTAAGTAGAATCTATTCTAGTTCAACTCTAGTACAAGACTGATGACACATCACAATGTATAATAATTTGTACTTATCACTTTAGTTACAAAAACTGAGTCACATTTAAACTAAACAAATTAAATAATTAAACAGAAAAAACATCTGCTGAGCGGCCCTCTACAGAACAAATTCTTTGCATAACAGCTTTAAATATTTCCCGTAGGCGTAGTTTTAATTGAGTTTAACCTCTGCAGAACATCAACCTCTGAACAACAACACAGTTAAGTCCATCCCAGAAGATGTAGGTCAAAAGAGGTTGAACTGTATTCCATCTTCAATCCGGCCGTAGCTGGACCCAAGCCCAGCTGTGAAATGAAGAGGGCAACGCCGACTGAAAATCAGGAGAAAAGTTCATCAAACCCCAATGCCTCTCTGAAACTTTAAAGTTCGGAGTTAAATTCAGGTGCATCCTTAGCAATGGGCAGACCCCTGGTGCATACTCAGCAGCTGGTAGACCCCTGGAGCATCCTTAGCGGCGGTCAGACCCCTGCAGTATCCTTACCAGAGGAAATTGGACGCACCTGTTTATCACAAATGACCAATGGTACAATATATTTTATCAATTTCTCTACACCAGAAGAGAATTTCATTGGCAAATCAGGTATGGTAGAACAAATAGTATAGCTTAAAATATAGGTCAAGAATTTGCTTAGTCAGCTGTGCTAGAAAAATACTAAAATAACAAAGGTTTCAGTAGACAGTTATTTATTTGTCATACAATAGACAAACATACATATATATTATACATAAATGTTTTGCTTGATATGTACAATCAAAATGAGTATAGGCACTACAAAAGATAGATATGAAAGAAAGATAATTGAAGAACAAAAACAGAACACAAAACAGGAACATGTTCGTCAGAATAGTTCAGCACAGAACACAGTGTTATGAAATCCTATCAGGCAGTTTTGAAACAAAAATCATGGAGAACCAAGGAGTAAATAAATCAAAGTGCCAATAGCACTGTCGGACATGGGGTTTTGATGGACTATGAAAGCACAGGATTATACAACTCACATATGCTTGACAAGATATATTTCAATTGCACAAAAAGCATATTGTCTGCTTGTTAATTTGAATGCAGAATACATTTATTATCCCTTTAATTGTGTGTGCATGGCCTAATGTAATCGTCCGTGGCAGATTTTACAGAGGATTTGCTACAGAAAAATCTTTCACTGCAGTTAAGTTTAACAAATGGGAGACTTAATGTAATGATTTTAAATCTTACACTTTTGTTATTCATGTATACTGTATTTCATGCTTTCTTCCATGTTAGTAATTCAAGTTATTTATTTTCAAACTTGCTAAACTGTTCCCCCATCAGTATATTAACCCTCATATAATATATTTAAAGGTTTTAACTAAGGTACAACACTTGAGAAATAAAAGAATAATTAAGAAGTCAGGACAGAGAGTAAGAAAAAAAATTCACAATATGTATTGTTCGTTTTTTTTCAACTGCAAAAACATGAATAATTTCATGGTGACTTTGTGCATTTAGTCTAACACTCGTGATTTTGAGATAGTGTTTAATCATCAACCAAGAAATTATTCAAACTTTGACAGTTGAGAAAAAACGAGCAATAATTAAACCGTCAGTTGTAAATAAACAAAACTGAAACAACATACATAGAGATCTACAATATGTGTCTAGACTAATTATGATAATAAATATATGAAAATACTATTTCTATAACTACAAGTGATATCATGCTTTTATTTACAGAAACAATTAAATATACACAATTTGTGAATGTCCAAGTACTGTATAATTGTCCACAACATTCATCCCATTCATTGTCTTCACCCACTAGCCTTAAACCCAGGGTTAGTGAAAAATTACTTATTTTGAGCTAATTAATTATTTTGTCTTTTATTATATAACATACTAAATCAGGTTAAAGCTGGTCTTCGCCTTAACCCACTAGACAGCTGTCATTGGAGAAAAATTGTCAAATGACCAAAAAATAGTTCAATCTCTACTACGACGGTTCACTGGAAAGTTGATTTGATGCAATTTGATTTTTTCAATTCCATTAGTTTAATAGTCGTTTATCCCAAATGTACAGTAGCACATTCATCTGAGCTAAAGACTTGGGGGCCTTGCAATATATTTTTGATGTATTGAATTAATTTGCTGCAACCCTAGCCTCTATTACACATTTGCAAAGTTGAATACCAGAAGAGATACTTCTTATGATAACAGACAGCTAAAATATGCAGAAAATTTGCAAACTATTATTTTCAATGTTTATTATTGTGTAATAACAGTGGGCATAAAAAGACTAGTAACAAAGTGGAAATAAACTTTCCCTCCAACTGTTTTTCATCTTCCAAAGAAATATAACTCAACTTAATTTTTTAAATTTTTTATATACATGTATAACACATACAATGTGATCAGACCAATGTGACAGGTTTAAATGGTATATATAAACTATATAAATCATCAAAATATGCTCCATCATTATCACCACCTCCAAATATTATAATTTCATCTTCCTCTTCGTTGTCATGACGATATGGCATACATAATGCTTTATGTCCTACACGAGCTGATGGTTTGTTCTCTACTACAAGTCTACACCAGTTTAACTCATCTGTAAGTATAGTTACATAAATTATAGCATTATTATTAACTCAGTAATTCATAAATGTTGTTTTTTGAATGCACTTCACTATCTTACCTGGTTGGATAAGTCATGTTTCAAATACGTTAAGCACTTAGATACGCAGTCTACAAAATTAATAGATGTCTGAACTACTTTTTAGTTTGCAAATTCAAAATATGAATAAAAGGGCCATATTCTAGTCAAAATGGCTTCAGCTATGAAACACGGTACATGACCTCAAATAGTAATCCTGTAAACATGTGTAAAGTTCCAAGTGAATCCTTCCAGCTGTTAAAAATAATTGTGGCACCAAAAATCTACTATTAAAAAGGATAGCCAAAATATTCTTGGAAATCTAGCTTTTTAACAAAGTGAATACATACCTAGATTAAAGATATGTGTATCTTCTAAAGCAAAGTCACCATTATATCCACCATGTATTAATAATCTATTACCACTGAGAGCACACGATGCATGCCAACTGTAATATAGAAATTATTTTTATAATTGATACTGAATTACAACTTTTTACACATGTTTTATGAAATGAATCTAATGACTGACACTCACAAGTAAGGAGTAGTTTAAAGGTTACAATATTGGACTGGTAAATATTAAACAGCCAAGTGTGTGTTCATTCAATTACATTAAGAATCTCGTTTTATTTCTATGAGCAAGAAACCTTATTTCATTTGTTAAGCACTTGGAGACTAAAATCCAGGGGCATAGATCTTGAGAAAACACTGTAGAATTCTAAGACAGGAGTTTTGTACTATCATTAAACTATGAATTAGTTCAAAGTAGTTAGTAAGACAAATCTAACTAAAGCTTTCAAAAAATGGTTTCTTATAATAGAATTCCATAAAGCTGAAACAAGTATAGATATAACCTTCTTGTGCTTGATTTTAAACCAACCTTTTTTTGTTTTAAGATAATGAACATGTATAAAATAATGACACAGTTACGTGTCTTGTGCAAAACAGTCCCAACTCAATATAAGAAAAAAGTGAGTTACAACAGTTTTGCGCTAAACCCACAATTGCAAAGTCAAATAAGGACAGTTTTAATAGATTTCAAAATGTAAATACCTCCTTGGACTTGGTGGAGTTCCACTGACATTTGGTTGGGACCATTCAACAATACCTGAAATCACACGAAAATGTTAACTTTATTACTTTGTAATAAGATGTGCATAGCAAACATGGTAAAATATGGCAAAGTGGACACAGCCAAAAAAGATGGATAATTGACAAAAATGAAAAAATCGTGGACACAGCCAAAAAAGATGGATAAATGACAAAAATGAAAAAATCTTATGCATGGGTGAAGTTCAAAGTTCTAATATTCCTGCCATTTGTAATTTCATTATAATTTTATACAGAAAAAAAAACACACTCTCTCAGGTCACAAAATACCTTAACATCAAAGACAGTCCTGAAAGCATACGCCCATGCATGTCAACGAAATTCTTGTTAACATATTCGGCTTCAAGTTGAAACAGTAAATTATAATTTAAGGGAGTATCAACAGTATATCCTACAATCAGAAACACAACTAGTCACAACCAGTCAATATCTATAATGACCTACTTCTGACACAGACTAAACAATTGACACATTATCAATGTGAAAAGTTAAATCAGACCTTTTATAATATTGAACTTAAAGATAAAAAATGAGAAGTCAATGACTTTTACTGATTTAATTTCAGTTAAAAGGTAGGTTAGGACAGTTTACTTTTGATGTGACCTTGTCCTTAAATAAAGGGCAGCATTTTCAATTAAATAAAAGAACAATTATAGCGATCTGCCCTTGACCATATATCTTCATGCCTAAAATTCTTTAATTCAAACATTATTACCACAGCATTAACTTAAATAGAAGAACACTTTCTTAGGTACTAAAAATCAGAAGCAGTCCTGAAAACTTTCTTCCATGAAAGACTTTATTTTTTTTCAGTCTAAAAACTATCTAATCTTCATGATATAAATTGAAAACCAACAAGAGCCACTTCCAAAGAACTAAATGCTAAAGTGAACCATTCAACTTTTTATGCCAACTGACGAAAGGGGAAAAGTTGTAAACCAGTGCAGTCCTAAAGTATTTCAAGATATTAAAGGGAGAAAACTCAACCTTGCATAGTATAAAGTATTGGTAGTCCAAGCAAATTTTAAGTTTCCTGAAAAAAAAACCCTGATGTCCTAGGCAACAGAATAAATTGGATTACCCTGGCACAGAATATTCTAGGTGCCACAGCAAGAATTAACTGGATGTCCTACACAAAAGCATAAACTTGATGGCCAAATCAACACAACATACTGATTTCCCTGGCAACTTAATAAACTGGATATCTCGGCAACAGACATCGTCAGTTATCCCACGATATATTACCCTGCTATGCTGCGTTACATACCGTAAGCCATTTGATTAGGAAATTTGTTATCATGAATAATCAATGAGGCAGGTCATTGGTTCCGCAAGGCAACTACTGCAGAAAACTAGCAAGTGAAATAATGCAACCATTTTAAGAAAAAAACATGTGCCTTGGTTTCTATTTTAAGTAAGAAAATCCCTGTATGACGTCATTGTTATTGAATATGTTATTGATGATAGATTATCTTGGAGACTTAATTCCAGATATAAAATACTTACTCATGTCTAGTACATGTAGATCACTGTATGATATAGGAGCATCCCATCCACCAAATATAACTAGTTGATCATTGATTAATGTAGCTGAATGTCTGAAAAATTATCATACTGATTTTTATACTGTGAAACATATTATTGTCAGCAACAGTAGAATAGACCTAATTCAGAATTATAATTTATGCGTTTCTCCAACCATGCACAATTTCTCTGACTTAATCTTCTTTTTATTTTGAAAGAATCAAATCTCAAAGAGGAATGTATATTACAGTTGTGGAAAAATTTAAAGAAGACAAAACTAATCCTTTAAAATATGCATCTAGAAGTTGGTGTTGACTTAAGTATTGAATATGAGAATACCAAAGTGCCATTTTTTCAACTTTGTCACTCTTTTCCCCTTAAAAAGGGATCAGCTCTGCTTCATTTCCTCTAAAAGTAAAAAATTGCTGTTTAACTTACCCTGATCTAGGTATTGGTTTTTCACCAGAGACTATAGGAGAGTACCAACTTTCCATGACAGGACTAAATATATTAACATCATTACTACAACCATCAGGCTGTGGATCAGGACGAGGATATACTCCACCAAATATCCATACTTCGTGTCTATATAGTGTGGCACTGTGATAGGCTCTTGTTGGAGCTTTACCATTTACCTGTTAAAATGGAATGTACATATTACATTGCACATATGAAAAAACAAAACTTGATTAAAATAATCTGCTATAATTCATTATTAATTGTGAATTTTGTTCATGTTTATGATTATTACTTTTTCATTGTGAAAAGACCGAATTTCAGCCACATTTCGAGGCAACCCCCCCCCCAAAAAAAACAAGAGCAGTCCATTGACAGGGCCCTAGACTAGGAGGGTTATTCATTGTAAACAACAGCAAAAACCAGTCAAAATTCATGCCAGAGATATGCAACTTGGTATTTGACCTACAATGGTAATGCTGTAGACATGTATGAAGTTACAAGTGAATCCCTTTATTAGTTTCAAAGATATAAAAATGTTGCACTTAAAAACTTAAGCAAGAAGTGTTACACAGACGCCACTGCAGATGTCCAACTGAGTAGGATAGCCTCACTATTCTCCAAATAGTCATGCTAAAAAATCACTGAATACAACAAATTAAAACATGTAACCTTCACTAATTGCCATTTCCAGTTATCTGTATCTAACATATGTACATCATGATACCATCTTGTATTTTTAGAACCACCATAGACATATATACATCGTACAGTAGGATCATATGTTGCTGTATGACCCATACGATATTCAGGTTTCTGACCTTCTGCCTCCGTAGGTAAATCCTTCCAACGTCTTGTTTCTAAAATCAAATACACAAATATATAACTTCATGGTAGGTAGGGCTTTCAGTATTTAGGTAATGAGTGTAAGGTCATACTAAATATATTACACTTGGGATTTCTAATTGCAATTTCATTGATAAGTGAAATTAAATTCAATTGTAAAATAAGGATTAGAGAAACAGGTATGATTTTCAAACAATTTCACAAGGGGCCATTAACTGTCCCAGATCATGAGATGTATAAGTAAAAAACCCTGACAAGGAAAATATTATCTGACAAATAGTGTAACTGTAGTGTTTATTCCAAAGCAGGATAGCAGAGCACTTAACACTGCCCCTTTTCTCTCCTTCAGCCCCCTTTTAACATCCCTACATGCAGGAAAAGTAATAATAGTTACTTTAAAATCTGACATGCACTGCCTCTTTCTCTGCCTCCCTGCCCTTTTCTGAGTTCTAAATAAATCATTAATCACTAAAGCTGAAAATTGTATCATTTAAACATATTCAACTTACCACAATCTAAAGACCAAACAGAATCTTTACTTATCTGCTGTTTATCTCCTTGACCACCAATTAAAACAGATAAATTCTTGTTTATAAAACATAAACTATGACCCCATCTACCAGATGGACGATCTAACGCTGTAAAGATACAAAATTCAAAGTAAGTTTCAACAAGTAATTAGTATGCTTGTTTATAAAACATAACCTATGACCCCCATCTACCAGATGGACGATCTAACGCTGTAAAGATACAAAATTCAATAAAGTTTCAACTAGTATGCTAAGGCCACAACAAATTGATCATATGTTCTATGGATTCGCTCGCACCTTAATTTTGACGGTTTTTACAAAAAAATATTTTTATTTCCTCGCTTGCTCATAAAAATTTGGTCAAACCGCTATATAAAGCAAATGAATTAAGATTTTTCTAAAAAAAATTCTTCGCTTGCTCGCCCCATTTTTTTTCTAGAAAAATCCGTAGAACATATCATCAACTTGTAGTGGCCTAACAAGCCAAGAAAATAAGTATTAATGCATTCTCTTTTTAACAATAAAAATATACTTGGTATTCAATACTATATGTTGTACTTCCTTACTCGTGCAGTACTGGGTGGATACAAGTGGGCTGGGTTGTCCAACTCATCCAAACTACCAAGCTTAAATACATTTAATGATTTATTCTGATTTGATTTGATGAAATATTGCAGCTCTAATTCTCACTGAATTTGGAACATCTGATGAGGACTGTGTGACTTAGAAAGTAAAAACCACGGTCATCAGCAGGCTATTCAAAGAGTCTCCCATGAAAAAACTCATTTGAAGTAAAAGCTGATAGCAATAAAATGCCTATAAATTATAATAACATAAAATATGGTACTTCAAATGACAAACCTCTAAGTGTGATATCTTTACAAGAAGCTGTTTTCCCATTAGTTGAAACAGTGAGTAGTTTCTCTTCTTCTTCAGATGATAGTTTGTGAGGTACTGTTAGTTTCATTGTTTTATCTTCACTTGGTACATTATTATCAACTTGTATATTCTCTTTATCAACCACACTGAGATCATTTGAACTTTTGTTAGCATCTTCTAAATCACTTTCTTTACGAGTTTTACGAGTTCTTTTATCTTTAGTGATGCTTTCATTTAGCTTATCTTTTTTCTGAACATCAGATTTTCTCCTACTTGACTTTTCAGATTTTGTGTCACTGTTTTTATCATTAACAATGTTCTTATCAATGTCTGTACTATCCAAAGTTTGCTTGTCCGAGTTTAATTTTCTACTATTAGTCCTAGGGCTGTTATTTTCTGATTTTGCAGAATTTTTATTTTTTACTTCATTAAGAACTTTGTCACATTTTGTATTCTTTTTTTCACTGCAGTTTTCAGTAATTGTGCCACTTTTTGGAGAATTTTCATCAGTGTCAGATCGTAGTCTCGTAGGTACAGAATTTCTTTTTGTCTTTTTCTTAGAAGGTCCATTAGGCGTATTATCTTCCTTTTCCGAGTTACCTTTCCTTCTTTTCTTTGGACGGTCTGGGGTTGAACTAGTCTCTTCAGTCAACTATATAAAATAACAAATAATTATTACAAGATGCTTAACCTTATAATGACATGTAATCTGATATCATTATTACATAAAAAAAACCTCTTCAAAATAAAGTTGTGCAGAAGTAGGATGCATACTCAGATAAAAAAATCCTCTTTTCAAACCCATCCAAGATCACTGCATATTTCCGTGACCAAAGGGTTGATCTGCAATAACGTCATTTCACTGAAGAGTAAATTATTACTTGTGAGGGGGGACAGGCATATTTCCATTTGTCAGCTGCACAAAAGCTGCATGAAACACTCCCCTAGAAGATTGATAGATAAAAGAAGCCAGGGATAATAGCTAGTAAGTCAGTGACCGTGTATAAGCAATAGCATGAAACTTATACTATAAAATATATAAAATATATTATCAACACCCACAGTTGCAAGTTCATAACTGTGAAAGTTTTACAGACAGAATCACAAATAAAGTGACCATAATAATTAATGATAGGTGAAGCATCTCACCTGAGGTGTGTTTTCATTCTCTTCTTGCACAGAAAGTTTCTTTTCCTCATTTTCTTCAGCAATTTCCTCTCTTTCTAATACCAATTTAGCTAGACCTTGTTCTGTATCTCTGGTCATTGACTCAGGTACAGTATGATCAGCTCTTTTCCAAATCAAACATCTTAAACAGAAACAGTTTATAATACGTCATACCCGTCATTGCCTTAAATTTTCTCAAGCACATAGTAGCCTTATTTATTTTATACAGTTTAGGGAAAATAATAACTAGTTTGACTGTGTGAAATAAGTAATTTTCACTAGCTTGAATCAACAACACTAGTTGAAATGCTTAAAGATGCCATAAGCAGGAGAGTGTATTAGGATAATTGTCATTGATATTGATGTATCACCGATTCTTGACAGATGATCCAATATCGATTTGCAATTTGGAATATTGGTATAATCAAGCATTTTATAAAGTTATAAACTAAAAGACTTTTTATATTTCTGAGTTTTTATGTTATCTGTTAAGTATTAAAAAAAGAAAATAGTTTGTTTTATGTCTAAAACCACTTTTTACCGTCATGCATTACACATTTAGGGCAATAATTAGTATATATACTGGAGTTCTAGTGGCTTCTATTACACTCCTTGTCTGACTTGATTTATCAATATATCACTGGTAACTGCGATTCGATATATCGATAAAAAAAATTCTATCAATGACAGCCCTACACTCATATAGTTTGCATGCATCAGATTTCATGCCAAATATCATTGCTTCTTCTACAGCAAGACACCTATTGCTTATTGCTATTTTAAACTAAAGTACCAAGCATTTATTTGCACAAACTAGAAGTAAGTTGTATGGAATATATAAATACCTGTTAGAAAGTGAAATCTTGCCCAGTTCAATCTCATCATCTCTGTATGTTAAAGTAACATTATATATATCATTACCAATGTCCCAATCACCTTCAGAGAATATTACAAGCTGCTCTTGTACAGGAACAGATAGATGACAATAAAATGCTCCAGTTTCTTTCCTCCTATCATAAATAAATAATACATGAAGATAATATAGTGAGACAATACCAGTGCGAAATAACTTACCAGCTTTAACAGGGATCCACATTAAAGGTTGTCTAATTGCCACTGACCACCAATGTTTGGGGTTAAGCAACTTGTTATAGGTAGTAAACATTTAGTTGGGCAAGTGTAACATTTAGCTGGTTGGCAACCTACATCGACATGTGGTTCAAAAGTTAAAGTCGTTCAACCACCAAGACTCCTTGTCTATATAAATCACACTAGGGCATAACTTTTGCCCATTCATTAAGTTGGTCAAATGATGGTTATGAGTCAACCCTGTGGAAACCGAAGTCCTTCTGCAGGGCTTTTTCAGGGAGTTTTGGGAAAAAGGCCTCTGCCCAAATTGGGAATTTTTAACGCTGTAAATAGTCCGATTTGGGGAAAAATATTGACTAATCAATCCATTGGTGCAAGATGAAAATTTTGAAAAACCTGAATACTGTAATTTGAAACCATTTTTCTTCATAATTTAATAGCAAAACATTGTCTAATTTGTTGTGAAAAACCTGAACTTCAGGCATATGCCTGAAACTTGCACCCATGTCAATCCAATCAATTTTTCTGCATTAAATCTTTATATGCTTTGCTTTGGTGTCTCCGAGTAAATATTTTCTGACAGTTCAGTGAGGCATTCAATGCAAATTCTCAAGTATTTATTATTTTTACATGAAATCTCATGGTTTCTTTAGTAAAGGCAAAAACCATCCAGTTCAAAGAGAATTATTTAACAAGATTGGGAATTTTTTTCTAGAAATTGGGAAAAATGGTCCTTATTTGGCATTGGAAACAGGGCCCATATTTGGCCCCGTGAGATAGGCTGAAAAATATTTGGGTCCACATATTCTTACCCAGCAGAGTCTAAATATTTGCGTGAATTTTAGTTTTTTGGCATGAAATGCTGGGATTTTCGCGTGATTGAACATGCTGTAGAACAAAACAGAACTCGACAAAGACATTTGTTAGCTGCGAATATGTCATTCATCAGGATATCTTTGTAATCACCAGTGTATCAGGTTCACAGGGCTAAATACTAACCAGTTTTGCTTGGTGGCCAGCTGGACCACTGACTGTGAAATCTTGGTGGCCCAGAAATTTTTTTAGTGGTCCACCACTTTTTGCAATACAACATGCAAATTAGGTTCCAGATTTACATGCATTTTTCTTAAAATTGACTTTCATACAAGTATTCAGTACACTGAGGCAAAGTATGATGAGTATCATGAATGAAAATCAAAACCTCTATGTGAAATGCAAACGAAAGGAGTCCTTGCATGAATTTATAGACTCAAAACTTGCCATTTACCCTAACCATGTAAAATCGGATTTACTATACCCACTGAACATTTGGACTGTCCAAACACATTCCTTTGTAAAAGTATGTTAGGCCACAACAAGTTGATGATATGTTCTACGGATTTTTCCAGAAAAAAATGGGTCAAGCAAGCGAAGAAAAATCTTCAAAAAAATCTTCATTCAGTTGCTTTATTATAGCAGTTTGACCAAATTTTTATGAGCGAGCGAGGGAATAAAAATATTTTTTTTTGTAAAACTGTCAAAATTTAGGTGCAATCCATGGAACATATGATCAATTTGTACTTTCTTCAGCTCGCTAACACCATCGATAAAATGCCATATATTCTACGTTTAAAGTTGACAAAAGGGCGCCGCCATGTTGTTAGTGTTAAAACCCGTCCCGCAGAGGAACAGATAAGGTTTGGGGTGTATTGGGTATTTACTCCCAGTTTTCCAAACAATTGAGTAATGCCATTTCCAATAGAGTGCGTAGTTTTTTTTTACTCCGACATATTTCACTGGATTGAGTATTTTCATTTATATGACGATAAATTGAGTACTAATAAAAAACATGGAACTAGGTATGCACAAATATACTTATGAATATTTATTGAAGATATTGTAACTAGGTTAGCAACCACCAGTGTTTTTTTTTTTTCACTATTATGACCCATACCCCTAGAATTGGGAATTTTATAGGCATTTTGGTTTAAATTTGGAAAATATGATGTCAAGCCAATGGGTAACAATAGCATTCAAAACTATGACTTCAGTTTTTATTCTCCATTAAATTTGATTGTCAGAACTTTACAAAGCAAGATCTTTCAGACTCTTACTATTAGATACATTTTTTTAAGCTACTAACAACAGCCTCAAGCTGGTTATAGTCTAATGACTTAGAATGACAACATATCATCTTTAGAGGATCCAAAAGAGACAGTCCCATCCTATTGCATAAAACAGTTCACATGGAATTCATAAGGCTGAAAACCCTTTCAACGCTTGCTGTTTTGTTTGGAAGAATCTTGCTTTGACCAAGCAGACAGAACATTGCAGGAAAATGTTTCAAAGATCTCACCAGAATATAGTTCACAGGAGTGGATAATGACTTGATTTATAAATGACTTTTCTGTATCAAATGACAACTTGTCATTTATTTGGTTATTTGAAATGCTGATTAATCAACTGTTTAATTCAACAAATTTTTGGTTATTTTAACTCTTTGTCATTGATTACCATACTTACATAATGATAAACACAGTATAGTTATGATAGCTTCTTCAGTTTTTTAATTGAATTTAAAAAACATATAAAAATGCTTCATAATTTTAAAATTTGTAACACCGAAACTAAAGTTGGCAAGTAAAATATGTCTGGCATTTTGACATTTGTTTCAACAATGAACACCAGAAAACGGGAACATAAGTTCGAATTTGTCGGTTCCTGTGGCATTGTTTGCTAAATTAAGAAAAACAAATAAAAATAATAAGCTTATTACATTAATAATGAAGATTTAAGAATGTTTTACTTAATTTGCGATAGCGTGGGTCGTGAAAACATATGACATTAAGTCATCATGATTGAAGGGATTTTATTTTTACGAAATACAATACCAAATTATATATTATGAAATATTTTTGTTATAAAATTAAATAACACAAGACGGTGTTATTGACAATAATCGGCGGTAATTTTAACAAAGAAAAAATGACTTCCTGGAATCGCCGATATCGTTTTTATAAAATTTTTATATATAATACAATTTAAAAAATTAGGTCATGCTTGTTTTAAGAATACATTTTTATGACGATTAAGTTATATTAGACTCTATGATTACATAATGAGACATAGCAATTATGTCATTGTTACGCTATCAAACATCAACAAAGAAAGTGTGAAAAAATGCCGACACACATCTTAAAATGTTTACCTCAATTTCCACTCAAACTGCAAACACATATTTGTCCTCAAACAAAGGATTAATATTGATTTAATTGCTGCAAACAATTAAAAAATATATAGGCGCCATTTCCAATATACTCTGACGTGTATTGGTAAAGGTATATACAGATATTATCGAGCGTGTAATCATAACTCGGCGACTTTATTATCGATTTTGTGACATCCTTGTGCATACTTATGTCGGCGAGTTAATCTCATAGCGTGTGAACGACAATTGGGTTTTAATGAGATGTAATTGTCGCGTGAAGTTTCATTTTTCGCATCTCTTAACTGACCAGTTTCGATTTTTTTATTTACGTTCGATACTCGGCGATTTCGAGACTTATTGAGTAAAGGAGTTTTTAATTGGCTTATGATACGCAATTTTTTATTCTTATAGGGGTTTTGATATTTTTAATTGCGTATTTACGCAGATACGCAGCTTATCTGTTCCTATGCCGTCCCGTTCGGATCTGACGCGTTAACATTGCGGATAATTGCGTTTAATCTACGGCTCGGTTTCAGTCGCCGGCTGGACGACCATTTCGAAATTTTAGGTGGTCCATACGAAAATAAGGTCGCCATGGGCGACTGGGCGACCGCTAATTTTCAGCCCTGGGTTCACCGGTACTTGTCTATACAGTCTAACGTAACTTCACTCCTTCTGTTACTTGCGTCTTGTCATTAGTTTAGTTCATGCATTTAACACTACAGGCCAATACAACTACATGAGTTTACTTAGAAAAAGCTTTGGCAATCTGAGACATGAAGTTTATAGTACTAGTAATCTAAGTCAATAGCATTGTGATAGTTTAGACCTGTGATTGCGTATTGATTTGCCATTTGGCAACCTGTTCATAAATGAGCGCGCAATCTATTCCACTCCAGCTTCTCACCTTCAAATATCCTAAGTTTCGCGGAAAGAATAAAATGTCATACAAACCTGTTCAAAGACAGTGGAGGAGAAGAAACATTAGCGATGCAGAAAACTGAAATACCGCTCATTTTGTCATTCTTTGCTTCGTAAACTTCTATTTAAGTCAAAGATTGTTTATTACATTGGCGCGTTTATTCAATTTCCTGTGCGCGCGTTATTTTCGCACGTCGTGAAATTTGTGAAGTTCAGATACTAAATTGCAACTACTGTACGTATGAAAAGGAAATCCATATCAGCATGTTTACTTCGCGGCACAGACTTCTATTTCTGCGGAAAGTAATGGCGATAGTCATTCAATGACACACAGCCGCATCAGATGAAAATGTGCTCTAAAATGCTCGTCTCATTCAATCACTGTTTCTAAAAACTATAATTCGAATTATTGTCATCAGCAAACTGTCAGATTTTTTTTATTCTAGCCACAATCATTAAATTATGAGATGAATAACACAACACACAAAGGCGAATCCAGGATTTCTGGTTAGAGGGGGCGGACAATTCTAGTTAAAGGGGGCGTGAAGTGAATAAGCAGAATGGGGTTCTAAGGGGCCGTAAGGGCCTCGAATGGGCCTTGGCAAACCCTGACCAGAGGATCAGTTGACCGGCGGCCCCGGAAATTCCTTAGTCTTTGGATATTTCTAAGAGATATAGGCAAATTTTCAGAGCCTCAACTATCCTTTACCAGAGTATAAAGTGTAAAGCATCTAGATAATTATGTCATGTAATTTTCTAAAAGCCGCTGAATCATGTTAAAAACTTAACGATAATAAAAAGAATTGTTTTATGATGTATGCTATGATGCACACGTAGGGTGCGAAAATATTTTGACATGTATATATATATATTTCTTATAAATATCATATTTCATGATAGAAAAAAAACTTTGCTTGGGCAATTTTAGGGGGGGGGCGTACGCCGGGTCCGCCCCCGCCTGGATCCGCCTATGACACATATTGTTAGTTTGTTACGTACCTTAATTTGATATCAATAGATGACTCCTGTATGTTTGTTTTTATATACATGTTTAGTTCATTTAAAGTTTTAACTTGAGACAATCGATCTCATACTTCGGAAATAGAATTTATTTCACAATAGAGATTTAACTTGACTTTTAATAATTTTAGGCCTACTATGGGTTGCCTAAAATGTAAATTCATAAAGATACATAATTATGTTGATTCGCGTTTAAAGTACATTATATAACCATGGTTAGGCAGACCCTAGGATATGACTTTTCATCCCTGAAAAAGTGATTTTTAAGCCTTATTATTTGAGTCTTTGTATATGTCAAATTCCCAAACATGATTCATGTTAGAATAGATACTTATTTGCCGAACAGTTGCCAAAAAGTGGGTTGTCTCAACATATTGTACTTGTGGTTTCCTTGACCTGACATCTATGTGGAATAGGTCGATTACTATATTGTTAATATATACATGCACTTCAAAGATTACAATTTAAACAAAACAACTTCAAAAGAAAACGAACACAACATACAATTTTTGTCTCTTATATCAGGAATTAGCCCGCCCGGCTAGCTAAGTCGGCAGTTATCGAGGGGTCGTAGTTTCGATTTCAGGGAGGGGCATACTTTCGTGGAGCTTCAAAATGTCATGAAATCATTTCTACCGTACGGCTATATTCTCCCTTCCACTGATTCTAAATCATGTAGTCACTGACGAAAGTATGCGCATAGTAGTTGGTTAACAGCTAAATCCAGGATGAAGCATTTCCAGGAACAGTGAGTAGGTGGGAAATTTACAAATTATTGTTTGAATTGATGTACAAATAAGACTAAAATATAAGCGGGTCTCTCCCGTTTTTTTTCACTTAAAAAATAGAACCAAAATATCATACTGATTCAAAGCGAGATATCAGCGGGGAGCACTACCCATATGTCTATAAAAATGGTAAGAATCAATATTTAGTGATCTAGCTCTGGCAGAAGCCCACACATTTTTACTAGGGATCAACAACGATCACGTGATAGCCCAATGCCAGACCTCTCGCGTGATGTAAGCTCATACCCGGCCAAATAGGCTTAAGCGAGATATCAACCCTGAAACATGGCTCATTTGAGTACCAACATTTACTGGTCCAAGTCCACATGATTTTCCCAGGGTAGCCACTATAATCACGTGAGAGCCTCAGGTCAGATCTCTCGCGCGATATAAACTCGTACCCGACCAAAAAGATTTAAGACGATTTATCAACCCTGAAACAAGGCCAATCGGAGTGCTGATTTTATACAGAATACACGGAATACCGACTTTAATAGTGGTCTGTGGTCCAAGTCCATGGACTTTTCCCTGGGTAGCCACTATGCCAACGTGATAGTCCTAGGTCAGACCTCTCGCGTGGTATACGCCAGTACCGGGCCAAATCTGTTTAACTCTAGATATCAGCCCTGAAACATGACCCATCTAAATTGTATAGAATCTGTTAGATCTAATATTGTTTAATATTTGACAAGCTTGAAGTAGTTTGGACCATAATTGTTACACCTCATGAAAATAACAGATTTCATTCGAATAATTCAGGCCACAAAAGCGACACTGGCCCAATATATACGGAAAATGTCGACCCTTTCCGAGTGCGCTACGCACAATTAAATATACATAATCGAATATGACCGCATCATTCCGAATGATGACCGTTTGTGTACAAAATCAGGCTATGCATGACTAGTTTCATCGAGTTCTTGTTGTCATATGTGTATCTTTCATTGGTAAAACACAAAACCCGAGTTTTACATTCCTGAGTAATCACGTGGTTTATAAGACTTAATGTGATTGGATGGATCGTTGTCGCTCACGTTGCCCAAGATGGCGAATGCTTTGATTAGGCTGAAGCGTGGTTGATTCAACTAAAAAGTGCTTGTGTTGTTGTTATGTTTATGGAATTTTGGTGAGTTTTCCTCTTTTATACCTTATTTATCTTAAATATCTGTATATAATCGTATTTTTACTATACCGTGTAATCTCATCCTTTAATCAGTGCCACTGTCATTCTGTACACAAACGGTCTGACTGACCTTTGTACGGAGACGCCGCGCATCACGGGTAAACTGTTTATTTACATGAAAGCACGTGGCAATGTTTACATTCTAACAATTTCCCCCCTTCAAGTAATCTGAACAAATAGAGTATGAATTTTGTGTCTACTCAATAAAATTTGACTATCCAACCAACTATCCTCATCAAATTAAACTTTTTAACTGAAAGTTAAACCTTTATCATAACGTGTTTACATCTGTCATTCTTTACACAATAATTTGAAATCGAAAGTAGAGTACACGGTTTAACTATGTACCTATACCTACAGAGGTTTAAAAGTACTTAGTATATATAGATTAATATTTCTGTAGCTATAAGCGGTTATTATTTTACATTTTAGTAGTTATATTTGGCGAAAAAAATGCCAACAAAGTTATTCACAACGATGATTTTCTTTGATATTTGTATTCATACGCGGAACTACTTGACGCGGAAGTACATTGCGGATGATTGGAGATCGTTATGCGTCTTAGTATAGAGGTGATATCTTCACCGTCTATTTATAGAATGGTGCCACTGTAACTCGTTCTCTCGCTGGGTACAGAACAGAACAGAACAGAACTTTATTTTCTCAAATTACAATGTAATACATGAGAACAAAGAATGATGGTATAAACAAACATATGAATATAATATATAAAGTAACAGAAAATAGCGTTCACATGCCTAAAGATTACTGCAGTGTACTCATCTTGATCCAGATAGAAAGAGGGACAGACTTGATCCGTACGATAGTCACTTTCGCTGGTCTGACTCTTAACATATAACCATCGAATAATTGCATAAAGTAATGTTGATATAATTTAGACTTATTTTAAAATGTGTTATAAAAACATTAATTTTGATAATACAACATAAAACGTGTCTTAGTGTTTATATTCACTGTCTTTGTGTGTCTTTTGATGTCTTTCGATGACTGTGGCAATATTTAGTAGGACTCAACTTGATCTTTACCATGGCTACCAGGTGACTTAGTTAGACCTGCTCATTGCCATCCAGCAAAGAGGAAGGGGGTTCCATACCCATTTGATTGTTTTACAATTTTGTCTAAGATCTTCATAAGCTGTGTAGAAATTGCAATATATGTTTATTGATAATGAATTTGCGTCATTGAATGGAATATTGTTTTAGTTGTAAATTGAACTATAACAATGAATGTCAGCCGCGGATTTAGCCCTGGGTAACAGGGCTGCAGCCTCCCATCTCAGCTCAGAGATACGTTTTCCCGCTGGACTGATATACTGATAATGCATTTATCTTCTTCTCCGATAATGGCTATCAGTCATTATTGACTATTATGGCCATGCGTGGGGTGTTAGTAAAAAGTAAGCTACCAGGCCCCTCAGCTATTCAATCCACCAAGGGGGTACTGATAGTGTGATAAAAAAAAGTGCAAAACCTATTCTCTTATGAAAAAGACAGGATCTTAAAATGCCCTTAGGTCTACAATATGTACAAATACCCTATGTGCGGAAGAGAGGTTAGTAATTGTTAAAAACAGGATAAAAGAGAGTTTGTACTAGTTTAAGGGTGCTGCACCATGAATGCAGCCAGTCCTGACTTAAACCCTTGGATGGTGTCAGCACTGACTACATTTGATGGCAGAGAATTCCACTGAACAACAGTTCTGGGGAAGTATGAGAACTTAAAGTAGTCAACTGATGTTGATGGTATGTGGTATGCTATTTATGGTCCATAGTGTGTCTGTTATCAAAGCAGTTAATTGCCATCATCCCGTGTTGTTAATCTCTTGCCTAGGGGCTTTGTTTAGAGTGTAATTATCAATCAACAAGTTGTTCACGCTTGATCAGAGATAAAGATCTATGTCAATAGCTTATCTGATTGGACCATAGGAACATTCTATAAATAGAAGGTGAAGATATCACCTCTATACTAAGACGCGCAACCGTCTCAAAATTCGGCGTTTGGTACGCAACAGAATAAAGTGCGGCGCATGAAGACAAAATCGTTGGATTTTTTCGTTTTTTGACAAAATGGTTGTTGAAATGTAAAATAAATGATCACTCATAGCTACAGGAATATAAATCTATATATACAAAGTACTTTTAAACCTCTGTAGGTATAGGTGCAGAGTTAAACCGTGTAACCTAGTTTCGATTTCAAATTACTGTGTAAAGAATGACAGATGTAAACACGTTATGATGAAGGTTTAACTACCGGTATAAAAGTTTTATTTAATGAGGTTAGTTGGTTGGATAGTCAAATTTTATTGAGTAGACACAAAATTCCTACTCTTTTTGTTCAGTATACTTGAAGGGGGGAATTGATAGAATGTAAACATTGCCACGTGTTTTCAGGTAAATAAACAGTTTTACCCGTGATGCGCGGCGTCTCCGTACAGAGGTCAGTCAGACCGTTTGTGTACAGAATGCCATAGGAACGATGTTTTTGATTGACTGCAATACTGTGTTGCACACGTAGTTAAAGACACAACTTATAAATCTTGGACATCAAAGGAAAATTGTAGTATAGTGGTTACATCATTATAAAGGTGAAAATTTCAAGTATTACATGTTTCATGAATTTTTTCGTGTTTGCTAGCAAGTGAAATAAATTGAGGCCCACGCATAGGTATATTGATAATGTTACTATTACCGATCTATGAATATTTCTGTCAAAATTGAGCAAGTAAATTGTTTTTGCGGCATCTGGTTCCAAACTGTTTGTCATTCAGACAATATGTCCACCATTTAAACAATGGATAAACTATTAAATTAAGCAGACAACATTTAATTGAGCAGACGACATTCTCTTCGTAGCTGATCAATGATAAGACATGTGTGGAATATTTTTCTATTCACAAATCAATGGTCAATGGATTTCAACCAAACTTTCACAGAAGTATTGTGATCAAGTGCCTTCGTGTAATAATTAACATACCTCGAATATTGGTTTGAATTTATAAAAACTAATATTAAAATTAGTACTGGCTCCAAAATTTGCCTGATAACATTTTATTTACTCATTTAAATAGTTCAAAGGGGGGCAAATGTCCGCCCTCCAAAAAACTTAGGGGGGCAAATGTCCACCCTGTCAAAAACCATGAGGGGGCAAATGTCCGCCCTTCAAAAATCTCAGGGGGGCAAATGTCCGCCCTGTCAAAAAAAGGGGGCAAATGTCCGGGGGGCAAATGTCCGGGGGGCAAATGTCCGGATACCGAACAATCACAACAAGGGGTCTCATTTTCACATGAATAGTGATACAATTATATTGTTATGTAATAATCAAATACTATTGTTAAAATACATTGGTTAAAATGGAATTGTCATGACGAATGCACATACACTGAACATGTATTTTAAAAATAATTTCGAAAATCATTATTTGTAGACAATTTTTAGACTCTAGAGAATTTGACATAATATGTATAAAATATATTTCATGCAAAAATTATCATTACTACATTTGCGTTATCAAAAAATGCAGCTTTTAATTACATCATTCGTGTTTAAAAGGAAATTGCTAGTATTCAATTCATAAGCATATTTTTGCTCAATTAACTGACAAAAGCATGACAAGTAAATTTGATAAGAAGTATACATAAGTTTCGTAAATCATTTCATTATTTCAGAATAAATATGAACTATTAAAGATTGCACAACATTAATAACTCACATCATTTGACAAATGAATACTACCCATCAATATCATATTTATCAAGTTATAACATGATATTAACAGTTATCAATTGTGAAGGCCAGTCCAATCACTTTTACAAAATTAAAAAGAAATCTCTCAGATTTCCTATTATTATAGAAAATCACATTCGATTATTTAAATCAATTTTTGTACTTATTATTTTCTAGAGTTTTTAAAAGTCATAATAATGAAAAATATTCCTATTTTGGCTAAAAATCAGCATAAACTAAACAATAATATAAAATCTGATTTCACTCTCTATGTTAACTACCTACAACAATATACACCCTATTAAATTAAATCCAAACTAAACTGTACTTTGGAGTGCACATGAAGTGCACCCCATGTGTGGATGAAGTGCACTCCAAGTGCACTTTCTGTAAACTTTAGTGTGAACTCAACTGTATGTGTCCGTCTAGATTAAGGCTTTTGATATTTCCCTTAGTTAGGTCAACACCTTACTCTGTAAAAACTTCTGATCTTACACGAAGGGAGAGCTAATTGATGTTCGACGGTGGAATAAGGAGACGTCAATAAGAGAAGTTTCAGAGTTCGTATCTTTTCAAGTACAAACGGTAACTGTTGTCGAGTAGGTCAAGATCGCTCGTTAATTATCACTAATGGAGATTAGTTTATACTGATTTATTTCAGCTCGATCGTAAAACAAGCTCTTATAACTTAGATTACCCTTTCGAGTCCACTTTCTCGTCCGCCAGTTCTGATCTAGTAGGATACTGTTTCTTGCTCAGAGAAACAACAAACTGAGTTTTGGATGGGATTCGAACCAAACGGTGTTTTAATTACATGTCCAACGTCGTAACTACTCAGCCATGTCCGAACCTTGCTGATGGAGAGTTGTGGGTTCAGACTTATTCACCAGCCACAGCTGTTTATGAATGGAGAAAGACGTTGAAAACGGAGGATTAGAGTTTAGAACTAAACATATTAGTCAGCCTGTAATATAGTATTATATTAGGACAAACTTGTAAGAGTTGTCTCCCTTCTACCTCAGATCGATATAAAACATGTACAAAATAGTTAATTCAAAATGCCCCTTTTAGTAATATGGTTAAATACTAACGTAGAAAACTGCATGGACGTTTATGTGCCAATGAATATGAAACATATTTTTTCCCGAGTTTAAATCAAGAAGAAGTCTGCATGACAGGCAATTGCTTTGTGAATACACAAAGTATTTCTTTCGCTTCGAAAATCAATAATCGGTTGGCCAACCATTAATCAGGATATGATGATCAACTATTTGTATTAATTAACAATCATGTGTTTGAACAAATTTTCGTCGTATTTAGCCATTTGGATGTATGACCAATAAATAATAATATAGTTGGAAATTACGTGGCGTAATTTGTGAGTTATAGATGTAGACCCTTTAAAGTAGTATTGTATCATTGGATTAGAGGGGCAATTAACTTTTATTTAGTCATTCACGTCGTCTATACGTAAACCTACTACAATGACATCATAGGCGGATCTAGCGGGCGGGGGGTATGAGGGGGGGGGTCCGGACCCTCCCCCTTGGAATTTCCAAAATGTACATGACTATAAGTGTACTTTTTTTGACTGTTAGTCGTTTTTAAGTAGCATGAAGCAATATTTCTCGGTGTTTAACATGGATTAAATGGTTATGTAGTTTTTATTATTAATACATGTATATTGCATTATTCTACAAAATGTGTATAATTTGGTTGGGGTTCGAAAGTTTGGACCCCCCCCCCCCCCCTAGAAAAAAAATCCTGGATTCGCCCTTGGACATTATTCTATTTAAGAACAATTGCCATTGTTATGATATTCGGTGACTGCTCTCAACAAAATATAACAAAATAGACAATGCACATGTCTGACCTGATACATAATTATTGTATTGTATTTTATTTTGATTGAAATAAACTCTTGGAAACTCTTGTATTCACAACAAACACAATACGAATGTTTTATTTGTTTATTTTACGAGAAATGAGCATTAATCACTTAACAATGTCACATTATTTTTTTTGTTTTTATCTACAATGTTTAACAACTTATATTGTTTTCATAATAAATGAAATCATATATTTACATAAAATTGATAACACAGAAACAAAAAAATAATACAGACCGTTTCTACAGTAGCCACTATATACACATCAAAAGTACCTCAACATTACGATAAATAAGATATTAAACAGATGTCCCTTACAGTACAATAAACATACATCAATTTTATACCAAAACATATTGATCAAAACGATTGTATAATGTAACAGTGTTGTGTCTGGCGAGTTATATGAAACAGACAGTACGGTATAGACTTTTAGACCTTTGTAGCATGGTACTCCACGTAGCCTATTAATTTAAGACTGGGATTGACGTAATATGGTGGATATTTGCTCGCGTGGTAAGCATTTTGTAAATTATTAATCAGAGTAAATAATCGTGCTTTATCCGATGTACTGAAATAACAACTGTTGTAACGCTATCGTGCGTTTTCATAGAACAGAATGCAGAGAGATTAGCGATGCAGATTGTGCAAATCACGTCTGCTGCAAGGTGAGAAAGATATACCTAGTGCGTTGGCAGAAATGTAAGTTCCGTGTATCCGGTGTTATTATTTAAGCATTTGAGACAAATAAATAATTCGATTAACGTGTAGGCCTACTCTGTATGAAATTTGTTTTATAATACTAGAGCATTGCGTTTAGTGTAAGTTCACTTATTATAATTTTAAAATAGTTTATACTACACGTAGCCATAACAATTGATGTCATATTTTCCAAAAAATGCCTGACTTGTTCGACCAACATTATTCTGTCCTTGAGAATTGGTCTGACAGATCGAAATAGAAATTGCTAAAATGTATCTTTCCGGCTAGCCAACAATGCCAGCTATTCAAAATTGAAACATGATGATTTATTTTGACTTATGTGCTTAAAATTTGCATGAATTTATGGGGAAGTTCACATTTACTTTCAAATTTCTTCTTTCCCTTGAACAACAAATTCGTATTTTTGAGTGAAGAGAAATTGTTTGTTGTGTGTAAATCAAAATAAATCTAAGTAGTGCCAAATATACAATCATGAGCTACCTGAATGTTTATAATTTTTTATTATGCATGTATAGATAGATTTACTTGTGATAATCATAAACAAATTCTCCTTATTTCAAATCTATAAAGTATTCTGTAATTGAATTTCGCCGTTGTCTATAGTACTGGTCGACCTTTGAAGTAATAAAACAGGTTATATATGAGCGAAGACAATTTGAAAGATATAATGAATTTATATACTGTAAAATGTATCTAAAGTTCAGTTAATGTCATTTTAATGGATATATAAATCGTGTATCTTGAGACTGCTTTCCATTTATTTTCCTTGAAAATAGTTCGTAATACGATAAGCGTAGTAATACATTAAAATACGTGCAGAATGACAAAGCACATTTCATGGAATCAATAATCATTTAAATTTATCTTTTGGTTTGATATAAAGAGTTAACTGATAAATGCTGGGATTGAGATACGTTAAATTGCCAAATGTTTTAGAAAAAATATATATTTTAGGCTAATTTGTTTTGATGTTAAATGTCCCAACACTTTATAAACTGATCATTTTGATGTAATACATACACCAAGTTACATAGTAAGTCAGACTAGAACGCTGCTTAATTTATAATCAAAATGAGTTCTTTTTCAACAGATGAAATATAGTTCTAAAGAGAAAAGGGGAAAACGGTGAGCTCAATTTAGGTATCAAATATGAAAATGAAATACAGATATGCTTACCATCAATAGTGGCTTATTGGTAAAACATTCTATGCCATAGGACAAAAAATATTCTATAACTTTGATGTAAGTAGTATAATGCTTCTTGATAATTTGTAATTTACTGTATCACTCACTGAACGTTGAAAAATTGATGGCAAACCGTAACTCAAGTCAGAAAATTTTAAAAATCTAGATATAATCCGAAAAAAACACATGTCATTACCCTCATACAAATGTTTTTATAGTCGATGTGTAAAATAAGGCACCAAACAAACATGCTCCGAACAGTTCGATGTAGTAACAACTTATAATTATGCAGTGCACTGAACTTCTTTCTGTCTATCAAATATATATATATTATTGTAGGAAGGTAAATGGCTTAAGTCTTATCATTTCGAGAGATGATAAGATCCTCATTGAAAGACAGTTAAAAGTGATAAGAAAATATGATTATCAGCTTGTTCATGCAATAACAAAAATAATGTTTTGTTTATAAATTTACATGTGTGTTAAAGGTAATATACGTGTACATCTACTCGATAAATTTTTAATATTTTAAGACAAACTGACCTATAGATTATGAAAAATGTAAAACAAAGTCATAAAAATACGAACGAAAATCAATTATATCGTTACTAACGCAGTATTTTTCTATACATGACCACCTTTTACACATGTATATTAACTTGTTCCAAAATTGTCATTATCAGAAAACTGCTTTACTGCTTCCAAAATATTTCTATGTACTATTTTGAGAGTTTTAGAAAAAGTTGATATTTAAGTTGAAATCTATGACCGAGCAGCTTTAAAACAGTATCATCATTCATGATAAGTGTATAAAGGCATACATTTAGCTGAAAACTATTAAGCCTTTCAAAACAAATTGTAGCTTATACAGTAATAAATATAGTATTGACCTCAATGTACATGTAGATTAAGTCAAAGATATATACATAATGTATGATAAGTCAACAACGTACCCGTAACAACAAATCTACAAGTCCCATTACCAAAACCGTAAACCAGCATTTTTATTCTTATCAAATTTGAATAAAGTGTATAACATAATTAAATAATAAAAGCTCAGTTTTAATTGCTTACAATCGGTAATCTCTTTTAAAACGAAAAGAAGTGTACCCTCAAGAATTACCTACAGATACCCTTCAAATATGTATTTAGTAGCAGAATGATAGGATGCTGAACCATGCCTCCTTTTCCTACTGCCCCTTTTGTCCCTTCATAAGCAGAAATAGCTACTTTGAAACACCAACCCACTGTATTTTTTCTTCCTCTGCGCACTTTCCCGAGCTTTAGAATAATTACTTTTTTATAATTTTATACCTTTTCTGTTTAAAATAAAACTTTAATGACGTGTACTATTTATGTACAAAACCTTATCAATTAAAATTATGATAGTTTCAATATTTTGTCTCTAAATACCAAAACATGACAATAGAAAACAATATTAACAGACAAACTTATCAGTACGACAACATACATGTATAACATGTAATCACAAAGTGACTCTACTTGGATGATGTGATGATGTCATAAAACTAAAACATGCAAAGACATCATCATGTATTGTCATAGAAACGACACATGTAATTTATATATAGAATAGCCATCACTAATACAACACCATTCTGCACGAAAGTCATGTCCATTCATTATCCAACACTATTTTAATTTATTTAAAGTTTAGTACATGTACAAAATAAATACAAGTTCACAACAATTTATTTAGTATTCTAACACAGTATATGTGATACAAACAAACGTTTAATTCCTTGTCTTGCCCAAGACACCACCCAAACCATCGCCATAAACAAATACTTTATACACTAATCTTGCAACCAGCGCAGATCGCTTACAAAGTTTGGTGATATTGCACTTCCTTCGACACAACCATCCGTGGTTAGTCCTTATCCAATTCTTAATAATCCACAATTGTCATAAAACTACACTGTCATTTACGATACAAAACAAATTGTTACCAATAACTGTCACTTACAGTACAAAACAAATTGTTACCAAAAACTGTCACTTATGGTACAAAACAAATTGTTACGTATTTCAAACTGTTACCAAAATCTTTTACTTAACTGTACAAAACAAACTGTTACCAAAAACTGTCTCATATGTTTCAAAACAAACCGTTACCAAAATCTTTCATTTATGGTACAAAAACAAATTGTTACCAAAACTTACTATACAAAAACTCTCCGACTATCACCATTTAAGATATGTATTCTAACTGTAGAGTTAAATAATGTTCACTTAAAGTAAATCATAAGATTGTTACATTATGTAGGTCAAAATCTCCTTTACGTTTTAGAAGTCTTTCCACGGATTTGTCGTGAATACTGACATTGGCTGTTAACTCGTCTTTTGACGACTTCCGGGGTGGTTGAAGAGCCTGCGCAGCAAGTAACGATTTCGTGTCATCTGACGCAGGACTTCCGCTGCTACTCTCCGGTGTGGAGAGAGGTACATTTATATTGTCCAGTTCTAAATAGTTCCGGTCACGTGTTAATAAAAGCTCCAGCTGAACACGTAAATCTGTGAAATTTGGTCTCTCATTAGGATTTTCAAGCCAGCATTGTCTCATTATGATGTATCTGAAGAAAAATCAACAATCTGTTTAGCACAGAACTGATTAATGTACACATGTTCAGCGTCTTACAAATTCTGATCGCTCAAGATGACTTCGGAAAAACGGTAGGACCTTTTATTGCATATGAAGTATTTTCATGGAGCAAGTAATGCAAACAACGGACAATTAATGATTTATATGATAATAATGTATGCGTTTCTCGATTTGCAAGAGGATTGAGTCATGAGATGGCAAACAGGTGTACGCATACAATTAAATTTCAATAATTATTCCTTTATGAAGAGTTAAAAGTATTCTGTTTTCAAAATGAAGACGATTAAAAAGAACAATTTAAGACTATCTTATATATTATAATGATTATTAAACAGTTGATAAGCCGCCCGGCTAGCTCAGTTGGTAGCGCTCAAGCCTACTGATCGAGGGATTGTAAGTTCGATTCGAAGACATATTATTGTGGAGTTTGGTCATGAAATAATTTCTACGGCCATTCCCCCTCCTACCACTGATCCTAAATCATGTAGAATAGTCACTTGTGGAAGTACGGGCCTAGAAACTGGTTAATAGCAAAAACCAGAGATTAAAACTTCCCAGGAACAGTGGCTATGTTGACTAATTGTCATAATATGACCTATATTACGTATTGTCACGGCTTCAAAGCTACCAAAAATGATGATGGCGAACAGGTGTTAGCAACAGATTAAACTTAAAATTATCATTCCAATGAGAATTACAAAGTGTTGTATTCAAAATAATGGGGATCAAGAGAATAATTTTAGACCATCTATTAGAATTATTAAATTATTGATACTTACATCTCGTCGGAACAATTACTTGGTTTGTCCATACGGTAACTATTCGACAATAAGTAATACAAATCGGCTAGTGCAATGTTCGGATATGGTGATGCACCTGAAATAAAAGATTATGAAATGATTTAGATATATATAATTATTTATTAAGTGTTAATCATGTGAATTAAGATTTAAATGTGATTTATAGTTGCAGCTTCTGCCATGATATATTCTAAAAATCGTTAATGTAATAATGTATGAATTTTCTTTGTATTTTTATGCAAAAATATCAGCATAAAATAGGCATAGATAATTACATGCATAAGCTTTGGTAAATTTATTTCAGCATAATGATGAAAGTGTTTGCCAATTTGTTTAATAAATCAAGCGTTGTTAATAGTATTTTAGGTAAAAAAAATCTTAAGTGGATTCTAAGAGTCATATAGTCATTCATGGCGTTTAGTTACACTTTTAATATCTTTTGTATTTTTAAAACCAGTGCACTTTTTCACAAACATTCTTACGAAAAATAGGTTATCGTAAGTAAAATTTTGATATATTTTGCAGTTCAAATTCAGGATGATAATAAACATAACTATGGTATGATATTCAAAAGGTATACAGTATTTTACAAAACTCTATAATATTTGGAATCGATTAGACAAAAATGACCGTATTATTGATGTTTCTTGTTTCTGACTTACGATGACTTTTATCGTAAGATTTTTGTGAAAAAGGGCCACAGACAATTCCAACAAAACCTACCCATTGTGACAATCTCCCAAAGTAGAATACCAAATGACCATACATCACTCTGTGTCGTGAACACACGGTCCCTCAATGATTCAATAGCCATCCATTTGAGAGGGAGTTTTCCATTGGTCAATTTCTTGTATTGATTATCAGTGAAAATGTCACGTGACAGACCAAAATCACAAACTTTGATGATCTTGTCAAAACCCAAAAGGACATTTCTAGCAGCCAAATCACGATGAACGTATTTCTTTTCAGCCAAATATTCCTGAAATAAATAGAATTAACTAGTTTGAACTTCATCGAAGGTAAGAATGTACAGTATTGTTAAGGAGCACAAGTCTAGTGGCAGGACACTTGCATAAGGATCGAGTGGTCCAGGGGTCACTGTTAATTTAGGCAATACATTTACCAGCTCAGGGATCGACTGTAATTTTTAAACAAGGTTGTCCGAATGGACAGCCAGCTATATATTTAACTTGCTTGAATCATATCTTTTATAGGAGTAACAGGTCATCCGAACCCAGGTATAGGTCCTCAAGGGCAATAGGACGACCCCTTATGTCGAGCCCTGCAGCGATTGCCTCACTAATACCGCTACACCATTGCATATAAACGGAATTCCTCAGGAAAATCGATTAATAATAGTAGCCCAATGATCAGGGGCAATAGTCAGTGAACGTGCATCAGCATAAAACTTAGACTTTATATGCAATTATGTTTTTCGGCGTAGCTGTCTAAGCTGGATTTTGATCTACATATCTGTATAATGACGTCTGTCTGGGATTTCGGAAATCCGCCGTTCTATTGGATGATTTTATAAGCACTGAAAATGACGTACGGGGGAAACAGAGAAAATCCCCTCTTCGATTGGATGGCCCTGACACGCGCGAAAAAATAAAGGCCACACTATTGTAATGCAGTGTTTTACGAAATTTTGCTTCGTTCGTAGATTATTTTTTTTGGGTAGACTTCTATTGCTTACCAAAGTGTTTTTTTTATATTGTAACAATAAAAAGTTACGTGTCAAACACAATATTTTATGGGTAAAATGAATTACGTCTCCAGATGTGAACCGGTTTCTAGTAAAAAGTCTGACATATTACCCAATAATTATTAAGTTAGCCTCACTACGTCCAGTTTCCGGGGTTTACACTTTGAGAGTCACAGCTCCACATATATTTATTAATCCGCAGAGTTATTGGTACGTAACTTTTAAGAATAAATTCATAATTTTTGTTTTGTAGCATTAATGATGTATAATTTTATGTATTGTTTATGAAAAACGAATACAGCACGCAATCTGGTTTCAAGAGAAAGATATATTGCAATTAATTCCAGAACTACTTTTAGTGTAATAGTGTAAACTGGGAAAGAATGCGTTGCAATGCGGTTAGAAGGCGGTTAGAAGTAAACAACATTGAACGGGCAACGGAGATCAAAACAATGGTAAGGATTATTAACGGTCGATTTCACCAAGGTCAGATATGCTCACAAGCTGCAGGTTATCAGTGTACGGCAATTCTGTGACCTTTGACCTTTTCCTCAGGTGAGCACCCAGGGCCCTTTGGGCCCTCTTGTTTTTAAATCGACGCCGTTTGTCTTTTTAAGGACATTTCTTGTTACTATTGATGTTTATAATGTATTTGCAATTATATATGTTTTATATGCGGATTGAGGATTATACAAAATAAAAATGAAGCGACTGCAGACTTTTGTCAGACAGTTAAACCATACAGAGTTGAATCAACTAGTAATCTCCACGATAAAGTAACGAGCTACATAAACAGTGCAGTATCTCTCCTAGATTAAAGAGAAAACATAAAACGCAAGAATGTGGCGTCGGTATTGACTTCTTAAATAAATAACTGAACCGGCGTTCCATAAAACTTTTTTCGAACTTAACAAAATTTCATTCAAACAAAGGCTCAGTTTATCACATCGTACTGTACTGTCTTTGATAGAGCTTAGATAGTTCGATCAAAAATGTTTTCGTAGAAAAAATACATGTAAACCAGGAATGCAGTTAATCTATTAAACATATAGGCTCGGCAGACAGTCGTTTACAGGTTACAATAGATGGATTTGAATAACAATCGGGTATCTGTAAACTATTCACGAGAAAAGAACGATTCTAATTTTATAAAAACTTAGAACATAAGTTTAGGGAAGAGTGTTAAGTAGACGAGAGAAATAGGTATCACAGTTCTTTGTCACTCTGACATATGTCGTATGAACATGATTATTTCTAAAATCATAATCAAATTTTAAAGTGTATAAATCTGTACCTGATGACATATAAGTTCACGAAGTATTAAATTCAACTGTCAGTGGCGCATACATTAACACCGCTGATTTAATTACTTGATATTTGCTTGATAATCCCCGTATATAAATACGGATACATGTATATGTTTTTATCGATAGTAAGTTCATAGAAACTGAAGTGAGTGTTTTGTCGAACGTAATTTAAAAATAGAAAGGTGTTGTACGAAGACTCTTCAAGACTGAAGATTATTTTAGGATACTATAGATTTATCAAAAACATGCTTTATGCTAAATCAGATTATTAGATTTGATATATCTGGGAAATCAGAGTGAGTGAAAGAAGACGATACGCCTGCATTACATATCACTGAGATAGTTTAGTTTGACATTATATCTATCTTCAATTTTTTACGAATTAACAACGGTAAATACATCGTGATAAACTGCATTGAATGAGCAGATGAACTATAAGTTCTAAACATGTCAAACTATTGAAAGATTGGAGATAAAGGTTTTAAGATTAACACTAAAGATTGAAAGTTAGATTTAAATGTAAATTGAAAGGATTTGATTATCACAGAAAATCTATAGATACTTCTACATGTTATAATATGAATATCTTCTAAAAGCTGCCATATTTTTGGTGCAAGATTATTTTTAGAGTTTTATAGCCATGATAGAACATAAATTTTATTAGATATAAACTATCATATCCTATACATTTTCGTAAGTATATTTCTTTATTTCCTCAAAGGTATATCTAGTATTGAGAATCCTACTAGACTCTGGGAACGAGAATGCGAACAACACGACCAATGGCTTTTTTCACGTGGTTCTTCCATGACAACAGATTAGGAAATGTTCCAGTTTGTTCATAATGGTTAAAATGATTAGTAAGTTCATATTTTCCGAGACGGTTCGGTGTATGTCAGGGAAGAAACTTTTTGAGTCTTTTGGTGACGATAAAAACTTGAACACTCCCTTTATCATTGTTTGACATCTGTTTGTCCTCCGCTCAGTTCCATACACAATATCAGATGGATATATTCGGCCATTTTTCAAACAATTAGACATACATTTTACCAAGTGAGGCGTAAATTAGGCATAGGCTATAATTTTTATCGAAAAAAACTACCTTAGTCGTGGAAATCTATTAATTTGCCAGGAACCATAGCAGAAAAACCTGAGTGCACGATTACTTGCAACCTTTCTTTAGATCATGTTACAAAATCATGTACAAAATCACAAAACAAACTCAAATATGAAAATAAGTCGAATTTTAATAAGAAGGATTAATAATAATAAATCCAAGAAAAAAAGAAAAAAACTAGAAACATATGTTGGTAGAAAAAATGGTTGAATAAGTTTTTCATATTCTATTACCGCAAAATACGTCGAATTCAATATGTAGCCAATTTGTACTGGATTAAGACGAAAGACGTCGGCACTGTCAGAGGTATTTCTATAATATCATAAAATCTTATCAGTATTTAAGAAAATAATTAAAATTTTAGCTTCTTTATACAAAGAAAAGGAATCATCTATCAGTTTCTGTGAGGATTTGTAGATATTGTTTGTTAGTTCTAGCCACACACATTCACAAACGTTTTATATGTTTTATTTCTATCTTTAATAATGTTTGAAGTTCATAAAAAGGAATCTCTACGATAACATATAAAAATGGAAAGTATTTGATTATTTTCTAATAATACATGTACATACAGGTAGTTATGTTTGCTGTAATTTCTCTTATATTTGTTCGAAGGAATGAGAAGTCTTTTTAAACCGACAAAATCATAATTCTATTATGTATCAGTCAAATTTTTTAAAGTTTCTGATATTTTTAAAACTTAAAATAGGTCAAAGCCCCTTTACATTAAAATGTAAAGATATCACTGGCTAGCACTGAACAAAACACTGTTTTACATTCATAGAACCAAACAAGTTATTGCAAGGAAAAGGCGTGACCAAGTGGTTACGGCGTTTGATTGGTACTTAACGGATAGCTAACTCCGCGTAGGTTCAAATCACTTCCAAAACCTACGTCGATGTTTCCTCGAGCAAGAAACTTTATCCTACCAGCCCGGTATTTAGGCCTTTTTGTGTTGGTGCGCCGTGAAACCCAACCAAACAAACAATCGATATTTGGGACCAATACTCAGACTAGTGAGTGATAAAAATAAGTTGTAAGAACCTTGTTTACAGTAGAGCATAATTAATTAGTATAAACTAAAACTTGCGAATAATTTTATCAATATTCGAATTTAGGAGCTAGTTAAATTACGTATTCGAATTTAGGAGCTAGCTAAATCACGTAATATAAAACTACAAAAAGAATTGTTTATTAAATGGTCGAGACAATATCAATGAAAGTGGCAACTTGCTTTGAACAATGATATATTAATAGGGAACTTTAACTTAAGAACAACCAGGTTCTGATAAATATCTCTTGAAGCCGCCAAAAACATCGACATGATCCTAAGTAAATAAATCTTACGAATTTTGATACGAGTATTAAAGAGGCTTATCTCATTTACTCACTAGATGAAAGTTGGTTATCTAAGAATATGGAATAAGTCGGTCAATAAACGAACTGCTTGATCTCCGTGATTTATGAATTACACAAACGTAAACTTGACATATTTTTTCAGTTAAGATTTTGCCATAGGCAAAGGTCAAGAGAGAGGCGCCAAATAACCAAAAATTCGGACAAATTAGTATTATTGTAATTATTCTATTTGTCGCTTCAAAATAATTATTTTTCTGACTTAGTATTTATATTACACCATAACATTTAACAATAAAACATATGGAAGAAATGAACGTACCTAAATAAACCAAAATGATGTATATAAATACGTCTGAAGTAGGATGGAATAACATACTTTTACATTGGATGTAGTTGGGGAAATAAATGAACAGGTATTTGAGGGTGGTGAGTTGATGTTTGCTGGTATGAACGGACTTCACACAGAGTAAATGGTAAAACAAAAGCTATTTAATGAACCTAGATGTTTAGTTCTATTACTGAACTGTACTCAATAAATGCGGTAATAAAATCTAGTAATTACTTTCACCTAATGTGTGTTTAAAGGGAATGGAAGAAATTCCATTTCGGATCTAAGAGATCTTAAGGAAAAAAGAATTCGGTCGGTCCAGGAACAGGTGTTTGAGCCACAAGGTATTTAGTTGTGGAAGTATGAGAAAAACTGCTTTTTTACTCTACAGTACATATAAGCTGGCAGGCATACCAACGTTTTGACAATAACAATAATATTGTTTTTTTAAAACAGGAGATGAAATGAAATTCAGTTTATATCTTCAATATAACATTTGCCAAATGATATTAAATGAAATACTAGTATATTCTGGTTTATTGTGTAGTTGCGTACATAGAAACGTACATGTACACTGATTTGTATATCGTAAATTTAGCATACGCCTTTCAAATCTTAAGTCTCGACAGCTATATTGAATCAACGTCCCTATTCCCGAAGGACTTATACACTCATCAATCGTCAGAACAACAAATGGGCTCTAGGTCTAAATTTAAATCGAGGTATTGTTTTTCTAATGATAGACAACAGCACATTTTTATGCATTTTATCCACTTTCAATATGACCACCTAACTATTCAAATGACTATATTTTTCTGGATTTTGGTGCATTTTAATGAAGGAAAGTTGCCCCCGACAGCTTACATTATTCACGCTTTACCCCATTATAAGCTAATGTTTTCTCTCCCGAAAAATTCGGTAGCACTAAGTGCAGGGAAAAGGGCAATATGGTGAAAGGATATTTTAAGACCTGAAAAGTTTGAGCCCATTAAGCTTCTAATTTGGTCAATGCAACCGTCATAATTGCATATGAGGGCTAAAAGAGCAGGTTGCATCTCTGTCAGACAATAAAAAACTACTTATGAGACAACCTGAAATCTCATTTTTCAGAAGCACACTCTGTGGCACCTGGTATAGAAAATGGATATCATTATCATTGTCGTTATAGTTGTGTTAATTGTTACCCATCTTTGCAAATTGCACTTATCTAACTCGATATTGCTGAAATAAGCCTGTAAACCACAGTTTTAACTTCTCTAGTTACATTTGATGCGCAACCGCTAAATTCAGCACATTTTTTCTACTAATTTAAGGCAATAATTATCGAGATAATGGAGAACAGTTCACTGCCACTGAGGTTTCAGCTTCTATCATCTTTAACTTAAATACAGATTATCTTATTGTGATTATATTTGTTTCTTTTAGAAATGCATTCCATGGCTCTTCTTTGTTTTTTATGTAATATCTGTAGCGAATGAATGTTGCTTGCTTTAAAGTCAGAACAATCTGATTTTGTTTTGAGGATGATGGATTTTATCTATTTAACTATTTATTTAATCCTTTGTCAAGCGGATTAACCTGATGAACTGAACATTTCTGTTCATCAATACATTTAAACATCAGTACATCAAACGTTCATCTCTTCTACAAAGGAAAGCGATAGGTTTACATGAACTAACGTAAGTCTTCTATAAGACAGACGCCATTGTAAGGTCCGTTACAAATTGTATCATATAGAAGAAACTATTGAATGTTTCAAAAACAATGTATAACACGATCGGTGTAAACTAATTCAGTTCCTTTGATGTTGTAATACCATCAGATGTTAATGGCTCAGAAATGGAGATAGAATGATTGCAATTAAATATCTTACCGTAAGTTTGGAATTTCAGAAAAAAAGAAGAGCAAATGAGTAATTAACCTTGAGCCTACCTTGTACCATGGTTTCAGCATTGAGGTATTAGACCAAACAACTCAATAACTTTTGCTATTGCTTCTTACGTAACTTTATTTGTAAAGAAATCAACTGAACACATGAAGTTATTCCAAGTTATCAAGATCGCTTTGATAGTATTTTAAAAGTTTTATCTTTGAATTGAATACCGCATAGGAATTATCAAACGCACGTAATTTGAACTTATTTTCTTGGAACAACGCACGCAATTTAAACTAAGGCGTATTTTCTTTAAATATCTTAAATGGAAAAAAACCGCAAGTATTTATTCTCATTGATTAACATAATGCGGTTGGATATAAGTATTTCAATATGAAACAGATAGGTCAACTGATACATGTACAGCTTTGAAATTAAGATGGAGGAATTAATGATAGAATTACTGATACAATTACTAGTTTTAGTATGAAAAACACTTAATAACAAATTGTCAAGTGGGCGATTAGAGTAAAGCGTAAACAACCAAAGGTTACAAACAATGCCATTTCACGTTGTTTATTAATAAACTTTACTGCCTATATAGAGTTTAAGGCTCATATTTCACGAATATGAAATAGTAATTAAAATTTCAAAGAAAGAATCACAAGTTATGTAACTATTTTTAAAAGTCACAAAATGTCAGAGCGCGAACAATGGCTAAGAGAGTGTTTCATAATCGGGAATAATTTTGATTAAATGTTCAGAAAATGAGGAATTTAATATATAATATGAAACTAAATAATATACTAGTGCAAGACATTTAGATTCTTTCTATTAATAATTCTGCAAAATTCATTTAAAATTTGCCGCACAGTTCATTTTAATCTCTCGATAATGTCAAAACGACATTGCCAATATCAAATTGCAATGATAAAGTTAAATATTTAGACTCGTATTTCAAGAAGTAAAGTCAACTTACTTTTTATTTATAACTCTATTTCCGGAAATTCCGGAAATTCTGTGTAGATTTGAAAACATTAACATACCTCAAGAATTTACAACAAACATGAGTTTTTAAGACGAAATTGGGCTCTGGAAGCCATGATTTTTAGGAACAAATGAGATAATTTGAAAAGTTCAAACTGTGCTTTCATTACTTACCATTGCCATAGCAACTTGTCTCGCAAATGACAGAAGATTTGCTGGAGTGACCACGCCTTCATTGATTCCCCCATGCTCATCCATAAATGAGTAGTTTAGTTCAGGACTGCGACCAGCTTGTATAGTAATTTCACCTTCCAAGCGACATTTTCTGGAAAAAAAATGAACATAAATTATTATTATTTTTACGTGTTTTTACTTATGTAGTTATCAAAGAAAAAAGAGTTGTTTCTAGTCTTCTGATGTCATGTTATATTTATGTTTTAACCGTACATTACCTTCTATCTGATTATTGTTGTCACATATTTTACAATTTCTACTGTAATATAATGCGATAATACGTGTCTGGTGCATTATTTAAAATACAGCCTGTCTTCAGAAGCCTAACAAAGATATACGATGTTTCAACGCAACTCATAAAGTTAAAAACTTGTATGTTATAAGATTTTGGGATGCCTCTATCCAAATCTACATCTGTTTAAATTTATTTCAAACCGTTTTTCAATTTCACTTTTATCAGACGACTTCAAGTTTTCACTATATAACATTGCTAGCAAGGCAGACGATAGGTCTAGGATCCAGGCGAGCTGGTTCGTGTTTGTTAGCATATCTTATCATAGGTCTTAAGATAAAGTTCATATTTCATAGATAAGTATAACATTTCCTAACAGCCTATGTAGCACGCCCAAAATCATTACGATTTTCTTATCGGTTTTGGCAGGTATTACCGTAATTTCCTATTGATTTTGAAACAAAAAATTCACATCCGTTTTTTGCCTCGCAGCTGAAAACTACCTGTATAAAAACCTTCAGCATATAATCGGTACAACGATTGGAATACAGTTAACTTATGCATATTTTCTGCTATACTTTCTGTACTTAGAGACCACGCCCTTTACGTTTTGAAGGTGAGTGCATATGAAGAAAAAAAACCTATAAATACCCAGTACCCGCACCGTATCTTAACTTTTAAGTTTAATTCTACAAGTTACAAAAGTACTATGAAATATGCTGAAGTTTAGATTCTGTCTATGATTTTTATTTCCTTACCTATACACGTAAAAGTTTAAAACCGGTACTAAGCAAAGTGGAACTGAGCGTGCTAATGCAACGAATTTTTCAAAGGAAAACGAATCAAGTGGCAAACAAAATTACTACTATAGACACTGACATTTTAAAATTGTAACTCTTTGACGTTTTGATGAGTGACAATGGTCAGTATTACATGTACGAAAATAGCAAATTCAGAAAACATGACCAACTTTTATGGGTAAGAATTTAATGAGATAAGTGTTTTCTTCAATCTTAAGATAAAAGAGGCAAACAAAATCCAACTGACAAAAGCAAAGCAATTACACGATGAACAAAAATAATGTGAAGAATCTAAGTGGCTTAATCTCAGCTTTACACCATGCATCACATTATTTAAATGTGCATGGTATCTTTATTCATGTATATCCTATCTTTATTCATGTACACCCTATCTATATCCATGTACATAATCTTTTTAGGGGTTGTTCTATTTGTATTCCCCCCAGAAAACCACCAACTGATTAACGTTTGAAATAAGATAACTAAATAAACAACGCACTCGCCAAAAAAAGTCTGATTTTCAACTGACGGAATTATCTACTTATTCCAAAGCGTTGATAGATAATTCTGATCTGCGGCTTTGGCAAGGCTTGCTTTCAGCAGGTGTTCCGTGGCACGGATTATTATGACAGATACATAAATACAAGTTCCTGCAATGTTTGTTTGTATAGTACTGAATATATGTTACAATCATACAGAAAAAATGAAATAATTTGCCTCATTATCAGAAAATGTTGATTTACACTTGTTGAAACCGTGTTCTATAGGGCACACAAAGGCCATGCAACAATCTAGACTTTGATAACTAAGTTGTTCATGTTTAAAGTGTTGATATACATTTTAGTATTTACTCGTAGGATATTTTACTAATTAACTAATTAAGAGCATACAAAAGGTCAATGTAAGCAAACACGCCTTCAACAGTTAATCATACGTACATGTACTCACATTTACCGATTTATAAACGTCTTGGAACAATCTAGCATTTATATCTACTCTAACGCCCCCTGGTGCTTTAAAATTAGAATTCTTAGTAATGTAACGCCGTTAAGCCATTTTTTTGGCAAATTTCTTTTTCCACAATGATCAATTAATGATATAATTATGAGTATACTTGATGTCTGGAAAGTAATTGTTATGTGTAAAAGTAAGTCAAGGATTAGGTTAAGCTGACTTTTCATTTCCTTTTGTTTGCCATATCAGTAACGTTTTGACAAAAATTAGGTAAAGTACTTGCTTGAGAGGTGAAGAAAAAATTTGAGTTACCCGGCATTGATAATAATAACTTAGTTGATAGTTCATATTAACTACGTTTGGGATCATTCCCACAAGTGTGTTTGTTTGTTTTTTAGCTCGACTTTACGTAGTAATGTAGAGCTCTCCTACTCGCCCCAGCGTCGGCGTCGGCGTCGGCGTCCGCGTCTGCGTCCACCTTTCTGATTAAAGTTTTTGTGCAGTAAAATACTTTCTTCTATATCTTTATTATTTCTTAAGATATTAACTTCAAACTTTAAATATATGTTCCTTACTATCAACCACATCTCATGTGACAAGGTATATAACTCCAAACACATTTCTTTCAGAATTATCCCCCCTTGAACTGATTAAAGTTTTTGTGCACAGATTAAAGTTTTTGTGCAGTAAAATACTTTCTCCTATATCTTTGTTATTTCTTAAGATATTAACTTCAAACTTTAAATATATGCTTCTTATTATCAACCACATCTCATGTGACAAGGTTCATAACTCTAAATATATTTTTTTCCAGAATTATCTCCCCTTGAACTTAGAGTTTTCTTTCAAAAATGTTTGTTTTTACTGCAACTGTTTTATTCCTTTAGGTATTGACTTCAAACTTTAAATGTACATTCCTTATTATCAACCACATCTCTTGTTACAAGGTGTATAACTCCAAATATATTTTTTCAGAATTATCTCCCCTTGAACTTAGAGTTTTCTTTAAAAAGTGTTTGTTTTTACTGCAACTGTTTTATTTCTATAGGTATTGACTTCAAACTTTAAATGTACATTCCTTATTATCAACCACATCTCATGTGACAAGGTGTATAACTCCAAATATATTTTTTCAGAATTATCTCCCCTTGAAATTTAAAAAATGTTTGTTTTTACTGCAACTGTTTTATTTCTTAAGGTATTGACTTCAAACTTTAAATATATGTTTTTTATTCTCAACCACATCCCATGTGACTAGGTTTATAACTCCTTATACATATTTTTTACTCCTGTGACAAACACTAACTAAGTCGAGCATGCTGTCTCCTCTGACACAAGTGTGTTTGTTTGTTTTTTTATTGGGTTAACGCCGTAGCAACACATTGTATAGATCATCTAATTTAGCGGTCAATCTACTCACTCCTGGAAATGCTAAATTTCTGGATTTAGCTGTTAACCAACTACTAAGCGCATACTTACGTCAGTGACTGACAACTGCCCTACATAAAACATTCCCACAAAGATAAAAATAGTTTTTTTGTGCTTCATCACTTGACCATGGTAATACCATATTTCTATACAAATTTTATTTTTGATACAAATATCTTCCACACAAAAAGCATTGAATTTCTCTTACCAAGAGGCTATCGAGATTCTCGATTGCACAAAACGAAGCATATCCTATTCATAGGAATTCTTTCAGACTCGCAACTTAATACATTAACACTCTCAAGTCCACTTTCTTGCCCCTCAGTACTAAGAAATAGGGATAAATATCTTTCTAAGAGGTAGGTTTTGGAAATGATTCGAACCCATTTCTAGGGGACGCAACTCTAATTTTACTGAAACGACTTCAGTACCAATAATCTTTGCTCTACGGTTCCGGAGGTAAAAAAGTATATATAAATACCACTTACTTTAGAAAGTTTTGTAGGTTTCCATACGGTACATATTCCATGACAAGACATATTGGTTCCACTAAAGTACATGCTCCAATAATAGATACAATGTTAGGATGGGAACCAAGACGCTTCATTAGGTTTATTTCCGCTAGAAGGTCTTCTTTGTAAGACAACGGAGCACAATCTGAAATTAAGGCGCATAAATTTATAATATTATACAAGGCTAAGGTCTAGAGATCAAGAGACGCAGGAGCAGTAAGTAGGGCGACTGCATGGTCACCGCGTTATGACTGTCGAAGAAGCATCCTCAACATCATCATGAATAATTATCATTGGTCTTATGGAGATACATCAATGCCCTTTATATGAAGACTTAGACTACATGTACTTCATAATATTTCCTGTTTAGTCAAAGAAAAGCATCAAACAAAGAATAATGAAGCACATTATAATACTAAATTGGTTTAGTATAAAGTTTTTACGTTTTTTTACAAGTTTGCAAATTATAAACAGACAAACATCTCGGTCAATATCTATTCACATTAAAGTAAAAATGGTCAAACTGAATGGCCATGATGTATTTAATTACAAAACTTATTTTTACCACTAGCCATAAACGTTTGGATCCACATGTAGGTCGTATATAAGTGACAATACTACAACATTTGTACTTTGAAAAAGACTTGGTAGGGCAAATGAAATCACTCATATAGCTTGCTCATTTATCATAATCAATGCAGAAGTGATAATTTAATGATTAATAATTTTTATCTTTGACTTCCTGTTATTTTAGGCACGGATCACTTGACTTTATACACTACCATCAAAATGGCGGCTTGCCAGAAAGAAGACCATTTGCAAGTTACTGTGTCGAAAAACTGAAGGCAATAATCCAGTAATTAGCCACAGGGCGAGTACTTCGATGCTAATAGATGATCAATTAAACTAATTATGTTGATAAATTCAATAGATAACCTCTGATAACATTCCAATGCTTTGGATTATGAACTAACTCTTCAATTCGGGAGGTGCTTGTTCATATTTAAAGCTACGTTCTTTCTTCGGTGCTTTTCCATAAATGCAATATTCCTATTAACAATTCTTCTTCTTTTAAAAGTGATATTATCTACATGTTACAAATTCTTCGCAATCCAAAGTTAACTATCGCCGTTTTTCATCACTATTTAGAATAAGGTGGATTGTTTCAATGAAAGAAGCAGTGGGGAGCTTTCACTTAAGAGTCATTGAATAAACAGAGAGACGTCTAAACAATCTGTCTATTTGGATAAAAGTCTATCAGATGAAATAACAGATCAAGACTTCAATGAGGTTCATCAAGGTGAAAGACATTGATATCTGGAAAGACAAGGAGCTGACAAAGATTGTGTATAGGAACAGTTTGTTTTACATCAGCATAGACTAAACCTGCAAGGTTTGTTTCAATAGATTCTTAACAATTAATGATAAACTAACTTGAACTATGGCATTTCGATAGATATTATATACCTACCTCGAACAAGTTTGATTGCAACTCTTTGATCATTGTAGTAACCTGTGACAACCTTTCCAAATGCTCCTTGTCCAATATGGCTGGCAAACTTGAGTTGACGACAATCTATTTCCCAGTCGTCGTTGGCAATCAGTATTTGATTGGAATAATCACCCTTGCCTAAAAACATAGAAATATTAGAAGTTAATACACGAAAAAGGGTCAGATGACAATTATAATACAATTTATGAAAAAAGCCCCGATGTCTGCAAAGTGCTCAAAACTTGTTACGTTGCATCTTATCAATTTCAGAGTCTTTTTGTAAATAATATTTTGGCTGAGGTATTGGTCTCAGTCGCAGTAAAGTTAACTTAATTCAGATATTATGAAGTGAACTTGAGTCACAATTTTGACCAGAAAAGAACCTTGCTTAACTGATAGTATTGACCATAACATGGTCATAAAGAGTTCACATACAATTTAGTTACTTTGCGAGTATCGCCATAAAGTTCAAGCATTCGGAATTCCTAGATCATTTACTACGAATAACTTAACCAGTTAATAAATTGTCGAGGTGTTCCGAATGAAAGTTTATTCATACTGTTCGGAGACCATTTTGAAAAAAAGAAAATGGTGAATCAAAATCTGCACAGAGTACATTACTACAACAACCATTGAAAACAAATAAAACAAAATTTAACGGTTGTTACATTATTCTTCAATTACGAAAACAAGGTATTATAAAATTCAAACATACATTATTCAACATCTTATCTCTTTTAATAATCTGAATGGAAAACGGAAATACGGTTTAATCATATCGTGTGTGTGTGTTTTTGTGTTACTATTTGCAACAATAACAGGGGCGGATCCAGGATTTTTTTCTAGGGGGGGGGGTTTCAAACCACAACCACATTATACACATTTTTCAGAAAAAAATGCAACATATTGATAATAAAAACTACATTACCATTCAATCTATGTTAAGCACCGTAAAAATAGCTTTATGCTACTTAAAATGACTTACAGGCAAGAAATACACTTATGGACAGGTACATTTTCCAAATTTTAGGGGGGGGGGGTCCGGACCCCCCTGACCCCCCGCTGGATCCGCCTATGAATAACAGAATAACTGGCAGAAGATTAGCGAAACAGTTCAAGTAAAATAGTTTATAAATTCTAGTGACATAATATTTTTATGGTCTAGACAAGAAACGAGACTACGAAAATCAGCGGCACCAATTAATCAAATTTGTTTTTTTCTCCTGTAGAATAGATCAAATTTTATTGTTCCTGTGTGGTATAAGGTCACAAAAATCAGGTAATTTATTGATGGAAGAATGTAGATTGACTTTTGTTTTACATCTCGTTGCAATCGATAGCGCAGTTGGTAGCGCGCCGGGATTTGGAATCTCGTGCCCGAGGGGGTGCGGGTTCGAATCCCACCCGGGGAGGTTATACCCTTCCATGAAATTTGGCAATAATGTCGATTTTCCTTAGATAATATGGAGAAGTTAATAAGATTAGATAATATGGAGAAGTTTCGGGGGTCCGAAATTTTTCTGGGGGTCCAAACTTTCAAACCACTATCACAATATACACTTTCTGCATCATAATGTAACATATTAATAATACAAACTACATAACCATTAAATCTAAGTTAAGCAATGAGAAAAATTGCTTCATGCTATTTAAAAATGACTTAAAGTCAAGAAATACACTTATGGACGGTTACATTTTAGAAATTCTAGGGGGGGGGGGGTCCGGACCCCCCTGAAACCCCCTCCCCGCTAGATCCGCCTATGGCATTATGTCCCATATTTTATGAAGTTCATGATACATAATTTTACATTCAAATCAACCAAAACGTCATGCTGGCTGACTGTAAAATTATTTTTAAAATAAATTCAAATAGATAACTTCGATGAAATAAACATTGATCAGAAACCAGCTAAAATTTATACAAATGTATAAATATTATTTTTTCCAAATGCCAATCAAATTTATGCCAATGCAATGAAAACTGTTTTCACATAGTCTACATAATCAAGACCTGATTAAAAATGTAGTGTCACGGATTAACGAACAGCACAGTTTAGTCTAACCTGTCTATGAACCCTTAACAAAAAACCAAGAAGATCTTCAAAAAGTAAATGTTTAGTTTAAAAAGTTAAGATGAAGTGATATAAGGGGCAGAGATATAAGATCTGTAGGTCTGATAGTTAATGTATGCCATGTATACCAGACATTTCAAAGATTATAACGATTGCATGCATACTTACTATGCCTTAGTTTGTTAACAGTTAGTGATGTGAACCGATGATAATATAAATGTTATCTAGAAAGATATATTTGATAAACCATTTAATGCTATAACATTCAAAAGTTCCACTATAAAGCCTATGAAGTTCGATGGTCGTAACAACGTAATGGTTTTAATATACAGTACCCACCAAAAATTTGGAGACAAAGGAAATTTACTACAGTTCTTGAATTTTGACGATTCTTTTTTTAGAAACAATATTTTTAATATATTTAAGTATGTTTTGTTATAAAATGAAAACAATTTTCATGAATTCAACACTTTATAAGATTCAGCATCTGACATCATAAAGCCTCCAAAACCATGATTATTGTAATAATTTTCCAGAACAAAGTTTTTATGCTATTTTTGTTGTCTCTGTTATAATAATAATAATCACCAAAAATAATGCCAAACTGCAAAGCATTTCAAAATTAACAGTTATCAAATGTTAGCTAAAAGCTATTCAACAGGCCTACAATCTGAAAATGTCTCCAAACTTTTGGTGGGTACTGTATCAAATCTAATTAATTATCTTCTCAAATTAAGCATTTTGGGACTTTATAATTGTCAAAACTGCATGACTTTGGAATAACTAAGATGATCTATTATAGCAGTACTTTACGTCAAGGTAGCCATTGGCTGAAAAGGTATTTGTTAACAGGCTGTCCATTTGTGACGGCTCGGAACGGTCACGAACAAAACCGAACAATTTGTTTAAATGCTCACTGTCCAGAACATGGCTCTGATTCTTTAAACTACTTCCAAAATATTGTTGAGGTTATTTTCAGCAAAAAATTGCATTTCATGGCAAAGCAACACACCTATTCAAACATGTTAGATATGAGACATTTGTAAACGTTTATGATTTACAGTGCCATGGATAGACTTATACACCTAAATGTTTTGTGGGCTCAAAATTTAATTTGAGATCCATCTCACCTTGAGGGTTTTGGGGCGAGTCAGACTTTGGTATTTATATGTTAAACTTGAGATATATGTATATCGCAGAGAATCAATGTCAAATAACTCATTTAATGTTCTTAAATGCTTCTTTAGGAGCAAGCCTTATTTATTTGTTTGTTTATATATCGAAGGTTGTCCGCAAGACTGTAGTAAGTGAATTACATTAAAGAGCGAGTTACTACAGTTTTGCTGGCAACCCTCGATATATCAACTGTAAAACAAACATTATGGTAGCAAGGTGATCGATCAGCTGACGTGTACTCGTAAATGATAAATGTATTAGCCATAAGATGAAGGACCGCAGCGATAGCTCAGCTAGAAGTAGTTAATGTATCTATACGCTCACGAGTACGTCCCATTTATCGAACAAACTTGATGTTACCCATGTATTTTGTATACGCCCTGTCTTAGACACGTGGACAAATGTTAGCCATCAACCTAATGTATCAAACAGCTGTCATACATGGACGTAAACACCTTATACATGTATTCTAAGTAAATAGGCCAAGAAACCGTACTTCTGCCTCTGTTATTTGTTCCGGAAACAAGGAACTAAGAAATTCATATAATTCATTTATTTAAATTTACAGTGCTTACGCCACGCTTTGCTACTTAATAAATGGAAATAACCGCTGCGGTTATAAATAAATGATTTTGTTGTAATAACTCATTATTTGAAGACAATTTAACAGATATGATAAGTTCATCATTTTGGAGCCCATCAGCATAGAAAGGCTGATGAAGTTACAAAAAAATTCCGGTCTTAGTGTCTATTTTTGTTGTTGTACCTATTAGTTGTTAAGCCTGACCTAGCAAAAGTTGACTTTACAATATTATTACTATATATTTTAAAAACCTTAAACTACGCCTAACAGCCAACTAGGTTCCACCTACTTATAAATATACACAGCTAAGTAACTCAGACCCAACTGTCATGTCTGGCTTCCAGAGTTAACTGACCACCTTATCAATCTTTGTAGATGTTATGCTTACATTGTTATCATGACCACAGTTAAACAGTTTACTTTGTGTACATTTACTCTATCATAATTAACAACTATATATTCTACCGTTATAATAATGGACAGTATACCATGGAAGAGCATACATTATAAAATTAGATTCTTGGGTCTAAGAACTTCTGGATTTCACACAAGCAAACTTTGTAACTTCGTAAATCATTTTCGTAAAACTTAAACATTTTTTTATTTGATTAAACGCCTATTTCTATATTACATATTCAACGGCGTTCTTATTATACAAAAGTACGGAGCTCATGAAAAAAATGTATGACCTAAAACACGTTAACAATAATCTAAGACACTCCTCGGTATATAGATCTTTGAAGTGTTACTACCATTATTATACATGTATTATATTATCCTGAATAATATAGGATATTATACCACAATCTGTTCAATGGAAAGATTGTTTTTGCCGTATCTCGACATCCACTTTTGAATATAACAAAACTTTGCCAAATTCTAAAGTATTATTATCTCAAAGAATGATAATTCCTGAGTTAGAACAGGATTTTAATGTTCAAATCTTGTCTGCGATATTTCAGTTTTCATTAATTTGTTATTACTGTCTAAGATTCACGGCTATTACAACGCTACCTGACATCAGACGTAAGCAAAAAAATATTTAAGTACGATCTGCCTCGGGGCGAATCTAAAATCTTGATAAAACGGGAAATTCAACACCACTGTAAGTTTTTAACAATTTAAAAATGAAAAGAAGTTCAATATTATTGGAAATATGTTTGATCAGCACATTTTGGCATCGTCTACAAAGTACTTCAATACTTCCTGATAAATTCGAATATTTTAATACTGAAGCAAAAACCTAACTTCCGCCCTCCATTAATTGTGAATATAAAAAGCTGAATAATATAATTTTGTTAATTTCACGTTTCCGGAAACAAATAATAGAGGTAGAAGTTATGATTATATGTTTCCTGCCCTAGTTACCTATAATTATTGCATAAGGTATTAAAACAATTAGAGATCATCATAAGTTGGGGAAATTAGAAAAGAACAGAATATGATATAAGAAGATATGTTGCAAGTTATATCATGGCGAGTCGGCGACATTAGATTTTTTGACTAACCAGATTGAACTTGCTATCTCAAATGGACCGACATCTTCATTCGAAATTCTCTTCATAAAACTTATTTCAATTGTACAAGGACGTGGCCGAGTGGTTACAAAAGTTAGAATGTTAATCATTAAGTAGCCAGTTCCCATACCCCGTTAGTTACAAGAGCAAAGACTTTATCCTGCAAGCTCAGTACTCGGGGACCAGAAAATAGACTCGAAAATGATGAATCTAAGTTGAAATAGTTGCACGATCAAGCTAAAATAAGTTAGTATAAACTAATTGAACATTAGTATGATGTTGGGCGTGGTTCACTCAAATTTGCGTCACAAGTCAATGATCTCAGACTCAAAAGAAAGTAGTTCGTTTTAAGTGTTTACAAAAAATCATTGTTTGGAAGATACTATCAAAATGTAATAATAAAAGAATTATGAACGAAGTGGATCTTAGTTTGGTACAAAAAATTAAAGTGAATGAAAATGCAGTCTACAAAAAGTCAGTACTTAAAGAAGTAAAAACCCCAAACGTTCGTTTCGTTTATAACTTATCCACCTACATAACTGTTTTTTACAGGCATGATATGAACTGAAATCAGTACAGATAAAAATTAGCCATTACACAGACATCATTTCCTGTTTATGTCGAAAACTATAGAGTGGTTACCTTGCGATTATAATCTTTTAAATTTTATGGTTTTTTATATACATACAATGTTTTTCCTTGGACCTGTTTCCAAATATTATAATGTTCCATGATAACAGAAATCTTAGGAAGAAATTTGTAATACGATAAGAAGATATTCAGGTAGGGTTGTAATTTATGATTCAATTTCGAAATAACTTGTTTGTTTTTCAAATTTTACCTCGAAACAGTCAATAACGATTTGACCTTTTTGCACTTGTAAACGAGCCATTTTTAATGGGTATGAAATATCGTAGATGTTAATCATACCTGACAAGTCTTAAATGTTTTATCAGAAATTCAAATGAAATTTTGAAATTGAATCAATTACTACTGAATGTTAATAAATAAAAGATCGTAATCATCATTTATCTTGTCTTTATTCCGGGCCATGTTTAACGTACAACAACAAGTCGTCTTAGAACTTGATTAACGCATACAATAATCTTAAGTCCTACTCTCCTTTGCATAGCTCGAAAGATCCACTTTCAGTGAATGTAGTATATTCACTGAGCTGCGAGGGGAGCGTAAGCAAGGCCATATTTATTTATTGAAGTTAACGCCGTATCAACACAATTTTAGGTCATTTTACGGCGTCCAGCGCACCTAACTTAGCTTTCCTGGACCCTTGTCTATAACCTGTACTCACCTACCCTTCCACAAGGCCGGAAACTTCTCTATATTATCTAATCAATGGAGGAAAAGCGACATTTTTGTCAAATTTTCATGGAAGGGTATAACCTCCCCGGGTGGGATTCGAACCCGCACCCCCTCGGGCACGAGTATCCAAATCCCGGCGCGCTACCAACTGAAGCAAGGCCATAAGTGACTACATAAAAATGAAGAAAACGAAAAGTTTTATATGATAATGACAAAAGGTGAGTTCAGATGAATGCATTCATATTACAAATTTCTAATAATCTGTTTTTGAGAAAGATACCTTTAATAAACAGAATATGAGCCTACGAAAAACAATTTTACATGTTAATATAGTCATCAATTTACTGAAATATTGATCTTAATAACTTATTAGTTTCAATATAAAAATGTTTCTATTTCTAATAATTCTTTATAGAAACAATAAGGAAAGTCGGTATATTTTAATGAGAAGAAATCTATCATCAAATTGTTTTAACTGATAAAAGTTTTCATAACAATGTAGTTCTTATTTCTTCATTTAGATTCTTGATGATAGATTTCTTCTCATTAAAATATACCGACTTTCCTTATTGTTTCTATAAAAAATTATTAGAAATAAAAACATTTTTATATTGAAACTTATAGGTTATTAAGATCAACATTTCAGTAATTAGAAGGGAAATCCCAAAGGTTATTGTATAGAATACTCAGAAGAATGGCCGCTTTTGACATTATAAATTAATATAATAAAGGTTATGAGCTATATCTATGTCTTGAATGTAGAGCACTGTTTTCATCCGCTTTTGAAGTAAATGAATTCTTACACAACATTGCTTTGAGTTTTTTTTCGGAATTTAACATTTAGTTCTACACTCGAAAAATCTGAAGTTTAGTTCGTGTTGAAACTCAGCACAGACTGATTTTGAAATTATCATTTAACATTTACAGAAGTGTTCTCCATATTCATCACGTGGCACCTGATTGAAACAATTCCCTTGCAAAGTGTCCATATAAGTATATCACATAGACATTGGGGGCTTTATTGAAGTTATTTTTACATAATTAAATGAAAGTCAAACTTGCGAGTCCAGATCAGAAATGCTTGTTAATGCAGAAATTATATATATATTATTACTGTTACATATTACAATATACGGGCATCGGCCTATTTAAAACCATACTTGTGGGGTTTATATTTCGTGTGGAGCATACATAAGACCTCGCATTTCTAGCATGTTTAAAAGATGTAGGGGGGTGTAGGGTACCTTACTAAAATAGTGTGCGAAAGTCGGTTTTAAAAGTAAATGCTATATGCCCCACGAAAATGCTATATGCCCCACAAATGTATATAATTTTTATTGGGTATTTTGTGTCTTGTCAATATGCTTTCACCTATTTATATGAACTGTAAATATTTGTTATGCTCTTCAGTAATGGAGGAAATAAATAAATAAAATAAATCTTTGACAAATAGACAATAGTTCCATCTCCATAGAAGTATTGTTTAATTTGGCTGTAGAAAGGCAATTTCAATTTGATACAGTCACCTGCAGGAAACTTTATTAAATCTAAAATCTACTTCACTTGATCATTATAATAATCATAAAATTGATGATAAAATCTAAATACTTACAGCCAACATTAGATTTATAACTGTTGCTCTTAGCAACGGTTGTCTTGGTGATTGTAATGTCTCTAAAACAAAGCCTCTTCTTATAAACAATCAAGATGACTATACTAAGTATGATAAAAATGGCTACACCCGCCACGCCGCCGATGATACCATTTAATATATCCTTCTCATGATCTGTAAGAATATAAGAAATATGTTAATTAAAACTTTAATTATTACGAAAGCATAGATACAAACATATCATCTTCTTCTATAATTTCTTATTGTATTTGAACTTTTTTGGGGGCAAGTGTAAGGCTCGTGCACCCTAGAGCCTGGTTTAATCCCACAGTAGCATTTATTTTTCCACTGTCCGTTCCAGGACAGAAACCCATTACGTTCTTGTTTCTCGTAATTTGTTTGCGGCGTCGCATTTATAACATAAGTTTAAAAGTCTAAAACACCTCCCTCTGGTTTATGACTGCGTGGTAGATCTGAGTTTAGACAGTTGCTGCTCCTGATATGTTTGCTAACACCTTCTATGGGACGGGTATATACAAACGTGTTTCGATTTAAAACGTAAATTAATTGAGTGCCAGTTTTAAACCTGTCAAACCTTTGAATTCTATAGAAAATTATATTTAAAACCATATTTTTATCGTAGACCAAATATACTAAAATTCAATGAACTTTTATCAAATGACTCTTTGAATATTCAACGATCAACCTGTAAATTTATAAAAATAATTTTTGATCATATAAAAAATTAATGTTTCTTTTTATTTTTTGAAAATATAATTTCTTTCATAGTCTCTTAGTGTATTAGGTTGTAAGTGTGAATGAGTAAAGGAGGTGTATGAATGTATATATATCTTGTCTGTATGTCATATGATCTTTGTTAATAATTGTAATATGTTGTATTCATTTGTTCTCATGTACCATGTATCTTGGTGTGAGCAAATAAAGTGTATGTTCTGTTCTGTTCTAAAACAACACGAGAACATGTCATATTATTGAGAGAATGTCACTTACCAATAGATGATATTCTAGCTGAAGATGTTTGTGGTGTTTCATCGGTAATTGTTGTATTTACTTGTAAAGTTCGACTTCTACCTAATTCACGAACTTGTCCATTTTCTTCTTTAGACTGTGCCACAACCTGAAGTTTCGTTCATTAAAATCAGTGTAAAATATTTGACTCCAAAAAGTACCTCATGTAATTGTAAATATATTGTTTTATTTCATGGCGTAATTTTTGAATTTATGTTAAGGAGTGTAATTCAATGATATTTTGTGACGCAAATTCAAACGTATGTTGTGACGTATATTCAACGATATTTTGTGAGGTGGTTTCAAACAGAAGTTGTGACGTTTCATACAATAATATATTTATATTTGTACATGCAAATAAACTTTTGTATCTTCAGTAACATAAAAACGACGCCTTTAAAACATACTTCAAGTGTATTTATAGTTCGTTTTTTTCTCAACTGTCAAAACATGAATAATTTCACGGTGACTTCGTGCTCTTTGTCTAACACTCTTGATATTGAGATAGTGTGTAATCATTCACCGTGAAATTATTCAAACTTTGACAGTTGAGAAAACTGAATGTATGATTATAATGACAGTATGGTTAGCAGGCGACATCCTAGCTTTTTCCGAAATCGATAAGTCAATACCGCTATAGAATAGTGTTCTTCAAATGATTTGTTTGTTTGATTGGGTTTTACGGCGCACCAACACTGAAAGGTCATATCGCCGTTCTTCAAATGGTGATTAACAATTACTAAATATTATAACATTTTCGAAGATCTTCGATGAAATAATTTATGACATAAATGTTATCATTATGAATCCATGTTTAATACTTAAAACTGTTAACAGTATACCACAAACTTACAGATATATTATATAAACTAAAAGCTCTTAGTTTTAATGTCTCTGTGGTGGTCTCAGCTATCATACTATGTACATCACCCCAGCCAGCATCTAAATGATGCGCGTGATCTATATTGGTATACACTAGTTTGTACTGGACATCAGAGTAGAAAATAGATGGTATTGACCATTTTAAATGTAGAAATACTTTCTGACTCTCCAGATCATAGTCCATTCCAGTTTTGGTGATATTCCAATCTGAAATAAAAAAAACGTTCAGATTATGTTCAGATGAACTTTCACTGTTAACAAAGTTTGCATTCTTGTTGGCCCCAAACGTACATCACAAATTATTTAGTATTCCTTATCACATATACTTATATCATGATCTAATGACTTCTAATATGACCTATACCATACGTATAAGTCCAATGTTAAGCCTTACTAAGCGCCATAATATTTAGATGTTTTTTCATATTCAGATTGTAGACAAACATTGTATTCTTTTCTTTCCTTGGTTGGGTTAAATGCTGAAGCAATACATTGCATAGGTCAAATCACGGTGGTAAGTCAACTTTCTCACCATTTCTGAAATGGCTAAAATCTCTGGATTTAGTTGGTAACCAGTTACGAGGTGCACACTTCCGTCAGTGACTGACAACTGCCCTACATGAATAGGAATCAGTAGTTGGGAAGAATGACCGTAGAAATTACTTCATGACCAAGCTCCACGAGAGTATACCCCGCCCGGGAATCGTAACACCACAAAGGTATATAGCGTATTGATGCAAGACAGCTAATGATATACACAAATGCATGTATCATTACAACTAGCAGTTCATTAACATAATGTATCATTACAACTAACAGTTCATTAACATTAACTTTTACTCGAAAAATAACATGATATTTAATTATTATCGAAACATTAACAATGCTTGTCTGAATAAAAGTTTACTTAAACTCACCTTGGATGACATCGGATCTATCAGATGGGTCATAAAATTGATTTACATGATCAAGTTCTGAAAAAACTCCTGAAAAAATACACAATAATTAACCATAAGTACATATTATTACTAAAAACTCCGAGGATGACAAATTCTATTAATAGTTTTCTAGTCCATGGACGACCAGGATGGATACCGATATCACTTCTTAAAATCTGTATGGAAAAGTATATGAGTTCGACAATAATTTAGACTTATTCAACATGATTTATTTAGTTAGCTATTGTACTCGTCAAGTACATTTGGAAATAAATTTTAGCATTATGAAAAAAAACATACATCAATTCTAGTTCCTAAAAGTAGGTCATTCAGTAAAATTCTTATACCATAGAGACCATGATCATACAAAAGCGTACTGTAATGTTACCCTTGGGATCTGAGCATCGACTAACTATCAGTTTGGTTGAAAAATAAAATTCCCAAGCTGGTCATATTGATATATTTTTAGTTTATCATATGAAAAGTATGTAAAAGTATTTAATACATTTTGTACTTTAAGTTGTAAGCAGAACTTTACTCGTACAGAACTTTACAGAAGGAACATTTGATAACTCGCGTGTTTTGAGAAAGAAGGCAGCCAGTCGTACTGTGATAGAAATTAAGTTCGTCAGAGGAATGATGTTGTTTGTACTCGTACAGTACTCGAAACGTGCACGTTTCCGAATACTGCGCGTACATACCGTCGTGTATCATTCACTCCGTGTGCATTTAACGTAAACTCCGTGTATTCTAATCAAGTATCGTATATCGCTTATCGTGAATATCGTGTACTTTTCATTTAACCCTGGCTGTCATGGGTAAAATAAAAAAAATACAAAGTCCGGAAATTCCTGATATTCATTATTTCAGAAGCTTTTTTACACAGGAAAGTAACCCATTCTCAGTACCAATCAACCTGAACTTCAGGAAAATACATGAAGACTGTAACCCATGAAATGTTGGATACAGACGGAAAAAAACATATAAAATATCAAGTATCACTTACTAATTGGAATGGATTCATTCACCAAATGTTCCATCATAGTGACTGTTTTAGGGGTTGTCGTCGTCGCCATCTTTACAACACGTGGTGTTACATTTTGTATATCATCTAAACATTTAGCATGGTTGGCTTCTTCTACATTAGGACAACTTAATGTATTTATATGTAATCCTGCTTTCCAATGACTGTCTTCTAGTAGGTATATTTCTATGAAGTATTCAGCATTGAATAAGGCATCTTTTATAGTTATCTCAGGCTGCAAAAAGAATATGAAAAATGACAAATTCCGGCATTTTTAGACGTGGTAAGTCAATTCTTTCTTGAAATGTCGTATTATTTGATGAAACTATACGGTGGAAAATTAAACAATTCTATAATATTATCACAACGATGAAAATATAAAAAATGGCGTACTACTTGTATCCCTCAGTGTCAGGAACCCCTTATATGATTGTTGCGTTTAATTATGACTTTCTATATTCGAATGTTATTTCTTTGCTTTTACAAATAATGAAACCCAGGTCGATAGCGCAGTTGGTAGCGCGCCGTGATTTGGATACTCGTGCCCGAGGGGGTGCGGGTTCGAATCCCACACGGGAAGGTTATACCCTTCCATGAAAATTTGACAATAATGTCGATTTTCCTCCATTGATTAGATAATATGGAGAAGTTTCCGGCCTTGTGGAAGGGTAGGTGAGTACTGGTTATAGACAATGGTCCAGGAAAGCTAGGTTAGGTGCGCTGGACGCCGTGAAATGACCTAAATTGTGTTGATACGGCGTTAACTCCAATAAATCAGTAAATTGTGTTGATACGGCGTTAACTCCAATAAATAAATAAACAAATAATGAATAATTAGATTTTGATATATTGGATTATGTAAAGAATTCTTTGGCAATAAATAAATAAACTCGAAATGTTTGTCAGCTCTGTCACATTTATAATGAGTTAATCGGCCAAATTTAGTAACATGAACAACAATATGCCTTGCATCACAGGCCCGATTCACATAAAACCAAGAAAACTTGTTGATATTAGTCAATTTGAACTTCAGATTCAGCCAATTCTAAATAACACATACTCGCACGAATTGCAAATCAAATAAAACATATCTTAACACAAACAATAATGATAAGTCACAAATGGTAACAATAGAAAAAACATTAACAATAATGAAAGTCTTTTACCGTTTCTGCAGAATTCACAGCAACAGAATCAGGAAAATGTTCCGCGACAAAATCACAATATTTACAATTTTGTAGATATATATCAACGACGTATTCAAATCTATTTCTGTTCACACCAACTGGATTGGTCCATTTTAAAGTAGGAAATAATCGCCCATCTTTAAGCTTTATCTCGTATTTAACTTTTAATGTTGAATTTTCATTGTATATTACACGTGCTCCATCACGCTGTTGAAAATTAGATTTCACAGGAATATCTCCTGAAAATAATAATTATAGCCAATGTTTAAACTAGCCAATGGTATAATGGGCGAGAGCCCCAACAAATAGATGGAAACTCAATTTTACATGTCACATTTAACCTTATGCAAAGACCTTGAATAACTACATCTTCAAACTGTTAAAATTGTTTTTAGATTCATCAGTGTTGTTTGTTTTGTCTGTTATGATACCCCAAAAATGGAAAGGTAAAAAGATAAATAAAAAAGTATAAAAGTGAAGATCCCAGCAAAAATGCGCTTAACTTGTTAAGTGCTTTGAAAATTTATAATTATAATGGTATCGACAAATAAATTTGGGTTAGTTTATTGATGTGAAATGAAGGAAGTGTTTGTGTCATTCTAAATTAAAGAAAATAATTCAAACTATGTTTAATTTATAAAATAGAGGTATGGGTACCGGTATTGAAAACAATAATATAATATTAACTTCAACAATCGTATTAGATCTATATCGTTTAGGAAATTAGGCCATCAAAAGTTTGCAAAGCAGCTAAAATTAACAAGTGTATTTGTTTTTCAAAATATTAATTTTATGAGTACAAGTATATCATTAATTTGTAATTAAAGGCACTTGTAGTTTTGCTGAAACATTCAAATTAACCCCAACCGACAAAATGTATACCACTGGGTCAGTACAAAACTAATATATTATAGTATAATACCATTTCCCATTTACATGCTTTTAGACTAGTATTGTATTGACCTATTGATTCAATAATAATATATTCGTGCAATTGTTACCTGCTGCGTTTCCATCGCCAAATTTGTAAATAGAGGGCAGGGTCATTACCATTATAAAAGCAAATACACCAGTTTGTGAATTGATGAGCATGTTTTTTTTGCAAGAGCCCAATAGAGAATCAGGATTCAGTTTCATATTAAACTTTACATCTTAATCAAATACTAAAATTTCTAAAGCCAAAATTGGAGCTTGGAGCTAGTAAACAACTTCACGCGCATGCGCATAATGCATAAAGTTTTGTAGCGGTTAAGTACCTTGGTCATAAATTTTATTAGGTGGAACTGAAGCATTGAAACGCTTGGCAGCCTCTGTACCATTTTCACCAACAGCCAGTAACCAGAACTCAGGATCATAAGGTGGAAATTCTACATTGATAATAGCTGTAGTTGATGATGTCTGAAAATATATAATATAATAATGTCATGTAAATGTAGTGATATAATGTGATGGTAAATTAAATAAAGAATTGAATTTCAAAGGTCATTTCTATGATACATACATGACTGTATAAAACGGTCAGTGAATCATTCCAAATAAGAAAACAAGACAAGAAAAGGAAGAAGCTATCAAGCTTACTTCTAAATGGATTATGCGTTTGCAAACTTTGTTATACACGTGAATCTTGAGTGAAACCTCGTGAATGTGGCTGGTCTAACACTGTTATTATAGTATGTTAATATAGTATGTACCAATATTATCACTGTATTAAATATGCCAAATGTGGATAAATATTAGACAGTAATATAATTTAAGGATTATTCAGTTAACTTAAGTAAACTTTTCAAATTTGATACAGTCATGTTTGATATGTGAAGACAAATTGTTTTCTATGTATTTTTTGTCCAGCTTGTCTGCAGGGCACACGGTTCCCACAATGTTAGTCACATCGCGTTGTTGATTACAATGAAATAAATGGTGTAAGAATGTGTACTCTTTAGTTATTATACTATAGGCAAAGCACTTATATCCTGATAAAACCTTTGGCATTCATGGTCAGTTTGTCTATGTATGGTCTATAAACATATAATAAAGTAGGTCTTCAATAATGCTTGTCCCTTGTCTTACAACCAAAATATCATTGACACAACGCTAAATCATTCTTATAATTATTCTTTCATAGTTTTCTTCTCGTCATTTTTTCTTTGTGTCTAACTTAATGATAATAAGTACAAATTATATTACCTATTGTTTTAAGCAGAATATTATCAATAGAATGGAAAAACTATTATCTATGTCAGTGTTAATACGTGTGGTGTATTTAAGTAACCTACTACCAATTAGTTTCAGTAGTTTAGTAATTAATATAAATTCACTTTATGACTACAGTTTCCCGCCTCGTGTGGCAAAGACTCAACTACAATTTTTTGGCAGCATAATTGGTTCAGGTTGAAATGACGACGGTGTATGTATGTATCAGGTTTACAATTTAGTTGTACTGCTTTGGTTTCTAGACGAGACGGTATAATACTAATTGCATATCAATAAAATCAAAGCGTTGAAAGCACAAACTATTTAACCCTCATATCCGACCATGCAAGAAGTTAACCGAAGTTTCCTATGACTAGTGCTTTCTCTAAATGATGAAAACACTGTTGCTTATAGTTATATGGAATATGTAATTTAGTGATCGCTCATAAAATGAAGATACATATTGACTGGGTCAATACTTGACTCCGAATCAAAATGGTGGAACGCTTTTCCAAATGAATTAGAATACATACATGTAAAGTAAATTCAGTCAAAGAACTTATCACTAATTATTCTTAATTATTTTATCAAAGGATTAGTTATAATAATTTAATAATGACCAATGACATGTCCATCATTCAGTGAAATGGTTAAGGAGAATTCAATGATTACTAAAAGAGATATAACACCCATAAGGCTGAGAGCAGGAAAATATAAATGCACATGTATTCAGTTTCAAAATGCAGAAACTTAAGTCAAAGTTGTTCATATTTTTTTCATTTTCCATAAGATAATTACAATAAAAGTTAATTACATTGCCGTAAAAAAGACTAAATAAGGCTTGAGTCATACGTTAAAATTAATGCTGATTTTGGAATTTGCTCAGATGATTATTTGCTTCTTGTTTCATTAGTGAATGTTAATAAGTTTATCTAAAAAATCAGTATTTCGTTCAAGATCTTTTGGAAGGCATTGTATACACAGAGTATAATGAAACGTGTGTGAAAAGGCTACAGAATATTACATAACCAGACTTAGCCTGTAAAATTTATGACTCATAAACGCCTTTCTAAATGACTGACAGAGTAGCAAGTAGAAAAAACTGTATTCAAAACATAAGTTTTTGGCTCGCGTTTTTTTCCCGATCATCGGAATATAATTGATGGCAATTTTAACCTAGTAAAAGCACAGATTAGCTCCAAACATGATACTTTGTTCGACAAAGCTAATGTAATAAAGAAACAAATTGACTTTCCATGTTTTTACCAGACGTTTACAAGATTTGTGACTGTTAAGACTCATACCTGTTTGTAGTTTTTGCACAATTTTCCGACTAGGTACACACTCTCTCTATAGGAATATTTAGATCTAATGGGTTGACCTGTAACAGTTTATGTGTTTTGCATCTGGCTGAATTTGTAGTACGAAACAGATATATTATAAAATTAGTTTATCTTAAGTGATAAGATACACATCAAAAGTTTCAGGGGTATGATCTATTGATAAAAATTAGAGCTTTAATAACCTTACTATCTTTAACACGGATTTATTGTTCTGTTCTGTATTATAGCACTGTGTCTGTAGGTGCAATGGCATCGATTCAAATGTCTACATGTGTTATAAAGTGTCAATTTTATTATGTTAGCGTTTTATACTTGTACTGCATGCACTCATGAAACTGTTAGAAAATAAATGATACTTAATGATTTAGTACGTGTTACTGAAAGTTTAACATTTTATTTTGATATACTGGTTAAACTCATCCTCTCAGATAAACTGTTCAACTTTGCCGACTTGTAAAATTTTGATTGAGTACAAATTTAACAAAAAGCGCGCGTGTTGCAGATATTATATGTGTGTAAAATATTTTGTTAAAATCTACCCATCTGTTAGTGGCACAAACATTAACCCCACTGATTGTAATACTCACTACAGTACATCTGTACTAACCGATTTCTGTATTTTATGGTATCACATACAGGTCGTCCACGTAAACATTGCGTATATAAACATAGCCACTTTCATTACACACCAATATTTAGGGGTGAATTATTTTTACAAGTTTATAGTTTAGTTAGTTTACACATTTTTTACAAACATATCATTATATATAGCTCGTGTATAGCTCGTTTAGGATAATTTGAGACAAACGACTCCGTTTGTTTACGTATTTGGGACTCGGGTATTACATAAAACAGGGAGGTCAGCAGATTTGTGTAATGCAAGTATTAAACATGTCTTAATGCGTGGAACGTGTGTTCTCGTACTAAATTTAATACATCAAAAACACACTGATAATAGTCGATAATTACGTGTTCTAAACTTAAATCCACCTGTGTATAAAATTGGTATCGTTGTATTTTGTCTCAAGTTATCCTAAACGAGCTATAGGATAACTTGAGACAAACGACTCTGTCTGTTTACATATTTGGGACTCAGGTATTACATAAAACAGGGAGGTCAGCTGATTTTGTGTAATGAAAGTATTAAACATGGCTCAATGCGTGGAACGTGTGTTCTCGTACTAAATTTAATACATCAAAAACACACTGATAATAGTCGATAATTACGTGTTCTAAACTTAAATCCACCTGTGTATAAAATTGGTATCGTTGTATTTTGTCTCAAGTTATCCTAAACGAGCTATAGGATAACTTGAGACAAACGACTCTGTCTGTTTACATATTTGGGACTCAGGTATTACATAAAACAGGGAGGTCAGCTTATTTTGTGTAATGAAAGTATTAAACATGGCTCAATGCGTGGAACGTGTGTTCTCGTACTAAATTTAATACATCAAAAACACACTGATAATAGTCGATAATTACGTGTACTAAACTTAAATCCACCTGTGTATAAAAATGGTATCGTTGTATTTTGTCTCAAGTTATCCTAAACGAGCTATAATAATTTACAATTTGCATACACACTATTTAAAATAAATGTTACACATAAAAATGGCCTGTTAAAATCAGTAAAATGCTGTTTATGCATTGCTTATTCACCTTTTTTGTAGGCAGGTCCATTGTTTAAAGTACAATAACACGCATGACCTAGAATAAGACCTGTACATCATTTTCATAAACATTGTTGTCTAGTAAATACTTCAAAATGACAATATAACAAAAGAAAATAAGATAATGTCAGTTCAATGTTTTATAAAACAGGTCTTTGAACTGAGAAACGTTAAGCCAACACAACAGAGGTTACTGTTCGATTATAACATATAACTTCTATTCCATTATCATAAATAAAAAATAGTCATATACACCAACTCTAGAGTGATCAACTTCACGTAGATTAACTGGGAAGATATGTTTATTTATTCAAACATAATACAGTTATTCAATACATTTTGTCAGGCATTCGCGGCGGTCGGTCACCTAACCAGTGTTCATTAACTATTGTCCATAAGTACTCCCGTACTAGTATCACTCCTTAAGGGACCGATCATTTCTACAGACAAGGAGGAATACTAGCATGGTATTCGAACATCATTGAAGCTTTTAAACTGTCGTAACTTCAACTAAATAGTCAGCTATTTTCAGCTGACAAGCTGACTAACAACTGTACCAAGATATGTACTTAGTACTGATTTTATACTTTAGGTTAAGATTTGTTATCCTTTGAAAGGATGTGAACAGGTCGAATGACTGTCGTTGTATGGCTTGAAATGCGAAATCAGTTAAAGAAAGCCAACTAGTTAGCTGAAATTAGTCAGATGGCCTACTAGCCAGCTGAAGTCAAGTCAGCTGACCAGCTTGAGGTTGCCAACTAGGCACCAGTCAGTTGGAAATGGGGAATTGCTGAAAAAGTTATTTTGTTACTAAAGGCCACGAAGATAATTATGTAGACTCTATTGTTATCATAAGTATGTACATATGTGTTATAAAATAGCAATTTTAAGTAGGGGGTCCAAGTGTGGAAGAATTTATTTAGATAGAAATATATGTTGACCACTGCTTTATTATTTTGCTTTGTTTATTGTTTGTTTATTGGAGTTAACGCCGTGTCAACACAATTTAGGTCTTTTTTACGGCGTCCAGCGCACCTAACCTAGCTTTCCTGGACCATTGTCTATAACCAGTACTCACCTACCCTTCCACAAGGCCAGAAACTTCTTCATATTATCTCATCAATGGAGGAAAATCGACATTATTGTCAAATTTTCATGGAAGGGTATAACACCCTCGGGCACGAGATTCCAAATCCTGGCGCGCTACCAACTGCGCTATCGACCCGGGTTAAGTGTGGAAGAACAAATGGTGTGAAATTCTTTGGGTTTTTTTAACATGACCGGCTTCAAAGATGAGGTATACAATGAAAACAAGGATGGCATAAACTTATTGAAAATGCGTTCGTAAACGAAACAAACTACGCTCTAACAATAGCTGTGGTTAGAAATGTAAACTTCTCCAAATAATGTAACAATTGTTTTCTTATTTAGTTTTGCGTGAATTTAAAAAAATGGCTAAACATCATTATATACACTCATTGGCAGAGATTCAAAGTTGAGTAATCAAAATACATATTGACGTAAATATTCTCCGTCAAATTCCCAAAAATAAACCCGAGTTTGCCAAGTGCTTGTTGCGCAAATATGAATACACGTCTATTAATTCTACGATGTTATTTAATCTTCGCCGTTTATTACAGCCTATCTCATTTAATCTTAGTCCATGCTTAATCTTTCAGTTTTCCCCCTCTCTAAACTTGACAAAAAAACCCGTAAAAACTTGGCTGGGTTATCATGACAAGCTGTACTCCAAACTCTGACATAATTCATTAGATAATCTGATTCCCCTGTCACAATATTTCATATATTTTCTTTGATAATAGATCGTATGTTTGCTATCTATCAACATATATACTAATGTTTTATACTTAAGAAACATACGGACTAATGTAAACATTCAACACGCCATTGATATTATTACTCCGCGCCATGTTTTTTCGTACTTTTTTCATGGCGTTTTTTTCTTCATCGTTTTTTTTCTCCCTAACAGAATCGCTTCATCATTTTAACTGTTTTAATATCAAGAAGTAAGAGGTAATTTATTGTGAACATTGTATGTTATCTTAGTTTATTGAAAACTCTTATACTAAATTAATACCACTTCAAAATCATTTACAACTCTTGGTGCTTTCGTAATGAGAAACGACTCTACGCATGCGCAAAGCTATAGACATACCTGCAGTTTGTGAAATTGAAATTGAACATGAGTCAACAAATTTTGGCGAACAATGTATAGCTATAATTGTTTTGAAAAAAATCTTAATGCTTTGAATAATTTTTGCAGTTTGAATAGACATTATAAAGACATTGTAATACGTGAAAGTGTTACTTTTGAGGGACCAGAGAAGGGCTATTAAAAGGGGTCACCCAAACATTTTAATATTGTCGCAAAATTACTGAAAATATGATTCAAAATGGTTTAAGTGCCAGGCACCCTGAAAATCGGTGAACCCAACGCTGAAACCCGCCGTCCAATCAATAAATTTGGATTACCATTGATTAGAGATCACATATATAATATAAAACAAACCCAGTTCATAACTAGACCATACCAGTTTATACATGAATTAATGTGGACAAACAATCTCGTATATATCATAAAGACATTGTTCGTGTATCTAAATGTTTGCTTTAAACCATAACATATTGTATCTTTTTTCTGTTTCAAAAAATAATCTAAAAATGAACAAGAATATAAACAAACACATTACATAGGCTGAAGAGCCATTAAAAAACAAATTGAACAAATGTAACGACTGCGCGAATTTGAAAATAAAAAATCATGGACTCGGTATTTGTTCAATATCACCATCACCATACTATGCTTAAATAATTATGTTACATTTTGACTGATGAATAACAAAGATGTAATCAGCAACATGTATTATTTGCTCCCTTGTTAATAGTTATAATGGTGTCATTTTTTGGTTCTAACAAGTTGACTAGTATTCTATTGTAGACCATTTGGCTAAATTATACTTAAAATTATGACAACGCAAAATGAAAGGTTTCCCTAGCGGCAATTTTGTGTATAGAACTTAGTACTAGGTTATAACATTTCACTAATCAAGGCCTGACCAGGGAGAGTAGGACGATTGAACGCTACGGTATGACTGAATAATGTGCTGAAATAAGTATACACTGCCTTGAGAACTTACTCAACACCAATATTGGTTACATTTATTTGTTGGCAACCCAGCTAATAAATCTCTATATTTTAGAATGTCTACTGCAGGAAAAGAAAACTATCATTTTTGGGGGTTCGACTATTTGCATATGTTGTCAGCAATTTTGGTCATAGCCCCCACTTATTTCGATCCTCAGCAAAGCACTTATACCGGTCTAACCATGTTAAGGTTGTTACAACGCATTGTCAAATTGTAAAACAGCATGTATTACCTACCTGTGTGAGTTTTGGTTTAGCACAATTCAAGATACTGAACATTTATGATGTTCAGATACTCAAGCTTATGTACTTAGTCATAAACATCACCTTTGTTGATTGCCTTCTTGTGTATGTTAAGTTCCAAGACGCACGAGTCCATCTGTGCTATCAGTGCTTTGATTTGTATTAGTATCCTGATATTGTTGACGGTCAAAATCTTTTGATTGGCCTACCCGTGTTCTGGTCTGTGTATCGTAAGGGCACATAATCTTAACAACAGTCATTAAGGAGTTGCAACAACTTGATGTATGATACTATCATTGGTTTTATACTTGCAAGATAAAATATACATGTATAGTCTGTGGCACCTGGATGTAAAATGGACCGGCCGCAGAGATATGATAGATAAAATGTTAGAAAATGGCGTAAACACCATAGGATATGTTCAAAGATAAATCTTATCTTCGATGAAAACATTAAAGCAGTGAAATGGCGTATTTCCACACAACACCTATTCTTTTAAATATCCCAGTAAAAATGTATTCAACTCTGGTTCATTTAATACCTATTCTCCTGTTATGTTTTCAAGTTCATATTCTCCAAGGTTTTACATTGTATATGAGCCAGGTTAGAAAACATACATTGATTGTTACGAGCAACAACATTTAACAGCGTTTTCATTTTGTTTGATGGATTCACAGGTTCACGCGTTTTGACGTAAGAAGTGAACCTTTAATAGGCTTGTAAATAAAAAGGCAATTACGTAATTGAGAACGCAATGCATCCTGGGTGAGAAGTGGCAGGGCTCACACCTATATTATGTTTCCTGATTGGTAAACAAGCGTTCTACAATGTACACCATGTTGCCTCTGTCATAGACAATTTGTTGAGGAGATAAAATACTGGGTAGACATTAATGTCAAGTAAATCCGTCAAAATTGTACCGGGTCGGCAGGTGCTAAAACCTGTTGGTACCGTATTTCATTGATAAATAGTAGATACCTGATTTTTATACGGTATGTCTGGCATTGCACACTGATTGGTGGTCTCACAAGTCAACTTTATAAAGAATATATCGCCCTAAACAATGACTTTAACCAATATAACTTATAGAAAACAATCTTAGAAAAGCTGATAATCTTCAAATTATTGACTGTATTACTCACAATTTAATGTACCTAAACAAAGCTTTACAGATGGCTCGTACCTCCCACCGGTAGATTGAATATCCAAGATTGATCGGAGTAAAATACTGAACGCATATTGAATTATGAAATTTACCTAATTTGCATATTACTGTATTACTGTAAAACAGGGTTAATTAATACTTCTAAATGAATCGAAGAGAAAAACGTAGATTCGAAAGAAAAAAGATCGAAATGCATCGAATCGACTTTTCAGTAAATCGTTGCAGCCTTACATCTTAGCCACGACAGTATATTCAAGTCAGAATAACCTTGTAAGTACAGCACCATCAGACGAGGTAGCTGACATCGCTAGATATTATCTGTATAGACAAACCAACAGTAACTTAACACCAAAATTAATCTTAGTACATCAACTATAAACATACAAACATAGAGGTACAGACTAAAACATTGCCAAATCTTATCATATTTCCACTTATAATAGGAAGCACTTATCTTTAACTTATTTCCTGTTATATCAAGCTTTCTGATTAAACCACGTGATCATCATATCTTGAAGATTCAGTTATTTTCATATACAGTCCTACACATAAGCCCAAGATTCTCCTCAGATCGGAGAAAGGTGGTACCGTTATGCCCAGAATCACCATGAAACCATAATCTGACCATTACAGCCAATTTAACAGCGGATGAACTATTAATCTGTCATTTCAATCTGATAAGCCAAGTATCTCAATAAACACATGTGGCATTGTTTATATTGAAAGCACGCTGTACTTGAATGTTGTAGTAATCCTAATTATAATTAGTACATTCAGTCAGAAAAACTTTGTTGTGAAAAGTTGATTTTCGAGAGAATTAACTGATGATTTTATTTCAAACTAAAAGAATGGAAAAAAAGGTAAGAGTAACATTATCATTGTTCATTTATTATTCAATCATTATCTATATTACCTAATAATTTTTCAAATGGAATAATTATTAACTTCATATAATCATTTGACTTAATACTTTTGGTAGAAATTATGTAACAAGCTTGAAATTTACAAGGGTTTGTGATAGTATTTGAAGTTACATTAAAATCTTTATTTATGTGAAAAAGCTGATAATCTTTGAAGAATGATAAACTGACAAAAAGAATAAAAAATAACTTCTTTCGTAGGAATAAACTGAAACATTTGTAACCAATTAGAATGGTTCCAACATTTTTTTAAATGTCATATCTGTTTTTCTAATTTGTGAATAATTTAAAAAAAACCAAAACATTCATACTTGAATTGATTAGAAAATTTTAACTGTATAAAAAATTAACGCAACTCTCATTTTATTCCAGGTTTTCAATGATGAAATTTAACAAGATATTTAATATTTTCGTTGATACTAGCACACAGAAGAAATTGATACTTATTGATGAAATATTTGATATTTTGAATAAGAAGGATTATACCAACAAGTGGAATCTAAAAAGAAGTTTACAGTCCAACCAAGGAGGGAAAATATTGCATTTTGGTAATGAATGTGCTACTGTAACATCTTTGTTAAAATTCCTGTATAATAATACATCTTCAACATATTGTCAAACATTAGTCAAACTAAATTAATAGAAGAAGAACTTGTTGGTAAATCAGATAAAAGTTCTAACAGTACAACATTGAACTTGTATCATTTGGTTGCAAAATGCAGACCATTTCAATCATCTATATTATTTGAAACTTTTCATATCAGTGAACCAAATATTCCATTACTTTGGTGAAGGATTATAAAACACAGTTCAATGATTCTGAGTGGAGAATAATATGCTGGTTTGAAAATTATGTGTCTAACACTTTAGGTTGTGGTGAACTCTCATTTGAAGATATTTTGAAACATAAGTTTTCATTGTACCAAAATATTTTGAAATTACATGAATGTGGCAAGTCCTAGATTCAGTCCTCAAAGAAGTACTTGCAAAATAATTCATTTCGAGTGAAAGCTACACATGAATTTGATGTAATATTGATTGCTGGACAAAGACATTCAGCCACAGTGGTAGATAGTGATATTAAGACATTCCTTGACATTTATTGTCCAGATAGTGTAGAAAATAATATTACTTTTGATGTTACATTTTCAAAAAGTAATAATTTAATCTGGGCTGCTGTCGTCCAGAACAAATCACTGGAAACCAGCTTCGAAGATATATGCCTAAGGATTCTTTTACAGGGTCAAGAAGAAACATAATGTTTACCAAGAGAGAATACTTTTAGTTGAGTATGACTCCTTAAAATGTCATTTGTCTAAAGATGGAGTTATACAAAGGTTTTTATTAAGAGATGAATTGAAACAGGTACATTTAAAACAGTGTTAGAGGATTGGAAAGCTGGTGCATATATTGATGGTACATGTGAACTTTCCAGCTGCAGGTTGTCAAATTCGCTATCACCCTCGCAATTATGATATACATTGTACAATCGCATTTATTGAAACAGTTGTAATCATTCTTATGTTATTTGCATATTCATATTAACAGTATTTAATATGACCATGATAAATTGGAATATGTGATATTTTCATTGTTTGTGCTGTTTACCCTTGTCTAGCAAGTTTCGCTTTCAATGAGTTCGACAAGGGTTACGTTAACAGCAACAACATTATCTATAAACTAAAATATGGTTGTAAAATAGAATAAATATGAATATGAATTTATTTGGATACTGTGATAAATTACAATAATTATTATTGGTTACAAATTATTAATATCATTATTCATCATGCATGTAAATCGTATGCTATAGTGTGAGTACATTACATGTTTTCTTTCTTTGTATATATTTATCATATAAAGTTTGTTTTCTAAATCTGTATTTGTTCATTGATGTTTTTGTACATAGGTGTACTTGTATTTATTTTGTACTCTTTAAATTTGGAGGTTCCGGTCATCCACGTAAACATTTCTTATATAAGCATTGCCAGTTTCATTACACACTAATAATTAGGGGTGATTTATTTTTACAAATTTATAGTTAAGTCAGTTTACTAAAATTTTATAAACGCATCATTAATTAAAATCTATAGTGTGCACATACACCTTTTTTTAAATAAAAGTTAAATACCAAAGTTGTAGTTGAGCTAGTCAATTGTTTAAAGTACAAAAACACGCATGACATAGAATACGACCTGTAATGAAGACTATTTATCTATCTATATGATAATTATTTGGTATGGTATAGTTCGATTTTATCCGGTGAGCCGTGACTGCACTTTTGTATTTATAGATTTTTGGAATATTCCTACAAAAAGGTAACACAGCTTATCAACAAACCAACTGATTACTGCCTTTATCATAATTATTCAAGTTTGATTTAAGTGATTCAATAGTCGTGGCGGTAAGACACTTGGATTGATAGACATTGCTTTTGCTACCCCGGGTTCGAATCGTGCTTAGTATTCTTTATTCTTTTTTTATTATCTTTATTGTTTTATTTTTTGCAATCATGGAAACGTACAACTCGAAATCTCTGTGCAGCACAAAGCCAAATGTATATAAAATAGAATATGCATATTTGCCTGAGTTAGTGCTCAGTTATTACTTTGATGTCATACACTTAACTGTCTCGACCATGTCTTATAGAAATGATTCTATGCACATGCATTTTATAAGAAAGAGAATTGCAATGGAATGCATGTAACTTTGGCACAATCGTTCGATTGTATCCTAGTTTGATTTCTGTTCAGCCACTGCATTTGAAGCCGAATGTATAATATAAATGTATTATTATTATTCAGTACAATGTAAATTGCTGGATATAAAAAATAAAGAACCAAGGAAATAAAACAAATAGAAATTAAACAAAATCAAATTATAGCACAACAAGCATTATATGATATGGACAACTATACATGAATTTAATAATAAATTAAAAAATGTGGAGACGGTGAGGTTCGAACCACTGCAGTAAAATTTATGCATTGGCCATATGTTTCTGACTCGTTACCGACTGTGCTATTTTGAGCAATGATTTTGAATTATTATATCATGCATATATACTTGAGATATTATAATTTGTATTGATTTTTAGTGTAGTATTTACTGGTTATACCTATCGTCATGGTTATGATTAGACTCTTCCAACCTGTCACGGCTCACCGAATAAAATCAGACTATAATATATCACAAATCATGTTATCATTGTACAATGTTTTTACAAATGTATCATTTCTGTTTCTTTGTTTAAACATTGTTATAATCTAAATAAAATGTGAAATTGACAAAATGTTGTATAATATCCTTGATATTTCCTTTCAATTTTGTGAACTGTTTATATATTAATACAAAATTTAAATCAAAATGAGTTGTGTGTATTATCTTGTCTCAATAATTGAACAGAAAGTCAGACAGAGAAAGAAAATCTTCCTGCTTCATGAAGTAAACATGAAAACTGACCAGAGCAAGAGATTCTCATTGACCATAAATTACACCATCTGTAAGATAACAATCTTGCTTTTAACATACCATGACAGATTAATAGTTTAACTCAGGGTAATGATAACAAACCATGGAGTGTGGTCAATTAGTGTACCGTTATCAGTTTTTCCAGAAATTCAGAGATTTTGTCCCTTATGTGTAGGACTGTATAGTTTAGTCTGAATTATTTACCAATATTGTAAATGAGCACTCATGATCACAAAACCAACTCTATTTGTTATGTTATCACATTTAGCGACATTAACCACCACTAGTCCTATGCCATTCAATCTCATCAACTCTGACATTGATCGGAATACGACCTTTAAACTTACCCTTACGGACAATTTATTGAAATCATTTTACACGTAGACTTTTCAGCTCATCGCATTTATTGGCGATTTGGCTCTGCGTTAAAGAAAGTGTCGTTTTTTGCGTCTTTAGAAGTTCAGGCATTACTGGGCCTACATGTATCATGGACGATCTGTATGAATTGCGATTTACTGACGGAACTATTTGCGAACTCCGTACCTATGGATTGATAGAGTCAAAAAGTCCCAAACAAGTATAAACGTTCTCTTAATTTAATCCAAATTAAATCGGCCGATAGCACTTCAGAGGTCGGAATTAAAAGACGCTCTACAATTTAATTTTTAATAACATTTTTTATTAAAATTTCTGTGCTCGTCATAACTTGTTTTGAGAAAGTCTTAGTGCACACTGTATCGCTTTCACTCTCTTTGAGAAAGTAAATATATTTAATCAGTGCGGTGCAATCATTTATCCAAGGGCCTTTTCTAATAACAGTTTATAGCGGAATATGAAATCGGAGCTAAATAAATATTAATTTAAAATCTTTTAAATTTCTTTGTTAAATCTACTCAACTGTTACTGATTTACAAATATTATATTGTTTCATAACTTTTCATTTCTAATATTCAACTACAATTACATTTTGAATAATAAGTTCATAACGCGGTTATAGGTAAAACATATTTTATTGCCCGAATTACATATTTACAAGTACAGAAATACAACAAAGATAGTGTTACAAATAACTATATGTATATAGGGGCGGATCCAAGATTTTTTTCTAAGGGGGGGGGTCCGAACTTTTTCTAGGGGGGATCCGAACTTTTTGTAGGGGGGGTCCAAACTTTCGAATTACAACCACATTATACACATTTTGCAGAATAATGAAAAATTCTAGTAAGAAAAACTACATTACCATTAAATCTATGTTAAGAACCGAAAAAACTGTTCAATGCGACTTAAAAATTACTTACAGTCAAGAAATTCACTAATGGACAGATACATTTTGGAAATTCTAGGGGGGGGGGGTTCCGGATCCCCCTGACCCCCCCCCCCCTAGATCCGCCTATGTATACGGCAAATGCGGTTATAATGACATAAGACTTTAGTGTTAACAAATAAATTTCATAAGATTTGAATATGATTAACAGTCCTTGATATTTTAAACAATTTAAATACAACGAATTCTAAGATATATTAAAACCTTTACATAAAGCTGTACCACAGACATAAAAATTGTGGTCTTAAACTGCAAGATATTATTAATTTAATATGAATTAGAGACTCAATAATCATTTGATTTCTGAGTAAAAGTTTGATAAAATGCCCATTTCTTTAAAAAAAGGGGTCTATTTATAACAGCACCCTTTATTGAGAGTTTTGTCAATGTTGTCTATAAAATATATGAATAATAACTGTTTTAAAGCTTAACTATGAATTTATAGGAAGTTTCTTGCAAACACAACACATTATTCTAAACATATTGTGATAAACTATTATTAAAACAAGAAATGTAATGTGGAAATCACATTAAAGCCGGATTTAAAAACTTTAACGCAAAAATTACATTAAAGGGAGATAATCCATAATAAAGGCAGGTAGAGTTGTGGTTACTTTCTTATTCAGTTCATCACATGGTATGTTATCATTGTATGAAGTTTCATAAAGATCTGACCATAAATGACCGAAATACATGGTAAAGATTTCTGTTTATTTCTGTAGACTACGGATATCTGTCCATCCTTTAATGATTCAAACAGGCCGTACTGCACAAAACTTTATTCCTCGTGACAGACGTATATGTAATTCTTGTGAAAAAAATGATATAGAGGACGAATTCCATTTCATTTGTATATGTCCGAAGTATTTATCTATCCGTAAAAAATATCTGAAAAAGTATTTTTATGTCAAACCATCAATGTATAAATTTGTTGAACTATTAGTTTCTGAAAACAAATGTATTCTTTTTAAACTATCTAAATACGTAAATGAAGCACTTATGATTAGGTCCTCTCATGTTAGCGTTTGACTTATTATCCTTAAATTCTTTTATTGAATACTGATTATTTATCTGTAATTTTCCCCTCCTTTTGTATGTTTATGTTAAAAATATGTTGACATGTCGTATGTAATTGTATATATACGTATATTGTATTTATTTGGGTGATGAGCATTGCTCAAGCCCTTTAAAAAAGTATCTGTTCTGTTCTGTTCTGTTCGGTAAAGAAAAAGCTTTAACGCAATAGTAAACGACACCGGACGCCCGACCGACCACCCACTCAACCGCCCGCCCGCCCGCCCGGGCACCCGCCCGCCCGTGTTTTGCCAAACTATTAGCCGAATTTTTCGTTGAAAAATCCGGCTAATTATAAACAACCAAAGTCTACTTCTGATTTCGATCTACTTTCACTTTGAAGTGCTATGAAAATGGTATAAACATATTCTGACTTCAACTTTCTGTTACCATTCTATGATAGAAGGGGGTGGGGAGTGAGCTCTAGTTCAGCTTCAACCAAGACCTTATATTGAGATAATAGACATTTTGTTACGGCAAAAATGAACTCAAAAGCTTGAAAATTCCAAGAAAGATAACCAAATTAACTGCAAGCCTAATAATAACATGGAAACTACTTATGTCTTTTCCACTTTAAGGTATCGCGTGAGTTTTGGCGATTGATTTCGGTATACTGTCCAGACTACGACCAACTGACTCAATCACTAAAGGATGTGTCTTTTCCATCTATAGGCCGTGCCTATAATTATATTTTGACTTTGACTAGTGAAAGGGCAAACAAAACCAAAATTCAAAGAGCAATGACACCTTTAGACGTTAAGGTTTACTGCTTAAATTCAATGGTTTTAGAAAATCAGTAAACTGAACCATAGAAATTTATATACGTTTTTTAAAAGCAGAATATTATGTGTGATAGAAAGAATATTTCTCTGAGCTGTGGATACAGCCAACACACGTTGTATCAAGAATACCGCTGAGATGAATTTATGCTTACATTTTTGATAGCTTTTTAATGGTCCGTATTCAAATATGAAGCAACTAAGCTATCATAACGCGTGCCAACTTTTTCAGCATATTTTTACGACATCAAGGGATTACGACATCGTTCCGAGTCGATTTACGTTAAAACGAATATTTTTAAAGTCAGTGAATTTACAGTTGAACAATTAACCTACAAAGGTAGAAACGAATTCGTTTATGATTAAATGATTGGAAAACCTTACTACATCAACATCATTGTGTGTCTACTATGTTTACCCACTGTTTTTGAAATAAGGAACTCAAGTTATACCAGAGTTTTTCATGTAGGTGCAATATTTCAGTAAAGTTCTTCTATTAAGACCACCGTGAATATGTCAAAATCATGCGATTTTGTGACGATTTTGAAGTCCCAAATACTTGATTTAAAAGTTTCTATTTAAACTATCGATTTTGACGGTCCCTGATAGTTGAACCTCAATGTATTATTGCAAGGCGCGAGTTGGGTCGAGGTCCGGCGTTGGACTAGTCTTCATTGGACAGCTCTGCTTTGGTTCCAATTACAGATAAACTCACTGCATTGTTCCCTTGAACAAGAAAGTTTACCATACACGCTGTGTATTTGGAAACAAGGAGATAGGTAAACACGAGATTGATTAATCTTAGTTGCAAGAACTAGTGCCACAATCGAGGTAAAATACTTAAATCTACTTAAGTACTATTTTTTTAATCAATCTTGTTAAGTAAGACAGAGATAGAATGTTTCAAGGTCAACTAAATCACGATAATATGACCATGGCATTGCAGAAATTATATAACAAATTATCACGAAAAAAATGGACCCTTTATATGGTAAAAAACTGTGGTAACTTCACTGTAATGGCGTGAGATGCCATAATTGTTGTTTGTAATTCAAGTAAAGTGATTGTTTTTTGCACACACATTGTGGTGATGATATTTCAGGAACAACGACGTGTACTAACAATTTTGCAGGAAAATAATTTGATAAAATTTCACAAAATTCGTTTTGTTTGTAAAAGAGAAAATAAAAATTGTTTTATGTTGAGTTCACAGGTATTTGCGAATAATCATTGACACAAGGTGTTAGAAACGAGGTGATACAAAACTTCAAGCCGGTGTTAATTAGTACAAGCTCAAATGAAAAACCATCGAGACCTGTTTAAGAATTGTATGAACGCAAAAAGTGATATCAGAGTTTGATGCAGTTAGAATGTCATTTAAACATGCCTTTATCCAACTTTGACACCTTTCACGATACAAGGTGAGTGTGTTGTTTTTCCTAGCATGAATGCATTAGCTGCTTTAAGACATTAACTCCACCTTAACTTGATTTTAGCCGTCTTGTTTCGTACTATGTTCATGAAATGATTACATTTCAAAAGTTATCATAAATTACGAAAGTGCATTTATTTCCAAATATTCATGGATGTTTACATACAATGCACTTCATGAATTCTTGGACAAATGAATTGGACAAATAGAGAAAAACATCATGCAAACCGCATTTTGCTGTAATATTATTATTAAAGCTTATTCATGTAACTTAGTTTGGATCATAAGTAGATAAACTAATTGATGTTGATTTTTGTACAGATGACTCTAAATGTATTTTCTTTTTTTCCTGGTCAAATTTAAATCAGTGTATCCCAGGAGTTTGTCTTAGACTAGTTATACTTAAAACATGGTGACCGATCTTAAAGACAACATCAAGTCGAACTATTTTGCTGAAGTGACTCTGATGTTATGCTATTGAAAGAGAATATGTAACATAGCATTATTTTCAAAACGTTCGAAATGAGTGAGAAAATTTATCATTTAGAAATGTCTAGGGTATAATTAAAAACTTTGAAAAACAACTGAAAGACTAAAGCTACAGTCCCATAAACATAAAAATACCCGTGAGGGCACCGTACGGGCGCCGTGCGATCAAACTCCGCAAGGACCCGTACGAACTCTTGCGTACCCGTACGGACTGTTACGTTTTAACCAGGGTCCGTGAGATGAGCCCAGGATACACGTATCAGTTTCAGAGTCAAATCATGAACAAAATAGTGGCTAAGTATGGATTAAACATGCATACCTTCCAGCTATGGCTCTGTACGGGTGTGTTGTTTTGTACCATGTGCGTACCGTCACCTTGAAACGCAAGGATTCCTACGGCCTACGGCTGTCTGCAAGTACGGGTCCGTAACAAGCCACGATTTTATGGAACTGAGGCATTATATTCAGGTCAGGCAATATTTAGTGAAAATGACGCCCATACACTTCAGTTAATAAATATCAAATTATATTGAAAATTTGTCGAAGTTAAACAGTTTTCAATAAATTATCAATAGTAACTATTTTGTAAAAAAACTGATAGAAATTGCCATATTTTAGGATACCAATATTTAAGAAAATACAAAGCGAAAAAGGTCATTGCCTTCCTTCGAGGCAAACGCAAGTTTATTCGTTAATACTATACACGTGTGATCATCATTTCAAAACAATGCTACTTTTATAGCATACCACACTGGTGAAAATCGTAAATTCAGAAGCGCTGTCTTCAATATTTCATATAGTCTTTAAAACATCATTTATTTCATGTACGTATTATAAAAAGACATAATCATATTATTTTATCTTAGACAATCTGCGAGAATACCACACCTATCTCTTTTAGAGTCGAATTCTTTCTTTGTGGTCCCGAAGTAATAACTCATTCTCTACATAACTTTCAGCGTCAACATTTCTAATGAAAGCTTTCTAATGAAAATAAAAACTGCACAAGAGACACGACTAAAATTTGCGTAGAATATTTCCGCGTGTTTCATGATTACTGTAATTATTTGCCTTTGCTGGGACAAGTGTATCTCATTAATTGGATTTGGTTAATACGCTTGTAGACAAGAACATGTATACGTCTCGCCTGAAACAATCTTGAGTGTTATGTTATACCCAGCACGAGTGTCTTTGATTTAAAATACCCTGCATGGTATTGCACTTGTTACTAATTAAATAAAGCTACAAAGTGTGCCTGAAAGTGGGTTTGCTCGTTTTCATTAGTTTATGAGGGTTTATATCACAAATGCATGCTGGGAAAAACTGTACCATGGAGTAAAACTGTGCCATTACACCTATGAAAGTTGTTTTTGCAAGCATTAATTCAATTTGTTATATTACATAGGTTTAATGGTTTACTCACTCCATTTCTCTACAATGTTGTACAAGTTAATATGTTATTAGTCCTAAAAGCATGGGCTTAATTAGACAAACAGACAATTGGTATAAGTGTGCTCCAACATATATTAGTTTTGTAAAGTAACTTGAACATTCATTCCAGATATTTTGACATTTTTGACTCTGCAACACTATATTGTTGCATTTGACCAAAAAATAACTTACTTTACTTGAGCGCCTGAAACGAAGGTGGTCATTGTTTGTCATTGGTTTGGGAACAAGTCGACTGCCTTTGGCTTTAAAACACATTTTTATGCAATATTTGTATGTGCATAAAAAATATTCAGCGATATCATTGATTCGTGTATTTCAAATGAATGGACTAATAACGAGACATCGTGGATTCGTTTACTGCAACATCGGATAAAGCATTGTATAGCGAAAATAGTTCCAACATGGCGTCTAAAGCTTTTCTAAATGAATGGCCGGGGAGTTCCGAGAGGTGGTCGAGGAGTTCCGAATGGTGGCCAAGGAGTTCCGAATAGGGGATGAAATATATAAAATAGTATAACCTTACCTGTAGCGTTTCCTCCCAAGAGCTGCCTTGTTTCGTCGATTTATCCTTGGAGAAAAGAACGTACACAAATTTTGGTGTTGGCGTAGAATTAGAAGCAGGAATATTGTTGTTTAGAACAGGTGAACTCCAAGCCATAAAAGCTCGTCGACGTTTGGTATCCGTTTGCACTGACGGTGTCTCTTTAAATACCCATGTTTCAATAGTCTGTTGTTTGTCTGTAATAGAAAATATTTTATAATTATTCAAATGTTATCTTTGTTATTGAACATAATATGATGCTCTGTCAGGCTCAGTCGGTAGCGCTTGTAGATTTGGTTCCCAGGCGGGGCATGCTTTCGTGGAGTTTGTTCGGGACCCAGAGACAAAATACGTATTAGTAGTTAAGACAATGTCTCTTTGCAAAACAGAGTAAAAAGACATGACAGAACAGAAGTGGACCATAAAAGAATAGATCAGAACAGTACATCTCCGTTTGGAACTAATCCGATTTAAAATCTTATTTCTATGAGAGCGGTCTATAGGATATTAATCTGTTGGTTTGAAACCTTACAAAACACAGTATCTCAAATTTCGACCATACTAACTTTACTTTACTATGATAGTAAGATAATTATTTTCTTCAGCAACAGTTTTTTAATTACAATGAACTAAATGTTAAGTGTTTTAAATGTGGGTATCTGAGTACGCTATGTAATATGTACACAGCTTATTACTGAGATAGATACGTTCACTTTCAGCAAGATGTATTCACGCGAAACTAATTAAAAACGTGCAGACTTCTTTGTTTTAGAATCGGCCGTGACATAAAAGCAAATTAAAAACAGTAGTACGGTAATTTGTATTACACATCTAAGCATCAGAGAAAAGAAAAGAAAGAGTATATATTTACTCTAATCTTCATCATTATTTGAGGATTAATGGATATTCATTGATCCATAGGCTTATCAGTAAACAAGTCGGGAGTAGCCACTTTTAGATCGTGTCTATTTAATGTAAAGTCTTATCATTCAATTACTGTTCTGTGTAGAGCTACATCGTTCAACTTATATATAAGTATGGTATATCATTTTGGCCATCGCAAATTTCTCATCTTCTATTTTACTTTACGGTAAACTCGCGAAGACATGATACAATTGACAATACTGCGATTATTTGACACAAAAAAGAAATTAAAACAAATACGTACAGAGTTAAACCTTATCCTACTGTACCCCTCCTGTGACCATAACGGTTTTTAAATTTTAATTTAGAATGTCCAACGTCAAAAAAAAAATGCTTCGTGTCCTCGGTTGTTCAAGACAATGAATAGTTCAATAGGTGGTTCCAGTAATCGAATTTATGATTTAAATAAAGGTTGTCCGAAAGGGCCAATAAAACAATATTGTCTTTGTAAGTTCAAGTTTGATGGTGGCCAAAGCAAACTATTTGTTTGATAAAGGCACCCGTCCAATGAAGTAGATTGTCCAATATTGTCTTTGATATTGTAAGTCTTCTAGTTTCTCAAGCAAAAAATGATTCAGTTGTCCAAACAAAAAATAAGATTGTCGCCTCGGACACCAGAAAAGCGGGTCCTTTTTGCGAACTATATCATAATGTCCCTAACGCGCTACCGTACACAAGTATACACTAAGATGAAATATAGAGTTAGTGTTAGATGGTGTCATATATCATCTTTGTTAACAACACTCTACAGATGTTACTGTACCAGTGTCTGACAGATAACATATATACAGTTATAGATAACTGAACGTGATATAAATGAACTTAGACATCAAGATTCTCTCTATGTTCTTCTGTCTTGTATTTAGTACTTGGCTCGATATTAGGTACAAAATACAGTATGTACCACTATTAGAATCGTCAAAATATATGTTCTTAATAATGGAATGGTCTTAATATGAGGACATTTAAGATCCATTAAAGGATCGTCCAACTCTATGATCTCAATAGCCGAATAATCTTAATGTATGGACATTTTCCTCCTCAAATTAAGAATTTATGGCTTGCATCCATGCTACGTTCAAAATACGTTTAGTCAAGTTACACTATTAGAATGGTCAAAATCGATTGTCTTAATAGCGTGATTGTCTTAATGTACAATTTTTGAACTTTTTTCATCAAAATAAGCATTTGGACACCATAGTATAACATGACATCATAGTTCATATGGGGCATGAACAAAACTCACAGTCATCTTTAATAATATACATGTAAGTTATTGGTCAATAGAGACTATTGTGGATTGTGTTAATGATAGTTTTGATCTACACGTATGTATATGCTCTGGCTCATGTTTTATCAAATGTGATAAAAACATGAATGTGCGATTGAAATGAAAAAGTCTAAAAAAAAAGGAATGGTACTAATGAGGTGTTGATAATATGATTTTATGTTGAACAGAAGAGTTTGTATAGCAAATATAGTGAATTCAGAGTGAAATGATACACTCCATATTTTATAATAGGGTGTTGAATACGGTTATTTTACAATACATTGTACTAATAGAAGGATTTACGATTAAAATCGGTCGCAAGATGCTTAATTTGCCCCCTTGGGACCTAAAAGTCGTCAAAAGTGCATGATTATAATTATGTTGTAAAAACTAAGGTGGTTTTTACGCTGGAATTTTACTGTATAATCAGACAAAATATACAGACAAAATCATGGCACATGAATATCATCCAGGGATAAAAAAAAACACCTCCGTGATGATAATAGTAATACATTATCTGTTGTTTTACCTTCAGTGTTTTGTTTTCCATTCATGAAAACACCTGCAATTACAAGCCTGTGGTCTACAAAAACAACATTGTGAGAATTAGGATATCGGTACCTTTTTTACTCTTATCTTCCTATCTTTATACTATATCCTTCAAAAATTAAAATATATAGTTCTATTTTATCAAATTATTATTTTATTTGTTAATGTTTTTTTCGACATCTGTAAATGAAACGTTCATAAGGTTATGAGAAAGAATTATAAAAGTGTTTACTGAATTCTGGCGTATGAATGTGGATGCATCCATTATGCTGCATAATATTATAGAAAATACCATAGATTAATCTGCATGTACGAGTTTTCTGTATAAGAAAATATGAACTGGAAACGCATGTAACAAATTCAATTTTGACACCAAGTGCATGGTTTTTACATCTTTTGAAGGACATTAAGGTAACACTAAATGTCCTATATAATAGTATATGGCCTTAAAGTTACAGACGAAAACTATTTTAAAGAGAGAGCCCTAAGTACGACAGACGAAGAAACAATCATTCTTACTTAAATTTTCGGATATCCTTGGTCATTCAATACAAATAACTTATTATAATAAATTATTAATTTAATAAATTTCGGTGTTCCGAATTTCACTTAAATTCTCATAATAAACAAGCGCAAAGGGGAGTTACACAGCGTATTGTCGTGGCCGTTTTTGTTGCATAATCATGGAAAGTACGCCAAGTCAAGATAAATAGCAACTTATCACAAAAGAGTTGTTACTTAAATTCTCATAATATACATGCGCAAAGGTGAGCTAGACAGCGTAGTGACATGGCCGTTTTTCTCGTCTAAACATGGAAAGGAAGGGCTTATTTGCAGAAATACGTTATGTCAAAGAAATCGTTACCAGTAATAAGCTCAACAGCTATCCCATAAGATTTGTTAATAAAAAATACGCTATTAATAAACAATATTTGTCGAAATATGACACATTTTCACGGTTGCGTGTTTCAAGCACAACCAATCCATAAAAATATCACATTTCATAAAGTTTGTATAACTCGCATGTGATAACCGTTTAAACATTGCTTTTTTCATTTTATTAAAAACACAAAAAGTCTAGAGATAAAAACTGTGAACTGTAATTAAAATACATAATTATGTATTCCTTACGTTGAATACCGTGATTGGTATAAAACACGAAACACCCTTTCAACTGATATCATTTCAGAGGCATTGTTTTCAAGTTATTATTGAAACCTAAGTCTTCTAGAAATGCACGCTATTTTATTATATAAAGATCGTGGCAATGACTATATGTTATGCTAACACTCCAGATGTTGTTTTCAAATTGAAGAGCTCGTAACCCGCGTTACATGACACAATAATTACCTTCCAATTGTAATTGTACTGTAATTAATAAATTTGTTTGTTTGTTTCATCAGTGTAAAAAGACACTGTTGATAAAAAGTGGTTCCAAATTAGTCTACAACTTCTTTTACTATGCTGCAACGACATGCATACTAGTTTGCTTCCTGTAAACAATGTCTAAGGTTATCCTAAAGGAGCTATTTATACTTTACGAAATACTAAGTACCCCGATTTCCATATAGTAGGAATTTTTATTTGTTCAGGACTTCAGTCCTGAACAAATATATGTAGCATAATTCAGGCCCTTTCCCACTTTGAAAATTTACCGAATCCAGAAGTAGTCCCTCAGTATATATGTATAGAGCAGATCAAAAAGATCGTCTGAGCGCATTAATACACTAGTAATCCGAACTATATCTCAAGCATAAGAATATTCGCTGCTATGTTGTGCGTCTCAGTAGGGATGATTACGTCATCTTATGTAATAGAATGGTATCAACGATTCAGTCACGACCCGTCGTTTGTGCTAGTTGTCAGTAGAGATATTTCATTGTCTTATGTGATAGAATGGTTCTATAAAGTTTAAAAAAATTGAATGCTGTCTGAATAGTGGAGTTCATTTATTTTACATACAGATGCAGTAGAATAAATGTGCATGAATGATAACTTTTAAGCTGCAGTTATTGAATTGTTTTAAGAATGACCCCTTTGACTTGTGGTGATTGTGTGAAAATAAATCAAAAGTGTGTGCCTGTTCGGTTTACTTGCTGAATGTATAGGTCAATTGTGTGAAGTATTTTGAACCGGAACGATGCTGTTCTACCTATCAAACTAATATCACTGAACTGTTCTTTGTGTACAAATGTTGGGGCCGGAAATCTAATTTCACTTTTCAAACCCGAACAAATTCAGTGCCTTCAGCGCTTTGATTTATTTTTCTTCTTTTATGTCAAATCGATAATGGAAAGGTGTATATGACCATACTGTCGTCTGCTTGCATGGTTTTCATGCTTCTTTATCGATGCAAAATCGGCTTTGCCGGGTATATTACATGGTTACAAACAAAAGAATAGTACGCTTTAAACGCAAATATGTATACTGCGGCTTACACGATCACGAACCAAGTTGTTTTTTGTTGGACTATGAAAAATGATATTGTTCGTTATTACAAACTATCGCATGACTGTAATACGTGCTATAAGACATGAAATTTTCTAGTCACAAGATATATTATTGGCTAGTATTGTTGCATAATATACATGTAGTTGATATATATAATCAAAGCGCCAATAGCGCTGTCGGACATGGGATTTTGATAGAATACAGGATTACAAAACAAATAAAAGCGATGCAAGGGAACTTTCCCTGATTTGATATACTTCAATTATATGTGTTTGGTACACAATACAAGTACCACAATATAAGACTACAATTCTCCCAGATAATTAATCTGGTTACAAATATGTATTTAACAATAGTAATATGAGAAAATCTGAGAGTTATGAACATGTATTTAAAATGAGGACGACCAGCAGATTAATTGACCGACTTATACAACCACTTTCTTCTGTGTAAACAACCGACTAACCTTGGTCAAATAATAGTTTACTTGAGCTCATGATTCCAATACATTAAGCTGACAACTTATGTTGGTGAATAGAACAAACATAATGGACGGTAAGTATTAAACGATTTTTACTTATATTTCTCTAAAACTAGGTTCCAATGTTTACAAACGTAGCCTGAGTCAACATTGACTGGTCCTCGTGGGTTTTACACTGAGCATTTTTCTTAGTTATCTATTTAAAGTTGAGGCAGTGGCCTAGTGGTAATGGCTAGGGCTGCAACGATTCGATTCGATACATCGAAACTCGATTGCAAGGGTGTCGATTCGATTTCGATTCGGGACCCGCGAGTTTCGATTCGATACTGACTTTTAAAAGTGTCTGCATAAGTTAAAACGATAAAAGCAAAGACGCGCCTATAAGTCAAAGTATACGTTGACAGTGAAACTGGGTTTCACTTTGTTACATTTCTGTTAAATTTCTATTACGATTTTATGCAGCATGAATTGAAACTCTGTTCGATATTACATTAATAATACATTTTCGCGACCTTTACATTCGTACCCAATCCATTTCGTACTTGAATAAAGCAAATATAAAAATTATCAGATTTTCGAGTTTCGTGTTATCCAATTTTAGTAACACTTTAATTTAAATAATATTATTTAGTTTTAAGCTCAAATATGTGTATAAATGCATATTTGTAGTAAATTGTATTTATAAAAGAATCGAAAAAAATCGAATCGAAAAAAAAGTATCGAATCGCATCGAATCGACTTTCCGGTGAATCGTTGCAGTACTAGTAATGGCCACGGACTTGTGATCAAATCGTCTCGAGTTCGAATCCCGGTGGCAGTAGACTTACCCCACGTTTGCTCCACTCCACCGAGGTGTAAATGAGTACTTGTTAGAGTCATACACTGTATGCTGCGGCTGCAATCTGTGCCGTATGTTTACAGTTGGTGTGTGCCTCGGTGATCGGGGAAGTTAGTGTCAAGAGTCGACTGATATGAATTTGTAGACATCAAAAACCTTGCTTTAACTTTAACTTTTAGTTACTTTACGTCTATTTCACGTTGATACAGTGGCTGACGATAAAAGCAGGTCAGAAACATAGCGCTAACTAATACCGACTTACGTGGTAATACCAGAAATCACAATAGAACAAATCAGGACATTTTCAGTTTCATTTTTTCACAAGTAACAATATGTAAAGACATATAAACACATAATTATATGCACATCTATAATATTTAATATATATATATGTATCACTAAAAGATCAGAAACTAAGGAAATTTAATAAAAAAATTTTGATTGTTTTTGGTAGAACCATTATTTTTGATATAATTATTTAATATCGTTAATGATTAAATGAAAGCAAATTTCTTGAATACATCCCATTTATAAGATTCAGCATCTGATATTCCAAAGCCTCCTAAAACCAAAGTCAATGTAATTATTTTCTAGAACATAGATTTAGGCCACTATGGTGGTACTGCAAATAGTTCCATATTAACAAAAAAGCAAAACTAAAAAGCATTTCAAAATTAAATTGTGATCAAATTTTTTATAAAACCTATGTAGTAGGCTTACAAAATGAAAATGTCTTCAAACGTTTGGTGGGCACTGTAAACAAAAAAACTCGATAGTGTTTTATACTTACTTTTTGACCTAGTTCTTCTGAATTTGCATGCTGCTTGGCACCCATCCTTCTGAAAGTAAAAGCATATGTTTGTTTGTAACATGTAAATATGTATATGTCTTGTTTCCTTTTTGGGCTTATCAGCCTAAGAAATTATAAGTAATAAACATGTAATTTTGATAGGAACGCACGAGCATACATTCACAAATGATATCGTATAGCTTGTTACAATTGACCTGTGATTTCAGTTCTGTTAGCCACAGTGAAGTAACTAAAGCATATGTAGAAACTATTCGTCAACTTTGATGTAAAATTGCCTTTTTTGAAAGGATTTTTCTTTCAAAAATTCCTTTCTATGTCAGCGCTCTGAGAAATTTGAAAAAAAACGAACCACACCTTCAACTCAATAAAAATCAATGAGTAAATGCGACCAAGAAAATAGTGCAGCAGAATAATATGTGTACCATCAAAAGTAGATAAGTTGAAAAAAGTAATTTAAATAAATACTTAAAATTATGATATTTAATCTTTTTCACATTAATCAAACATCATTCTAACTGTGCACGGAGAGAAGTTTTTTTGTATTATTTATATTATGAAATTAACGCATCATTAAGTTAGGAAAAGTCAAAATTTTTGGCACTCGGCCAAATAGAATTACACTGAAAATTAATTATTTGAGTTCTAAATATCAATATAAATCTGCATAACTTCACTATTACGGTAAAGCAGTAATGTATTCTTGTTAACATATGGCATTAGAAATTACAGTGACACAATCCTTTGTTCAGAAATATGATAACTGCACTATGTCCCAGAATAACCTAACAGGCTTGAATTAATTATTATGGTATTATTAGACATTATCATTATTTACCAAAATATAATTACATTGTATACTCAAAAAGTTAACTGGGCTGGTCCATTATAAGTTTAGTGTGGTTCTGATAACTACTTATTACGTGATTACACTATAGTCTATAGATATATGGTTATATGTTATATAGAAAGTCCATACCTTCTATGTTTTTTTTAAATTTTGGTAAATAAATGTCTTAGAAACCGCATAAATTTATTCTTCCCTTTTTGCTCGCTTCTCAAAAATCAAAATATGGAAAAAGAAATTTTTTGCTCTTTAGCTCCATTTTTTGGAACAAAATACATAGAACATGTGATCAATTTGTTGTGGCCTTAACTCCATAGCAACACATTGTATAGGTTACATCGTGGCAATCAGTCCACCTAATCACTGTTCCTGAAAAGACTCAATCTCTTGATTACTACTAGATGCAATTCAGTGACTGAATACTGTCCTATTTAAATGATTTAGAATTAGTGGTAGGAGGGAGAATGACCGTAGAAATTATTTCATGTATTTAAGTATGCCCCGCCCGTGAATCGAACCTACAACTTCTTGATCAGCAGAAAGATGTGCATGCAAAATAAAATTTATGAAACACAATTGATTATGAATGATAAATAGATGATGATGGCTATCGAAATAGTAAATATGAACTCCTAAAATCGTTCAAAATTCTTTCTACCAGTACTTTCAGTATTTTGATTATATAATAATATCATTTGAGCACAGTAACCATATTTTCAAACGTTCCCTAGGCACGAGTTCTAAGCTCACATTTTCACATTTTAAGACCTTATTAAAAGTTGACAAATTTCCATTATTGTCATGCTGTTAGAGAATTTATTCAAACATGATATAATTTCTCGTCTTAGATGACATAATTTGTTTTTAACGTTTGATTTTTACTACAAAAAACCCGTAAAAATATTAGATTTTAACAGTAACTATTATTGAAAAAAACCATCACAATTCATAGAAAAGATGACAAAAGTAATTCAATATTGTAATATTACGTAATGATGGCAATCACCGTTTTAGCTTCCAATCTTTTTTTTACTTATTGTTTGACTTTTTTTTACAAAAAGTGAATATCTAAAATTATCAAAATACATGTACCTAAATTAGTTTGTTTACATCGTATTTAAGTAAGCTTTTTATTAATTATTCATGATGTTTGTTTGAAAATTAAAAAAGTGTGGGAAAGTGCTTTAAAATGTTGAATCTAGGTCACTATGGAGACATGTTCATAGATAATGTTCTACACGTAGTTGAATGCACATGTTGCATGTACAATTAATTTATCTTGAAAGAGATGCCATACATCACAGACATACTAATTGAAGCATGAAATTAGGCTGCAGGTAAAGCGGACACCTGTCAAATGAGTTGTGGCATTAGGTACTGTATACACTGCCTCCAGGGCATAGAAGATGAAACCATTACCAAACAAACACAGGTAAAAAAGCAATTACTTAAAGCTACTCATTCACACGTTTTAGTTAAGTTTTGTCGATTCGATTAAAAAAAATTGTCACTATCTTTACTTATTTTAAAAATTATTACTAAGAAACACAAATGAGAAGAGAAAAGTATATAAATTGTGAACTATATAAAACAAAAGTAAAAAGGGGGTGTTATATACATCAAATCACCATCTTCAACAGTTGTGTGGGAATTAGAACTAAAACTGTCTCATTCAGAACACTTTCAAAATTCTTCCAAAATGTTTCTATAATTATAATGTTGCGTGTTTTAGAAATGTTAATATTTAAGACGAAATCGGTAGCCTGTTCAATTACCCTAAACGTTTCAAAACTTTCCGTAACGTTACATTCGGAACTTTTCGGCCATTCGCTGCGAATAATGCAAACTAATAAACAAATATACGATCGTTAAGACAATTAGTAATGTTTCAAAATGTATGGACTAAAAACGAAACATCACTCATTGCCTAAACGATCGTATATTTGTTTACTTTAACACCGGTAGTTTCAAAATAGCGTCTAAAAATGTCCGAGATTATTCGCAGCAAATGGCCGAGGAGTTCCGAATGTATCGTTACGGAACGTTTTGGAACGTTTAGGTTAATTGAACAGGCTACAGTAAACACTGAACAAGCAGCTTTATAAGACACGTTAGAATAAACGTTTGTTTGTTGGGTTTAACGCTGTAGCAACACATTGAATAGGTTATATCACGGCGGTAAGACATAGAAACGTTTGCTTGTTGGGTTTAACGCCGTAGCAACAAATTGTATAGGTTATATCACGGCGGTAAGACATAGAAACGTTTGCTTGTTGGGTTTAACGCCGTAGCAACAAATTGTATAGGTTATATCACGGTAGTGCTGCAACGATTCACCGGAAAGTCGATTCGATGCGATTCGATACTTTTTTTTTCGATTCGATTTTTTTCGATTCGATTCTTTTATAAATACAATTTACTACAAATATGCATTTACACACATATTTGAGCTTAAAACTAAATAATATTATTTAAATTAAAGTGTTACTAAAATTGGATAACACGAAACTCGAAAATCTGATATTTTTTTTATATTTGCTTTATTCAAGTACGAAATGGATTGGGTACGAATGTAAAGGTCGCGAAAATGTATTATTAATGTAATATCGAACAGTTTCAATTCATGCTACATAAAATCGTAATAGAAATTTAACAGAAATGTAACAAAGTGAAACCCAGTTTCACTGTCAACATATACTTTGACTTATAGGCGCGCCTTTGCTTTTATCGTTTTAACTTATGCAGACACTTTTAAAAGTCAGTATCGAATCGAAACTCGCGGGTCCCGAATCGAAATCGAATCGACACCCTTGCAATCGAGTTTCGATGTATCGAATCGAATCGTTGCAGCCCTATATCACGGCGGTAAGACATAGAAACGTTTGCTTGTTGGGTTTAACGCCATAGCAACGAATTGTATAGGTTATATCACGGCGGTAAGACATATAAACGTTTGTTTGTTGGGTTTATTATTATTATTATTATTTTTATATACCGTATTTGTATAGCGCTCTTTTCATATTGAATATATGTTCAAAAGCGCTTCACAATCATATGCATAATTAGGTTAAACGAGCTAAAATAAAAACGAAAATGATAAAGATATAAAAACATAAACTGAAAAATAATAATAATAAACTAAAATTTGTGATCAATAAAGTGCTCATAGTAGTTTAAAAACAACAACAACAACAAAACAAGTGAATTTTCAATTTTAAAAATAGTGAAAGAGAGGTAATGGATTGTTGGTAGAACGGCAGCTACGTAGTCGATGAGGAATCAGGCCAAATGCCCCGAAAATCCATGATTGCAAGGTGCAAAGTTGGATTCTTCTCCAAGGCTCCCACCCAAACATCCATCAGCATCAGCGCCGCACGTCTCCCAACCATACATTGTATAGTGATAAAGTAAAAGTGATAATAGTTATGATTAGAGTATGAGAAAAGGCAGCCACCGACCAATAGGGAATCCAGCCAGATACCTTGAAAAATCCATGATTGCAAGGTGCAAAGTCGGATTCCAATCCAAGGATCCCTCCGGAACATCCATCAGCGTCAGCGCCTAAATTGGTTAGATAAGGTTTAATCTTCAATGTAATGAGTATATAATCGGTGGAAAGGCAACCCCTAGCCAATGGGGAATCTGGCCAGATGCCCTAGAAAATCCATAATTGCAAGGTGCAAAGTCGGATTCCAATCCAAGGATCCTACCAGAACATCCATCAGCATCAGTGCCGCACGTCCCCCGACCATGCATTTTATAGTGATAAAGTAAAAGTGATAATAGTTAAGATTAGAGTATGAGAGAAGGCAGCCACCGACCAATAGGGAATCCAGCCAGATGCCTTGAAAAATCCATGATTGCAAGGTGCAAAGTCGGATTCCAATCCAAGGATCCCTCCGGAACATCCATCAGCGTCAGCGCCTAAATTGGATTAATAAGGTATTAATCCTAAAGGTAATGAGTATATAATCAGTGGAAAGGCAACCCCTAGCCAATGGGGAATCTGGCCAGATGCCCTAGAAAATCCATAATTGCAAGGTGCAAAGTCGGATTCTAATCCAAGGATCCTGCCAGAACATCCATCAGTGTCAGCGCCTAAATTGGATTGATAAGGTATTAATCCTAAAGGTAATGAGTATATAATTAGTGGAAAGGCAACCCCCAGCCAATGGGGGAAACTGGCTTGTTGCCCTGTAAAATCCATAATTGCAAGGTGCAAAGTTGGATTCGAATCCAAGGATCCCACCAGAACATCCATCATTTGGTCGCATATTATTTTGTAATACACCTAGTGCATAATTATTATTATCATTTCTTTTTTAAACTATGGTGTTATATGTTTGTAATTTGGTTATATTTTAAGATCATTCAGCCAGATAGTTTCTATTGATTAAAAGAAATTTCACTGTAGTATTATTAGACGTACTAATGAACAATTTTAAGTAGTCTAAGATTGGTTCATATTAATACTGATATATTCCAAAACCAAAGTCTTTTGTCCCAGGGTGATTGATTTAGTGACCATAGTAATTGACAAACAGGTAAGTCTTTAACTTTCTCTTAAAAGTATTCAGAGACTGAGCACACTTGACAGAGTCTGGAAGCGAATTCCACAATTTTGGCGCAGCGTGGCTGAAACTACGATTACCAAAAGTAATTGTCCTAGACCGTGGGACTGTAATAGATAATGAATTGCTAGATCGGAGGTCTCTGTTGGGTTTATAGACATGTATTAGGTCTTGGATATATATGGGACATTGGTTGCTAAGTGCTTTATATGTATATATCAAGAGCTTGTATGTGATCCGCTGACAAACAGGAAGCCAATGAAGTTCCTTGAGCACTGGTGTTATATGGTCATGACGACGGGTTCTGGTAATGATTCTTGCTGCTGTATTTTGTAGACGTTGAAGTTTATTCAGATTTGACTTTGAAGTATTTGCAAGAAGGGCATTGCAACGCCATAGCAACGAATTGTATAGTTTATATCACGGCGGTAAGACATAGATACATTCTAAAAAAAATATAGCAATGCTTTACTAAGAAATGCTAAATATTTACACAAAAAATCATAATATTGAACCATTAAACTCGATGGCCTTAAACAAGAATGAATACTCACACATATTTGTTTCTTTCGACACACTCCTTTCCATAAAGCTGGTCCATTGGATATTCTTTGACATGTATCCCAACACTGAAAATATAAATGATTCAATTACATTTTTGTTATGAAATTGTATGGGTTTTCTTGTCGAAAATGACATTTATCTTTATGCTAGTGGTTTGTGATAAATGGTTAGAAATACGGAAGCATTAGATAATTAGTAATGGGGATAGGACGTAAAAAGGTCATACAACATATCAAGACCAGCAACATTAAAACTACACAAACTTTCTTAACAGCAAAAAGCAAAGAGCGAGATGCTTTTGGATTTTTAGATTTTGTTATAAAAGAACGCCACAAAAATAACGGATACAAGAACACAGGGGATTTCCGCCTTAGAATAGACAGAGGCAAAATAATTGGGGGCCAAACTAGGTTCTGGGGTGCACCAACCTCACAGTTATCTCCAACAAATTCATCTAGGAATAAAAATTAATAAAAGTTGGTTTTTTTTTAAAAAATACTCTACCAAATGTAACTTTGTTCCTAGTAATAGCAGAGGCACCGATAATTTGGCCTGTCGAGGAACAATAAGATGGGCAACTGACCCCCACAATATGACTGATATGTTCGAAAAGCCATCAAAACCATACATACCAATACATCTGGGTAAACATATTGTATTGTATGTACATGTACATAGCTTTGTATATAAAAAGGAACCATCTGCGTACCACACACATATAGCCCTATCAACATGTATATACGACCACTTGTAATTAATACAGGTTAATATTTTAGGTTTAATTGATTTTGGAATTGGTTCAGGTAAAAAGGTATAATAAACAATTAACAGAACTCAACTTTATTAATTGGCAATCTTTTTTTTGCATAATTTTGCACGTGCAAATTCAAAATCAGCTACTTTTTGTATTTGAAAAAACAACTCGCCGAACATAATTTCGATTTTTTTTTTTTTATAATAAAAGCTTTGAAGCAAGTTTTTTTAAAAAATAAATGCACACTATGTACAAAACATAGTTCTAGCGACCCCTTAGATCTTGTCCAATGATTCAAGCTCTGCGTGTATCAAATGCAAACAGAAACCATTCTGAAATCTTTTAAAAACGTTAGTGAAAATCTTGGCTACACAATCATGTTATACAATGCGGAAATAATTTTCGTAGATGAGAAAACTTCAAGGCGATCTAAAGGTAATGTTGTAAAATGAGTGTAAAAAACCTTTAGTTATATAATGTGGATCTATCGTAGAGTTCTATGGGATTAATACACGGTATATCATCACCATCATCAAAAGCTTGTATATACCGTCGGATCTAAAGACAAAACGCTTGAAGGAAATGCTGCCAAACTATTTTATTAGCCAATATCTACTTTCCGAGTTTCTTGGCTTTTAACTGACTTCAATATAGGAATTCAAACGCCGTGAAACTATCTTTGAAATGCTTGCCAGCAATGCGTAGAACGTGTTACGGAAAAGTTAGTTAAATGTTTGACGTAGATCGATCACGAAACGAGGGTATAATAGCTTATAATGAGACCAACCTGTTGTTTAACAGTTACAGAAACTTACAGCAATGTTTATAAGATCAGAAAGGTTGAAATATTTGTGTAATATCCCTAGGGTATCAATGCTTTATCAAAATATATACACTAACTGTATTGTGAGTCTGGTAAACATCACAGTTCAGTGGAAAAAACGATGACATTATAATTATTATTAAGAGCAAAAATGTAGGTATTTATTTTATCTACAATTCATAAAGGATTAGCATTCCTCGCAAAAACGTTACACCTTCTGTATAGAATAGGGGAACTATAGAATGTGCGTGCACCAAGTATGTTTTAAGTGTAAAACATGCAATCACTATTCCCTAGTGAACAAAACGTGAGGAATGAAATTGCCAAGTATGCTAGTATTAGAACTGTAGTTTTATTAAACATATTTAATGCTAGACATAAAGAAGTCTTTATTAAGTTCAGAGAGTCTTTTTATCCAATTGTCTTACGATAAAAATCATCTTAAGACAAAAGCAGGGAACATTCATAATGTGTTGAAGAATTTGTTCTATCTATAAAAGTAGGCCATAATTCAGGGGCCTATTTTATCAAGCGTCTTAATCACATTTTAATCGTAAATCCTTCTATATTGTATTGTGAAAATATCGCATTATTTTTTATAATATCCTCCCCTGCAGAATAGTGTATACCATATAAATATCGTTACATATTAATAGATTTTTAAATATTAGGATCGCCAGTGACAAATTCAGTGAAATGATTTACGCTTATTTTTATCGTAAGAACAGTATTTGAAGTATAAACAGTGATGTGTGTACTTGATAGTTTGTTCCCTAAGGTCATGCTGACATACATTTGTTTAAGGTATGTATGATACAATTATAAACCTACATAGAGTTCAACTATTAGAGCTATAACAACCGATGGTCCTCAAAGCAATATGGTCTAAATGAAGGGACTATTTTCTCAAATTGAGCATTTGTGACTAACAAATCTTAACAGAATGATATGAATTTGCAGTGACTAAGATTATCGTAGCAGTGAAACTTAAATGAATTCATTGAATTTTTATTTAATTTCCTAAAATTGTAAAACATTTCACATTACTTTGCTACAAAAACATACCACATGTACCACAATTTGCAACAATTGGAGATATGTGTTACCCATATTGCACTCATTAAAGCATTTCCTAATGAGGTTTCTTATTTTTAAACAATTTAGAACGTAATCAATCACGTTGTTTTAAGTCAAGCGGGTGCTATTAAGTCTCCAAACAAACACAGTCATTTATTGACAGTGATGGCTTGTCATGTTGTATACCCTCAGTATATTTCCCTGACAGAATGAAAACAGCAAACAATACGGGTTCCAACTGCATGTATTAACCCACTGTCTCTTGCTTTTCCTTGGCCTACTTTACTTAGTACAATTAAGTAACATATTTATTTTTTTACCGTATAACACATGGAAGTTTTGTTGCACTCTTCATACGGGAAAAAGATTATTAACACAGTAATCTGATTGGTTTGTAAGATTCATGTTTTCAAGAGCTAACACAAACAGAAAAGCATCTTTGCTGCGGCCATTTAAAATGGTAATAATTAGATATACATGTACACTTAATAAAGTTGACATATGAAACATAAGAAAGACTTGTATAGATAATTGCTATAGCTTTTTTACTTGTAATTGATTGATTTGATTTATTCTAGAAATCCTATTTCTACGATATATATTACCCATAAACGATGTTTGTGATGGTGCCTAGGTGAAAAACTGTCGTGCAAAGCCAAAGAGGTTTCGTAGATAGCCTCTTAAGACAGACTTCCCCGTTAACAAAACTATGTTAATGGCAAAAGAAAAGCACACTGGCTTCTTATTGTACTTGTATTTTTAATGTTTTCATCATGTCAGATTCTTGAATTATATTGAAATTATTTTGTATGGGCATTTACACCTTTTTAAATCAACGGGAGATAATAACTCAATTTCATGAAAAAAAACATTATTAATTTTGCAACAGAATGGTGTATAATTTCAATCCATGCAAAAAATAAACATAATGCAATGGATGAATAATATTATGACTTTTTATCATTTATCGAAACATTTTACAAAACATATATTAATTACTACAATTATGGGAATTCTACCTCAAAATGGCGACCTAAAAATCAAACCCAAGTCACGTGATATTCCTACAAGAAATGAAACTAAATTTCGACACCGTTTTGCAAGCGTCACCGATAAGGGAAGGGTTAGAAGCTCTTCATCGCAAAACCTACAAGATTACTTCCACAAAAGGTCAGAGTGTATCTGCCTTTCTTTAAAATCAGGCTATCTATCAGCAAAAACCGGTAACCATTCACCAAAACTTTTGACTACTTCCACTTCAACGAGTATCGACTTTATCTACGTTTTGTCACTGAAATGTAAGGGATAGTGCGAGACTTCTAGCTCAATGGTACTATAAATTTCTGTTAGCAAGAGTGTGAAATCTAACTCGACTAAATTATTCATGATGTTATGGAGAAAGTTCCTTTCCGCCGATATTCCACAATCAAGTTAGTCTTCTATTAAGTTTACACATACTATGAGCATCTTAATGACAAGTTGCTGAGTCAGATGCGACAGTTTATGTTCATTTTGAATGCTGGTGTGCATACTGAAATAGGCAGCTAAAAATCTCACAGAAGTATATATTGCAAGAAACATCGGTCTGCTATGAAAACAAGAAGACTTACGTATTCAGCATTTTTGAGTTTGATATTGGGAGCAAGTGGGAAATCTATTAAAATGTTCTTAAGGTTTAAAAATTCAGTCATAATACTTGCAAAGTACAATAATGGAATCCTAATCCACTAATATTATCTGCATGACGTCTTTGTATGCCATGGTTACCATTTGCGTTTAGCCCTTTAAATAGTAACTATTTTGATATAAACAGCAACAAGAAACAACAAAACAAACTTTAGTATTACATAGTATTAAAGCAATGTGGGCAACTAGCTATGCTGAATTGATGATGCTCTCTGGCCAAGCTTGTTCATCAATGTACAAAAATTAAAAATGTAGACATTCGTTTTGTAATATTGAAGCTCAGATAAATTTAAGCTTGGATATATTTTAAAAATAAAATGACCAGAAATCCATTATGATCTTAATAACTGTATTAATTTATGCACTTGCTGTAATCAACAGCTCTGAACGAAAGCCACGATGCAGACTTAACTCTAAAGTAAAAAATGTTCGAATTCTTTAAAAATAGACCAAAGCTCTTATCCCCAAAGTAGAACATCTGTATTTATACACTTGCTGAAAGTAACAAATCTAAAACAAACCCATGATAAAGACTTAACTCTAACTTAAAAATGTTCAAATATATTCAAGTTTACGAAGTTACAAATTTTATGTATAATACATTCCATGCATAGGGTACTCAGACATCAACAACACCTTCACCAAATTGCTGGACATATAAATAGCAAATAAATAGCAAATCTGAAATATGTTTAATATTTACAGTGCAAGAAGGGGATTTAACCAAACTTATTGAAACAAAAACTTGAAGAAGAAGTGTAGAGCACGTGTATTTGATGGACAACCTGTTAGAATCAACCAAGCCCAGTTTTGATGATTATTAGAAAAACTTTTCTAAACTTTCTTGAAGTATCCACTTTTATGACACGTGTTCCATAAGTGTACAGCAAGGTAATGATTGAAATAAATGAGTACTCTAAAGATTAACAATTAAATATTGTATACTTTATTACTTATCCACTCATTCGGAGAGTTTCGGTTATTATCATTGTGACGTTTTCATGGAAATGATTAAGGAGAGAAAGATTTTTGTGGTTGTTCTTTTGAGTTATAAATTTTCTTATCGAAGTACTTAAGATCGTATTTATATACATTGATTTTTTTTCGTTGGAAAACTTCTTGTTGGCAAAACAAAACATTTAAGTTACTGTAGCATTTTCCTGTACAGTTATCGTGGTTATCTATGAAGTAGTCATTTCTTTAGACGCTTCGAGGAATAAACAGGATTGGTCTATCATTTTAATAAGTTATATGTGTTAATACAACTTTTTACACTTTAGTTTGTGGGTTAATAACAGATTTGGCACTGTTTAAATGATGTAGAGTTTCTATGTTTTTGTATGTTTTAAAGAATCGTTGGGTAATGCTACATGAATCGGTGCATTATTACATGTATGCTGTGCCTCATAGTGTATATGATATTGTACAAAGGACATAAGCGATATTACCGACGATGGGTTTAGAGATAACATTACATTGTATATAAATCTACAAGTAAATATCGAGGGTTGCCTACAAGACTGTAGTAACTCGCTCTTTGACAAAATTTACTTACTACAGTCTTGCGTGCAACCCTCGATATTCAAAAATTGATTTAAAATAAGGACATATTGCAAATACGCCGAGTAGCAATAGCATACCAATAACGTATAGTTTTGTGACAGAAGTTTGACTATGTAAATCCAAACGCAGCGTCGGCAACCACAGTACTTTCTTCCTTTGGGATAACTGACAATGATCCAAGCGCTGACTTTAATATTTTTGAATGAGTCCTCTTGATACATGTTCTCAATTTAAAAATCTAGGAATGTTTATATAACTAATGAGCTATTGATACGTTTATATGTTGAACAAAGTACTGTACCGAGAGTAGAGTGAGTCTGAATTCCATGTAATGCCTCAGCCCCATAAAATCGTGGCTTGTTGCGGACCCGTACGTGCAGACAGTCGTAGGCCGTATGAAGCCTTGCGTATAAAGGTGACGGTACGCACATGACACAAAACACAACCGTACGGAGCCGTAGCTGCAAAATATGCAATTTTAATCCATAGATTTTGTTCACGATTTGACTTTGAAACTGACACGTGTATCCACGGCTCATCTTATGGACCCTGGTATTAAACGTAAAAGTCCGTATGGGTACGCAATAGTTCGAACGAGTCCTTGCGGGGTTTGATCGCACGGCGCCCGTACGGTACCCTCACAGCTATTTTTATGTTTATGGGACTGTAGCATTAAATGATACATTTCATATTCAAATAATGTGTTGTTTAAATACATGTATATCATACATTATGTACCATTTCCTAACCAAATGACTGTTTAAAATACCTGTAGTTAATTAAACAATGCACCATGCTGATTTCATCTCTTCATATTACTCTTATTATCTTGTTTTCTCTTTAACAAATTGCATGTTATAGAAATTTGAGAAATTGTATAAATACTACAGGAACCTCAAAAAATTCTTTGACAAAATGTTGGTTTTAGGATGAATCAATTTATATTCATCCTTGAAAAATGGCAACACACTGTCATCGGATCGAGTTACAAAATCAGCATGAATAAGTTTAATAACGTATAATTCAAACCATGTTACATGAATAAGCTTTTATTATGCCTCAGTCCCATAAAATCGTGGCTTGTTACGGACCCGTATGTGCAGACAGTCGTAGGCCATGAGAAGCCTTGCGTATTAAGGTGTCGGTACGCACATGGTACAAAACAACACACCCGTACGGAGCCGTAGCTTGAAGATATGCATGTTTAATCCATACTCGGCCACGATTTTGTTCACGGTTTGACTCTGAAACTGATACGTGTATCCTAGGCTCATCTCACTGCAGACCCTGGTAAAAACGTAACAGTCCGTACGCGTACGCAAGAGTTCGTACGGGTCCTTGCGGAGCTTGGTCGAACGACGCCCGTACTGTGTCCTCACGGCTATTTTTATGTTTATGGGACTGTAACTTTATACAAGTAGTTAAAACATTTTTTACGTGCAGTATACTTGATCAGTTTTCGTCTCCGATGTTGTTGTTATTAGATTTAACGCCCTACCAACACATTGTATAGGTTATACCACGACGGTCAGTCAACTAATTTAATGTTCCTGGAAAGGCAAAATCGCCGATTCAGCCGATAATCAGTTCCTGTGACTGACAACTGCCGTACATGATTTAGTAAGAACGGTAGGATGGAAGAATGGTCGTAACAATTATTTCATGACCAAGCCCTACGAGAGTCAGTAGACTTGTGACTTATGAACTACCGACTGAGCTAACCATTCTCGTTCCCAGAGTCTAGTAGATTCTCAATTGAGAATCCTACAAGACTCTGGGAACGAGAATGGAGCTAACAGGACGGGCCAGTTTTTCTTAACATTTTATTTGTCAAAGAACTTTTTGAGGGCACTGTATGTTATATAGATCAACGATATCATTGTGACTTTAATGGTTAAATTCTCAACATTCTTGAGGTATATCATACTAGGTGAATCTTTTAACAGGTAAATCATTTTATCAAATCAATACATTTTCACGATTATTTTTAGTTGATGTACAACACAATGTACTAAGCATGTTCAGGTGAATTTACCTGCATATATCACTCCGCCTTTTTTGTTACACGAGTTCATCACTGACAATCGCACTTTCTCCGGCAATTGCTGTGATTTTTCAACGGCAACAGCACTGCTTTCTCCGACAATCAACATGCTTTTTGCGCTGCTTATTGCTGGCATCCGAACTACTTTAATCCGACAGTCTCACTGCTTTTGTCCGGCACCCGTACTGCTTTTCTCCGGCACAACACTGCTTTTCTGTAGCAATGACGTGAGCATAGACCAAACGCTTGCAAGCGCAGTCAAACCCGCCATTCCATCTATCCTTATCGCCCTTAAAAAGCCGAAACAGCATGTATCTATATTAAATTTAGAATTTTCACGAGCATGCGCATTAACCTTTAGTTACAATGTTGGTTAAATATGTTTCTACATTTGGAATACCACAAAGACCTATTACGTATATTTGCGTTGAAAAACGCCGAGAAGTTCCGAGTGGTGTTTCTAATGCATATAAAAGGTGCTTTGATATCGGACTTAATTATTAACATGGTTTAAACAAATTAATCAAATATTGAAAACCCGTAGTGCCAGCAGACGACAAATTGATGAACACGTGATGGACACATTTTTTCCTTCTCAGGAAAGTGGAATATCTCAGCAGAATGAAAACTTTCCATGTAATTAGCTCTTAATCGACGGCGACAAGTCCTGGTCTTATGACTGGATGTTTCCCGGATAATAATGGAATTTTACAACAATAAACTAAATTATGGCAGACGTTTCTATGAAATATTCAAAACATATAAATGCGCTTCGCCTTTCTAGACATTGGAATATAGGAGCGTTTAAGACCTTTTCGAGTTCAGAGAGTCATATTTTAATACATTATTCACCAATCTCGAAAACACATTAATAATTGTTAGCTCAAAAAAATGAAAACCATAAAAAAACCGTGAACCAATTTAATGAATATTTCATCCCCTTAACTATTAAGGCTAGGTCATAATTCATGACGAGTTCAACACAGTGAGTGAGAACTCATTTTTTTCCGTTTTCACATAATGCGAAATAGAGACTTCAGTAATCTCCTATTTTATAACACTCTTTGACCTGTCACCAGTTCGTCTTTTGTAAATTAAAATGACTACTTAGATAAATATCAAAGACAAAAAAAACAACGAAAAATGACCGAACATATCCAACTGCAATTATGTTTATGGAACAAAGCCGAGGACTTCCAAAAGTACAAGAATGAGAGGTCGAGTGTATTCTTCAAAACCGTAACATTGAACTCCTAAAATATTTCAAAACGGCAACAGTGAGCTCTCAAAGTCATTCAACAAAATTTTGAACTACAACATACGTAAGGCTTTCTAAAGCAAAGACTTTCTAATCCATACGGAGTAACTTTGAAATAAAAAAAACACAGTCAAATTAGCTTTGGCTTTTCTCACTTCATTTTACATGTACAATATAATAGTGGATCTAGGGCCCGTATTATCAATAGTCTTACGACCGATTTTAGTCGTAAATCTTTCTACATCATATATTTATTTCACGGCGTCTCAACGCCGTGATATTGTGGTGGGTAGATTTTGATAGCAATGGGCAAAAGTCACGTGATAAAAAATGATAAAAATCCTTTCGATTTCTACTGCCGACAAATTTATTGTTTTTAATGCAGTCATAGTACAGCCCATTTCCGTTAAAAGTTAAATAGAAAAATCATTTTGGGGGGAATCCATATAAACAATTTTTCTTGCAACAATGCAACACACGAAAAATCAGCGTTTTATATCAACACATTTCCGCAAATCCTTTCGAATCACACGAAAAGGGGTAGGTATAAATCGCGAACCAACCGGACCAGGAGACCAGTTTAGTATACGGATACAGTTTAACAAATATGCGTATCATAATGTGTGTATAGTACATATATTATTGATATTTGCCAATATTTTATTTGAAAAGATAAGACACCAATTACGAAATTATATTTTAAGAAATAACTTTGCAGACTTTAACTATTAAAAGAATCGTCGATTGCTTCATCACATATTGTTGTAAATATTATATATTTCAACTGTTAGAGCATTTATCATTTGAAAACTAATTTGATATGATTCATATATTTTAATAATATACCTTTTTTTCTTATTAGCCGACTGTATAAATAAAGAAGCGTAATCGTGTAACATTGACTCTTAATTCTTACTCTTACTGAGCTCTACTGGCGATCTTTTCTAACTATGATTAAGTGCAGCGGACCAGTTAATTTTAAGAGCATAAGAGTTACGGACCAGGGTTGAGTTCAGTAACTGCGAACGTTATAGAACGTTCCGCAACGATACATTCGGAAGTCCTCGTCCATTTGCTGCGAATAATCTCGGACATATTTGGACGCTATTTTGAAATGTCCGGCGTTAAAGTAAACAAATGTATGACAGAGGAGTTCCGAATGCATCGTTATGTAACGTACTGTAGCGTTTTGTGTAATTGAACTTGCTTCTGGTTATAGATCGAGCAGATGTAAGATTATTTTTGCAGACTTTTTTTAATTATGAAAAGTTTGGTACTATATTGACGGACTATTGACCAGACGGACCAGGTAATTTTAAGAGAGTTAAAATGACGGACATTTACACCTAGGTGAAAAGCTCGCCCGTTTTTAATTTGTTCGAATGGAGTATGTTTTCTCGAGTCCGAGTGAATTCATTATTAAGAAAAATGATTTCTATTCGAAATAGCTTGCCTTTTGTATTTAAGTGCATCTTTTCGGAATTAAAATACATGTTAAATCCTTTCGTGTATCCGGCAACAAAATTCTTCCGTAACAAGTAAAGGTATGACTACTCTCTAATACACTGGTTTGAAAGATTCACTCGCTGACTCTCTACCTCTGCTTAAATACTATGCGCAAACTGATATTTCTATTTCAAGGCAAAGACACACACATTTAGATTGCATGACTGTCTCGTGATTAAAAAATAAATGCAATAAATGCAACAAATGTTCACGCCTGTAAAATCAAAATGTCGAAATTCAAAGATGCTGGACAGTTATGCATTAGTTAGATGATTGGTTACACGGATTGGTAAGAACAGATCCGCAATGTGAGGAGCACTTGACTAAACAGAAGCGATAAGTCATGTAAATAGCTTATGTTCTGAAGAACTATGTTTTCCCTTCTGCCGATCTTTTTAAGCGTCATGCAAATATGAATTACTGGAAATAAATCCAACTAAAACCAAACATCCTGTCGGCATAAAGATGGTGTCTAGATCCAGACCATTCGCGTACTCCAAATTTGTCAAGATTCTCAATCTAACTAGTATCGTGAATCTTACTAGGCTTTTGGAACGAGATTGTTACATTTGAACAGAAAAACGTTTTATGACAAGTTACCTTTTAATTACTGAAAAACCTTAACATGACAATTCAATATAATGTTCTTTTGAGTTACCTTTAGATTATACTTAATCATTCTTTTTTGTTTGCCGTGACAATCCCTTTGCTGCATTTAGCAGCAATTTTTTACTTGTACTATCGTTAGATTTGTGATAAGAAGCTTTCCTGGACTGCAGTGCTTAGACATACAGAATTCATGGAAAACTCACAAAGCACTAAATATCTATGGTATGTGATTGTAAAGTCATAATTTAAGTGTAAAAGAGAATTTGCTAGTGTTTACGCGCTGGTTTCACAAAAGTATTGAAAGGTTTCTTTGTTAAGTATGATTTAGGGATTATTATTCATTTATTAATATATTTTTACTTGCATGAAATACTATTATGTTTATGGTTTAGAATCGAGCTTGCATAATAGTTATTGTTAAGTCTTTGAGTCAACAGGTTTATTCACTGTGCAATATCTATGAAAAAAGAGATCACCTTCTTTGAATGCCAAAGCTCAAGGCATTATCACGTCGTTTTAATTACAAATACAATTTTGTAATAAAAGTCTAGGAATATGATTTATTAATTGTTCGCATTGTAAATATGATATTCATATAAAGTTTAATGTAAGATTTGTTACACGATTATATTATATAATTTCAAAGGCTTGGCAATAAGGCAGCATCCTGAAGTCTGTCACCATAGCAATGCGTATTAAGCGTTCAATTAACCGAGTTACTCTTAAAGGAAAACAAATTTATCGTATTTGGATCAAATCCTTAGTTAAGGAAATTTATGTCAAGGCGGCAAGTTTGTCCTTTTAATTACTTTATTATTAGGTTATACAGTTCGTTCACCTACATCTTTTCATTATAATTTTACAAAAAATGCAGGATATTAATTAAAATTAAGTCCAAGAATATTATTAGATAGATAGTGTATTTTCAATACCAGTAACAGAAAATTATAGAATGAACTTTAAGTCATGCCTTAAAGGGGGGGGGGGGGGACTATGAATTAATATACACTTATTGTAAGAGTCTGGCGGTGTATTTTTAATTCAGGTATCTGAAAATTATTGGTCACATGTAGCAGGAACTTATGAATGACTTCAGAATTATGCTCAGTGGTAAATCTGATTAAAATCCGATCTAAAATTTTCCGCTCGCCTACTCGCTAATTTAGATCTAGCCGTTTTCTTACTAGGGTCACGTTCAGGTGACGTTTTCTCATTATAATACTCATGACAAAATCGGTTTTTTTTCTTCAAACTTGTTTACATCGTCTACGTCACGCAATTTGAAATGAGCCGTCCAATCCAATCGCAGAATGTGAATAATACCGCTGTCAAATTAGTTCGCAAACCTTGGTCTAAAAGTGGAAATTACGAAATCAAAATGCTACTTATAATGTTTCGTCTAGATGAAAGCTACGCATTGATTGTTCTACATAAAGGTCATCTTGACGTGACCCTCCATGCGAACCTTAGAGATCCTGTACAACAACGCTCTACAGGATATCTGTTTACGGAGATTGCTCAGTAATATGCTCGTCAATATCAACAATCGTACTAATCACGTTAAGCTCGATTGTGAAACAAGTTCTTACTACTAGAATGAATCACTTTCGAGCCCGCGCTTTCTGGTTTAAGCTAGTAGGATAAAGTTTTCTTGCTCACGGAAACAACGGGGTAGGTTTTAGATCGGAGCCGAACAAATGCGAAGATGGTTATCAAATGCTTACCAGACTAACGTCGTAACAGATGCTGAATCTAATAAATGTGATGCATTTTGTTTTCGATTAATCATCAATCATATTAAATATATTGAAAAAAAAACTTTCTACCGGATACAATCAACGAAACTAATTTTTTATTATTAAATTTTCTTTGTCTTCAAACTTTTGGTGGGCACTGTATGTTAATAGAAAGTTTACGGATGTTTTTCATACCGATTCGCGTTGCATCTCGATAAAGGTATAATTACTCACAAGTTTCTTGTTTTGAAAAATGAATTTTAATGAGCACAGTAGTCGTTAATTAAGAGCTCGTTCTAAAGAAAGGTAATTCTATGAGTAATCTCTATCCTCAAAGAGATTGCGTCATGATTCAGAACTAACCACTAAATGTTCTTCCAATGCATAAATAATAATGTTCTGTATTGTTTGTGGTTCTTTTACATGTATGAGCAATTTCATGGTTTTATAATTTCCTACCCTTGCATCATTGATTTCAACTTCCGGTCGTCAGTTAGGTTTTTTCTTTCGTAGAAATATTCGTAGCATGTACGACGAAATATCTGAACTCCGTCGACTCTTATGTCATATTATGACAAGTAAGCGCTGTTATTCTTAACTGAGAGCGATTGAAAATGTAAAACATACTTTGGGTGAACAAATAGAATATGCACTTGCTTGTATTTAAATATTACATTCAAAAGAATAGTGACCATATAAGTCACATGTTCGGTAATGAATCGTATAAAGAGTCCTTAATTGAATACATACATGTAAATCGATTGCATAAGCCAAGCTTGGGGTTTCCTAAAATATAGTATAAATTTCTAACTACATTGTTTGACAATAACAAAATAAGTATATTAGTTTGAAAAAAATGTTGTTTTTGTTTTTTTGTTTTTTTTTTTACTTGATTTAACGCCGTGTCAAAGAATTTAGGTTATTTTAGTGCGTCCAGCGCACCTAAACTAGCTTTCCTGGACCATTGTCTATAACCAGTACTCACCTACCCTTCCACAAGGCCGGAAACTTCTCCATATTATCTAATCAATGGAGGAAAATCGACATTCATGATTGTCAAATTTTCATGGAAGGGTATAACCTCCCCGGGTGGGATTCGAACCCGCACACCCTCGGGCACGAGATTCCAAATCCCGGCGCGCTACCAACTGCGCTATCACCCCGGGCTACAAAAATAAAAAATGTACAGTATGATAAAAAACTTACCGTATTACAATTTCCTATACTTTGGCATTCATCATCATTTACAACATTATTCAAAAACTGAAATAGAAAACAATAAATGTACGCTAAAGTATAAAAAAACTCAGTCATGTTTGGTAAGGCTATGCCAAATTGGAATTTTGTTAAGCGGCAACTCAAGGTTGACAAATCTAGGTACCTTTTCAGAAAAACACACAAACCGAATTTTATTTTTTGGGATTGAGGACTCTTAAACCTACGCACACGCGGACGCTTAACAAAATTCCAATTTGGCATGGCCTAAGTTCACCTATTACATAATAACTCCGAAATCAACAAATTCCGGAGGATTCTTACAAAACTTATAACACTTATGCACTCTCATTTGTGCAATTCTACTTTCGAAATGTAATATAAAATTATGTACATTGCATAGACATATTTCAGTAAAGACGTCATTAAATTAAAATGTTTTTTTTTCATAAAAGGTGTTTGAAATATTGTTCATACCAGATAAATGGATAAATGTATATTTTCCTTGCAGTCTATTAACAGTCTTGATAAGAATGCTTTAAAATTTATCACAAATTATTTTCTTTGCAGTCCATGGAATATTGATATAGGGGTTTTAACTTCATTTTTAAAGTAATAAAGTCCTTAAGTTATTAATTTATAAACTACCAATTTCAATAATTTCTCTGCATTTAATTTAAATGCCAACTCGGAAAATTATATGTCTTCAAAAAATGAGGAATTCATTTGCAAAGTTGCATTCAGTAGCAGTTTTCATTTTAAACATCTAGTGCGTATAAGTCAAGAAATTGGTTTTAACAAAACTATTCATGGCGTGTTTCGTTTAGTAAAAGAATGGATTGTAACATCATATTACACCATGTTTTACAGTTGCTCTGTCTTGTAGTTAAAACAATGGATTGTAACACCATGATACTATGCCAGCTAATTGTATTGATGAGAATCAACAAAACGTCTGTTTACCACTACTAGATCATATTATCCTAATTCCTGACAGATATAGTTTGTTTTACAACATTATTTGAGGTGAATACCCTCACTATTGTTTTGCTGAACATGTGTGCACAAATACAAGTAATTTGCATATACATACTATAAGGCATAGAAGCGCCAACAACTTTTAGTTTTTTTTAAGTTTCGTTTTGTTGATTGATCTGCTGGACACATTGATCATCTTAACGCTTGTTTAAGACACTATCATGTTTAAAGACGGCGAACAGTGACAATTTGATAACATTTGTGTATTAAGGCGGATTGACAATTTCTAATTCATATTAAAAGGTCTGGACCGAATTTGGTTTAATGAATTTAGCGATTCTCAAAATGTCAATTTGCAGGCAGACTACATAAAAAGAAAGTCAGGTACGTAACAATGTATAATTCATATTAAGGTAGATGATCCATAATAACTACATGTGTTGAAAAAAAACTGTGACACACATGCATACAAATATAATCATAAAATGCGGACATTTGGTACTCAAGTGAACCTTTGGTATTCAAGTATCATTCTTGTTCTTACAACAGTCCATAAAAGGAAATTTTACAACATTAAACCAATCATGCATCCCCTTGATGCGCACTTACGCAAAAACACTCCAAAATTTTCAAAAGGTTTCTAAATTTGTCAGACATATTTTTGAATTATTCCATTGTTTACTATACACTATAAAACATGACGATATATTTTTTTTTAATCTAGGACGAATACTTAATCTCAACAAGTTTATTGCTTGAACTTTGTATCAGTTTGACGAACAAAATGTTTCCTCATAAAACTAGATTAAACATGATTACTTCGGTTTGTGGTTTTAACGCCATTCAGACAGCTCAAAATAAAACTGTAACATTATCATTTCAAACAGATACAATGGATGAACACTTATTTGTTAGTGGCAATCAATCTATCATCGCTGATATGTTCCAGAAGGTAGGTTTTATACCATACAACAATAAACTTATATCTGTTGGACGGTGTCAATGTAAAAATAGCACGCTGTGAAATTTAGTCTTTAATATAGGTCAGTGAATGCGCGCCAAAACAGTGGAATAATGTATTGATTAATGGGTAGAGTTGTTACAGACGATAACATTACATCTGAGGTTTGTTCTTTGGTTTCTTTTTATCATTTACCAGTATTTGGTTTTATTTAATTTATAAACAACGTCCATTTAAATCCAATTAACTAGCTTTGGCGCATTTAGCAATCTGTTAGCAATCTCCAGACGAAGCCTTACAACTAAGCACTGAGAATTAGGATTCTATGAGTTTTGATACATATCAGATAATTTCTCTTGGCATACGTAAAGAATTTCACCGACCAATATACATTGTATTCTGTAACGATAAGAAAGTCAGGGTTTATACCAATACGACAGTCATTGCCAATAGTAATGGCTTATCTTTAAACACCTTTATCTACAGGATAACGATGGCCTGTCCATTAATAAATAACACTACATACTTCTGATACTTATAATAACAAAATATAACCAGACTTATTACAATGACACTCACTAAAGTATAGTCACAATTACTACAAGTTTTAGCTAATTATTGTTATAAGAGGAAAGAATAACAGGTCAGTGTTTCGACTATGTTATGAATACTGGAGCGATGTACTCAACTATGTATTCTACATAGAGACGTGTAAATTACAAACTCAGATTAGGACAATGGCCTCAAAATGCAACAAATTGAAACGAAAAAGTACTATATTTATTGACAATGTGTCTCTGTATAAGTGGAAAAGTTCAAATATGTTTTTAGTAATATCCATTACTGACAATGTATTTCCATATACGTGTAGATGGGTTCAGATGAGTAGTAATTAAGATCGTTATTGATAACCTATGCCTACTTATGCAAAACTTTAAGTACAAATAATGGATGAATCCATTATTGACAGTAGGTGCTGATTGATATGGACCTGTTTCAAATATACTTAGAAATATTTATTATAGTCAAAACATCTTCATATATATATGGAAAATTTCAAATGAATGTTATTTAAACACTCTGTAAACAATGAAAACATTCTATATAGATCATGTTGTACAAACTTTATCTTGAATAAAAAGTTACAAAAAGAAGCAAAAGGTGTGGATAAGCAACAGAGCGCCAAGCACTTTACGCTCCCCTTGCAGCTCAGTGAGTGAACGAACGAAATTTTTGAGCGACGCAAAGGAGAGTACAGCAACTTTTGAGTACGATTATTAATGAAAGTGTGGGACTACATATTAAGTTGTTATTAACCTGTTACACGGCCCCTTTGTCTACATGAATATTCTTGTAATTGTGTTTATATATGTTTGCTTATTATATTATGTTTAAACTGACTAAACTAAAACGCTTTTGTACGGCAATAATGCTTAAGTACAAAAGTAAAGTCGCTCAGGTACACCCGCCATAATGCTATGGTACAATGTGACAAAAAACCATTATGGTATTCTAGCAAATACAGTGAAAATATGGCGTACGAAAAAGAATGAACATGGTTCGATAACAAGACAGCAACTATTCGATAGAAAAACAATGGACAACGAGAGAAAAAGTGCTAAGATGGCTAGTTTAAATATAAGGGTACGAAAATAAATAACATAGAAAGGGTTGCGTTCCATGCGTCGCAGAGCCTTGAATTTAAATGCGGGTATGCTAATAGCTTCAACACTCCACCGTATATTAAAAGTGCAAAGGTACAAATATGTATACTTGTGTGTATGGTTAATGACCTGTATATTTCCGGGTATGATTGCTAGATAATACACTTTACGTCCAGATAGTAAATGAAGCAATCATATAAACATTGTAGGTTGTTAGTATCTCGAGTATCTCTTTGTACCTCTGTAGAAGCATGAAATAGGAACAATATGTAATTATACTAAACATGATAATATGCCTGGAATATTATGATGATTGTATATGTTAGACCATTTTTGTATGTAACATGTCAGTTATACTGATGAGAAGCTCTGATTAACAATAGAAACAGGGCATGCATTGTCTCTTAGGAAAACGTAGTATGGCTTAACTGCCTAGATCATTTTATAGTTTTGCTGTATTCGCATTTATGCTAAGCCTCTGTAAACTTCACAACGCCACTAAACGACGTAATTGACGCTAAATGTAGAAACACCGACGTTAAATGTCGCATTTAACGCTAAACATCGCATTTTCATGACGCCAAACGCCGCAACGCTGACGGTAAACGTCGCACAAAAATTGGCTTGCGCTAAATGTCGCAACCTTGCCGCTAAACGTTGCACTTGATAGGAACGTTTAGTATTGTTGTCTTAACAGCGGAGATTATAGTGGTTTTCAAATTGGAATAGCATTAATTTTCAATATTTAATTTTTAAGTTTACGAGATATATTTTATATTTCATAAAGCCTGGCGCAGATAATGAAGAACAGCACATTGGTTTTGGAACAACCCTTTTGGTTTATTAATCAGTTTTGTTATAATTTATAATTTCCTTCTTTTTTACATGTAGTTTGGTTTTGTCACTTTGTTGCAATTTTTGTAGCGAAGTGAAGCCTAACACTTTCCACACTAATTACCAAATACCGAGAGATTAAACAATATTGTATAGTCAGCGTTTTGTCTCCTAATGTCTTCAGAGCACAATTAAAACTCCAATTAAATAGAAGTAATTTCCTTAGGGTGACATATTAACTCTAAGACCTGTTATAAACCCCTCCCGTTTCGTGTTACATCTAGAAGGGTTGTACACATTGTTTTTCCACGGAACATAGCATGTATTTGTATGTTGTAAATTGTTGTCGGAACTGGCTGTTGTCAAATGTGTGCGCAAGATTTTTACACAATTCATTGGCTTCCATAGTAAATTATCCTGAAGGAACAACTGGAGAAAAACAATGACGTATTTGATTCTTTGACTTTAGTTACTTTACGATTTTAAAATTTGATAGCTCGAACCAAATATGTAACTTTTGCATTATCATGCTTGAAAAAACAAAACTTATAAAAAATAACATTTTGAATGAAATGAAAGTGGCTTTTTTAAATTTTTCAAGTTCTTGTTTACGAAAATGTAATGCTATTGCAAAATATAAAACTTGAAACATGTAATTAAAAATACTAAATGACTTTGCAGTATAGACACACATTACACTTGAATATATAGCGATTATATTGTACATATTATATTACTATTGTCTGGAATAGGTAAACCTAAATCTGACAATTTTTCTTTTTTGTTATATTAAGGACAGGTTCATTTTTGAGTGTGTAGAAAGATTATTTAAGTTTGATTAATAGTATTACAGGCACAATACATAATGCCGCTTATAACAAAGTAGTATGGTCAATGGCACATACATTAACCCCGCTGATTTAAATATTTGGTATTTCTTCAATAATCCCTGTACATTAATTAATACAAATATTCATTTTATAGATATCGAGTACTAATATATTATATTCAGTATTTAAATCAGCAGGGTATATGTATGCACCACTGACAGTTGAATAATATTTAACAATTATGTTTCAGATAAACTGAAACATAATAAATTCGTATTGATAAGTGCGCCTTAGGTTCCAAAAACTAGAAACTTTTCTCATTTTCGACAATTTACTCTAAACATTTTGAAATTCCAGACCCAATCTCCCGACCTTACCTATTAGAACCCATTGGTAAAAGCCCATCAAGTAATGAGTAGCTGTATATATTACCTTTAATTTTACTAAAACAATGTCAAAAATCTATGGTAAAACAGGATACAAGACCCAAGCATTTCAACCTTACCTACAAAATTCACACTTAGTAATAAATTATCACGTAATGAGCTGTACACCTTTTCACAAAATTCTTAAGAAAATAGTTATCGTATATCAATTTCATAATTTGGCAGTTAAAAGTCAAAATATAATAAAAATAACTATGATATGATATTCAAAAGGTATACACCATTCAATATAATTTAATTATATTTGGAATTGATTGGAAAAAAATGAACATATTATTAATGTTTCTTGCTTTTGACTTACGAGGAATTTTATCGTAAACTGTTTTGTAAAAAGCGCCACAGCTCTATATATTTCTTCCTTAACATTAGCCTAGTAACATAACATTTATTTACATTCTTGTTGAGGAGAGAAACAGTTTATAGCCTAGTGACATGCCCTAGTTCTTTGTTTTTGATTACACTGACGCAATAATACATTTATTTTGATTGTTATGCACACTAGAGGATGCTTAAACATTGATGAATATCATAAACTGTTCATGTACTTAAAGAAAACCTCAATATCTGTAATAGACATAATTGCGTTATAATTGAGAGAAATTATAATATTCCGGTACTAAACACTTCTTATGTACTTTCATGCCAGGTAGAAACAAAATGGAACCGCATATAAAATTATTCTTCAAGCATAAGAAAAGTAAGTGCAAACTATTCACTGTGTACTATTGAATCGGTCTGAAGTAGAATCATTCGAAATCTAAAGGAATTTGGAACGATCTTACCACAAAATATGCTCATTGTAAATCTAATGAAAAAAATCAATGCTTACCCAAAACAATTTGGAACAACCTAAGCACAAAATATTCTCAAATAAATCTAAAACAAGTTTGGACATATACATGTACTTAGCACAAAATATTCTCAATTGTAAATCTAAAACAGTTTATAACAATCTAGGCTCACTATTATATATATTCAATTAAAATCTAAAACACATTGAAAAAATTCTTGTCACGAAATTTGTTCAATGCAAATTTTAAGAAATTAAAAGCAATATAAATACTAGATATTCGCAATACAAGTATAAAAAAGTTTGGGATCATCTAAGCGTAAATCATGATCTATGACAAATCTAACGCAATTTGGGACAATCTTATTACAAAATAAATGTTGAATAAAAATCTTATTCCTTTGAAAAAATGATATCATGAACTTTTAGATAGATATACGATATACATTGAGGTGTAGACTGATATTTAGATAGCCAGCTTCGCATTTGTTCATATTACATTCAAAATATAGCTAGCTGGTTCCTATAGCGAGAAAATTATCATACTCGATCAGTACAAAAAGGAATCAGGAAGCAGACTTGAGACAGATTAGTATTCGTAAAAACCTTTCAAAATCAATCTGAAATAAACCAACCTTATTGGTTTATACGCCTGTAACATAATAATTCAAATCCCATTACATTTAAAGACATTATCGTCTTATTTTTTATACATTGTAATAACATTATTTCATAATAGTAGCTATCTAATGGATATGCTGTTTTCCTAGACAGACAACTACGCAACACAAATATCAGAGTATGTAAGGAGTGTTATGGAACACGCTAAAATTGAATAAGAAGGATGGCCACAAAATAAGTTCAGCGAGTCAATGTTTGCAGCATATTTGTATCACGCGTCGGTGTGACTTAAGTTTTTGTAAAAACAAATAGTTCAGGAAAAAAAGTTCAAATATTCTTGTACAAACGTCCTTGTATTTAGAAACGAAATCCCATGGGAATACATGTATATATCAAGACTATATTGCGTGAGGAAGTTGTAACTCGTTCATAATAGGATAAATTAAGATTAAAATAAAATGAACACGAGCAAATCCCAGTGTTTGCCATTTGACTAAACCAGAGTTCTACCTAGGACCAGAATAGAACATATCTTTAATATAGATTTGCACGACAAGCATATGCCATCGTAAAAAAAACCATACAAATACAAAATATACAACACATCTATGGTTTGGATGAATTTTAAGCGAAAACAAAACAATGCCGGATTAGGCACACACCTTCTCATACCCAGAGGTTATCAAGATACAAGAATGATGCACACATAAATGACTTGACATACATCATTATGTAATGATTGTAAAGTATGCGACAATGTATATGAGAGTGACATTTAAGCACAAATGTTGCCAATGGCCGTTTCGTTAAGTTCGAAAAACTTGGAACATCGTATATATGGACATGCTCTCAAAACTAATTTATTTTAAAAATGAAATTAAATAGAATTCTCATTCAATTAAACACATTCGTTTTACATTTTCCATGACAAAAAAAACCGCCTGAAACAGAAACCTGTTCTGTATATCTTCACAACAGGCATAAATATCGGATTTGTCCAAAATTTTGATTCCAACAATCTGCTAATTGTTAGATACTATAGTGTATTCCCTTACAGATAACAAATAGAGCATGGTTCCAAATTAATCCTCTATTATGTTACGGCGATTTACGTGAAGCTCTGGGTCTGTTCGCGAGTAACCATGCTGTGATTCTATCGTAACTTCTCATTATCTCATCCAATCTCGCGACAGACGAGAAAATAACGAGATCTGCTAGAATGTGATTAATTACTACTTTCTGTCAAGATAAATTCTCAGTTATAAATTCATTATTGGATTAATATAAAAAATGTATGTTTATGCTTTTATTAAAGTGCCTACCACTTTGAGTCGCAAAAACGCAAGTATTGACAAATTGGCATGCAGCCAGATAACAAGATGGCGGGACTATTCCTGTCTAGTAATTTGTAACACAGATTAGCACAAGCACGTGGTTTTTGGAGCCAAAACCACAATATTGCAAGTATTCATATTAAATGTTTCTGCACATTAAGTATGGAGATAATTAATTGTTGTCTGTTCAAATAAACTTGATTGTTTCATCAACATAAGAACTTGAATAAAAGGTTTCGAGTGGCACAACTAACGGTACTTTGACTACTGCATACCAGGTATAATTTACTATGCACCAATACAAAACATGAAATAATCCGAAGTAACTCTTTATTACATATTATAAAACATTGACATTGCTTATATTTAGCGAGTGAATGTTTGACATAGAGACTTTGGATAGTCATACTGCATAGAGCTAAAATCTGCCCTTATATTGTGATCTTTGAAATTTCTACATGCATATTTATAAATCTACATCTCTGTCCAGCCCACCTATCCACTGCCCATGTGGACGTAAAGATTTTTAAACCTGAGCTTGTAACCAGTACTAACGACCGAACGCACACTTTAGTCATTGGTTGATGGCTACGTTGTTTGATACACTGACAGGAAAGAGGATGGCCGTAGAAACCATTTTATGTACAAATTCTACTACGGCAAGTCAGTCCTACCCGGAAATTTTACCAAGCTGGATCGATTAATCGACAATCAGGCGTGCTAAGCTTACAAGACGGCCATGTGTTCATAGAACATTAAACAATGCTAAAGTACTGAGGTGAAATATTACGTTAAAATTCTCATTTCAATATTTGCCTTTTCTCGATTAATGTTTTATTAAAACAGTGTCTATACACGTAAAGCGATATTTAATGATATTAAATGTATTTTGTGTAATAATAAAAGTAATAACATGTACTTTTATAATTTATATACTTTGAAGAGCTTTTGTACAAACAAAGAACTGTGGTATAATGTTTATTATTGTTTTATAAAGGGAACAATTGTATAAAAATGATAATATCTGAATAATTGAATATATATTTACACAATATACATAGTGTTTAAAGTTATATAAAGGAAAATATTAACATCGTATTACAACTTTATGAATTCCTTTTTTCTGTTGATATAAAGATATTAAGTTTAAAGAACAAAATATAATCGACTGTAAAAACACCATTTAGTAATTTATCGGTCAATTTAACAACTACTGTCCGCTCAAGTCTCCTAAATAGAAATACAGTGCCTTCTGTAAATCTTTCGCCAAAATCCTGATTTTGGAACAAACTAAATCCCATTTAATAGTCACAAAAAAGAAATAAAGAGCTATCAGAGCTAATTACATATTCAGAATTACAGAACAGAACATACATTTTATTTGCTCACACCAAGATACATGGTACATGAGAACAAAACAATACATTATAGTACAAATAATTACAAAGATCACGAGACATACAGACAAAAATAGAAAAAAAATACATACATACATACACCTTCCTTACACATCCACACTTAAAACCTAGTTTATTAAGAGACTATTTCAAAGTAAATTTGCTATCGCCAAACTATAGAAGATATTAACTAGTTTATCATCGACATATTATTCAAATAAGGATATAACAATAAGTCTATAGTAATCTCATATTTCAGTAAACATTGTCATTTTTGCTCAAAATTTGTTTTTGCCCAAGAACTCTTGGAGAGCACTTTATATTAATTACACTAACAAACTTACGTACAGTAGAATAATATATACCATACCCTCCAAACTTTCCTTCACAGTACAATTTATTGAATTGCTATAAATTCCAAGTTCAAGCTTCAAAAATTATTCAATCATTGTTTATTTTATTCATTATTTTAGCATGGGAACTAAGTTTCAATTTGTACTTTTATTTTTTTTTGAGTTGCAACAAAAGTTGTCTATCAGTCTCCGAAACTATGGTCAATGTATCTCAATGAAACAATATCAAGTTTAGAGTATTCCTGTAATTTCAAAAATTCGAAAGAAAAAGGTATCAATTTCAAAAAGCAAAACTGAAAATCAATTGACAATAAACTGCTTTCACAACTTTCGAAACTCCATCTTGTTCAATGTAAACAGTAAACGTTTGAAGAGACGTTTGGAGGGTTATATAAACTAGTATCTCTTAAATAGCAGAAGATAGATCATGAAAAGAGATCATGAAAATATGCTAGTTTAATACCGTGTCTGATGAAACCTGTCTTTCAAGTCCTTGATATATCCACCATACAACTCGACATCAGTAAAAATGTAAACAAACTCATGTCTTAGAAATTCAAGAGTCCACGAAAGGTGTTTACCTTTTGACACTTGAGAAGGATGAGGAAAAGTCATGTCTTATATATTCAAGAGTCCACGAAAGGTGTTTTCCCTTTGGCACTTAAGCAGGATGTGGAAAATTCAAGTCTGAGAAATTTAAATGTCCACGAAAGGTGTCTGTCTTTTGATACTTCAATCGCGAACACGCTGGGAAAAGCTATCATCCATATGGACCCAGAATTATAGAGTTGAAGCAATGTTCCAAGTATATGGCTTGCGAAACAGGCTTCTGTTGAATTTTTAAAGATAAACCATTTAATGGACAATAGAAGTGCTGATGTGGTACTTAATGATGTTAATGAAGCGTTGAGGACTAGAGATATAATCAAAGATCGCAATCTTAGGTTGCAACATGCTCAATTGAAACTGGAACCAGTCTATGAGAGCTTAAGTAGCTGGTTCCTGTGCGCGCGAATTTTAATAAGTAAGACGTAAACTAATCCATGGTTCCTGTTTTCTTGTATATATATGAGCTGGACGCAAACAAGTCTATTGGAAACAGCCTATGAGAGCCTTGGTTGCTGGTCCCCGTTGGCTCGTTTATATATGAGTCAGACGTAAACAAATCTATTGGAACCAGCCTATGAGAACCTTGGTTGCTTGTTCCTGTTTGTTCGAATAATTTATACATGAACACTGTGAACAAAATCAATTGGGACATGGCTATGAGAGTCAGTTTCAATTGTCCAGTGGCCTTGTTACACTTCGAAATTAAACTTACTAAGTGACTGGTTTTCGTAAGCTTGCATATTTATATGACAGGGGAAAAAAGCTAGGGAAAACAAAGTAAATTCTTACATTACGGTTCAAGTATTTTTAATGAAATTTATTATTTTGTTTACTCGATAAAAGAAACGAGAGTACAAATAAATTGAACATCTTTCAACTCTTGATTTAATTAAACATTCATTTTCAACCAGCTGGCATAGATTATCCACAATAATTAAATAATTGCAAATAAATAACGATAATACAATAAGTTCAAGTTTACAATGTAGTATGTTTAATGGGTCATCCATGTTTTTGTACTTTTTAAATAAAATATTCTTTCCCTGTGTTGTCCTGTAATAATCCTCTAGATTTTATGAACGATTTTAATTAGTAAGCTTCAAGCCCACCGGCCGCATTATATCAGTAATATGGAACACGCATTTATTATGTATTACAGTGTTCGTACATTGTGCAAACACAGTGCACTTGGTGAGTGAGGTAAGAGAAGGTAAGCATACTTAAGAAGAATTTTATCAAACTTCGTTCTATCAATTCATAGACTTGGATTATGTAGAATATTTTATACCTTCTAAACATTTTGTGACTGCTTTTACAGTTGCAACAGATAGATATGATACATGGACCCTCTGTGATAAATTGCTGAAATTGACCTACGATGTATTCCATCGTAAGCTCGTTTGCGAGTCAAGTTACATTACAACTTATTCTTTGTCACATATTTATACATGCTAACTCGTTAAGGTTTTGCTCTTTCGAATGACACCAACATATTTTGCATACGCCGAAAATTAATTCATAGGGGAATTTCAAACACCACAAGCGTATGATCGTAAGCTATTTGGCTAATATACTTTCCGTGCCATATTCATTTATATACTATAAGTCATACAAAAGAAAATTCTGCTGTGCTCTAGTTGAAGGGTATAACGGTATTGACCAAATACCAGAAATCACCAAAGTGTTAAAATATATTCACCAGCGAGGGGAGCACTTCACCTACACTGCCCTCCAAAAGTTCCTTCACACATTCACAATTTACATTGTAGTAAATGGTGTTACAAAAAGTTTTAATAGCAGTTTATTGTTAATTGTTTTAGTTAGCTTTTTGAAATCAGTACTTTTTTCTTTTGAATTATGAAATAACAAAAAATCCTCAAACTCGATAATGGTTCATTGTGGTACATTGACCATAGTTTCGGAGGGTATGATGAATAAAATAAACGATAACATAATAATTCTTCAAACTTGAACTTGGAATTTGTAGCAATTTGATTAAGTTTAATGTGAAGGAACTTTTGGAGGGCAGTGTATATGGTTCCTAACACGGCAAAGATGACGACCAGATCAACAAATTTAGATGAAAAAAACAACAACAAGGTAAATGACATTTATACGTAACCAATTTTTATCAGACCTAGTGCAGTCTAAGCAGCTCGAAGTTCTCTTTCCAGCGGTAGTTCTATAATAATAATAATAATAATAATAATAATAATAATAATAATAATAATAATAATAATAATAATAATAATAATAATAATAATAATAATAATAAATAAATAATTATAATAAATGATAATAAATACTGTAACTCACCTTTTCAAGGCACATGGCCCTACATCTTGCCACAAAAATTGAACCACCTTTTTCCGTGGTGTAACATACACTAAAGAAAGTCATTAATAAGATTATCACTGTATTCATTTTGTTCTCAACCTCTGAAAACATTTTTCTGTAAAGTTGATCCAATAGTTTTAATCACAAAATTACATCCTGAGGGAATTAAATCCAAAATTAAGAATCCAACGTTCATAACTAAGATGCAAACCAGGTTTTTAATTCGTATACTCAAACACAAGTCTAATTAAACTGCGACTAACACTTAGAAAGTTGTCAACTATGCATCGTTTTATAATCCATTATCATATGGAATAGTCCGTTTGTCTTTTAGAGGTAGATCCTTGTTGTGCCTCTCAATAGTGGAATATTCCAAACAAATGCGAGACTCTGTTACGAGGCATTCGTGTCAAGCCTTCTTGCTATAAAAGCAGCACGACCATAAACGTCTGTCAAAGTGAAATAATATTGCTTTCTGCAAATTTAATACCAATGGCTGTTTTTAGTTATGTCTCAACAAGTAATGCATTTTCTACAAGACTCTCTGTTTCAGTTAATTGTCCGTATGGTAGAATCAGGCATAAAACTGCAGTCTACTAGCATAAGTATAGTAATGGCTCCAAATTTAACAGCTACTGTACCTGTATAAATTAAACAAATTAAATAAAGATTAGATTGTTCCGGGTAATAAATTTCTACACGTCTGTTTCTAGTATATTGCCTTGAATTTTACAACCTGTGGAAAATTAGACCCGCAGATAATTTAACTTGATGTCGCTCAGTAAACATACACTACTCTTTTTAATGGAGTTAAGAAAGTAGAGCATGTACCTGGAAAACCCATTTGTAACTTGAGCAAAACCTCCTTAAAATAGGGGCAACAAAAAAGATGGATGGATTTCAATGGCGCGTGAAATTATTCCATTCGTAAGACAAGAATAAAACCCACCTTACGAATCAGACTGTTTAAACTTGGAAAATATAACATAAAGTTTAGCAATCGTTGTGGAAAATTAGATTTAAAATTATTTGAAAAAAAAAACCGTGCGGAAAATATTACGTAGCTAGGCTTAGAAAGCGCTGTTAATCGGATTTCAAAAAGTTTTTCTCAGAAATTAAACTTACATAATAAAAGCATATACTTTTTCACATTTTGTATTTGAAATAAAAGGATGAATGTTGATATGTCCATTCAAGCAACTCGCTCACAGATATGTATTTTGTTTTTAAATTACCTGCCCGTTTCTGTTAAGGCGTTAAGAAAAGGTTTCTTTTTTTTAGTCAAACTGACCTATTGAATGTGAGAAATAAAAGATGAAAGTCACACAAAAATACACACTAAAATTATCTTTGCCGTTACTATCGGGTTATGATTTTATACAAAAACTCGAGCAATGATCACATATTTTGAGCAAGCTAGATGTATAGTAGTACAATGGTAGACCACGCGATATCATCTTTTACAGTTGTATGTCAATTTGCACTACAATAAGTGACCTTAGTCAGTTATTTCCCCTGGTATACTCTAAAAATAGGTAGGTCCAATTAGTTGGCTTACTCGGATTGTATCCTTATTTTTCAATGTCAATTTGCCAAATCATTTTATTTGTTTGAAATTCAAACTAAGTATTTTTAGGGTAAAGAACTATCTAAATTTCATCACTTATGTTAATATCTTTATTAACAAGAATGATATCAGATAAAAATTTTTGCTGTCCTTACATAGGAATTCAATGATAAAATCCGAGGATTCCAACTGTAAGGACCTACTTACCAATTGGATTGTCTCAGATTTTATCAGGGAAAGATAACTTACTAAAATCCCTAATTTTCATTATCAGAACACCATTTTTGTAATCCTAAATTGTTGCTACACAAATTAAAAGAGTTTTAGCAAAGTTGATACTTAAGTTGAAATCTGTGAACTATAGCTACTTTTATATTGTCTAAAAGTCACGCGGCACATAAAGTAATTTTGATCTATTTATAGTTAAGTCACGATATTATATTTTCATGACTTGTAGAGTATGAGAGAACAAGAATACTTAAATGGGAAGTAATAAGGGATACATAATCAATGGAGATTTAACTACATGTATTATCTGTTTGTTGACACAAATTGATTACAGTATCTTTAATTTATTCTAAGACATATTTATTGACTTATATCATGGGCAAGTTTAATTGTGTTAAAATGTGGAATTATAGAAATTTCACTCTGTTGGCCGATTGAAAAGATTTTATCGAGAATTTGATTACTGTTTTTTAGTGTTTCTTTTCTGCTTTGATTTTCGTTATGGTTTTATTAAAATCTAACTAAGGAAAAAATAACATTGAACATGGTTTTGAAAGCTTTTGGGTGTTAGATGCTGAATCTTAAAAAGGTGATAAACACTTAAAATATATCTTTATATTATCAAATTGATACTACTAAATACATGTATATAAGAAATAATGTTCCTGCAAAAACAATACATGTAATTGAATTTTAAGAATTTTCATATAATTGTCATTGGCTTCAAACATAGTCGGTCGGCACGAAATAAAACGCCATATAAAATATGTATACATAGGGTTGTGGACACGGAACCGTTCCCTCCGCCGCCGTCTATAGCTCTAAACATTTCATGGGCACTATATATATCAGTATTTAAATTGAAGGAAAATAAACGCATCATACTAGAGTATATAAAATACATCATTATTATATTATATAATCTCTACGATATATATACCAATATATAAATCAGTATTTATATATTTATAGACAGAAAATATTATTTATATTCTAGTGGCAACATACCACAACAGGTGGTTCTGAGTTGTTCTTTGGGGAAAGTACACTAAAACTATCTATTTAACACTAAACTTATGTAGAAAACACCAGTTGCTGTCGGTGTAGCGATTTCTAACATCTCATACCAATTACATAACTTTAACATTCCAACGTAATTTTCCAAGAATTTCACGATATAACGGTGAGTTATTTTCAAATTAGTATTTGATTCCATACCTAGCTCTGTCAGTCTTCATTTGTAATAATTTTACAATTGAAAAATTTCCAATACACAAAAAACTGCAAACCTTACGTTTCACATACTAACAGTTCACCGAATATAATACGTTTTTCTTACCTTAAAGCATACTTACTACATACGTGATCTGAACTCACTGTAATTTAATTCAAATTTACAGTTCAATTTGTCTGTAATGCCACTTTTACAAACACGGATTTTTCTTGCTAATGCGCACGTATGGCACTAATTCGTAAAATTACACGAATCCTTATACCACATTCATATATACGGAATTTTCTTACGAGCCCTAACGGATTGCCAACTTGAAGCTAATCGCAAGTTTCCGAAAGAAAGAACAGTTCGTGTATTTGTAGTTTAGCCGAGTTTGGCGGATTTTTTAACATGTATGTTTCTACGGAGTATCGTTTAACATTCGTAACAACGCTTTTTCTATCAATGTTTGAGTATTACTATTTTACTTTTTAAGGGTGTTACGTTAATCCCACGAAAACAATTGTGAAATAACATTTAATTGTCAGTTGAAAACAATGAACTGTAAATGCATTATTTGAAGAACAGTGGTTTTAATGATATGTAATCAGACACACTCCTCAGGTTACCGAGCTCATTAAAACAGCGTCTCATATGACACCGTTTACTCTTCATTAAGTGACTTGATATTAGCTGTAATTGAATTTGGATACCTGCAATTAATTCTTAATTACATAAAAGGTATGCTAAAATCAAGTCAGCAGCTGTAGAAACCGGCGCGAAACACATTAATACTTTATTCTAGATAATTTCAATCAAAAACTTATATTTTAAAACTTAGTTCCCCCACTCTTTCTCTATCCATCTTACGTTCGTTCTAATTCTGACTGAACACCTGTGCGAAGAATCTTTCAATGTCTAGGTATAATTTTCTAAAATAAAAGTGAATAAAGAATTCACTAAATGATATAGAAAGAAAAGTTTTAACTTTGTTTAAATTCTCAAATTGTTCCCAGTTGTGGTAACTTCACAGCATATTGATTACGTCTAATTGAAATGTTCAGTCTTATAAAACTATCAAAGTATAATTAAATAAACATAACCAGACTCTTATTTATATATTTTATATCCAACCATTGACATATATATGTTTTAAAATAGACATAAGATACCCTTTATACAGTAATCACTAAACATAAGTTTGTTACTTTTTATTTTTGATTACAAGTTTGCGACTGAACAGGTAAGGTATTGTCATCTAGAATTTTAAATAAGTGTACATGTATGAATAAGTTTGGGTTAATTAAAGTTTCGTCCGCTTCATAAGAATGCATTATGTATTCTCGTACCTAGAGGCTATCAGGATTCTTGATACTAACTAGATCGAAAATCTTGATAACCTCTGGGTATGAGAATGGCATAATGTGAAGATCCCGGAACGTGGGGTGAGACTCTTCATCCCTGATGGAGTGATTTCAGTACCTAAATTGAAGCATACTTAGTACAAGTTCTATTATAATTCATATAAGGATAGTCACTTATTTGCCGAATTGTTGTCATTTCGTTGTTACAAAAGATAGGTTGTCTCCAGATTGTTAATTCAGCACTAAAAAGTTGAATACTTCCTTTTGTGTTGGAGGGATTTCACTCGTCAGTTTTAGTAGTAATTTATGAATTAGATCATAAGCCAGAGTACGGTAAATTAAAAGAGACTTTTTAAATAAGTATAAACAAATTATCTATATAATTCATATATCAGCACGGGAAAGTGCGTGAGGATAGAAGAGGCGACATTGGACATTGTTCTTTACTTTATATCTTTACTTTGAAAAAGACACTCTGTTTTGAATCCATTAGTTTCAATAATCTCAATGCTTTTTACAAGAAGAAGTGCCTTTCATTATTTAATCTTAGCAATAAGAGTTTCTACGAAGCCGTTATTACCGAGTTGAATATGTATATGAAGTCTTAGTGTATTACATCAGATCCTAATGATATTACTCTCTGGTCAATTAATAAGTTGAACTTAGCAAGATGACGTTGTACTCTAAAGTGATTAATCTAGGCTTTAAGAAATTGCTTACCACTTAAGTAAAACAAACTTCGTACGTACAATAACCTTCTTATTATTCGTATATAGTACACGTAAGTTGTAGTAACCTAGTTCCATATATATTTGTATAATAAAGGTGAAATTAATTAAAAAGTAAAAACAATGATATTCTGTCATTGGTTTTAATCGACATCGTCACTAGCTTATATATATAATTCTTAAATAATCGACCACGCCCAGAACCCATCAAGGTTAAGCTTAAACAAGGTAGAAATAATAAGCCCTTCTTAAATAGTGAACTAACAAATAATTTTCTGTATTATTCAATTTTACCATTTTTATGTTATCTATTTTGAAAAATTCTATTTGGATGGCTATTTTTGCATGATTATAATTAAATTGAGAAACGGTAAACTGTTAGTTACTTCATTATGCTTAACAAAATCACTAAACTTGATATAGAAACAGGACATACGTAATAATCATTTCCTATGATTAGTAATGATAAATAATATAATATTGTTGATATTAATTAATATTTACAACTTGCACTTCTTTGACATAAAAGTTCTTTTACAATAATGATTAACAATAAACAAATTATAGCATCATATACTATCACATTAATTACGATTTTAATTAGAAATACACACATTTTATCGTATTTGTGGTTAGCAATGCTCATATGGTAGAAATGTTATAAAATTGTAAAACTTTAGCTTGTAGAATACATGTACTTCTTCTTGAAACCTTTCCAAGTTGTAATTAACTCCTGGATGTTAGAATTAATATCGCCAAGAAATTAGAATTTATAAAAAGATGTATATCGTCTTACATCAAAAGATTTTGTTCTTTGAGTGAGATTTTACTTAATATTCTAAGTTTCATCTAAAGAATGATTCAGGTAGGGATTAAAAATGATTCCTAGAAAAATATGTTAAAAGTCAGACAGTTTAAAGGATAGTCAAGAAAAACGGTTTTAAATAAATATTAATACATTAGCAAAAGTTCTTAATAATTGAAATACAGTTTAGGAAGGTAAAGTAATATAGTAAAGTTCCAGTAATATGAATATCAAATTCTATGGTCTTAATATCGGAATGGCCTTTCTACAAGTTCAAAATTTCCCAAAATCTTGAATTGATTTTTACACAGGAAAAGAACCCTTTCTCAGTACCACAAAAACCCGAACTTCTGGAAAATTGCGGAATACTTTCACCCATCTTAATATATATATTGATAGTTTATTTTCAAATCAAAAGGCCATTTGGCCCGTATTATAAAATTACAAGAATTAAACAGTATACCTAAGCATACCACTCTAATATATGGAGTTTTTCCCTGCCATTAACATTTGGTACTTACAAATCATTAAGTTCCTAAAAATATTTTTCTAATCAAGGTGTTCTATTTAGTGGAACATCACCTTATTACAAAGTAAAATATACATTACAAAATATTAATTAAAATATACAGAAAAATATAATTACAATTGTGTTGCACTAGTATATACACCGTTAACAATATATAATAAGCCACAGTTAATCTTCACTCATATGTTATTATTTATATCCAGAAAACATTTGTTAATACTATTCACATAATCCAGGGTATATAAGAACGAGTGTTTAATCCATTCACGCACAAATTCTTTTTTTATTTTTTTCTCTCTCTCCAAGTTGATGTAAATATTCAGTGTATCAAACTTGTCTACTACATGGTTTACCTTCCAATTCTGTTGTTAGAAATTTGAAACACATAGTACTATCTGTCAGAGCGTACCTCCAATCATCAATATGCCAAACTCGATTACGCATGCGCAGAAACTACATACGTTTTACGTTACCTCGCGCTTTCCAGTAAATGTCGTAAAACATCAAGATTTCAGCAGGAGTTTTTCATCTATGATTTACTATGCTCATGGTGCTTGTTTTAAGAGAAATAAATTTATTGATATAGATCTATGGGTCGCTTAATTTACAATCTAAAGTTTTTTGCGGTCAGTGATAGAGATAGGCTAAAAATATAGCAGACTTGCTTAGAAATGATTTTTACGAATCTTGCGTATTTTGTAGTAAGGTATTGAGAGTCTATTTTGGAATAAGTTATTTTAAAAAGTTAACAAATTCCACATTAACAACTACGATACAATGAACAGAGGTGTTTATTATTGCAATGATCCTGTCAATATGGGGTTCATAATAATTTTGTTGAGTAACCATGGCGGGGTATGTTCAAACTGCTTCTTAAAAACGTTTTGTTATTCAATGTCTTGTCCGTAGAACTCTTATGTGATTTTCCCAGTTCAAACAGTAAGCCACGTTGATTTGATTTCAAATATAATTTAATGTTAGAACTTGTTTTTAAATCAAACATAACTCATTTGACTCAGGTGATTAGTTATTAAGTCTATTTTAGAAAAGCAAGCATGTATGTTAGCCTTTCTTTGTTTGTCCAAACATATATATCTATCTATCGAAATTTAGCCTCTATCAATCATTAGGCACAGAATCCGCAAATAGTCCTGGCAGTATATAAATAACAATTCGAACAAATCATTTGCTATGACAAGCGCAATAATTCGATAATACAGCTTTCTAAACAAAAGATTTCAAGTCGTGTTTCTATATGCTTTTACACCCTTTATATTGAACAAAAATATTTAAGTTTATTTTTAAGAATTCAAAGGGGTCGACCAGAAGTAACCTGACATCAATAATTATTGTCAAAAACACAAAAGCAACATTTTAATATGAAATTAGTCTTTGTTTTGACTCCGAAGTTTATTTATATCGTCGGTAAAAAGTCAACACTGGATGTTGGCCAAATATGTTGTAAGTTTTTCATTCACGAAGCACGATGTAGTCTTTGTATATATAATTATATATTATGAATTTGTTTTAAGTTTATAACACAATATTATTTGAATATGAAATGTAACATATAACAAGCAATTCATTATACTCTCTCTATATATTAAAACATTATATGTTGTTTTGATTGTTTATGATAAAAGAACAGCAACCAAAAATAAAAAGGCTCAACTCTTTATAGTTCAAAATTATACCTTGTCTAACACTTTTTTTAATCAAAGAAGAACTCATATTCTCGAAGTGTCTAAAATATTTATAAATGTCACCTTTTTCCAATTTTCAGTCTATTCAATATATATGGCATATATACACTGTTGGTCGCTATTTTCGCCACCCTCTTCAGAACAAATCCTCTGCACAACACCAGCTTTCGAAGTTTCCCTTTAGCATAATCTTAATTGAATTTAACCTCTGTAGAGCAACGACCTCTAAACAACAACATACTTGAGTCTCTCCAAGTGGATGCAGTTCAAGAGAGGTTGTACTGCACTAACCAAACAAGCCTACTTCGGAACTAAATAAAAGCTTATACATTCACAGACTGGTTAGTAAATAATGAAATGCGTGAATACAATACACATAAATAAACAAAACTAAGATGAATAGCACCTGATTAATTATCAAGATTTATTTATTTTACACGTATTATACTCATACAAATGTAATACCGCATATTTTGCGAAAAGTTGGAGCTATTGGTTAATCTAAAAAATACCATAAACAAATGAACCCACAAAACCTAGATTTAATAAATATTCAGCAAAAATGAAATTTTACTTTCTAAAAAGCCTTTTCTGGACAGCTTATTGCTCTCTTTGATTATTATTTTACTCTACATGTCGACTAGTCTATCGATACACTCACAATATTGATATTCACTCTCCGCTCACGCTTTTCTCGAGCCACAACTTCCGGTTTTGAAAATTGACCACTTGTTTAAATATCGCTGTCTTTTCAAGTAAGATCTCTTACACAGAATCATTCAGCGATGTTGGAGTGTTTTGTTAGTTCTTATTTGCTAAGACTCCATGAAGAAGAAGCAGGCTATTTGGCTTGCTAAAAGGCGGTACTAGAGTAAATAATGTCGCAGAACGATTTGGGTGCTTCCTTACTTTATCATATTTCGGCAGGTATAAATGAACTTTTCATAATTTTAAACGGAAATTTATTGAGTGCCAATCCATTAGTTTTCGACCATAGGCAGCCGGTTTCAAATCAAAAGTACAATGTAGTGCCGGCAAACTAAGGTATTGACAATACATGTAACGTGTCACGAGCGGAATTAAAACACTTGTACAGATGAGGAAATTTGAATTCCTTGTCTCATCCAGATAAGTAGAGCAAGCAAAGTTAATACAAAGACTTGAGAACCAACACTCAGAACGCATTCAACAATCTGATACACAACTTGATTGTTATCTTGTTTTGAAGCAGGAAATCTAGATTACTGTATCTAGAATGATAAATAATTAGATAATGATATACATGAAGTCATTGCAGGATGTACACTAACTATATATCTGCTTGAAAAAATTATATAACATTGTAAGCCACCCACCCAGTAAGTATTGTTATGGTTGAATTATACCGGCTACTTCCCGTTGTGATACCGTCCGCTTCTGAATGTATGTTTGATATTTATATATTACATGTATGTTTCTACCGGCTTCTACCAGTTGTTTGGTTGGGTTATACCGCCCGCCTCTCAATGTATATATGGTTGATATTTATGTAAATTATGTTACTAATGATACATGTATGTTTAACTGTTAATATGAATAATAAGATTTATTAAGTACAAAGGTCTGTAACACAGAGGTCACCTCGGGAAACTGCTCGGGTGATTCCGTAATATGATTGATTTTTCTTGATTTCTGTACTCATGTTTTTCAATCTATAACGAGGGTTGCCCGCAGGATTGTAGTAAGTGCATTGCGTTAAAGAGTGAGTTACTACAGCATTGCGGGTAACCCTCGATTATCACACATTATTGTCCTCATACATTTTTAAATGTTATGGAAATAAATGAATTATCTCTCTCGTAAACTGACGACCAAAAAGGTCGCGCTGCTAGCGCCGAGATGTTCCGAATGCGGTGGTAGCCATCGTTCAGTTTAGTCATGACTGAAATACAGAAGTTGTAAAAAAGTTCAAAGTTATTCAACGGAGACATGGGAACTCAAGACCAATAAAATATTGTTTTTGTTTGAACCTCGTTTCTATATGTTTATATTTGATTTGTTTACATGTTTTTACCGTGTAAACTGTGACAAAATAAAAGATATGTTCTGTTCTGTACTTAGGAACTATATTCTACAATAATCTGGCCATAGCGAAGTAAGTGAAGAAACAACTCATGATCATAATCAAAACGTTTTTAACAAAAATGTTTAATATTTAGTATAAAATTTTGTTGGTTTGTGCAGCATAAGAATGTATCAATGACATAAAATATGAGACACGTTTGACTAGGATTTGTCTAAAACTGTTGTCAAGAAAATCTGAAAATGACTGACCTTGAACTGCAATTATGTGATAGGAACAGAGGATACACAATTGTAGGAACATATTGACGGGGGGGGGGGATTGTAACTTTAGTTGTATTTAGTCTGGATTACCTGCCCCAGATAGGAACAGAGGATAAACAATTGTAGGAACATATTGACGGGGAGGGGGGAGGGGATTGTAACTTTAGTTGTATTTAGTCTGGATTACCTGCCCCTCACCACTATCGTTATCGGGTCAGGCAAACGGGAATCATGGCGGCCTCCTCAGTTATTATACAGGTATTACGTTTTCTTAATCTTGCATGAACATTTGCTGACGATAGTTACTTTAAAAGGAGTTCGGTACTATATAGGACATTCGATTTCGATTTTTCAGGTTACACGTATATTTAGCCGTCGATTAAAAAAGCATGTCTCAAGTGAACACAATTCGGACGTGGATTCGTCTCGTGAGAATTTCGGATACTTTATTCTGCATTAAATTAATGTAACTGAACAACTAAAAAAGGTATCCACTGCAATTCTTGTACAATGATCCTTTGATTTGAGAAATGCTCATTTGAAAACATAGTTATCCAATATCTAATTCATTAAATAGGGCGCGGCCATGATCATGGTTTGTCTGACGTACTTTTACCTGCCAAAGTACGACTGGGAACCAGACAATAGGTGTATTGTACTCTTAAAATCGTTCAATTATGCCTGCCGAAAAGAAATGCTTATAGCGTCAAGAAATGCAAACATACCATTTTTACTTAACCGGTTAAGTGTACCAATCGAACTTGATGACGAGTGAATACCATGTCCATTCCTTAAAGTACACCATTATTGGTTTCTTCTACAACCAGACATGAACGGATAAGTTGAATGACAATCATTGTGTGCCCTAGGAAAAAGTTAAGGTCAATAATTTGAACCAATTAGATATTCAAGAGCTAATAAATAAGGTTATTATGTAAATACTGTGCTTTTTTTATTTTAAGTCTCTAACGTGAGTCTCGGAATAAATTCATGTAAGAACCTTTCGGCAACTTATCTTATTTTCCAACTTTCCAATCATTTTATAAATAGAATGTCAATTTCATCTAAGACGTTATCAAACTTCATTTTTCTGATCTCAGATTTTGTCTATTACAATTTAACGAAGTAATTATCTTCTTTCCACACTCAAAAGAAAACTTCTTCAAAAGTCTGTAAGGAACGGGAATGGTCGAGTGTGTGCGTCATTGCACTGGTAATTATTGCAAGCCACGCGTTGAATCAAATCACACTAGAAACGAACCTCGCTGTTTCTTTGCACAAGAAACTTTATATTACTAGCTAAATACTGAAGACTAGGAAGCGGACTGGAGAGTGATTTAACTACATTGTACAAAACTGAAAGTATTTAAAAATCAAACAACCATTCCTTTTCACAATGTTCAATGCCGTTTCGGATTAAAACATGCGGTAGACTTTATTTCTATTTAAATTGTAAGAACTTGCGCTTAAAAACTAGCAGTTTTTATAAGATACTAAACTCTACGGAAGTTAAATAGCCGACACACGACCTTTGTTCTGTTAGCTCATCATCAAACACACTATCTGCGCACTTTGTGTGCACCTTTATGTATATTCTGGTAGATAAAAATCAAGTATGAAACATTGAAGCTGTAACATTCATGTATATAAAGTAAGTACGAGACCCCTGCTGATTTAAATCTCCTCAAATATCAGACCCTTATCATTACTGACCTACTTTTTATCATAATTATTTCTTTGGGTTCGAGAGAAGTCTTGTGCCTCAATTTTATACCACATGTAAGATTACTATCAATTTTGTTATCAGAACTTTAGTTCTATAAAATCTCTCGCTAACAGTGGGTTGTAAGCTTCAGTACAACACTTAACAAATACAGTACCCACCAAAAGTTTGGAGACAAAAGAAATTCACTTCAATTCTTGAATTTTGATGATTTGTTTAGTAGAATTATTACTTTTGGTATACATGTATATTTTAGTACGGTTTGTGATAAAACGAAAACAAATTTCACGAATGAAACACAGTTATAAGGTTCAGCATCTGACACCATAAAGCCTCCTTAGCCATGTTAAGTGTAATTATTTTCCATAATATAACTTGCATGCCATTTTCATATAATCAGTTATTATTATAATGATTACCAAAAAAAATGAAGCAGAACAAAAGAGCAAATCAAAACCAACAGTTATTAATTTTTAAATAAAAGCTACTCAGTAAGCCTACAATGTGACAATGTCTCCAAACTTTTGGTTGGTTCTGTATATACCAAGAGTGTTGCTAGGTGAATGAGTGGTCGTATAAAAAAGATACAGAAGTATAAGATATGAATTTTCATAAAATACTAATTTCTTTAAGTTTGAAACTTTTTACAACTCGAAGAATTATATTGGTAAGGTTAAATGCACTTTATTTTATTGGCAACAACACAAAACAGTACTATTGGTTTACGAATAGTATTACAAATAAATATACATGCATACATCACGGTTATTAATCACATGAACAAAAATATGAAGATGTGAAGATATATAAGATAGTGGGTCCATTTACAAGAGCCCTTTACTTAATTTGCACACGTAATAAGATCATCCATACTGGAAGTAATTTGATTTATGCAACATAGTTAGAATCATGTTTGGATAAACTAATTAACATTAAATTTTGACTTTTATTTTTGTCATGGGTAAATGTGAACTGGTCTATCCTAAATACATGATATTATTTATTGTCCAAGAAATTTTAAAGGGCACCGTATGAACCTGGAAGTAAACATTAAAATGTTCCAAGGAACTTTATTACAGAATAATAGTGTATTTAGTACATTAGCACGGATTAACCGTTTTCTTTGTGACTTGGCTTTTATACAATCCCAATTTCAGACGCATTAGCTTCAATGAATTCATTAATAGAGGAAAAATGTACTAACATGCGATAAACGCAGACAGCTAGCTATATACACCTGTTTTAAGTTGCATGTTCTGTTGTACGCGTGCATGTTAATCGTTTAACTTCATTTATGTTCTACAACCCATGCAAATATAATTATTTGTTATTCATAATAATAAAGTTTTAACAATTATTATAGAGCGTTAAACTTTCTATAGGCGAACCATTGTTATCAGTGTATGCCATTATAAAGTGTACAGAAATGCATAATACAGGTGAAATCTGAAAACGTACAGCTCATTTGATATGTAACAATGCAACTAAAATCATGACCGATCCCATTAAAAACAATTTATTTAATTTTTATTTTTTTTTGGGGGGGGGGGGGTAACGCATTTTACCAATTATTAGCTTAGTTTGTTTAAACATAGTGTATAGATATATTATCATATACAATTTACAATGTACATTATTATGCAATATTTACAATAAATGTTGAATGTCTTTAAAATAGTTGTATTACAAGACATCGTCTTTGAGAGTATTGTGGTAAATTGGTGGAATACAGAATACACAAAATATTACAGAATACACAAAACAGTCAACAACTTTACATATAAAATTTCGTATACAATCGCCAATTTTTGAGACATCAATCTAAGATTTTCAGAACTTTATTCTAAGACCTTGAGGATATCAAAAATGTAAAAATCTGAAAAATCGATTTTTGAGCCACTAGCCCCAAAATCACATTCCTTCTCGCACCCAAGATCCCTGATTCGACAGTCAGATGCACTTCCGACTTAACTAATTAAGTTGGTATCATATATTTAAACAGATTATTCAATTCTATAAAAGTGAATATCATAGGCGGATCCAGCGAGGGGGCCAGGGGGGGGGGGGGTCCGCCCCCCCCCTAGAATTTGGAAAATGTACCTGTCCGTTAGTGTATTTCTTGCCTGTAAGTCATTTTAAGTAGCATGAAGAAATTTTTCTCGGTGCTTAACATAGATTTTATGATTATGTAGTTTTTATTATCAATAAGTAGCATTTTTTTTCCTGCAAAATGTGTATAATGTGGTTGTGGTTCGAGGTTCGGAACCCCCTAGAAAAGTTCGGACCCCCTAGAAAAAAATCTGGATCCGCCCCTAAATATTATGTATTCTTGTTATTTGACGAGTCAATCTAACAAAAAAAACGAGTCTAACTTTTATAAACGTGGATATAAAGAAATGATTTTTTTCAGACAGCCTATATTATTTTTTATATAAAACAATAGTAATAACCCCTTTTGAGCCACTCGCACGAAATAATTAAATATGTGTTTCATAAGAATGTGTCACTTTGAAACATTACCACAATATCGGGAACATAGCTGTTTACCCCATAAAAAAGGACGATTCCAAAATTAAAAGTACAAATACATGAATGTTTAGCTGTGAACGTAATAGATAATGACTACCAGTAAGATTACGTCATTGTTTCAATGATAAATTATGTTAAGATGTTTCTGGCAATAAGAATCTAAAATTCAAACCACATCCGTGTTGTATGAACGTTTTGTGGTAGACACTTCGCATGTAAAGCAATGAAGATGTAATCAAATCATTATCAGTCACATAATTATTCATTACCTGAAATAATTAATTTAGATTTTCAGTTTAATAATTTGGTAGATGCTTCATTCTACCACATGTGGGATCATTTCACTCTCAATAACATATGATGGAAGTTCTAAACACGGTAAGTGTGCCACTCAGTGAAAGACAATGCAGCGGATTGCAACAGATGAAGTTCTTGCATTAGTCAATGTGGTTAATACATATTAGCAAAGAAAGCACTATGTCTTGGAAAAGAGAAATGGTTAATGCAGTCAGACAAATAAAAATGCCATGACTTAGAAAACTAACTGCTTATTACATATATGTAACATTTGTGTTTAATAGTCAATGACGCATGCATAAACCCCATTGATTTAAATACTTGATATTTGTTGGATATTCCCTGTACAGATATTTATGCTATAGGTCGGATCGTGAGTACAGAAATACCGTATGGAGTATTTAAATCAGCGGGGTTTATGTATGCACCATTGACTGTTGAATCAATTTTAACAAAACACCTTGGCATAGTTAGAACTGGGGCTCTGAAAAGAGAACATCGCTATGAAGATTAAGACTAAGGACCACCCGAATAGTTTACTATCAGGCTAGAGGTATTAGCTTTAAAACATCTGATAGAAGTATTGTCAAACATTCCTGATAATTATATTTAAGGCAATCTTATCACGTATAACTCAATGAAAACTGTTAATGTATGATCAGTTTCTGACGTCAGCAAGGCTTATCCTAATATCTTTGTTTACATATTATCTACAGTGTTATGGTGTTTCTGATATGTTCTGTGCAACAGGGAACATGCGTTTGTCAGAATATTGCCAATAACGTGGATCAAAGCTATTATTAAGCTATTCCAGCATGTCATTTGACCTTTTAGATTTCTCGCCATGCTCTTCGACTATTTAGCTATTCCGTCATACTCAGCGACTCTGTAGCTATCCCGTCATATCATTCGATTATTCGCTAAGTCGTCATGTTATTTTACTATTTAGCTATCCCGTCAGCCAACATTGTTTTGTGAGATATCCCATCATACTTTATTGTCTGTTTAGCTATCACGTCATGCAAGGATGTCTGTTTAGCTATCACATCATGCAATGTTGCCTGTTTATCTATCCCATCATGCAATGTTGTCTGTTTAGCTATCCCATCATGCAATGTTGCCTGTTTATCTATCCCATCATGCAATGTTGTCTGTTTAGCTATCCCATCATGCAATGTTGTCTGTTTAGCTATCCCATCATGCAATGTTGTCTGTTTAGCTATCCCATAATGCTATGTTGTCTGTTTAGCTTTCCCATAATGCAATGTTGCCTGTTTAGCTATCCCATAATGCAGTGTTGTCTGTTACGCTATCACATATGCATTCTTGCTTGTTTATCTATCACATCATGCAGTGTTGCCTGTTATGCTATCACATCATGCATTGTCGTCTGTTTATCTATCCCATAATGCAGTGTTGTCTGTTAAGCTATCACATCATGCAGTGTCGTCTGTTTATCTATCCCATCATGCAATGTTGTCTGTTAAGCTATCACATCATGCAGTGTCGTCTGTTTATCTATCCCATAATGCAGTGTTGTCTGTTAAGCTATCACATCATGCAGTGTCGTCTGTTTATCTATCCCATAATGCAGTGTTGTCTGTTAAGCTATCACATCATCCAGTGTCGTCTGTTTATCTATCCCATAATGCAGTGTTGTCTGTTAAGCTATCACATCATACAGTGTTGTCTGTTAAGCTATCACAGCATGCAGTGTTGTCTGTTAAGCTATCCTATCATGCAGTGTTGTCTGTTAAGCTATCCTATCATGTAGTGTTCTCTGTTTAGCTATCCCATCATGCAGTGTTGTCTGTTAAGCTATCCTATCATGAAGTGTTCTCTGTTTAGCTATCCCATCATGCAGTTTTCTCTGTTTAGCTATCCCATCATGCAATGTTGTCTATCGACGTATTCCGTATGCAACATTGTCTGGTTGTATTTACATATTGCGTTTTTAGATAACTTTACCTTTTTTCAGCGCTAATGTCGTAGGTGTTTGTTTATTTATCCAACATTTTATAGGAGCGGTGATATTACGTAATACCTTTGAGAGATGCCACAAATAAATAAACAATTTCTGTCAATTTATCCACGAGTTTCTGTATAAATTTTGATTATTGCTTTTAAGTGCTTCGAGGTAAAAGGTTTTCGTCTATAAAGGACTAAAATATTCGTATTGTATTACACCAGTATTCGCGAAGGTATAAAAATATGTTATATATTTTTGACTGTTCTGGGAAATGTAATGTATGTTTGAGTAGCACATAAATCGTTCGAACGTTCTATCTCATCTTAAGTGTGATCAAGAAGTGCTTAAACCTGAGACCCGCCCGGCTAGCTCAGTCGGTAGCAAGCAAGTCTACTGATCGAAGGGTCGTGGTTTCGATTCCAAGGCGGGGCATTCTTTCGTAGAGTTGGACATGAAATAGTTTCTAAGACCATTCTCCCTTCTTTCCACAGTTCTTAATCATGTAGGGCATTTGTCGGTGACTGATGGAAGTATACGTCTAGTTTTCTGTATCAGCTAAATCCATTCTTCCATATTGAGTAGGTTGTCTGATCGCCGTTAAATGATTCGTACAATGTATCTTTACGGTGCTAAACCCAAACAAAAAAGTATTAAATCTGACTTTTCACAATGGTTATAATTTCAGCATAAACAATATAGTTACTACGAGTACTAAATACTAGGAAACCCTCTGTTCCTGTTCTCAAAGACAATCTGGATTTCAATAAACCAGTTTTCTCTTGCTGAAAATGATAAACATCTGCCTTTATATTAAGCGTTTTAAAGACTTTTCCAAGAATAAATATTATGGCGGTTAATTTAGTTTGACACCTGGCTTAATGTTGATTGAACTATCAATTTTGGAGGGTCAATTTTAAAGTACTTGTTGAAAGCTGTTGATAAACTAAAGTAAAACGATATTTTACCTGGTAAAACAAACATGTGACACCTGACTGTAGTGTATCTATTAGGCTCAGGTGAGGGACATTCTGCAACATTGACCACACGCATACACTATCATCATAATCATCATCATTCACTGTTATCATCATCACCATCAATATCATCATCCACTTCCACCACCACCACCATCATACACTATCATCATAATCATCATCATTCACTGTTATCATCATCACCATCAATATCATCATCCACTTCTACCACCACCATCAACATCCACTATCATTATAATCATCATCATCATTCACTGTTATCATCATCACCATCAATATCATCATCTACTTCCACCACCACCACTATCATCCACTATCATTATAATCATCATCATCATCCAATACCATAACTTAAAATCACTTATCATTTCCAATTATCATAATCATAATCAGCATCAACAACATTCATCATCACTTTCAACTCAATAAAAATTATCATCTTCAACATCATCATTTATCATAATCATCATCATCATCATCATCATTTGCCTAATCAGGTACATTTCATGGAAGTTTGATGCATGCAAAATTATGTTCAGTACATCTTTTGGTATTAAAACTTAGTCCGTCAATAGTTCGTTTCCGCTATTAGAATAACTCTATACATTGTAGGAGCAGTGGTCCAGTGGTAGGACGCGCGCTTAGAGATCGGAAGGTCTCGGGTTCGATCCCCACTAAGGGCACTGCTAATTTCCTTAAGCAAGAAATTTACCTACAATTGTTCCACTCGACCCAGGTGAAAATGGGTACTGTGAGGGATCGCCTGCCTGAGGGTGATTTCAATGATAAGGAGTTATTGTACAAGATTGTAAAGTCGGCTGAATATGTATTTGAAAGCAGACTTTAAACCGCTCTTTTAACTTGTAGTACCATAATAAAGTTGAAAGGTCTTAAACCTGAATGTTTGCAATTATCGGAAATCACAACAGTGCCTTTAAACTATAGTGCGTACAAAAAAACAAAACGTGTTTTGGTAAACACTAAAAATGAGACAATTCATTTCAGGGGTAGGCAGTAATGAAAATAAAATTTGTGTCATTCATTTTAACAAAATTAGCATGCTTGATAAACCACCACATCTTGGTAAATCATGCTTGTTATGGTAGAACGCTTTCCATTACATCAACAACTAAGACACAAGTAAAACATATCACAATTGTTTATTTTAAAGTCATCCTGCGCATCCCTCGTCGTGGGTTAGTTCATTGTATTGTTACTGTAAACAGTGGTTTTTTTTTGTTCGAACTATAGCTTGATATGAAAGAAAGATTTATGGACTAGCGCAATAGATACATATTTACATTTTAAAATAGCGAACAATTAAATATGAACATGAGAACAGAACAAAAGCGACTTGGGCATTTAGACGTTTACTTATTTAGTTACAATTACAATTGGGCATATCAAACCTTGGAAAATTTGGTTCCAAATCTGAAGAATTCATTTTCAAACGTAATCAGACAATGGTTTTCATTCTAGTTTCAATCTTGGCACTCATGTTAATTTTCAGTCTGTGTAATAGTCGTATAGGAGTACAAGAACTCTTTGATTACTTGTTAAACATCGTAAACAGACAAGACCGGACATTGATGTCTTAATAACTCAATGAATCTAAACTTTAAAACACCGAAATAACAGGCTCGTTTTATTGAAGATAAACGATTTCCGTTGCCTAGGCAATATAATTCTAGTTTGTGATATAACACAGTTTTAAATTACCTGTTAATATCAACATTTGACCCTTTGAAATTCTTCACGGAAATTATGTATCTTCCGCGCGCCATGATATGTTTCTCTAACCCCGGAAATAAGGAGCGGGAGGGATATAGCGCCAGATTTGTTAATCGCTCCGCGGACATGACGGTTAATGTTACATTTTGTTTAACCAATTGGTAACTGATATTCTAAAGGCTTAATGCCAGGAGGTGCAACAAGTAACAGTTTTTGTGATTACTTGTCAGTTTGTTTATCTATTGTTACTTCAAAACATTCTAAGTGATGCCAAACTACTTTCTGCACATGGTATATAATACAGACTTAATCAGGAATGATAATCGGCAGCTCTGATGGTATGTGGACGTTTTGTCTGTCATTTAACAAGACGTAGGGTTTTTTTACATCCAGGAGCTATCATAACATCGTTACTTGTAAAGACTACATCAATGTTATGGAGAGATGTTAAATATAAAGAAATTCAATATACTCAGAACAATAAAATATATTATGTACTAGTTCAGTCTCATTAAAATTATTCCATATATACCCTCCAACTATTGTAGTGGTGATGTAGTTACGTATAATATAGTCTGTTATAATAGCGGAAATCTTGTGGAGCAGTCTGAAGAAGTCTGTTTTATATGAGATGTGTATAAATTGATTTTGATTAATTTTTTGTTAATATAATAAGGACAGTGTTTCGCTCATTTTATCATTGTTGAAACGCGTACATAGATTTACCGATGCTGACAAATAAAACGGAAACTGTATGATATATTATGCTCTGTTCTGTATCGAGAATTCATATTAAATATAATTTCAGTAATACTATTATAACTATTACACTTAAATACGATCTACCTTAGTTTCAATTGCTGTAAAATATACTTTTACTAAGTCCTGTTATCGATCAGCAAGATTTGAATTGACCAAAGCAACAAGCTTATAAACCATACTTGGATAAGCTAAGAGACTTTGTCCTGTAAGTTACATACTAAACAATGTCAGGGGCGGTTCCAGGATTTTTTTCCGGGGGGGGGGGTCCTAACTTTTCTGGGGGGGTCCAAGCTTTTCTAGGGGGGGGGTCCGCACCTCGAACCACAACCACATTATACACATTTTGCAGAAAAAATGCAACATATTGATAATAAAAACTATATAACCATTAAATTTATGTTAAGCACTGAGAAAAATTCCTTCATTCTACTTAAAAATGACTTACTGACAAGAAATACACTAATGGACAGGTACATTTTCCAAATTCTAGGGGGGTCCGGACCCCCCTAACCCCCGGCTGGATCCGCCGATGAATGTGACCAGTGATTCAGTTAAATGCTCAATTTGGCCTTACGCCGCCAGCTTTCTTTGATCCATATCTTGTTCACTTTCCGTAGTTTTACTTATTTATTTCGAGCAAAACACGATACACATGTACTCTTTTGAGGAACACAAACTAATTAAACCCAACCCAGTTTATAACAAATAAAACGAAACAAAGGAGCGGGCACAACCGAGCGGTTACGACAATGGAATGGTAATCATTGGATAACCAACTCCGCTTTGGTTCGAATCCCATTCAAACTCTACCCCGTTGTTTCCTTAAGCAAGAAACTTAATCCAACAAACTCAGTACTGGGGGACCAGGAAGCGGACTTGAAAGTGAAAACTGTTAATTTGTTTCACAATTAAGCTGAAATAAATTACTTGTAGTATACCACAACAAATAAAAATAAAAATCTCAGACTTGCTTACAAGAGGAAAGTCCATTATTAAGGCCAGGTTAAATTTCTGTAACTATCTAAACAATCGTTTTAGCTGATCGCAGCATTGAGGCACATATAATTACATAATTCATTGCCAACAAGCGGCACAAACAAGTAATGTACCAACATCAGATGTTGCGATAACTGAGCGTTTATGACCAGAATGGTGTGCGTTTGTTAAAGTATTATTTCTCTAAATGACATTTAATGCTTCCAACGTGTTACACACTGCAGACAATGTCAGTTGCTGTCTGAACTATTTTATAATAAATACTAACAACTTGTCAAACAATGTTTTGAATATAGTTAGGATGCGATAAGCAGATGAACCTTCTGAACAGAATATAATGTTAAGAGTTTTTTTACAATCTATTGAACTATCTAGAATGGCATTTTAATTTTTGTTGTTGGATTCGACGATGTAGAAAACGTTTCTTGAAAGGTCAAATTTCTGGATTTCGTTGTTAACCAGTTACTAAACGCATACTTCCGTCAGTGACTGACAACTACCCTAAATTATTTGGTATCAGTGTTAGAAGGGAGAAAAATATTTCATGACTAAGCTCCACAAACGTATCGGACTAACGACCCCTATACCAGTAGCCATGTGCGCTACTGAGCTTGCTGGATGATACGAAATTTTAAAGTTGTAGACTAAGGATGCTTCTTTTTTCAAATTTACCAAAAATGTGTATAGAAATTTAAGACCGTCGTTATTTGTGTAACTATAAACGTAAAATTGAGACCACCAATCATGGTGTGAACATAATTTGACTAAGATATACCAAATTACTATTTCAAATGTTAGACGCATTTAGGCGATCCGGAGACAGATATTTTGGCATTTGGCCCACGATTATCCCAAAACGCTACATAGTCAGGGGACAGATGGTTTAAATGGTCCACTTAGAACTGTCCGCAATAAAACAAAAATTAGATATGAACCAATATATACATTACTATCATCAAGGCTAGGTCTCTGTTCTAGTTATGTGTTATCGTACTCTACGCCAATGGTAATTAAATGGGGTTAAAAAGCTATCAAAACATATTATTCATCGTTCTGTGATGTTGATGCCAAGTAAGCTTAGCTTGAAACTTTTGATACTAACGTAAACAAGGTAAACACCATTATATCGATGAGAATAGTTTACCTTGATGAAACAACAAGTGTGTTTGAACATATTCTAGATTGTTCACACTTGAGAAACTTTGCCAAATAAGTTAAGTTGCCCGGGACAACCACTTTTTAGTACGGGCAACCAACAACTTCTTTTGGTCAGTTGGCCAGATTTTGACCATTTATAAATATATTTATGTATATGTCATTTAAGTTAATGATGACGTTATAAATGAAAGTCTATAGTTTTATAGGCATACTTTCGTCAACTTTGGTCATGAAATTATTTCTACGGCCATTCTCCCTTCTACCAATTATTTTTGATAATGCAGGACAGTTGTCAGTCACTGACGAATAAATGCGCTTAGTAGTTGGTTAACAGCTAAATCCAAAGGTTTAGCCTTTCTAGGAGTAGTGAATAGGTGGACTGACCGCCGTTATATGACTTATACACTGTGTTGCTACGGCGTTAAACAAACCAAACAACCAAAATTGATCAAAACGTATATTACGGCTGGCACTTCTTACATACATTCTTTTGACAACTTGAAAGTAGCCCCGAAGAATTTAACATGGAATCAGACGAACTAGCAACATTGCCCAGGTTTGAATTGAATTTCACTCAAATACATTGCTTTTCTCATAATATACTTTTGTTGTTATATGAACTTCGTTAAATTGTCGACGCGTATATATATCGTTGTATTTGTTACTGAAAATATCTAATTTTGAAATGAGTACCCTACATTCAAGTGTGACTCGTTTTTTATGCGAATATAAAACAATATTGGTGTTTTTTTGTGTAATTATTTATTGTTCTTTTTTCGTATTCAAATATGATACACGAAGTACAATGGTATACTAGACATGAAAAAATTATAGCAGAAAGATGTATACAAGTGAAGGTTTACATTCATGAGTGACAGTTTAGAGCAATCATACTACTCTTAGATTATTGTGTTGCAAAAAACATACGATATTTCTAGATTCATATGATATTTGAATCAGTACTTATAATGGAAACGTTCGCCCATGTAAATATGATAATAATTAAATACAGAATTCAATACATGTGTAATGTAAAAGCACACTTGTTGTGGCTTTATATGATTGTCCAGAATTTAGCCACCCGGCTAGCTCAGGTGGTAGCACGCAAGTATACTGATCGAGGGGTCTTGGGTTCGATTCCCGGGCGGGGCATACTTTCGTGGAGTTTGGTCATGAAATTATTTCTACGGCCATTATCCCCTCTACCAATGATTTTTTATTATGTAGGGCAGTTGCCAGTCACTGACGAAAGTATACGCTTAGTAGTTGGTTAACAGTTATATCGAAAGATTTAGCCTTTCCAGGAGGAGTGAGTAGGTTGACTGACCGCCGTTATATATTGTAGGAGCAGTGGTCCAATGGTAAGACGCGCGCTTAGGGATCAAGAGGTCCTGGGTTCGAATCCCACTAGGGGCACTGCTAATTTCCTTGAGCAAGAAATTTACCTGCGATTGCTTCACTTCACCCAGGTGTAAATGGGTACCTGCGAGGGTGGTATAATTCCGTTGCGCCAATTTGTCGGCTGCATTAGTAAGCGGAGTAAAAAGACTCCCCATGGAGATTGATAGATAGATACCAGTAGCCCAGTGACCAGGGGTAATAGCTGTAAAGTCGGTGAACGTGCGTAAGCATGAAACTTAGACTATAAAATGCAATTACTTACTTTATATATGACCTATACAAAGAGTTGCCACGGCGTTAAACCCAATAAAAACAAACAAATAAATATGTCCAGAATTAAAAAAAGTTAATGAAGACTTCATATTACGTGTTTTATATAAAACATTTTTTATTCTAATAAATATTGATTATAACCAAATATATGCAAGTGAGTACATCCTAAGAGCAAATTCTATTCAGTTATACCATAATTGTGTTACGCGTATACACTCGGAATACTGCGGTGACCATCTTCAAAGATATTTGAGTGGAAAATTGCAGAGAAGTTCCGAATATAATGAAAAGTAAGTGACGTGAGTGGATCTACTAATTTAATGCCCAAGAACAATTAAGAAACTGTACTTGTAGAATGCAATTACTGAAAAATAAAATGTTCTGTGAAATGTATGCAACAATTAAGTTTTTCGCTTTAAGACATACATTTCGACAGTTAACGGCTCAGTCTTGAAATAATTTAGGCAAAACTGAGTGTTACCCGTTGGCGCAAGAAACTTATTTAGAAACTAACAAACCCGGCGTGACAATTTGAATACAACAGCGCTTGCGGTACATCATTTCCTTTGTGAGCAGGAACTTTCAATCAAGTTAGTTACTTAAAATGTAATCAGTGGTACATACAGATTCAGGTACAAAGTTTCAAACTGCTCATCATTTACAAAATCTTCATTGAAAAGTAAAACATGGTTGAGTTGTGTTTTGCAGACAGCTGTCAGATCAAAGACCGTTATTCTATACCACGTGACCACTAATTTACTTACAAAATGTTTAGATAGTATGTAGATCTCATTATCATCCCCAGGGAAGGTCAGGGACGAGTTATCTGCCCTCACTATGTGGTAAACATGGTCTTAGGACTCCAGCGGCAACACTCCCTGCTATACTAATCAAGCGTTCGTATTTTGGTTAGGATAAAAACCAAGCACACCCGGTGTCATACCGGGAGTTAAATGCCTGCTAATTGCCCGTATCCTGAACATGCGCGTATGGTTGATGTATGCGTTATGTTTGGTGTGTCCAGTTGTTGATCATACACCATAAGAGAATAATTTCATGGCAGGTCTTTATCTGGAAATGTAATACATGGTCATCCATCTTCATTTCACGGAATACGTCTGGTACACTTCACAACACGGATGAGTTGCTACTAATGACCTGTATCCGGACTACGGAACATGAAATTGATCTCTGACACGTTAATCTTCCACTAATTTTCTAGACCGACAGGTTACGGTGTCTATGATCGTTTACTTCACTAAATATTCACAAAATGATATAAATGATTAAGAAGTGACTAATTCTGAAATTCAATTCACAACTGCCTAATTCAAGTAGCTAATTTGGCATTCATGAGCTTAACACTGTAAACATGTCAAGTTTGAGCTAATTGCGTTCATCGAAATGGTAGAGTCCTAACAGAAACATCTATTGTAAATGTTCAAAACCACAAACTCGACGACTTTCGTTCTCATGCCAGTTTTATTTTGCTACATACTGCAAAAACGCAAAATCAGTTTAACAATTCAAATTGTAGAAACAATCAGGTTAAAACCCTTTTTCTGAAAATTCGTAAGTGGCCATTAACGATAGAAAGTCATTTGTTTCTCTAACGTAGGTGTAAAAAAGAACAGACCATATATTTTAGTGTTAAGCATTATTAATAATAACAGTTTACGAATTCTTCTTTCAAAGTTTAGACTTAGTGACCACAAATGGAAATTGAAAACGGTAGAATCGCAGGTATTGAACGTAGCCAACGCTTGTGTAAATTGTGTACCCAAAATACAGTCGAATCTGAGTATAGGTCGTTTGCGTTATTGCTGGACCCCTATTTGCCTTAAATATCTTTTAAACTATAACAGCGATTTTGCTAAAAAATTTAATACAATCTTATATCAATTTTTCCTTCTAGGATTTAAATTTTCAGAATTTTTTATAGATAAATAAAAGAGTTTTCCATAGGGTACAATGCAAAATATTTGGAATTTTTTATCAAAACTCCGGCGGGAGGTAAAATAAGCTGTTCTGATTATAACATTGTCATTCTTCCAGTGTATTTATACAAAGCCCCGTGCATTTACTGTAAATTTGTCGCTTAAATAAACACTCGACGGTCTACTGAATTGTAAAGCAGAGGCCCGTCTTTAAAATCGTACGTGTATAGATTTTGATGATACAGACGACAGTGATGATGATATTTGAGTTTGTATATACTGCTATACTTTGTTATCAAATAAAATTTCTAACCGGGCCTCATATTTAGCTATTAATTTGTATCTACTGTTATGTGGCTGTTCTGATTATGGCACATACCCATTTAACAAAAGTCGCTTTTTGGCTTCAAAATTTGCATTGCATATCTATGGGAAGTATGTTATGTAATTAAAGAAAAAATCTGAAATTTTGGATTTGAGAAGGAAAATGCTAGTTATGATCACATACAAAATTTGAGTTAATTCTATACAATAGTTATTGAGATATTTCATGAGTTTAGGGGTCCAGCTTTAACGCAAACGACCTATACCATTTTCTATTCTGTTTTTAGTGGACATTCCCCTAATAGATCCAAATACTTTCGTAACTGTTCCTGGCCTACTGTTGACAAATTTATTTATCTTATAAAATCCAAGACAAAAAATAACATCATAAATATCGCCAAATTCATAAAAGAAGCTCTATCCATCGTTGTCTTAACATTTAATTACTGTTTATAATATATATTTTGTATTGTTTTGTTACAATATTGTTCAACTGTTTCATTATATTGAATATTGTTTTTGTTATATATATTTGTATGTGTGGTCTTTGCCATAAGTATTGAAAATGACCAAAGGCATATGTCAGTGCCGTTATTTGTCAATAAAAAATTTGTGTATGTATTGTTTTACAAATTACATAATTACAATATGTGTTGTTATATAAATCGTTCATGTCTACTTAACGAGGGGTCATGGGTTCGATTCCTGAGTGAGACATACTTTCGTTGAGCTTGGTTATAAAGTAATATCTTTAGCCATTCTCCTTCTTACAACTGATTCTAAATCCTAGGGTACGGGTTCGTATCCCACCCGGGGAGGTTATGCCCTTCCATAAAAAAATGAGGTTATATCCTCCCATGAAAATTTGCCAATGCATGTAATGTCAATTTTCCTCCATTAATAAGGTATACGGAGGAGTTTCCGGCTTTGTGGAAGGTTAGGTGAGTACCGTAAAATGACCTTTAATGTGTTGACACGGCCTTCAACCCAGTAAAATAAATGATTAATGTATAAGTATCCGAAATCGTGTTTGGAATGTTATACTTACTATTGTTGCGTGATCTTACTAAGTAAACGATATTTGCAAATTACAATTACTGCCTTATATAATCCACTATTATGTTGTTTATGCACCATAATGAAACGTCTGTTGAACCTCATTTTTCACAACCCGTGTTTTTCACAAGTTGTGAAAAACGCGTACGCAATTTTCACAAGTTGTGAAAATTGCGTACGCGTTTTTCACAAATGAGCAATGTGAAAATTACGTTAGACATATTTTTCGATTTTTAGTCCTAACGCAATTTTCACAACATGAGTCAATATCGAAGTAAATTTAAAAGTATATTATGATAAACAAAATTAATGTTTCAGTTTTTTTTAATATATCATTTTGATGGTTAATGTCGCACATGGAAGCAAGATCTCGCAATCACCCAAGGTCTTCCACCAGCCAGATTTGTGCCTTATTTAACCACCTTTACGTGCAAGCAACCACTTACGCGCATCTTATGGTTCATAGTAAGCACAAATGTCCCATGGTACTGTTAAAATGTTCATATTAACAAGATTCGCATCCAAAGCGACCGCCTCGAGATCCATAGCAGCTGCTCAAGCACACTCTCATTGCAACATTTTCATTGCCCATAGTAATTACGTTAATGTTTCTAGCAAACATTTAGGTCCTAGCATCCTATGTTACGGTCCCTAGAAACAGCACAAATATTCATGGTAACATTTATGCCCATAGCAACTTCTATCTAGCTTTAGTCGTTTAAGTTCAAACTAGCGACTCTTTGGGCATGAAGCACATAATCCATTATCCACCCTGACACTAATGTTTATATATTGTGCATAGATGGCAACATGAAGATTTTAATATATTTCATATTTTGGTAAGATATACAGTTGGTAAAAAAAGGTTTACATGTTGGGAAGATGCATGAATATTAAACTTAAATAAATATGGTTATAGCTAATACAATTGATATATAAAAGTAAAGGACATCGATTTTTTTAAACTTTTGATAATTGTGATTTATATTTTGTGAATTGTTACACAGTGGTCAATTTCAGAGGTGCAGATTTAATTGTCAGATTTTTTACCGTCGCTCAATATTGGAATTCGTAACAAATTTGCTGAGAAAGGGTGCCGGTAAATCCTCGAGGCCGATACATATTCCGGTATTGAGCAAGTTTGCCATGTTGATCCTCGTTTTTCACAAACGTGCTCTTCATAGGTTGTGAAAAACGCGTTCTGTGAAAAATGAGGTTCAAACGTTGAACCTAATTTTTCACACACCGTGTTTTTAACAACCTGTAAAAATTGCGCTCGTGGTTTTTTTCAACGTTTGTCCGTTTTGTGATAAAACCCCGAATTGTAATAATTATTTATAATAAACGGGTTGATAAGTTCAACCACTTTTTAAATACTCGTTTTTCAATATAATATGACAACTTGTTTTTCTGACGAAATCCTCAAATTAATATGACGAATGTAAGTAATTTGTCTATGATTTGAACATTAATGTTTGCTTGTTTAACATTATTATCTTTCCTTACCAATAATTCAAAGTATCGTACTATATTTTATGATAAAATTAATATAACTAGCCATTTTATTACATTTCGGGATTTGATTACAAATTGCGTTTGTATGTTCAATTACTTTTGTAATAACCCGTTTTGTAATAATTGAAACAATTCGGGCTTTTATTACAAAACGGGTTGTATCAAACTTTAAACCTCGTTTTTCACAAAAAAATCTTTTTGCAAGTGTGGTTCTTTAACCCACTGGGTCTCGTGTTTATCTGTAAATACTTTTCATGTTGTTTTCATGTTTGTAATATTGTCATAAAACATGTCACGAAAATAAAATAAAAATACTTAATTACTTACTAACTTACAGCTAGCAACTAAAAAAATCACAAGTGTGAAAAATGCGTTAGTACCAAAAAAAAATAAAATTTTTCAAAACTTTTTACGTCACATTTGAAGTTGTGAAAAATGCGTTTCTATGCTCGTATGAAATTTGTATGCTAACTTGTTTTTCACACAAGTTGTGAAAAATGCGTACGCGTTTTTCACAAGTTGTGAAAAACACGGGTTGTGAAAAATGAGGTTCAACAAACGTCTCAATGTATATTAAGCAAAACTGTGATAATAAAGACAGCATTAACATCATACTGTTAGTTGACATCGTTGGTGATAATAATTTCTTGCAAGTTTTAAAGATGATCTGTATCAGAGTGCTAAAATATAGATGCCTGCTGATATTTCATGTAGGCATTTGTGTATGGAAGTTGTTAAGAATTAGTTTCACATGCTAGAATTATATTCTTAGTACACACAATTGAACAATGATATAAATAAAAACAAGATAAAATAGTAAAGGAACCAAACTTGTATCAAACTGTTTCCGTGTTTGTAGTAGAGACAGACATGGTGTTATTGTTTCAAATACTTACGGCTAATGAACAATATGGTATTGTTGAAACTTTATATTCTTAACTATTTTTATAACACTTTTCATAATTGTTAGTTATTTAAGTGAAACTTGTTCATCAGTAGATAGAATTATCGAGTCAAGGTCATGTTTTAATGTTGAGTTAGTGTATGCTAACTTTATTGACATCCAAGACATAGATACAAAACAGTTCATGGTTACTCTAGATGGCAGTATTGTCACTACACATTTTTAAAAAACAAGAGTTACAAACATGAATTGTCTAACGAAGTAAAAATCAAGTCAATTGCAAAACCCTGTGGCTTGTGTGTCCTTGAAGCATTTTGTACCCCTGTTGTTGAAACCTCTTCTCAATAGCTAATATGAGAGTCATGAAAAGTTCGTACTTCAATTACATGTAGTATTGGATGTTTCTATTGGATTATAACATATCCTTTTCTTTTGTTTTACAAAATGTCTCTTACGTAAGCCGAATGGTGTCACACAAAAATAAAAATAAAATTATGCTATCTCGTAACCAGATAATTAACTCGTAATAACGACATAATTAACTCGTAATAACGACATAATTAACTCGTAATAACGACATAATTAACTCGTAATAACGACATAATTAACTCGTAATAACGACATAATTAACTCGTAATAACGACATAATTAACTCGTAATAACGACATAATTAACTCGTAATAACGACATAATTAACTCGTAATAACGACATAATTAACTCGTAATAACGAGTTTATTTTTAAGTGACACCATTCGGCTTTCGTAGTCTCTCTTTCGTCTTACATAAATATTTATTATGCTGAATTTTCCGTGTTGACAAGACATATAATTATATTCAAATATATTTATTACTTTAATAAATAAAAAGCAATATGTAATACATTTTATTAATACATGTATTAATTTGTTGACCGTCACTGGAAATTATTGTTTATATATTTATATGTATATTACATGTTTGTATTGTCTATGGACACATGTCTTTTTTGCAATAAAATTATGTCTATGTTATCTCTAACTTATTTAAGTTACTAGTGTCATATAAAATCAACAAATCAATTACACTCATCTGTCTGCCCAGTCAAGGTTAAGACAAGTATGTCAGTTTCAACTGTGTTATAATACAATCTGTATCATACTAGATATGTTGTCATCTAAGGTCTGTGAAGTTAGCGATCTATTGTCTATTCTCTATTCAAAAGTCTATTCGCTCAATGGACAGCTATGTATTGAGAAATCTATTCATGCAGAAATCTATTCGCATTTACTGTATACATTGATATAGGGAAGTTCAAATATCTGTACAAAAATCTGTACACAAAATGCCGAAAAGACAGCTGTCTATTCGGAAATCTATTCAGAAGTCTATTCGAAAAAAACCAGTAATGCAATCAAACAGATTTAAAAGTCTTTTCATAGAATACATAAATAGACAAATGTCCATTCAAAAGTCTATTCAGAAGTTGTTCGCAAAAACATAGTAATGAAATCTTAATGATCAAGATGTCTATTCCCAAAAATCCAGGGACAAATGTCCATTCAAATGTCTTTTCGGATATCTATTCGCAAAATCATATATGTGCCTTAAGACTGTGTCTGAAGTCTATTATTAAGTTGGGAATTGATAGATATCCATTCAAATGTCTATTCAAAAGACTATTTGCAATATCTGGTGAATGCATTCGGAATGAGTCAGAATTCTATTATAGATTTTCAAATAGACAGCTGTCCATTCAAAAGTCTATTCAGAAGTCTATTCGCAAAATCATATATATGAATAAAGAATTTGTCTGTAGTCTATTTTAAAGTTGCAAATAGACAGATGTCCATTTAAATGTCTATTCAGAAGTCTATTGGCAAAATCTGGTGAATGCGTCCAGAATGGGTCAGAAATCTATTATAGAGTTCGAATAGAGAGCTGTCCATTCAAAAGTCTATTCAGAAATCTATTCGCAAAATTTGGTGAATGCGTTCAGAATGAGTCAAACTAACAAACAGTAGCAAATACACAGCTGTCCATTCAAATGTCTATTCAGAAGTCTATTCGCAACATCATATGCAAATACGCATTTAGAATGTGTCTGACGTCTATTTTAAAGTAGCGAATAGAAAGATGTCCATTCAAAGTCTATTCAAAAGTCTATTCGAAAAAATCGGTAAATGCGTTCAGAATGAGGCAGAAGTCTATTATAGAGTTTCGAATAGAGAGCTGTCCATTCAAAAGTCTATTCAGAAGTTTACTCGCAAAATCATATAAATCAATTAAGAATGTGTCTGTAGGCTATTGTAAAGTTGCAAATAGACAGATGTCCATTCAAATGTCTATTCAGAAGTCTATTCGCAAAATCATGTATATGCCTGCAGAATGAGTCTGATATCGTTTATAGAGTTTCGAATAGAGAGCTGTCCATTCAAAAGTCTATTTAGAAGTCTATTCGCAAAATTATTAAGAATGTGTCTGAAGTGTATTATAAAGTTGTGAATAGACAAATGTCCATTCAAATGTCTATTCAGAAGTCTATTCAGAAGTCTATTCGCAAAATCATGTATATGCATTCAGAATTAGTCAGAAGTCTTTTATAGAGTTTTGAATAGAGAGCTGTCCATTCAAATGTCTATTCAGAAGTCTATTCGAAAAATAATATATTTGCATTGAGAATGTGTCTGAAGTCTATCATGAAGTTGCCAATAAAAAGATGTCCATTCAAATGTCCATTCAGAAGTCTATTCGCTAAATTATGTATATGCATTCAGATTGAGTCAGAAGTCTTTTATAGAGTTTCGAATAAAAAGCTGCCCATTCAAAAGTCTATTCAGAAGTCTATTCGCAAAACCTGGTAAATGCGTTCAGAATGAGTCAGAAGTCTTTTATAAAGAGTTACGAATAGAGAGCTGTCCATTCAAAAGTCTATTCAGAAGTCTATTCGCAAAATTATATATATGCATTAAGCATGTGACTGAAGTCTATTATAAAGTTGCGAATAGAGAGCTGTCCATTCAAATGTCTATTCAGAAGTCTATTCGCAAAATCATATATATGCATTAAGAATGTGACTGAAGTCTATGATAAAGTTGTGAATAGACAGATGTCTATTCAAATGTCTATTCAGTAGACTATTCGCAAAATCATGTATATACCTTCAGAATGAGTCTAAAGCCTATTATAGAGTTTCGAATAGAGAGCTGTCCATTCAAAAGTCTATTCAGAAGTCTATTCGCAAAATCATATATATGCATTCAAAATGAGTCAGAAGTCTATTATAAGTTGCAAATAGACAGATGTCCATTCAAATGTCTATTCAGAAGTCTATTCGCAAAATCATGTATATGCCTGCAGAATAAGTCTGATATCGTTTATAGAGTTTCGAATAGAGAGCTGTCCATTCAAAAGTCTATTTAGAAGTCTATTCGCAAAATTATTAAGAATGTGTCTGAAGTGTATTATAAAGTTGTGAATAGACAAATGTCCATTCAAATGTCTATTCAGAAGTCTATTCGCAAAATCATGTATATGCATTCAGAATTAGTCAGAAGTCTTTTATAGAGTTTCGAATAGAGAGCTGTCCATTCAAAAGTCTATTCAGAAGTCTATTCGCAAAATCATATATATGCATTCAAAATGAGTCAGAAGTCTATTATAAAGTTGCAAATAGACAGATGTCCATTCAAATGTCTATTCAGAAGTCTATTCGCAAAATCATATATATGCATTCAGAATGTGACTGAAGTCTATTATAAAGTTGCGAATAGAGAGCTGTCCATTCAAATGTCTATTCAGAAGTCTATTCGCAAAATTATATATATGCCTTAAGAATGAGACTGAAGTCTATAATAAAGTTGCGAATAGACAGATGTCCATTCAAATGTCTATTCAGAAGTCTATTCGCAAAATCATATATATGCATTAAGAATGTGACTGAAGTCTATGATAAAGTTGCGAATAGACAGATGTCTATTCAAATGTCTATTCAGAAGTCTATTCGCAAAATCATGTATATACCTTCAGAATGAGTCTAAAGCCTATTATAGAGTTTCGAATAGAGAGCTGTCCATTCAAAAGTCTATTCAGAAGTCTATTCGCAAAATCATATATATGCATTCAAAATGAGTCAGAAGTCTATTATAAAGTTGCAAATAGACAGATGTCCATTCAAATGTCTATTCAGAAGTCTATTCGGAAAATCATATATATGCATTCAGAATGTGACTGAAGTCTGTGATAAAGTTGCGAATAGAGAGCTGTCCATTCAAATGTCTATTCAGAAGTCTATTCGCAAAATTATATATATGCCTTAAGAATGTGACTGAAGTCTATTATAAAGTTGCGAATAGACAGATGTCCATTCAAATGTCTATTCAAAAGTCTTTTCGTAACATCATGTATTTGCATTCAGAATGAGTCTGAAGTCTATTATAAAGTTGCGAATAGAGAGCTGTCCATACAAATGTCTTTTCGGAAGTCTATTCGCAAAAATTATATATATGCAGTTAGAATATTCCAGAATGTGTCTGAAGTATATTAAAAAGTTGCGAATAGAGAGCTGTCCATTCAAATGTCTATTCCGAAGTCGATTTGCAAAATCTTTTATATGCATAAAGAATGTGTCACAAGTCAAAGGTAGGGTTAGGAATAGACTGCTGTCCTATTTGCAAACAGTAGTTCGCATTCAGAATGTAGCAGAAGTTTCTTTTTGAAAAGTGATAAATAAACATATTCAAATTATTTGTTAGAAGTCCTTTAACAAAATCATTCATATGCATTTTTAATGTGTCAGAATTATTTGCTGGGTTTGTGAATAGACATGCTCTTTGAAGAAGGTCTACTTTTTTCTATTCAAAGCAAGATTTCTATTTTTCTCCTGGTAGTAAGTCTTCTCTCGGCAGCTGAATTACTTCTTTTTTGTAATCAAGTCTTACGGACTTTTAAAAACAACTATTGGCATGAGATTAATACTTCTAATTGGTTTTTGTCTACCCTTTTCATTTCGGTTACAAGATGAATACATTATATCATTCGGAACGACCTCGGCGATCATCTACGAATTCGTATTTGCGTGGAAAATCGCCGAGGTAGTTCCGAATGACATTATATATATATATATATATATATATATATATATATATATATATATATATATATATACAACAAGCACGGACCTGTGAGAAAACACCACGATTGACGTCACGCTGTTGCACCGACAAAAGAACTTAACAAAATTGCGTAAAATTGTGTTTCTTATAAAACAAAAATAATCATTTTTACAGGCTCAATCACTTAAATGTAAATGTAAAGTAGTTACTTTTGGCGCTTATTTTTCTTGTGGATAATAACACTTTGTTTACGATTTAATATGAAATTCAAAGGTTTCTACCTACAAACTTCGAAATATTAGCATGTCTCAAACAATGGCGCTTCCTCGAATAAAACCAGCACTGGTTACCGTATTTGAATTTGCACTTGTGTAATCTACGGTACAGTGACCATGTTTGAACCAGATTTACCGGCTCGATTTGGTTTACAGAAACGGCAAAATTACGACGATATGAAAAGGCAAATTCGACCTTCACCTACAATTGCCGAAATATTCGGGAGATTCATTTATGTTTACGAGAGTTAAGAAACTTACTTAATTCAGGCAAAGCACGCAAACTTCAATAAACTTGGCAGGTCTATCACAATTACACCTGACACATTCTGAATCGATTAACATAAGTTTCCAAATAGACTTCTGAAAAGACATTTCAATGGGCAGCTGTCTATTCTAACTTTATAATAGACTTAGGACACATTTGAATGCATATATAATTTGCGAATAGACTTCTGAATAGACTTTTGAATGGACATTTGCCTCTTTTCATATTCCGCGAAAAGACTTTCAATCTGTTTGATTGCATTACTGAGTTTTTTGGCGAATAGACTTCTGAATAGACATTTGAATGGACATCTGTCTATTCGAAACTCTATAAAAGACTTCTGACTCATTCTGAACGCATTTACCAGATTTCGCGAATGGACATCTGAATAGACTTTTGAATGCACATCTCTCTATTCGAAACTCTATAAAAGACTTCTGACTCATTCTGAATGCATATACATGATTTTGCGAATAGACTTCTGAATAGACATTTGAATGGACATCTGTCTATTCGCAACTTATGGTAGACTTTAGACACATTCTTAATGCATATATATGATTTTGCGAATAGACTTCTGAATAGACTTTTGAATGGACAGCTCTCTATTGGAAACTTTATAATAGACTACAGACACATTCTTAAAGCATATATATGATTTTGCGAATAGAGATCTGAAAAGACTTTTGAATGGACATTTGTCGTTTGCATTCTTGGAATAGAAACCTTGCTCATTCAGATTGCACTACTATGTTTTTGCGAATAAACTTCTGAAAAGACTTTTGAATGGACATTTGTCTCTTTACGTATTCCATGAAAAGACTTTTAAATCTGTTTGATTGCACTACTGACTTTTTTTCGAATAGACTTCTGAATAGACTTCCGAATAGACAGCTGTCTTTTCGGCATTTTGTGAACAGATTTTTGTACAGATATTTGAACTTACCTATATTTATGTATACAGTAAATGCGAATAGACTTCTGAATGAATAGATTTCTCAATACATAGCTGTCTATTGTGCGAATCGACTTTTGAATAGAGAATAGACAATAGATAGCTAACTTCACAGACCTTGTCATCTACAGGTTGCAGTTCTAGAGTCACAGTAGTCGCAAACACATTATATAAAACAGTAAGTGCCAGTAATTGTGCTTGATTTGTTACACTTATTACCGCTGCGTATGCTACTGCGTGCTCTTTCTTAGTAAATATATTCTACAACTTAATATTTTGTCTGATGTATCCATTATAATGTTGTCTATGTACCATAGTGAAGCGTCTTTATGGTTAAAAGTGTTATGATCAAAGCAGTGTTAATTTCATTTTTTATTGACGGCTAGCTTAGTCGGTAGCGCACAATTCTACTGATGGAGGGGTCGTAGGTTCGATTCCCAGGCGGGGTATACTTTCGTGGAGCTTGGTCATGAAAAACTTTCTACGACAATTTTCCCTCCTACCACTGATTATAAATCATGTATGGCAGAAGTCAGTCACTGACGAAAATATGCGCCAAGTTGTTGGTTAACATTTAATTCAGAGATTTAGCTTTTCCAGGAACAGTAAGTATGTAGACTGACCGCCGTGATATAACATCTATAATGTGTCGCTGCCCGGTTAAACCCAACAAACAAACACTCACATCATGGGTGTATATTGTTTCTTGAATGTTTAAAGTCGGTCCTTTGATCAGTGTGCTTAAATATAGTTGTTCCCTGATTTTCATGTTTATATTTCCGTATCGATAGAGAATTTGTTTTTAATTGGTTTCATATTTTAAAGAGCAATCCCTGCAAAAAGAACGGAACACTGAAAACATGAAAGCAAGTTATAGGTCGTTTGCGTTAAAGCTGGACCCCTAAACTCATGAAATATCTCAATAACTATTGGATAGAATTAACTCAAATTTTGTATGTGATCATAACTAGCATTTTCCTTCTCAAATCCAAAAATTCAGATTTTTTCTTAAATTACATATCATACTTCCCATAGATATGCAATGCAAATTTTGAAGCCAAAAAGCGACTTTTGTTAAATGGGTATGTGCCATAATCAGAACAGCCACATAACAGTAGATACAAAATATTAGCTAAATATGAGGCCCGGTTAGAAATTTTATTTGATAACAAAGTATAGCAGTATATACAAACTCAAATATCATCATCACTGTCGTCTGTATCATCAAAATCTATACACGTACGATTTTAAAGACGGGCCTCTGCTTTACAATTCAGTAGACCGTCGAGTGTTTATTTAAGCGACAAATTTACAGTAAACGCACGGGGCTTTGTATAAATACACTGGAAGAATGACAATGTTATAATCAGAACAGCTTATTTTACCTCCCGCCGGAGTTTTGATAAAAAATTCCAAATATTTTGCATTGTACCTTATGGAAAACTTTTTTATTTATCTATAAAACATTCTGAAAATATAAATCCTAGAAGGAAAAATTGATATAAGATTGTATTAAATTTTTTAGCAAAATCGCTGTTATAGTTTAAAAGATATTTAAGGCAAATAGGGGTCCGGCAATAACGCAAACGACCTATACAGTAAGTAGTTAAAACTTGTATCAAACGATTTCCGTGTATGTAGTGTAGACAGACGTGTAAGGTAACTGTTTAATTTCGTGCACAACAGCAATAACGGCTTATCGGCATTTTTACAGAGTTGTAACTTAATATGATTCTATATTAAATATATAATTGTCTCATCCATCGTTTGGTTTTACAATTTCGCGAATAGACTTCTGAATAGACTTTTGAATGGACATCTCTCTATTCGAAACTCTATTAAAGACTTCTGACTCATTCTGAATGCATATACATGATTTTTGCGAATAGACTTCTGAAAAGACATTGGAATGGACATCTGTCTATTCGCAACTTTATAGTACACTTTAGACACATTTTTAATGCATATATATAATTTGCGAATAGACTTCTGAATAGACTTTTGAATGGACAGCTATCTATTCGAAACTCTATAAAAGACTTCTGACTCATTCTGAATGCATATACATGATTTCGCAAATAGACTTCTGAATAGACATTTGAATGGACAGCTATCTATTTGCTACTCTTTGAATAGACTTTTGACACATTTTAAATGCATATGTATGATTTTGCGAATAGAATTCTGAATAGACATTTGAATGGACAGCTGTGCATTCGCTACTGTATGATAGACTTCTGACTCATTCTGAATGCATTAACCAGATTTCGCGAATAGACTTCTGAATAGACATTTGAATGGACATCTCTCTATTCGAAACTCTATTAAAGACTTCTGACTCATTCTGAATGCATGTACATAATGCTAATTTAGCATCGTTCCAATGGTAACAAGAAAGTATAAGATTACTCTTTTCACGCTTCAACAATTTTCAACATAGACAAAGAGGCGTAGTTCAAGCGTGAAACTCATTAACATCTCATTTAAATGTATAGGTCGTTTGCGTTAAAGCTGGACCCCTAAAATCATGAAATATCTCAATAACTATCGGATGGAATTAGCTCAAATTTTGTATGTGATCATAACTAGCATTTTCCTTCTCAAATCCAAAAATTCAGATTTTTTCTTTAATTACATAACATACTTCCCATAGACATGCAATGCAAATTTTGAAGCCAAAAAGCGTCTTTTGTTAAATGGGTATGTGCCATAATCAGAACAGCCACATAACAGTAGATACAAAATAATAGATAAATGTGAGGCCCGGTTAGAAATTTTATTTGATAACAAAGTATAACAGTATATACAAACTCAAATATCATCACCACTGTCGTCTGTATCGTCAAAATCTATACAAATTCTACACGTACGGTTTTAAAGACGGACCTCTGCTTTACAATTCAGTAGACCGTCGAGTGTTTATTTAAGCGACTAATTTACAGTAAACGCACGGGACTTTGTATAAATACACTGGAAGTATGACAATGTAATAATCAGAACAGCTTATTTTACCTCCCGCCGGATTTTTTATAAAAACTTCCAAGTATTTTGCATTGTACCTTATGGAAAACTTTTTTATTTATCCATTAAAAATTCTGAAAATTTAAATCCTAGAAGGAAAAATTGAAATAAGATTGTATTAAAATTTTTAGCAAAATCGCTTTTATAGTTTTAAAGATATTTACAGCAAATAGGGGTCCAGCATTAACGCAAACGACCTATAATACAACGCTGGCTTGTGTTGTCGTTCTTGAAATTCTTTAGGAAAAGGGAGGTTACTCTCAGGACATATAAATTTTGCAATGGAGACGGGACAACTCAACCCGTAGACAACTCAACCCGTGACAACTGTAATGATTACTTGTTGGAGTAAAAAGGGCCTACGATGTTTTTGACAATGCCTGTTATATGCGTAACATAATTACATCATTCGATAGTAATAAACAATATTAAATGATCGTATTATATTAAGCAGTGGCTTGAGTTACGGTACCGTAACTCTAGACCAAGGTTCTAGAGTTACGGAAGTTCAGTAACTGTAGACAACCCTAACAGGGTTGGCTAGAGTTACGGAAGTCAAATAACATGCGTATGTTTCAACATTTTAACGTCGAAAAACTTGTTTAAATTCATTATTACTCGAAAAAAAACCCAAATATTTACCGACGTGACTTATCCAATTGTTATTACACCCGCCATTTTGGATATGACTAATACACTTACCGGATGTTTAATATACGGCGATATGACGTTGTCGTCTTCAAAGTGTCACATTAAAAGTTTACTTGAGCGATTTTAAGTTATAGAGTTTGATTATAATTTGGAATGACTATGTATAAGTGTGTACGGAATTTCAAAAAATATTTATAGGAAATAGACGATTCTTAGAGTAATTTTAATTGTGAATAAATTGCAAGTGCAAAACGTTAATTTGTCTTAAAATTCGTGAACAAAAATGGGAATGTAGCTTAATGCAAAAGAGCTTAGTACTTGGGGGAAAACCTTAAATGAATTGTTAGAAAGTCGATGTTTTTGTGAAAAAAAATCAGCTTGTCATTCCACACCAAATCTTTAAAATTTTAACGAAAATAATAACGATCTCGTTAAAAAATACCCATTGATAACCAAAAATGAGAAGTTGTCAGCTCCTTTTGGTTAAAGAAAATAGTCCAGAATAATTTTGGTTTGGTGAAATCGCTGCTGTACATGACCCTAACATGTGTTGATGAAAATTAAATTAATTCTTTGACTGGTTTATTTTGTTTAATAAAGTAAGATAAACCTTGCCATGAGCAAACCACTTGAGAAGTCTAATGCTATCCTTTTGTTAAATTCTGTTAATTGATACTTAATACATTATTTTATAGATAATATACATAATAATATATTCTTTAATAAAAAAAAGTTCAGGACATCGTTCCTCCAGCACTCCAGTGCTTTGATTAACCAATGCAATTTGCTCTACTATTGCTGTTTGTCCAATGAAATTCTTCTCGGTAGAGAGAAGTGAATAAAATATTTGATACTATTCGTTGTCCCGAAGTAAAGTTTAGTAATAGGGATCCCAAATGTTTAATATGCAGTCTCGAATTAAACGTTTGGTTTATAGCACGATTACTTCCCTTTGGGACATTGAAGTCGCAAAACAGGTAAAGACTTCAATTTACCCACTTATCATTGCAAATGATATGAGAAATATTGATGTTAATAGTCCAAATCCATATGAAATGTGTTCGTACAGTTTTAGGTCACACTGAGACAGGCATTTGTGTCAAAAGGTCACCAAGGGCAAAACTCAACTTGATTCCTACATACATATTTTGTTTAAATTTCTTCCTAAATTCGAGCTATGTGTTAATTATATTAAGTTTTAGTATTTAGTATTTATTCTTCAAATTAGTAATATATGATTGTTTGGTTGCTTTGTTACCGTCTTTTGTTGCATTTTGGTCGCGAAAACATTGTGAAAATTCAATAAATCCGCATCTCATTTTTTTTCAATATGCGGGCCCAAATAAAAATATAGGTTAAACGTTTTCGATATGCAGGCCCCATTAAGAAAGTTTAGTGTACGGATCCAAATTTTCAATATGCAGACCCGAAAAGAACGTTTAGTATACGGTTACAAATTTCCAATATGCGGGTCTAGAAAAAGTTTAAGGTCCCAAAATTTCAATATGTGGATCTCGAAAAAAATATTTTACTTATTTGGGAATTAAAATAGATAATAGCATACACATTCATACTTCACACAAAATGAATCCTTCACAGCGCAGAATATCTTTTTTAAAGATATTTCTTGTCTTACTTGTTTTATTTTTAAGATGTATTATGAAATATACCGAAGTGTCAATGCCAATTATAATAGTAAAGGTTAATATCGATACAATTATTTCAAGCATATAAAAAGTGTTTAAAGATAAAATGTGAGCGTCCTTTGTTGGTAATTTGTTTAAAAATAAGTGTAGACGATAGAGATGCCGTAATAAATATCGTTTAATAATACACGCATAAAAGACCAGAGAACTAATATCCATACCTTGCCAACCAATGTAAGCTGTTCCCTTCTTCAAGTATCGTCTTTCTGTAACAAATCGTGAATTGCACATTCATATAATTTGAACAAAATTTAATTACACAAAAAATCTGACATGGTTACCTCTACGGTGAATGTTTTCCGTAAAGAGACACTTTGTTGATGATTTGGTAAATATATACTAAGTTTTTTGTCGGTGATTGGTTAAAAAATAAGTGGTTAGACGAAAGAGATGTCGTAATAAGTTTATTTTATTAATTATTGTATCAGTAAGAAGACGACAGTTGTAGAATGTTGTCTTTAGGTTAACTAAATAGACTTAAGCTTGAGTTCTGAAAATTCGTAAAACTGCGATGTGGCTGGCCAAAAGTTAAATATCTTATACATTTTCTGTCAGGGAAAACTGTAAAAGAGTGTACACGTTTAAATTGTTTGCACACAAATACCTTTATAATTACATCCATTCTTTGTCAAGTCTAGGAATAGGTTGGTGCACAATTTGCCTTGACGTGTGAGTCCTAAATCTTTATATTGACTGACAGAACAGTACAATCATTTGTTAAATAGTAACAAAACCATTGTCATGTTGTAGTTCTTTGTATTCACCAACCATGAATTAAAAACAACAATGACAACATCTTGATACTTTCTTTTTTTAACGTCTATGTTTAACAACGAACTAATTTGAACTTGGTAAAACCTGCAATGTTTTTGGAATGTTTATTGTTTTTTTTTGAAGATGGATTATCGGATAGAGAAATATTAAGATGATTTGTTTCAGCTACTCCCTTAAAACATTGATAGATTGTTGATAATCAAGGTATGTTTCTACTTGTGTCAAAACATTTTTAAGTAAAATGATAAGTGATTCAGTTAGATTTTAATCTTAATCTTTACACAGACTGTCACAATCTTTTAGGCTTGATGTTTATGAGGAAAAACATTTTAATTCTAAGTGAACGGCATTTGAACACAAAAAGTATGTATATATATCTTTGAAGCAATTTAAAATATTTCAAATTGATAAATTTTAAAGACGTACGAGCGTAGTTTCGGGGTATATATTGTAACATTTATGTTTATTACCTGCAGAATAAGCCCCACATTTTATCTTTTAAATTTGCCCATTGTGTCAATGCCAAAACAGATGTTTTTACATACAATGCTAGACAGGATTTTTTAAATCACTAAGGAATTCTCATAACATTTCATAATCTTGATATCTTGACAACATTGGCATGGATTGTGTAGCAGAAAACCACCGGATAATATATCGGACAAAAACAACGGATGTTTTGATTTCTGATGTAAATCGTGTATGAACGATTTCAACAGTTTTATGTATTTCAAATAGCAATGTTACTACATCGTCGTACATGAACTCGACGGATATCGTCGTAACGTTATCATCTCAGGTGATGAACAGCATATTGATACAATGTTATAGTATAAATTCATTCGACAAATTTTTAAGAGTTAAAAAAATCACACGCACTTGTTGCGTCACTTGGTGCAAAACAGCTGGAATTTACGACTATCAAATATCCCAAAAATAGCTTGAACAACTGTCATAAGGCATAAACATACATCCTTCGGACAACCATTTGCGAAAATCGCAAGTTTTTGCAACTTAAGAATGAATAGGTAGAATATTGTATATTGACGACGTATTTTTTTAAAAACATTAATTGCTTTTTTCGCAGACAGTAATATGTACTTTTGTTCCCTCATATCGACATCATTGATAAGAAATGACTCTTATTTCATCGTTATATCTTTATATGTGCAGTCTTGACATTCAAGCACAATTTGAAAACATTAATCAAAGTATCGGCTTTGACTAGAACTTTGTAAAGCAAGTAAAATTCACAACTGTTATGCTATTATCAAATATAAAATAATAGTTTATCTTTATAATAAATCCTTCAACTGATCTTGAATTAAAGATAATAATTTTACTGATTAGGGGAAAATACTATGCTTTGTAAATAAAACACGAAAAGCGGTGTTTATATTTTGCATATTATTATTTTTTCTTTGTCTGCAATGCCAGGTATATATAGGAACAAAAACGATATTGTCTGTCTAGCTTCATAAAACAGTAGCTATTATACTAAGATGTAATAGATTTTCTTAGATAAAGGAAAATTAATACGACAATGTTTTGTATTTCAACAACTTTAAAGTACATTTTAAGATACTAGATTTGCAATTTATGTTCAAAGAGCAATCAAATATGATAGGAAAAAGTCGGTGGCTGTTTGAAATGATGCTTGTTATGAAACAAAAAAGTCCGTGCTACTGTTTGAGAGATAGTAAGAGAGATTGCGACTTCACATCATTTTGAAATCAGTTGAAAGATGTTTAAAAATGTACATAAGTTTAGCAATAAGGTTTGTGAGGTCTTTTATAAGTCATTAACTGCAAACAGATAATGTGCTTCAATAAATTGTCTTGCTTAATATAATGATAATGTGAATTTCTTTCTTTTTATGGATAAAAAGCCATATTATAATTGATTTTGTCTCATCAAGCAAATACTAAGCAAGTTTTCTTCACACTACCATAGCCACTCACCAAACTTACTAATTATATATTAAAATGTTTTATCTAAAAAGCAAACATATTAATTCGAAACAAATCGCAAGTTTATGAATTAAAAAGGTTTAATAATACCTTAATTAAGCTTTATTAAATTTGAAGTCAGCCGATTTTTTAGATGAAAAGGGAAATATCATGCTCAGTTGAGATTAGATAAAACAGAGACCAAAGTTTAACCTATCAGACACTACTCTCCATTGCATCGGTTCGAAAGATTCACTCGTACTCGTTCACTTTCTACCTCTGCTAAAATACTACGTGCAAACTGATATTTCTATTTTTAGACAGAGACATAAACATTTAAATCGCATGGCTGTCACGTGATTTTTAAAAATAGATGCAAAAAATTCTCACGCCTGTAATTTCAAAATGTCGAAATGCAAAGATGTTGGACAGTTTTGCATTAGTTAGATAATGGAAAATTAACAAAAATGAAAGTAAACATTGATCTTTTTGAACGTGCATCTCTGATCTTTTAACTGTAAACATAGAGCAACTTATTGAACTTAAATACAAAGTGTAGCCACGCTATATATGACGTCATACGAGGTTGCGTTCGTCACTAGTATGATCATACCATATAAGGCGTTGTTTACCCGTTCAACCAATGAAAATGCGTATAAAGTTTTTCAGCTAAATTGGAATTTGGTCAACTTTCATTGGTCGTTCAAAGGTTCATAGTAAAGGTCAATATCGTAAATCGACTAGTTTTAAGGCAGCGGGTAAATGTAATGTATTCACTGAGCTGCGAGGGGAGTGTCATCAGACACGTGCACAAACGCTAATCAATGTATAATGGAGTTTCTTTGTTTCAGACCACTTGCTTGCAACAGGTATACCCAGTCGGTAGATTGTCAATTAAAAGACGATGGATTCGATTACGTATCCTTTCTACTTACTTCCGTATGGGGAAGTCGTGATATTTGACCAATCTCTTTCCTACCGTTGTATCAAACAAAATAATTGTTTGCCGAGGTCAATTGTATATATGTGCTCAATACTGGTCTAATATTGATCAAAAGATTTCTGACTATTCATTGGTAGTGAGTAACATACAAAAACTGGACAAATAAATAAATATTACCAATGTTTGATATAGGAACCCAAATTGTATGAAAATGTTTCCGTATTTGAAGTAGAGACAGACATGTCTGGTAATTATTTCAAATCATGAACAACAAAACTAACGGTTGATTAACAATATGGCATTGTTGAAACTTTATATACTTATATAATTGTATGACACTATAAAATAGTTTAAGTTGTCACAATATACATCTTGTTTTAATTAAGGGGTAAAATAATTTTTCCATAGTTATTCTTCTGTGTAAGTAAAATTTGTTCATTGGTAGATGAAGGTATCGGGTCTAGGTCGTTTTCGAATGTTTTTTCATTGTAACGTAAGCTTTATTTGATATCCAAATCTTTGATACAAAAAGGCTGATGTTGAAGTCAGTTTTGACTCCACATATTATAATCAAACAAAACTTGCAAACATAAAACAGTGTATCGAAGTCAATGTCAAAACATCGTGTCTTGTGGCTCAATAAAGCAATTAGTAGTCAAATACGTCTGCTCAATTGCTATCATTAATAGCCATGATATTCTTAGCATTCTTCAGTTAGCATTTTATGTTTCTATTTAATAGTTACAATTACTAACCAGTTCTTTGTGTAAGAAAGCTTTTTAATATGCTAAATGGTTTATTGTTGACAATACCTATTATTATTACGTATATAATTATTCCTTAATTGAATGAAAAGCAATATGCAATCAATCTCTAATTGAGTTACTAGTGTCATATAACAAATCAACCACACTCATTTGTCCGCCCTGTAAAGTCCTGTGACACCTGGATAAGAAAAACATGTCTGTTTCGACTGTGTTATAATACTATTTGTATCATACTTACTATTGTCATCTATCGGCGTTCCAGAACAAGAGTCACAATAGTCGCAAACACATCATACAAACAGTAAGAGCCAGTAATTGTGTTTGATATGTTATACTTATCACTGCTGCGTTTGCTTCTGCGTGCTCTGTCTTAGTAAACATATTTTACAACTTATTAGTTTTGTCGGATGTAATCCATTATTATCTTAACTATGCACCATGTTATTATGTCTAAGTGGTTATTAAAACAATAATTGATATAGTTAAGGTGGTCCTAACTTCATACTGTGTGATGATACCTTTGGCTTAAATTGTTTCTTGAATGTTTAGTGGCAATTTGTATGTATAAGTGTGCTATAATATAGATGTCCGCTGATATATCATGTCGATGTTTATGTAAACTAAGAAAGGAATGGAACAATGAAATAAAATAAATAAGGTGTGCTAAAATGAAACTTATAACAAATAATTTCCGTGTAAGTAGTGTAGACAGGCATTTTAGGTAACTGTTTCATTTCGTGCACAGCAACAATTACGGCATATCTGCAATTTACAGAGTTGTAACTTAATATAATTCTATATATTTTTTTATAATTGTCTTAACTTTTGTTAGATTGTAAAATAGAAACTTGTTTCAGTACCATTTTAGATGTTACAGTTGTGATTGTACTAATCAAAGCTCATTTAATTTATCATATTTTTGCCGAATAAGTAAAACAAGGGTGACAAAGAATATCAGATGCAGTGTTCTATACGTTACACAAACAAAAGACAACTAATGACACAGTTATGTCATCACTTCACATCACAAATTGTTTCAATTACTTATTTAAATGACTCCCAGGGTACTGTTTTCCTACTAGTATTTTAATTTTGAATTCCGACCAAAGACGCAAATTTTCTAAATTATGTCATTTAGAGTTTAAGTATTATAACATTTTTACGCGTGACATTCTTTCTCTTTTGTGTGCCTCAAAAAAGTAGAATCCGTAGTAAGCTGCTACACGGATTTCTCAAATTGGCGTATATAATTGTTCGACAAGCGAACAACTAAAAATGGTAGATGGCAAAAAGTCTAATAGATTCTACAATTACATACTCTGTAAGGGGTGACTAGGTATACTGTTGTAAATGTATGAACTACAAATTGATTACAAATATTCTTAACAGAAAATTAGGTTGGTGCATAATTTGCCTTGACGTGTGAGTCCTAAAAATATTTATATTCAATTTGACAGAACAGTACAATCATTTGTTAAATAGTAACAAAACCATTGTCATGTTGTAGTTCTTTGTATTCACCAACCATGAATTAAGAACAACAGTGATAACATCTTAATACTTTCTTTTTCTTTTTTTTAGCGTCTATGTTTAACAACGAACTAATTTGAACCTTGGTAAAACCTGCAATGTTTTTCGAATTATCGGATAGAGAAATGTAAAGATGATTTGTTGCAGCAACTCCCTTAAAACATTGATAGATTGTTGGTAATCAAGGTATATTTCTACCTGTGTCAACACATTTTGAGGTTAAATGATAAGTGATTCAGATAGATTCCAATCTTAATCTTTACACAGACTGTCACAATCTTTTAGGCTTGATGTTTATGAGGAAAAACTTTTTAATTCTAAGTGAACGGCATTTGAACACAAACAGTATGTATAATATATATAATTATATTATATCTTTGGAGCAATTTTAAATATTTCAGAGTGATAAATTTTAAAGACGTACGAGCGTAGTTTCGGTGTAAAATTGTAACATTTATGTTTAGTACCTACAGAATAAGCCCAAAATTTGATCATTTAAATTTTGCCATTGTTTCAAAGCCAAAACAGATGTTTTTACATACAATGCTAGACAGGATTTTTTAATCACAAAGGAATTCCCATAACATTTCATAATCATGATATCTTGACAACATTGGCATGGATTGTGTAGCAGAAAAGTACTGGATAACATATTGATCGGACAAAAACAACAGATGATTTGGCTTTTGATTTAAATGGTGTATAACTGATATCTACTGTTTTATGATTTCAAATAACAATGTTACAACATCGTCGTACATGAACTCGACGAATATCGTCCTAAGATTTTCGACTCAGGTGATGAGCAACATATTGATACAATGTTATGGTAATTGAGCATTTGACAAAGTCTTTAAGAGTTAAAGAAATTGCATAAACTTGCATAAAGAGCAGAATTTACGACCATCAAATATCCAAAATATAGCTTTCAAAAATATCATAAGGCATACTCATACATCTATCGGACAACAATTTGCGACAATCAAACGTTTTTGCAACTAAAGAATGAATATGTAGAATAATGTGTATAGACGACGTTATTATTTTAAACCTTCAATTGCTATTTTTCGCCGACAGTATATGTACTTTTGTTCCCTTGACTATTCATATCGACATCATTGATAAGAAATGACTCTTATTTAATCGTTTTATCTTTATATGTGCAGTCTTGACATTGAAGCACAATTTGAATATATTAATCAAAGTATCGGCTTTGGTTTAAACTTTGTAAAGCAAGTAAAAATTCACAACTGTTATGTTATTATCAGATTATAAAAGTATTTTATCATGATAATAAATCCTTCAACTGATCTTGATTTAAAGATAATAATTTCACAGATAAGGGGGAAATACTATGCTATGTAAATAAAACAAGAAAAACGATATTCATATTGTGCACATTATTTTGTTTTTATTTTCTTTGTCTGCCATGCCAGGTATATAAAGTAACAAAAAGACCGTTGTCTGGCTAGCTTCAATATAACAGTAGCTATTATTCTGAGATGTAATAAATTTTCTTAGATAAAGGAAAATTAATACGACAATGTTTTGTATTTCAACAACTTTAAAGTACATTTGATACTAGATTTGCCAATAATGTTCAAAAAGCAATCAAATATGATAAGAAAAAGTCGGTGATGTTTGAAATTATGTTTGTTATGAAGCAGAAAATGTCCGTGTCATTCAATTGATAGATAGTACGAGAGATTGAATCCTTACATCAGTTTGTAATCAGTTGAAAGCAGTTTAACAATGTACATTATTTTGGCAATAACTTTTGCTATGTCTTTTAAAAGTCAACAAACGCAAACAGTTAATGTTCTGTGATAAGTTTTGTTGATTGCTTTGATAATAAAGTAAATATATTTCTGTATTGAGCAAAACGTGTTGTAATTGATTTTGTCTCATCACGATGTAAGCAAATTTATTTCACACTGCCATAGCCTCTCATCCAATTTCCTGAATACTTACTAAAACGTATTGTCTAAAAAAGCAAACATATTGCTTTGGTACAAATCTCGAAAGTTAATGAAATAAAAATGTGCAATAATGCTTTAGACTTTAATAAATTTGACGACAGCCAATTTCTTTGATCAAAATGAAAATACCTCCTCAGTTGAGCTCAGATAAAAAGGAAACACAAGTTTGCTCTACTAAACACCCGTACAAACACTTTTAACAACACAATCAATGTTAATGGAGTTGCTTCGTTTTGAACCATTTGCTTGCAATAGGTATACACAGTCGGGAGACGGTCAATTTAAAGGCGGAGGATTTGATTCCGTATCCTTTCTACTTACCTTCGTCAGGTGTGGTCTTAATATTCTGTATCAAACGAGACAATTCTTTACCACTAACAATTGTATATTTCGTCCATTGATAGCCAAAAGGGCTTATCAGCACTTTTTCAAGTTTTGAGAAAATGAGGTTTAAAGTTTCAAGGCTCTGTAGTAAATCAGGTTTAATGATCTTAGTGATTAAATGTTGATATTCAATTAGAGCTATATGCCAATAAATTGTTCTGCAATTATCAAGTTGATGCACTGAAAATTATTGCCATATTTGGAGGCTTTTGTTGATAAGCCCTTTTGGCTGCCGAAATTTACACAACATTCTAGGGTAATAAGGACTTATCGGTAAATGAAAAAGACTGTTGGAATGTATTTCAACCATTTAATATCATTTTAATAACTTCCATGATTAATTTTTTATAAATATTGACCATTTAATTGACAAGTTTGATTGATTTCTTCGTCAATATCAACTTCTTCTTTCACATTGTGTGGGCATGAGGGCCTGTTTTAATTCCAACTGTTACTGGGTAGGTCTTCATAAAAAACCAGTGAATTTTCATAATGATGTATCGTCTTACGTAGTAGACCATTTCAGGCTAGAAGATTGGTAGTTGTAGCCGTCACAAATATTTTAAACATTGACTGAACAGTGCTTTCTGCTTTTCTTTTATCAATTGCTTTTTAAATTGGCAGTTTTCTTTTTACGTTTGCTTTTGGTGCTTTGAGCTTGTATAAAGTCTTGCTTAGTCACCTGGCTAGCTCAGTTGGTAACAGGCAAGTCTGATCAAGGAGTCGTGGGTTCAATTCCCAGGCGAGCCATACCGTTGTGGAGTTTGGTCATGGAATTATTTTTACAGTCATTGTCCATGCTATCAATGATTTTTAATAATGTATGGCAGTGTTGTCAGTCACTGACAAAAGAATGTGCTTAGTAGTTGGTTGACAGCTTAATCCAGAGATTTAGCCTTTCCAGGAGGAGTAAGTAGGTAGACTGACCGGCGCTATATGACCTTTACAATGTGCAGGTAAGGCATTAAACCCAACTAAAAAAGTTTTCCTTGCCCATTTTTCTTTGCTGGCCTAATTCTTTTTTAGACCAATTTTCTTGGCCTCGATTATTCTCTGGGCTCGAACAGTTCCGAATGAAGTTGTTAGTGTGTAGCTTTTGTCAATATCATCGCATTATTCATATGCAGATGAAACTACTTTAAACATCAACAGGTTCTTTCAGTGTGTATCATTTTTGCTTCGCTCTTCCCATAGGCTCTTGCTTTATCAGTTCACTCAAAGGTAGGTCATATTCACTATCATCATCAGATGACATAGTCACTTTCAGTTCTTTGTCGTGAGTATTTGTTGATTTCTTCTCCTGTGTCTGGGGTTGTCTGTATTAGACACTGGAATTGTGTTTTCAACAGTTGTCCAAGAACATCCACATTGCTCAGTGTTTCTGTGATCTCAATAGCTTTTGTATGTTTCCCCTCATTTTGATTTTTGAATAAACTGTTAATTTTTCAACGGCTTTTTGCTGATGTTTGGGCTTTTGTTGATTCTGGGCTTCTCGCTCTAAACTCGCTTGGTCATTGCCATCAGCAGTTGTTGACTCATTCTCCTCATGACTGGTTTAGCTGATGTTAGCTGTCCCCTGTACCTTCAGCAGTAATCGGAGCACTTGGAAATTGTTTGGTGCACTTATACTTTCCGCAGCCTCTCCTAATTGTGTATCATTGTTTGTTCAATGATAAGTTTTGATGATCCTCGACTGCTTGCTCATCAATCAAAGATTGGCCAATAAATTGCAAAAGAAGTGTATTTTAATGTACATGATTTGCAGTGAATACTTTTATACACGTGCAAAATTATGTCAATCGAAGTATTTAACAAAATCTTTTATTGTAGATATTGATATAAATTACATTAAACAATTGAATTCAACGTAAAGCAATACTATTTCAGATCTTGAAAACTGGTATGCATTCGACTTATCAATGATTGCTGGAATATGTTTATCATACAATGCTATTACTATGATACTTTAATGAAATAGAACTTATTTAATTCTTAAATGGTATCAGGCAAACACAGTTACTCAAATACAACAGCAATATACAACTCCTAATCTGACCAGTCTGAATTCATACCTTTAAGAAAAAACAAATCATAAAAACACGGCGACCAAAAGGGCTCATCAGCAAATCAAAATTTCTAAAAAGCAGTTATACTGTTGATTTTACAGCATTAATTGTCACAAAGGTTATCATTTGGTCAATCTTATTCTTACTATTGTACAAATAGTATGATTGGATATTTAGAAATGTTACATCCCTATACTTAATATATTTCACAGCCAAAAGGGCTCAACAACTCACAAGGGACATGCATTTTATAGTTTATCTCTTTGTTACTAAATTATGAGTTTTGTTTCCATACCGCTGATAAGTAGTTAGTTCAGGCATTCAACAGTTCATAAAATAAAACATAACTTCACTTACTGTTTAGTAGAATACAATTACTCCATCAAAAACGCTCCTTAAAATCATTATGTAGATTCCCTAATGAACTTACCAATTTTGTATTGATTAGTGAAAAAACTGATGTTATCTGGTGCTACAGGATGTACTTATGATGTAAACACATAACCTAACCTATTTATCTAATAATGGGGATTAAATAATGCAATACTTGTCATGTAAACATCTCTGGCTAAAAGGGCTTATCAGCATGAATTTTGACTGATAAGCCCTTTTGGCTGTAACGATACTGCTGATAGGCCCTTTTGGCAGAAGTTAAAATGACCAATGCCGTAACAAGAAATTTCATTGTCACCAATTTTTTTATGTTTTTCGGAGGAACTTGGGCTCAATATTTTTTCCACAGCTAGATAACATAAGAAGGATGTGTTTTATGATAAAAAGTCATTTTTGGCCAAAAGTGCTGATAAGCCCTTTTGGCTATCAATGGACGATTTGTTCAGGTAACTGGTGAAGTATTAGATGTAAAGATTACAGACTCTTCATCGGTAGTGCGTAATAAACAAGAACAGGACCATGAGAGAAACTATATCAAGGTATAATGAAAGAACTAACTTTTTATGAATGTTTCCGTATTTAAAGTGGAGACAAATGTTTCTGGTAATTGTTTCGAATCATGTTCAACAATACTTACGGCTAATTGACAATATGTCATAGTTGAAACTTTATGTACTTATATAATTGTATGACACTATTAAATAGTGTTAGTTTTCACGATAAACATCTTGTTATAGTTAAGAGGCAAAAAAGCTTTTTCATAATTCTTCTGCTGTATAAGTGAATTTTGTTCATTGGTAGATAAAGTTATTTGGTCAAGGTCGTTTTCGAATGTTTAGTTATTGAATGGTTTGGTTTTATTTAATATTAAATCTTTGATACAAGAAGGCTGATGTTGAAATCAGTTTTGACTCCACCTATTATAATCAAACAAAACTTGCAAACATAAAACAGTACATCGAAGTCAATGTCTAAACACCGTGTTTTGTGGCTCAATAAAGCAATTAGTATTATTGTCGCCAAATACATCTGCTCAATTGCTATCATTGCCATAATATTAATTATTATTAGTATTTTTTAGTTCTCATTTTATGTTTCTGTTTGATAAGGACATATCCTATTTTTGTGTTAAAAGCTATTTAATGAGCTAAATGATTTATTGTTGACAATACCTATTATTATATTACGTATATAATTATTATTTAATTAAATGAAAAGCAATATGCAATCAATCTCTAATTGAGTTACTAGTGTCATATAAAAAATCAACCACACTCATTTGTCCGCCCTGTAAAGTCCTGTGACACCTGGATAAGAAAAACATGTCTGTTTCGACTGTGTTATAATACTATTTGTATCATACTTACTATTGTCATCTATCGGCGTTCCAGAACAAGAGTCACAATAGTCGCAAACACATCATACAAACAGTAAGAGCCAGTAATTGTGTTTGATGTGTTTTACTTATTACTGCTGCGTTTGCTACTGCGTGCTCTGTTTTAGTAAACATATTTTACAACTTATTAGTTTTGTCGGATGTAATCCATTATTATCTTAACTATGCACCATGTTATTACGTCTAAGTGGTTATTAAAACAATAATTGATATAGTTAAGGTGGTCCTAACTTCATACTGTGTGATGATACCTTTGGCTTAAATTGTTTCTTGAATGTTTAGTGGCAATTTGTATGTATACGTGTGCTATGACATAGATTTCCGCCGATATTTCATGTTGTGTTTATGTAAACTAAATTATTACACTAAATTCACTAAGAAAGAAATGGAACAATGAAATAAAATAAATAAGGTGTTCTAAAATGAAACTTATAACAAATAATTTCCGTGTAAGTAGTGTAGACAGGCATTTTAGGTAACTGTTTCATTTCGTGCACAGCAACAATTACGGCATATCTACAATTTATAGAGTTGTAACTTAATATAATTCTATATATTTTTTTATAATTGTCTTAACTTTTGTTAGATTGTAAAATAGAAACTTGTTTCAATTCCGTTTTAGATGTTTCAGCTGTGATTGTATTAATCAAAGCTCATTTAAATTATCATATTTTTGCCGAATAAGTAAAACAAGGGTGACAAAGAATATCAGATGCAGTGTTCTATACGTGACACAAACAAAAGACAACTAATGCCACAGTTATTTCATCACTGCATATCACGAATGGTTGGATATGTCAAATTAAGCTACATTTCAGTTTAAATTACTTATTTAAATGACCCCCAGGGTACTGTTTTCCTTCTAGTAATTTAATTTTGAATTCCGATCAAAGACGCAAATTTTCTAAATTATGTCATTTACAGTTTAAGTATTATAACATTTTTACGCGTGACATTCTTTCTCCCTTGTGTGCCTTAAAATATTTTTACATGTTTTATGTCAAAAGTTATATGAAATACGCCACTTTGTCAACGTCAATTATAATCGTTACAAAAACATATAATATGCTAATTTTCTGCATAATTACATACTCGTAAATGCATTAAGGAACAAAGAACATTATATTTTTCCAACCACTACAAGTTGATTCTTTCCCCGTCAATTTATAGACAAAGCTTTACCTCGAACATGCATGCGTTTAGCAAACATGCATGTATGTTAACACATTGTTACATCAGCGGTGATGAATCCTCTTGAAACACACGTTGTAGTTGACTTGGTAAATATATAAAAATAATCTCGGAGTTTTTGAATTTTAATGACTAGACGAAAATAAACGTTTATTAGGTCTGATTTCATTGTTGTTTCAGTAAGGAGGAAACCGTTGTAACATACTTTAGAAAAACATCTTTAGATACACTTTACAGTCATAAACTATAATTTAGAAAAATGGTAATGGATGGAGGTAGGTGGCAAGAAGTCTTATATATTCTACAAGTACATACTCTGTAAGGGCTAGATGACTAGGTTTTAAACAATAAATTGATTACGGATATTCTTAACAGAGAATTAGGTTGGTGCATAATTTTCCTTGACGTGTGAGTCATCTTTATATTGACTGACAGAACAGAACATTCATTTGTTAAATAGTAACAAAACCATTGTCATGTTGTAGTTCTTTGTATTCACCAACCATGAATTAAAAACAACAATGACAACATCTTGATACTTTCTTTTTTTAACGTCTATGTTTATCAACGAACTAATTTGAACTTGGTAAAACCTGCAAAGTTTTTGGAATGTTTATTGTTTTTTTTTGAAGATGGATTATCGGATAGAGAAATATTAAGATGATTTGTTTCAGCTACTCCCTTAAAACATTGATAGATTGTTGATAATCAAGGTATGTTTCTACCTGTGTCAAAACATTTTTAAGTAAAATGATAAGTGAATTAGTTCGATGTCAATCTGAATATCTAGTCAGGCTGTCACAATCTTTCAGGCTTGATTTTTGTAAAGAAAAACTTTTGAATCCTAAGTGAATAGCTTTTGAACACAAAACGTGTAAACATATATCTTTGAAGCAATTTGAAATATTAAAATGTTCAGTACTCACAGAATACGCCCCAAATTTCATCATTTAAATTTGCCCATTGTGTCAATGCCAAAACAGATGTTTTCACAAGAAATGCAAGACAATTTGTTTATTAAAAAAGGAATTCCTATAACATTTCATAGTCTTGAAATCTTGACAACATTGGCATGGATTGTGTAGCAGAAAAGCACTAGATAACATGTTGATCGGACAAAAACATCGAATGATTTGACTTCTGATTTAACTGGTGTTTAAATGATAATTACAAATTCATGTATTTCAAAAAACAATGAAACTTCATTGGCCTACATGAACTTGATGAAAAGGGTTATCCTCGTAATGTTCTCTTCTCAAACGATGAACAACATATTGATGCAAAGCTATAGAATTATTCCTTTTGACATGTTCGTAAAGGTTTATAGAAATCACATGAAAAAGGTGCGTCACCTGGTACGATACAGCAGGATATACGACAATAAAAATATCCAAAATATAGTTTTAAAACTGCCATATAAGGAATTAACACACATCACTTTGACAAATATTTCCAAAAATCACAAGTCTTTATGACTAATGTTTTACGTATTTTAAAATAAAATGTAACTACATCGTCATACATGAACTCGATGAATAAGGTTATCGTCGTAAGGTTATCTCATTAAGCGATGAACAACATATTAAGCAAGTTATAGCATTAATCCAATCGACAATCTTTAAGAGTTAAAGAAAACACATGAAAACGTTTTGTTATCTGGTGCTAAACAGCAGGGTTAACGATCTTCAAATATGCCAATTATAGCTTGAACAACTGTCTTAAGGCATCAACACACATCCTTCTGACAACCATTTGAGAAAATCGCAAATCTTTGCAACTATAGTGTGGATAATTAGAATATTGAATATAGACCACATAATCATTTTAGTATGTTTATTGCTTTTGTTGTCGCAAAAACTATGTACTGTTGTTCTGTAGACATTTCATATCGACAAATGACTCTTATTTCACCGTTATATCTCCAACTGTGCAGTCTTGAAACGGAATCTTATTTAAATGCATCAAACATGGTGTAATCAAAGTATTGGTTTTGGCTAGAACTTTGTAAAGAAAGCAGAAGTTCACAACTGTTATGCTATAATCAGATATAAAAAGCATTTTATCATGATAATAAATCCATCGATTGATCTTGATTTAAAGATAATAATTTTACTGATAAGGGGGAAATACTATGCTATAGAAATAAAACACGAAAAAACGGTGTTTATATTTTGCAAGTTATTTTGTTTTTATTTTCTTTGTCTGCAATGCCAAGTATATATAGTAACAAAAATACCGTTGTCTGGCTAGCTTCAATATAACAGTAGCTATTATTCTGAGATGTAATAGATTTTCTCAGATAAAGGAAAATTAATACGACAGTGTTTTGTATTTCAACAACTTTAAAGTACATTTAAGATACTAGATTTGCAATTTATGTTCAAACAGCAATCAAATATGATTAGATAAGAACAATTCGGTGGCTGTTTGAAATGTTGTTTGTTATGAAGCAGAAAATGTCTTTGCCATTCATTATTAGATTGTTCTAGAGATTGAATCCTCACATCATTTTGCTACCAGTTGAAAGATGTTTGAAAAATGTACATTAGTTTAGAAATAAGGTTAAGAGGTCTTTTATAAGTCAACAACTGCCTACAATGAATGTGTTTCAATAAGGTTTTTGATTGATAAATATAATGATAATGTGAATTTTTTTTTTAACTATATTGTAATTGATTTTTTCTCAACTTGATGTTAAGTATGTTTCCTTCATACAACCATAGCCTCTCACCAAATTTATATTAAAAAGTTTTTTAGCAAACATTACTTCGATACGAATCACAGATATTTATTAAGTGAAAAGGTGTATAAATATTTCGACTAAACTTCAATAAATTTGACGACAGCCGATATCTTAGGTGAAAAAGACCAATAAATACGACCAATCTCCTTCTTACCGCTACATGTATCAATGAAGACAGTTGTCAACCTCTCACAAAAAAGTGCCAGGTACAGGTTAAGAGATCCAAGCCTCTATATGTGTTGAATAAATCGTCTGAATGCAATGTAAAAATTACCGCGTAAAGCAACAGAAACTGAAACCAAACATAGATATGTAGAATGAAACTTTATGCATAATTTTTCTGTTTTTTTTTTAATTAAACAGTTTATTGACGGCAATGAACTATAAACTATAGAATAAAAAGCTGTACATGCCCCCTGCACTGTTTTGACTCGTGAATTTATTGTTATCGTACACTATCTATCTTAGTTTCGGCAATCAGCCAAAGTCTGAAATTTAATCCAAACATTTACACGTATAGGCGAAAACAACCAGTTCAGTAATTTTATTTAATGAAATATTCAAACACGTTTAAGACACCAGGTAAAGCATTAAACATAGATACTTTGATAAATTGTGTGCATTAAGACGATTATTATTGAAACATAGATACGATTTGCTGTGATTTCATTACATCTTTACTACATAGGTACATATCATAGGTTGAGGACTTATAAATCATATATATTTAATTTGTTTTGTTTTTGTTTTTTATAAACTTTTGACATACATAATTAATAATAATCAGGGTAGTTGACGAGCATGAATAGCAACGTACAGTGATTCTAGTAAAACAATAGAACAGTATAAAGCAACTATTTTATACGCATACAATATGCATTAAGTTGATTAATTGGTTTCTCTACTTTAAAAAAAATGATACAAATTAGATAAAAGTAAATATATGATAATTTTAGCCTTTTTTATTCATCGACAAATGGTTACCCACCCATTATTTTAACATGTTTTCTATAAAGATTCAGGTCAGTATACAAAAACAGTGTATGTACCTCATGGCTTTACAGAGTATGTACATGTCAGATTATTAATCTTTTCAGATTTTTTATCCATCGTGTTTTTTATCCTTTGCTTACATATTGGCTATGTTGCGTTTTGATCAACCACTTCACGTAAAATTCAATTTCATCTGGTTGAAAGATACATAAGACTCCGTTTCGATTTCGCATATCGCTAATCAGTATGTATTTTATATACTTCATGTCACAATGTGATTAACATTGTCTATGTCTTCACCAGCGGGCAACATTATGTAATGAGTTAGAAGTTATGCATTTGCAAGCCATTTTAAATAATGTACATGTTGGTGTTTTACATTAATTATCACACGAAAACAACAATCCATATCGTGGTATTGATGCAATTGTCTTGTGTTCTTGACACCACTGGTAATGTACTGGTTATTATTACAGTATTTCTTCCACTAAAAGTACATATATCAGGATGCTAGACTGGCATATCACATTATTGATAAGAATAAATTGATGTCTGTTTGAAAAAGTTTCTTCCATTGCAGATTATGATTGAATCATTCACTTCGTTGATAACAATACTACAATGCTTGTTACATTTGTACTCAGCAGACAAAATAGAAATTTAGAACACGCTTACTGCTAACAATATGTCTCAAGATGATATAATTCAACAATCAGTTTTTTCAATGATTAAAGAGCTAGTGGGTCAGTTTCTATCAATGAGGTCAAGGAGAATAGTCTGGGGGTATTCATTATTTTTATAATTTATAATAATCGAAGTAACTGATAGATGGCGAGATAATACTACATGAGAAATGCAGCTTGATGTTATTTTGTTCTGGGACATGAAAACTACTGCACTTCTACATGTTCGCTTTCATCTGAATCCTGAGATATATCACTTTGGTTCTTTTTCGAAAAACAAATTTCAAACCAGTGTAAGTTTCCGTAAGTTAATATTAATTGTTAAACATGAGTCTTAGCAAATTAAACTCTAAGATGTTGATTGCATTGTATTTGGTATGTTTACATATCTTTTGAAGCAGTCAGATTCATGTGAAGTTGAAAATTCTTCAAACCATCTTCGAGGCGCCAGGCTAGCTCAGTTGGTAGCACGCAAGTCTACTGATCGAAGAGTTGTAGGTTCGATTCCCGGGCGGGGCATACTTTCGTAAAGCTTGGTCATGTAATTATTCTACGGTCATTCTCTCTCCTACCAATGATTTTTAATTATGTAGGGAAGTTGTCAGTCACTGACGAAAGTATGCGCTTAGTAGTTGGATAATAGATAAATCTAGAGATTAAGCCTTTCCAGGAGGAGTGAGTAGGTTGACTGATCGCCGTTATATGACCCATATAATGTGTTGCTACGGCGTTAAACCCAACAAACAAACAAACAAATCAAACCATCTTCCCGGGAATTCACATGTTCTAATAAATTTCAAATCAGGTCACATTACATAACTCAAAACTTAATATAAATCAAGGGTATTTAAGTTATTAGAAAAAGTGTAGTGATATTTGTTTTACTCTGAGAAAATAATTGCATAAAAAATCAATGCATCAAGCGTATCAAAATTACTGGAATTGCAAATGGCAAAATTCAGAAAACTTGCGACTTCTTTCTGAGTTCAGTACTTAATATTGAGGTCTCAATTTTAGCAATAAATTTCGTATGTAATTCAAACTGGCACATGGCGTGGTATTGAAACAGAGGACTTTCATTAAGAATTGTTTAGAGAAATATAAGTACTTGCATGATTAACCAAAATAATTATTTAATAATTATTTAGTCAATTATACATGTTGTTGAAAACAGTTGAATGTCTCTCTCTCTATAACAAATATGAACAAACCTATATATTTTTTGTTTGTTTGATTGTTTACGTTTTATGATCAAGATTATATTTCATATGCTACTTGACTAGGTTAATTTCAGATGTGAAACTTGCTAACATATCATTAAGCTCACTCCTATTAAGCAGACAACCTATATTTAGGTAATAACAAGTATGAAGATAAGACTGGCTTCATGTTCATAATTATCACTTATATATACATTTAAAAGTTCCCCCCAAATGGTGCATAGTTGACATAATATTAAATTACAATACATGTAATTGTCAGTTGTAAAATATGTTTACTCATTGCGATCACGCACCAGTAACAAGTATAACATGTCAAAAACAAAGAATTGAAGATTTTATTATGATCATGCCAATATAATTAGTTATTAATACTGAATGTAATAAAATATATTTTTCGCGATATGATACGCTTGAATCAATTTCTAAAGACTGTGATAACAGTTGGTGTGATGTTGTTTAATCCCCTTATGTATAATTATTGATAATGTTTGACTATATGAAGCATATTTTCTTAAATAAAAGAAATGTTCTCAATATGTTATGCAGGAATTTATGTAACAGTAATGTATTCGTAGAGCAGTCTATGTGTCTAATAACAGTCAGTAACAGTCTTATACACATTGGTTTTTCATGAATTATTAATTACACGAAATGACTTTCAATTACATACTTTAACTCCACTTTAACAAGTACATGTAAAATCCAATTCGTTAATTGAATCGAACTTTGAAAAAAGCTCTTTTGAAGAACTTCTGACACCAATTTCAATCTTCAACAGACTTACGTTCAAATTTTAGTAAAACAGTCTTTGAAAATATCGGAGATGTATGGTTAAATAACATTAGGACTATTAAATGGTCACGATTTTAACTTGTTTCACAAATATCGGAGAAGTATGGTTAAATAACAAAAGGACTATTAAAATGTTCACGATTTTAACTTGTTTCACAAATATCGGAGAAGTATGGTTAAATAACAAAAGGACTATTAAATGGTCACGATTTTAACTTGTTTCACAAATACATTACTATTCCATTTTTTTATCTGTTCTAGAGTGAAAGTATCTATAGGCGATTAAAGTGTTTCATCCTCTCTTTTCATTTATTTCGAAACTTCAGTTACTTAAATGCTACAATTATATAACAGAAACAAGTATGTTGATGCAATTACAGGCGTATATTTCCACTTGCAGAATGACATTTCTGTTGTGTAATGAGGCTATGGTATATATGTAGTGTTATTTTTGGTCTATTCAGCGTTAGTCAAATATAATAGAGTTCTTTCTGAACGAATATAGGCCAAATTCATATGATACATGTACATGTTCCTTCTGAAATGATATCATTCATATAATACATAACTCATTCGCAAAGTCTTTCAAAGAATTTCACGATTCGATGAATTGATTTATAAATTTTACACTTTTATAGACCACCCATTTACGAACAGTCAAATCACAGAGATAGAATCAATTTGAAAAAATAATATATTTTTATTGTATATTTATAAATTAAAATATCTAGAACACAGTTGCACATTTTGTAGAATTCATTTAAAACATTAATGATGATTACCTGCATCAACTGTGCATCAATAAAATAAGTATCAAGTTAAACATTGAACTGTTTAAAAGATTACAATCAGGAATGTGCATGTCGGCTAACAGGTGAACAACACAAAACTGTAATATGGAATTTTAGATATCTTTAAATATCTACAATAAGGGATTCTTCCCAGACTCTACATAGATTAGAACATATTTATTGTCTCTACTGTTTCTAATTAAATCACACACTGAAGCGCCAGACAAACGAATATTTTTTTTTCAGCACAGAGAACTAATTTTGGATAATCATTTTATTCATTTTTGGTTTTATCTTATATCAGTAAGCACACTGCATATTCATGTTTTAGTTCTAACGTTTGTCGTTTTTGTTGTTTCATAATTTTTATTAAATTAATTAGCACAAATATTATATTTGTAGTGTTAGTGCGTTAAATTAAGGTTTTTAGGACTAAAGTATCTAATACGTCACTTTACAAAAAAAATATTTCATTCCTGGCTCAAAGATTTATCACTGTTGTTTATTTTGTCTTTATATGCAGTTATTTTGTAGTTAAAACAGTCACTTTTTGTAACAGATTTCATACAAAGTCAACCCTCCTACTTCATGATTATTTTAATTTTAATAGTTTTTGTTGAAAAACCTCTCGGCAATGTCGGCACATAATTATTTAGTTAGTTCCATAAAATCGAGTTGTTTTAACATCACAATTGATTTAAAAAAAACGATTTTCCATAATCCCCCATTGAAGCATTTTTCTTCTAATGGGTTCAGTCGATCAAGCTCAAATGATACGATGTACTAATACTTGTATCACCGCTGGCAATGCAATGCAATGTCTACATTTGCAAAGATAACACATGGTACGTAATTCGTTTACTGTTATTACAAATGTATTAATATCATTTAACCAAGCTCTTTACAAAAGCCCAGGGTGATAAACAATTCCAACATATCTGGGTGGGTCAGTCTTTGGTCAATAAGCTATTTTTAAATTAATTTTATAGTTCTAGCGGTTCTATGCACCATTTAGTTTCACTCTTGTAACAGTGCCAGAAAGTAGTGTGCAAGTGTTGACATTAATCGGTTGAGTTGTGCGATTGACGATAGATTGGCAATGGTTCGTATCAATTTGACTCAAACTATTGGCTCTCTGTCACACAATGAACACTGATTCTTTTTTCTTCATGTGAAAACACGGACCTACTTGCCAAATCAACACACAACGACTTCATTTAATTTCATGCATGTCTGAACATTCGGGATAGGAATTTTGCATACGTTTCATGGATAACATAATTAAATAAATCTCTTGACAAATCAATAATGAATTATATAAATTATATATTTATTACATATTATTATTCTTCAAACAAACAAATGTAGAACCTTCATTCAAATGAAGCTTAGAATCTCTATCGTGAGTAACACATCGCTTGAAATCTAGCCAGATTTGTAGTGTAAGAAAAAAGGTTATCAATCAGCGAATCATGTTGACCACATTAAAGATTTCCTCGTTGTACAGCTTGCAACTCTTCGTCAAAATTATTCATTTAATGAGTGCTCATGAAAATATACTCATTGACTTCACCTATTTCTAATTAAGTACAATCAACTACCATTCTATAACATCTATGTTATGAAGTGTCAGTTTGTTTTTTTCTGGCGATAAATTAAGCCATGGATTACCGGAACTCTAGTCTACATGAATACTCAAGAGTGTAGTTGAACTAAATTATACGTGTTGTTGTTGAAATACTATATAGCCAATATTTAAGATAAGGATAAGCAACACGGTGGGTAATAAAGTCTGGCATAATTAATAATCTGACATGTAACAAATCTGTACAAACGTGAGATATACAGTACCCACCAAAACTGTGGAGACATTTTCACTTAGTAAGTTTACTACATAGGTTTTATCAAAAATTTATTACCATTTATTTTGAAATGCTTTTTAGTTTAGCTTATTTTTCGATATTGTACTATTTGTAGTTGATGTACCAAAGTAGCTTCAAATCTATTTATAGAAAAGAATTACATTGCATTTGATTTTGGAGGCTTTGGGATATCAGATGCTAAATCTTACAGATGTGATGCATTCAAGAAATTTGTTTTCATTTTATCATCTATCATATTAAATATATAAAAAATAATGGTTCTACCCAAAACTATCAATGAAAACAATTTAAAACAATTTTTTGTGTGTGTCTCCTAACTTATGGTGGGTACTGTATGTCTTAAAGATCCAAATCTTTGTACAGACGTTTATATATAAATGTGTCATGGCGTTAAGTGTTATGAATAAGTGGATTACAGTTAGAAAACTATCTGGAAAAATAGGTAATTGTCATTATGAAATAATATATACCATTAGAAATTAATTTGTTTCATAATTCAAATGCAGACACTCTGATGAGCCAGCTAGACTTATGAGTGTATAATAAATGAAGTAAAGTATAAATTTTTGTATTTAAGCATAGATTATTTACCTTCCATTGCATTCGTTTTTCAGATTTTGACAAACAAGTGAAGTTTTTACGCAAATAGGACTCATTGAATAACTTCTTTGTCACGACGATCATTAGTCATATACATATTCCCTGTTCAGTTGTTACTATTGCGTTTTTATAATATATATGTATTATAAAAACGCAGTAGTAACAACTGAACAGTTTACTATCGGTATATCCTATGAACAAATGTTAAGGTTTACATTTGTGCAATGAAGATGTGTTCGAGGCCTAGCATAATTGTTTTTCTGTAGTTACTCGTTTTCCAAATTGCAACATTTTGCTATGATAAGGCTAATGCATAGGATTAATTATTTTACAAACAAAAAAGCATTTCAGTATTTACCTGTTGTGTTTGTCTTGTTTGAATATCGCACTAAACTGCACTGCTGAACTGCAATAATTATTTTTCTACCATCACGTGAAACATTTTTGGATTTAATTTCAGACTTTGGCTCTTTGCCCAAACTATATTGTAAGATAATAAAAGATAACAATAAATTAACAAGTCAAAACAGTGTAGGGGGTACAATATATATTGCGATGTTGGGTAAAATAATGCTCCATCTTTTTTAGAATTTCAAATATTTACAATGCGTTTTTATCCTTTTGGTTTTGTTTTATTTTACAATATTTACTTTTTAATGATTAATCTTACTGACTTCAACTCTGCTATAGTTACTCCAAATATAGTTTAGTCGATAACTTCCGAAAGTCCTAACTAAAACCAATGGTTTCTGTGGTGGCTGTTAGTTATTTAGTAAAATTAAAATAAATCTTTAAATCTTTAGTTATTATCTTACTTCTTTAAACTGATAGTAAACCTACAGTTAGATTGCAATCTTCCAAAATATTTTCAAATAAATGATACGAGCTTTCTACATTATTCAAAACATCCATCATGGTGTGCGTCATTTTTAGATTTGTAATATGCCAATAATGTATTTGAAATGCACTTTGCATTTGTTGCAAAGCATTGTCCCATTAACTTGCTTTTATCAAAGATTATCTAGAAGGGTGCTCAATGAAAGTCACTTTTAAGTTGCAGATAAGACAGACAATGAATCGCTAGTTGCTATAAATAAATTTGGTATCACAGACAAATAACAAATATGTAAACAATAAAATATAGTTTTTGTTTTGTATGTATGTTGTACTTTTACATTTATCAATGAATGGATCACAATTTAACCGAAAGCATCTGAAGGATTTATTATGATAAACGGTTGTTATTCACTAATAAAACATGAACAGTTGTGAATTCCTACTTTCTTTAGAAAGTTATAGCCAACATTGGTACTTTGATAACAACATTAAATGAATTAAAACAGTTCTTCCGTCTGAAGAGTGAACTAACGGAGGTATAACGGTGAAACAACAGCCAGTTTCTTATCAATGGTGTCGATATGAATAGCCGAGGGAATTTATAATGGTTCATACAATGTGTACTTCGAATTATCGTTTTAGGATAAAATGTAAGCGGGAATTAAAATCCATAGCTTATTTCTTTATAATCTTAATAAAAGTAATTATAAACTTTAAAGTAAAAAAGTAAAAAATAAAGTTTATAATTTATATAATTGTACATGAATAAAATAATAAATAAATATCTTAAAAGATTTTGTTACTCTGATTCTAGTCTGCTACCATACGTCCATGTTTAAAAATCAAAATTAGAAAACGTGTTTGATAAAGATTGTGTGATATTTGTCTTCTATCATTCCACGCGTCAAAACTTTAGAAACACTTGAACCATATATGCCAAAATTTAGAACGAATCATGCTTTGTTTCAACTTTGCTTTTCATAAGGAAATTTGTCTTTTATTTCCATTAAGGTAAGTAATTGGGACTGACATATAACAAAACTTGATAAATAAGTGGTTTGATCAATTTAAACAATGACGTCTGTCTATGTCTTTTACATTTAACACAATTAACTAAATGATTTTTTGTCACTGTTGATTTACTGATTTAAAAGGAAAAGGTGTGAAGTTGATTTGCCAAATGAGGAAGTTTATGGCTGCTACACGTAAAATGGCAATAAAACATTAAACGTAATGTAAAAATGTATGTTGGAGTATAAAATATCTTTTAATGTCAGCATAAAGAGAATATTAAGTTAAAACTATATCTCTTCAGTTAGATGTAACAGTTGAAGTTCACGACATAAAGCGATAATCATAAACGTCTGCACAAAAAACATCGCGGAAATGCTAAATTCTTCTATCATGATAGCAACTTAGATATTGTTGTTAAGTTAACCGACATTTGTATGAAGTTTTGAATAGGGCTAGAAATGTTTTAGCTAGTCAAGGTTTGAAATGTTCTTTTAATTCAATATTACCAAATATGTAAATGCTTCTCGATATTAGTAAGACTCCAATAATATTAATAATAAATAATATTAATAATAATAATATAAAATGATAATATAAAGTATAAAAAAGGTACATTAAGGTAAATTTGCTTTCTGGTATTTGAATGATTAATCTTGTATTACCATTTTTCAAGAATGTTTTATATTAAATTTGAATTGAGTATATAGAATATTTTAATTATTTCACAATAACTGGCGGTTATGTAAATGTATCTTTTCAATATTATTTTTGAAATGGATTGTATAAAAGACTAACACTTTGCCATACATGATTTGTTATTTACTGAGTAATATTGAAGAAACTTATTACAATTTTATCTCTTGTATTGAAATTATTTCCAATAGTTTAGGTCTTATTAGTATGTTTGGCATTTAGGTTTTATGAGGCGATAAAACGAGTTTTATTTATGGACATTTAGAAGTTTGCTTAGCATATAAATTATATTTTACATGAAGTCCATTTGTTTCCTTCATAAATTGCATACATGTTTTAATTGTAGTAATGGAATGGTGTCGGATTGCTGGTTTAGTGTCATAGTGTATATTATGTGCTTCCTTTCACTAAATGAACAATACCTGTAGAAAAGTAGACATAAATATTTGCAGAGGAAATTTAAATAAAAACAATATCTTACCAGTGATGAGACACTGTGATATTGTATTGTACGATTAAAGCAACATTAAAAACTTAAACATTTAAAGGAAAACAAACAGGCAGTGCTTTTTGAACTTTTGCATCGACATACAAAGGTAGTTGAATCTTTGTTTTCGATGACCATGTTATTATCAATCTCTTGAAAGTTAGTAAGTGTGTCTTAAGGCATATTATCGTTTGACACTATTTAAAGAAGTCTCGTCATGTAATTTTTCAATCGTTAAACGTATTTTGTGAGCTAAAACCTGAAAAAAACATATGGTTTTAAGTGACCTGTTTATGCGATCTGTATCGCTCTTATTACATGAGAAAAAGTTGCCATTCGACGGAAACTCGTAGACTAGAACATGCACGTTAAAAACTTCCCAATAATGAAATAGAATTAGATTTCATGATACACACTAATTTAAAAATAGCATTACATATATTGTATTAAGATATTATAGCTCTTAAAAAGCAAATTACCCGGGGAGGTTATACCCTTCCATGAAAATTTGACAATAATGTCAATTTTCCTCCATTGATTAGATAATATGGAGAAGTTTCCGGCCTTGTGGAAGGGTAATTGAGTACTGGTTATAGACAAGGGTCCAGGAAAGCTAGGTTAGGTGCGCTGGACGCCGTGAAATGACCTAAAACTGTGTTGATACGGCGTTAAATCCAATAAATAAATAAAAAGCAAATTATTTTAACAGCAAAGGAAACAACAACGGGTATTATAAAATATTACTTATTCCAGCCCATCGGTTTAACCACATACTCATGAATAAAAAAACTAGAAAAAATATCTAAAAATAGTTTTCAGTGTAATTTATTATTTTCTTCTTTTGTCAGAGATCTTCAGATTGAGTTATTATTAGAAGCTAAGAAGACAATAAAATCTTTTGTAGTCTGTATACTATTTCTGTTGTAGATATCAAAATATTTATGAGTTTAGATGTTGTAGTTTTGTGTCATTCACCTGTTAGCCAACATGCACATTCTTGATTCATATCTATTAAATGAACCTATCTTCATGTAAAATTTTGATCTGAAAATTTGTTCTTTATTATAATTGATGCACAGTGGATGTAGGTAATCAACAAAGTAACTATAAAACGAATTCCAGGTATTTAAATGCGCCTGTATTAGAAACGTTTTTTCGGCGCAGCTGTCTAAGCCAACTTTTGACCTATATTTCAACTAATACAATTTGCTCTACCATAGCTGTTTGTCCAATGAAAATCTTTTATGGTATAAATAAATGTATAAAACACAAGACACCATTGGCTATTTGTGATAAACTGGTGCGTAGCACGTACAGTAGCTGCTGACTATATTTACTCTGTGTATAATGAGAGACTCACTGTGCTAATTGATCACATATTCGTCGTGGTACGCCCCTTGCGGTATAACTAAACTGCGAATATGACTCATGTCATTCTGGAAAGAAGTGATTTTTAATCGCAAATCCATGACATTGTTATTAAAGATGTTTTTCGGCGTAGCTGTCTAAGCTGGATTTTGACCTACATTTCTGTATAATGACGTCTGTCTGGGGATTTCGGAAATCCGCCGTTCTATTGGATGATTTTATAAGCACTGAGAATGACGTACGGGGGAAACAGAGAAAACCCCCTCTTCGATTGGATGGCCCTGACACGCGCGAAAAAATAAAGGCCACACTATTGTAATGCAGTGTTTTACAAAATTTTGCTTCGTTCGTAGATATTTTTTTTTGGGGTAGACTTCTATTGCTTTCCAAAGTGTTTTTTTATTTTGTAACAATAAAAATTTACGTGTCAAACACAATATTTTATTGGTAAAATGAATTACGTCTCCAGATGTGAACCGGTTTCTAGTAAAAAGTCTGACATATAACCCAATAATTATTAATTTAGCCTCACTACGTCCAGTTTCCGGGGTTTACGCTTTGAGAGTCACAGCTCCACATATACACCAGTTCATTGTTATTGTTATGAAGTCTATAAATAGTAACAAGGAGCTGATAAATACTACAGGTAACCTTTCGCTGGTTGGCAAGAAATGATAGCGAGTAAATACAATGAAAACACAGTGATTTTAAAATTGCAATTACTAAGTCATTTTTCATCAAACAATTTTGCATTTTATATCACTAGAAAGGTCTTGAAATTCATATTTTGAATATCTAAAAATTATTTGTCAAAAAGAATTGTTTTTTGTTGGCGAGTGTTTTAATGATCTGCCCTATGAAACATTTAATATTCATAGCTCGAAGAGTTATGTTTAATCAATTTAATCGTGCGGTTAAAGTGCTACTAGGGTATCAGTATTTTTTGTGAGCCACAAAATTAAGAAATCTAGATGAATCGGTCTAGTAAACGCAGTTGTACCCCTTGTATATAAGTATATTAAAGGTATGTTGGAAAAATCAAAGGGAGGTAACTTGACAATTCCCTGTGGTTATCAGTGTACGGCAATTGCATTGGCTGTCATATTGTTTACGGTAGGCAATCATGTGCCAAGTCTGCGAAACTGGTCTGCAAATGTTGTTGATGAAGTGATGATGCGTGGTCACAACTTGTATGAGCAAAATCGACGGGGGGAATTCTAATATGCCACCGTCGGAGGTTGCCGCTCGTTAGAGGTGCCATGATGTAACTGTCACAATATCACATTTTGACAATGAGTGAAACTTTACCACCGTGAAATATGTCTAGGCATTGTGGTCCACGAGATTGGTTTTGGTATCAAAATAGATCGGTACATAATCGCTGTCACAGATTGTTTCTTTGACCCACATGTAAATAAAAGCTAGAGCACGAAATTTGCTACACGTATTGTTTATGGAGTATTATATATGTACACATAATGTATTTCAGTGTTTTCATCTCGATTTAGGTCTATTGAAAAGGTCTAATCAAATAATTAATTTATAATACAATAAAACAAAAATAAAAAACGTAATTATTTTAGCGTCTTTCCATGTCACCCAATACTATATCTCAAGAACCACTATAGATATAGGAGATTATGTTTTACTCTTTTTGTGTAATCCGTGATGTTAAATGTTGTTTACTGTTGTAGTTTGTGTGTTTGTTTTATGTGCCTTGTTGTAAAATTGTATATCAAATAAATGTATCTATATATCTATCTTACTTAATAAATGACAAAACGTTGATAATAATGAAAATGTAAATTTAAACATTTCTTGATGCAAACGAAGTTTTCAAAATCGTTAATAATGCATTCTTTGAATAAGTCTAACACTATTTTTAGTTTGATATCATCAGAAAAAACACCGTAATTGTATGCCTCTCCTCTTGTACCCTTTTCAAATTTTTTTCGCAGAGTGTAGCATTTATAAAACGTTTTGGCCAAATATCTGACAACAATTAGATCTCAATTTTGATTAGTTTCAGCAACTTGTGCAACAACTTAAACACTAGTTGTCTCTTAAACGTACAAATTTACAAGCAAATAGCATCCAGTAAACTAATTTTCAAATACTAAAAAGAGAGAAGAATTGATAAAAACATTATTTACTAAAGTGCGTAGATAGATTTGTCTGGCCCAGATAAGGGATTTGGTAGTATGATAGATACTTAGAACAATTTAAAGTTATGTCTATTTTAGTAGTCCTTTATGTCCATGTCTATGATACACTGAGATTTACGGAGACTATATCAATTACAATTGCCCGTGTGTGTAGTGAAGAGGATAGTTGTTGTAAACTGTTTTAAAATTGTAATGTCCTTCAATAGCCCCATGATATACTGAACACTTTCAAAAGTTATCATAGAAACACCTGTTCTCGAACCTCACCCGATCTCGAACCTTTCATAATGTTGTTTACTTTGGTACGTATTTGTGTATGACGTCATCAACTCGTGTGCACAAATGTTAAGTAAACAATCGACGCAACTACAACTGTCAAACGAGAATAATGCGCCAGAAACAGGTAATTAGAATGAATATTTTGTGATGGTGAATATTTTTCAGTAAATCCTTATTGCCTTTTTCGGCTCAGTCAGTACAATCCATCAAATATTGTTTAAAAGTATGTTATTGCAAAAGAAGCACATGACAGGTAGCCATTTCTGTCTTCTGCTCATAAAGTCATGTGACAGCTAATTACAGCCTCACAAATAGCCAAATACTGTAGAAATTCGAAATTAGGTCATCTATTTTTAGCCGCCATGACAGTTTTCGGAAAATGGTCGTGTTTTTTTTTGGAAGAATTTGGATTTGTTGCAAATACAAAATATCAACGAACATATTATGATAGAAAAGAGGAATATAAGTTAAAAGGTGTGTTTTTTATGTATTTTTCTAAAAAAAATTGTTGCATTAGATTGATTTATTAGAAATGGCTCATTGAGTCCTTAGAGGTTCAAAATTGTATACAATAGTTGAAAGTTTATAGATGCAATGCTTTGTTCTACAACTATGAGAGTAGATGTTCGTTCGTATGTATGGTGTGAGCTTTTCTACTAAACTGAATCAAATAAAAATCTTCAGATTAAAATGTTCACCCTGTTCCCTTGAAATAAGATAACAATCAATGTTGCATAACAAAATGAGCATTTTGGACTTTTTAAGTCTATTTCAAGACAGCTTTGTATGAGACGTATGGATTTGCACGCGTGCGCGCGCGATTTACAACGTGATAAAAGTAGTCTCTAGATAAACAGTCTGATCAATGATTTAATCAAATGTTTTGTAAGAAGAATCTTACAACGAACCATATGTTTTATCTTATTTAATTGGTGACTATGGAGATAAAAGATAGATATATAATTGATGAAACATCGACTTTACAAAGTTTATATTGATAATAATACATATAAATTCTTCCTAAATAACTTTTTTATCAAAATATAAATAAACAAATTTATCCTGAATTTACTCTCAGAATTTACTTGAAATCGGTGCCAAGAAAATTTATGTACATGTAGGATGCGATAGTGTTTCCTGAATTTACAACCAATTTATCGACGTTCGACAACATCACTATAGACTCGCCTTTCAAAAACAAAAAGGGAGTGAGAAGAGCAAAGGAGAGTCTTCGTGCGTTTTTCAGAGTGCTAGTTGAATGAATTACTTATACAGCTGCATAAGATCCGTGAATCAAATATCCAACTTGATAAACTCGTAAAGGCAGTGTAGTCGATTGCCATTGAGAAAGTTGGAAACTTACACTTTGATGTAAATCATTCCAAACGTCGTACCATTAGTAGCATTAGATGTGCAAAGCCTTTGGAAAGTATTCTTAGAGATTTATGATTATGTAGAGTGTGAATAAAAAAACTCTTATATCCTCTTCTTATTCCTGAACATCTAGAAATATTAAAGTATCTAGAAGCCAATAAAATAAGTTTATATATTAGCAGACAAAGGCTGTGGGTTTTGAATGGTTTCTTTCGTATATGTTATAAATGTTTTCATTTAATTCACCGGTACGTGCAGCAAAATGTGCACATATCTGGTAATGCTAGGATAGAAATGATAATTTATGATAGTATGCTAACTTGTTAATCTTTATATTGCTTTGAATAATACGTGTGCTGGCTGCAGTGTAGTTTAGTACAGTTTCAATATTTTATTCAATTCATTCTAGATTACAAAATAGTGGTTATGCATTAGGACAGAAATGAAACATCGACAAAGTATATACTACAATTTATATATAGATATAATAAGTTCAATGGTATATTCAATATATAAAACATGTGAACATGTATTAACCAACAATATGTCTACATATATCTACTTTATTTTGTCAATTAAGTTAGTACAATCAGTGATGGATGTAAATACAACTTTTAATCAAACGAATATGATATTGTTAAAATGTTAACTGCAAAAAATGACAATATAGTCACTGAATATTTAAGGGTACACATGTTGATATTAAAACGGAGTTTGTCTGTTTAAGCATTTTTAAACATTGTTGGCTTTCGCCGATATGCTTAAGGCAAAATCATCAAAAACATCGTCGAAAATCCATGTCCAATAAGTATGTATCAGTTCTGATAGATTCGTGAAGTGAAACGATTTTGAACGATTGTGAAACGTGGTTATGTTTCTAAAACAACATATCATTATAATTAACAGTACAGAAACGCAAAAGTTTTTTTTGGGTAAAATTATGATTAGAACAAATAAAAGTATTGTATAAAAGTACATTCTATTAAATGCTGTTTTGAACCACAAGATGATATCTACAACACAAACCTTTGACTCCATCATACTTAAATATAATCTAAATAACCCCAAGTCTTTGTACGTCATAATATTTATTACAAGGAACTAATTAGTAGAACTGTTAAACTCATCTTTACACGGGTCTATAAACATACAAATGAGCACACACCTCTTTTCATACATTATTAATTACTTTCACAGACATCGAAATATTGAGTGAACATTGAATAACTATTTAGCGAACGAGAGATGAACAAAAAAAGAACATTGATATAAACATTGAACGGACAATCGATGAACGACGCGAAACATTACCGGAGCATTTAATGGATAAACAATGAATGATAAAAACATTGTACATTGATTGGATAAAAAATAAAATATTACAAATAATTAAATGGTAAACAAACAATAAATGAACGACAGTGAACATAAAGAAAACATGGAAACTTATTGAACATCGAGAAAGCATTGAGTATCCATTGAATGGAAACTTATTTAACGATGAGAAAACATTGAGTGACCATTGAATGGAAACTTATTGAACGATGAGAAAACATTGAGTGACCATTGAATGGAAACTTATGGAACGATGAGAAAACATTGAGTGACCATTGAATGGAAACTCATGGAACGATAAGAAAACATTGAATAACCATTGAATGGAAACTTATTTAACGATGAGAAAACATTGAGTGACCATTGAATGGAAACTTATTGAACGATGAGAAAACATTGAGTGACCATTGAATGGAAACTTATTGAACGATGAGAAAACATTGAGTGACCATTGAATGGAAACTCATTGAACGATGAGAAAACATTGAGTGAACATTTTAAAGACAACAAGGGACAGTAAAGAATAATAAGGGAACGTTAAAGGAACAATAAGAAAACATCTAGTGAACGCTTATTGAATAAACATTAAATAAACGACGAACAAACGAAAGTACGATTCATGTAAAGTAAATAAGAAACGTTCACAAGTCTGAGAATTATAATAGTTTTGTCAACATTATAAGATTGGATAATTTATTCATTACTAACATCTTAATTATTAGTCTAGTTAATTTGTTTTTATATTAATCTTTATTATCTACAGTAATTGTTATGTTTATACTTAGCTTCGAGTATTCACCTTTGTTATAAAATGTGGTATGCATGAAAACATTATTGGTACTGCCTATTTGTACGAGTAAGTGGATAAGCATCTTTTTGTAAGCAGCCAATGGTTATATCGTGTTCCAGTCACTGTATTTTTGTATGAACTAGTAGTATATAATTGCCGTATTGTGATTAATTCCTTTATAATGCTGTAACAAGAGAGAGAGTTCACTATCCCCTGTGTATGTTTCTGTCAAGTCTTGCATCGAATGATTCCATTTTAATGATTTTAAGGAACGGACAGAGCATTTAAGGATTAGCAATACAATGCAAACTGATATACATGTATATTATAGGAGCACAAAATAATAATGTTATTCACTTGCGAACGCCATGACTGTAGTCATTTTATCGGCTTATTTGTTTGTTTCTATCTTGATATTTACCATACTTGAAAAAGGTTCATATCTTTATTGGTAATACTTTTAGTCTCTCAGTAGTTGATATGATTTGATTATAAATACTAAAGTATCAAAACACTATGACAATTACTGGGGATAAAACAATCAGTATATCAGTGTTTCTGCATACTGAGGTAATGATATCATTAAATCATGAAATAGACAAAAAACAAACCTCTGGCATCAACATATAGGTAGATTGTTTTCACCTTTTTTACCATAATGCAATAGCATCACTATCTAAGCACTTGTCAATTAAACTGCACGACGTCTATGGATAGCTTACAACAAATGATTCTAGAAATCGCAAAATGCATTAATTTAACATCAACCAAATTGACGTAATCTTAACTAAAGAAAATAAGCATGGAATCATATTGCTCTTGATGCAAATTTGATTTATCACACATCACACTCCTCCCTGCCATGTTACAGTGTTTGTACTGTGTAAACCCCTATCACTGTCAGTGTTTTCAGAGACTGTCTGACCTACTATTCTACCATATAATCTATCATAAGTCTAAATTGCCAAAACATAGTATCAGTATTATCAAACAAAAGACTGTATGATAAATTAACTTGTTGTGTTAGTTTTGTCTTGACATCAGTAGTAATGAACCATAGTGTGTTTAAAGATAGTGGGATGTGTTGCTCACTTTCGTGGTAAGTTTACAAATATATGGCGTGCTGTCAAGTATATGACGTGTTTTCAAATAAATTGTGTTTTGTATTCGTTTCGAAGCATTATCTTGCAATTAGTAATGTTTAGAAGTTGTTGTGAAAGCACTTTGAAAACTTTAATTATCTCATAGTTCCTACTTTAGTATATTTGTGTGACCAAACTTAAGTTTGTTATCTCAATGTTTCTACAGAAGTGCATTGGTGTGACAAAATTTATTTTGAAATTGTTCTTGCAGATACAAATTCAATTAAAACTTAAACTTGACAATATGCTGCAGGCTATGACAAAAAGTAAAGTACCTGTTTTAATTATGTTCAATTTACCACAATGACCGATTTCCACTATACGTAATGCTAGTCACGTGACACGTGCTTGGAATGGGTAAATAATTTAATTACGGACTTAAAATTCTATCAAAGTGAAACAAAATGAGAAGGAATGATGTTGTTTCACGTGCATATAATTTTGTAATCTACTGCATATACGACTCTTGTTGAAATAAGACTCTTAATCGCGCGTGATACGTACGGCGCAGAAGACATTTGTTCGTAAAAATTACATGTAGTTTGTCAAGGAAATATGAATATATTGTAAAAAAGCCTTGCAATTTCTATAAACGCTGATAACTTACTACATGCAATTTTATTTAGTAGCAATTTATCGTAGTCTAGACTTTCTTCCTTTTCTCTAAGTTACCGAGTCAGTCAAAGCTTTATAATATCGGCACAAATTACAATAGTCTTCGAAATTGATAAGATTTAATATGTCGATGATAACTTTTAACTTGATATAACATGTACTAGTAACTTTTATCATGGCTTACTTTGTTTGGCATACTAATTCTAGAATTTCTCCCCCCCCTCCCTTTCTTCGAGTACAAAATATACAAAATTAGTATTACCTTAGGTGTTTTAATTGTGACACATCTTGTTTGTGAAAAAAAACTTCGAAAACTTAAGTTTGTTATCTCAATGTGTCTACAGAAGTGTATTGGTGTGACCAAACACATTTTGAAATAGTTCTTGCAGAAACAAATTTTATTATCACTTAAAGTTGACACTATTCTGCAGGCTATGACAAAAAGTATAGTACCCGCTCCTAGTTATGTTCATTTTACTACAGTAATCGATTGCTATCATACGTGATGCTTAAGTCACATTACTAGTACAAGGGAATGGCTAAATAATTTAATTACAAACTTGAAACTCTATTAAAATGAAACAAAATGAAAAGAAATGACGTTGTTCCATACGCATATATGTACTTTTGTAATCTACTGCACGCAAGACTGTTGTTAAAATAAGGCTTACCTTATTCGCGCATGATTCATCAGGTGCAGAAATATTCATCCGTGAACATTTAATGTCTTGTCAAGGAAATAATTACGAAAAATAGTGTTAACAATGTTTTGCAAATTCTAAGAATTGAGTTTTGTATCATAATTTGAGAACAAATGCAATTTTCAACGGAAAGATAATTTGTCAAACATGAATACTGGGCATAAAGTATCTGAATTTCAAAAAAAAAATACAATACCTGTACATAGTATACAGTTCAAACGCTGAAAACTTAGTAAATGCCCTCAGTTATTTGGCAGCTATATGTCCTCCTCTGATCGTTCTGTCTTTACACGAAGTGGTTGAGTCATACCAAGCTTTATAATAGTGATTTAGATCTAATAACCTTATAGAATTATAATAGTTTTGCTAAATAATAAGTTTTTTTTTATTTATTTATCACTTAAAATTTTATAAACATTATATAAGTTTTTTGTTGCATACTTTGTTTGACAATACGTATTCTAAAATTTTCTTCCTACCGTTCTTTATGTACGAATGTACGAAACATTAACCGAACTACATGTAGTATTACCTGAGGTGTTATAATGTGGCACATCTTGTTTGTGAAAACAAAAATGTTAAGAAAGTTTAACTTAGTTATCTCAAAGTATCTACAGAAGTTTATTGGTGTGACCAACTCATTTTTAACTTGTTCTTGCAGATTCAATTTCAATAAATACTTTAAAGTCGACAATATGCTGCAGGCAATGACATAAATTGAAGTACCGCTCCTAGTTATGTTTAATTTACCACAGTAATCGATTTCTACCATACGAAATACAATAGTCACGTGACTAGTGCTGTCAATGACAGAATAATTTAATTACAAACTTTAAATTCTATCAAAATGAAACAAAATGAGAAAGAAAGGTATTGTTTCTTACATACATTTTCCTTCGAATCAACCTCACGTGCACATGACAGTTGTAGATGTTATATGACTGATATCATTGCGTGTTAAAACCATACAGTGGTCATTCGTAAAGGAAATGACAGCGACGTTTTACATGTACGTTTAGAACATTTTATAGTAAAAGTTGTAACAACTTCTAAGTATGATTTACTTTTTGTTTTATTATCTGAAAACAGCAAACTAGAATCAACAACAGAAATGAAATAAAATTAAACATGTACAAAATGTTAGTAAAACATGAATGATTAAGTTTTCAAGTAAAATATATCATACAAATAAATACAATTCCATCGCTCTGTCCGCTTGACACTCCAGTTCATCTACATGCATTTCTTTCATTTGGAACTCCTCGGCCATTCGTTACGAATAGCCTTGGACAAATATAGCCGTCATTTTGGAAGTACATGTCTTGAAGTAAACAAATACACGGTCGTTTAGGCGATAATTGATGTTTCGTTTTTATTCCATAAATTTGAAATAACACAGTTAATGATATCACTAAACACTATTTGGTTCACTATATAACATAGAAATATATGTCTTGACAAAAATCTGTGTGTATACTACAAGAACTATTTTGTATAACCGTTACGTGCTGCGCTGGGCTTTGCCTCGCGAAGGTAGTAAAAACCCACGCCGCCAGGGTAGACCCCCCACGAATCCTTCCGAGATTATTCAATCACGAAAGGTCAAGGTGTTCCGAATGGCATTTCTTTATTAGTTGAAGTTGTCTGGTCTTTTGTTCCTTTCCTTTTCACATTCTTGGGCCAGATATAAATTTAAATAATAACGGCGTCTATCACAAGTAAATTGCTTATTGTAAATCATGATACACATTAAAGCTTAGTATCGTAGGTGCATTGCAGAAAACCTTAATAAGTAATTTGTCGACAGGTAAGATAATGATTAAATGAATATATTGTTATAAACTAAATTATATAAAAATACGTTGTTACCAAACTCTCTTAAATAGAATATTCTAGATGGCCCTATACTTATCCAATTATGTATGCAGTGTTACATTATTTATTTTTTAGTTTCGTCAGTTGAACGTTCTGAAATTATATTGAATGTACTACTCGTTTGTTATTTGCCTTAATGTTTTGTAACCTTCTAGAAATTTCCATTTGTGTATAATAAATATCACTGGTCCTGGGTTAGTCTTCAGTCATTAAGTTCAGTCATTACATTACAATCATTTTAGTCAGATTCAAAGTAATTCTATCATTGTTATTGCTACATTTTGGGTGTCTGTTTATAAAATTAGACACTGTGGTAGAATTAGAGAATGAACATTTATATTTGGATTTAAATTGTGACAATGTTTACAAAGTTGGACATCTTACATTGTTAGATTTTTAACCAGGATCAAGAAACCGTTGGATATTCAACCAGGGTCAGTGAACATTTGGGTTTTACATACTAGAGATTTTTATTTTAAACTATATTTTTTCTTCTGTTTGTAACATTTTATTTTGTTTTTTTCATTAGAGTTTGTAGCTAGTTTCATTTTTCTCTGTACTGTAACATCATCAATGATCACAAATGTGTTAAATCAAATATTTTAGAATTCCTAGTCTATCTCTTTATACTATTTGCTGCAATTCTACATTTGCAAACGAATCACGTGATCACTATAAATAAATTTCACTTGTTGATTTTGTACATGTTCATTATAAATATGTTTTACTTTGATATAGAAACAATGTGGTAATTAATCATGACGAATATTAAATATTAAAGGTGACTTGCGATAAAGTCACAATAGCAGGGTCTCCATTTTGAGATATACATGTATAGTACATGTAAGGCGTACAACTGTGAACTGTGGCCATACACATTTAATATGTTCTAAATACAGATCGTATTGTCTGAAAACACTAGCATTTACACATAAGAAAGTATACTTCAACGATCACCAATTGCATACCAGAACAAGTAGGCGTGGTATCATTGGAATATTCATCAAATGAAAGTATGGTGACAATTATTGTTTTGTTTTTGATGCATTTAACTGCGTTTTACGTACATATACAATATAATAGTCCTTACATCAAAGAGTGCATTCTCCTTTATGTGTTTGTATGAGACTAACACGCATAACAAATTATTTTCATCAGCACATATGTCTAAAATACATTTGTTGCACAAAATATAAATTATATCACATTCTATGTAAATCATTTGAGTACATTACTAACAACCTTTTCTCTATAATTTTCCCAGTTGATTTTATCATCTAATGCATTACGTAGTTGACCAGAACTTGGATACGGTGGTAGCTGGAATTAGAAAGAGAATTACTGAAATTACATTTGAATGATGCAAATACATGCGTAGCTGGTCAATGCAAAATAGATGGACATATCTAAAAGGCGAACATCCCTTACGATAAACACTTGATCAAAGGTTAATACAAAGCAGAGTTAGACTTCACTGATGGTTGTTAGCGATCATCGGTCTGCTTATATGATTAATACCACTTGTACTGATATTTTGCAATATCATTTAGACTGGACTAAACTCGTCACTTTTCAATTGTTGACGTACATCATATATTCGTCAAGCAGACACAACAAAACTATAACTTACACCAGTAAAACTTGTATACCAAATTTCTTAAACACAAATGCATCAGACAATGATGCGCTTACAAGTATGTATTTAAATGAAGAACACATACTATAGTTCGTAGATCACTTCAAAATAATCTTACATTAATTAATAAAACAAAAAATAAAAACAATGCGAAATATTCCACAAACCTTATTCTTCAATCTGTGAGCAATAATTGAAGTCATGTTGTCTTTCAAGAACTGTTTGGACACTAGTACACATTCTGCACCATTACTGACCTAAACATAAACACGTGTGTATGAACAAAGTAACTATCATTATGAAATAATGTCATACATGTAGATTAAAACCAATGAAATTGCACAGAACCACAGGCGGCCGGCACAGTCCCGAAGCAAATACATTATATAGTGTTAGTTGCTTTGCGACCGCGCCGGCCGTCTGTGCACAGAACACAAAACGTTTATTATTGTAGTCTAAAGATTTTTTTTATTGACCTAGAAAATGTCTTCAAACCAGATTGTTACATGCATACCACAACACCAAATTAAACTTATATCTCGATTGCCATCGCGCACATATAACGCGTTTGTACCAACTTCACACATCATGTAGACAGAGAATGTTATGGTGCTAACAATTTAGCTAATAATGTCGAAGAACCAATGTATCACTGTTATTCCTTATACATCATTCCATTCTCTATATAGGTTATAGTTACTGTTGTTTGTTTGAGACATTCTTTGCACATAAAAGTTTAAAAAATTAAAAACAAAATATCCCTATGTGCTATTTGTCCGTGTAAAAGGTCTTTGTTTTTTTCTGTTGCTGATCCTGATATATTTGAGACCCCTTTTCATTACGTATCACGGTGCATCTTTATTATGAGCATTAACTTGTTGCATTTACAAAATGTACTATCTGGTAGACGTAACTGTAATCATATTGCAGATTTAATTTCAGCATGTCAGTTAGTTATTTAATGTCTTGCATTCGTTGATGTACTTCTGTCATTTTATAACTTAAAGGTTAATTATGTAATAGCAATAAGACACGTCAACATGGTCGACACTTGATTATCATTCACATCACAAGGAGACATTTTATTTGATGTTTTAACCAACCACATCTCTTTGTAATTTACTTTTATATGAGACTTAATTACATCTGCAGGCGCAATGTTTTAAATTCAATGCTTGCATTTAAGGAAATAAACTTTTCTCTTCCTCTGTTGAGACATTTGTACATCTTTGTGTACATTCTGTTGAAATAACAGTAGCATATTACAGATTACAGTCCTTTGCAGGTTCAACAAGCATACTTTCACTTAATTTTTTACTTGAACTTTCGAGTAGTTAAATGTGTTAATGTTTTTGTTGCTATACAGAAAACTTTGCTCGATTGCTTCAAATATTACAATTTGTAGACCTTATCTAAGATAACCGAAGAAAAAGTCTCGCTTTGATTTAAACAAATCGTGAAAACCTCTAATTACGTTTACTCATATCCACGTCAAAGTCCACAACTTAAATCATTTAAAACATTGAAATGCTAACTCCGTTTATCTATTTCGTAAATCAATATTTTCAGAATGTGATCTAGGCTTACATCCCACCTTAGTAGAAACTTATTTTTTATATATACATCACCTAATAGTGGAAATATTTATTACGAAATGTAAATCAAAACTTGAGAATCAATTATCTAATAATTCAAAATGTTCCTACAAACTTGAATTATGATACACAAACCATTTAAAATGATAGATAAAATTTGTTTTGAAGATTTAAAATCAAAAGATGATATATATAGGTTAACTTTGATGTTTATATCATCTAATTATATGCCAGAAGTTCTCATTCTTCATGTATCGTTCAACACCACTACACCAATATCATCACTAGCGGCATCCTTGTGGCATTTAAATTGCAAGTGGTGTAGCGGTAAACTTGCCGATATGGTGCTGAAATTGCAGTTTTCAATTATTTTTATTTAATTTTTGGTTGATTTTATCGCTGTAGTAAGACATTGTATGGGTCATATTACGGCGGTCAGTCGACCTACTCACCGTTCTTGGAATGGCTATATCTCTGGATTTAGCTGTTAACCAACTACTAGGCGCATATTCGTACTTTCGTCAGTGACTGACAACTGCCCTACATTATTATGTTGTATACATATGTAAGCTAACATTTAAATAATTTATAGTTTGTTAATCGCGTTTCTGTTCATTGTTGCTACTGAAACAACTTGATCCTTATGTTATGAAATATAAGGTTTATTGGGTACACGATTTTACCATTGTAAATAAATATATAAATTGTTAGCTAGGTATTCAGGTGAAGAATTTTCTTTTTTTCTTTCAAGGAGTGTGAATTCGTAGCGAACTTATTGACTTTTAGAATAACAGGTATCCTGTGAATAACAGGATTCAAATTTATCCTAGTAAATACTTGATTCTTAATAGATAGTTTTATTTAATCAGGGTCTATAGTCACTTGATTTGATTTACAATTATACAAAAATGAACAAAACTTTAGGGTTTCACCGATTTGCCAGATAAAAAATTAAATGAAATAAACTTGGGCATAAAATAATTACTATTTCCTTTCCTCGAAAAATCCCAATTGATCCAGCAAGATTTGATCATTAGTTCCAAATCTCCCACACAAAATTAAATCAAACAATGATATCAGGTGCAAACATAATTTGTGCAGAGGATTCAGGGTAATCAATCACAACTCACAGGCTATTGTATGCTTTTTGGACGAAGAAATGTTATATTTACTTATGCGCTATTTAAATAGTTTTCTATAAATTTGACGGTTGCAAGATTTTACTATAAAAAGTGTATGTTTACATTATGAAAACCACGTGACTATATACCCTGGTAATGATGCCAAGCCATACCAGCAATAACTTCCATGAAATACTGACTATAGATTATGATCCCTTAGCTACAACGTTCTAGACTTCCTGGTTCCGCGTCAATGACATTGCTTCTGTTTGTTTTGCAGTTTTTATGTAGACATGTTTGAGCGTCAAGCATAATCTGTCAACAGTTTATCTGCTATGCTAAGAACATACTATGCTTATTGTAATGTGGTTTCAGTAAAAAGAAACAATCTTTATTGTCTTGTTTCAAAAAAACATTTATGTCAAATTTCAATGTGAGATGTAAACCTATTTTAATTAAGAACTACAGAACACTCGCAGCGTGATGAGTTGACAACTAGCAACCCTTGTCGAGTTAAGCGAATCCACATAATCACAGTGTGAAGACAGAAAGTCAAACTTTTGTTTTCCAAATGTGGATCTTTTATCATTTACTGTACGACTCGTTGGCTTAAAACACCTTTCCTCTAAATCAATTAAAGATATTTTGGTAACATTTATGTTAAAATAATTCCATGATATAAAATATAGAAATAACAAGAAATATCTTTAAAAAAGATATTCGGCGCTCCGCTGGGTTCATTTTCAACGGTTTGAAGTATAAATGTTGGTCATGCACGGCGTACATGTATTAACTATAGGTCAAATGTAGTTTGTCCGAAATTGCAATTCAGCCTCAACTGACATGATTTTTTGTCCGAATATATTGCCACTTCGCTGATTTGTCAATTTGGAAAATCTGTCTGATTCTAAAATTAAAAACATCTTTAATAACAATGCCATGGCTTTTCGATTAAAATTCACTTCTTTTCAGAATGACCAAACGATTTATGTTACTTTTCTGGCGAACATAAAACAATTTAATAGAAATGCTCAATGGCGGCCTACATATGACAAAATGAAAACCCATCCCGAGCGTGCGCTGAGTCATATACGCAGTTTAGTTATACCACAAGGGGCGTACCACGACGAATGTGTGATTAATTAGCATAGTGAGTCACTCATTATACACAGAGTAAATAGTCAGCAGCTACTGTACGTGCTACGCATCTGTTTATCACAAATAGCCAATGGTGTCATGTGTTTTATCCATTTCTTTATACCGTAAATGATTTTCATAAGACAAACAGCTATGGTAGAGCAAATTGTATTGGTTAAAATATAGGTCAAAATTTGGCTTAGAAAGCTGTGCCAAAAAATGTTCAACAAGAATTGTAACTTCATGGCTCATATTGCATTTTGCTCTAGTTGAACACGGGTTTCCTTTAATTCAGCATAGTTCAGTCTTTGGCTTTCTGCCGGCATTTTGCTCTAAGAAAAAGTAGGGTTTGTATTAATTCAGCATAGTTCAATTTCTGGCTTTTTGAATAGTTTTGAAAACTGAATTAGTTTAGTTTTGTATTAAGTCAACGAACTGCAATGTAAGCATATACATACACAGTCAATAAGGATATACATTTTTAACACTGTCTTATTTGAATATGGAATGTATCATTTAATATGGAATTCACTATACTCACTGTACAGTTCATTTTGTTCAACAAAATAGACTGTATGTAGCCTATTCGTATTGTAGTTTTCAAATTTTGTTCATGCCGCGCATGAATAAAATTTCTAATCTAGTTCATTATACTAGTTATTGGTTGATAGAGACTGTATATAGTGGATTTTGTCCATGCGGCGCATGAACTAAATTTGGACTGGATTTAAGTGTTTAATCCATAGTGAAGATGTCCCAACACATGTGATACATTAATCTCATATTTGTAAAGGGGCTACATGAAGTCTCATGTTTATAAAGGTTAAGGGGCTACATGAATGCTCATGTTTATAAAGGTTAAAGGGGCTACATGTAGTCTCGTGTTTATAAATAGTGAATTCCATATTATATGATACATTCCATATTCAAATAAGACAGTGTTTTTTGTATTTTTAAATTCCTACAAAGATATATTAAGTGTACTTACTAAGCTAAGATTGGGCATGTCGTCATATACCAATGGATGTAAACCCTGAAAATGAGAACAGAATATTACCGTAATTTAACCGAAAATATTTGAGAAAAAGAAAAATACTAGCAACACGTGGAGACAAATTACTACAAAAGCGGTTAACAACCTCGTTAGAATTTCAGAAAGTGCATACCGTGCCCTTCCAAAAGTTTTCGGACAACATTCTGTTTTTGTAAGATAAAATGCTTTACATTTATTCATAAGAGAAGAACAAAGAGTTATCTTGGCAAACTTCAACATCGACATTAATTAGTTCATACAGAGTATATCACATAGATAAGCCTTAAAGGGAGATGCAGACAAAATGACAATATTTATTTTTATTTAATCTATAACTCTAGTAAAACGAAAACCCATCTTAATAGACTTAGTGACTAATAACGCATTAGTGAACAAATTAAAACATATGATATACACATTTTCGAAAACGAACGTAGAATACCGAGGGGATTCCCATGCTATTAATAGATGTATTTCTGTTATACTTCTTGACCTTAAACATTTCCATATATCGATTTTTGTTCTTTTATCATTCTGGGACGGTTTGAATATATTTGTGACATAATTAATTAGTTTAATGTTGCGCAAAATTTAACACTTGTTGCTACATATCAGTAAATACTCATTTTGACACATAGTCTAGTTTAGCTAACCTGTCCAACGTGGGTCAAGATAGAAAACACGCGAATTTATTAAAAGAAATCATAGAAATATTTTTTTAAAAAATCAATGAATCAGTGTGTCTGTTGCAACTACTCAATTATAATAATAAATGCAAAACCAAGAAAATTGGAACTGAAAATTTTGCCTACTAATCCCTTTAATTGTAGTAAAATTACTAGTGGTAGACACGATAGGTTTTCTCAGAGTTACATTTTGTCCAAGAACTTTTCCAGGGCACTGTAGAATAAAAGTAAAGGTGTAATTCTATTACCAGACGTACTGTTTATTACCATAGAGTGGTAGTATTCTCTTGCTATTATCACATTAATAAATCATTCTAAATAACAGTATTCTACTCCTTTAAACACAAGAAATAAAGTTAAAGAAGTATATACATAATTTAAAGTTACTCGCTCATAGCGTTGGTTATTTTTTATATTTGAAAATTTTCTGTTGATGCCTGTGCATAATGATATAAAATTTTCTGTATCGTTAATGAGGTTGTTTTATACAAAAATGACCACATTTTACAGTTGAAGGAACATTAGCACTAAACTTGTCATAATCAGAACGGTGCTTTACTGCTTCCAAAATGTCTCTATAGTTTTGAGTTTTTAGAAACGCGCACAAAACTTTTAACGTAAACATGCATGTAATTTGTACACGTGTCTGTTCTAGCTCTTTGAAATACCTAGCTCTATGACTCAAAAGTATTTCTTAGAGTGAATCTATTTGCCATATACAAGCAGTGGCCATAGTACACGAATGTACGTGTATTCGGTTATTATCAATCTGATTAAAACCCGTTCAAAAATTTTCGCTCGCCTACTCGCTAATTTAGATCTGACCGTTTTCTTACGAGGGTCACGTTCAGGTGACCTTTTCTCATTATGATATTCATGACGAAATCGTTATGTTTAGTAACTTGTTTACATCGTCTACGTCACGCAATTTGAAATGAGCCGCCCAATCGCAGACTGTGTATACATAATACCGCTTTCAAATTAGCTCACAACCCTTAGTCTAAAAAAAGAAATCACGAAATCAAAATGCTATTCATAGTGTTTCGTCTAGATGAAAGCTACGCATTGATTGGTCGACATAAAGGTCATCTCGACGTGACCCTCCATGGGAACCTTAGAGATCCTGTACGACAACGCTCTACAGGATATCTGTTTACGGAGATTGAATTATTATTTGCAATCTGTGCTCAAGCAGCTTTAGAAACACCATGCATTAGAAATATAAACACAATATTAACTACATGTTGTAAATATGTTTAAAGACTGATGAGCTCAAGTACGTATTGGCACCTATTTACCACGATTCCTGGCACCGTTCAAGACTTAATTGTCGAAGAACACAATTTATCGTAAGAAATAATTACTATTAAGTCTTCTTGGTCTATTCTAAACACATTTATTACAGTACACGTATCTTTTCTATGATAAAATAATTACAAATGAGATTGGATTCCTTCTTATAGCCTCACTTTATACGTTTAAGACTCCTCAGTGATGGAATTCATTAATTACCAACTATGAAATCAGTTGTTTTTAAACATAGTTTCTTATTTGTTTTCATAGCAATACAATTTCTGGTTTGTTAGTATGAACTCTTTTATATAGCTGTTTGATTATTAAAAACATTGCAAAAAAACCGATATTCCTTGACGAAATTTAAGTCCCAAACGCTTAATTTGAGAAGACTAAATGGCCCTATATTGGGACCTTCCCGCTTTTAAGACCATCGATTTGGAAGGTCCAGAAATAATCGGGGTCATTAAGTACAGAAAAAGGCAAAATGAGGTGACATGATAACATGATTGAGTTTCCGAAAAGTACTAGCAACTTAGACCTCAATTTAGGAAAATATAAATTAATAAATGCAAATAATGGATTGAAAGAGAGCAAATATTGCATTTTGCCCATTTTGCTTCACCTCAGTGATGTCATAGTAACTAGGATCGGGGTTCAGATAGTTTGTACCAGTATTGGGCTAAATTAAGGTATGATCTAATGAAATGTGTCCAATCTATATTTAAAGTTAAAATAGCTTCATTAGAATGTCATATTTTATCTCCGACATGACCAAACATTTTCAGCTGTCTTTTCAACATCACTCCATAGCAGTAGAAATGCATAGGCGGATCCAGCGGTGGGTCGGGGGGGGGGGGGGTTTCCGGACCCCCCTAGAATTTGGAAAATGTACCTGTCCATAAGTGTATTTCTTGTCTGTAAGTCATGAATAGCATGAAGCAATTTTTTTCGGTGCTTAACAAATATTTAATGGTTATGTAGTTTTTATTATCAATATGTTCCATTTTTTTTCTGCAAAATGCGTACAATGTGGTTGTGGTTCGAGGTTCGGACCCCCTAGAAAAGTTCGGAACCCCTCCCCCCTAGGACCCTAGAATTATGGACCCGCCTCTGAAATGGGTGAAAATGTAATAAGTTATACAAAAATTAAAATATAAGAAAAAGCCTTACAAAAACTCCTTTAGTTGATATATTTCCAAGTCGTACATAAAACATAGAGCCAGAGTTATCTCCCGTTGTAACTTCCTCAGCAACGTCGATCTCTGATTGGTTAGTGTCGACATTAGAATCTGATGATTGCTTTCTTGATTGTATACTTCCTTCTATAGATGATCCCACACTTCGTCTTCTGATATGACGTTTTGTCTTACCGGTCTCAATGGCGGGACTTTGAATGTATTTTTGCCTCGTTTTCAAAACTGCTTCCGGTGTTTCACAAACAATGGAGTCAGACCGCGTTGGTTTTAATATATCCGGTAATTGTTTACTTTTTGAAGACTCTACGGACTCCAGGGACATTCTTTTGACATTCTTTGAACTTAGTGAGTCACCATTTTTGAGTTGATCTTTTCTCTTGTCGAGTTTACGTGGAGTCTATTACCAAGAAAATTAAAATAGATATTAGTTATAAATCATGAACTACAGTACCAACCAAAAGTTTGGAGACATAGGAAATATTTTTTAATACCATTGATTGTTTTCGGCAGAACCATTATTTTTAATATATTTAATATGGTTGATGATTAAAATGAAAACATTTTTTCTTGAATGCATCACATTTTAAGATTCGCAATTTGATATCATAAAGTCTCCAAAACCAAATTAGATGTAATTCTTTTCTTTAACATAAATTTTAAGCTAATCTGATGGTATAAACTACAAATAGTACCATTACAAAAAAAATCAGCAAAACTAAAAAGCATTTCAAAATAAATGGTAATCATTGTTTTGTAAAACAGACTTACAAATTAAAGATGACTTTAAACTTTTGGTTGACACTTTATACATGTATGTAACAATAATGAACAAAGAATGGAACATGAGTCTTTGGGAAGCTAAAGAGTAAAATATCACTACTGAAACGATTCCTTTCGTATTAAATATAACTTTTCATTAAGTATTAGCTTGTTCATTGTGACAATAGGGATCGACACAACATTTTCTCAATAAGAGCAATTTGATTAAACCCCAATCTAACATTCTCCGCTCGCCTACTTAGGATATCTTTTACATAGATAGCAATAGCTTATACCTAACTACTGATATTAAAAGTTGATATTAAAATGTTGGTTATGTTATTAGTTCAATAAGTCGAATACAATACTTTTATTTAAACGAAGTGTTTTCGTTTGGCACATTAATATATCTCTACATGACCTACATGTTTTCAGTTCAAAGTTATTTTCTATTCGCTTACCGCAAAATGGAACTCCTTTATTTGGTTACTACATGTACACCGTTTCAACATAAATTAGGGTTATCTTTTGTCGGCTAAAGCCTATTTCACATCACGCTTGCGGCAGCCGTGCGACAACATTTTCTGAAAAATCGCAGAACTTCGTACGAACGCCACAAGACAGTCGTGCGGTTTTTTTTTCAGGTGATCTCATCGTCGTAGACGTCGCAAGTCAAATTTTCAACATGTTTATTTTCTTGCGATCTCGATGCGATTTTTGGATTTTTGGAGCCCGCAAGACAGTCATGCGACGGCCGTAAGACAACCGTAAGTCATTCTTGAGACAGTCGCACGTCAGTTAAAGAATTAGGCGTCAGCATGATATCGTACGACTCTCGTACAAGTTTGCGTTTGTCGTGCGATTGACGTACGGATGACGTACGAAACTTTTCGAAATCTCGACAGTCGTTAGTGTTTGTACGACTGCCTCGTGATTATCGCACGGCAGTCGTGCGTAAACACGTGCGACGAACAACCTACGGCTCGTGAGAGCGTCGCACGACCGCCGCACGACGATTGCACGGAAAAAATGATGTATCTGCGGCGGCTGCGATTCGTCTGTAATTTCGTTCGCAGTAAAAATCGTACGACAAAAAAATCGCACGGCTGATGTGAAACAGGCTTAACCTAATTTTTATTTTCTGAACTTTGTCTATATCAAATTCGCACCCTTCCACAAGTCTGACAACTTCTTAACCTCATTTATTGAGGAAAATCGACATTACTGTCTGTCATGAAACGGTATAACCAGTATCAATACGAGTCATGTTAAAACACGCAATCCTATAGGAATCTACTTTGAGGGAGTGTTTCTTATATTATGTTCCATGCTGATCACAAAATGTCACGTGTGAAAGGCACCATCATTAAACTCGAGAATAGAAAATCATTTTATCATTAGACTGACTAGTGTGATACAAGGGAGATAAGGAGTATACAACTTTTATCAGTAGCAGTTATCGTTTAAAATAGGGTAGAAATTTACTTGGAATGTTCAGCAACGCTTTATCATTGAAATGCATTTCATAACAAAATTTAGTAAACAATGCCAGTGTTCAACAAATCATTAAGAAAATGAATGGCTTATGAATTTGAGATTATAAGTTTACGACAGAGCAATCAATTATATATACTTAATGATCTAGTAATAAAATGAGTGAACTTACCTTTGGGGACATGTCAGGTGGGCTATTAACTAACGACGTTTTTCCTGAAAATGAAAGACAAGAACATGAAGAGACCCATTCGTGAAATGTAGTCTTGAGCAGAGGTGCAGTGGTAGAAGGAACGCTTAGGAATGGGAAGTCCCGGTTTGAACACCACTAGGGGCACTACGAATTTTCTTGAGGAAGAAATTAACCTACAGTTGTTGATAGGAATCACTTTTCTGAAACTGATTTAATGGTCAGGGGCTACCGTAAACTGCAAAGTCGGCTGATAATGTACATGGAAGACGGCTTGAAACTACACTTTAACTTCTAGCTTTTGATAATATGCAGGTTAACTAATGCGTAACAATAGTTAATAGTTCAGAATATTGCCACACCCATTTTAGCGAGCAACAAAACTAAACAATGTAAACATTAAACCAACATGTGATGTATTAAAACAGGTTTTATTTAATGTGATCATTGTAAATGCGTTATATTACAAAATAACTTAAACATATGAATTCTATCAAAAGTCTAGTTACATTTTCAATGACTGACAATATACAGATCCCATTGTTTACTCTTCTACAGTAGGTATTTTATGTAAAAATCAGTTCAATCGATCATTTGGGGGTGTTGCTTTGTATCTCATTTTCCATGAAAAAAACTAATAAAGAGGCACAGAAGCGTTGAATTTGTACGTTTAAATTTCCGAATATTCATTACATCGCAAAATCATAATTGCGATGGTTGTTTAAAATAATACATAAGTCATAAACGTACCTGGGTTTAGTGAAGGTAACATAGTTTTAGACCTTTCTAAATTTGGTTTCTTTTTCTTTGAGCTCTTCTGAAATTGTTAAAAATAAATGTGAAGGCAACGAGAGATGTACCACTTGATTGAAACCATAGACATATTAAAGGGTATACGTTTATAACTCACTGGTCAATCGACATAAATTTCAAAAAGTATGATTATTTATTGATAATGCATCCAAACGACAACGCCACAGAGAAAATTTTGTGAAAAGTTTGTTCATTAATACAAATAGTTAATCATCATAAATTATCCTTATTTATGGTTTGCAAACTGAAAATTTATTAGAATTCTGAAGCGGAATATGGCGATATTTCGCGAAGCTCAAGCCAGTTTCGTGTTTATTTGTCACTCAACTTGTAGACACGAAAATCTGTAAAATTGATAATTGTACCGTCATGTTGTGTTCGTTATTATTTTGATCACATGGTTTTAGTGTTTAAACTGTGACGAAATGGATAAATTGTTCAGTTCTGAATGTTATCAACTGAATCCATCAATGTTCATGATATTCCGACTTTTTGTTTTGTAAGTTGCTTACGAATACAAATGTACAACTGTGCAAAACAGAGTACACGTAGTGTTTATTACAAAATCAGAGAAGTTAGTAGGGCTGTGGATCGTTGAGCTAGTTGCGGTCCGATCCGAACCACGATTCATGTGTAGCGATTTACGAATTAACCACGATTAACTAGTAAATGAAAAAGCATATAGGAATTTATGTAATAACAAAAATAAGTGAAGAATTACAGAAGCTTTACTATAAAAAACCATGTACTCCAAACATTTCTATTACCAGGCGTTTTATGGAAATTTTCAGTGATAACATTTTTGTTTAAATGTGTATCAATCGAAATTTTGAATTAAATTAAAATTTTCATCAGTAGTGCGGCTCGTTTTCAGTGGTAGTTAAGCTGAAAATGTTCTTTCATTATTTCAAAAAATAGATCGCGATCCGACGATTTCGGACGTGACGAATATTCGTACTCCATTTTCTGATTGGGGTCGCGAATATCAGTACTCGTATACTCGCAGCAGCCCTAGAAGTTAAGGCATTTCTTACAATAATTGTTACGATTTAGGTTAGGTATGCATGATCGATTACTATCACAAAACACATAATATATATATATAAGTTCAAGCTTACCTTTTCAGAACGATCCGTGATCTCTACACTGGAAGCACTCTCAAGTTTGTCTGAAACAAGAGATAACAAATTGAATGAAGTTAACAGGAATCATGATAGTACAAGGATACATGTGGCAGAATATCTTGTTATTACAAACCCTTGTATTGTTCGTTTTTTCTCAACTGTCAAAACATGAATAATTTCACGGTGATTGCGTTTGTTAAAATTATTGCCGTAATACACCCATGCGTTTCCGAAATTGTGTATTATGGTTGAGTAGAGCTTCTTATGCCGTATGATATGTTTTAGTCAATATATTTTTTATAAAAATTAGGCCGCCAGTACAAAAACAATGGATTCAAAGTCACCGTGAAATTATTCAAGCTTTGACAGTTGAGAAAAAACGAACAATACAACTCGTTTATAAACCAATTTTCAAAACATGGCATGTTATTGTACATTTTATTTTGGAGTCATCTGTTTATGGGGGAAACACTCGAGTCCACACTATTGTGTAGCAGTTTCAAAGTATGTATTCTTGTGGAAACAAAATTATTCAATACGTGTGGCTCAGTGAATAGGAGTATAGGTATTGCTTACTTATTTTTATATAGATATTAATAGAATATTTCTAAATATATTCATTCATCTCCATTTTGACAGTTAGACTATTCTTTTGTTAAATCCGTTCGCCAAGTTAAAAAATTCACTTATACATAAACAATACTTTTATAGGCATAGCCGGTTTCATTATCAACCACAATTTTGTAGCGGAACATTATAACAATTTGATAGTATGGTTAGTTCAAACATGAGTTATTGACATATAATCATATGATAATTTGTAGGAAACTGAAAACATAAAATCTGCATCTTTGGTAAACCAATAATTCTTAAAGGTAGTGCGCAAATAGTAAAAACATGAAACTACTTACCATTTTTGTGTAAATTTATATTTGGCAACATCACACTATTATTTTCTTTCTGTTTATATCTGTTGGTTGAAGCAGGTCGACTTTGTGTATGTAAATGTTTCTCTTTTCTATGGTTATCCTTTATTGCTTTATATACTTGGCACGAACCCTAGAAGGGAGTAAATGAGTACTTAAATCAAGGTATTACCAGCATACTCCTTTACCAAATTTTATACTTATAAAAGCAAGTATGACAAAATGTATTTAACACAAACGTTGGGCCTGGATTACCAACGGTCTTACGAGCATTTTAGTGTAACTCTTTCTAAATTGTATTGAAATATTATCGTAAGATTTTTGGATCAACATGTCTTTCCTTGTTCCAAAGTTAACAACAGACTTTAAAACCATTCTTTTCACGCTGTTATATTTTCAATAAAGATAAAGAGGCGTAATTCAAGCGTAACTTCTAATTTTACTTAAACTATGCAGATATATGTTATCGCCCTCTGATTCGTCAACAAACGTACTGTCAAGTTGGTTATACGCTGCCCTTCTTACTACTTGAAGATTGTTGTTTATTCACTGCACGGGAATGATATTGCTGACAAACATTGGCGACAGAGCAAACATGAAACTTTATGAATATATTTGTCCGTACTCGAACGCCTTTTATAATGTACCACACTTTATTGAAATGTTAATTGCTTTGAAAAACGCTAAACACATGCTGTCGTCATGAAACAGCCCCCTCACTTTTTATTTCATACACACATATTTAAATAAATAGTAATGAAACTGTGGTTGGACTCTTTCATGCTATCGACCTGTTTTGCAAAGTATATACATGTATCACGATAGGAAAAGAAATTATCATAGATTTTTCGATCTATCAGAATAGACAGATCATAACTACAAAAAAAGTGTTAACATGTATTATTTACAAATAGCTATTATCTGCTAAAACCTGACATATTTTCAAGACGTAGGTTCTATGATTGAAATAAAATCAACAATTCGAGCTTTCATTAGTTGCTTCTACACAGATTCCAAATATGTATAGGTCATATAAGGTCGTAAGTAGCACATACCTCCTTACTATTCTGATGGGTCGTTTTGAACATTTGGTGTAAGGAAAGGAGAGGAGAAAAGGAGGAGATCTTACCGTTCTAACAATATAAATCCATTCAGATTCATTACTATTTTTTACTATAACGGCACCACGTCTGTAGTGATGTACTGCCATAGAAAAATGGTAAGTCTGTAAAAGTTCTAGAGGAAAGTCTGATAGCTCTGGGATTGTTCTGAAAAAAAAAGAGTACTGTAAATTGATATTCAGGATTACGTAATTAAAAAGAAAACACATTAAATTATTGAAACCATTGTTTTAGTGAAATTCTAAATTCTCCAAACTTATGCACATTTTTAATTACAATATAAATAGTCGGCCAATTGTCTGGTCCCAAGTGATCCACGATTAAGATAAATTAAAAAAACTGCAATGCATATGACTAAAACACTTAAACGATATTATGATATAATTAAACTACTTTATTTCAGCTCGAACCCAGGTCGATAGCGCAGTTGGTAGCGCGCCGGGATTTGGAATCTCGTGCCCGAGGGGGTGCGGGTTCGAATCCCACCCGGGGAGGTTATACCCTTCCATGAAAATTAGACAATAATGTCGATTTTCTTCCATTGATTAGATAATATGGAGAAGTTTCCGGCCTTGTGGAAGGGTAGGTGAGTACTGGTTATAGACAATGGTCCAGGAAAGCTAGGTTGGTGCGCTGGACGACGTAAAGTGACCTAAATTGAGTTGACATGGCGTTAAATCCAATTAAAAAAATTTCAGCTCGACTGTGAAACAACAAGTCTGTTTCCTGGCCCACCAGTACTGAGCTTGTAGGATTAAGTTACTTGCTAAAGGTAACAACGGACGTTGTTTTGAATGGGATTAGAATCAACGCTGAACTTATTTTGGAATTCTAATAATTGGGTAATAATTACTACCCAATCATTAGAATTTAAAAATAGAAGAACAGAGAAGGAAAGTTATCAATACACTGAGGTAGGATAAGTGTGATACACGTAGTTATTCAATGATCAGTCAGGCATGTGAACAAGATTAGACGGATTACTTACTTCAGAAATTCCACAGAGCCTTGTCCCCCAGAAGCTTTAAATATATCTAACAAAGTATCTCTGTCAACACCTAATACTTCCACTGGTTCCTTACATATAATGGTCGCTGGTCTATCTGTATTGGTTAATATTTCTTTCTCCTGAAAGTATACAATATAATATCATTACTAGTCTTGCAATAAGGGTTGCATACTGTTAACACTACACCAGCCATATACTTACTGCATCATATCGAGGGTTGCCCGCAAGACAGTAGTAAGTTTATTCCGTAAAAGAGCGAGTTACTACAGTCTTGCGGGAAACATTCGCTATATAAACAGACCTTACCAAGTGTCATCCATGTCTGGAATCAACTACATGTACCAACTTATATCACAAATATCGCTGACAGTTGACAGTGAGACTTTCATGACTGCACTCTATCATGTGACCACAGCCCAGCCTCTGTCATCGAAGTAGACAATAGATAATGCATGTAGTTTTAATCTATTGATGTTTTAACCTTAGTTTTCACCGCCGATTAGTTGATGTTTTAGCGACACAAGATGGACATATAACAATCCAATCTTGGATTCCTGTTCACGCCGAATGAACCGGTACCATTGAAATGAATTGATATTTCAAACATTACTGATACCAAAACCAAAGGGCAATGTAGTTTACCCTAAATAGCTAAGAATCTAATATCAAAGTTAAATGTTTTGTTGTCAACAGTTACAGATGAATATGATCAAAATCTTACAATTCACACAAAAAGTGTGCTCTGTTTGGACAGAACGCTCGAAAGCGAAAGTAGAAATGTTTTGTGATAAAAAATATTTTTGACACTTTTTGAAAAAATTAAATAGCATTAGTTTTAGCGTGTGTGCGCGTTATTCAAGCTAAAATGCGCGTTACACACGTACAATGCGTGTGACTTGACAGGTATGAAATAAATATTTATAACTTACCCCTATTGTATCACCTGGGTGAAGATATGATGCTATTTGTTTATTACCATTTAACTCATTATAATCTACTTCTATATCTCGATATGTTGCTGTAGTTATAATGATAAATATAACAATTAGTAATAATGATAATAATGGTAATGATGATGATGTCAATAACGTGGGTGGTGATAGTATTGGCACTGCAATGGCAATGATGATGGGAATTGTGACGATCACGACGACGACGACAATGACAATGACTACGATAATGGAAATAAATATGATAATAAATGATTTTGAATTTTGCCGTACATTGGTGTCAATCATCGCAATTATTTCTTGACACGCAAACACTCATTACACCATGCGCGCATTTAGTGCCTATTATGCATAATGGGCGAGTTGTAGGCTATATAAAAACAAGGCTATATATACATTATCATTATGCTAGCAACGTCAATATATCAAGACAAGGCTACATAAACGTTATCACTTTGCTTACGACGTCCGTTAATATATCAAAACGAGGCTTTATAAACGAAATCACTATGCTAGCAGCGTCAAAATATCAAATCGATGCTTAATAAACGTTATGGCTATGCTAGCAACTTCATTATATCAAAACGATACTATATTTATAAAATTGTTATTACTATGCAACCAACGGCAACATTCAAAAACAAGGCTTTAACTTAATCACTATGGAAACGAGGCTTTTTTAAACATCATCATTATGCTAGTAACGTCATTATATCAAAACGAAACTTTATAAACGAAATCACTTTACTAGGAACGTTTATATATCAAAGAGGCTTAAAAACTTAAACTACTATGCTGGCAACGTCAATATATTGAATCGAGATATTGCTGGTGCTAACATAGAGATAACGTTTATAAAGCCTCGTTTTGATATATTGACGTCGCTAGCATAGTGATAACGCTTTAAGCCTCGGTTTTAATGATGTTGCTGGCATAGTGATAACTTTATAAAGCCTCGTCTGGTTAAATGACGTTGCTAGGTAAGTGATTTCGTTTATAAAGCTTCTTTTTGGTATATTGACGTTGCTAGAATAGTGATAACGTTTATCAAGCCGCATTATGATATTTTCACGTTGCTAGCATAGCGATTACGTTTATAAAGCTTCATTTGTTAGTTATTACGTTTATTAAGTCTACGGACGTTGTTAGCATAGTGATAACATTTAAAAAGACTCCTGTTGATATATTGACGTTGCTAGAAGAGTAATGGTGTTCACTTAGTCTCGTTTTGATATGCTGACGCTGCTTGCATAGTGATAACGTTCATTAAGCCTCGTTTTGATATATTGACGTTGTTAGCATAGTGATTACGTTCATTAAGCCTCGTTTTGATATATTGACGTTGTTTGCATAGTGATAACGTTCATTTAAATTCGTTTGATATATTGACGTTTATAGCATAGTGATAACGTTTATGTAGCCTCGTTTTGATATACTGACGTTGCTAGGATAGTGCTTTATAAACGTCATCACTACGCTAGCAACGTCAATAAATCAAAACGAGGCTTTATAAAAGTTATCACTATGCTAGCTCAATGAATATATCAAAACCAGGCTATCACTGTGCTAGCAACATTATTATATCAAAACGAGGCATTATAACGTTATCACTGTGCTAGCAACGTCCGTAATCAAAACGAGGCTTAATAAACGAAAACACTGCGAAGCAATTCAATACATCAAGAGAGGGCTTTTTAAATGTTATTGCTATGCTAGCAACGTCAGTATATCAAAACGAGTCTGAATAAACTTGATCATTTTGCGAGCAACGTCATTTTATCCAAACGAGACACTATAGACGTAATCACTATGCAAGCAAAGTAAATATTTCAAAACGAAGTTAAATAGCATAAATTATTATGCTAATAACGTCATTATATTAAATTGAGATATTGCCAAGTCTAGCATAAAGATTACGTTAAAGCCACTATATGAAGATATATTCTTCAGCAGTAGATTTGAAAACTGTTTTACAACCATGAAGTTATCAAAATATAACATGCATTAAAGTCACAATTAACAGTCCAAACCATTCTGCTTTCTAAATTTGAGTTTGACAAAGTGTCAAATTTAAAAAAAGGGGATACTTTTATAAGAGCACACTTTATTCATTTATACGCTGATGTTTAATATATCTGATCCAAAATAGTTTAAATGCTTAATTATGTAATTCGGAGTAAGTTTTTTCTCTAATAAAACTTCATATTTAACATGCTGTGATCAAAACTATTGTTTCGAGTATTGACAACCGAATTCTACTTTCGGTTTCGATCTACTTAAACTTATTAAATACAATAAATAACATGAACATATCTGAGCAATATTTGCATTTATTTAAAAAAAATCTTGTTCATTAGAGGTGTTTGAAGTAAGTAAATGTCTATTTTCTTTGCAGTCAATTAACAGTGCAACTTTTGATAAAGGGGCTTTAATTCATCATCGATTTGATATATTGACGCTGATAGCATAGTGCTTTTGTAAATAAAGCCTTGTTTTGATATATTGACGTAGCAAGTAAAGGAAATACGTTTTTGTTATGCTAGCAACATATCATATCAAAGCGAAGCTATATAAACTTCATTACTATGCTAGTAACGCCTACATATCAAAAGGAGGCTTATATAACGTAATAACTTCGTCAGCAATGTCGTTATATAGAAAACAATGCTTTATAAACAAAATCACTTGGCCAGAAACGTCAATATAACAAAATGATGCTTTATAACAATATCCCTATGATAGCAACGTAATAATATTAAAACGAACTTTTTTAATCGTTATCACTATGCTATTGTACGATTATATTGAACTGTCCAATTGCATAATTACACGGTTATTGCACACTGTATTTATTATTTTCTGCGTTCTATATATAGAATTTTGAAATAGAAAATACAATGTGTAGGTTAAATTAGTGACGATAGTTCGTCTGACTGAATAGTCGTACAGTTAAAATGAAGTGCTTCAGAACATCTATTTTTGAAAGGGGTACGAGTTCGAACTCTTAAGATGCCAATTTTAGTTTTTGTATTGTTAGCATTTTTATTTTCTGAATATTTTTGTTTTATTTTATTCAACATAATTTTTTGAAATATAAATAAAAAAACACTACAAAACAATCAATCTCAAATATATTTCAGTTCCACTAACAGTGTCGTTTGCGCTACTGGGCGTTCTCTTTTATAGTGTCGAATTTAGCGGTAAAACTAACAAAGAGAATAATAATTTTTATGATGCATGAATACATTGTATATTACGAAAATAAGAGATAAAAATATGATTCTATCGGGATTCGAACCCACGAATAAAAGGTTGGCAGACCGACGGCCTTACCACTCGGCCACACAAACTTCAATACTCATTGATAGTAAGATGTAATACATCTCTGTTATGTGCTAACGATTCATTCCACGTGAAAGACCGACATTTATCCGAGCATTAAATATTCCGTGATATGTGACGTTTCAATTTATGCAATCGGACAGTTCAATATAATCGTACAATATCAACGTCAATTTATCTAAACGAGGCTTAATAGACGGCATCACTATGCAAATTGGTTTAATAAATCAAAACGAGACTTTTTAAACTATATCACTATGCTGGAAACGTCAATATGTCAAAACGATACCTAACAAACGTCATCACTAAGCTAGCAACGTCAATATATCAAAACGATACTTTATACACGTCATCACTATGCTAGCAACGTCAATAAATCAAAATGATATTTTATACACGTCATCACTATGCTAGCAACGTCAATATATCAAAACGATACTTTATACACGTCATCACAATGCTAGCAACGTCGATATATCAAAATAAGGCTGTGTGAAAATTATCACTATGCTAGCAACGTCGATATATCTAAATAAGGTTTTATGAAAATTATCACTATGCTAGCAACGTTAATATGTCAAAACGATACTTTATACACGTCATCACTATGCTAGCAACGTCAATATATCAAAACGATACTTTATACACGTCATCACTATGCTAGCAACGTTAATTTGTCAAAACGATACTTTATACACGTCATCACTATGCTAGCAACGTCAATATATCAAAACGATACTTATTACACGTCATCACTATGCTAGCAACGTCAATATATCAAAACAACTTTATACACGTCATCACTATGCTAGCAACGTTAATATGTCAAAACGATATTTTAAACAAGTCATCACTATGCTAGCAACGTCAATATGTCAAAACGATACTTTATACACGTCATCACTATGCTAGCAACGTTAATATGTCAAAACGATATTTTAAACAAGTCATCACTATGCTAGCAACGTCAATATATCAAAACGATACTTATACACGTCGTCATTATGCTAGCAACGTTAATATGTCAAAACGATACTTTATACACCTCATCACTTTGCTAGCAACGTTAATATGTCAAAACGATATTTTAAACAAGTCATCACTATGCTAGCAACGTCAATATATCAAAAACCATACTTTATACACGTCATCACTATGCTAGCAAAATTAATATGTCAAAACGATACTCTATACACGTCATCACTATGCTGGCAACGTTAATATGTCAAAATAAGGCTTAATAAGAATTACCACAAAGCTAGCAACGTCAATATATCAAAATAAGCCTTTATAAACATCATCACTATGCTAGCGACGTCAAAAATGAAAACGATGCTATTTATCGTCTTTACTACGCTAGCGACTTCAATTCATCAAAACGAGGCTCTATAAACGGTAACATTATGCTAGTTTAGTCAATAAATCGATACGAGGCTAATAAACGACAATATGTCAAAACGAGACTTTATACACGTCATCACGAAACTCGTAACGTCAATAAATCAAAATGAGTCTATATAAACATTGTCACTATGCTAGCAACGTCATACAATCAAAACAATGCTATTTATCGTAATCAGTATGATAGAAACGTCAATATACCAAGACGAGGCTATAAACGTTAAGATTATGCTAGCTTAAACAATATATCGAAACCAGGCTTATAAACGTTATCACTATGCTAACAATGTCAAAAAATCAAAACGATGTTACTTATAGTAATCAATATGCTAGCAACGTCATTAAATCAAAACGAGGCTTAATAAACGTTTACAATATGCTAGCTAAGTCAATATACCGAAACAAGGCTTATTAACGTTATCTCTATGCTAGCAAAGTCAATATATCAAAGCGAAGCTTTATGCACGTCATCCCTATGCTTGAAATGTCGATATATCAAAATGAGGCTTATAAACGTTATCACTACAAGATGGGAGCCCGTGCAAGCACGGGCTTTAGGTAATGACAGTTCTCGAAACTATTCCTCGAAACAGGCATGTTTAAAAGCCATGTGAAACTTGATCATAAGAGATTGCAAAATATTTGTAGGAAGTTTGATATTGATTTAATAAAGGGAAATAACCGCTGCGGGGAGTTTGGTCTATTTTTAGTTTTATCTAGAACTATTTTTAGACTAAAAAAAACCCACTATTTTTGTTGATTTTTGGCAGTTTTTGCAAATATCAAGAGGCTTTGTCAAAAAAGAATTGTCAACTTGATATGCCGGTATATAGGTGCTCCAGCGACAAACAAAAGATTTATTCAAAGCTGCGCAGTTTCTTCCACAAAACAGGAAACTCGCAAATTTAATAGTATAGATGCATGCAGCGTCCGTTTATCAAAACGAAACTTTATAAACGAAATCATTATGCTAGCAACGTCAATATATCAAAACGAGGCTATATTTACGTTATCTTTATACTAGCAACGTCCAAATATCAAACCGAGGCTTTATGCTAGTTACGCTAATATATCAAAACGAGATTTTAGAATCGTAATCACTTTGCTAGCAACGTCAATTTATCAAAACGAGACTTTATAATCGTTATTCACTATGCTAGCAACATTATTTTATCAAACCGAGGATTAAAACGTTATCACTATGCTAGCGACGTCAATATATCAAAAAGCGGCTGTATAAACGTTATCACTATGCTAGCAACGTCATTATACCAAACCGAGGCATAAAACGTCATCCGTTACTATGTTAGTGACGTCAGTATATCAAGATATTGCTTTATAAACGTAATCACTATGCTAGGAACATCAAATTATCAAATCGAGGCTTTAATTTTTGTATTCATTGTGTTAACAATGAATACTCTGTTACCAATAGATTAATAGCGGTATTCCGATCGGAGTCCTATACTGACCTATTGACCTATATATTAATCAACGAAACCGAACAGCATCCGAATAATTCCGCTACAATAAAATAGTTTGCAAATAGTTCTTTTGTTTCATCGATCATCTGTGTATTCCTACGCGTCAATTAATTACGCATTTAACTCGATCTACATCAAACCTTTCTTCAAAGTGACACCGAGTATTGACAAATTTGTGAACATTTGAACAATGGTAGACAAATAATTACGTTACTGATAATCGCGGATGTTTACATCGATTTCATTCATGAAAAATTATGAATGAAAGTACGTTCCCGTATCAAGCACTATAGTCACGTGACGACCATCCTAATTTAACAGACTGGTTCCCTGGACTAATATCACTACGTTAGATAAAATTGACTGGTTTACTGCTGTCGATAATTGTGTTGTACGGTCGTGTCAAAAATCGATACGCAGTCAAACATAATAATCAAAATGGCTGCTTAAAACGACGGATGCTGTTTACGGCAATGAAAAATGTCAAAAGAAGCCTGTACCATCTAGTTATTTAATCTTTGAGCGTAATTATTGAGGGATTAAAGATAACTGTGACGATCAAAACCGCACGAAGCAGTGTGACACTTATGATCATGTATCTAGTCAGAATTATGCTAGTGGTGACAGTTCGCTTGAGATAGAACTAGGTCGAAGCCAGGTCAACATTACTTGAAAACCTAGAAAGTGATTGTGTGTCTTATTTTACGTTCGTTGATAACTTAAAAACATTGAGGACGTGTTGATGTGTCAAAAGACCCTTCTCATCATGGGCTATTTTAAGATGGAAAAAAATCAGGGCCACATAAAGAGACGTATTGTCAAGAGACATGAATGATGAAATGCTGTGTTCTGTTGCTCACACTATGCATAATCATACTGTAGGTTAGTGGTTTTTTTAAATTATTTGTGTAAATGAATAAACCAAATACTTGTGAGCAAAAGTACAATAATGAAATTAGCACTCAACATTATTCCGACACAAATATACCAAGAGGTCCTATTTCGTCACCATAACTTGGGACTAAGCCTAAGGAAAAGAATAATATAATGAACACTTTGGAATTTTAAACGGATTCTTTACCCGGGTTAGTAGCACTGTTGGTAGCCGGCCAGGATTTGGCATTTGTGTCCGGAAGAGAGTACAGGTTTGAATACCACCTAGAAAGGTTTATATTCTCTTCCATAAAAATTTGATAATTTTGTCAATTCCTCCATTTATACTCATTGCATCTATTTCCATGTTAAATCCGGTTCTGGGTTATAATCACTATTCAATACTTTCACTTGAAGCGACACTTACACGTAAATAAAAGTGACCTACTTTTCACACAGAAAGATATTTTTGCCAAATATTGCTGAATGAATCACTCAGGAGGGCAACTGTCTTTAAATGCCCCCATTTTGAAAAAGATGAGTAATACAAACAAAAAATAACAGACCCGGTTGAATGTTTGTGTTAGTGATCTTGTTATTGTTAACTTTTTTACATAACTTATGCCAAGATTGTGTGCTGACTGAACTCATTAAAAATTTTGAACAGTTTATTTTTTGAATTGATATTATTTAACCAATTACGACAGTATGGTATAGACTTTTTACACCGCGGATCAAGATTTACTTCCCTTGCGTAATGGTGGTTGTCACATGACTTAAATTATGCCGGTATAATGGAAAAATGTAAACAATTGATGTAATTTCTTTTTGCTACTCAATAAATGAAAGATAGGTGGATATATTGAGCAGAAAAGATAACAAATTAAAGAGACTTCCTATTACATTTATTTATTATAACGCTTAGTAACGCGGAAATAGATGCAAACAGGGTATAAGATATATGGAGAAGTTTCCGGTCTTGTTGAAGGATAGGTGAATACTGACTATAGAAAAGGGTCCTAGATAACTAGGTTTGTATGAGTAAACATTGTCAGTTGCGCTATCAACCATACAGTATTGGAAACAGAATTTCATGTGACAATGCAGATGATGAGACTGTTAATTGAAAATAAAAATAAAAATATATAGTGAAATTAATAACATGTCTTCATTATCCTTGCTTCCATAAAATAAACCAAAGATTGATAATTTCAAAATATTATCACGTATGGAGAGAACATTTGTATATGTTCCTGGTAAGACCATACACTTTATTGTAAACTATTTTTACTCTTTTCATTATCAACTGACACAAGTTATCATTTATTTATACCATCATTACATTTGTATTCTAGCAATGATTGACAGCAATGGTGGATCTGGAAAATTGAACAACCTTCTTGCAACTATGAAAATCAACCCAACTCCCAAAGCTTATCCTCAGAATATGGAACGAAGGGCTGATCAGTTTGTTGAATCAGCTGCGTAATCATCAATGTCAGATGCTGACAAGGAAGGATTCAAAAAATAAATGCAGTGAGTGTTACAGTAATTACTTTAAGTCTTAGCCAAGTATATTCATATTTTGGTATATATATTTAGAAATTTGAATAAATAAACCCTTATTCTTATCAACCAAGTAAAATGCTCTTTTGCCTATTTTAAAGAAGAAGATGATTTGAATTGAATTGTTGATATGTATCTCATTGATTCTCATGCACAATGCACATCACCTTGCGCAATTATCCAATGCTGTTATCACTGTTACATGTATTTTATTATATTGATAAGTTCAGTTCTTCACATTCACAACTTAAAACCTTGTCAAACCCTGTCTGTCTACTTGTCTGTCTGCCTGCCTGCCTATTTCTTGTTCATTTGTAATTATATTTACTTAATGCAGTGCATATTAAATTTTCTTGATTTTGATTTTTGTAAAAGAAGAGAGATAGGATTTTTTGTTCTATAAGAAGACTCATGTTCTGCCTTCCATACTTGTCTATTTTTTGTTATTTATCCATCAATGTCATTATTTAGGAATTGGTCACAACAATGATGCCGACAAAGAAACTACTTAAGTTTCTGTACCACGAGGTTTATCCAAGCCAGTGACTATAGATGCACTCAGACATATGTGATTATAAAATTGAAAACTACTAATTTAAGTGAGTAAACTTTAAATATTATAGTAGTGCTCTTTTCTCAGTGGTCTAGATATTTTAGAATTGCTTGAAATGGCAAAAAGGTACCGGTTTGAATCCTGGTTACACCTAAACATTATTTGTCGATGCTGGGGCTAAATTTTATCTTTATAAATCATTTTGTGTTTTGTAGATTCTTGATACCAGTATGTACACATGTGTTTAATTTTAAATGTGTGACCTTACTATTAAACTAGTGCTGTGGTTAAATAAATTGACGTTGTTCTGGTTGAGAAGAAAGTTAATCCATGGTTCAGTCTTGTAGTTCAGATAGCTTTGATAGCAGTTGAGACCTACATATTTTAATGTATCATATTTATATTATTTCAGTCAGAAGAGATCAAGTAGATCTACCTCATATAACACAAATAACAACCCAGGAAGTGCAATAAGGTGCAAATTTCAATTGCTATGTGATAGTAAAATTACCCATCCCACCATCTGCTGTCAGAGGGTAACCGATCTGTGTGAAGAAGAAAACAGAAAGAATTGTCAATGATGTTGATATTTACCTAGCCGTAACTTTATTATTGAATTGGCTAAGCTGGAATAACAACTTTTATTTGTGGCTCACAATGGACTATAATTTGATTTTGTTGTGCTTTATTCAGCTTAAAAAAAGTGTTGTTTTTTTACAAATGAGCTTTATTGGATATGATGCTATTCTGACAATACAAGGTTCAAAAGAAAAAAGGGAACACACTCTCACAGCTTACTAAATGGCGGAGTTGTCAAAATGTGTATTTCAGAAAAAATTGCATGTTTAAATTGCAACTGCTTAAAGCTATACGTAGTTGCAATGGAAAATATGAACTCTTCAGTGTATTTCAAATGCAAAATAGTTCGGGACAACTCATAGTTACTTATGCAAAAGAACTTTTGAATCTGTGATACCTTTACTTGTTATTGCTTTGAAAATCTTATAAGAAATAATCTGACTTGGTCATATTGGTCAATTTTGAAACAAGATCTTACATACTTGTATACACATTTATACATGAATTATATTTTCATATTTTTAATATGATTTGTCAGCTGTAAATGTCAAAATTATACAACTTATTTTATTGTCAACTCAAAACTCTGATGACTATTGAGATTTTATGTAACCAAATTTCAACATTCAGTATTCTCAAGATAGGCATTTTGGAACTTGTTTTAGCTGAAATTTAATGCTGAATAAAATGAATATCTTATTTGAAATATTTTCAACTTAGAGCAGAAAAGGTAATGAATATTGACCTCAGGTCCCATGTACTTTTTATTATTTTCAAGTTTCATGTTTAAGGAATCAGAAAGATTGTTGTTGCTTGGAATTTGAATCATTGCAAATGCATGTATGTCGATCCTGATATCAGTACAAGTTGCCATGAATGGCCATTCAGTACTTATCTCTGATACTATATATTTTGAATTTAAATCTGATTTATAAACCATTGTTAAATACACAGTTATGTACATGTACACAATTATAGTATGAATCACATGAAATGTTACTTTTTCATTTTATTATGGTTTTTTTTTATCTCCAGTTGCATGTGTGTATATTATACAGTACCCACCAAAAGTTATGAGACAGAAGAAAATTACTACAATTCTTGATTTTAAATTATTACCTTTGTATAATCATTATTTTAATACATTTAAATATGGTTTGTGATAAAATGAAAACAAATTTCATAATGGCAACACTATAAGATACAGCATCTTCCATCATAAAGCCTCCAAAACCATGTTTATTGTAATAAATTTCCATTACACAGTTTTTATGCTATTTTTGTAGCCTCAGATATAATGATAATGATCACAAAAGAACACAGTTTTTATGCTATTTTTGTAGTCTCAGTTATAATGATAATGATCACAAAAGCATTTTAAAACAGTCAGTCATCAAATTTTAGCTAAAGGCATAGCTATAGGCATGTTTTTACTTAGTTTGCAGTTGTATTACAAGAAATAAGTGTAAAATGAAAGAAGTCTTGCAACTATGGACTTCCCTGAATTACTATCACTGTAAACAGGTCATTTGAAATTTCAGGGTCTTATGTTTTTGTCGCAAATAATTTTTTAAAGTGACAGTAAAGTTATTTTTTCTCATTGTTTCTGCTGCAGAATACATTATGGAAAATTTTGATGTATGCTTTAAAAGTAGTATTTGAAAAACAAGGTCATAAGAGTAGTTTTCTTATAACATACAAGTTCCAGCCATGTGGAAATTGTTTCATTTTCAATAATACATGTCCATATCTAGCTACTTACAATACATATATGTCATCTGAAATATATTTCTTTGTTATCTATTTATGATAGCTAATATGTAACTGATAAAGAAAATGTGAAAAAGACTATAGTTTTATTATCTTTATTAAAAAAAAAATTACAGTTTCGTTGAAACTTTTTTTTAAAGAAAATGGGGTAGGGGTACTAAAAATGAAATATTTTGAAATGAAACGGTAAAATTGTTTTTTATTGCATATCTTTATGTATCATAGAATACACTAACACCCTGTGTTAGTTAAACCTATTTCCTAGATGGTCACTATTAGGATGGTCTTTAATCACTCTACTTTGAATTTGTTAGAACGGTTCACGTTCATAATGATATTAACAGTGGAATAAATGGTTATTTCTGGGCCCAAAAAAAACCAAATGTTGAATAGTACAATGTGCATGTTATCAAGTAGTCCATTCACCATGCAAATTCGAAAACTTCTTATGCTTATAACTGTTGTTTAATAGACTCCTCGCCGTGAAACTTTGAATATACATATCATTAGTGAATTTGTAAGGGCAGTATTATATCTTAATAATTATTATAATGAACTTAATTTCTTCACCCCAAAAAACAATACTGTATATCAAGCTATGTAAGCTGTACAATGGACTACTCGCCGTAGTTATTCCAATATTTTCTACATTGAGATCTGCTGTCCAGTTAACTCCTCGCCGTGAAAATTTGAATATGCATAACATTTGTTTTTGGCAATTTTTCCAACGTTGAATTGACAACTTGGTAAAAGAAGCTGTTTCTTTGCCGATGCAGCAGTTGCTACAAATGAAGTGAGGATTATGTTAAGATGCCCAGCTGTAGACAAAAGCTTGAACTATTGATGTTTGTTTAAGTTTTTGAGCCTTCAACACAGTCTTGCTTCAGTGCTTTTCGGCACTTTGATTATTTTATAGGGATGCTGACTCTAAAATCCTCATACATGATGGATTAAGTAATCTTAGTAGTTGTTTGTTGTTCAGTTGTTCCCATATCATCCAAATAATATAACTTTATTTATACTCAAAAAGTCAACAAGACTCGTCCATTTATATTTACGGGGGTGCTCAACTGGTGCTCATTCTGGATTACTAAGTTATATTGAGCAGTTGTATGTTGTTGAGTCATTCTCTTATTTACCCAATAACATTAAGACTTTACTAAAACACCAACATCAACAAGTTTGATCTATCATGATGTTAGCCGAGCTGATTCTAAATTGTACAAAAATATTGGAAGTACTTAATTAAAGGTTAATATTGAATGAATTCACTTAATGTATTAGCTATGCAGTAAAGTAAATGCAAATGGAACAAAATACAGTCATTTATGATGTATGTACCTTATTAAAAGCATTTATGTATGTTAACAGCAAATAATCTTTCTTACAACAACCTGCAAAATTATCAAAACTATATGCCCTGTACCCCAATATCAAAATAATAAAGTTCAAGTTTTTAAAGAAAGATTTTGACATATTTCATCTTTGAATGTACATGATTGTATCACATCAATATGCTGAATAAATGACCAACTGGTATAAACACTAAAAAGTTACTTATTATGCTTTTCTGAACTACATGCTATAATGTGGTTTTCTGTATTAAGTTCATATTTAATATGTATTTTTCCATTTGTATAAAAATGCTCATGAAAATATCACACATTTATTCCTCGCCTTTCGCTCGCTTCTCAAAATGGTTTTTTTTCGCTGGCTCGCTCTATTTTTTGAGACAAAATTCATAGAACATATGATCAATTCATTTAGGCCTTAACGCCATAGCAACACATATTGTATAGGTTATATCACGGAGATCAGTCCATCCACTAACTGTTCCTGAAAAGGCAAAATCTCTGGATCTAGCTGTTAACCAAAAAGAAATCGCATCGATGACTGAGTGGTAGGAGGGAGAATTACTGTAAAAATTATTTCATAACTAAGCTCAACGAAGTATGCCCCGCCCGTGAATAAAGCCTACGACCCCTCGATCAGTAGAATAATTGGCCTGTATTAAATATGAAGCACAGTTGACTATGAATGATAAGAAGGTATTGAGTGATATCGAAATAGTATCTTTGAACTCGTTGAAGTCATCAACATAATTAATGTTTGGAACATATATCACCTTTTCTAGTTTGTGTGTACTAATGAACTCGGGTATTAAATCTTAGCATAACACTTTGAATCTTAACATTTGTTTATTTTCTTACATAATATAGATAATTTGTGCATATAAAACACTTTCAACTATTTTCCAAAAAATAACCCCATTCACTTGACGACATTAACCTCTTTGTTAAATCAGGTTATCGAATGAAAAATAATTATCATACAATTAATTCTTAATAATATCTGTAAATTTTAACCTTCATCATTAAACACCATCAGTGCAGGTAAAATTAATTTCTAAGACATTTATGATAAGCAGAAATGGGGTTTAAATACATTACTTTCTGTTCAGTTACTATATAAATCATAGAATAGCAGCAGGGTGTTAGTCCAACTTCACTCAAAAATGTGCAATACGTAGCACACATAACAGATAACAATGACATAGTTTTAAATCTCTCCTATATTAGAAATTTTTGACACACAGACTAATTAAACAATGCGATAGTCATATTGTAACAGTTAATAGCTTTGACTAATTACAACAGTAGTCATAGTACGAGGTATTAAGTATACGTAAATTAGATCGTTCAATATTGTAAATGACTCAAGCAGATTTTTATTGTGAAGAGAGTTTGAAAAAAAAATGTAATCGACAGCATTAATAATTTCTATGGCCATTCTGTCTCCTTCCCCTGATTCTAAGTCATGTAGGACAGTCGTCAGTCACTGACAAAGTATGCACCCAGTAGTTTGTTAACAGCTAAATCCTGAGATAAAGCTTCTTCAGGAACAGTGAGTAGGTGGACTGACCGCTGTGATATAATCTATATAAGGTGTTGCTACAGCATAAAACCCAACAAAAAATTGAATAAGTCTAAACACAATGAATACTCCAGTACTTTCAGTGCTTTGATTTTAGTGTGTTTTCAGCGTAGCTACACACCGTATAGGTGATCAGTCAACCTACTCACAGTTCCTGGAAAGGCCAAATCTCTGGATTTAGCTATTAGGCGCATAATTTGGTCAGTGACTGACAACTGCCCTACATAATTAAGAATCATTTTAGCAGAAACAATGACCGTAGAAATAATCTCCACGAAAGTATGCCCCTAGACACTTTGCTAGTAACGTCAATATCATTGAATATTTAAATGAATATACAATAATTCTTACCTATTCCTGACAGTATGAGATAGTAGAAGTCTGCAGAGCTTCCTTCCTTTACAATAACTTTAGATGCTTCAAATCTAACAAATAAAAATAGTATTTTGATTAAATCAGTACATCAGGAGTTAAGGAGTTAATTACAATTACAATGCATATATATAGCACAAAAATTTTGTAGACATATTCTATTGCCCAACTGGTGGAACAAATTTGTTTTGAGTTGTGCTCTAAATGTGGCTTCACATTGAACGTTTTTGAGAGAAATTGGAAAATCATTCCACCATCGCTAAGGCATCGCTACTTGCCGCTACTCTACATAACGATTTCATGAGCAACGGTTTGTTACATTGTAGTGAAAGCTAGATAGTTTTTTGACAAAATTATAAATTCGGAACACTCTGGTCTGACATATTCGGAGGTCAAACTTTTCCTCCAGATTACAAAATTAAGCTCTCAAACGATTTCGGATCATATATTTCCAGCAATAACAAGAATGATTATTAATGTGTTTTTAAGAAATTGGCACTACGACAAACTCAAACTTAGACAACAAAATGGTTTGACATGGCTACTGTTTATTATCGGCTAAGCCAAGATAAAGGGTACCTCTTCAGTCTCACATAGGCCAATTTTCAGACCCCATCAGAGTGCAGATTCTTTTAAAGTAATATACAGACATGTCTATTAGGCACTAATTTCCAAAAGATCTTGGATGGAACATGTAGAACAAAAAAGTTAAGAACGGTTGAATAGATGTACCCAAGGGGCCTACGGACTCTACATGGTAATTTATATCACGACACGAAAAATTTGAAAGATGTATATTTCTTATAAAAAAATGTTATTTAGTTTTATAAACATGTATTTTAAAATTTTGAAGAGAATCCACGCCCACTCTCTCCTTGTCTGCAACATTTACCGAGGTCAAAAGTGCAAATACCCCAAAATACACAGGAAATGTTAAGTTTCAATTTACATATAGATGATAAAAAAGAAACAAAACTGATTTTTTTATATTTGAAAGTATTCGAAGATGTAGATAACACATTTAGAACATGTTTGCTATGAATAATATGGTTTTGCTGACCCTTAAAAAGAAAATTATATAATTGGAAACCAGGGCTACGGACTCTACACGGTAATTCATATCACCACTAGAAAAAATTAGACAGATGTATATTTCTTATATATGATTTATAAATAAGTTTGATATTTATGTATTTATCAATTTAGAAGTGAATCTACACTGACTCTCATTGTTTGCAACATTTACCATAGTCAAAAGCGCAAATACCCAAAATACACAGGGAATGTAAAGTTTCAATTTACATCTAAATGAGAAAAAAGAAACAAAACTGATTTTTTATATTTGAAAGTAGGGGCTACGGACTCTACATACTGACTTAATTGTATTTAGTAGATTGAAGAAAGTAGTTTAATGTAAATTGACCTGTGGAATAATATTCTTTTGATACAGTATTAATTTTCTGACTTTTGAAAAAATGAGCAATAATATGAAGAAACAATTCCTTTACTTTACTTGAGAAAACATGAAAAAAGTATGTTTCTTAGTAACATAAAATGTCAAAACAAAACAAAGTCCTGAATTTTCAACCTGTTTCTATGTATATTTCAACAACAAAAATCTATCAAATAAGTTATCTCTATACATATACAAGTTTGGGAGTAAAAATACAAAAGAATGAATTATGTGAAAATTAACATGGGGCTACGGACTCTACACCACACCAGTATCGGTTTATATCACATATTTAAAGCTGTTAGTTTTGTTTTAAGTGTAATTATCCTTTAAAAAACAATAAACTTCAACTTACAAACACTATAAAATATATATTTAAGTATCTTCTGAAATGTCTAATGTATCAGTTTGACCATTAAAGAAATCTATCAGAAAATTCATAAATTACGTCAAATTAAAATTATGTTCAACAGAATGAAGATTGTCAAGACATAAAGTATTTAAATGCATAGCTAGTCATCACAAGTACGAAACTAAGAAAATATTCCTGTGTGAAAAAAGATATAAATATATCAGGGGCTACGGACTCTACAGGGCTACGGACAGCACTTATTTGTCTTTAAATTTTTTTGTTCTTCTTCTGATTTAATTCCTTTCCTGCATTACCTACAAGGCAAAACCAAAAACAGAAAACGTAATAAAACAGCAGCTATGTTTCTTTATATTAAGTCAGCACACAGTTTAAAACAGGGGCTACGGACTCTACATAAAATTTACAATGTTCAGTAGTTATTTTCCAAAAAGAAAATGCATATGCTCTAAAAAACTTCATTTGGGTTAGATAAAAATAATTATAAACTGTAATAGTAAAAAGGTGATACAAGTGAAATAAAGCAGTAACATTGTTTTAAAGTCTGTCAAAGATGGTAACGTAAAACTCTAACTTGCGTTACAAGGGTACACGTTTACTATTTCATGAATATTTTCTTAAATATTGATTATAAATAAATTTCGTAAAAAATACTGTATACCTGTATGTCAGTCAGAGATAGAAAACACATCAAAATAACTGTAACCAACAAACACTTTTCAAAATAACTGATGAAAAAAGAACAAAACCTCAGTGAGACTCAAAAACAGTGTAAAAACAGGGTTTTTAGGGAATATAATCCTAAATAATTCAAAAAATGGTTATAGAACATATATAAAACTATACATCATCAGAAAGCTCTCAAGATAACGTGTTGGAAAAAAAATACTCTTCATTTAATTTAAAATGAACTTTTCAGAATATTTCAATGTAACATTGGCAAAATCAAAAGGTCCCATTTATCTTGGCTTAGCCGATATGTTTTATCTTAATAGCTTCACAGTTGTCAAACAAATAGTTGTAAACAAAAATATTTTTTTGTAAATGGGTTAAAGTGTATATGAATTTTCAAAATACGTTATGTTGTTGTATTTTTAATTTTGGACCCATCCGTTTATATGGGAAACACATGAGTCCACACAATTAAGTAGAAGTTTCAATGTAACTATTCTTGTGAAAACAAAATTAATTATTCTGTACGTGTGGCTCAGTGAATAATCAAAGCACTGGAGTGCTGGAGGAACGATGTCCTGAACTTATTTTTTTATTAAAGAATATATTATTATGTCAAAATATAAATATTATCTATAAAATAATGTATTAAGTATCAATTAACAGAATTGAAAACATGCATTGTCAAAAACATTGTAGGCCCTTTTTACTCCAACAAGTAATCATTGCAGTTGTCACGGGTTGAGTTGTCTACGGGTTGAGTTGTCCCGTCTCCATTACAAAATTTGTATGTCCTGAGAGTAACCTCCCTTTTCCTGAAGAGTTTCAAGAACGACAACACAAGCCAGCGTTGTATTACATTTAAATGAGATGTTAATGAGTTTCACACTTGAACTACGCCTCTTTGTCTATGTTGAAAATTGTTGAAGCGTGAAAAGAGTAATCTTATACTTTCTTGTTACCATTGGAACGATGTTAAATAACATCGTTCAAAAAATGTATATATCACTCACTTCTTCTATTGAGATAATAAAAGTTTCTGAATATTTCACCCATCCCTACTTTTGACAAACTATTATTTTGTTAATTCGACGCACCAAGTCAAATTATTTACTTTTAAGTACCTTCTTCTGACAATAAATGCTGTAAGAAAACTATATTTACCTTGAATACCATCCTTTCTTACATAAACCTGTCTGTACTACATTAGGATAATTTGAAAATTTGTTGAAAGCTCGCAGGGAGTGCATCATCTGAAAACATTTATATTAATGAAATAAGTTTTGTATTGACATGTACATGCATAGCCTGAAAACGTACATATTAAGTTGAAACCATAGCTGCTTGAACTTACAACTGTTACAATTTATTGCTTACACTGAATAATGTATGAAAAACATCTTACAAAGTGATATAAGAATAAAGATCGCCTGTAACATCGCTCGATTTGAAAAAGTTAGGCCCATAACTGTATGTTTGGTCCGACGAAAGAGTAAATTAGCTGGAGTACACAGTAATACTAATACACAAACATATTGGAGCATCTGACTAACTAACTAAAGGAAAGAAGACAAAATCAGATATGTCATATGTTATCAAGTGGACTGGTCCAATATCTCATTCGTGTAATCTGATTGGTTAAAATAGGACCAATTTCTTTTTCCTACAATTTACAAATATAGAAATTTGACGTACTAGTCTCTGCATTAGATATTGGACCGGCCCTCTTGATAACATTGGGCATGTCTGTTTTTGGTGCCTTTCCTTTAGTTAGTTAGTCAGATACTACAACATGTTGGTGTACTAGTATTACTGTGTACTCCTAACTTACTCTTTCGTCCGAACATACATATAGAGCTTATATTTTTCAAATCGAGTGATGTTACAGGCGATCTTTATTCCTATATCATTTTGTAAAATGTTTTTGTTCATCATACATTATTCAGGTTTGAGTTTTACCGATTTACGGAGATCCCTTGTAAGGGTTTATAAACGTTTATGCGATTTAATCACTATATCAACCATTTACATACATGAGCTTTATAAAAATTATAAATGCATTGAATTCTGGTAATCATCAAACTCCGTAATCAGATATCCTGTAGAGCGTTGTTGTACAGGATCCCTTATATCTCAAATGAGGGTCACGTCGAGATGACCTTTATGTCGACCAATCAATGCGTAGCTTTTATCTAGACGAAACACTATTGATAACATTTTTATTTCGTAATTTCTAATTTTAGACCAAGGTTTGTGAGCTAATTTAACAGCGGTATTATTCACAGTCCGCGATAGGACGGCTCATTTCAAATTGCGTGACGCAGACGAGTAAAACAAGTTACTAATCATGACAATTTCGTCATGAATATATTAATGTGAAAAGGTCACCTGAACGTGACCCTCGTTTGAAAACGGCCTGATCTAATAAGCGAGTAGGCGAGCTGAAAAATTAAGATCGGATTTTAATCAGATTGGATAATCATGAACATTGGCATTTTGAACTTACGCATGAGAAGTAAAGGAAATAGCTGTATAGATCCGTCTGTAATGACGTATAAGGGACAGAGCCAAGGGCAATCAAATGTAGAATAATGATAAGCGGTTGGATTTTCCAAATACAAAATGTAACAACTGTAGTATCTTAAAATCGTTTAAAACTTACGTGATTTATTTGTCCGTCTGTACGTTGAGATGGCGGGACATCTAGACATGACTTCACCGACGCCATTTTTGTTTTCTAGAAATGTAACAAATATAGTTAATATCACATTGATGAAATGATTTATGTTAGAACAAAGTCATTGTCCATATATGCTGCTAAAAATCAAATATAGGCATGGTTTGAGGTAGTCTCCTTGGAATGTTGTTGTTTTTTTGTAGGGGGGGGGGGTAAACTTACAGCACACTATCCTTACTAAACAGCTTGTAGTGTACGAATATGGTGCCTGCTTTAACATTGGGTGCAACAAAGTACTTATCATTGTAAACATGACACGATGACACAATTATAATGTATACTCAAAACTGATGATTAAAACATGCTTAATCAAAAGCTTTACCATTGTCTTTAGGGACCAACTTGCTCCCCAGGTGCAACAGAATCTTCATAAAAATGTGAATGTTTTATTCAAATGTTTTGCATATTGTCTATGCATAATTTTAATGCTCGCTAAAATGACTTAAAAAAGATAACAACGCCAGCAAAAAAAATATAAGTAGAAATAATAGCGTACTTATCTTAAATACGAGGGGTAGCTAAACAATACTTTTATAATTAATTGTGTGTCTATGCATTTAAATGAAGCATAATTGTGTTTTATTGTTTATATGGTTATGTAATGTACACACTTAATCTACGGACTTTGGCATGTGAGTTGAAAGATAAAAACCTCGTAATTTTCATGAGTCGGTTCAAATGCGATATTAATGAATTTTAAGTACTTAGTATATATATATATAGGTATTTTATATGAGAACATTTCTTTGATCGTGGATTAAACTAATACAACACGATCGAATGTTTTAACACTAAAACTGCAATCTTGATTTTTTTCGTCATACATTCATCTAACATCTAATCAAAATTCTAAAAGTCCAGACAATCCCGTGTATTTAGACAATCAATCTCCGTAAACAGATATCCTGTAGAGCGTTGTCGTACAGGATCTCAATCTCCGTGAACAGATATCCTGTAGAGCGTTGTCGTACAGGATCTCTACTTTTTCCGTGGAAGGTCACGTCGAGATGAACTTTGTGTCGACCAATCAATGCGTAGCTTTCATCTAGACGAAAGCACTATTAATCCCATTTTGATTTAGTAATTCCTATTTTTAGACCAAGTTTTGCATGCTAAATTAACAGCGGTATTATTCACAGTCTGCGATTTGGCGGCTCATTTCAAATTGCATGACGTAGACGATGTAAACAAGTTACGTATCATAACAATTTCGCCATGACTATTATGATGTGAAAAGGTCGCCTGAACGTGACCTTCGTTTGGAAAAGGCCAGATCTAAATTAGCGAGTATGCGAGCGGAAAATTTTAGATCGGGTTTTAATCAGATTGTTAGACAATGTGCCTTGAAAAAATAGTGTTTTGTCGTTGAACATGCAAAGGCTATAAAATATGATAGAAATAAATGCTTATTAAACAAAATTGTTGAATTTAGATCAATTATTTTTTATGGTAACTTACATAGAGTCTGCCTCTCAAGTATGCAAAAACATCATTTAGTACCAGTACAGGTCGTCCACATAAACATTACGTGTTTAAACATAGCCAGTTTCATTACACACCAATGTTTGGGGATGAGATACTTTTACAATTTTATAGTTAGTTGAAACTTATTTTATATACATATCATCATATAAAATTCTCAATGTTCATATACACTATTTATGATATATGTTAAACATCAAAGTGGCATGCTTAAATCAGTAAAATGATGTGCATGCATCCCCTTACTCGCTTATTTAGTGGATAAATCCATTCTTTTAAGTCCCAAAAACATGCATGGCCTGCAATATGACCTGTAATTCATAGTGTTGTTGTAAATAAAAGTTTACAGTTTTATCCAGCCATCTGCATGTAAATAAGGAGTTTCACAATGAAATAAAGTGGACGTAGAAAACAAAGCAGATCAACAGAGTATGACATTCATAATACATGTATATTAACGTATTGCATGCAACTTTGATGAGACTCAGTATGTTTCAGGTTGAAATTTTAGGAAAAATAAATTATCATACATGTTTTTAGAATTCATTTCAGAATCAAATTATATTTCAACTCGATTGCAAAACATGTTTATTTAAGAACCGAATCGTTTATCACAATTGCAAAGCAATACCAAGTATTTTGTTATTTATATCTATTCCTTCTGAGCTTAATTCCTAATCTACTGTGCAATTTGAGTTCAACATAATATAATACGTACGTTGTAGTATACTATTTTATATGATCAACTTACTTCAATGAATGGCGTATCTAATCAGATGTTAAGACATTAAAACGCTACGGCTGATAATAAAAATATGCATTATGGTCTAAAAAATGTGATAAAAGTAAAACAAAAACAGCGAGTTATTTTTTTAAACAAAATCTCCCTCATGAAAATAATAGAGAAGAGATGAGACATACATAGATACCCATGACCTTGAGAGGCGGGATAAACTTGAAACGATTGAAACAAACGAAGTTTCACACATCCTTATTATGATCATAGGGATGTCACATCATATACCATTGCTGGGAATAGACACACATAATGCTAATTAATCAGAGGAAAGTTTTACCACATATAGCTGCTAGTTTCAACTATCTTTGAAAAAAGTAAGTTTTAGTATAAACATGAACTTTGTTCATAACAACGGTCCTCTCAAAGACTTTGTTCACACCAAGCTCAGTGTGGGTCCTTTTATTGTTCGAACATCTCAGCCTTTACAACATCAGACTTCAAAGATCCATGGGTCATTTTATTGTACGAACATCTCGGTCTTTTACTTAACCAGATTTCAAAGATCTATGTTGACAGAAATGATAAATTGAAGGTTTATACGTACTTGTCCTATCCCTTTGAATGCATTGACATCAAACTTGGGCTGTGCCTCACCATTATAAACGTCTATTGTCTTTTCTCTATCCATAAAAAACAATATACTATCTCTTCTATTTAAGTTTACTGATCGTCGACTGTAAAAAATATGATAACTTGAAGAGTGTAAGAATATGAAATAGTGATATTTCTTGCATGTTTACAATGAAGTTTGATGTTACTCATCGAAAATATATGGTAAAAATGATAAAATCTTATACTTTAACCGCTGTAAAAATGTAACAACAAAATGATGCCACAAATATAGAAATCAAAGTATTGAAATACAGAAAGACTTTCGTGCACATTGAAACCTAACGAATCCATACTAATGAATACTCCTTACACATTAGATTCAAGTACGAACCGAGCAGGGCAAAAAAATGCGGGCGAAGTGTTTACATCCTGTATAACTGACAAATACTACTGCTCAGTGTAATAACGAGATTTGACTACGCCCATTCACACGCCTTTCAATATAAGTACACACCTGTCACTGACACTGAAACAAAGACGCGTCAGTTGATTGACGGAACTACTTTAATCGCCTAGAAATAAACTGCGTAGTAAATCAGAGAAACATGTATCACTCCACAGGATAAACTGGTCAGGCATTTGAATCGTCGATAGTTTTCGACTTGTGGTATAACTTAAGCCATATAAGTTTATAAACATTAAAGAAACGAGATTTTCGTCGACTTAAAGTCAAAAATATTTTTATTTCGACTTGTAAGACCAGAAAATGATATTTTCACTTGTGGCTACGAAATTCATTTTATACGAGAGTCTTAGTGTTTTGATCGATTGGGACCGTGCGACCTCCTGTAAGAAGGTCACTTCTCCCACTATAAGGTCAAGAGCTTTAACATTTGGCATGTAGTGTCACCTTTAGGTCGTCAACAAAAGGTTATTGAAATTATGCCACTGTAGTCAAAATTGGTCCTGTCCTAGGGGTCACGAGTTTGACATAGAGTAATATAGGAAAATGTTTAAAAAATCTCTAAAAACGTAAATCCTTGAGTTTCAATACTTGGCATAATTATTGCACTACCTTAAGGTCCTTTGCAACACTTTTTAAGGTAAGCCTCTGGGTTTAAAATTGGCCTCGCTCCAGGGATCACAATTTTCATACAGCTAAATATAAAATGGTTTTAAAGATTTTTGTGTTAGATGCTAATAGAATCATAGCGATCCACGGCCCTCAGGACCTTCTTGTTACAATATTCACTGCTTTTATGTTCAGTTTCATAATATTTTACGGCAGTAGTCGACCTGTTTGTATGGCATTTTTACTAGTTTGACCCCTGCATCAGGGTAATAGTATCAGTTTATGAAACCACTATATTTGAAGCATTAATGAATCGTACGTGTGTACATGTATTGTCAGTAGTTGAAGATATGCTATAAATCAGTACCTACACGCATGTTGAGATTACAATACATACATTATACAATACATAAATTACAAAGTGTCAGATTAATAAACTTTCCATAGCTGACATCATCGAATTATCTACAAGGAAAATGACCGAAGTGTTCCGGGTATACCGAATACAAATTCCTTTCAAAATCGTAACAACTCGGCAATGTCCGTAACCTGAAAATATATTTTTTAGACAAACCCAGTCGAATTCCGAGTGTTCCCTTCAAAACACTGTCAGATTCCATATTGGTTTAATGCCTTATCGACTGAGCATCGAGACAGTCACTCTCAATAATTTAATATGACAAATGGATATAAGAAGGGATGATTGGTGTCCCGTAAATAACGATCTTCGCCAACAATCGATAGTTTACGTATCCTATGTACGGTCATGGCCGTCTTATTTCGGCATTTTACGACATTACGATTATCACTATTATCACTAATTATAGTAACTAGAACAAATACTCTGGCATATTTACAATAAATTCCATTCACAACGTTTGATAAAGTTCGTCCGATTCCGGCATTTCTCGACATATGAAACATCATTTTCATAATTCGAAGCAAATTTAACAAAAACAGTGGCATATTAACATGTTCGTCATGTCAAAAAAATGCTAAAATTCCTTTCAGCTGTGGAAATTATATTTCTATGCCAAAGAACGCCGAGGTATTACGAATGTACATTACATTTCTATCAAATAGAGAAAATAGAATGAAGTTACTTACACTGTAAAAATGTTCTGTGCAAGGATGACAAAATCCACTATCTTTCTAAATCGTTCAATCCCCTTCATCAGAAAATAAATAATTCAAATAAACGTAATATTTATTTCAATTCGTCATAATGGTAAATAACAAACACACATTAACAACATAATCATAATTAAATTGCTATCACTAACGTAAATAAAGTTCGCGATGTAAGCAGAACAGAACAAAACTGAGATACTGAGTCCAGACTTTCAGTGAATTCAGTCTGTTAAAATGCATTCATAACATTATATATCCAACCACTGTCACTCATTACAAGAATGGGTGTAATTAAACATCGTTCAATGATAAGTAACATATATATTTTATAACCAAAAGAATTTGACATCAAACAATTTTAATACTGAAACAAACCGCTATGTTCTTATCAAATATATCCTCTGTTCCTTTTATAGATTTGATACCCATGTATTTGTGTGAATTGAGTAGTTAGGTGAATATCTTAACATAACAATAATAATGATAAAATTTCAAGTGCAATTGTGTTTTTAAAACTGTTTTTATCATCTAGACCTTATCTATGATACAGTAAGACCTCGATCACTTTGTGCAGTACAGGACCAATATCTCTTATCAGATCACTTGAAATAGGATTGATTCTGATTCTTCTCTCTCTCTCTCAATGAGTGTTTTACAGAATGACCGGGCCCCAGTTTCACAAAGAAAACTCAAGTCACTCAAAATAGAAACTTCTCATGTTCCATAAACTAGCGGACTAACAATATGATAGACCAAAATGCATTTGTAAAGATCTAGTATAATCATTATTAACTCATATTTATTTGATCTCATTAAATTATGTTCTTGTATATTTAAACTCGTGTCCGTCTTACAAAAAGTTTTCATAAGATTTAGAATCTAGTGTTCCAAATGAGACGCTGGTTTGAAACCTATCCGGGCTGGTTATACCCTTTCATGAAATTCGACAATAATTTACTTTGCCCTCTGTTATTAGAGTATGTGGGTAAGTTGTCGGCCTTGTGGATGGGTATTTGAGTACTGGTATCAGATAGAAAATATCCCTGAAATGTAGACTATGTGAACTGGCAGCCGCTTAATGATCCTAATTAAAATTTTGTTAATCCCACCCCGGCCACACTTAAAACAGATTAGCTTACAAAAGTGAAGATTCGAAGAGAGTTGGTTTAATGGAGTGCCGGTGTTAAGACAATCCTAGAATTTACAAAACACTCAATAAACCATTACCATGCTCAAAATTATGTTTTCGTTTTCTTCAGCTTTGAAAAGGGGGCATACACCTTCAATAGGACATATGCTACAATTACAACCCAAAGTGTTTTGAAGAAGGGCTGGTGTCGGACTCAGAGGCATCAATTGGCCATCTATGTCAGAATTCATCTAAGGTAATCTTAATAGTAAAAAGATTCAGGATAAGCCCCTAAAATATTACCCTTTTAGATGATTATTATGTAATCATAATGTTGGGGTTTTACAGCACATGTATTGGCATAGGTAAACATTTTGGGCTGAAAAAATTACGGAAGTAAGACGTATGGTAAAATAAACACTTGAAGTGTCATATAGAATAGTTGTTTAACCACAGTAGTCATCGCCTTTGATATCCGCGAGCACTAGCCCGATTTATTTTAATGATATAGGAAAACTATCAACTAGCCCGAATATATCACTATCTAATTAGGTAAGATCGAGAAAATTGAAACCTCTGGGTACGAGCATGAAAAATATAAAATCGTGGATTTCACTAGCTTGCACTTGTCTCTAGTCCGGTGGTTCTAGCTAGAGAGTGAAGACAAAGACAGCCATAGTCATCATTGTGGTCAAACTATTTTTTTCTATAAATTTTAATCTTTTATAGTACGAACACGTACACGTACCGGGTCTAGAGTTAATAGTTTGACCGCTATATATGGACTAGATATATCAAGTCAGCATTCAGTGTGTTATTCATCTACATGTATACAACTTTTTTAGTTAATGTGGAAGCTAGACCTCTGGGCCTAAAATCTAATAGTACTCTATATCAAATGCCTTCACCTTAGTCAGATACCTGACTTAATTGAAATATGGGGGCGGGCTGGAGAGTGCCCTAAGAACTTACTTCTTAGTTCATACTCCTCTAAGCATTGATCCCTTTTTGTACCAAAGCGTTCGACAACGATAAAACTATAACAGTAAAAAATATAATTTCTTTGTATAGCCTCAGTTTCATATTGATGCACGTTCACCAGAGACATAGATATCTATGTCTCTGACGTTCACTGACTTAACAATAATTATTGCTATGGATGAAATCCTTTAATCTTTAAATTTAATTCAACTATCAGTAGCGCATACATAAACTCTGCTGATTAAAATACTCACTATAGAACTTCTGTGTTTAAAATCGATAAAAATACATATTCGTATTTATGTACTCGGATTATCGAACAAATATAGAGTATTTAAATCAGTGGGGTAAATGTAAATTTAAGCATAGAAATAAATATTTTCTTTCAATGCCATTATATACAGTAATTAAACCCGAGTCGATAGCGCAGTTGGTAACACGCCGGGATTTGGAATCTCGTGCCCGAGGGGGTGCGGGTTCGAATCCCACCCGGGGAGGTTATACCCTTCCATGAAAATTTGACAATAATGTCGATTTTCCTCCATTGATTAGATAATATGGAGAAGTTTCCGGCCTTGTGGAAGGGTAGGTGAGTAATGGTTATAAACCTTAAATTGTGTTGACACGGCGTTAAATCTAGTAAAAAGTATATTACGTGTTATTGTTGTGACTTTATTGTTCTATGATAAGATACAGTATACATACCTTTCTCGTTAACTTCATCTTTTCGTCCCCAGCAGACTTAGTCTCTGTTTTATCATTATTGTCATCAGTAACCTCTCCACCACCATTATCGTCGTCATCATCATCAGAGTCCATAGCTCCAAGAAACACCCTATTACTATTCTTCATATGTGGAAGATCTGATCCTTGGTATTCATTTAAAGTTTCGCGAACTAACCTCTGTACATGATCAGGAATATTAACATTGTTAGGTGATTTAGTTTCATATATACCTCGGTGTTTTACACCGTGAAGATGCGGGTTAAGAACAATTTCTGTTCTAATTGAACCACTTTCTGGTACTTTTTTCTTTCTACGCTTAGTGGTACTTTTGGTTCTTATCGTCTTTCTGTGAATTGTTGTAACTTCTTCCTCTTCATAGCGAATTCTCTCCTCCTCTTCTTCCATCTTTGCGCTGTTGTCTTATTTTATCCCCTAATATCTCCTAACAATTTCTTAATAATCTAAGGAAAGAAACTTTGATCAACAGATAATACCTTATATCAATCGGGTTTTTGTAATTCCAAGCTTTTTTGTTCCGACGTGCAACAGTTAAATTTTAAATGATAATATTTACAACTCTTAATATAAGATAAAATTAAATAAATATCCAACACCACGACTGTATCCTTTAAGTTGAACTAAGGTAAAGATTACTGAAGTACAATATTGTTGAAATGCTTAACAATGTTCCTTGACGACGGAATCGTATTTTTCGACCGTACGCCTAACCTCGGCTGTGATCAACAATGGTTATAGACATCAGCCATATAATTGACAGTTTGCGGACATTTTATTATAACGAAGATTTTATTGTTTGTTAGTGTGAAAAACTTTTCATTTTAATTTATACTGTATGGTTTGAATAACACTTTAATACACTTTGACTATTTAACAATAACCCTTGACATGTGTTTACAAAGTTTGATAAAATAAATCATTTTCTAAATCACGACTATAACGATAAATTGAAGTGATCTATACCCACTTGTCCAGACTTCAACTTTAAGTTTTGATGAAGTCAGACCTATAATGACAAGTAGATAATATAAACTAGAGGGGGTTAAATGTATTGTATAATGATCGCATCACAATAAGTTCACAATATTTGTAATCTGGACAAAACAATAAATCATTCGTTGTATAGTCCGATTTTATCTGGTGAGCCGTGACTGCACTTTTGTATTTATAGATTTTTGGAATATTCCTTCAAAAAGGTAACACGGCTTATTAACCAACCAACTGATTACTGCCTTAATCATAATTATTCAAATTTGATCTAAGTGACTCAATAGTCGTGGCGGTAAGACATTTGGATTGATAGACATTGCTTTTGCTACCCCGGGTTCGAATCCTGCTTAGTATCCTTTATTCTTTTTCCATTATCTTTATTTTTTATTTTTTGGAAACATGGAAACGTACAACTCGTAATCTCTGTGCAGCACGAAGCCAAGTGTATATAAAATAGAATTAAATATGCATATTTGCCTGAGTTTGTGCTTAGCTATTACTTTGATGTCTTACACTTAACTGTCTCGACCGCGTCTTTTAGAAATGATTCTATGCACATGCATTTTATAAGAAAGAGAAGTGAAATAAGATGCATGTTACTTTGGCACATTCGTTCGATTGTATCCTAGTTTGATTTCTATTCAGCCACTGCATTTGAAGCCGAATGTGTAATATAAATGTATTATTATTCGGTACAATGTAAATTGCTGGATATAAAAAATAAAGAACCAAGGAAATAAAACAAATAGAAATTAAACAAAATAAAATTATAGCACAACAATCATTATATGATACAGACAACTATACATGAATTTAATAATAGATTAAAAAATGTGGAGGCGGTGAGGTTCGAACCACTGCAGTAAAATTTATGCATTGGACATATGTTTCTGACTCGTTACTGACTGTGCTATTTTGAACAATGATTTTGAATTATTATAACCCTAACCCTATACTTGAGATATTATAGTTCGTATTGATTTTCAGTGTAGTATTTACTGGTTATACCTATTGTCATGGTTATGATTAGACTCATCCAACCTGTCACGGCTCACCGAATAAAATCAGACTATAGTACATTTATGAATTTATCCAGGGTTCAGTAAACCATATCAATAGTGAGTTATGTGTAGTATTAGCACGAAGTTTGTGTGATTACACACCATATAAATAGCTTACTTAGTGTGTTTAGTCATTCGAAGTCTTTGCATTGTGTTAGAAGTTTGTTAGAGAATTAAAAATTGGCAAAATTATACATTTTTGGAGCACATGGTCAACCATTTGGGTTTAAATGCGTCTTTTACTAATGGCTCAAGAGAAGTACAACCTTTTTAGAAGTTCCAATATTTGTGAAGTTATTACGACGAAAATTATGTAAAGAAGTCTACTTCAATGCCGACTTTGAACAATTCAAGAACTTTTCGTCTGCTGCAGAACTATGCTACATGGAGAATAGAAATTATTGTCGTCAGATTTTGAGTTCATGGAATATCAAGCTCTCAGTGAATCTAGCAACAAACAACTACCAAAACCATGGGGTGTAAGAAGAAGTCTTTTACACAGTGACAATTTGAAATAAATAAGTATTCTTAAAATAAATTTGTCGTAACAATGATTATAATTTAGATGTTTACTTTTTCATATTGAAAGTACGTTTTTGCAATTACATATCTCTTTAGCAATGTTCACTCAAGTTGCTCTAGACTATATTTTAAAATTCAAAATAGTTTATTTTTTAAAAATAATACGTACGGAATATACTGATATTATCGTTCATTCTTCAGATTTGTAGTTTGTTACAGTTTTCAGTAAACAATGTCGAGAAAACAGACTCATTTTAGATTTAATTATACAAAATCTAACAGAAAATAGCTTTTTCAATTTGATAATTGTGTCTTAGCCAATGAGTTTATTTTGTGACATTTCTTCGGCTTATCATCACATACATATTTCTCAGTCCTTGCATACTATTGTAAGATTTCTATTTGTAAAGATGGTATATAGAAATTCAAAAGGCATATTGTTTTAATTTTTTAGAACATTTGTATATTAACCGTATAATTATTTTTACAAATGTTTAAGTTTTTTATTGTGAATTTTTTAGTGCGGAAATATTGTTAGATATAGAATTTTTCAAGATCATGGTTACTTTCAGAGATAGTTGTTGAAATCAATGCGGTTTTTGATAAGTTTGAAGGAAATCAATTTTTATTCCAACTAAGATTATTAAACGGCTCAGATTGATTTGGCCTTTAATATTCTAGTGCCTTAGTGCGACGTTTAAATAGAGTGTCAGTCTGTCTGTGTTATAGTGAAGTGTACAGTTTAACAGCAAGAGAATTTAGTAGATTTGCACGTAAAAGTATTTATATGATTCCTGTTTTCGAATATTTTGTTTATAAATGTCCATACAATTTGTAAAGAGTCATTAAGTCTAGGTCTAATTGGGATACAGTGTTTGATATATCACATTGTCAGACTGTTTTGACAAACTTGTCATTTTAGAAATCAAATCTTAACAAAAACTATGTTCATTCTAGTCCCATTCCAGAAGCGGTCAAATGTTATTCAGACATTGCTTGTCCAATCTATAGTGCTGTCACCGAAAATTGTTATGACCAAATTCATAAAAGATGCCCTCATCATAAAAAGATCAGACGTTTAACATGGAAAAATTTGTCATGGTTATTTTATACATTACAGACTTTTTTCTTTTGATAAGACACGAACGATAGCACTGGTGTACTGATACTCATATGACATTCATATTTACTTATTTTTTCATTTGACATATAATTATTGCTTATTCATTTGTTTTATTATGCAGGTCACAGGTTGTATTCTAGGTCATGCGTCTTTTAGTACAATAATCTTGCCCTCTAAACCGGTGAATAAGCTCATGCATGAATAACATTTTACTGATTCAAACAAACAAATTTATATGTAAGATATTTTTTGAATAGTGAGTAAACACATTGTAAATTTCATAAAATGATATGTTTATGAATTAAGTGTAAACTTATTAAAATATAAAAATGTTGAAATAATTCAGCTTTAGATATTGGTGTGTAATGGGGCTGGCTGTGTTTATATACGCTATGTTTACGTGGACGACTAGTAATTTATTACATGTTTATTTGTATAATTAAATGATAATGATCTATGACAAGAAGTACTATTTGAGCTGAAGTCTTCGAATAAAATAAGAAAGTAAAATCAAAACTGCATGCGTATAGTGGTAAGGGGAGTTCTATGACTAATTCACATTAAACAGTTATACAAAATTTAATTTATATATTAAAGGTATTAGAAGGCAAAATTTTCAGTTACAAATTTCATGGTTCTGCGTCAAATTTTTATAATTGTGATTGATACAAACAAGCTGTTATATTACTTGGCAAAATATTTCTATAATTTCTCTTAATATTCGGGGTTGTTCCCTATCTAAATCCACGTGGGTCAGGTTAGCTAAATTGATTAGTGTTAAAATATGCATTTAATGATTGGACGATACTAGAGCTTGTTATTGTACTACATTAGCATAATTCGATTAAATAAATATCCTTACCACCTGAGAATGTTGGAAAAGACAAGAAAAAACCAATGAAAATGTTAAATTTTCAACAAATACGACATATAACAAATCTGTAAATAGCTTGGTGATTCCCTCAGTATCTTACTTTTGTTTTTAACAATGTGTACGCCACATGTTTAATTCGTTCTGCTGAATAATATAAGGGTTAAATGTCATTAGTAAGTGATTTCTTATGTTCTCAATACTGTTTTTAAATCACTATACTTGGTTATATACTTTTGACATAGTCATTTGACTGCACATCCATTTAAGGAATTTTTTCCGTAGATCTTGAATGGAATATTAGAAAAATAAAAATTACGAGTTTACAGATGATATCAATAAATTCATAGGCACAGTTGATCGGGGTATCTCGAACGAATTCTTTAATTTCATGGATTATTTATAGTTATCTAATACTATTAGTGTAATTTATAATAACAACTGAAACGATTTATCGCCAGAATCTGAGAATTTAAAGTTGATGATAAGTTTCTTGTTGATAGGAGAGAGATGATAATTGGCTAAACCATCTGTAAATATAGCCCCTTATGTTAAAAATCATTCAATAAAATGCAAAGCTGTTTGCACAAAAAAAGCCAATCAGGTACATTCTGGAAAACTTAATAAAATAATGCATTCATATAAAATATTCTTTAATTTTCTAAGTCTTAAAGTTTATTTTGAAAACATCATTATAAAACGTAAATTTCTGGACGTAAGTTGTTGGTAAGGTAATAACAGTTAGATGACATTGTTCTTAACAAAGTTGTCGTTGAACATTGTACATATATAAGTCTTAAAATAAATTTATTTGTTTATTTTTCGTGGGTCTTACATGATATACAGAAAGGTCGAATGACACCTATTAAAGCATATGACATATTCACAGCTTATTGTAGTGTATATATTTTGCCAAATGGCATGTTTGATAGTTGAATGGCATGTTTTATAACCGAATGGCATGTTTTAAAGCCGAATGGCATGTTTTATAGCCGAATGGCATGTTTTAAAGCCGAATGGCATGTTTTAAAGCCGAATGGCTTGTTTTTAAGCCTATTGGGATGTTTTTAAAGCCAAATGACATAATTGATAGCGGAATGGCATGTTGAATAGCTGAATTACATGTTAAAGCCGAATTACATTTTGTATAGTCAAATGGCATGTTCTTCGGCCGAATGGCATTTTGTATAGTCAAATGGCATGTTCTTCGGCCGAATGACATTTTGTATAGTCAAATGGCATGTTCTTCGGCCGAATGGCATGTTTTATAGTAGAATGACATGTTCTTCGGCCGAATGGCATGTTTTATTGCATGTTAATAGCTAAATTACCTGTTTAAGCTCAATGATTAAATTATAGCAAAATTGCCGAATTAAAGCCCAATGCTGTGTTTAGAACCCAATTACTTGTTTATTGCCAGACTGTCTGTTTTATATCCAAAGTGTGTTTTTATCCAAAATGCCTGTTTAAAAATCTGTTTGTTTATGGCTCAAATGTGAATTTAAAACTCAATTTCTTGTTTTACTCAAATGCTACATTTAAAGCCAAAATGTCTGTTATAGCCAATTAGTGTGTTTCTAGCCCAATGGCGTGTTTATATATAATTTGTCCAGTTATATATATGTATATTGGATATCTTACGATTATGATTAAATTGCCTTTCCGTTCATTGTTTTACTATAAATATGATAATGGTTACAAAGTGTAAGGTAATGTAATATGGCTAGACTATGTTTAAGATGACATTGACTGAAAGTGCTTATTTTAAAATACTTTGAAAATAAATAGGTTAATGTGTAATATATTATCAAATCAAACTGTGAATTTTTGACATTTTAGAGGCGTGATAATTTTATGAGTCTATTTTTATGAATATTATTTTCCTTTATGTTATGAGAATGATGTAAATTTAAACATAAATATTTTATTCCTATTTTGTTTTATCATATTTCTTTTCAAGGCGCGCGATATGACCTTTTTGTGTTGGTGCGCCGTAAAACCCAATCATTTCAAGGCCCGTTCTTTGTATGCCGATAATACACAATGCAGGGCTGTTCCTAACTATTTATGTTTTGTTGTTGTTTTTCATTTATATGGTTTGTTGATTAGGGGATAAATGATTTATTTCCGTTTGAGAGGATCGAACTAGGAAATAAATGAATTTATCCAGGGTTCAGTAAACCATATCAATAGTGAGTTATGTGTAGTATTAGCACGAAGTTTGTGTGATTACACACCATATAAATAGCTTACTTAGTGTGTTTTAGTCATTCGAAGTCTTTGCATTGTGTTAGAAGTTTGTTAGAGAATTGCCAACCCTATCCCATCCCTCCATATGTTTGAAATTGGTATTTTATATCAAACGAATTAATATAGAATTATATAGTAATCTATGGTTTGCACGATTGTATCAAATATATATTGTAATACACATGTTTGGCGGTTCATATAAAAACCGCACGAACTGAGTAATTTGTCACTGAAAGGTTTAGTATAATGTATAATGTAATGTAATTAAACTTGCTGATTACTACAACCCTCTCACCTTTTTGTCTGGACTTAAAACATGTATTATTATATTATCAATATATTTTCAGAAGCAATTTATTGAAGTGATGTTGTTTGCTTGTAGTTTTAGAAAGTGTGTTGTACATGTATGTCATCAACATAAGAGAGGAGAGTTTATTATTATTCTCAAGATTGTTATTCTTTCCGTCAAGAGATGGACACATCAACATCATTTCGTGGATATAAATTTGTGAAACCATCTATTCTCTTTTTTGTGTTTACATGAACATTATGTGTTTAAATTAATCGATGGACTCTAGATACCAATCACGTTTATTCATAATAAGACTCTATTATTATCATGTAATGTGATACCAGTTGTAATGAATATACACATTATGTATACAATTTAGTAATTGTCAAATATCAAATCAAAATTTAATGTCTGGGAAATATCAGTAGGACCAAAACTAAATATTCTTATCATGATAACAATTTGAAGTATATTTGTTAAACATACTGCTGCTATACATTATAATCTTTTATCTTAGTATTGTAAGTTAGTTTTTCCAATTGTATCATTAACCAATAAGTTCGAGCTTATAATTGTATTCACTTTTCTATCACTCTGCGAAATGAGGCCCAACATTTAGTGGTGTGAAGAATGCCTAGATGCAGACAAATGGGCACAGGGTTCCAGACACAAAGTGTCTGGTTTTACCTGATCGAGTCCACCACATCTGCAGAATGATATTGAAAGTGCGCCTGTATACTTATTCACAAGATATTAATATGATTATTAGATTATGCCACTACCTATGACAAGGCATGTAAAATTATATACCGTATTTGTTAATGTACGCACATATTGTGAATTTCACATAGTTTATATACTACCATGTCTATCATGACTATGATATTATATTTAAATTATGATAATGTATGTTTGGCTTAAAGAAATGAAAGAAGAATAGATTCATCCTATATGTAACAACTAAACAATATAATTGAATATTGACATTTACTTCATTATCGCGTAAAACAATGCGCATTACACTACAATTGTAAGTCAAAGTTACTGAAAGCTTTCTGATTATTTATTCTTATTGTTATTAACTTATATCTGCATATCATTTGTCATAACATGTAAACTAAAGTTCCGTAAACTTATTATTATGTCATCCATGATCAAAGTTTAAAATACAATTACTAACATCTTACATGTATAAATATAATGAATCACGCTACATACTTTTGAGATTTGCTCTATGATACAGTTATAAACATTATTCTTTTGTTATATGTTTAACCATAGAACTAAATAATGTACATGTGCTCAAATATATTATAATAAATACACAATGCAGGGCTGTTCCTAACTATATATGTTTTGTTGTTGTTTTTCATTTATATGGTTTGTTGATTAGGGGATAAATGATTTATTTCCGTTTGAGAGGATCGAACTAGGAAATAAACTTTAATAATTATACCAATCTTATGTCCGTTTCAGTATTTAAAGCAAAGTTTCTCTTACGATAAGCTCGAGAACGTCGTAAAGTTTACTCGAATTCAAGTTTCTCTTAAACATTGGGTACCTTGTAAACTTGGCTAGAACTTCACTCTAAGATATGTTTTATTTTATTTAATTAAATTATTCCTTAGATAATATTGCTTCTTTATGCCTTTAGGTTCGGTCCACTGTATGTTACATGTATGGTGGACACACCGGTTCTCGAACCTCAAAGGACTCAACGAGCCATTTTTAATCAATACAACAATATTTTTGAAAAAATACATTTAAAACACACCTTTTAACCTATATTCCACTTTTCTATCATATATTTGTTGATATTTTATATTTAAAACAAATCCAAATCCTTCCAGAAAAAACAATACCATTCTCTGAAAACTGTCATGGCGGCTAAAATTAGATGACCTAATTTCGAACCTCTATTTGGCTATTTGTGAGGTTATAATTAGCTGTCACATGACTTTATGAGCAGAAGACAGGAATGGCTAACTGCCATGTGCTTCTTTTGCAATAGCATACTTTTAAACAATATTTGATGGATTGTACTGACAGAGCGGAAAAAGGTAATAAGGATTTAGTGAAAAATATTCACCATCACAAAATATTCATTCTAATTACCTGTTTCTTGCGCATTATTCTCGTTTGACAGTTGTAGTTGCGTCGATTGTTTACTTAACAATTGTGCACACGAGTTGATGACGTCATACGCAATTACGTAGCAAAGTAAACAACATTTTTACGAAAGGTTCGAGATCAGGTGAGTTTCGAGAACAGGTGTTTATACGATATAGGGCTGACTGGTCGGTCACTATTAGACCAAGAGACCCTCAGTGTTTTATATAGTTTGAATGTAACGTAAACTTTGCTAGAACTTTAATATTTTTCTCAAGTTTAGCGGTAGTACACAGTAAACTTACCTAGAATTTTTTTTCTCAAGTAGAGTATGAGTACACAGAAAACTTGAAAACTTAGCCAAAGCTTTATTTATTTTTTCTCCGTTTTCCCATTTTTACTTAGGGATGAAATTCTCTTCAAATTAATAGATTTTCCTCAGAATATACTAAAATTTCCTTAAGTTTGAGGAAATGTTTTAAATAGTATTCTCACTCGTTTTCTTCAACACCGATTCTTCTTAAACTTAGCTAGAACTTTACTTAAGTGAAAACTTATTTTAGTTAAGTACGAGTAAATTGTTAAGTAATTCAAAGTGATTATATAGTTACTGTAAATAGTCAATATATTTAGCTTGTAGATGGGGTCACAATTTGTTAATTACAGGCAACTTATTATGCCATGCCATATCGGAATTTTGTTAAGCGTTCGCGTAGGTTTTAGGGTCCTCAATCAAGTTTTCTTAAATAACTGCGATAATCTGGGATTCGATACAACAATTTAATTCAGGGAAAAGTGTGTTCGGCAACAACGTTATTCATCGTAAGCCATTTTCCACAACTGCGTCATTAATACAATATATATTTTACGTGAAATAAACACTAGTCATTTTATATTAAATTCAGACCATTGTTTATGTTATGAGGATTTAATTCCATTTAAAATATATATAAGCCCTATAATGCATTGTTTTTTTGTCGTCAAAATATTTGTGTTTTCGTTTTCGGTTTGTGTGTTTTTGTGAATAGGTACCTAGGTTTGTCAAATTTGAGTTGACGCTTAACAGAATTACTATTTGGCATGGCCTTATTGAGTTAAACGTGCATTGGTTGATATTCCGTGATATGCATGCCTACATTCGTTTACATTCCATTTATACGCTACGTTGTGAACTTATGAAACATACAATATCTATCAAATAGTAATTATTGTTAAATTTTTGTTCTTTGTTAGTAGCGCATACATGTACAGCATTTATTGTAAGCCACTAATTTATACCAACCACTAGTACATTAGTTAGAGATGTAACAATACGGTAAAAAGCGTATGGCAATATGTTGCAATACGTACCGGTTTTACATGGGGTTTCCCCATGTTTAGTAGTGGACTGTGGCAAATCCTCATCAAAATTTGTCGCGGACGATTACATTCGGTTGTGCGCGCGCAAATAAAGGGATAATTACTACTGCAATTAATATAGTCAGCATTACACGCTAGCAAGCAGATGATAAGAAGCACGTGTTTATCTTATCAGGTTTATGTAAGGTTAAGGTCCCTTGTATCGCTTCCATGAGCTGTATACACTATACAGTCATATACTCTACCAAAACCCTATTTCTGCCAGCGCTATCGGCGCTTTGATTTTAGTAGACGTGCTAAGCATGAATTCATAAACTTTATTGGATCAACATTACACACATATGAGTATTTTCAAATTATCTCAAATCAAAATGATTGAATGTCTTGTGTAAAATGGACTATATGATACAAAATGCATATTTTGAAATGGACTTTCGAATTTTACTTAATGATGAATCGTATAAAGCGCAGTAAGATTATTTCTAGTTTTCAACACATTACAACAATTGTGCAAACAATTAAATTTCAGATTCTTATAAAAAATTAGCACGGCATATACATGTAACTACTAAAACCGGTTCGAGGAAAAACGAACCGGTTAAAAACCGTCAGAATTCGCATTGCAATATTAACCGGTATATCGGTTAACCGTTACACCCCTAACAGTAGTACTGTGTTGAGTATTTAAATCAGTGAAGTTAATATATACACCACTGACAGTCGAGTGGTTTAACAATAAAACGTTGTTATTAATTGTTTATTTGAAGTACAATAAGTTACTGTATACAATCTTCATGATTTCGGTTTATATAGAAATATACTAACAGTTGATAAATTCGATATTTAATTTGATCAGAACGGAAGAATGTGCTTATTTTTTAACCCCTATCGTTTCAATTTAGTACTACGTCAATACGTGATCTAACGTGTCATTGTTTATCACAATGGTACCTATATTAAAGCCCCATTATCAAAAATAACACTGTTTTATTGTTGCAAAGAAAATAGACATTGAATTTTATCCATTTTAATACCTCAAATGAACAAGATTTTTAACTGAACGCAAATATTGCTCACCTGTGTTCACGATAATCATTGCATTTCAAAGTGAAACAAGATTTAAACCGAAAGTACAATTTGGTTGTCAATACTTGACACAACAGTTTTGATCACAATTTATACAAGATGAAGTCTTGTTATAGACACATCTGCTCCAATTTACATAATTAAGCTCTAAAACTATTTTGGATCAGATAAATTGTATTCAAACTTAAGCGTATAAACGAATATAAGGCGCTTTCACAAAAGTATCACACTTTTTAAGAACGAGACACTTTTCCAAATTGAAATTTAGAAAGCAGAATGGTTTATTGTGTCTCTAATGCATGTAATATTCTGATAATTTTATGTTTGTAAACAGTTTTCAAGTCTACTTTTGAAGAATAATATCTTCATACAGTGGCTTTAATAAACATAACCAAAACGTACGTCAAAAAGTTACCATGTCAGTGTTGTCTAATTTTAAGTTATGTAATTTTAAAGATATTTGTAAAGTATATTTACCGCCTTCTGGTATTAATTGAAATAAACTTTGAAAACTTGTATTATATTCTAACAAAGGCACGCGTGTTTTAGCAAACAGATTTTAAATGACGTGGCGTCATGTATATAGCGTTATTGATACACACACGGTTATTATAAAAAATACAAAGGACGTAATCATGCTATAAAATTACTTAGATTTTACCGATAAAATGTGTTCAAACATAGCTCTGCAGTTTCGAGCCAATAATATTCAGTTTTTTTAGTTATTTGCTAGAAATATGGCCATTCGAAATATTCGAGAAGTTGACCCTTGACCTCGATTTGGGAAATTGAATTTATTTTTATATAACCATACACGGTTTCAGGGGGTCACCCAAAGTACTTGAATCAATCATTAATTTTTTCCATTAAATTAAATGCCCCACAGGGCTCAATATTTACTAAAAAGTATATTGACTATGCTATTAATTATAAATATTAATTAGCTAAAATATGTTGTGACACGTGGCTAACGAAAATCAGCAAAACTGATTGTTTTTCGTAATTGAGCTATCTCTGATCTCATAAAAATAATCATTATTGTTTGTTCACGTAGAAGTATGTGGTTGTTTTTTTAATTGACTATGTAGTTAAAGTTTCCTTAATACCGTACAACCTCTGTTGATCAACACACACTGGCAGGGAATAAAGTGTGTTGCTGTTCCGAGATTTTTGCTCTGTATACGTTAAATACAAATATAAACTACGCCTAAGGGAAATATCAAAAGCTGTTGTTGAGCAGAGGATTTGTTCTGTTGAGGGCCTCTCTGCAGAGGTTATACTGGGTTTTTTTTCAGAGACATATTTATTAATATTACACCTCATTTGCATAACGTCCTCTATATTTAATGTAACGTCATCCGGTCCATAAATCGCATATTGACCGGCTAGCCAGTACAACATTTTTATATTGACCATTTATGACCAAATCCAGTCTTATTTAACGCGACCTTCATGCTGTGCTACTTTACACGGCAACACAGACGAAATGGCTAAGTCGATTAACAAAAATGAAATATAACAAGAAGAGCATGTTATCTTGATACGTTGCGTGACAATGAAAGTCAGACTGGGGTTTTACATATTTGACATACTGAAGAATAAAATAATTATTTGAAAACACATTATTATACTCGTAGTAAAATATCAGCAAAATGAGTGGTGAAAGGATTTAAATTCGGTATAATATAACAAATAACACATGGCCTTACGGGCAATATGCAAGTTTACGGACTGGTTGTTCAGACCTCGGAAGCTATATGGCCCTCAGCTGCGCTTTGGGCCATATACCTTCCTCAGTCTGATCAACCAGTCCGTAAACTTGCCTATTGCCCTCATGACCATGTATTATTTGTTAAATCAATGATGAACTCTTGAAATCTAAATTGTATTATTAATTTGTATTACGGTAAAAGTAATTACATTTGACAATTACACATTCACTGGCCTGTATTTCATTATTAATTTGCATCACGCTATAAATAAATAAATTTGCCTACTACGTATCCAAAGAGCAGTTAGCGTTTTACAGAACAATTGCATTTCATACTGAGTAGTCAACAAATAATGTTGGGAGGTACTAGAATAACATTTTTTACTGTTTGTGTCGTACTAGCTCTAGGTAAGTTTGTTATATGTTATATTGTACTGACTTTGATCTTTAGATAGTCAAAAACATTGATTCAATATATACCAATTTATATCATTTATTACAGAAATCACCAATATACTTCACAATGTCTGTAAAATTGTATCTGCAATTCAATAGTTATGTCTTTAATTTTAATTTATATTTTACCATCATTTAAATAGCACATGACGATTCCTGGGCTGGGCACACTTTCAATGAGTTTGGTCATGAAAATATTTCTACGACATGGTCCCTCCTATCACTGATTCTAAATAATGTATGACAGTTTTCGGTCACTGACGAAAGTATGTGCAAAGTAACAGGTTAACAACTAAATCAAGAGATTTAGCCTTTACATGAACGGTGAGTAGGTTGTCTGACCGCCGTGATATGACCTATACAATGTGTTGCTACGGCTTAAAACCCAACAAAAATAACACATGTTTTGAATCACAGACACCAGAACATCCATACACATTATTCAAAACTATGAAGTTCAACCCTAAACTCATGTTTATGAAGATTGTTTGTGTCGTCAGTACGGATTGATATGGTGGCTGATTTATGCCATGTCGCATTGTTGTCCCGCGGGGCGCCACACGAAAACACGAAAGTACGACAAAATGGTATTTTTGTCGTATCATCGTCCCGCGAGGCGCCATGCAAAAACACAATCATACGACATTTTAATCATTTGTCGTGTTTTCGCCTGTGAAAGCACAATGCATAATATAATTGTATTTTTGCTCTTTCGCCTTCCGCTCACACATGCGCAGAAGACTATTAAAGATGTACGCATGTGTGAGCGGAAGGCGAAAGAGCGAAAATACAATTATACGACAGATCTAATCTGTCGTATCTTTGTCCCGCGAGGCGCCACACGAAAACACAATCATACGACAAATGTCTGTTTGTCGTATCATCGTCCCGCGGGTTGTGAGACGAAAACACAAAGATACGACAAAATAAAGGCAATAACACGACACGAAATTGTGTCGTATCTTTGTAAAAGTTTTGTCGTAAAAATACATTGTTGCATTGTGCTTTCACAGGCGAAAACACGACAAATGATTAAAATGTCGTATGATTGTGTTTTTGCATGGCGCCTCGCGGGAAGATGATACGACAAAAAGACCATTTTGTCGTACTTTCATGTTTTCGTGTGGCGCCCCGCGGGACAACAATGCGACATGGCATAAATCAGCCACCATAGATTGAAGAGTACCATAGGCGGTCGTTACGGTCCCGAGTAAAATAAAACATTGTTATAAATAGTGTTTTGATTCGTGATCGAGCCTGCCGCCTGAGGTATAGTATAGGCTTGGGCAAATATTAACTTTTTTTAAAAGGTGCAAACCAAACGGGTGTTTTTTATGGCCAAATTATGTGCTGAGTCAGAATATCACAATTAAAATTTTCTACGATGACGTATTATTAATTTGCGAAAATTCAAAATTGCCGCAAAAATGGCCAATTTTGGTTACGCGGGACAATATTATGTTGTCACTATAGCTTGCAATATATCATTTTATAGGTTTTTAGGGTTGATAAACACGTTTTGAGGTTAAAATACCAAAAAATAAGAAGTGAAGGCTTTATTTATTGATAATTTATACCATATTTCGGCCAGACAATACATATTTTTGATTATTCTGTAAGACAATTACAAAATATGCAACATGATCAAAGAGTTTGCTTTAAAACACTGTCTATATTAAGCAAAACATCATTTTCTGGTTTGATGTGTCTGGTGTTATTTGTTTTCAGGGAGTTTTTCCCTTTTGAGTTTACAATCTCTGTTTGATGTGTCGAATTTGGTGTAAATGCGACACGGTTGTGGCTTTTAGATATCTTACTTCACATATCAATCGTTATCTGTTAGTGAATCCTTAGCAAATCAACTTATTTCAGAGTGAATGGACCAATATTAGTTTGTTAAAAATATAATACAGCAGATAGATATCTTTCTTTTGTTTTTATCACTCCATCAAGTATGTGAGCGTTATAACATATCTTAATTGTGTAAACTTTCATAGTGATTGCCTCTTTTTGCAAGTTTAGCAATTTTATCATTGTAAAATGTTTAATCTCCGAAGTATACTGTGATGGATTATTACTTTTTACATGTTACATATCAGCTCTCAATCAACTCAACCAATGACAAGTGTACCTATAAGTCCATGCGGACAACAACAGGATAATCTTAAATATACAGGCTAGAATCCATCAATCTAAAACATACAAATCTCAACAACTTGATAGATGCTTAATGATATTCTAAATTGAATGACAACTTTTAAGATGAAAATGAACCTATTTAGGAAAAATTTAAGTATAAAACTACACAGCAATGTCTAAATTGACCTTATATAGCGTGAAAGAAGGTGAAAAAGGCACAATACCTTCGTGTTATTATGGCCAGAACACTTTATCTTAACCTTTCACCACAAAGAAGTATCAGCTTGCACATAAGCAAGTTCATGTCTAAAGAATACATAGGCTCTTGACACAGAAATCAGTGGAAGTTTTTGTGCATGGTCTTGTACACTCCCATATTGACTTTTGCATGGTTTAAACACCGTACTACCAGCCTACCAAATCAAAAGCTGCAACGGGTTCAAGATTGTACTGATAGAGTGGTATTGATAACTCCATTAGAGCAACCAGTACTGTGCTCCTAAAGTCTCCACTGAATATCAATTAAAGTTAGAATCATGTCTGATGTCCTTTTAATGACCTTACTTCAGAACCTTTTCGTCCAAGTGAGATCTCGAGGTCAATTTTGACTTCGATATCAAAGTTACATATGCTAACTATGCTATTTTCGCCTCCGTCATTATTAATTTCTAACATATCCATTCATGGAAAAGGAATATATGTGTCTAAAGGTTCATAACTTTTTTACACAACTATAAAATCAATACTTTATATACATGTATAAATGTACAGATACAGCTAGTACAAGCTTGTTAGAGTTATTATCTTCAACTTCATAGAATAATTTCAAAATTAAATTTTATGATTAAGGAAATCATTTACAATATCTGCAATGCATCAAAATCTATTTATTAACAATAAAGCATTTAAAACCTGTAGATGGTTTGTTATTATTAACAGTTTAAAGTCATCATACAATAAAACAGAAAGAGCGACATAGCTCGATGAATGCAATTTGGTTATTGCTATTAAAGCTAGTATGTGTATACTTAATAAAGTTGATAAAAAACCATTCTTAGTAGCATTAATATAATCAAAAGCAGAAATAAGTATGACAATAGCAATATGCAAGATGAAAAGCCTATGAAAAGATTTATTGGAAATTGATTTAATGCAAAAGTAAATATTATTCTACGAAATTGTGTGATTTTAGCTGAAATATTGTATAAAATATAAATAAATATAGCTTCCAATACATTTTTTGTTATTTTTAACCTTAAAACGTGTTTATCATTCTTAAAAACCTACAGAATGATATATTACAAGCAATGGTGACAATATAAAATGGTCCTACATAACCAAAATCGGCCATTTTGGCGGCCATTTTGAAGTTTCGCAAAAAGTGAACCTAAAATGTCACCGGAGACAATTTTAAAGGTCATATTTAGATTCAGTGTATCATTTGGCCATAAAACACCCGTTTCAAAAAAAGTTGGTGATTTGCCCAACCCTAGGTATACTCTCTATCATTTGTAATTGAATCCATCATATAACATGAAATTCACCTCTGGGATATGTCATGTGACATTCCTTTGATTTTTAGCAAGACTGTGAAACAGGCGAAGCTATAAGCGGCATTTCAGAACTGCGATCTTGAGTAGTGGTTCATTTTTCCGCATGCCAGCAAATAGTTCAATATTAAAAACTCGATATATAACTGCCTTTATATTGCATTCACACATATTTCATAAAATTCATTGTGACATCAAATCTCTTCAATTTTGTGAACAATTAAACTATGTTAGAAAAGTAATAACACGACTGGTTACCGCGGATGTATACATGTACATCGATTTCATTCATGAAAAATTATGAATGAAAATATTTTACTCGGCCCCGTATCAAGCACTATAGTCACGTGATTAACAATTCAATAAACCTGAAAAGACTCGATCAAACGCTTTACTTTGAATTTGTAAGAACGGTTAAATTTCATAATAATACAAACAGTGGCGTAAATGGTTTATTTCTGTGTAAAAAAAATGAACAAATATTGAATGACACAATATGCTAGTTGTGAAGTAGTCTATTTGCCGTGCAAATTCGAATATTTCATTATATGTTCATTACTACTGTTCTTCGCAGTGAAACTTCGAATATTCGTAACATTGAAATTAATGTGCATAATATCTGTATAATTATTTTAGTGAAGTAAATTGGTATTTCTTTGCCCCAAAATATACAAATATTGTATAATAAGTTAGTCATTCGAATATTTCCTACGTCGAGATCTGCTGTGACTCCTCGCTTTGATAATTCGAATATGCGTAATATTGTAACGAGCTCACCCCGGACGACTGTGGACGCGCGTATAGATCTACGCACGATGTATCGTTTAGATCTATACCACCGGAGTCGATCTACGTCAGTGGAGGTTACTCCGAGGTGAACAGGTTGGTATCGGGTTTGAAAGGCCTGTCGAGTGGTTCTCTTACATCTGTGGTTCAATTGGTAGCGTGAACAAATTAAGTTCACTCGATGCTCTCGTCAACACTGTCTCCGTACCAGGTACACGAGGGTGAACGCAAAGACAACTCGTTGGTAAAATTTCGACTCTAACGTTTGTGCTCGTAACAAAATGGAACAGTACTCGCGTTATAACTAGATTTAAACATTTACATTCAGCAAAAATGTAAGGAATTAACTAATTCACATCTAGGATAAGGATTTAACATCGAAGGATTCAAATTAACTTGAATATAGAGGATTCAAATAAGCTAACGTCGCGAAAACTGGTTACGAAACATATTGGATAAACAAACATTGATTTGGGCTCAGAATCCTAGTTCATAACCTACATATATGCGCTAATGTGTTCTGTGTGTTGCCCAGAACACTAGTCATTGTGTGCTTTATGGCTAGAGACATGCATCATGCTCACAAAACAGGAATCATGGAACTTAGGAAATGTAAACATGAATTACAAGGTAACTTTTGGTTTCAAACTGTAGTTATTATGTGTATTAAACCCCATGTGTATTCAACCATTAGCTGGGGAGGGGGGGGCTATTGCACTTTACCGGTACGTCGTGTTTCACCTGAACATGAAATACCAGTATTAGCATTTTCAAAAATGTTTGCGTATCCAAACCGTCCGAAGTCTATTTATAGAAGACAAGACTTAACGTGCCCTGGTAATATGTAAGACCATTGAGTCTATTTTTAGAATTCCAGGAATTGGCGCGCTTTGTTTAGCGCGATATGTAAAACGTAGGAGCAGTAGTCCAGTGGTAGGACGCTCGCTTAGGGATCGAGAGGTCCTGGGTTCGAATCCCACTAGGGGCACTGCTAATTTCCTTGAGCAAGAAATTTACCTGCGATTGCTTCACTCCACCCAGGTGTAAATGGGTACCTGCGAGGGTGGTATAATTCCGTTGCGCCAATTTGTCGGCTGCACTAATAAGCGGAGTAGAAGACTCCCCAGGGAGATTGATAGATAGATACCAGTAGCCCAAGACCAGGGGTAATTGTTGTAAAGTCGGTGAACGTGCGTAAGCATGAAACTTAGACTATAAAATGACATTACTTTTAAAACAAGTATAAGCATTTCCGAAAATGCTCGAAATCAGCACCTTTTCCTTTGAGTAAATGAATTGAAATAATATCCCTCAACGCTTTAAGCCGTGCCAAGTCTATTTAGAGAATATCGGGATTTCCGTGACACGTGAATGATATGTAACATGTAGACCTTTTTTTATTCATTGTATGAAACCTTCTGGGCTGATGAAAGTACATCGAATAAACAGGTGTTGTTCAGGATTTGTTCGGACTACGAACATAAAACAGCATTATTATGGTAGACTCTAGAACTGTTCCTGTCTATTTGACATATAAGGACTAACCCCAATCTTTGAGCAAACCGAAATATTCCGGCCAAAGATAATCGATATGAATCAGAAGGGTGTTAAGCTAACAGCTATGTTTATTAGGGGCGTGACTTAAACCTGTCTCAGTGGATACTGGTTATGCCTCTCGGCTGATTGGATACAGATAATATATATATATAGATTCGCTGTTAGTAGGTAAGATATGTTTGCATTTTTTTCAACAAAAAGGAGTTCAAAAGAAAACACATTTTATTATTAGCTGTGCATATTTTCTGGGTTCTTTTGCAACTTCCTTAAGACTGGTTACAGTTCATGCAAGAATAATGGTATTTTCTGGTAATACAAGCTGATAACCCGACAAAAAATGCGCGGAAGAGTTCATACGTGCATCCCTATTTTGACTGTCCAACATCCACTTTTTCATTATGTGACCTCAAATGCATCGTTCTGATTGGCTTACAACAACCGGTGTCAACACAAAAATCCTCAAATCTTGATAATTGTACTCATCGCTGCCGAGGCAGCTATAATAACCATAACACCCTATAGCCCTGTTTGATTAGAGAGAGACAAGAAAAGATTAATGCATAGCATTAAATACCGCCGGATAGTGGTAACATTATGAGTACATACATCAAGAGAGAAAACAAAGATAAATACAGCAAAAAGAGTACACAATTATTTTTTCTAAGGTATAATACAGAACATGAGTGTGTTCCATGATTAAATGGCAGTTTATAGATATACACATACAATATCTAAAAGTTCAGCATGCCGACACAGTATCAAAACTTACTGAAAACAAGTACAAATAATTGATAACTCTTACATAATGCATTTTGTGCTTCGTAGACGATAAACCCGAACCCAATTCCTTGCTGGAGTAATCACTTATAGATTTACCGCGAGTCTGCAGCAAATCTGTTCACGGAGACGTGCGTGAAATATATCGGTACGTGTGGTTTTTTAGCATGAACCTCAATTTAGGGGAGCATCTATTTTGCAATGTATTAAGATATAAATCAATGAAAAAAACTGTACTTAAAATGCCCATCAAAGGCAGAATTTTTATTGCAGTTCTATAAAATTAAAAATTATTACAATTTAATTAGCTCTGTCAGCATTTGTATATAAAAAAGGAGGACGCAAATAAAAGAATTCATTAACTGCTTCTACCATCAGATTCTGACGACTCCAATATGTAAATAAGTGATCTTTTCATGATATTTTGTCTTTTATGGGGGCTTCTGTCCCCGAACACCCGCTTTTTCATGGTCATCGTCAGTACTGACTCGTTGAATACACGATTCATAACGATAACCATTTATACCTATATCCATGGCTGCCCTAATTGTGGCATGTAACCATTAAATAAAACCCCCTTTTGGATTCAAAATTTGCATTGCATGTCTATGGAAAGTATGTTATGAATTTAAGAAAAATTTTGATTTGAGGAGGTAAATGCTAGTTAAAATCACAAACAAAATTTTGAGTTAATTCCATCCTATAGTTATTAAGATATTTCATTGGGTCCAGCTTCAAGGCAAAATACCTATAAAATGAAAATATCTTGTATTTTAGTGTGTATTTCACACTTTAAATTGCTTCATCTCAATAAATGATATTGTTCTCTACCTCATGCTGTTGCGTTGTTTTTTAAAAAAATGTACATACTGCAGGCTGATCCAACAATTGTAATCGACTTCATTTATGATAATTTCTACTGCTTACCTTAAAAGTTACTCATAGTAGCAGAACAGTTCTGTTCTGTTTATAAAAGCTAGGAAAGTAAGATTACAAAAACAAGAATTATTCTAAATTTCTATTTTCCATTTTTTTTAATCATCTAGCTTGTGAATAATGATTTTAATTTCTTCTTCACGTGTTCACTGTTCAACATGATTTTGATATTTTACTTGAAGTACAATATTTTGTGATTATAGACAGGATGTATTAAAGAATTGTGTTGACATTACTGAAAATCATTATTTCTATTGAATGAGGAAATAAGACTTCTCACAGCTCTTCATCAACTAGTAATTATACAAGTCCATTGATCAGTCAGTTACTAGAAAAATGTATGCCAGGCTTTCTTAAAAAGCTCTCAATCATCAGATTTGATTTATGCCTAAATTAATGACTGTTTATACGTGAGACCACTAAACTAAAGCTTGAACTATTGATGGTTGTTTGAGCCTTCAACACAGTCTTGCTTCAGTGCTTTTCAGCACTTTGATTAAACATAAAATCAAAGGAAGGAATTCCTTATACATGTACCCACTGTACAATATCCGTTATTTATTTACCGAATTGCACATTGGAAGCCTATTGATGGCCCTATCGTACATGAGTTCTGAATTTTCAATATTTTGTTCATGCGTCACATTAAGTAAATTTGTTGTTGATTTTCATGGTTTTGAACCATAAGTTAGGTGTTCTGGTAACTGTTATCGAATACCTATATTACCAAAAATAATTAAAAACAAGATGTATTATTCGAAAATCTACACAAGTTAATGTAACTAATGAGTTGACGATATGCTATTATGTTGAACATAATTTATTGTTTTGCGAGTAAAGTGATTTTTATGCTATATTACACCTCATTTGCATAACGTCCTCTATATTTAATATGACGTCATCCGGTCAATATATTCGCATATTGACCGTTTATGACGTCATCCAGTCCATAATTTTTATATTGACCGTTTATGACGTCATACAGTCTTATCCAACGCGACCTTCACGTCGTGCTAATTACACGGCAACACAAACAGACGAAATGGCTAAGTCGATAAAAAAGATGAAATATGTAACAAGGAGAGCATGATATCTTGTTACGCTGCGTGAAAATGAAAGTCAGACTTGGGCTTAGATATTTGACATACGGAAGTATAAAAAGATTATTTGAAAACACATTATTATACTCGTAGTAAAATGTCAGCAACATGAGTGGTGAAAGGATTTAAATTCGGTATAATATAACAAATAACACATGGCCTTACGGGCAATATGCAAGTTTACGGACTGGTTGTTCAGACCTCGGAAGCTATATGGCCCTCAGCTGCGCTTCGGGCCATATACCTTCCTCTGTCTGACCAACCAGTCCGTAAACTTGCATATTGCCCTCATGGCCATGTATTATTTGTTAAATATAAAACATTCATTAATCAAGTAATAAGTGTTTGATTCCATAACTTGTATATACATACAGGGTTTTGTGACGTCACATACGGACTGAGCGACAGAGAGAAAATTGAAGCCAACGTAGAAAAGCTCATTCTTCCTAAGCAAGCTAAAGACGCCGGACCACGTATAGTGAATGGATCGCCTGCCAACCCTACAAGTCATCCATGGCTTGTTCCTTTGTTCTATAATAATAGATATTTTGCCTGCGCAGGTACTATTTACAATGAAAGGACCATCATTACAGCAGCAAGTTGCGTTTTTGATGATGTAAATCAAAGGTACGTATGTTTTAAGCTATATTTTTGGAAGTTGTCCTATCAGGGTATCACACAACGTTCACAAGCAGTAGTTTCAGCAACTCAAATTGGCTCTTAAGAACAAAACCGAGCAAGTCCGATTCAATCGTCGTAACTACTCGGCAATTTCCGTGATCTGTTTTTATTAGACAAACACGATCGAGTCCAGAGTGTACTGCAAAGTGACAAGCGGATTACTTGAGCAATATTAATTTTTAAAATCGCAGTCTGAGATAACGAGCGCCCTCAGCATGCATTCGGAACAGTTCCACCATTCATGAATGAATAATCTCGAAAGCATTCGTGGGAATCTACCCTGGCGACTTGGATTCTTACTACCAACGCAAGGCGAAGCACATAACGGTTATGCAAAGAAGTTCATGTTGTATACACGCAGATCTTTGTCAAAACATATTTCATTGTTATACGTGTTTGTTGAACCAAATATTGTTTAGCGATATCATTGGGCTGTGTAATTTCAAATTCATGGACAAAGAACGAAACATCATTTATCTTCTTAATGATCGTGTATTTGTTTACTTCAACACCGGTACTTCCAAAATGCCGTCTAAATATGTCACATGTTATCCGTAGCGAATGGCCGAGGAGTTCCGAATGTACCGTCCAACTCATTTTTTACAGTTTATAGTTTTTTGGCTCAGGTGTTAGTCTACTGATTGAGGGATCGTGGGTTAGATTCACGGACAGGGAATACTTTTGTGGAGTTTGGTCATGAAATAATTCCTACGGCCATTATTCCTCCTTCCACTTATTTTTAATCATGTAGAACAGTTGTCAGTTACTGACGGAATACTGTAGGCCCTACCTAGTAACTGGCTAACAGTTAAATCAAGAGCTTTAGCATATCCAGGAACGTTGAGTAGGTTGACTGATCGTCGTGATATGACCTTTACAATGCGTTGCAATGACGTAAAGCCCAACCAAAACTGATATCAGCTATTTTGTGTTTTCAGTTCTGGTACATTTTATGTGAAGGTTGGTGACCACAGATTGAATAAAAGTGATGAGTTCCAGGTTAAAGTGTTCGCTCAACAATTATTGTGGTAATGGGTATTTTATCTTTATACTTACGTTTGTAATAAGAAATAGTACACACCACTGAGGGTCTCCTGGTTTAATAGTTACCGACCAGTAAATCATATACATGGTGCAGAATCTTTTACTCCGTGAAAATTACACCATCGGTGCGCCTCTCATAGAGTCGATGCTTCTATTTCCGTATGGTCGTCTTATTTCGTACACCTGATTAAATCGACCTGCTATTTGTAGTTTGGTTCTACGAAACATTTTATGTGAAGCTAAAATATTCTCGTCCGTGTTATTTTACAAGCGTTTAATGATATCGATTGGATAAGACTTCAGCGTTCCGCTAACCTATAAGCGGGCCGTTACACATTATAATGGCCCGCTACCAAAACATGGTAAAATAACGCCCGCTATGTTTATATGCGTAAAGAAAAAGAAATTTTATGTAAAGTATAATATAAATGTTCAACCACAAGCGGCCGACATGGTCCCGATTAAAATGTATATAGTGTTTTTGATTCGGGACCGTGCCGGACGCATGTAATGTAACAGTTATTGCAATGCTATTGTACACATTACGGATGATCATCCTGGACCACCACAAAATTATATCGGCAATGTCTGTTCACTATCGTCAAACTGATGGTACTCCAGAAAATTTCATGGTTGTGCTTTTACATCGTGCTATTTTCAATGCGGTATTGTCCGTTTTTTTCTCAACTGTCAAAGCTTAAATGATTTCACGGTGACTGAATGCATTGTTTTTGTACTGGCGGCCTAGTTTTCAACAAAAATATCTTGACTAAAACTTATAATACGACATAAGAAGCTTTACTCGATCATAATACACACTTTTGGAAACTCATGTTGTATTACAACAAGAATTTTAACAAACGCATTCACCGTGGAATTATTCATGTTTTGACAGTTGAGAAAAAACGAACACTAATTTACACATCCAGCAACGGTCTTACTGTTTCACTCATAACATTCCAATGGGAGCTGTGAGTTAAGAAGAATCCCTTCTAAACTTTATTTCTGATGTCTACAGTCTTCCAAAGAAGAAATGGTTTATGTTAGAACAATAGACCATATACTACCAATCTGATTAAAACCCGATCTAAAATTTTACCGCTCGTAAACTCGCTAATTTAGATCTGGCCTTTTCCAATCGAAGGTCACGTTCAGGTGACCTTTTCTCATCATAATATTCATGACGAAATTGTTATGATTCGTAACTTGTTTACATCGTCAACGTCACGAAATTTGAAATGAGCCGCCCAATCGCAGACTGTGAATTATACTGCTATTAAATTAGCATGCAAACATACGTCTAAAAATAGAAATTACGAGAATCAAAATGTGATTAATAGTGTTTTCGTCTAGATGAAAGCTACGCATTGATTGGTCGACACAAAGTTCATCTCGACGTGACCTTGAATTGACTAAGTAGAGATCCAGTACGACAACGCTCTACAGGATCTCTGTTTACGGAGATTGATATACTACAGTTTATCAAAAAATTTATCCGGGTCCGTGCCGTGGTTGGCTTATCACAGGCTTTTAGATCTAATGTGTCCGGAGCGGTTGTTGGTTCGAGCTGTTTATACCCTTTTAAAAACCGGCAACAGTGTTGATTTTCTGATGAAAAGAGAGTTTGCTAGCCTTAAGAAAGAGAAGTTGAGTTCTGTTTGCAGACAAGGGTCCCGAAAATTGGGATTAGGTAAACTGGTCTTTAAAAAATGACCATAATGTGTGTTTACTTGACGTTTAACCTAACAAAATCATTATTTGTGTTTATAGCATCCTAAATACGATGACGACAAATATGGTTATGATATCGCATTGATTATACTCGCTGAAGATTTGACTCTTGATGCATCAGTAAGGGCTTTACCAATTCAAATTCCTAGTAAGTGATGTAGAAGTAGTTTAATTCTTGAGTCGTAAAAATATAGTGTCTACCAAGAAGTTTCACTATATAAGTCCACCTTCGTTATTGCAAAACCATGCGATTTATGACACTCTATTGGTCACAATTAAGATTACTCAATTGTCACCAAACTTGGTCAGGTTGCCAGTCTAGGTAATTGCTCGAATGAGTTCGAACATGAATAATCTTGGATAAAAACTAGGCCACAAAAGCTATAAATAAAACCCGGGTCGATAGCGCAGTTGGTAGCGCGCCGGGATTTGGATACTCGTGCCCGAGGGGGTGCGGGTTCGAATCCCACCCGGGGAGGTTATACCCTTCCATGAAAATTTGACAATAATGTCGATTTTCCTCCATTGATTAGATAATATGGAGAAGTTTCCGGCCTTGTGGAAGGGTAGGTGAGTACTGGTTATAGACAATGGTCCAGGAAAGCTAGGTTAGGTGCGCTGGACGCCGTGAAATGACCTAAACTGTGTTGATAAGGCGTTAACTCCAGTAGATAAATAAAATAAAAAAATAGCTATAAATAAAAAATCTTGTTAACACTTGATATGTCCAATCCAAATATTGTGGATATTGGTATGAAAGGTTGTTTTGATGACTTCTATGTCAAGATCCAATACAGATCTATTTATGGAAAGCCTTGACTGTCTTATACGCACATTCACAAACGTTGTTATGTTGAAATAACATTATATTAAGTAGTTTGTTCATTATATTGAGTGCTCTCTTCATTATACTCGGTGGTTTGTGCATTATATGAAGTGCTTCTTTCAATATATTAAGTGGTTTGATCATTATACCCGGTGGTTTGATTATTATATTGAGTCCATTCTTCAATATATGAAGTGGTTTGATCATTATATAAAGTACATTCTTCATTATACTCGGTTGTTTGATCATTATATTGGATGCTTTCTTCATTATACTAGGTGGTTTGATCATTATACTGAGTGCATTTTTCATTATATTCGGTGGTTTTATCATTATATAAAGTGCATTTTTCATTATATTCGGTGGTTTAATCAATATACTGAGTGCAATCTTCATTATATTCGGTGGTTTGATCATTATACTGAGTGCTTTCTTCATTATATTCGGTGGTTTGATCATTATACTGAGTGCTTTCTTCATTATACCCGGTGGTTTGATTATTATATTGAGTCCATTCTTCAATATATGAAGTGGTTTGATCATTATATAAAGTACATTCTTCATTATACTCGGTGGTTTGATCATTATATAAAGTGCATTCTTCATTATATTCGGTGGTTTGATCATTATATAAAGTACATTCTTCATTATACTCGGTGGTTTGATCATTATATAAAGTGTATTCTTCATTATATTCGGTGGTTTGATCATTATATAAAGTGCATTCTTCATTATACTCGGTGGTTTGATCATTATATAAAGTACATTCTTCATTATATTCGGTGGTTTGATCATTATATAAAGTGCATTCTTCATTATACTCGGTGGTTTGATCATTATATAAAGTGTATTCTTCATTATATTCGGTGGTTTGTTCATTATACTGAGTACATTCTTCATTATACTCGGTGGTTTGATCATTCTATAAAGTACATTCTTCATTATATTCGGTGGTTTGATCATTATATAAAGTGCATTCTTCATTATACTCGGTGGTTCGATCATTATATAAAGTACATTCTTCATTATATTCAGTGGTTTGATCATTATATAAAGTGCATTCTTCATTATACTCGGTGGTTTGATCATTATATAAAGTGAATTCTTCATTATATTAGGTGGTTTGTTCATTATACTGAGTACATTCTTCATTATACTCGGTGGTATGATCACTATATAAAGTACATTCTATATTATATTCGGTGGTTTGATCATTATATGAAGTGCTTTCTTCATTATATTGACAGGACCAAATTAACGGGGTTATTTGTATTGTGCACCGTCATGCCTCGCAAGCGCGCCAGTGTTCTTATCTTTTGTTCTTCAAGCAACATTATTTTATCCATTCCGAAACCACATTTTTCTAAGATTTTTTGCATTTTGTTAGTTTTTAAATTTGAAAATTGCACTCGCCAGTTTCTTGAGAACATTAGCATACATAAAAGCAATTAAATCGCACTTTTGGTGATATATAAGGACAGTTTTACATAATATAATCCTCAATTCACATCATATAAAGACATCTTGACTTAGCATAGGGTACCATCGACACAGTATAATGACCAAACCACAGAATATAATGAAGAATGCGCCTTATATAATGCTTAAACCACCGAGTATAATAAAGAAAGCACTCAGTATAATGACAAAACCACCCAGTATATAATGAAAAATGCACTTTATATAATGATTAAATCACCGAGTATAATGAAGAATGCACTCAGTATAATGACGAAACCACCGAAAATAATGAAGAATGCACTCAGTATAATGACGAAACCACCGAGTATAATGAAGAATGCACTCAGTATAATGATCAAACCACCGAGTATAATGAAGAATGCACTCAGTATAATGACGAAACCACCGAATATAATGAAGAATGCACTCAGTATAATGACGAAACCACCGAGTATAATGAAGAATGCACTCAGTATAATGATCAAACCACCGAGTATAATGAAGATTGCACTCAGTATATTGATTAAACCACCGAATATAATGAAAAATCCACCTTATATAATGACCAAACCACCGAGTATAATGAAAAATCCACCTTATATAATGACCAAACCACCGAGTATAATGAAAAATGTACTTTGTATAACGACGAAACCACCGAGTATAATGAAGAATGCACTTTATATAATGATCAAACCACCGAGTATAATGAAGAATGCACTTTATATAATTATCAAACCCCCGAGTATAATGAAGAAAGCACTCAGTATAATGACGAAACCACCCAGTATAATGAAAAATCCACCTTTTATAATGACCAAACCACCGAGTATAATGAAGAATGCACTTTATATAATGATCAAACCACCGAGTATATTGAAGAATGTACTCAATATAATGATCAAATCACCGAATATAATAGAGAAAGCACTCAATATAATGAACAAACTACTTAATATAATGCTATTTTAACACAACAACGTTCGTTTATGTACATATAAGACAGTCAAAGCTTTCCATATCTATTTCCTTTTAAATAGTAAATACCTACATTTGAGGCATTGTGGTGTTATGGAAGGTGTGATAGACCTACACCAAGATAATGTACGTCATGTTTCTACATGCAGGTGTTCACTATTTGCAAACACGATTCCATCACTTGATTTAAAGTCATAAAAGTGACGAGAAATAAGAACCATCATGATATCAAATAAAGCAAAAAAATTGCATAATAGTGATCTTTGGTCATTAAAATTATTAACTATGAATTAAAAATGCAGCGATTACCATCCATCACACAGATGACGACGGATGAAATAACCCAATTTTCCTTTCAGAGGCCATTTCACGGAAATGGCCGATAAGACTCGTACGTCATCGGAAAATTACGACAGTTACTAATTTGCATATTAAACGGTGTTCCGGTAAAAAAAACGTAATCATGATAAATGTCAAAGCTTGAAATATGCGGCACATACTTTGGTTTACCTCATTAAAGACACAACTTATCGCAAATTTTGACATCTGTGTTGCACGCTTTTTTCGGGCTAGATATAACGGTAGTATTTCAGTATGTTACGATTAATGAACATACTTTCTGAGGCCCTGCAATGACTACATGAACCTGGTTCAAATGCAGTGTTGATAATGATCGTTTCATCACACACTTGAAAAATATTCATAATTGGCAATGATATTTGCTGTTTTGGGTTTGAGTTAAAATCTTTGATGCAACTGAAGTGATTTAAATCTGTCAATACAAACGGCGAGCAATCGGGTACAGCCGCCCGATTAGCTAAGTTGGTAGCTCGCAAGTCTACTGATTGAGGGGTCGTAGGTTTCATTTTAGAGCGGGGCATACTCTCGTGGAGCTTGGTTATGAAATTATTTCTACGGCCATTCTCCCTACTACCAATTATTTTTAATAATGTAGCGCAGTTGTCAGTCCCTGACGAAAGTATGCGCTTAGTAGGTGGTTAAAAGCTAAATCTAGAGATTTAGCCTTTCCTGGAGTAGTGAGCCGGTTGACTGACCACCGTGATATAACTTATATAATGTGAGCAACGGCGTTAAACCCCCAAAAAAACAAGCAATCGAGTGCTGATACCACAGTGGATAAACAATTATGTTTTCCCGACTTGTTTTATCGCCATTTGTGACCCATATATGGACGGTTTAGAGGGTTTGGTAGCCAAGTTTTGCACTGTGCAAGTACGCACTCAGGTATCAGCTCACGCTGATGAAATCTGGGGTTGCCTCGTGCCAGTCTCGCCACCAGTCCTAAGTGCTCATTTGTTATACATAGTGAACAGAATCCTTCAGGACAATCAATAAACCCCTGAAAATGCTGTGTTCTAGGTGGTGGAGGAAGTTTTACAACTTCAATAACAACATTCCAATTTCTGTCGCGAATGAAAGACCTTAGTACTTCATGTTGATCATTTGTGACAAACATAACTATCCTTCTTCTAGCCATTTTACTTGATTGTATTTTGTTTTATAGTAGGATAAAATGAGTTTATACAAGAGCAATGATTATTTCATAAAAAATGTATAGATTGCATAAACATGTATAATTTATATTTACCAAACAACCAAATTCAAAATTTACCTATGAACGGGCCTCAATTTATTTCACCTGCCAGCAAACACGAGAAAGTCATGAAACATGTAATACTTGAAATTTTCACGACTATTATGATATAACCACTATACTACAATTTTCCTTTGATGCCCAGGATTTATAAGTTGTGTCTTTAAATATGCGAGTCACGTGACTTACGGAAACGATCGGTAATTTTCGGTGCGGATTTTAAATCTTTTAGGACATGGCATGTCTTAAAATATTTATGAAATTTCATAATTGAATTAAATCAAGAGGCGGATACTTTTTAATTTTTTTAACATGTCAAAAACTATTTAAATATAAATACAATATGTCAATAATGTTTTTTTTCGCAAAATTAATTTTCTTTAATTTCGTCACTTATATATCCTTAAATTTACTCTTATATATGAATATAATTTATATCTATAATACTCAGGTCACATGTTGCAGTACTTTAAAACCAGACAGACTCAGTTTTGTTCATAAGCGATTAAGGGTCATCATTGCCCTCTTTTAAAAAAAAAAAATGTTTATGGAAACAATGAAATATAACAAATTGATTTAAACTGAATAGTAAAGAGGAAATAATATATATAAAGTAATAAACATCAAACATAACATTGTCTGAGGCTTGAGATGTTAGACTTAATTTAACTACAATTGTTAATAATTCGTTTTTACTCAACTGTCAAAACAAGAATAAATTTTACAGTGACTTCGCGCTCTTTATTTTACACCCATGGTTTTGTGAAAGTGTGTTATCAATCACCGTGAAATTATTAAAACTTTGACAGTTGAGAAAAAATAGACAAAACGTGTAGTTACGAGTAATTATCTTTTAATACATCGCATTTATAATAAAATGAGGATAAACATACATACTTATAATTTCTTCTTTTATACAGCAATACTGAAACAGAAGCAATTGATATGGAGAAATAAATGTGTTTTATATGGATTGGGTCGTGATGAAGGTAACTTATTGTTATAGTCCGACAGAATTAACCTGAGCTTGACCTTTATGCAAGAATATATTAAATGCAATATTTACAGTCTATTTTTGTCTTCGTTTGTAAATCGCGCTTTATCGGAAGCTTTCGGCAAAATACACGTACTGAACAATTAATGTTGTTTTCATAAGAATAAATACTTTGAAACTGTGCCATAATATTGCTGACTTACTGGTTTCCCAAAAACTAACGTGTCCAAAATTAAAAGTACAATAACATGCCACTTTAATAATTTGATTTATAGTCACAAATTTATTGTTATAAACACGTGTATAACCGTATACACACATACGGAAACTCACGATTTAATTTAAGTGAAGTGTGTAATTATTATAATTAGGTAGTTCAAGCTAAGGTTAATTCTGTTGGACTATATATTCATCTTTGATGCATGAGGGTAGGTGATTTAATAACGTGTGCTTCGTTAGGAATCTTTTTGTCCGAATGGCTTCCGGGTCGTGTGACGACCAATTTGGTAGCTGTTTGATATTCAATATAATCAATTCAAGTTTGTTGAGTAGTCTTTATTAATAATCAATCAAAGTTCTGAAAGCACTGATGGAACAATGCTACTAAAATTGACGCTTAGCTCATGCTAAACACGTTTTTTTCTCGGATGTGTGGTTTCTTACAAATCGTGCGACGACCGCTGATAATAATTACATTTATAGTCAGTCTTCATCTGATTTTATATAGAAACGCAATCAAGCTAAGTGTGCTAAAATTTCTGTGACAACGATTATAAAAATATCGCCGAAGTAATCCGCGTGACATATTGCAGTATTTTATATCGGACTGACTCGGCTTTGTTCATAAGAGCCAATGCATATTGCTACAAGTACTGATTATTACCTGTGTCCGGTACCCTGATGAGAAAACCGTCATAAATGGTAATCAACTATCTGTGTTTTGTTTGTTGTATCTATAGATGGAGAATTGACAAGGGTTGTAAATGAAGCAGCTGCAAGAGTGAGGGGCGAGAGATATTGTAACAAGATGGCTAGACCAGCTAATGTAAGATTTTTAGATTCGCAAGTTTGTACATCATTCTCAAATGGACAGGCTACTTGTTTTGTAAGTAACTAATTAAGTTTATTTTACAAAAATGTGTAGCAAACATATCAGAAATAGCAACAGCAACAATGCAACCGTGAACCAAAGACGAAACTAGTCTGACAGTTGTGCATGGTAGAAGCAATACTCAAATGGCAAAGAATTCGGTGATTAAAAAGTAATATTATAACAGAATTGTATTCCGTATATCACGTTGGTGACCAATGTGATTTCTACATAATTATGTACATCTTTGATCATTATAGGTATTTGAAAGGTAGGCCGCTCGACTCATGTATGGTTTTTTCACTTTATTATTTGGCAGTTTTTCTAGAGAATATTCACATAAAAACCCTTGTATGCGATATTTAATATCATACATGTATACATACTTGTAGTAATTAAGGTCAAATATACGAACAGTACGTGCATAAGAGTTCTCGCTTGTATTCTTTTAACGTACACATTAATTATACAAATATTATAATAAACATGGCACAAGTCTAACAATCCTGTCAATAAATATTTCATTTTAGCGCTTTGATTATATTAGAGAACTCCATCGAATCAAATTCCACGGAATTGGAATTTGGTAGATAATATGTTAGTTGAGTAATCATCAACACCTGAGGTGCGTTCAACAATGCGAGCGCTCGGGGCGACAACGAGCGTTCTCGTTCTGAACGCGGGCATCCGCGTTAGTGCTCGCGATTCAGCTCGAGAGGTGTTTCGCTTAGTTATCAAAGATGGCGGCTGGAAAATTTATTTTTTATCTCAAAGAGTTATCCCTGAAATGTGGGACGGATTCCACAAAACATATCTACGCAATGCATATAATAGAATTTATTTGGTTCAGTAAATTGTATCATAATGATTCATGTATGATAAAAAAGGAAAGAGAATCTAGCCCTCTTTTTAACAATATCTCTCATTCCTCACTTTTCTCATGTATCAGCAGAAATAATGGTTCCCCCACCCGCTATTTTCAATAATGTGCTTTTTGACGCCATCTTGGATTTTACAGCCAGCGCTTGCAGTCGTTCAATAGCCTAACAATTTCCGGAGCAGGCGCTCGCTCGAGTGCTCTCATTGTTGAACACACCTCAGATGTAATAGAGACCCTGGTGGTTACTATTTCATTTATTTGTAAAGTATTTTGGTAATATGCATCTCGAATGGCCAATCTAGTAATGAAAAAGATCTTGTGACAATATGCCCCCCTCGATATTAGCTATCGAGGAGGGCAAATTGTCATGAGATCTTATTCATTATCAGTAATTTGCAACATGTTAGTCATATGCTCTCTTCTGTTAGTCCTGCAGTATATGAAGTGAACCGTGCACTTGAGTCTCCACAAAGTTTTTTTGCTGTTTCTATATCTTTGAAAGGTGCTGAATAAGAATCCGAGTGATGACATCCTGTCATCCTTGAGCAATTTGCATAATATGCAAATTAAGTCCGCCATTATAGAAATTCCGTTTTTCGCTAATAACTCAATAACCAACTTGGATACAAAATTAAAATATGTATCCATACCCATGTTTTAAGGGTCTATCTATCACATGGTACTAATATCAGCTTGATCAGATCATTTAAATATGCAAATTTATGCAAATTAGGTATTTTATAAAACACAATATTTGGTTTTGCTATACAAATCAACGTCTGTAGATTTTACATTGAGATTTTGAGTAAAATATGTTTATTTATTTATTTGAGTTAACGCCGTATCAACACAATTTAGGTCATTTTACGTCGTCCAGCGCACCTAACCTAGCTTTCCTGGACCATTGTCTATAACCAGTACTCACCTACCCTTCCACAAGGCCGGAAACTTCTCCATATTATCTGATCAATGGAGGAAAATCGACATTATTGTCAAATTTTCATGGAAGGGTATAACCTCCCCGGGCGGGATTCGAACCCGCACCCCCTCGGGTAAAATATGTTTGTTATGCTAATTTTGTAAATATATTAAATACAAATATATTAAATAATTACATTAAATCAGTTAATGATGCTCTAAAGATATGCAAAATATTCAAATTACGTTAAAAATTGTAGGATTTTGCCTCAAACATTACATGATGTCATGAATATTTATGCCATTGTCTAGCATTCTGTTGATGCCTTGATAATTTTGATTCAGCTTCTATACCTTTAAACAGAGCTGACTAAGAAATTTAGTAATGACATCCAGTCACCCTTGAACAATTAGCATAATATGCAAATTTGGTCCGCCATAATCGAAATTCCGTTTTTCGCTAATAACACGATAACCAATCATGATAAGATTTAAAAAATATGTGTCTGCACCCATGTTTATAGGGTCTAGCTATCATATGATACCACATTCAGCATGATCAGATGTTTGCATATGCAAATGTATGCAAATTGAGTTTTTCAAATGAACTGTTTTTCAAGTGAATTTTTTTGTTCAAAATTAAATACTTCAAAAAGGAAATTTTCCATGAAATATAATTGAATCAAATAATCTGTCAATTGCGACCCAATTTATGTTCGGTTGGAGTTCAATGTCCAGAATGGCCACACCATGAGATTATTCATATATACTGCGTACAAATTGACCCCGACCTTACCTTTCACATTTGCATCTAATTATCATCAACACATATCCCGGCGAAAATCAATACCACGCATACTCTATACTTCGGCTCGTTACGTTATTAAGATAAAATTAGACATGTATAGAGTATACACAGCCCGCATGTATAACAACTCACAATTCAAATACACTCAAACGGGAAACTCGTGTTCTTGCCTTTTTTGATTACAATTAATAATAAAATGGATGGGGGATGGCGGTTGTGGGGCTAAAACCCACAACCTTTTAATTGGTAGCTAGCCTCATCGTATAATCATCTGGTCCGGTCTATGTGTAATAGACACTCATTGTATGCTTTAAATGTACTTTAAAATGAATCCCTGTGTTATAATTACATTTGAGTCTTGACGATATAATCCGATTGTTATCGAGCATAAATACTACATTCGTATTCAATGCAATGAATATTCTTGCATAAAGGTCAGGTCGGGGTCAATTTGTACGCACTATACCACACTTATCAATGAATTAATATAAAATGAATGTTTAAATATGTTACTTATTACCGTCGTTTGTTTGCATGGTTGTCATGCTCATTTATTGATGCAAATCCGGTTTTGTCGTGCATATGTTGATTAACGGAATTGAGCAAGTTTTTCTCGTGCAAATATCCCACGTGGTCTGTTTTTGCTATAAATCATTTATTGATGCAAGCCTGGTTTTGTCGTGTATATGTTGAAACACGGTGATGGGCACGTGTGTCTCATGCAAATATCCCACGTGGTCGTTTTTGGTGAAAATCATAAGTGTGTTTAGATGCACACCGAAAAATTATGAAATGACTCGCAACAAGAACGAGAAATTGCCACATGTCTTTCGCGAGGCGGTGTGTAATCTGCAGAGAAAAGGTTTATAAACGCTATTGTTTTCTTTCAATCAAAGCAGTTAGACATATTCCCATTTCCACTAGTTATAGCATGCACGACAAAACCGGGTTTTTATCGATAAAGAAGCAGTAAAGCTATGCAAGCAGACGGACGTATGGTCTTATACTGTACACATTTCCATTATCGATCGGACTTAAATATTGAAAAAAGAGAAAAGTCCTACAATATGGAAATTGGGGTACTTGAGAAGTTTCTTGAAGTATACAAAGGCGCTGTTATTTTTATAATTCATTGAATTTATAAGTATTAAATAGACTATATTCCATTTATACTTTTATGAAGTGTGTAGAATACTTTTTAATCAATAGGCCAAAGACCCTAGGCAAATATTTAAAGTCGGTGGGAGTGTGGCAGGTCCGCAGTACGCACCGAAATTATTTTATCCCCATTCGAATGACTCGGATATGTTCGTCAGCAAAAAAGTTCGTTTTGATAAACACAAGAGCGCTCAAATAGAAAAAGGATCTGATAAAATCAATCCGTTCGGTACTGATTATAACGGAACTTGTTTGTTTTCGTACCATGGAACCTTCGACCTAAACTTGGGCCCAATAATTTAAGCAATATTTATTGTTTAGAGCTGCAAATACATTTTGTATTCTATCGTTATAGAATTGTACATTCTGTATATAAATGTTTATTGTACGTTAAAAAGTATATTTGATAGTGTTTTACACTTTATGTTCAATTGTGTCTTTATATAAAATTTCTTATTGCATATATAATTGTTTATTTCAATAAAGTTGTCACTAATGTATAGAGTAGTCATTTGTGTATATATTATACGTTAAAAGTTCTGTGAATTTATGTCTTACTTTCAATATACAAAATTTGTTATTTTCATATGAATAATATATATTTTAAGTAAGGATTTCATTATTATTTAAATGTATTGTTGTATATATATATATATATATATATATATATATATATATATATTGCACATAATTTTACACTTGTTTTTACAATATTCATAATCAATAGTGATAACAACGGAACTGACCACATGTTTTTTTTTTGCTCCTTATCTTGATTTTCATCACATATTTTATGTCGCTGTTTTATACAAGATGCATTGTTAATCTTCATTATAAATATTGTTTCCTTCTTATGTTTTCGCGTTTTAGCCATGTGGCAGTTGATAATCTTTCCTGTGACAAGTGTCACATTTGCATTGGATACATATCTTTTTATATTTCCTAGTCTGGTCACAGTTAAAGGTGTCGGCTAAAGAGATCAAAACGCTAGATCACATAATGTTTGAAGTTTTGAATAAATATACAATGTACTAATTAATGCCAACATCTGTTAATTTCCTACTACGATTAGTGACTGCTTATATATAGCAAACTATTTTCTATGTAGATGGCCTAATTATTTATATGCGCACTACACAATTTAATATACAATATAAAACATATAATTTGTAATTCTATATAAAACAAAGGTCTACATCTAATGTACAAAATTCATGTAGAAACGCAAATTTACATATCATGTTTAATTCTATTCAATAGACACTTTCGTGTATAAAAGAAAATTATACATAATCAATGATACTCCACTTTTAAAACCTATAACAAAATACAATTTTTTAATAACAAGTAACATTATATATAGACTTAAGTTAATATACAAGTCTATATACAAATGACTACTCTATACACAAGTCTAAACGTTAGTACAATGATACGAGGGGTGTCCAAGTAAATCGTGTACTTTTTCTTAAACTTTCTTTCCTTACGTCACATGATGATTATAATTTACAAGACTGGTTGTTAGTCATTTTTATACAAATTAGGCATTTGACCCATGAGTAATTGCATTGAAGGCCTCACTTTAATATTTAATTAATACAAGGCGCAATCACTTTTACTCTTGTATATTCGTTCGTACCGTGTTCAAGTGAAAAGCAAAAATTAAATTTTAACTTTTTAATTGCATTTTATCTTTACATAGACATTCGCAGAAATTATCAATATATTATCACGCCAAAGCTCAGATCATAAGATATGTACACAAGAGTGCAATACACGTTTGCACTGACACACATAAAAGTGACATCAACGAGATAAGGTGACGTCAGGACAAGATTGAATCTATGTAATTGCAACTCAGTTTTTATGATCAGCCTTGCACAGCATGGATGTGTATAAATTTGAATTCAAATACATAGACAGACGAAAGGAATCATTAAGTATACTTTGTGCGTACTACAAATGGTAGAGTAGTTTTTCATTGTGTAATATATCCACTGAATTATTCGTACCAAAATTACTCTAAGTGTTATTCAAAATTAGTTGGATACTTAACACGTGACCATTATATCATTGACCATACTTAAATTTTGAGACTTGTGTAACAATTATGCAACATAAGTAAGACAAAAAACAATTAATTAAAATTAAATATGAAGTAAATACGTTGCCTGTATATGTCACTGTTACTGTTCAAAACAAAGCGAACTTGGAGTGTGAATAAAAATGATTTCATACACCTGACGTCTTAATATGACGTTTATGCAATTAAATTGTTTTATAATACACAATTCAACATACAGTGTATAACTCTACCAAATATACGTTTTAGGACAATTCTATAACTAAAGAATACAAAAGTATCTGCAGTTCTAAACAATATATAGTTAAAAGAACTTGTAATATACAATTCGATATGCATACTGCATTTCCATGCAAACAATACAGTTATTTCAATTATTTTATTCAATTCTATATAATATGCATTTCTAAAATAATTCAATATACAATTCTATTAATATACATATATTTTTATCTAAACAATATAATTATATATTTACAATTCAACTCTAAATATGATATATACAATTCTAAAAAGTATTCAATTATATATACAGGAGTATAAAACTCGTAATGCATTATACAAAGTGTCTATACAATACACAAGTCGATACCTTGTTTATATTATTATCACTTAAATAATTCCACAATTACAAACGACATGAAAATGCCCGTAAGACCATTGCTTAGATTGATGGGCCCTTGTTTAGGTCGAAAGTTCCATGGTACGAAAAAACAAATTCCGTTATAATAAGTACCGAATGGATTGTTTTTATCAGATACTTTTTCTATTCGAGCGCTCTTGAGTTTATCAAAACGAACTTTTTTGCTGGCGATCATATCCGAGTTTTTCGAATGGGGATAAAATGATTTCGGTGCGTACTGCGGACCAGCCACACTCCCACCGACTTTAAATATTTGCCTTGGGTTTCTTAGCCTTTTATGGAAATAGTTTCCTACACACTTCAGATAATTATATATGGAATATAGTCCATTCATTACTAAAAATGCAATGAATTATAGAAAATTACAGCGTTCTTTATACTTCAAGAAACCTCTCAAGTACCCCAATTTCCATATACATGTAGTAGGAAATTTTTATTTTTTTAATATTTATGTCCGATCTATAATGGAAATATGTACATTATAGGACCATACTGTCGTCTGCTTGCATAGCGTTATGCTTCTTTATCGATGCTAATCCGGTGTGGTCGTACATGCATCAACTAGTGGAAATAGGAAGATTTCTTATTGCTTTAATTAAAAGATAACAAAAGCTATTAGAAAACTTATATCTGCAGGTGACCCACCGCCTTGCAAAAACATATGGTAGTATTTCGTTCTTGTGGCGAGCCATTTCTTAATTTTTCGGTGTGCATATCAACACACTAATGATTTTCACCAAAACAGACCACGTGAAATATTTGCACGAGAAACACGTGCCCATTACCGTTTTTCAACATATGGACGACAAAACCGGGCTTGCATCAATAAATGAGCATGTCAACCGTGCAAACAAACAACAGTATACATTTCCATTGTCGATCGGACATAAATGTTTAGAATATAAATTTCCAACAATATTGAAATCGGAGTAGTCAGGAGTTTCGTTAAGTATAATGGTATAATCGATAATGGAAATGTATACAAGGCCATACTGTCGTTTGTTTGCATGGTTGTCATGCTCATTTATTGATGCAAATCCGGTTTTGTCGTGCATATGTTGATTAACGGAATTGAGCAAGTTTTTCTCGTGCAAATATCCCACGTGGTCTGTTTTTGCTATAAATCATTTATTGATGCAAGCCTGGTTTTGTCGTGTATATGTTGAAACACGGTGATGGGCACGTGTGTCTCATGCAAATATCCCACGTGGTCGTTTTTGGTGAAAATTATTAGTGTGTTTAGATGCACACCGAAAAATTATGAAATGACTCGCAACAAGAACGAGAAATTGCCACATGTCTTTTGCGAGGCGGTGTGTAATCTGCAGAGAAAAGGTTTATAAACGCTATTGTTTTCTTTCAATCAAAGCAGTTAGACATATTCCCATTTCCACTAGTTATAGCATGCACGACAAAACCGGGTTTTTATCGATAAAGAAGCAGTAAAGCTATGCAAGCAGACGGACGTATGGTCTTATACTGTACACATTTCCATTATCGATCGGACTTAAATATTGAAAAAAAAGAGAAAAGTCCTACAATATGGAAATTGGGGTACTTGAGAAGTTTCTTGAAGTATACAAAGGCGCTGTTATTTTTATAATTCATTGAATTTATAAGTATTAAATAGACTATATTCCATTTATACTTTTATGAAGTGTGTAGAATACTTTTTAATCAATAGGCCAAAGACCCTAGGCAAATATTTAAAGTCGGTGGGAGTGTGGCAGGTCCGCAGTACGCACCGAAATTATTTTATCCCCATTCGAAAGACTCGGATATGTTCGTCAGCAAAAAAGTTCGTTTTGATAAACACAAGAGCGCTCGAATAGAAAAAGGATCTGATAAAATCAATCCGTTCGGTACTGATTATAACGGAACTTGTTTGTTTTCGTACCATGGAACCTTCGACCTAAACTTGGGCCCAATAATTTAAGCAATATTGTATTGTTTAGAGCTGCAAATACATTTTGTATTCTATCGTAATAGAATTGTACATATATATATATATATATATATATATATATATATATATATATATATATATATATATATATATATATATATATATATATATATTTAGACATACGACCACCTACGGGGCCCATATATAAGACCGACTTGTGTGGCTGCAAATACATTTTGTATTCTATCGTAATAGAATTGTACATATATATATATATATATATATATATATATATATATATATATATATATATATATATAATAACAATGCCAGCATTAAGGAATGTCGTATACATAAATCTATTGCTAGCATGTTCAATACTATTTTAAACTTTTCAGAATCATAAATGTGACAATGAGACATTGCGTGCATGTTTGATAACTAGATTTTGTATGAATGTTTATAGCATAATCGGTTATTGCAAGGTGAGCAGGAATCTCAATTCTGTAACGCAATGATAATCAGACTTAACAGGTATTTTGGACTATCACGGAAGGTCATGATCTGCAAGAATTGAATTGGGATAGCAAAACTCGGAGTGTACTGAGCCTGTACATGGTCATGGCCACACACACTTAATTTGTCTTTGTATGGCTAAATTTTCGACTTTAATTTGACTAAAAGTTGTTTTGCATAGTATGTTCTTACAATCATTTGAATGCATCCTTACTTATCTTCCTCATTATATCAAAAAATTGATTACAGAACATATTTTAGTAGGGGCAATAAGTCATTGGAGAAATTACGGGCACAAAAACAATTATACTTTACAATCTCATGACCGTAAGGATCTCGTATCTTAATTATTTAAAATTTATATATAATAAGCGATGCATGCTCTTAGTTTATGTAGAATACCTTAGTTCTATACACTGACTTTAACTTAGATAGAGACAAGGGATATCACTTTACTTTATGCACCTACTTTGCATAAGTATACATATCCAAATCATCTGATCATTATAATATTATTATATGTTCTCCGACATAACACGAAACAAACTAATGCCATGGAAGCATATACATAATATATATAATAAACAAACAAATGTATATAGGTAAATACATACTGTTTATGTTTGTCATACATGGTTATTGAGATATTATGATTTTTTTTCAAGTGTGTCATCACTCTAAATATACTAACTAAATGCTTTGTCTTTAATTATTTGTAAATTATCGTTAATCTGTTCATAACAACTCGAAATTTGGTACAAGATCTTCATTTTATATAGTGAAAAAACCCACTTTCCTATACTTAAAGACGTAATTTGCATACATCTGCATTTGCAAATCATCTCTGATAATGCTTAAGGTCGTATCATATGATAGCTAGACCCTACAAACATGGATGCAGACACATATGTTAATTTTTTATCATGATTGGTAATTGTGTTATAAGAGAAAAACGGAATTTCAGTAATGGCGGACTAAATTTGCATATTATGCTAATTGTTCATGGACGACAGGATGTCCTAACTAAATTTCTTAGTCAGCTCTGTCCAAAAAACTGAATCAAAATTATCCAGACCTTCACAGAATGCTAGACAACGGTATAAATATACATGACATCATGTAATGTTTGAGGCAAAAATCCTACAATTTTTAACGTAATTTGAATATTTTGCATATCTTTATAGTATCATTAACTGATTTAATGTAATTATTTGATATATTTGTATTTAATATATACAAAATTAGCATAACATAAACATATTTTACTCAAAATATCAATGTAAAAACTACAGACGTTGATTTGTATAGCAAAACCGAATATTGCATTTTGTAAAATACACACAATGTACCTAATTTGCATAAATTTGCATATTTAAATGATCTGATCAAGCTGAAATTAGTACCATGTGATGGATAGACCTTGAAAACATGGGTATGGATACATATTTAAATTTGTATCTAAGTTAGTTATTGAGTTATTAGCGAAAACGGAATTTCTATAATGGCGGACTTAATTTGCATATTATGCAAATTGCTCAAGGATGACAGGATGTCATCACTCGGATTCTTGTTCAGCACCTTTCAAAGATATAGAAACTGCAAAAAAACTTTGTGGGGACTCAAGTGCACGGTTCACCTAAAATATGGCATTTTACTGCAGGACTATGTTGGTCAACAAATAATTTGTATGTTTTGTGATTCGCTATTAGCTATTCCTCATTGCAAAAATACTCTTTATCGTTTTAGGGCGACTTTGGTGGACCACTCGTTTGTTATGATAAAAACAACGAAGGTTATCAGATTGGTATCGTAGAATGGATATATGGTAACTGTGCAGTCCCCTTTACTGCATATACAAGAACATATTCATTCAGAAAGTGGATAAATAACAATGCTGGTTAAAATATTCATCAAGTTTTCTTCTCTACTTCGACAATCGAGATGCTGACTTTTTCTAGAGGATTCATTATTCTTTTTTCAACCAATCAGTTCACAGATTTCCAGTTATTATTTATATAGTTTTAAACGACTGTTAGATGAAAATAATATTGAAGTATTATGAAATGAAAACAATATTTTGGGACTTGCTTTCATGTACCATTCAAACAACATCTTTAAAAATTATTCAGTATTTCAGCACATCATACATTTTAACGTGGATAACTTTTTATAAAGAATGTCAAAATTCAAAACATATTTTATTTAAATAATACAAACAATCGTTGTAATGAGATCTTTCAAATAGCACTAAGTTGAAAGATAGTTTCTAATTTCCTGTCTTTTGAATAAAGAATAATTAAACAGTATCCATATCTTGTTTTTTCTATCAGCGCAAGCCTAGTCCCGTCCTGTTTTGATCAGAATTAAAAGTTATATTTATTTTCTAATGTTGTAAGCAAGATACAGTTGACTTCCTCATTAAAACCTAAAAACATTTAGGCTGCATCTCGGTAATATTGCCGTCTGATGGCCCATCTCGTAATTCGAAAGCTCATTTGATAACATAGCCATATCATAACCCATTTTGTAGGTGTAAGATCATTTTGTAATATGGACCCCTGGTTGCCAATCCAGTAATGTGTAAAGTAATTTGGTAATATGGCCGTCTGATGGTTTATCCAGTATAATGTATTATCTTTTATTAATATGACCAATCCGGTTATTTGTAAGAGCTTTTGATTAGGCCATGCCATATCGGGATTTTGTAAAGCGTCCGCGTGCGCGTAGGTTTTAGAGTTCTGAATCAAAATAAAAAACAAAATTGTTGGTAAAATTTTCTTAAATATTTCCGATGTTCCGGGATTCGATACGACAATTTAATATTGCAATAAATATATTACTAAAAAACTCTAGTCATTTTATATTTAATTCAGACCATTGTTTCATATAATGAGAAGTTATTCCATTGAAAAATATATATATAATGCATTGTTTTTGTTGTAAACGTATTTTGTTTTCGTTTTGTGTGTTTTTGTTAATAGGTACCTAGGTTTGTCAAATTTGAGTTGACGCTTAACAGAATTCCAATTTGGCATGGCCTTATATGGCCATGTGCTGGCCAATCCAGTAATTTGTAAGTTCTTTTGACAATATGGACTATTTATGGCCAAACTGGTAATTTGAAAGATATTTTGATAATATGGACCATTGATGGCTATTCCGGTAATTGTAAGATTTGTATTTTTTAATTGGATTTAACGCCGTTTCAACACATTTTAGGTCATTTTACGGCGTCCAGCGCACCAAACCTAGCTTTCCTAGACCATTGTCTATCACCAGTACTCACTAGATTATCTAATCAATGGAGGAAAATTGACATTATAGTCTAATTTTCATGGAAGGGTATAACCTCCTTGAGTGGGATTCGAACCCGTATCCCCTTCGGGACACGAAATTACGAATCCCGACGCGCTACCAACTGCGCTATCGACCCGTAGCGTGTTCAATTACACAAAACGTTACAGAACGTAACATAACGATACATTCGGAACTCCTCGGCCATTCGCTGCGAATAACCTAATCTTATACACAAATATGCGATCGTTAAGGCAATGAGTGATGTTTGAAAATTTACGGACTAAAAACGAAACATCACTCAATGCCTAAACGATCATATATTTGTTTACTTTAACACCGGTAGTTTCAAAATAGCGTCTAAATATGTCCGAAATTATTCGCAGCGAATGGCCGAGGAGTTCAGAATGTGTCGTTATGAAACGTTTTGTAACGTTCGCAGTAACTGAACGCATGGCTGGGTTGTAAGATTTGTAAGCTAAAATATGTTGTAACACGTGGCAAACAAAAAATCAAAGTACTGAAAGTACTGTTGGAGGGAATTTTTGAACGATTTTAGGAGTCCAAAGTTACTATTTCGATATCCATCATCATATCTCTATCATTCATAATCGAATGTGTTTCATATTTCATTTTACATGCATATTATGCTACTGATCGAGAAGTTGTATGTTTTGATTCATGGGCAGGGCATACTTTCGTGGAGCTATGCTATGAAATAATTTCTACGGTCATTCTCCCTCCTACCACTGATTCTAAATCATTTTAATACGGCAGTGTTCAGTCACTGAATTGCATCTAGTAGTAATCCAGAGATTGAGTCTTTTCAGGAACAGGTGGATTGCTGGTCACGATGTAACCTAAACAATGTGTTGCCATTGAGTTAAGGCCACAACAAATTGATCACATGTTCTATGTATTTTGTTCTAAAGAATTGAGCTAAAGAGCAATTAAATTCTTTTTCCATATTTCGAATTTTGAGAAGCGAGCGAAAGCGAAAAATAAATTTGTGCGGTTTCTAAGACATTTATTTACCATAAGTTAAAAAGATCAGAAAAGGTATGGACTTTCTTATTATCGTCGGAACCTGTCCGACGATAATAACAATTATCTAGATTTGAGCATTTTTGTGTCGACACCGGCTGTCTTTAGCCAATCAGAACGTTGCATTAGAGGTCACGTGACCAAAATGATGACGTCGAGTAGCAAAAAAAGGGGGGTGTGTATGGAATCGTCCACGGCGTGTATTATACGGTTACCTGTTTGTATAGTGCGGACATATTGACCCCGACCTTACCTTTCTCATTTGCATCTTATTATCAGATACACATATCCCGGCGAAAATCAATACCACGCCTAATCTACAATTCGGCTCGTTACGTATTTAACATAAGCAGTCGATGTACATCGATTGTAAATAGCATCGGCGGGTACTTAGTAGGGTTGCATGGGGCTCGTAGGTTTTGATGGTGTAATGTCGGCTATGGCTTACATTATAAGTTTAACAAGACATGTATATGAGTATATATGTGCATTCAAACGCGAAACTTGTTTTCTTACATTTGTAATTACAAATTATAATAAAATGGGCGGGGATGGCGGTTGTGGGGCTAAAACCTGCTACTAGCCTCATCGTATAATATTCTGGTCCGGCCTATGTGTAATAGAGACTCATTGTACACTTTAAATGTACTTTAAAATTAATCCCTGTGTTATAATTACATTCGAGCCTTGACGGTATAATCCGATTGTTTTCGAACATTAATACTACCTTCGTATTCAATGTAATGAATATTCTTGCATAAAGGTTAGGTCGGGGTCAATGTGTGCGCACTATAATACAAGAAAATATCATTATCGATATATGAACGGGTATCAATTTCAAGGAGTAACAATATAAAACCAAAAAAAAAACATTCATGCCTATTCGTAACATGTTCATTTATTGAAGAAAGCTCGCTTTTGTTGAAAAACAACAACCTATCTTCCCTATTTCCGAGCGAGTTTATTAGTAAATATGAACGTTTGATTAGCTGGCGGAATGTAGGGCAGAACATGTTCTTGAAACGAGCGCGGTCGGAATATGTCTGGACAGCACATGGTAATTCGGTGGTTTTTATTTGGCCTTATGTTATAGTGTGTAGAATTAATCAAACGCTCTGTAGTCTATAAATAGACTTGGAACGGTTTAAAGCACTGACGAATACCTGAATCTGTGGTAATACGTCAGATGACCACTGCTGGTATTTATATCCGACGGGGATGGAGGCGCTGTAGTCGAGCTTCTGGAGGTCTGATTTAAAGCCCTCTACTGTAAAGACATGCACTGTTTGATCTGCATATTGCTTGAATCTTAATTTTTTTATGGAGAATACACGGCTAAACGACGATTTCAAGCATTTTTGGAAATGCTAATACTTGTATAACATATAACCATATATCTATAGACTATAGTGTAATCACGTAATAATTAGTTCTAGGTAATATAAAGCAAGTTAACAATTACTCCAGATGAAAATTCAATTGAATTTAAAACTAGTTAGAAGTAGGGTAGAAGAGGTTTACACTTTCATCAGTTCATACGGAAATATAACTTCATTTGTCTTTGGTATTACTTTTGTTAATACTAGATAACTACGAAGCACAGATTACCCCGGTTCACTTTTTGTGTATACATTTCAATGTAATTAGATTTTGGTAAATTATGCTAATGTCTAATAATATCACAAGAATTAAATCAAGCCTAATATGTTATTTTGGGACATCAAAATTGTAGGAAATTCAATGTAAATTTTTCTCCCTGTTCTATCTGCTCTCTATGGATCAATCTTCATATTTTACACTACAAAGACACGTATGACGCCACACATCAAGATCTGTAGCGTGTTCAATTACACAAAACGTTACAGAACGTTACATAACGATACATTCGGAACTCTTCGGCCATTCGCTGCAAATAACCTAAATATAATACACAAATATGAGGTCGTTAAGGCAATGAGTGATGTTTCAAAATTTACGGACTGAAAAGAAAACATCACTCAATGCCTAAACGATAATATATTTGTTTACTTTAACACCGGTAATTTCAAAATAGCGCCTAAATATGTCCGAGATTATACGCAGCGAATGGCCGAGGAGTTCCGAATGTATCGTTACGGAACGTTTTGTAACGTTCGCGGTAACTGAACGCAGGGCAGGTGTGTAGAGTGAGTAAATGTTCAGTTTACGGTCTAAGACAGAGTGCAGTTATCATATTTCTGAACAATGGATTGTGTCATTGTAATTTCTAATGCCGTATGTTAGCAAGAATACATTACTGCTTTACCGTAACAGTAAAATTTTCTGATTTATTTTGCTATTTAGAACTCAAATTTCTAATTTTTAGTTCAATTTCTACTTGGTCTAGTGTGAAAACTTCTGATTTTCCGAAATTTATTATGCGTCAATTTCAAGTTGCGGACGCATTTTTTTTTTTTTTATTTTGATTTTTAGGTGCAAGAAATCAGACGAACATAACGGTTAATTTGTTGCGGTCTATTAAAAAAAAAAAAAAAAAAACATTTATGATACTCGCTCCGCGCTGTCACTAAACCTCTACGGACAACCATCCAAAGATTAACCTTAGATTTCGTTGCTTAACTTCGAAAAATGTCCAGCGCTCTACGCTCTCAAAGTAAACCCCTGCTGAGATAAACGCTCGTTAAAATTGTATATATATACAATCGTGTGGTAGATACTACTGCGCAATAATACAAAAAAACTTCTTTCCGTGCACAGTTAAAAAAGTTGTTTGATACACGTGTAAAAAACATTTAATATCATAATTTTAAGTATTTGTTGAAATTACTTTTTCAACTTATCTACTTTTGATAGTACACATATTTTTCTGCTGCACTATTTCTTGATCGCATTGACTCATTGATTTCTATTGAGTTGAAGGTGTTGTTCGTTCTTTTTCAAATTTCCAAGAGCGCTGACATAGAAAGGAATTCAAAAGAATTCCTTCCAATTAGCAAAAATTTGTTGTTTGCCGTAATTTGGGTTATCTTTGATCACATAAAAAAAACTATAATAATTGTTTGATGACGTTTTATACGTAATGTAAACGGACACGAAAAGTGTAGTTTTTAAACTGACCGATTAATTAAGTTGATTTTTCCTTTATGTTCTATTTTTACGCCAAAATTTTAATAATTATTGAACTCTTGAAATCAAATTTTCAATTTGACTTTACACAGCCACAGGTGTGGGTATTTAATAAAAGGCAGTTAACGTTTTACAAAATAATTACATTTTATACATCAACAAATAATGTTGGGAGGTACTAGAATGAACTTTTTTACTGTCTGTGTCGTACTAGCTCTAGGTAAGTTTGTTATATATTTATATTGTACTGATTTTGATCTTTAGATAGTCCATAACTTTTTAATATTGAATATATCATTTATTATAGAATTCACTATTCTCACTGTTTTGTACGGAGCCCCTAAATAATTATTTCGTTTTTTTCGAAATAATATTACATGTATTTCGTTTTTTCGAAATAATTATTTCGTTTTTTCGTAATAATTATTCGGGTTTTTTTTTTCGAAATAATATTTCGGTTTTTCGAAATATTATTCGTTTTTTCGAAATATTATTTCGTTTAAACGTAATATTTTTTCGTTAAATCAAAATAATATTTCGTTTTTTTCGAAATAATATAATTTCGTTTTTTTTAAATAATGATTACGTTTAAACGAAGTAATTATTTCGAAAAAACGTAATAAATATTTCGAAAAAAAAACCGAAATAATATTACGTTTAAACGAAATAATATTTCGAAAACAACGAAATAATATTTCGAAAATACGAAATAATATTTCGAAAAAACGAAATATTTATTTCGAAAAAAAAACCGAAATAATATTATTTCGAAAAAAAAACCGAAATAATTATTTCGATTTAACGAAATAATATTACGTTTAAACGAAATAATATTTCGAATAAACGAAATAATATTTCGAAAAAACGAAATAAGTATTTCGAAAAAAACGAAATAATATTACGTTTAAACGAAATAGTTGTGATAATAAAAGAAGTATTTCATAATGTCACTTTAGGGTCTCTGTAGTTTTGGTATGTGCCTCGTAACTGGGTAACAGCTGAATCCAGAGATGGTGAACAAGTAGACTGACTGTCGTGATTTTGAAGATTTTGATGATATTATATCAACTTAGCTGCACGATTAAACGTATGCGTACACAAATATTAAAATCGGTATTAGCAAAACCAGAATTATGTTTATGAAGATTATTTGTGTGGTCAGTAGGGGTTTAAGGGCCCAAAATTTTGAGTTCCTAATTACATAGAACTTATTGTTAACACCACAGGCCGCCTGCACGGTTCCGAATAAAAAACTGTATATTTTAATTATTTGAAAATGGAATATATCATTAAACATGGAATTTACGTTAGGGATATGTCATGTGACCTTCCTTATATTTTTTAACATGAAATCAAAGGAAGGTCGCATAACATGACATATATATACTTAAACGCAAAAGTTTTGCAACAAAATTAGTTAACATTTAATTTCAGAGAAACAACAACTTAACTCAATTTGTTTTTTATTTATATAAAATTCATTCATTTGACCATACTATTTCATAAAAAAGTTACATTTTCATGGTCGAATCATGCTGTAATTCGATTATAAAGTAGTGCACCCCAAAACGAAAAGTCACATAAAGTAAGCCTAGTTATGGCACGCACCTCAGTACCGTTAATGGCCACATCTGGCGCGAATAACAGCGGTGCATCATTGCCGCATTGAACCCACGAGCCTCCTGATAAATTCATGCGGCATAGCATCCCATTCTCGTCGCAAAGCTACCTGCAATTCTCCAACGTTTTGTACATTTATTCCACGCAGTTTTTGCTTTAGGTTGTCCCGAAAATGTTCAATCGGTTTAAGATCCGGTGAGTATGCTGGCCATGGAAGGGTAGGAACATTGTTATCCGAGAGGAAATGCCGAGTTACACGAGCCATATGAGGTCGAGTGTTATCTTGTTGTAACACCATGTCGGGGTTTGCAGCAAAATATGGTAAAACAACATGGCGCAGAATCTCATCCAAGTAACGTTGTGCAGTGAGTTCTTGGCGTTCACGTCCGTTACGCCGCATTGCCCCTCGTCCACGACCGTTGATAAAGATGAGGCCAGTTTTCTCCAGGAATCTCTGCTGCAGTTCGTGTTGCTGTCTTCTTGCGGTTTCATAGTTGCATTAAACGTATAGTCTGGCCCTGACGTAACGTGGTGACACGTGGTCGCTTGGTACGTGGTCGGTCAGCTACTGTGTCAGTCTCGCGAAATTAACTCCGCAAACGACTTATGGTCGACTTTTGCACACCAAATTCTCTAGCAACAACAACCTGGTTAAGGCCCGCTTCCAATATCCGCAATGCACGTGCACGTTGCTCATTTGGAAGCTTTATGGCGTAACCATAAAACCTTAACCTGTCAATATTGTATTGTTTTTCATACAACAACACTCTCATCTTTCAAATTTGTTGGAAGAATTGAATAAAAATAACATTTTGAATTCGTGTACGTGCAAAGTGAGAAAATGGAGGAAAGTGCATTTCCGATACGCTCCATAAGCATATCGAGGAAAATTACACACGATGTTTTTGTGAGAGTCCTGCACATCGGATCTTAGTCAGGACATATTTTTATGAACATTGACTCGTGCCTAAAATTGACCATTAAAATGTTGCAAAACTTTTGCGTTTAAGTATATATAGTGGAATTCCTTTAACTTACTATCCTTTATTCAACCTAATAGCACATTTATAACCTATTGATGGTTCTTTCGTACATGATTTCTCATAATTTAACATTTTGTTCATACGAGACATAAAAAGTTCACATACAAAGCTTTACGTACCAGTTGTTGCTCAATAAAACCCAAAGTGCATTTTGTTCACGCGTCACATGATTCATGAAATAAACTAGATGTTTTATTCGAAAATTTCAAAAATTAATGTAACTAATGAGCTTACTATATGCTATTATGTTGAACATAATTTATTGTATTGCGAGTAAAGTGATTTTTATGCTATATAAAACATTCATTAATCAAGTAATAAATGTTTGTAACGATTCCATAACTTGTATATACATACAGGGTTTTGTGACGTCACATACAGACTGAGCGACAGAGAGAAAATTGAAGCCAACGTAGAAACACCCATTCTTCCTAAGCAAGCTAGAGACGCCGGACCACGTATTGTGAATGGATCGCCTGCCAACCCTACAAGTCATCCATGGCTTGTTTCGTTGTTCTATGATAGATATTTTTCCTGCGGAGGTTCTATTTACAATGAAAGGACCATCATAACAGCAGCACATTGCGTTATTCATGATGTGAATCAAACGTTAGTATGTATGAATCTATATTTTTGGACGGTATCTTCAGGGTAACCCATGTCGGTGGTACAGCTTGTAACGCGCCAAAGGTTTGGAATCTGTTGTCCCGATGGGGGTAAGGGTTCGAATTCCACCCGAGGACATTATAACCTTTCATGAGAATTTGACAGTAATATCATTTTCCTCCATTAATAAGGTATATGAAGAAGTTTCCGGCCTTGTGGAAGGGTAGATGAGTACTCCGGGTACAGTTAAGGGTCGAGGAAAGCTAGTTGATGTTAGCTGGACGCCGTAAAATGACCTAAAACGTGTTGACACGTCGTTAATCCCAGTTTAAAAAAATAAACCGGGTCGATAGCGCAGTTGGTAGCGCGCCGGGATTTGGATACTCGTGTCCTGAAGGGGGCACGGGTTCGAATCCCACCCGGGGAGGTTATACCCTTCAATGAAAATTTGACAATAATGTCAATTTTCCTTCATTGATTAAATGGAGAAGTTTCAGGCCTTGTGGAAGGGTAGGTGAGTACTGGTTATAGAAAAGGGTCCACGAAATCTATGTTAGGTGCGCTGGACGCCGTAAAATGGCATAAAATGTGTTGATACGGCGTTAAATCCAATTTAAAAAATAAAATAAATAACTATCAGGGTAACGCACAGCTTAAACAAGCAGTACTTTCAGCAACTCGTAATTGGCTATTTGAGCCAGTTTGATTAAATCATCGTAATTACTCGGCAGTTTCTGTTTTTATTAGACAAACACGTGTTCAGAGTGTATTGCAAAATTTCAAGTGATATTTTCTGGGTAAAATTTTGTAACCTGCAGATAAAGAAGCCAACTTTTCTTTTTTTGCACTTACATTTAGCGAACAATTAACTAAACACCATGTCTTCAAAGTGGATATGATTCGGACGTTGAATAGTCACGCAAGAATTGTGGAAACTTAGCATAAAAGTTTGTAACCGAACAACTAAAAATAAGGTATCCACTGTAGTTCTTGTACTAAGTCGCTTTGACTTAAGCCTATATAGTGAGAAATGTTAATAATTTGAGAACAGAATATGCCTATACCTTGTACAATACATCGGGTGCCGCCATAATTATGTTTTTAATTTTACCCGTCAAAGAACGACTGGAAACCAGACAATTGTGTCATATTAACTTTTTTCTTGCAAGAATGAGTTACATCCGGTAAGCTTTGTCGGTATCGCGTCTGAATATCAAATCAAGAGTCAATGGTGCGATTACGATACCATATACAGATTATACACATACTTTTATGACCTCGAAATTTTTAAGGGTATATAGTCATGTGATATCTTAGATATAAACAAACATACCCTTTTCCGCCAAAATTCTTGTTGCTGCAAACTGGGAAATATCAAAAAAGGACATTTAAATAATTATCAAATTTCTTTGTCCAGAAATCTCTACACCAGCCAGGACGTAGTGATTGTTTTCTCTGAATCCTGTGCACAAATTATTTTGCTCATGACTTAGTTTACTACTCGTTTCAGTTTTTGTGCGGATGATTATGAGCCTACCAACAAAAACACAAAGGACCATTAGGGATATTTCAGAAAGAAAAGTAGAAGTTATCCTAAGCGGTTGTTGATGGCATTTTCATTGTAGTTATTTTTGGCGGCTGGACAAATTGCAAAAAAAAACATTCTTGTTTACCAAGATTTTGCAGTTGTTGTAGGCCTATATCACATTACCATAAAACCTCTACTTTATGCATCTATTTTCTCCACAGTATGGCTGTATCAATTAATATCGTTTCCAGTTAATAGTAAGGTTACGCGTTAACTTTTAACGTACCGTTTCATACCTGAACGAGTTTGTTTTAATTATACATATGTTTGCAAAAATAAAACTACCATTCAATTATGAATATCTAATTTATTATGGAATTTCTTTTTTATTTAAAGTCTAGCCTAGAGGTTTTAGCCACTGGCATATTTTCTTTATTATTTGACAAAGATTGCTGTTGATAAATAGCGTAATTGAAATGATGATGTACTAAAAAAACGGCTACTTACATAAATTAATTGACTCATGCCATCCAACTAGTTAAGTGTATCTTGTTTGCGAGATGACGCATATTTTTGTATTTCAAATTTAAATTTGTCCTGACATTAGGTTATTTGAACATTGAATTTTTAAATTTATATCCATTAATTTGTGTTTACAGTTACGGTTCATATTACGTGAAGGTTGGTGACCACAAGTTATATAACAGTGATGAATTCCAGGTCAAAGTGTTTGCTCAGCAAATTATTACGGTAATGCGTATTTATTTTTAAACATAACTACATGTATAATGTTTAACCACAAGCGGCTGGCACGGGCCCGGTTCAATAACACTTTATACAAATGCATATATTGTGTTTTTAATTCGAGACCGTGCCGGACGCCTTTGGTTCAACAGTTACTGTAATGCTATTGTACACATTTAAGATGATTATCCCGGATCACCACGAATTTAATTCGTGTAATTGTCGTGAAATTTGTGACACTCTACAAGATCTTGAGGTTGTGCTTTTACACAGTGCTTTTTCAGTTCGGCAAGCCACACTTCTGGCAACTGTCGTATAGGTCGTTTGCATTAAAGCTGGACCCCTAAAATCATGAAATATCTCAATAACTATCGGATGGAATTAACTCAAATTTTGTATGTTATCATAACTAGCATTTTCCTTCTCAAATCCAAAAATTCAGAATTTTTCTTTAATTACAAAACATACTTCCCATAGACATGCAATGCAAATTTTGAAGCCAAAAAGAGACTTTTGTTAAATGGGTATGTTCCATAATCAGAACAGCCACATAACAGTAGATACAAAATAATAGCTAAATATGAGGCCCGGTTAGAAATTTTATTTCATAACTAAGTATAACAGTATATACAAACTCAAATATCATCATCACTGTCGTCTGTATCGTCAAAATCTGTACATATTCTACACGTACGATTTTAAAGACGGGCCTCTGCTTTACAATTCAGTAGACCGTCGAGTGTTTATTTAAGCGACAAATTTACAGTAAACGCACGGGACTTTGTATAAATACACTGGAAGTATGACAATGTTATAATCAGAACAGCTTTTTTACCTCCCGCCGGATTTTTGATAAAAAATTCCAAATATTTTGCATTATACCTTATGGAAAACTTTTTTGTTTATGTATTAAAATTCTGAAAATTTAAATACTAGAAGGAAAAATTGAAATAAGATAGTATTAAATTTTTTAGCAAAATCGCTGTTATAGTTTAAAAGATATTTAGAGCAAATGGGGGTCCAGCAATAACGCAAACGACCTTTACATTTTTACTCCTATCAATCCAATTAGAGCTGTTAAGTGTCCAATGGATACAAAATTGTCCATGTTCCACCCCAAGGTCGTGGTGGTGGAGTTGCAATGATTTACAAGACACCATTATAGTTGCAATACTAATGTTACTTCGTTTGAATATATGGACTGCAACATCATTATTAAAAACTTTTAAGATTAGCTGTGGTGTATAGGCCTCCTCAAACAAACAAAATGGCCTTAAGACGGCAAAATTCATTTAGTATTTTGCAAGCGTGGGGTATGATGCAACACGTCACTGAACTAACATACGTAGCAGGCCATATACTAGGTGTCTAAATCAGTGCTCTGTTACTAATAAGCTTCTAAATATGTTAAAAGTAAAAAACTACACTGAGGAAGAGTCATGTGGTCGTTACATGAAAACCCTTATGAAAGTGACCCACCATCTGATTGGTGAAAATACAGATGCTGTGCTGCCATCTGGTAAATCTGCAAACGTTCTAGCTCAAGACTTTAATGACTTCTTTGTAGAAAAGGTTAAAGGCATACGCTGTGATATAGCCTGGACTAATTCTTACCAACAGGAAGAGAGTGTTGTCCCTGAAGCACCTTTATTGGAAAACAATTTTCATACTTGTCAGTAGTCTCTTACACGGAAATTTCTAGGATAATCCGAAATTCTCCTATCAAATCGTATGAACTTGACCCCATCATAGCTGATGAAAGATTTTTTAAAGGAACTATTACCATTGATAACAAAAATCATAAACTTTTCACTTGAGAAGGCCGATATACCTCCAGCTTCCTGAGTCAGACCTTTAATCAAAAAGACAGGTTTAGAACAAGAGGTTAAGAAAAACTACCGGCCTGTACCTAATATACCATTTGTCTCTAAGATTCTTGAGAAAACTGTTGATTCCCAACTTGAAAGACATTTATATGCTCATGAACTTCATGAAGATCGTCTGTCCGTTTATAGACAGTTTCATTCAACAAAATCTGCTTTATTGTGTGTACAAGATGACATTCGTTGTTTTCTTGTTCAGAATAAGGATACTGTGCTAGTCATGTTGGACTTACTAGATGCCTTTTACATAATCGACCATAGTAAAATCCTTTACCGACTTGAGCAACACTTCGGCATTGTGGGCAAACCTTTATAATGGAAGAAGTCGTATCTAAGTGAACGTCACCAAACCGTTCGCCAATGGAGAATTGTCACAGCCAGTAGATATGACATTCTCTGTGCCACCAGGGTCTGTTCTTCAAAGAATTATATCATGTATACGAAACCTGTGGGAGCAATCTGTCGGAAGCATAAACTTCAATATCATTTCAACGCTACGATTCTCATTTGTACATGGCGTTTAAACCAAAGGAAACTAGTTCACACGATGAGACATTGCGACGAATTGAAGCATGAATGACACCACGCTATGGATGAATAAAAACTTTCTTAAACTCAATGCTAATAAAACAGATATGATTGTCTCTGTACAAACGATGTAATATTGAAGATATTACTGTTAAAATAAACGATTCTGTAATTAAACTATAAAAAGTTAGAAACCTTGGTGCCATACTAGACTCTCATTTAGACATGGAACAACATGTGAACTCAGTTTCTCGTTTATGTTTCATGCGAATTCGACAAACAGGTCAAATCTGGAAGTACTTAATTGTTGATTCAACAAAAACCTTGACAAACTCATTAGTGACATCAAGGCTAGATTACTGTAATTTGTTGTTTTATGGATCTCCTAAGTTCATTCCAAAAAAGCTCCAAAATGTTCAAAATACGGCTGCTCGTGTTAGTACCAGAACACCAGGTAACTGCTACATAACCCCTGTGTTAAAGGAACTATATTGGCTTCATGTGAACACAAGAACATAGTACAAAATACTTACGTATGTGTTTAATGCACTTCACGGAAAGGCACCCACTTACATACAAAGCATGCTAGACATTTATATCACTGCCAGACAACTTAGGTCCCAGAATGATTGTTTAACGCTAGTTGTACCACATAGTAGGACTGTAATTTATGGTGATCGAGCATTTATGACGACAGCCCCTAAACCATGGAATGCCTTACCTAAAACACTTAAAAATTGTGAAAATATACCAGTGTTTAAAATATTACTAAAATCACACTTATTTAAGAGGTTTCATTTGATTTATTTTTTTATACAAGTGGCTTTTTTGACATTTTAATTAAATTAACATGTATTTTAATTTCATGTGGGTGAATTTGTGTCTAGGGCAATATTGATGTTTTAATTTGGGTTTAATTTCTTGTTTTTTTTTTTAATATTGTATCATTTATTTTGTTATACTGTACAGAACTTTTGAACGTGTTAGTGTACATGAGAAAGTGCTTTAAAAGCTTGGTAAATAATAATAATAATCAATCAACGACCACCGACTTAGAACGATGTCGCCGATCTATCACTTATCACAAGCTACTGGGAAAGATGAGTTTCATCGGTGAAAACCTATCGCACATATCGGTGATATCGGTCATAAACAACTTGCCAATTGCTAATTTGTTTCAAAATCACCGATCAAGAATTCTAAACATTTTAAATCCCGATCAGTAAGTTTTCACCGATGAAACTCATCTTTTACCAATAGCTTGTGATAAGTGATAAATCTGTGGCTAATCAGAGACGTCGTTGATAGATCGAAGTTCGTCGGTTCCGTTCTTTACTGGAAAAAAAACGTACAACCGATCTATCACCGATCCCCATGTTTTATCGGGCCCTAAGGGACCAGTTGCGAGATAATTGAAAATAAGTATAAAAATCTCCACTCTACCTTTTGATTTGTTGGGAGAATTTCGTCGATTTAAATCCTAAGGTTCCGCATAACTTGAAAAATATTCCACCTTTTGAAATGAACCAAGTATCAAATTATTCAGAAAATGTGTAGATTGTTCTTATATATACGCTTTTCTTAGACAATGCCATGAAAATGAGATACATGAATTAAAGAAAAACCTACCTTTCGAATTTGACGGCCATTTTCCTTGTTTTGATACATTGGAGAATGTTCGTCGCCTTGGATTTTCTTCCATTAAAAAGGTATAAAGAGTGATTGCTGGCCTTGGGAAAGGTTGTTGAGTTCTGCTTACAGACAAAGGTCCAGAAAAATAGTGGCTTCTGTTAAATGACCATAACTTGTGTTTATATACGGCGTTTAACCCAATGAAAATCAGCAAGTGTTTTCATTTTATAGCATCCAACATACGATGACTACCTGTATGGTTATGATATTGCTGTGATTATACTCGCTGAAGAGTTGACTCTTGATCAATCAGTAAGGGCTATACCAATTAAAATTCCTAGTAAGTAATATAGACGTAGTTTAATTCTTGAGTCGTAGTTACTACGGTTAAGTTTCACTATATAGACCACCATGGTTATTGCAAAACCATGCGATGTTTAAGATCCAAATGCTTATAAGAAAAATTAAAGTGCTGAAAGCACTGAAGTTTAGCGCATTCAATTTTGGGGCTTAGGCACAAATATTTTCAAGACCAGGAATAAAACCCTAGAGTGATGAAAATCTTCTTTGTCATGACTAAGAAAAAAGTTGAATCATCTAGGAGATAGGAGTCTACTAAATTAATTGCTGTTTCACATGAAGGGAGTTTACGTAAAATGTCTTACTCGTGTAATGTGAACTGTGGAAAGGGGTTTTTAACCAATCTGAGCAAGCTTATATAAGGGGAGTTGTATACTTCGCAATATTTGTACCTACCCAACAAATCTTAACGTACTGGTATGGCTCCATACAATACTTGAAGTTGAACCCACCCATTTAGTTCTAACATTTGTTAAAAGGGCACCAAAACGTAAACGTAATGTTTTGCGGAGATTAAGATTGGGTACCTATAGCAATCAGCTTTAAAAACCTGCTATTATATTTTGGTATGCTATAAAGTCATCCAATGATGAATCATCCTGTACACTCTATAAAATTATAATGACGGACTGTACTCAAAACAGTCACAAGTATGAATCGATACATTCAATTGCATCAATTTTGACGAATGCGGACTACACTATATATGGCTAATTCAATGATTCCAAAAACATTTACAGTCAGCAATAGAAAATGTTTTGTCTGCCAAGTTTTTGCAAAAAAATAAGGAAACCAGATTTTAACACATCAAATAAAAGTTTTAATTACAGCTTTTACAAGGTCGACATTGTTTTAAAAACTGTTTAGATATACATGTACTTTATGGTAGATTCAAATATCCTCACAAGCCGCCCGGTTAGCTCAGTTGGTAGCACGCAAGTCTATTGATCGAGGGTCGTGGCTTAGATTCCCGGGCGGGGCATACTTTCGTAAAGCTTGGTCATGAAATTATTTCTACGACCATTCTCCCTCAGGGACCATTGATTTTTGATTATGTAGGGCAGTTGTCAGTCACCGACGAAAGTATGCGCTTAGTAGTTGGTTTACAGTTAAATCCAGAGATTTAGCCTTTCCAGGAGGAGTGAGTAGGTTGACTGATCGCCGTTATATGACTTATATAATGTTTTGCTACGCCGTTAAACCCAACAAAAACAAACAAACAAATGTCCTTTCATTATGCAAAAAGGAAAATCACTTCTTCAACCAAAACCTTTGCCTATCCAAATATGTACACATTTTAGAATATTTTAAATACTGCAATGAGAAAAATGTTCCAACTGGGAAAAAGTATCACTATATAACTAAGCGGGTTGCAATCTCCCTAAAAAGAGATCCTGTTCTACTCGCGTTGTCGTACTGGATCTCTACTTAGTCAATGAAAGGTCACGTCTAGATGAACTTTCTGTCGACCAATCAATGCGTAGCTTTCATCTAGACGAAAACACTATTAATCACATTTTGATTTCGTAATTTCTATTTTTAGACCAAGTTTGGATGCTAATTTAACAGCGGTATTATTCACAGTCTGCGATTGGGTGGCTCATTTCAAATTGCGTGACGTAGACGATGTAAACAAGTTACGTATCATAACAATGTCGTCATGAATATTATGATGAGAAAACGTCACCTGAACGTTACCTTCGCTTGGAAAAGGCCAGATCTAAATTAGCAAGTATGCGAGTGGTAAAATTTTAGATCGGGTTTTAATAAGATTGAGCGGGTTGTAGACCACTTCTTGGCTTATAATTTGTAATCTCCATAAAACTGTTTGTTCCAAATAAATCAATCTTTCTCTTCTGTTTGTTATTTTATATCTAAATTTTTATATAAGCTATATGTAATTCAGTTGTTTTACACTCCTGTAAATACAGTCATGTATATTTGTTGTTAAATGTTATACGTTATATAAACATTACATGTAATTGTTTATAACCTCATTCCACACATTAGCATGTGCTGAGAGTACCAAATAAACTGAAACAGTACCTCTATTCCTGTTCTAAAAAACTAACAATTACCACATTGTATTACAAATCATGATCTAGAATCATTAAATGAATGACTAATTTATTTATCAAATATTTTCATGTTAACTAAAAAAACTTATGACAATCAAATGTCGACATATCAATGATTTAAACTTATATGATATTAATGATTCTTATTTTAACATGCAATACATACAACCCGATTGACACTATTTTACCCAATTTTTTTTAATGCAGTCCCTACTAAATTATTTCACATGTTGTTACTTCATACATTTGTATGAAATCAATGTAACCTATGTTTATACAATAAAGATTTTGTTGAGTTCAGAAAATCTATAGAAATCTAACAATAATTGAATTTTATTCACAAACATTTTCTATACACAATTAAATTACCATTATAATCACTTCTGACTGGTAAAAGTACTTTTTTATCAAGATCACTCAATTATTCATCAATTATTATACAGAACGAGTTGTCCGCGGGTTGAGTTTTTTTCTCCAATATGCATCAGCTAAATCTATAAAACATTCTAATAAATGTAAGCATACAGTAAATTCTTATTAAAAATGCTCTTAATAGACAAATTTAACATAAATCAATAAATTTGGCCGATGTGGTAATTCAAATAGTGTTTACAATAATCAGAATCACTAAAATACGTGTATTGTATTTAGGTCCGCATTTTAAAGTCGATGACCGCTAGCTTAACGTATATTACCGAATGTCGAGTCTATCAACACAATTAAATTAATAAAATTTGATTTAAAGCAGAAATTAAGATGAAATTTACATCAAATTTCCACTTCATATCAAGAATCAAGTATTTCAAATATGAAAGCAGACTTTATTCACTCATAAATGAGAAATTTATATATGTTAGCTGAGGCAAGTCGGGGTTTGATTTGCTGCGCAATAGCCGTAAAAGTTTTAGCTGTAAAACTTATTTGGTGATATCATACCATATGTTGATTTGACATTTGATTAATTTGTCAATATGAAATTAAGGATGTGCCAGAGTACACTACGTGTATTGTATTGGAGTAGGTATGTCTATCGCATGTTATAGGGGCGAAATGTCTTGGGGACGAATTGTCTTGAGGTCGAAGGGTCAATGTTTTTACCGAAAGACAAAAAAAATGACAAAACAAAAATCATTTTCTTTTAAATTCCATCTTGCATTTAAGTTACGTTTAAACAAGAAACCTTAAATGATAATGTTTATATTAATGACATTTGAACTTTTTCGACGTTTTAACATCAATTAAAAAAGTAATCTATAAAGTTTTTCGGTATTTCGGAGATTTTCTTTTCTAGGGCTTCTGGTGAATACGTGGACCGCGTTATAAAAATAGTTCGATATCGGGGCACGTTCCACAAGGCTATCGCTAGCTAGCGCTTTTTGAAAGCGATTTTTTGTAGCATATCAGCGCTCGCCTCGTGAAAGGTGCCCAATACAAAATGAAAACTATTGGAAAGCATATTTCAAATGATTTTATGTTCCTTATGATGTATTTTGGTCTATTATTTCGTAAAAGAGAGACAATTCGTACATACTATGAAGAAAAACTTAGTGGTTGTGGTAAAATAGAGTTCAACAGAACTACTTTTTATATGACTTGTAGTGGCGAAACTTGAAAACGGCTGTCGAATGCTGGTAATAAGTTTAGCGCAAGCGCTAAACTTAAAAACGCGATATTAACCGTTAAACTATACTTAACGAATCTTCTTAGTACCGCGTTTGCATTATTGCAGTTTTTTTTATTTTCACCATTTATGTCTGATGATCGAAAATGGAAATGTGTAAAGGACCATACTGTTGTCTGCTTGCATGGTTTTCATTCTTCAATATCGATGCAAAACCAGTTTTGTCGTGTATGTATTGAAAAGCGAAAATAGGAAGATTTCTAATTGCTATGATTTAATAGAAAAAAAGCAATTAGAAATCTTACATCTGCAGGTGACGCACCGAGAACTATGTCAATTCCTTGTTCTTGTTACGACATTCAAGTCATTTCTTGATTTTTATGTTGTGCATATCAACACACAAATGATTTCACCCAAATTATTCAAATGAGATTTTTACACGAGAAGCACGTGCCTATTTCCGCTTTTCAAGACATGCACGAGGTTGTTCTGGTGTGGTTAAATACAACATCGTCTCAGCATTGAAAATGTACACCTTATTCAACTACATTGTATGTACATGTATGCTTGTAGTTACATGTTATTATGTTCTGATACGTCACATTTGTAATGAAATTATGATTAACGTACTCATGATTTCTTTTTTGAACAGCAAGACTGAAACAAGAGAAATTGATCCGGAGAAATGAATGCGTTGTATATGGATGGGGTCGTGATGAAGGTAAAGTATTACTATATTCGTCTTAGATTAATGAGGGTAGGCGATTTAAAAACGTGTGCTGAGTTAGGATCTTTAGTGTCCGAATGGCTTCCGGGTCACGTGACAACCAATATGAGGATGTCCTTACATTCAATTCTGTGATTATTATGTCAATTAAATTTGTCGAGTAGTCTTTATCATTTATCAATTACAGTACTTATAACACTGATGCAACAGTGCTGCTAAAATGTAAAAAGACTGATCACGACGCTTACCTCATGCTTATACGATTTTGTAGGACGTGTGGTTTTTAGAAGTAAATTATGCGACAACCGCAGATAATTTGGTTGTACTTGTTGTCTGTTTCAGCCTGTTTATATACAGAAACGTTCAAAAGCTGAGGCTGATAAAATGTCTCTGACAACGATCTTAAAGATATTGCCGAAGTAATCCATGTGCCTTATTGCAGTATTTTAAATCGGTTGTAACTCGGTTTTGTTCATAAGAGTCAATAAAAATAGCTTCAACTACTTATTGTTAACGGTGTCTGGTACCCTGATGGTATTCAATATCAGTGGTTTGTTTGTTGTATCTATAGATAGACAATTGACAAGGGTTGTAAATGAAGCAGCGGCTAGAGTGAGGTCTGCGAGATATTGTAAGAAGATGGCTCGGGGAGCTGGATTGACATTTTTAGATTCTCAAGTTTGTACTTCATTCTCAGATGAGATGACTGCTTGTTTTGTAAGTAATTTATTTAGTTTATTTCCAAACCAATGTGTAAGCAAATATAAGAAACAGTGACGGTACATTAGAAGAAAGACTGACGATTGTGCTGTGTAAAGGTGATAGTCAAATGGCAGAGACTTTGGTTATTTATGAGCTTAAGTGATGCTTCCAACAACAATAAGTAATATCAATTGTAATCGATAGTAAAAAGTAATAAAATGAAAAAAAGAGATAAAAAATCAGATAAAATATATATGAAACAATTTATTAAGATATAGAAGTATTAGTACAAACGAATACTATAACTAGAGTGTATAGTGTAATAATAATTAGTTCATCACGGGTCGATGATCCTTCTTTGGGTATGGTGTCAGTAGATTCTAGTGGAACCTTCAGTTTAACATATTCTTTACCCCGGACAATACTCGCCAGTATAACTAATTGACTATGCGTGGACTGCTTTACCGGAAATGGATTCCATTTGAAGGGAATACGGGACTGAATCCCACCCGGAGAGGTTATAGCCTTCCATGAAAATTTGACAATGATGTCATATTTCCTCTATTAATATGGTATAATGGAGAGGTTTCCGGCCTTGTTGTCAGGTAGGTGACTACTGGTTATAGACAAGGGTCCAGGAAAGCTAGGTTGGGTGCACGGGATGCCGTATAATAACCAAACATGTGTTAATACGGCGTTAAACCCAATTTTCAAATAAGGTTGGAACTACTGGTTCATTTTCAAATAATATAACTTTAAAAGTTAAAATGAGCTGACGAAGTAACGGGGATTTCACATTGTAAAAATATTCATGATCATTTCAGGGCGACTCTGGTGGACCACTCGTATGTTATGATAAAAACAACGAAGGTTAGCAGATTGGTATCGTAGAATGGATATATGGTAACTGTGCAGTCCCCTTTACTGCATATACAAGAACATATTCATTCAGAAAGTGGATAAATAACAATGCTGGTTAAAATATTCATCAAGTTTTCTTCTCTACTTCGACAATCGAGATGCTGACTTTTTCTAGAGGGTTCATTATTCTTTTTTCAACCAATCAGTACACAGATTTCCAGTAATGACCCATATAGTTTAAAACGATTGTTTGATAAAAAAAAATATTGAAGTATTATGAAAAGAATTTTTGGGACTAGCTTTCGTGTATCATTCAAACAAAATTCTTAAAAAGTATTCAATATTTCAGCAAATTATACGTTTTAACGTGGATACCTTTTAATAAAGAATGTCAAATTCAAAACATATTTTATTTAATGATACTAACAATCAATATATTGAGATCTTTCAAATAGCTCTAAGTTGAAAGATAGTTTCTTAATTCCTGTCTTTTGAATAAAGAATAATCAAACAGTACCCATATCTTGTTTTCTTTACCAGCGTAAGCCTATTACCGCCAAGATTTGTCCAAAATTGAAAAAAAAAGACTTCCTCATTGAAACCTACAAATTTTAGGCTGCATCTCTTGGCTAAACTCTCTACCTGAGAGAACTGATCCAGTAATGTGTACGGTATTTGGTAATATGACCGTCTAATGGCATCATGTAATTTGAAAGATCTTTGATAACATGGCCCTCTCATGGTCCATTTAGTAGATGTAAGATCAATATGTATTGTCCGTTTTTTCTTAACTGTCAAAGCTTGAATAATTTCACGGTGACTGAATGCATTGTTTTTGTACTGGCGGCCTAATTGTAATTAAAAATATGTTGACTAAAACTTATCATACGGCATAAGAAACTTTACTCAATAATAATACACACTTTCGGAAACCCATGGGTGTATTACGACAATAATTTTAACAAACGCATTCACCGTGAAATTATTCATGTTTTGACAGTTGAGAAAAAAACGAACAATACCCCTGGTTGCCAATCCAGAAATTAGTAAAGTAAATTGGTAATATGGCCATCTATTGCATGTTAGACATTTTGATAATATAAACTATTGATAGCCAATCCGGTAACTGCAAGATATGTTGATAATATGGACCATTGATGGTTATTCAGAGGTGCGGTCTACAATTTGAGCGCTCGGGGTGACACTGAAAGCTTTTATTCTGAACGCGGGCTTTCGCGCGAGTGCTCGCAAATGCTCGCGATTCAGTTCGAGAGGTATTTCGTTTTGATATCAAAGATGGTTGCTGAAAGAAATTCTGTTTAGTATCTCAAAGAATAATTCCTGAAATTGGGACGCAAACGTACGAGTTATGTGTTACTTGTTCGACATAACATATACACGTAAAAGCTTTTTTGTACAAGAAATTGTATCATAATGTTTTATATAAAATTAAATAAGTGAATGATCTATTAAATCAGCAAAAATAATTGTTCCCCAACCCGCTATTTTCAATAATGTGCTATTTGACCCCATCTTGGATTTTACAGCGAGCGCTTGCAATCGTTTAATAACCATTCGTGAAGCAGGGGCTCGCTCGAGCGGTTATTTGTAAGATTTGTAAGCTAAAATTTGTTGTAGCACGTGGCAAACAAAAATTAGCAAAATTGGTTATTTACCGTAACTGGGGCAATCTGCGTAAACACATATCCAGTAGACCACGGTCGTACTGGATCTGTACTTTTTCCCTTTGAGGTCACGTCGAGAAGAACTTTGTGTCGACCAATCAATGCGTAGCTTTCATCTAGACGAAAACACTATTAATCACATTTTGATTTCGTAATTTCTATTTTTAGACCAAGTTTTGCTTGCTAATTTAACCGCGGTAATATTCACAGGCTGCGATTGGGCGGCTTATTTCAAATTTCGTGACGTAGACGATGTAAACAAGTTACGTATCATAACAATTTCGTCATGAATATTAGGGGTTATCTTTGATCACATAAAACAACTATAATAATTGCTTGATGACGTTTTTATGCGTAATGTTAACGGACATCAATAAGTTGTAGTTTTTAAACTGACCAAAACATTAAATTAATGTTTGCTTTATGTTCTATGCTTATGTCAGAAGCTTAATTAATAAATATTGAACTTTTGAAATGAAAATTTCATTATTAATTTGCATCACGCTATAGATAAATAAATTTGCCTACTACATATCCACTGGTCGATAAAGAGCAGTTAGCGTTTTACAGAACAATTGCATTTCATACTAAGTGGTCAACAAATAATGTTGGGAGGTACTAGAATGAACTTTTTAACTGTTTGTGTCGTACTAGCTTTAGGTAAGTTTGTTATATATTATATTGTACTGACTTAGATCTTTAGATAGTCAAAACATTTTTTTAAATATTGAATAGATTATTTAATACAGAATTCACTTTTCTTACGAAACAATGTCTTTTAGATTGTATCGACATTTCAAAGGTTATGTCTTTAAATTTAACATTTATTTTACCTTCACTTTTAATAACACATGAATATTCCCGGTCAGGACATACTTTCAGTTAGTTTGTTCCTGAAATAATTTCTGCGGCGAGTCTCTTTCCTACCACAGATTCTTAATAATGTAGGACAGTTACCTGTCACTGACGAAAGCATGTGCTATGTAACTGGTTAACAACTAAATCCAGAGAGTATGCCTTTCCATGAACGGTGAGTAGGATGTCTGACCGCCGTGATATGACCTATACAATGTGTTGCTACGGCGTTTTAACCTAACAAAAATAACACATGTATTGAATCACAAAAGTCAGAACATATATACATTTTATTTAAAACCTTATGTATGAAGTTCAATCCTAAATTTAGATCATATGTCGCACAAACAAAATTCACTAGTATTTATTAAACTAAAACTGTCACAAAAAAATCTTATGATAAATATCATCCCAAGTCAAAAGCAAGAAACATTAATAATAAGGTCAGTTTTTGGTCAATAAATTCTTAATACTAGATGGGAGCCCGTGCAAGCACGGGCTTTAGGTAATGACAGTTCTCGAAACTGTTCCTCGAAACAGGCATGTTTAAAAAGCATGGGTGAGTATGCCGTTTATGGGTATTATTTCGAGAACAAGGAACGCATGCTTGGTGAATATTCAAAAAATGGCAACAAGGTTGCACGTATTCTGGGTGATTCCCCATCATAATTCAGCAGTTACAGTCATGTGATTACATTTGATTCAGTAAAGATCAGAAATATTTTACTTCACGTCGCGAATCAAACTCGAATTTTACTTGTGGTGGCAGTGGTTATTGATTTGATAAAGGGAGATAACCGCTGCGGGGAGTTTGGTTTGACGTGTCTATTTTTAGTTTTATCTAGAACTATTTTTAGACACAAAAAACCCACTATTTTTGTTGATTTTTGGCAGTTTTTGCAAATATCAAGAGGCTTTGTCAAAAAAGAATTGTCAACTTGATATGCCAGTATATAGGTGCTCGAATGACAAACAAAAGATTTATTCAAAGCTGCGCAGTTTCTTCCACAAAACAGGAAACTCGCAAATTTAATAGTATAGATTTTTTAATAATGTAAATTATTGTATACCTTTTGAATACCTTCGGACTTTGAACTGCAAACTTGCAAATTGACTTAGATATATTTTTTTGGTAAGAATTTTTGTTAAAAAGTGCACTGGTATATAAATGTGATTTTTTGAAAAAACATGTACCACGTATGTCAGGAACTAATTTGTGATAAAAATCTGAGACATTTCATACGACTTTACTATTGATGTGTTAGTATATTGAACAAAGGAATTGTACAGAGAGTTTTTCATGAATTCCATGTTAAATTATATTTTCTATATTCAAATAATATGATGTTTAGCCAATTTGAATTGTCAAGAACATTTTTAGTTAATTGAAACGACGAGTTGAAAGAGTAAAAAATCATACCGTTTCACTTTTGAATCATCGAAAAGTAAAGATTCTTTTCAATTAACCTTCCATACACTAGTTTCTTAATATAATATTCATATTTGTAACTTGCACTACATGAACTCAATTTCGTAACTTGTATATACAAACAGGGTTTTGTGACCTCACAATCGGGCTGAGCGACAGAAAGAAAATAGAAGCCAACGTATAAAAGCTCATTCTTTCAAAGCAAGCTAAAGACGCCGGACCACGTATAGTGAATGGATGGCCTGCCAACCCTACAAGTCATCCATGGCTTGTTTCGTTGTTCTATGATGGAAGATTTCGCTGCGGAGGTTCTATTTACAATGAAAGGACCATTATAACAGCCGCGCATTGCGTTAAAGGGGATGTTAATCAAACGTACGTATGTTTAAAGCTATATTTTTAACGGTGTCCTATCAGGGTATTGCACAACGTAAACAAGCAATAGTTTCAGCAACTCACATTGACTCTTATGAACAAAACCCAGCCAGTCCGATTCATATTTCTGCAATCAATCGTATCTACTAGGCAATTTCCGTGACTTGTTTTTATTAGATAAACATGATCGAGTGTTACACACCGCTTCCTTTGTTTAAGTATTAGTTAGATTATGTTTTCATTTTACTATAAGGTTTAGTGCGAGGGGCGGAGCCCCGAGCACTGAACCTTATAGTAAAATGAAAACATAATCTAACTGGCTTAGCACAGCATTTTCCCCAAGTTCAACACTATAAGTAGGTCATTTTAAAGACACAACTTATAAATCCTGGACATCAAAAGAAAATTGTAGTGTAGTGGTTACATCATATTAGAGGTGAAAATTTCAAGTATCACATGTTTCATGACTTTCTCGTGCTTGCTGGCATGTGATATAAATTGAGGCCCCCGCATAGATATATTAATATTGTTACTACTGTATTATGTACTGTATTAATGAATATCTTACAGAATTACGTAAGTAAATTGTTTCTTACTTAATTTCATGCTTTTATTCGGAAAACAGGTAACTCTGCATCGGGTTCTTAACTGTTTGACATGAAGCAAAAATGAAAACCATATTAAAAGAAATAAAATTAAATTTATCAGACATCATTTATTTGAGCAAACGACAATTTTGTTAGCTGGTCACCGGTCAGACATAATTTTATTATGATACATATTTTTGAGTGCGTACTTTCACAGTGCCAAACTTGGCTACCAAACCCTCTTTATTGTCCATTATATGGGTTACAAATGGCGAAAATATAACTCGGTAAAACAGAACAGTTTAGTTCGGCTTTTCGAAGAAAATGAGAGCCGATTACTATCCCTCAGGCGTTGGCATCCAATGTCTCACTGTCTATGTTGGCACACTTAATCACTTAAGCTGTATCAAAGTTTTGATAATTCGAACACGAAACGGCAAAGAACGATGTCAATTAGGGGCATATTATTTTTATTAATTATTTTTGCTGTTCAATTCAAAAATACCAACACAGCATTTGAACTAGGTTCATACACTCATTGCAGGGCCTCAGTAATTGTGTTCATTCACCGTAACATACTGAAATACTTCTGTCATGTATAACCACGAAAAAGCATGCAAGACAGGTGTCTAAATTTAGAATAAGTTGTGTCTTTAAACGCCATACTATACAATATAGTACATGTCTACTATCAACAATCCTCGACAGCTGATTGGACGAGGGGAAAATGCTATGTGCTAACATGGGTTAATATATTTCGGAATCACCTAGTAAAACAAAAGATTTGACTAGAGCGAGTTGTTCTTTTTCACGTGAGCGAGTTGATATTTAGATATCAACCCGGCCACGTGAAAAAGAAAAACCTGCCCTCGTGAAATTTTAAGTCGTGTATTCAATGGAGCGCAGTCTTCGTGTTAATTTAGAATTTAAAATAAACACGAACTGCTTAATTTTGAAAGATTGTCTTTACTAACAAAACTTATTGTATTTTCATGAAACGTTTATTTCAAAACTTAAATCTCTTCGGAAATGTGTACAGAACTTGGGATTTATTCGAAAGAAATGAAAATGAATATGTTGTATTTATTCATGTAATGATTTAATAGTGACGTTAACCACCTACAATACTTCCAATTCTGGCTCATTGACTTACAATATTACTACCAAACTAAATATACTAAGCAAAAGTTATAACGCAAACGGTAATTTTCTTTACAATTTTTTTATTTTATATCATACATTGGTATAGTTGCCATCATTTAGTCTCTTGGTATGGTCACACATGATAGTGTGTTAAAATTTCTTGTGCTGTCACGCTTGGGTGAACAGCATTGGTAAATCCTGTTTTACTGAAATTCACGAATCCTGCGCAGCACGTCAGTGTGTACACAAACAAATAAGCTAGTTGAGAACTCTAGAGACTGCGTGACATTGTAGCACTCGTCATCTTGGAAACAAGTCAGTAAATATGCTAAGATTGAGCATTGAAAAATGGAGATAAGCCGTTTGACGAATACCACATTAACAACACCTTCAGCGTGTTCAGTAACTACTGTTAGCTAACGCTCGGATACGGGGAAATTCAATCCGAAGACAACTCAACCCACGGATAACTCAACTCAAAGTTGTGACGACTCAGTCCGTTAGTTGGAGGCTAAGTTTTCACGGGATGAGTTGTCTTTGGGTAATGTTGTTCTGACCCTGACGTTATGGAACGTTACGGAACGTTCGGGGTTATTGAGCAGGCTACAGGTCATGGAGAAAATTTATTCAAGCAGTTAATTGTGTAGAGATATTGATCATTCTGCCAAGCTGGGTTTAGTAGTGATAAATGGGAACCACAGCCCCCAACGCTACCAGGGTGAAGTTTTAAATAACGTCCTCGCTTAATACGTCATCGGACGTCCATGTCTTTTTCTCTAACAAGTTAACGCCATACCACATTCCGCCCGGACAACAATTCAATTTCTTAGGGCTTATTACATTAAGATTTTAGACTTGTCGTCATTTTCAGTAGACAAGAATCTAACAGAACGTCTTTTAGACGTGCTTGACAGACGCATTCGTCAACGTCTTGAATAGTACGTGACGATACAGAAACTAAACATTGCTTTACACGAGGATTGGACGAGCAACCCACTACGTTTTTACGACGTCCTATTGGGTCTTAAAGACTCAGGATTTCAGCAGACGTGAATTCAAATTAGACGTTCGCTCATTATCAAATCTTGTTAACTTTTTTTCTCCTACTGGGCTTTTGGTTCTGTGAATATTTTTTTTCCAAAAAGCGTAACATATTGTTTTGCTATTGAATACTCATGAAAAATGGTTGTTTTATATTCATGTTAAATTTCACATCATTATCTTTAAAACTTTTGAAAATATTTACGTTTTTGTACCCATTTGCGTTATAACTTTTGCTTAGTATATAATCAAGAATAAGTAAACATGTAAGATAATACTGTCCATAAATATTTCCAACATGTTAAGGCGTAAAATTGCGTAATTTACCGAAAATGAGAAGATGGCATTGAATATATCAGCTTGAATAAAAATTAAAGAATACAATGAATCAAGAAACTTATTCATGCATTTATTGTTAATTAACAAATATTATTTACCGTCGCGGATACTAAAATATATAATCAAATCACGCTAGTCATCTGTTAATTAACAGTTTCAAATTCACTAAATGCTCGTAAGAGAAAAAGATGCACTCGAAACAAATTCGTTTGTAAAAATGTAGTCCATGACCAATTTATGTACACGTGTAACTTATCACTTGAATCGTTGTGTAAGTCGGATATTAACCTCGTGCTACGGATTTTCTGTGTTAAAACAACCTGGCCTTGGACTTCTCAAAATCCTCAAACGCTTCGCGTTTTCGAATTTTCACGAGAAGTCCGCGGCCAGGTTGTTCTAACTCAGAAAACCCTCGCACTCAGTTATAGTACGTACAAAAAAAAAACACTGTTTATAATAACAATACAGCGAACTAACCCTCGACAAGGGATGCCCAGGATGACTTTAAAATAAACAATTGTGATATGTATTACAAGTGGCTTAGTTGTTGGTGTAATGGAAAGCGTTCTACCATAACAAGCATGATTTACAGTGGTGGTGGTTTATCAACAATGCTAATTTTGTTAAAATGAATTACACGAATTTTATTTTCAATACTGTCTACCCCTGAAATGAATTGTCCCAATTTTAATGTTTACCAAATCACGTTTTGTTTTTTTGTACGCACTATAATATCCTTTACTTACAGCTCGTTTAGGATAACTTGAGACAAACGACTCAGTTTGTTTACATATTTGGGACTCAGGTATTACATAAAACAGGGAGGTCAGCTGATTTTGTGTAATGAAAGTATTAAACATGTCTTAATGCGTGGAACGTGTGTTCTCGTACTAAATTTAATAAATCAAAATCACACTGATAATAGTCGATAATTACGTGTACTAAACTTAAATCCACCTGTGTATAAAAATGGTATCGTTGTATTTTGTCTCAAGTTATCCTAAACGAGCTCATACACAAAATTTCATACGGATTACATGGGCGGTTTTATTTTGTTAAAGAAGTCGACATTTCTTTTTGCACTTACATTTAGCGAACAATTAACCAAACACCATGTCTTCAAAGTGGACACAATTCAGACGTTCGAATTTCGGTTACTTTATCTAGATTAACATTTTGTAACCGAACGACTAAGAATAAGGTATCCACTGTAGTTCTTGTACAAAGTTCCTTTGATTTAAGCCTTTTAGGGCGAAATGTTCATTTGAAAACAGAGTTATCCGATACCTTGTACAATACATCGGGCGTGGCCATTATTCTGATTTACCTGACGTACTTTTACCCGTCAAAGTATGACTGGAAACCAGACAAGTGTGACTCCGACATAATGTCGGGATGCGTTTTTTCGTAAACAGTTGATCCAAGTTGACTGGTAAAGAGTTGGTGTATATCAGCATGAGAGGCTGTTTTATAGATTTTCGCAAGGAAATATAAATTAAATTATAAAATGGTGGGTTTAAACCCGGAAATGTTTATTTTCAGGAAAATTTTTATCCTCAAAAATAGAAATATTTATTGTCCTTTGGCTTAGTGAACACCCACAAGAAATCAATACGCCACAATAAAAGGTTACGGTTTAGCGCTACCAAGTACGCTTCTATATTAATCACCTTTTGAGAATTATTGTTCCTTTTTTCACTGAAATCGATTAAAAAGACCCTTAAAAGGCTTTAAAATCTTACGATCAGATGTTGTTTTGTTCAGTGAAACTTACTTTATTCATGTACGAATACATTTACGAATTTTACCAAAATATTAGATTTTATACAGGCTTAAATTAAATTTAAAATGCCGGCGTAGGCCTATCATTTGCAATTTTCGTTCAAGTTTGTAACTTAGATATTTTGTCCACAAAATAACTTTATACGTGTTTTTTTTACTCTCTATAGATTTTACCTAATATAGCTCATTTTTTGGAATTCTGTAAAAAATTGTAGGATCGAAAGTATTTCTTACACTTCGCCATTAAGGGTTCTAATTCCTGATTTTCATGTACAGACTTCTTTTTTTAGTACCTGTCTTCCATACAAATCATTTAAGGCCCATAAAGACATTTAACTCAAAAGACCTATAATTTTTGTCCACTGGAAACACTTATTGCATGAACACAAACTCTATACAGATTTAACTTTAGAGTAGTGCTGCAACGATTCACCGGAAAGTCGATTCGATGCGATTCGATACATTTTTTTTCGATTCGATTTTTTTCGATTCGATTCATTTTTTAATATAATTTACTTCAAATATGCATTTATACATTTATTTGAGCTTAAAACAAAATTATGTGGATTTACTAAAAGTGTTACTGAAATTTGATAACACGAAACTCGAAAATCTGCTAAATTTATATTTGCTTTATCAAGTACGAAATGGATTGGGTACGAATGTAAAGTTCGCGAAAATGTATTATAATTGTAATTTCGACTAAAACGTATAGACAGCATGGAGCATATATTGTAGAAAGGTGCAATTCTTGATATACTTCCGTACATTTAACAAAAACCTACGCTTTGTTGGGAAATATATTTAAATTTGAATTAACTAACATCGAAACTTGACAGGTAAAACTCAATCACACCGACCCAATTTGCGTGGCTAATGGGGGCATGAATAAAGTTTTGGAACAGAGTTTCCATGCTTGTTAAATCGTATTGGAAGCTTTGGAGAAATGTAACTAAGTTAAACCCAGTTTCACTGACAACGTATTTTGTCTTTTAGGTGCGCCTTTGCTTTTATCCTTATAACATATGTAGACATGTTTAAAAGTCAGTATCGAATCGAAACTCGCAGGTCCCGAATCGAAATCGAATCGGCACCCTCGCAATCGAGTTTCGATGTATCGAATCGTTGCAGCCCTACTTTAGAGTGGTCGTTTTTTTGCAATTTTAGTTGGAATTTATAAAGAGTTTTTTTTATACATCTTCATCAGGTTTTTAAGCACATTGTTTTAGAACCCATGTCCCAATCATATAACTTAAGGCTCATAAAGACATTAAACTAAAAAAACCTATAGTTTTTTTGTCCACTGAAAACAGTTAATGCATGAACACCAACTCTTTACAGATTTAACCTTAGAGTGGTCGTTTTTTGCAATTTGAGTTGGAATTTATAAAGAGTTTTTTTATACATTTTCATTAGGTTTCTTAGCACATTGTTTTAGTACCCATGTCCCAAACACATGCTTCAAAGCACAGAAAGACATTCATCTCAAGGATCTTAAGTTTTTTGTCCACTGAAAAGACATGAACACAAACTCTTTACAGATTCAACCTCAAAGCGGTATTTTTTTGCAATTTCAGTTGAAATTTATAAAGAGTTTTTTTATATACTTTTTCATTAGGTTTCTAAGCACAAATTTTTTAGTACCCATGTCCCAAACACATAATTCAAGGCACAGAAAGACACTCATCTCAAGGATCTAAATTTTTTTGTCCACTGAATAGACATGAACACAAACTCTTTACATATTAAACTTTAAAGTGGTAGTTTTTGGCAAGTTCAGTGTAGATTTGTAAAGAGTTTTTTAAACATCTTCACGAGGTTTCTAAGTAAAATATTTAAAGTACCCGTGTCCCAAATACATCATTTTAGGTCCAGAAAGACATTAAACTCAAAAGATCCAAAGTTTTTTGCCCACTGAATGAACACAAACTCTTTGTAGATTTTACCATAGAGTGGTCAGTAGTATAGACCCCTCTTTAGCCCCAACAAGCGCCTCAGGTCATACCTTGTTTTTGTAATGACTCGTATAAGGATGAGTAATTGTTTTGCACAATAATTGAAGTAGTATAGAGCGGACGAGAAATCATGTTTAAACTTGTTCATGACGTCATCGTACTCAAGTATGTATACCATTTAATAGCGTTGCACCATGCATGAGTTTATTACATCACTGTACATACATTAAACCACCGAATACCATATAGAAAAGGTTCTAAAGAAAAGAACTCGAAATAAACAAAAAGAACTGCTAGTCAGTGGTTGCACTGGCCTAAAAAGTACGATAGTTGGATCCCAGAAAAAGATATGATTCAGTACTCTAAAACTTAGTGACAAGTAAGTATTTTTTCATTCATGTGAGAGCAACCGAACAGTTCATACCATGTTGATCACCAACGTCGTGTGTAGTGCCAAGTTGGAGTGCGATATAGACTTGAGAAAGTTATGTTATCGTTTAGCCAATGTTCGTTACGATCCTAGAAAATTCCCAGGTTTAATATGGCAACACAGAACTATTGGAGGAAATTGTCTATTGTTTTCAAACGGTGTCATTAACTGCAACGGGACAGCCAAGAGTTTCAAAGAAGGTCGCCAGAGACTTCGTCAATATGCTAGACGTTTACAGAAGCTTGGATATGCTTTATGTTTAAAGGATGTAAAGTGTATCACAATGTCCGCCAGTCATACATTAAGTTCGGGTTTAGATCTATTGACTTTGAGTCAGGATAGAGGTTCCATTTATGAACCAGAATTGTTTCCAGGTCTCAATTTCAAATGTTCCGGAGTTAATTTTTGTTGTTTTCATAGTGGAAAGGTGATTATCACGGGGTTAAAATCAACAAATCAGTTGGAAGAAGTTGTCTGTCCAACTCTTATTGAACTAGAACTCTACACACGTAAGAAAGAAAACTAAAATAAACTGAACGCAATCATGTCTCGAGTGTACCAAAATCTCAACTATCTTCTCCAACTTAAAGATGCCACAGTGGCTGTCAGGAGGGATTTGATAGCTAACATGAACTCTAGTCAAATGAAGACTATCATGCAAGTGGCCAAAAGACTAGTAAATGGTATCATTAATCCTGCGAGAAGGGATGTTCAGTTACTCGAACAAAGACGCATTTTGCTACGATCCCTGAAGTCTGAAAATGTGTCGCTGAAAAGGAAAAAAATGATGCTCAGACGCCATCACTCTTTCGTACCCATAATGTTAAGAACGACACACCTTATTGACACTATTGTAGACGAAATACTAACCACCAGAGAGGCGTAAGAAGGCAAAGATTTTTTATTTATTGTATAAACATGACCGAATTTTACCTTTATCTCAACAGCGCGGACTCTCAGAACATACGTAAGAACAATAATCCTGCCGAATTTTACGTTCAGTTCCCAAAGTCGTACATATTGGATGGACGTTGGACTTGTGCTGTGATAGAAATTTCTGTGACCTGTGACTTTACACCTCGAAGTAAAAGACTGTACTTATGCTGCGATCTAGTACAACAAACATACGTAAGAAACACGCAAGTACCCGTTCTCAGGAACATCGAAGTTGGAACCAGATACAAAAAGACTTTATCGGTAGAGTACAATCGTCTAATATACTTACCACTAAATAATAACCACTTCAACTCACTGAATCTCTACTTGAGAGACGAAAACCTATATCCTGTTGTATTTGAATCCAACGACCTTCACTGTATTCTACATTTTAAAAGACAAGATGGGCTCTATGGAGGTATACAATCATAAGCTGCAAAAATGGGTCCCTTATGTACCAGACCCAGAGAAATGGTATCAACATTTTAAAGATTTGAGAGACGGTTACGTTAAACCCGATCATAAAGGTCGTTACATAGTAGGCAGCGGTAATCACTTCAGAAAAATGACAGAAATGAAACAGACACCCACAATAAAATTAGTATCACCCGTTGCACAAGCGACAGAAATGGCCATGTCTGAAGTTAAACGTAAGAAGGGCTCACAAAAGCGTAAGAACGATACAATCTTGACACATAACATCAAACAAAAGAGATTCGACGTGGACGCAGTTACTCCAAACTATCAATTCTAAAACATGGAAGATTATCATCAAGAACAACTGTCTTTGATTGTTTCACCTCCCTCAGATACGTCATTGCTGTCCAGAGAATGTATAAATTGTAATATAATTGTTGTCATTATACGTGAATGATTGGAAGCAGTATTTCAATATATCGTGAAGTTAAATGTTAATAAAATGATAATGAATAATACAGTCTACCAATAATACGCATTATGTTTTTCCTATACATACTCCATATACAAAACTAGTAATAACACACCCACACACCCACACACACCCACACACCCACACCCACACACCCACCCACACCCACACCCACACCCACACCCACACCCACACCCACACCCACCCACCCACACCCACACCCACCCACACACCCACCCCCCACACCCCCCACACACACACCCACACCCACCCACACACCACACCACACACACCACACCACACCAACCACATACACCGAACCCCCCCCCCCACACACACCACACCACACACACCACACCACACCATCCACACACCACACCAACCCACACGCACCACACCACACACACCACACCCCACACGCACCACACACACACCACACACACCACACCACACCAACCACACCAACCACACACACCACACACTTCCACTCCACCAACACACACACCCCCACACACACACACACCCTCAACTCCACACCAACACACACCCACCCACCCGCACACGTAAGAAGAAGAGTTTTTGTAAAATTATATATAAAAATGTTTACCTGCGCTGTATGCAATCGCAATTTCTCGAGAAAGGACAGTATGGTTAGACATATTCAGACAATGCACCGATCGGGGATACATGATACACAAAATCATCCAAAATCATCGACTCTTGGTGCTGTTTCTTTCCAACATCCATTTTCGATGGTAATATCTGGACCTAGCGGAAGCGGAAAGACCGAGTGGACTAAAACCCTTTTATTTTCAAATCTGATTAGTCCGTCAGTAGAGAGAATCATTTGGTGTTTCGGTCAATGGCAACCTCTGTATACCGAGTTGGAACGACAATTGTCGCGTATAGAGTTTGTTCACGGTATTCCGGACTATATCAACGAATCAAAATATATAGACACGGAAAAGAAGAACTTGATCGTTTTTGATGATTTGATGTCTGAAGCCAAATGTGACACACGAATCGCTGATCTGTTTACTAAAGGAAGACATCACAGAAATCTATCAATCATTTATCTCACTCAGAATTTATTCCCACAAGGCAAGGCCTGCAGGGATATTGCGCTCAACACCCAGTATATTGTACTATTCAACAACCCGGTCGATAGACAGCAAGTGTCAACATTGGCAAGGCGAATGTACCCTCAGAATAGCAACGTATTCATTAAACGATTCCATCACGCCATTTCTAAACCATATGGTTACCTAGTAGTAGACTTGAAATCGGATACACAAGAACAAGATCGCTTACGTACTGACATATTTTCTAAACCTAGCAAACGGAAACTAGCGTATGACGACGAACCGCCTTCGGCTGTCGTTAGTAAAATAAATAAAAAAGAATTTGGCGATAAAACCAAACAACGGATTGCTATGGAAGACAATGATGAGATTGATAATATAAGCATTGATAGCGACGATAATGATGATAGTGCCGATGATGGAATTGATAATCCTGGAGGAGATAAGTGTCTTGACGTCATTAAAAATCCCTTACCACCGGGACTGCCGAAAAATAAAACAAACACTATTGAAAACCATGCCGATTGCAAAGCAAATTTTGTGAACAATGACTTGTGCGTTTTACGAGCGTTGATTCGCCCTAGACTCGGCGAAATGTATCAAAGGATTGTTGAGACTGAGGCCGCGGAGAATTTTCCAGAGTGTGCTAGTCTCTTGGCACAACGCAAACAAATCAATACTATGCTACCAGAGTTAAGAAAAACGTCCAGGGACATTTTAAAAGATATTTTAGTATCTGTCTACTACTTGGACCGGTGCCCTCTATATAGACGTATAATGGACACGGCAGAACGTTTGCCCATAACCTCGCAACTATCTGTGCCGTTTGCGATTGCAGAGGCTATACGAATATATAAACACACTCTTAATGAGAAGCTTGTTCCGGAAAAATCCGAAGATGAGTAAAACGTAAGAATGGGTAAAGTTTTAGTTTGTTTTAGGACTCAATTCAACATTTAGAGTCATATGAGACGAGCAATTCACCTTAACGCTTCATTAATTTGACGACAAACACCCGACCTAGTAATATACAATATAACAACAAACCCAGAAAGAGTGAGTGAGTGTTCATCATGACTGAATACATGAAATGGGTAACACCATTAGCAACAGCAACGGAAATAGCTCAATTTCATTGGTCAAGGGAAGTAAAAAATGCACAAACACTTTTCAACTGGTGGAAACGTCAGTATCCTTTGGATACACGACAAGATTGGTTGTTTTATAGCGGTCGACAGGACATTAGGTCTCATGTCGCCGCGCACGTATGGGATAAGCAAAATACGAAAAAGAGACGGCATAAACGCAAAGAAAAAAGAGGAACACCCTATCAAAATAGTGTACGAAAATCTTAGATATCGCGTGACTTTTTGCAGAAAGTGATTCACACGGGTTTTAACCCATTGATAGATAAAGGATAGTTAGTACTAATATGATGGTGTATTGAAAACTGTTGAAATATTTAAAGTCCTGTATATATATATATATATATATATATATATATATATATATATATATATATATATTTAGACATACGACCACCTACGGGGCCCATATATAGGACCATACTTGTGTGGCATTATTTCACATAGTCAGTTTCGATATATGCCACTATGTACGCAAAAAATGAACATTATCAAAACATAGACCTAAGGGGTACTAACTAATATATATCAACTATATATTTAATTTTAAAATAGGTGACTTCAATATGACAAGAAATGTAGTACCCCATAAAAATTATACACTTTAATGGGGCATATACCATTCACTATTAAAACCGCCTTATGCACACTATTTTAGTAGTGTACCCTACACCCCCTACATCATTTAAAAGGTGCTAGAAATGCGAGGTCTGATATATGCCCCTTACGAAATATCGACCCCACAAGTATGGTTTCAAATAGACCGATACCCCGTAGATGGTCATATGTATTAGTATATATATATATATATATATATATATATATATATATATATATATATATATATATATATATATATATATATATATATATAATATTATGTAAATAAAAATAAAACAATTATTTCTTGTTTGTTATTTATGTTCGAGTGAGTATCATACATTGAATAGTACTTTATGATATAGTAATTCCGTATTACTGAGTTTTTGATAAAATAGCGCAGAGAGCATGGGGGTGTAAAACCTCATACACGTTTTGCCTTTACATGCGCAATTAAGTCTAGCGCAACAGACCACGGCAGTAAACCTTATGCCTGCTAGTGGTTGAAAGAAGAGGATACCTACTCAATATCTATATAGATATACATTGTAGATACATTGACGCAAGATGGCATCATATTTTCTTTTATCAAATTTTATTTTATATTCAAAGGTTGGATATATAGAATATGTAGATGACATACACATATACTAAATACATTCAGACTTACACTTAAAAACAATATAAAAATTGTGTGTGTGTTTTGAGGATTTGAATAGCAGGGAACATTGTTGGAAGTTCTGGCATAAAACTGTCCAAAATCCTGTGACCGTTTTTCAGTACCTTATATTGTTCCAATGTTAAAGATAAGTCGTTTGTAGTAGCGCGAATTTCACTACCACACTGGCACGGTGTATAAACGACTGTACGACATCAGTGATTGCGATTGGTAGTTAATTTATACAGAAACACAATTTATTAGTTTTTTATGGGATAACAAATCTTCTGGTACATAGACAGATTTTCAAAATAAACCTTAGCTCGTGATAAACTATTTGCAGCAGTTTTGCTGATTCCATATCGTTCTTTTATAGTAAAAACGTTAACAATCACTTCCAAATCACGAACTATTTTGCTTTGTTGACATCCATAGCTTGCCTTGTAAACTCGATTTCGAGAAAACAAATCACATTCATGTTATTGTATGAAGACTTTTTTGGTATAAAATAAATTATTTATTATATTATATCAATAATTTATCAGAATGTTGAATGCAACTATGTGTAAACTTGACGTTTATGTCGTGTGCATTCGCCGGCATACTGTACGACTTCGACAAATGATTGTGTACGACTACTAACGATTTTATGTAAAGCCCGTGTCACACAGGCAAAAAATTTGACCGCGAGTTACGGCGAGTTGCAACTGGTATCGTGTAGATCTCGCACTGATGTCGATGCATCTCTCCACATGTCGCAGCGTCTTGGTTTGTCGCGGCGACAATTTTAAACCGTTTAAAATTCTCGCGGTGGATCGCCGAACTTTTTATCTGGTGTAGATGTCGAGAGGATGTCGTATGCATGTCGTGAAAACTCGTACTCGTGTCGTACTAATGTCGTCACATGTCGCCGTGAAATCTACCACCGCGAGTTGTGCGCGAGTCTTTGCGAGTTTTTGCAACATCTTCACGAGTTTGCGCGACCTCCTTGCGACAATCACACGACATTATCGCGAGTTAAATATACTTCTGAAGAAATCTTGTCAACATTCATTTCGATGAACATCTCTGGATGTAAACGCAGAAAGTTGGTTAACGATTTTTTGTCTTCCATTTCAAGCTCACGCATCAGACGGTCATAATGTCCAAAGTCAACCCTTCTCATAATCCATGGTCTAACCCAACACTGTCGGCGCGCTCTGCCAATACTATATCTCTTGTTAAACGATTTTAAATCAATCTTGATATTTCAAGTTCATCATAGGCATCTTCTTCATCAACATGCGCCATCAATGCCACCAGTCTGATCATCCTGCATGTCTTTCACCTTTTGGTTTTCATGCGCTTTGCTTGCTATTTATACAGCCTTCGCAAGATGTCGAGTCATCAAAAATGTGTGTCACACTACTCTATCCACAGATCGTAATGAACTCGTTAATATGTCGCGTATAAATCGAAATAAATCGTCGAAACTCGTAGAAGCTCGTATGAATGTCGTAGATGTCGAGAGAATATCATGTACATGTCGCTCGTATGTCGATCGCTATAAATCGTCGCTGACCGTCGATGATCGTGGACGTCTCGTGTGAGTGTCGTACAACACTCGAGCAGATGTCGTGCAAGACTCTTTATAACCAAATGTCGTGACAACTCTTTCATTTTGGCCACGAGATTAAACTCCCCCATCGTCGCGGAAACTCGCAGTACCAACTCGCGAATATGTGACACGGGCTTTAAAGTATTGTACGACTTCGTTTGATTTAATTGTGTGATTTTTAATATGATATTATTGCGTTTTAAGAGTTTGGTCATGTACCACTATCTTAAGCAATGCAAAATTCATAAAACAGGTTATTAACAGGTTAATTGTACTTTCGTATCCTTTGTTTGTGCCCACATAATTAAAGTATACAGTGTCAAAAACTAATTTTACAGACAAAATATGACCAAACATCAGTTTTTCTGCATGGGAAGGCCGAAACATTACATTTTAAGAAGGGAGATAACTATCCATTAAAGGAGTATATTAAACTTAAAAAAGGGGTAATTCCTTTAAGGTACACAATTTCATAGGTTGGAAGGAATTTTTTTTAGTATTCTGCTAGGAGAGGGGGGTGTTAAATTTTTGTTTACTTTGGTACTCATCAAATGAATGAAATGCCTTAAAATAATGGTATTGGTAGTTATTAACTTTTCCTGACACTTATTTTCAAGAAGAAAAGTGATAATGTGACTAACAATTGAACAGAGGGTTGAGTGTGCGGCCAAGTTCCAGCAAAGGGAGCTTGTTGTCAAGTTTGCCGAAGAAAGGGAGTAACAAGGTGAGGTTTTGCTTAGTATTTTCTTTCTTCTTTCACTTTCATTGTTGTTTTGACCTTAAAAAATCTTCGTAAACAGATATCCAGTAGGGCGTTGTTGTCCAGGATAAGCGAGTATTGGGGTTATTATCAGATTGATTCTGAAACTAAGTGCATTACACTTTTGCCTATTTGACCCAAGTTAAACATTTTTTTTCTATTGCATAGTGAGCAGTGAAGAAACCACTCCTGACAGCTGTTCGTCGTGCAAAACGGATGGAATTTGCTAACAATCATGCAGACTGGACCAGGGTAGACTGAAGTTATGTTCTGTGTACAGATGAGTCAAGATTCACTCTCTTCCAGAATGATGGTGGGTTTTACGTTCGCAGGAGAATGAATGAACACATAAACAGAAAGAGAATAATGACATCATGGAACTGATATGTTTGCCCCGAAGAGCCCAGACTTAAACCCTATTGAACCCTTGTGGTTTAAGTTGAAAAAAGCTGTGCGACAGTATCGCTCACGTAACCTTACAGAGCTGGAAGCTAATCTTTAATCGGACTAGTCCAGAACCACTGTGGAGAAGTACCAGAGGCTGGTTAGAGGTATGCCACGCAGGATTGCTGTAAGGGGTTACACCAAATACTAACTGTGTTTAAGTGTTATTTGTATTGCCGTCGTGGACCTCTCCTGTAATTTTGATTGAAATTTGATAATTCAATTATATTGAACTTGTTGTTATTGTATTAAAATATAAATAAATGTTGAGCATGTTTTTTCCACTATGTTAAATAAGATTACAAAAGCAAAAGTGAAGATCATAAAACACTATATAATGCAGAAAAAAATATAATTTAATGGACTGTTTACTTTTTTGTGGTCAGTGTATGAAAATTTTTGTGTATCTACTGCTCTCAAGCTTACAATTGTTATTGTACAAAATTAAAGAGAAATATCTCCCGTATCTAAAATTCTACCAGAGGTTATATTCTTTATGCACATCTTCACAACATGGTCTATTTCTTTACTTCGGTGGCGGAAATGATAAAGAAACAAGTATATTATCATTAATTAATATCAATAGACATCGTACAGAATGTAACAAATCAAAAATTTGCATCAACAGTAGTCGGACAAGCACATCAACAGACGTCGTACACATCATTTTACATCACATCAACAGACATCGTACAGAATTTAATCTTATTTTACTTCAGTTTTCAGTGTTTAGGTAGGGTATTGAGGAAAATCATAAAATACCGATCAACAGCGATCGTACAGTTTCGTTTTCGTTTATACACCGTGACTGGGGTAGCCAAAATTGTCTTATGTCCTCACACTTAAATCCTTGGTATCATGACTATATGTGTACATTAATTAAGGAGAATGTATAACAAACTTGACTTTAACATTTTGCATAAGGCCAGTATTTGTACCATGAGACTGTGAACAAATGGAAGTCAATTGATGGCGAAGTTATTGACTAAAGAGATTAAATTGAATGTAGAGGTTTAAATGAAGTCACATACTGTAGTTTATATTAAACTATGTAAAAGTGTTTTATACGGTCAAAACATTTTCTATATTTATTTTTAGAATCAAATACTTAACTTTACAATAACAGACAATAAAAACAAATTCAACTCTATTTAATCAGTAAGCAATACGTTGACGGATTAAGAAATTCACTGTGGGCTTTATTTAATAATCTATTTATTTTTAGAATTATATACTTCGCACAGGACAATGTAAACAAAATGTCCCCTTGATGGGCTTTATTAAATAATCTATTTATTTTTAGAATTATATACTTCGCACAGGACAATGTAAACAAAATGTCCCCTTGACCAGTAAATCATTCAAAAACGACTAAACTAAAATATTATGCTTATCGTTACAATATGGTCGTCTGCATTATAATATCATCACTTATTAAAATCATTTATTCGATGGAATATTAATTATAGTTCTGAGTAAACAATACTTAACGCCCAGCAATGTTCACCCTCTAACGGTTTAAATAAGTGATTTGTAAATTAGTTGTTAAACTTGTTGAGTTCTTATTAGCTGAATGAAAATAAACCTTCATAAGTTTAAGGGTTAATTCACTTACCTTTCGCCGAAAAAATAAACAGACTGTGTCTGATTTAACGTTGTGTTGGACAAAACTTCGATGTTTACTACCCAATGTATGTGGCAGTAATGTAATAAACTCATGCATGGTGCAACGCTATTAAATGGTATACATACTTGAGTACGATGACGTCATGAACAAGTTTAAACATGATTTTTCTCGTCCGCTCTATACTACTTCAATTATTGTGCAAAACAATTACTCATCCTTATACGAGTCATTACAAAAACAAGGTATGACCTGAGGCGCTTGTTGGGGCTAAAGAGGGGTCTATACTACTGTGGTCGTTTTATGCAATTTCAGTTGAAATTTATAAAGAGTGTTTTCGGCGTAGCTGTCTAAGCTGGATTTTGATCTACATTTCTGTATAATGACGTCTCTGGGATTTCGGAAATCCGCCGTTCTATTGGATGATTTTATAAGCACTGAGAATGACGTACGGGGGAAACAGAGAAAACCCCCTCTTCGATTGGATGGCCCTGACACGCGCGAAAAAATAAAGGCCACACTATTGTAATGCAGTGTTTTACGAAATTTTGCTTCGTTCGTAGATTATTTTTTTTGGGTAGACTTCTATTGCTTTCCAAAGTGTTTTTTTATTTTGTAACAATAAAAAGTTAAGTGGCAAACACAATATTTTATGGGTAAAATGAATTACGTCTCCAGATGTGAACCGGTTTCTAGTAAAAAGTCTGACATATTACCCTATAATTATTAAATTAGCCTCACTACGTCCAGTTTCCGGGGTTTACACTTTGAGAGTCACAGCTCCACATATAGACCAGTTCATTGTTATTGTTATGATGTCTATAAATAGTAACAAGGAGCTGATAAAGACTACAGGTAACCGTTCGCTGGTTGGCAAGAAATGATAGCGAGTAAATATAATGAAAACACAGTAATTTTAAAATTGCAATTACTAAGTCATTTTTCATCAAACAATTTTGCATTTTATATCACTAGAAAGGTCTTGAAATTCATATTTTGAATATCTAAAAATTATTTGTCAAAAAGAATTGTTTTTTGTTGGCGAGTGTTTTAATGATCTGCCCTATGAAACATTTAATATTCATAGCTCGAAGAGTTATGTTCAATCAATTTAATCGTGCGGTTAAAGTGCTACTAGGGTATCAGTATTTTTTGTGAGCCACAAAATAAGAAATCTAGATGAATCGGTCTAGTAAACGCAGTTGTACCCCTTGTATATAAGTATATTAAAGGTATGTTGGAAAAATCAAAGGGAGGTAACTTGACAATTCCCTGTGGTTATCAGTGTACGGCAATTACATTGACTGTCATATTGTTTACGGTAGGCAATCATGTGCCAAGTCTGCGAAACTGGTCTGCAAATGTTGTTGATGAAGTGATGATGCGTGGTCACAACTTGTATGAGCAAATACTAACGGAATCTGGCAATCCATCACCACGTCAAAAAATAGGTTTTAACATTAGTGGTCCTATGTAAATGGCTCTTCTGTGACCTTTGACCTTTTCCTCAGGTGAGCACCCAGGGCCCTTTGGGCCCTCTTGTTTTTAAATCGACGCCGTTTGTCTTTTTTAAAGACATTTCTTGTTTATATACATTTTCATTAGGTTTCTAAGCACAATTTGTTAGTACCCGTGTCCCAAACACATCATTTAAGACCAATAGACATTTAACTAAAAGATCTTAAGTTTTTTGTCCATCGAAAACACTTTATACATGAACAAAAGTCTTTACGGATTGAACTTTAAAGCGGTCGTTTTTGCAATTTCAGCTGGAATTTATAAAGAGTTTTTTTATACATTTTCATTATTTTAGTTTCTAAGCACATTTTTAGTACTCATGTATCAAACACATAATTTAAGGACCATAAAGACATTAAACTCAAGGATCTAAAAAAATTTTGTCTACTGAAAAGACATGAACACAAACTCTTTACAGATTTAACCTTAGAGTGGTCTTTTTTTGCAATTTCAGTTGGAATAAAGAGGGTTTTTTTATACATTTACATTATTTTTCTAAGCACAATTATTTTAGAACCCATGTCCCAAACACATAATTCATGGCACAGAAAGGCTAATCTCAAGGATCTAAAGTTTTTTGTCCACCGAAAAGACATGAACAAAACTCTTTACAGATTTAACCTTAAAGCTATAGTTTATTGCCATTTCAGTGTAAATTTGTAAAGAGTTTTTTAAACATCTTCTTGAGGTTTCTAAGTACAATTTTTTAAGTACCTGTGTCCCAAACACATCATTTTAGGTCCAGAAAGACATTAAACTCAAAAGATTCTAAGTTTTTTGCCCACTGAAAAACACTTAATACATAAATAAAAATCTTTGTAGATTTTACCTTAAAGCGGTCGTTTTTTTTAAATTTCCGTTGAAATTTGTAAAGAGATTTTTATACATCTTCATTTGTTCTGATTTTTATGTAAAAACCTCTTTTTTGAGGGCCCGTGTCTAAAACATATAATTTAAGGCCCGCAAGGACGAAGTTTTTGTCCACTGAAATAACTATATAGACATGAACAAAAACTCTTTGTAGATTTAACCTTAAAGCGGTCGTTTCTTGCAATTTCAGTTGAAATTGGTAAAGAGTTTTTTATACATCTTCATTAGGTTTCAAAGTTCAGATTTTTATGAACAAACCATTTTTAGTGCCCGTGTTCCAAACATTTAACTAGAAAAAAATGTTCACTAAAAACTTTATACACAAACATGCAAGAACTCTTTAAGATTTAACCTTAAAGGGGTTGCAATTTTTGTTGAATTTTGTATTGGATTTATGAACACATCTAGTTTGGTTTCTTATTTCACGGCGTCTCGACGCCGTGATATTGTGGTGGGTAGATTTTGAAAGCAATGGGCAAAAGTCACGTGATAAAAAATGATAAAAATCCTTTCGATTTCCACTGCCGACAAATTTATTGTTTTTAATGCAGTCATAGTACAGCCCATTTCCGTTAAAAGTTAAATAGAAAAATCATTTTTGGGGGAATCCATATAAACAATTTTTCTTGCAACAATGCAACACACGAAAAATCAGCGTTTTATATCAACACATTTCCGCAAATCCTTTCGAATCACACGAAAAGGGGTAGGTATAAATCGCGAACCAACCGGACCAGGAGACCAGTTTAGTATACGTATACAGTTTAACAAATATGCGTATCATAATGTGTGTATAGTACATATATTATTGATATTTGCCAATATTTTATTTGAAAAGATAAGACACCAATATCGAAATTATATTTTAAGAAATAACTTTGCAGACTTTAACTATTAAAAGAATCGTCGATTGCTTCATCACATATTGTTGTAAATATTATATTTTTCAACTGTTAGAGCATTTATCATTTGAAAACTAATTTGATATGATTCATATATTTTAATAATATACCTTTTTTTTCTTATTAGCCGACTGTATAAATAAAGAAGCGTAATCGTGTAACATTGACTCTTAATTCTTACTCTTACTGAGCTCTATTGGCGATCTTTTCTAACTATGATTAAGTGCAGCGGACCAGTTAATTTTAAGAGCATAAGAGTTACGGACCAGGGTTGAGTTCAGTAACTGCGAACGTTATAGAACGTTCCGCAACGATACATTCGGAAGTCCTCGTCCATTTGCTGCGAATAATCTCGGACATATTTGGACGCTATTTTGAAATGTCCGGCGTTAAAGTAAACAAATGTATGACCGAGGAGTTCCGAATGCATCGTTATGTAACGTACTGTAGCGTTTTGTGTAATTGAACTTGCTTCTGGTTATAGATCGAGCAGATGTAAGATTATTTTTGCAGACTTTTTTTAATTATGAAAAGTTTGGTACTATATTGACGGACTATTGACCAGACGGACCAGGTAATTTTAAGAGAGTTAAAATGACGGACATTTACACCTAGGTGAAAAGCTCGCCAGTTTTTAATTTGTTCGAATGGAGTATGTTTTCTCGAGTCCGAGTGAATTCATTATTAAGAAAAATGATTTCTATTCGAAATAGCTTTCCTTTTGTATTTAAGTGCATCTTTTTGGAATTAAAATACATGTTAAATCCTTTCGTGTATCCGGCAACAAAATTCTTCCGTAACAAGTAAAGGTATGACTACTCTCTAATACGCTGGTTTGAAAGATTCACTCGCTGACTCTCTACCTCTGCTTAAATACTATGCGCAAACTGATATTTCTATTTCAAGGCAAAGACACACACATTTAGATTGCATGACTGTCTCGTGATTAAAAAATAAATGCAATAAATGCAACAAATGTTCACGCCTGTAAAATCAAAATGTCGAAATTCAAAGATGCTGGACAGTTATGCATTAGTTAGATGATTGGTTACACGGATTGGTAAGAACAGATCCGCAATGTGAGGAGCACTTGACTAAACAGAAGCGATAAGTCATGTAAATAGCTTCTGTTCTGAAGAACTATGTTTTCCCTTCTGCCGATCTTTTTAAGCGTCATGCAAATATGAATTACTGGAAATAAATCCAACTAAAACCAAACATCCTGTCGGCATAAAGATGGTGTCTAGATCCAGACCATTCGCGTACTCCAAATTTGTCAAGATTCTCAATCTAACTAGTATCGAGAATCTTACTAGGCTTTTGGAACGAGATTGTTACATTTGAACAGAAAAACGTTTTATGACAAGTTACCTTTTAATTACTGAAAAACCTTAACATGACAATTCAATATAATGCTCTTTTGAGTTACCTTTAGATTATACTTAATCATTCCTTTGTTTGCCATGACAATCCCTTTGCTGCATTTAGCAGCAATTTTGTACTTGTTATATATAGATATTCATCTAGAAAGTTTTTCTTTTAGTTCCTAGGTTCCATAATTATTTCATTTTATGCCATTCGAAAACTCTTTACCGATTTTACTAGAAATATTGCAGATTTGCAATTTTCCGTTCAAGTTTGTAAAGAGTTTTTGTATACACTTTATTCAAGCTCATTATTCTAATATTTATCGTTTTTTTAGAACCTGAGTTCCATAATTATTTGCAGATTTGCAATTTTCCGTTCAATTTCGTAAATAGTTTTTGTATACACTGCATTCGGGGTCTTTATTCTGATTTTTATACTTATAACTTTATTCAATACCTGTGTACCATTCATATCAATTTTTTCGACCCAGAAAGACTTAAAACTCCAACGATTAATCATATTTTGTTAGTTATTAATTTTTTATGCAGTCCTTTCAAACACAATGTCTGTACGATTTTGTATCGAGCTTTTGCATGCGTTTCAACTTTGCTCACGAAACAAAACAGATTTTGATTTAGTTGATTTAGTAGACCACATAAATAGGGGCCCGCCGCGGCTTTAACTGAATGACCATCCGAATACACGTTTTATCATTTTGCTATATCTGTCTATATCATGTAGAGTTCATGTATGTTTGAAAAAAAGTAGACAGATTGTAGGCGGAGCTTAATGCCGGACCACTTGCATTTCGAAAACTCTTTACCAGTCGACTTGGATCAACTGTTTACGAAAAAACGCATCCCCATAATGTCGTATTAATTTTTATCTTGCAAGTATGAGTTACATCCGGTAGACTTTGTCGGTAGTGCGTCTATTCATCAAATGTGGTGTCAACGGTGCGATTACGATACGAGATATACATACTTTTATGTAGTTGAAAAAAATATTTAAGGGTATATATAGTCATGTGGTATTGTAAGTATAAACAAACAATTCTTTCGACAAATTCGTGCACCGATGTTTGGATTTTTGAAGCCCGCAAGACAGACGTCAGACTGCCGAAGACAACTGCTTGTCATTCTTGAGACAGTCACATGTCAGTTAAAGAATGAGGCGTTAAGGACTATGTAATTTACGAATGTTCTTCATGACTTTAAAATAGGTGTGGTTGCAATAATTGAAATTTACAAATAATTTTCATAATTTTCAGTTTTCATTTTAATCGTAATGAAATAAATAAGTAAGTTTAATAGAAAAATATCAAAAAAGTGGTTTAGTAATATTTATTTTTTATGAAAAAAGTGAGTTTAAACATGTAAACTTTTGTGCAAGTTTACATGAAGTACAGTGAAAACAGTTAAAATAAAATCTTCCAATACGATTGTGTACACCCCCGTACAGATGCACTGAGAGTTAAAAATACAAATTAATTTATACATTGTCTGAAATCAGTTAAATAAAATATCTCTATATACTAAAATTCATAATTTTCAACATGTCCAAAATACAACTTTACACAAAAGAAGTAGTACAAACAAAAAGTACGGTGTCCAATAATGGACACAGGTAATGAAAGGTACACACTTAAAATAGGTATTATTCACTAATGTCATTATTGAACGGTCTGTTAGCGGAAAACGTTTCAGGCAAACAGCTAACGGTTTAAGTATATAGTACGCGAGTATGTGACAGCCTGAAACAAAATAGTTCCAGTATATTGTGCAAATTAGTAACTGCCATTACAACGAAGTCGGCGGTGTTACTCCCGTTGATTAAGATCAATAAATTTACAATAAACAAGTAAACAAGAAAAGAATTTCTCCTCTCCGAATTCTTCTAATAAATTGAAGTAAAGATTCTCTTGTCCGCTATCTTTAAACGTCCGCGCTTCAACGGATCGTTCAATCAACCGTTCATAACAGTATCGGTGATTGACTAACGTTAAATGCTTACTGAACGCAGGGCTGATAAAGAACTGGGACTGTTTCATAAGAATCTCACGTAAGATAGCGAAATTTCCGAAATTACTTACTTACGTTGAACTTACGTTTACGATGAGAGAATTTCAAAGACGCACTCGAAACTTAAAATCTTTGCTACAATACGATCTGACTTAAGTCAACGACAAGTGGTGAAGCCCTCAAATTTTGGTCACATGATTTGTTGTCAACAATACATTATAAACTACAAAACATTTAAAGAATACAATATGTTCCACAAACTTCAACGAACAATTTCACAAACGGAGATTAGAAGCTCTCGAAGAAAATGCACGAGGGCTATACCGAGCCACCATACTCTTGACTTTTCAATACACGGTCAATTTAAACAAAGGTGGTATGACACAATAAATGGTCATCTGCTACCAAAACATCGACCAATTTAAGACGGAACACATGGATGTCAAAATAAAGTAATTAGGCACAAAAAAGTTCCCACGTGGCGTCAAATAAATACCTTAAAACAATAAATCAACAAATCTACAGACATATATAGTAATAACTTCATAAAAAATAAACCATTCTTAAGACATTTCTTCGAAATCTTGCAATCTTTAGATAGAAGTTCAGTTCGCGTATGTACACACGTTTTTGTAATTATCCCCTGACTTCCGCAAAGATGTGTAATGAATAAGTTTTTAATACACACAAAATGGACGCCCAAATTTTGATTACAGAGTCCACTTGTTTGTTAGTTCATATATGTAAATTCAGTCACAGATATAGAAAATGTAAGCCTCAGTGCATCTAGAGTAATATTAGTGCATTCAATATCTGCATATGTATTTTGAAATTTTTCGCTAGAATTAAAGGAAACTTGCACAGAAAATAACGTATTTATTTCTGTATTTACAGGTGATGTGAAGTACCTACGATAATATTGCCTGGTCCAAAAGATTTCAGGCAAGAGGGATGATTAAACATTATGATATTTTTCGCACTGCATTTACTCTAACCAACTTTTTGAGGGCCGGTACTTATAGGTGCCTTTCTGTAATTTCAACTATTACATAGTCCTTAAAATGAATCTCGTACGACTGTCGTACAAGTTTGCGTTTGTCGTGCGATTGACGTACGGATGAACTTCGAGTATATTTTGATAATAAATTTGTTTACAATCATAGTACTACAATTCAATTATGAATATATAATTTGTTATGGATTATTTTTCAATTCAAAGTAATACTTAAAGGTTTAGCCAACGGCATTTTTTCTTAATTATTTGACAAATATTGTTGTTGATAATAGCTTAATAATTATGATGTAATAAAACACTATCACTTATATAAATTAGTTGACCCATGCCATTCTACAAATCAAGTGTACCTTGTTTGCTAGATGATGCATGTTTTTGGATTTTAAATTTGAACTTGTCCTGAAATTGGGTTATTTGAACATTGAATTTTTATATTGCATATTATAAATATCCATTTATATGTGTTTACAGCTCCGGTACATTTTATCTGATGGTTGGTGATCACAAGTTGTATAAGAGAGATGAATTCCAGGTTAAAGTGTTCGTTCAACAAATTATTATGGTAATGCATAATTTATTTTTATACATATAGGCCCGATTGCATAATTCCAGTCGAAATATAACCTCAAGTTTAAACCAGAATTTAAACCCTGTCCATTGCATAAATGTAGTTTAATTAGTCTCAGATTAAGCAAAAAACTGGTTGGATTGCATAAATACAGTTTAGGCAAAACCTGAGTTTATATTTAGTCTAACACACCATTAAAATTAAACCTGCGGTGGGGGTAGTTTAAGGCTGAGTTTTAGAAAATATATAAGTTTTGTGAGTTGAAAAAATGGCTGCCCACATATTGCAACGGATAAATTTGATAAAAATGTGCAACTCGTATTTGAGAAATTTAACCTACGTTAATGTGTAAAAAGTTCTCACAACTAATATTTATCACTTTTATGCTAGATTCCTTCTCCTGTACTATGCAATAAGAAAAAAGTTTTTGTGCATAGAAACATAGAAATGGCTTCTAAACAAGATTCGAACCAATACCGATGATGCAAGTCTACCGTCATAGCTGATTAGCGACAGTCACACATCGGGGTAAACTTGTAATACTATCAATGAAATATCGATGAAGTATATAATTCTTTATAGAGATTTGTATGTTTCTCTCCATAACTGATTTTTAGATAAATGCTCATGGCTTGTTGGGAGCTGTGAGGATACCTCAATATTGCAGAATACAGACACGTTGTTATCGCGTAAATGCAATAGGTCTGAAACCCGATACTTACTAGAACCATAATACGAGCTTAAAATAACACAATAATGATAATATTGATTATATGATTAATTTTGCGTTCACACAAGAGATTTTGATGAATTTTTACAAAAAAGGGAAAAAGTGCGGTTGAAATTTTGTTTTCATAAACATGCTCAGCCAACTATACAATCATGGCCGAGTGGTTACGACGTTTGACTGGAAATTAGCCCGGCATTTATTCGAATCCCAACGAAAACCTCGTTGTTTCTTTGAGCTAAATCTTTTTCCTGCTAGCTCAGAAGTGGGGAAACAGTAAGCAAACTCGAATATGATTAATCTTAGTTGTTCGAGGGTCGATCAACAAACGTGCAACTTGCTATAAAACTAAGTGTAACTCGGCATATTTGAAAACCTTATAATGTAGTTTGATTACTCAGCTTCAACACAGGTACAACTTTTCAGGGAAATACAACTATTCTAATGCATTTGATCAGATATTTTATCAATTCAAAACTGGCAAAAATTTGACATGCGGTACATATGCGCATGCATGTGTGTTGCCATGTTTTGCAGTTTCAATATCTTACTAAATGTTAACATCTTAAAAGTAGTTTCATTCAGCCTTCAAGTGAGGAACCTGAAAATGTATCTGTATATGAGCTCTCTGAATGTGCAAGTAAGCTGAGCATAACATCATACAATTAATTTATTAATTAACAAATGTATCAACTAGGTGTGGATTTTATACAGAAAATACCATTAAAGTACAGATTATAAAGTCATTTTATCTTGGTATACTACCCTTTGTTTTTTTCCGCTTGCCCTTTCAAGACTAAACCGCACTTTTTTAACTTTAACTATCACAATCTGATTAAAACCCGATCTAAAATTGTACCGCTCGCATACTCGCTAATTTACGCAACGCTCTACAGGATCTCTGTTTACGGAGATTGAGACAATCATAGAAAGAAAACCAGTTGCACATAAATAATAATATTTTTATTTTAATAATGTTTACATTTGCATGTATTCGAAAAAAACACTGTTAATTGATCGATTTAAATTTTATACAAAATAATCAATGTTCAAGCACGAAATTCTCATGATTAAGTGGTATTTTTTCGGTGCAACGAAAGAAAACTTCAATTATAATTTATCCTACCTGAGGACTAATAGTCCGGCCAACACTAAGGATGACCTTGCACGAAATGATGTAGAAAATGTTATTCAATTTATTGGTAGATATGGTCTTACTGGTTCCAAATCCGATTGATGCCACTTTGTCATCCTTGGGCAACTCCCAGAATCCAAGATGGCGACCAAGATGGCGGCTAGAGGCTAAATTATACATGCAAAATGTATTTTTACACATCATGGTCTTAAAATGAAGGAAAAAGTGATTTCAACATTTGTACATCTAGTTTGTTAAATTTTGTTATTCATATACAAATGTTTAAATTCAAAATGGCGGTCAAAATGTCGTCAAAATGGCGGACAAAGGCTTTTAGTCCAGTATATAAAGAACAAACTGGCAGAAAGAGAGTGGTGTAGAAATTTTTTTACTTATAAAATAGTTCATGTCATTAAAGAAACCGATTAATTTCACTAAGTTAAAAGTTATTATAAAGAATTATAAATCCAAAATGGCGGCTAAAATGGCGGATGTGATCTAATAGTTTAGTATATAATATACATATATGAACGGAAACAAACACATGTGGGTTTAAGTTTCAATGTTTTTTGGGTTTTTTTTAATCTTAAACTCTCCAGTTTGTAAAACTACCCACCTGATCATCTATTAGCAACTCAAGATTCAAGGTAGAGTCCAAGATTACGGTTACGAAGCAAATTCAACCAGTTCTATTTTTAGCAATAATGTATCGTAAATAATGAAGTGTTTTCATAATGATAAAGTTATTTGGATGAAGACAGTCGTATTAGCCTTCGGCCTGCGGCCTCAGGCTATAATGACTGTCTTCAGCCAAATAACAGGCCATTATGAAAACACTTAATTCACTATAATCGCAGATAGGGTCCCTATCAAAACACTCAGATTGTACCAATTTAACATTCAAAATGGCAGCATTTTTTTGTGGAAGAAAAACACTGCCTTCATGAGAAAACTCGGCCATTTTGACATTCGGATCCAATCAAAATGCATGAATTTCATATTAGCCAAGGTATTTATGAAAGGCCTTTTTTCCCATGATGACCGAGTATTTGGTTATAATGCCGTAGTGAACGCCGTATCTATCAGCCCTGAATTTGAAGTCCAATATCATACAATTAATTAATAATGTTACTTATTTACTTGATTTAATGAAATGAAAATTTGATAAATAATTGGAATGAACAAACTAATTTAATTTCCAAATTGTATGCCATTTAAATAAAGAAAAACGGGAAAATAAAATGGGGTTAATATACAGTTTACACAACAATTTATTACAGGACCGTTATGAATGGCAATCATTTTGTTTAAGATTGCAATATGTGTGGATATTTGAAAAGATTATAATCCTTTTAGTTGAAAATGTTTGATGCAGTAAAAAATACACTGAAACATAAATTGCAAAATAAGCATGTGCTATTTAAAAACGAGGAAGAAACTAATTGATTGAGCTTTTTTATTATCATTACACAAACAATGATACAGTCTGACTTGACTAAACTAGACTAAATTAGAATAAAAATTATGCTTAAGTGTTTAAGTTTGCTTCAGTCTAATATTACATAACGATAGCACAATTTCTCTGGTCGTTTTTGTATATTGCTAACAATTAACATGTTCAAGTGACAACACAAATTTCTGTTTACAGAGTATTTTTCACTCAACACCCTAAGCACATCACATGCTATGGTAAACTTAACATATTAATGATTAATATCTTTAGAAAGTATCCAAGCGGGTACTAGCTTTTGGCCAAAAGATAGCATAACTTTCTTCACTTTTGGTGTAGGATAGGTGAACCAGCTTTAAAAGCATATTTTACATCCATGCTAGCAATGTACTCTCTTTACATTGTCAATAACTAACTGACTTGTAACATTACTTTTTGAACGAATGTTAGTTAAACCCATTGTTACAGTGTCACTCTTACAAGATAGATATTTCAAAATGAGTATCAGCACACCAATGTCGTCAGATATTTTTGGTGCTCAGCAAATTGCAGCAACAAAAATAGATCATTTGTTGTACAATTTTGTTGTCTGTGCTTCTCCTACCAAGTCTTAAAGGTTAATGCGATTAAACATATTTGTTATTTACCGAAAAAAATGAGAATCACCATATCTTGCAATGCATCGTCTATAATGTTTGGAGTGGAACATATTTGAATATAACGTACGAGATTGACAAATTGTCTCGGCGTACCATCCTTCTTTGGGAAGACTTTGCAGTTGATAATGAATATACTCCAATTGTGTATAGTTATCATGCCTGTTTAAACTTTTGACACTGATGCATCAGATATGTTATGTGTTCTTTCAAGATATTTAGACTTAAGTGAAACAAGACATTTCTAAATTTTCTACTTGGCCATGTTTTGTAATTGGTGAATCCCTTAAAATCACCATCTTGCACAGGGTAACACTATTTGCTAAATCATGAGTTGGGCACTGGGTTCAAATAGCAGTGTATACGCTTATAGAATTGGCATTTACGCGACTTAATTTCTCTCTGTCCTTGTAATTAAAAACAAATTATACTACAGACTTGTGATGAAAATTTGCTTTAGATATTTCTCCTTTTTGATCAATGGATAGAGTCATTTACAATGAAATAAAGAACACTTATGACACAGTAGTGATATCTGATGTCAAGATCAAACTTGAAATCCTATTGCAATTTCTCTTATTTACTATCAAAATGTGTTACAATGTCAACAGAATTTCTATCAATTGCTTTGGCATTAATATATTTATAGAATACCTTGAAAGATAATAGAACATGCACACAATATTTTCAATATCATTTGTCTTTTTCTTTGTTTATAACCTCTTTTAGTACATATTGATTATTGAAGTGACAAACATATATGTAAAAGTGGTCGTTATTCTAAGGATATTAAAATATCGTATTACAAGCTATGTTGTTCAATGAATTAAATATTATCAGAATAATGCCTCTATATTGCCATCTTAGAAACAATTTGCTTCTTTAGTCAACTGACAAACTTTAGTATCAATGATTTAATATTCGCAAGAGCAAGAGATATAAATAACCTAAACATGTTGCTGTATACCCATTAGTGTGGAGTTATGTCTATTTATGTGACTTGAAATTAACTTTCCAGCTCTTATAATTCATTTTGAACACCATCTTGGATTCTTGAAGTTATCAAAGAATACCAGCATGGCATCAATTGGTTACATAAACAAAAGTAAAACAACAAAATAAAATGCATTGAAATCATTTTGTATACCCCAGTCTATGACTTAGCTCATTGTGGTTGATATATACCCGACAGCCAGTTATTTACGCCATTCTAGCCACCATCTTGGATTTTGGGAATTGCCAAATGATGCCAGTGTAGCATCAACCAGTTTTATAAACTAAACTAAGGAGTAATTAGAACAAAAATGCATTAAACTTTTTTGATATGACTCAGTGTACGATTCTGCTCATTGTGTTTGATATTCCCGACAAATGTAGCTTTAATCCGCCATTTTGTCCGCCATCTTGGATTAGAAAAAAATGAAGGGTTCCAAAATTGCATGAAATAAAATTGCAGGTTATGTTAGACCAATTTTAGCTCTTCAAATTATCAGACTGTAAAAAAGATGGACTTATTATACATTAATCAGCTCTCATCCGCCATTTTGTCCGCCATCTTGAATTTTGAGAGTTGCCCAAGAGTGCCGAAGTGGCATCATCCAGTTTCGTAAACTACAGTGTCTTAGCTTCAAGAAAATGCAAAAACATTTTCTACATCATTCCATGCACGGTTCAGTCGATTTTTGTAGTTTATATACCGGACTATAAGTACTACAAGATTACAAAGCTCAATTTTTGTTATCCCCCGAATAGCTAGTCTTAGACTAGCTAAAATAAAATTAAACTTGAATTATGCAATTGAGAGATAAACTCAAGGCTAGTAAGCCTCGGACTAGAGCTTAAACTAGACTAAATAAAACTTGAATTATGCAATTAACCACAAGCCACCGGCACGGTCCCGATTCAAAAACACTATATACATATATACAAATGCATACAGTGTTTTGCCTGCACGGTGTAACAGTTACTTTAATGCTATCGTACACATTGAGGATGATCATCCTGGACCAACACGAATTTAAAAAAAATCGACAATGTCTGTTCAGTATCTTACAAATCGTGGTACTCCGGATTTTTCCGAGGTTGTGCTTTAACACCGTGCTATTTCTAGTGTGGAAAGTCACCCATTCGGCGACTGTCGTACTGTTTCGCTCGTATCATCCCAATGAGAGCTGTGAGTTGAGTAGAATCCCATCTTAATTCTATTCCTGTTGTCTACCAAAAATTGGTTTATGTTAAAACTATGGACCCTATATTACAGTTCAACATTACTTCAACACTGGTCCGTGACGCAATAGACTTATCATAGGCTTTTGATTCTAATGTGCCGGAGGGGCTGCTGGTTCGAGCTGATTATACCCTTCTATTATTATTCCGATAAAAGTGTTTATTTTTCTTCCATTAAAAGGGTAAAAACTCTATATAATAGAGTTTTCTGGTCTTATGAGAGGGTTGTAGAGTGCTGCTTACAAAAAAAAGTCAAGAAAAATAGGTCAGGTGAACTAGCTTTAGCAAAATGACCATAATTTGTGTTTACACGGCGTTTTCACGGGGGCCCAACTCCGTCACAATGTGAGTGGATTTCTGTCGAGCTAATGTCACGGATGCCTGTCGATAGTGTCACGGATTTTTACTAGAAATAAGATACAGAACTGTTTAAACCAGTTAAATGACGTTTCTTTGATACTTAAATTGTTTCTCAGATTATGTTTTATGATATAATAAGTTTTGATCAAGTCGGTAAGCGACTAATAGCAGTTTGTGAAATCCGTTTGCAATATTAGTTATGTCACGGTATTTATGACGAGGTTGTATCTCATGTCACAGTTTTCTGTCCATAGGGTCACAGATTTTTCCAAATATAAAACAAATGTAGGACTTGATGATCCACTCAATGCGTTGAATATAAAGCGTAAATACGTAGCAAAACAGAAGTATATTTTTAAAAATCGATTATGTTTCAAAATTGTACTTTTTTCAGGAACCATGTATTTTACCTGATACGCGTCGACATAAACTATTACGTACGTCAGTTAGGATACCAGGCTTACATGAGCCTGAAAAAGGCTCACAGCCAATCAGAGACCATCATCAAGTTGACCCATCGAAAATATTGCCTGTATATTTCCTTTATGGATTGACTAATATTCGAATTTGATATTATTTGTAAGCACAATTTTTTTATTGTAAAGTTTTAATTTTAACTTACAGCTTATTGCAACTGCGATTACATACAGTTTTGCTTTCTTATACTTCTGTTTATTGTTACTTAATTATACCTGCAGATAGTTTCACAAGAAATGTTAAGACATAAGTCATAGTTGCCTAAATAAGAAAAAAGCTGGAACTATTCAATTCATTTTTATCAACTCCAGTGGTCGGAAATTGCACCAAAAATACTGTACATTAGTTGTTTCTGGAATGTGTATCCTGAGAATTGATTCATGTTTTTATTAGAATTCAAATACAAATTCATGTAATGGACTTATATCAAAAGATTTCTTGTTAAATAATCAACTGATACGCGTCATGGTTTGTTCATTCATGCAGATAGTTGGAGTACCATGTTCAAATACGTGTTTCATTTACGATGACTGACATTTACAAGCACTTTACAATAATAATTGTATACATATTTTCATGTTGAAATCTGGCAAGACAATGTAACCCAAGTCTATAAATAGGATAATAATCAATTCTCATTCAAGCCCGTTTTTTTTTGTTCATCATAACTTATGATTGTGAGTTATCCATGTACAGTACACCAATGTGAATAATCTCCGAGATGATCTCAGACGCACTATAGTGTAAAAATATTTAACTATTTCAACCCATGTAAAACATAACAGATCAGAACAAATAATCAGCTTGTCCAGGGACTATCTAAATAGCTGAAATAACTAAGTCTGTTGATCAAACTTAAAGTTTACTGCATTTGATTCATGGCATGTGCACTAATCAAAACTCAAAACAGTAATGTATGCAGCTCAACAAACATCTTCCTTACCAGTACTAGATCATTTTTGACACAAGCAGTTCCATACTTTTACATAAAAAAGTCTGGTCGGAGCTGGGCACGAATTCACAAAATTCTACTAGTCAGAGAATTCAAAGCTTGTAGAAACATTGAACAAATCTTGTTTAACATTGATTGTATCAACAAGCAAAACAATAAAAGTTAACTTATAGTAAAACATAAACATAAGGCAAAAATGTACAAGTATACATGTATCCTTTACATATTAATAACTTGAAACAAAACTAATCATTCATTTACAAAAAAGATGTTTAATAATAACTGATGATGAACAAAAGGAGGTTAAAAATCTACGTGTGAAGTAACGAAATTATCTATTTATAAAGAATCATATGATTACAAAACCATCATAAACCAAAACATTGTTGTAAATTCAAACTGAAGATTCCTTTGAACAGCTCTATGGTGCCTACTTGAATTACTACTTTATGTGGCCTGTATGGACATTTTTTCATATGTGTCAGACGCTTTGTTAAGTTGTTATTGTTGTCAGAAACTTCAACATTTAGAGACACATGCAATTTATCCAGAAAACAATATCACAAGTATCACTGTACAAAGCGGTGTCACTAGCATCTGAGTCAAAGCTACCATAACGCTATCTTTGTCAAATGTATCTGTGAAAGAACATAGGACTCAGTAGCTTATATAATAATGCTTATCTATGAACACTTTTAGATGAATTGCTTATCTTCAGTTAAAAACTGGACATTCACGGACATTCAAGTTTGCACCTAGATGTTTCCGTTAAAACATCAACTTTCACTTGGGTTAATGTCAAAGCCTTTTGTCTTGTACGTCCTTGGTTTAAGTTTGCCATCATCGTTGCAAATCAAAATGGAAAACAGACCATATTGGATGAAATGAAGCCACGCTATAAACGGCTTCCGTTTCAGAGGTAAACAACTCGGGACAACATCTAAATCTTGCTCGGGAAGCCTGAAAAAAATGAAAACTATCGTCAGTAATACTGTGACATTAACGCAAGTATTGTCATATAAACTGTGACATGACGGGAAAAATCCGTGACATCTAGGTTTTGCAATTTGGTGTATTCTTCAAAAAAAAAGACATTGATAAGACTTTAAAAATCATCACTTATCAAATATTACTTATCATTGGCTTCTTATCGATAGAAAAATACGTAACTACATTTTTCTGTCCGTTAAGTTCTTCGGTGCTCGTCAAAAATCCGTAACACTATCGACAGGCATCCGTGACATAAGCTCGACAGAAATCCACTCACGTTGTGACGGAGTTGGGCCCCCGTGGTTTTACCCAATGATATTGTCCGTTTTTTCTTAACTGTCATAGCTTGAATAGTTTCACGGTGACTGAATGCATTGTTTTTGTACTGGCGGCATAATTGTTATTCAAAATATCTTGACTAAAACATATCATACGGCATAAGCAGCTTTACTCGATCATAATACACACTTTCGGAAACTCATGGATGTATCATGACAATAATTTTAACAAACGCATTCACCGTAAAATTATTCATGTTTTGACAGTTGAGAAAAAACGAACTATGATAATCATTATGTGTTTTCATTTTATAGCATCCAAAATACGATCCCGACGTGTTTGGTTATGATATTGCTGTGATTATACTCGCTGAAGAGTTGACTCTTGATGCATCAGTAAGGGCTTTACCAATAAAAATTCCTCGTAAGTAATGTAGACGTAGATTTAAGTCTTGGGTCGTTGTTACTACAGTACAGTTTCACTATAAAATCTAATTTGGTTATTGTAAAACCATGCGTTTTTTACTATGTTTAAGATCCAAATGCTAATTTAATTAGGAAAAAATGCTATATTAAAGCCCCATTACTAAATAGAACGCTGATATTTTATCATGTATCATGATTTTGCTTAAAGTTCATGCAAACATTAAATGAATATATAAAACGCAATTTAGGCACAAAAAACTCAAGTATATTCTCCAAAATTTATACTAATACTATTTTAAAATCAGCGACCAAAACCAAAAGTTATGACTCTACGGAAAATCACGGAACTCAACGAACGAGATCGGAACATCCCGTCGTGGCTAAAAATAATCACAACTTCAAATCGGAAGTAAAAAAATTTCTGCTTTGATAAATACACGTTTTGTATAGTGAATTTCGTTCGAAAGCCAATAAAAACTCACTAACTCTTGTAAATTGTTTTATACATGAACATACAATGACAGGAAAAAGAAACGCACCAATTAAGTCTTACTTTATACAGAAACGTTTGATTATATGCCACGTTCAGGTAGAATGAATGTAATGTCGGTAAGACAAAACAACTAGATAATTTATATTTACGCCAACGTCATTCGCGAAATAGATTTTCATGACAGTATCTATATACGTCATGTGTGGTGAATAGGTAACCGTGTATGCCAAATAAGTCGACAAACAATGTGAAATTTACTTGTTTGGCGCAATCCGTTCTAAAGTTATGCCACCGTCACCAACGACTATCCCTCCGCTCGTATCATGGCGGTGTTGGGAGAATGTAGAGCTTGAGGATTCGCAAAACGAGTTTAAGTCACAACTCGTTGTTTCCCAATGTAATCTCGTGGACATACACATAGACCAGCTATTATGCCCTGAGAGTGTCTCTTTATTCTGGCATTGTAACGACTGTGTCTATAGTAACGACAGACCTTACGTTGCGCATGTCACCAAGGACTTCTTACTGGGTGACAGCATTAATGTGTCCTTATATTATTCTGAATCACGAAAATTATGTTCCTAGTTAAAATGAGGCGTTTCATTTTAATGAAACGGACAGCAATTGTCGTTTTGTACAGAGACTTTGTCGAGGGCAGTTTCTCTTTTGTATATACAAGATCGCGTTTCATCAATTTCTGTATTAATCAGAATATATGACTTTGACAAATTATCTCCCTTTAATAAAATTGAAAGTTTTTGTCAATTTTCTACTTTTTCTGACATGTTTAAAATTGTAATACGTTTTAATTATCTAAAATTATGTAGCATTAAACCTTTTCAACTATTCATTTTGAATGAAAGCCATACCCTTATATTATCATTTGAAATCTACGTATAGTGTTGAGTATGATCAGCTAGTGAAAAGTGATAAATTACCTCCCTTTTGTAAAAGTAACTTGTTTTACCTTCCGGATTTAAAATGGTTTGCCCTATAAAATTGACTCGTCCAATAGTATATAAATGCGTGTTAGCTTTATTCGGAAGCAGAAGGTTGGTGACTGCTCGTGGTGATTGTTGGAGTGGAAGTGCTGTACTGACAATTGAGAATCATTGAGATTAGTAGGTTGTCTCTTAGGTAGAAGCGTTTTCTTGCACGTTGACGTTGGTGGCAGAACCTGCGGTGTTAATCATGGTTGATCCTGGTATATCCCTTGTTATCGTGCCCGAGGTTGTCTTAGTAGAGATAGACTGTTGAAGCTCCAATGTTTGTGGTTTTGTTTCTGCTCTGGGTTGTTCTTGAGGTATAGGAGTGGTAGAGCTAATGATGCGTTTGTTTCATGCAAAAGTTTATAACCCGAGGTTTTGGAATATTAGTTTTTAGTTTCTGCTTTTGCTCCGAGTTGTGCCTGGAACATTGACTTGTCCGGACTCGGGGTCTACTGGTTTCAAGCAAACGTTTATAACCCGAGGTTTTGTTTCAGGATATTGGATTGTAGTTTCTGCTTTTGGTTTTGCTCCGAGTTGTGCCTGGAACATTGACTTGTCTGGACTCGGGGTTCAATGGTTTCAATCAAACGTTCATAATCCGAGGTTGTGTTTCGAGGTAATGGTTTTAGTTCCTGCTTTTGCTCCGAGTTGTGCCTGAGACATCTTCTATTCAGGGATCGGGGTCTGCTGGTTACAAGTAAAGGTTTATAACCCGAGGTCGTGCCTTCGGGCTATTGGTTTTTGTCTCTGCTCCAGGTTGTACCTGAAACATTGATTTTGTACATATAACGTTAGTTGTTTCTATTGGTTTTTTTTACCCTGAGGCCTGAGGTATTGTCTCAGGATCATGTTTTTGCTTTTATGCTTTGCACATGTACATATTACCTACGCTTTATTTTAATTTTCTAATCATTTAAGCCAAATAGCTTGAGGAAAATCTATCTTTGTTTGTATATATAAGAAACTGATATTTGGAAGAACTTAACCCCTACTAGGGAACCTGCTAGGGGGAGTTATTATAATCCCAAGGCGGTTATATTCTCTAGTCTTTAAATAGTATTAAGTGTTTTTAGATTGATGATAAAGCTTTTGTCTTCGTTTAGTGGCTTTAAATAAAAAGAACTTGACCCCTACAAGAGAACCCACTAGGGAGAGTTATTATAATTCGGTTATATTCTCTAGTCTTTTAGATAGAATTGTTTTTAGATTGATGATAAAGATTTTGTTTTCGTTTAGTGGCTTATCTAACAATCAAAGCACTGCAGTGCTGGAGGAACGATGTCCTGACCTGATTTAGTAAATAAAGATTATAATTATGTAAAAAATCAAACTTACTGCCATTCCATCGATTGGAAAAACATCGATATTTGAAATTATTGCATATGCACAGTACTCCATGTCAAATGAACAACATTTATGTCCTCAATATCTGTACAGTCACTCAAACAATGTGAAATTTAATTATATTTGTCTCTAATACGACTAGAACTATTTGTTCTTCTTTCTACAAATATTTAACGAACTGGGTTTTAAGAGACGGACGGGCACAGAATAAACGAAAAGTCGTCAAAAGCCTGATCGGTTAGAGACACGAACATAAAGTCCGTGGTCTGATATAGGCAAATAGCCATATTTTCGTCGAGTGCGCCCGACAGGCCCAATAGACGTTTGACATTGTGCCATTTGCGTACTTAAGGGTGCATTTGCGCAATGGCGCGCTTTAGATTGAACACTGGATTTATACCGTTAAATCTCCGATTCGCCAATGTCTGTTCTATTTCGTCCATTTGCGCAAAATTCTCCATTGCGTGTTTAAGTCATATCCTGTTGTTTTATTGCTGATAGTATAATAACGCACAAAAAGTTATTTAACAATTAAAACTTCATTTCGCAACTGACTGCTCCATTTCGTCCATTTTGCCCAAAATTCTCAATTGCGTGTTTAAGTCATACCCAAAGTAAACCAGTCGATGTCTGTTCCAATTAGCATTCTATAAATACAAGGTGAAGAAATCACCGTTTGTGTACAGAATGTTCCAATTAGTCGATTTGAACAAAATTGTCCATTGCGTGTTTAAGTCGTATCATGTTGCTCTATTGCCGGATGAACAATAAAATCTATGGAAATAAGTCGCAAGCAATTATCAGGATAATATACTAACCGGAAACACCCGAATCAAATTTTGCAGTATTGATATGCGGAGTGGATCGGGTTTTTTGCTTAGATTCAATGCTTGGAGCTGAAATTACGGTTTGTTAAGGACTATGTAATAGTTGAAATTACAGAAAGGCACCTATAAGTACCGGCCCTCAAAAAGTTGGTTAGAGTAAATGCAGTGCGAAAAATATCATAATGTTTAATCATCCCTCTTGCCTGAAATCTTTTGGACCAGGCAATATTATCGTAGGTACTTCACATCACCTGTAAATACAGAAATAAATACGTTATTTTCTGTGCAAGTTTCCTTTAATTCTAGCGAAAAATTTCAAAATACATATGCAGATATTGAATGCACTAATATTACTCTAGATGCACTGAGGCTTACATTTTCTATATCTGTGACTGAATTTACATATATGAACTAACAAACAAGTGGACTCTGTAATCAAAATTTGGGCGTCCATTTTGTGTGTATTAAAAACTTATTCATTACACATCTTTGCGGAAGTCAGGGGATAATTACAAAAACGTGTGTACATACGCGAACTGAACTTCTATCTAAAGATTGCAAGATTTCGAAGAAATGTCTTAAGAATGGTTTATTTTTTATGAAGTTATTACTATATATGTCTGTAGATTTGTTGATTTATTGTTTTAAGGTATTTATTTGACGCCACGTGGGAACTTTTTTGTGCCTAATTACTTTATTTTGACATCCATGTGTTCCGTCTTAAATTGGTCGATGTTTTGGTAGCAGATGACCATTTATTGTGTCATACCACCTTTGTTTAAATTGACCGTGTATTGAAAAGTCAAGAGTATGGTGGCTCGGTATAGCCCTCGTGCATTTTCTTCGAGAGCTTCTAATCTCCGTTTGTGAAATTGTTCGTTGAAGTTTGTGGAACATATTGTATTCTTTAAATGTTTTGTAGTTTATAATGTATTGTTGACAACAAATCATGTGACCAAAATTTGAGGGCTTCACCACTTGTCGTTGACTTAAGTCAGATCGTATTGTAGCAAAGATTTTAAGTTTCGAGTGCGTCTTTGAAATTCTCTCATCGTAAACGTAAGTTCAACGTAAGTAAGTAATTTCGGAAATTTCGCTATCTTACGTGAGATTCTTATGAAACAGTCCCAGTTCTTTATCAGCCCTGCGTTCAGTAAGCATTTAACGTTAGTCAATCACCGATACTGTTATGAACGGTTGATTGAACGATCCGTTGAAGCGCGGACGTTTAAAGATAGCGGACAAGAGAATCTTTACTTCAATTTATTAGAAGAATTCGGAGAGGAGAAATTCTTTTCTTGTTTACTTGTTTATTGTAAATTTATTGATCTTAATCAACGGGAGTAACACCGCCGACTTCGTTGTAATGGCGGTTACTAATTTGCACAATATACTGGAACTATTTTGTTTCAGGCTGTCACATACTCGCGTACTATATACTTAAACCGTTAGCTGTTTGCCTGAAACGTTTTCCGCTAACAGACCGTTCAATAATGACATTAGTGAATAATACCTATTTTAAGTGTGTACCTTTCATTACCTGTGTCCATTATTGGACACCGTACTTTTTGTTTGTACTACTTCTTTTGTGTAAAGTTGTATTTTGGACATGTTGAAAATTATGAATTTTAGTATATAGAGATATTTTATTTAACTGATTTCAGACAATGTATAAATTAATTTGTATTTTTAACTCTCAGTGCATCTGTACGGGGGTGTACACAATCGTATTGGAAGATTTTATTTTAACTGTTTTCACTGTACTTCATGTAAACTTGCACAAAAGTTTACATGTTTAAACTCACTTTTTTCATAAAAAATAAATATTACTAAACCACTTTTTTGATATTTTTCTATTAAACTTACTTATTTATTTCATTACGATTAAAATGAAAACTGAAAATTATGAAAATTATTTGTAAATTTCAATTATTGCAACCACACCTATTTTAAAGTCATGAAGAACATTCGTAAATTACATAGTCCTTAACTCTGGAACAATTAGACATCGTTCCAAAAATGATTGTAATAGACAAAGCAGGACATAGCTATGCATAGACTTATGTAGACTGCACATCGGGACAAAAAGTGAGGCACCGAGAACTTTGACTATCCTTCGTTCTTGTAACGACATTCGATTTCTTCATTGTTCGTTGTGCATATCAACACACAAATGACTTTTACCAAGATTGTTCTAATGAGAATTTTACACGAGAAGCACGTGCCTATTTCCGCTTTTCAACACATGCACGAGGTTGTTCTGAATGTCAAACATCGTTTCAGCATTAAAATGTACACCTTATTCAACTACACATGTAATTATGTTCTAAAACATCGCATTGTAATAAAATCATGATATACGTACTAATGGTTTCTTTTTTTAACAGCAAGATTGAAACAAAAGAAATTGACCAGGAGAAATGAATGTGTTGTATATGGATGGGGTCGTGATGAAGGTATCTTATTACAATATCATAGTTGATGCATAGGCGATTTAACAACGAGTGCTTCGTAAAGATTCTGTGTCCGAAATTTAACTAAACTGCTTAAGATAACCATAGGTCTAAGTCAGTCCCTAATCTGAGAAAAAGGCAAGGGATTTTTGTACGACAAAACTAGACGTACATGATAATTAAGTACTGTTTTCTTTTCCTTGAAATAAATCTGAATAAATCCACCCAAACTGAAAATGCTTCCTACGAGCCTGCTAGCCTCAGGGGACCAATTATCGAAAGGAACCAATTATCGAAAAAATCGATTGGTCTTTAAATTTTCTACCAACTTAGGACAGTGCACAATTTGGTCTAAGGAATATACATGTTGGTAGTGAACTTAACTGATCTGACCCAGTTTTAGCATTGTAGCCTCGTTGTGAATTCAAACAAATGCAGACGAAATTTACAAAATGTGCGATCAACGGCAAAATTGTCAGACAATTTTGTTTAGATTTTAAAGTATTTTTACCCCTATATAATACTGAAAGGTGACAAAACAAGTCAAATTTGTAAATCAGACCATCTTTTCATATTGTTTGACTGTGTTACGTAAACAAATCCGAAAGTTGGCAATACCCCACCCACTTTAACTTTGCTTTTTCTGTGCCATGTTCGCATTTTTGCATGCTATTATTTTTCTAATTAAAGCGAATAAAGGTCAAACTGGATAACCTGTCCCTTCCTTTAATGAATAATTTTGAAAGATAAGAGACCCGGATCCAAAGTTTTAAATGATACAAGTATAATTACCGTTTAAAGAGGGGACTACGATGTCCATGGAAAGGAAAAAACGGCTGCCGTTTATTGAAAATAGGTGCTGATAATTTGGTCCTGTTAAAATTTGTTATGTTGGGTTAACTTTTTTAAATCCAACATGTTCTGTATGTATGACAGTTTTGTTCAAGGTGATAAGAAGTATAAAATTGAAATAAATGAATACATGTTGAGATTTCAACCATATGCAAAATTTTCGATAATTGGTTTCAAATATGTTCTGAAAACACTAAACAGGTGCACCTAAACAACATGGCCGCCTGACAAAGAATTAGATCATTGCAAAATATTTGCAGTTGAATCACAATGACGAAAGTTAAGGCAATAAAATCAAAAAGAAATTTTATCTAAACTCGCTCTTTAAAAGTTGCTCATGTTGAATTTGTTATTAAATCTTTTGATAATTGGTACCCCGAGGCTACTTGTGAACTCTGTCCGCGACCCTGATGAGAAAACCGTCATAAATGGTAATCAACTATCTGTGTTTTGTTTGTTGTATCTATAGATGGAGAAGTGACAAGGGTTGTGAACAAAGCAGCGGCCAAAGTGAGGGGCGCAGAATTTTGTAAAAAGGTAGCTAATCGAGTTGATGTGACATTTTTAGATTCTCAAGTTTGTACTTCATTCTCAGATGAGATGACTGCTTGTTTTGTAAGTAATTTATTTAGTTTATTTCCAATAAAATGTGTAAGTAAATATAAGAAACAGCGACGGTATAACAAGATAGTTTGTAAGTAGTTTGAAGGATTATTTTCTTCTTATAATAAAAACTAGTTTTTGTTATAAGAAGGAAGGAATTATTCAAACTACGATACAGAATATCAAGCTCCTGTGATCGAAGACAGATTGATGTTTGTGCTGTGTAGAGGCAATAGTCGAATGTTAGAGACTTTGGTTATTAATAAGCTTAAGTGATGCTTCCAACAAAAATACCACATTCAAATTAACCTGTCACTCATACATAATTTCATAGTATGTACATACACTAAAATAAGCACTCTATTAATATAGTCAGTAAACTGGATTAAGAGTGTGTACACACCATGAAATTATATTCCTGTGTGACAGATGAATAAAATTGGGCTATATCAGTAGTATAGTTCTGTTATATTAACCTGTCATAACTTGAATAATTACACGGTCACTGAATGTGTTAGTAGTTGTCTTCTTTTAAACCATTGAGCCACCGATCCATATTAATTATTGATGATCTAAATATATACATAGCGATTTTGAATATTGTTGAAATAACAAGTTCGAAAGAAGTTAAAAATAACAGATTCAGTGACCGTGTAATTATTTAAGTTGTGACAAGTTAATGTAACAGAACTATAAAAAATAAATAAAATAAAAAAATAGAGATATAAAAACATTCAGAAAAATCGTATAATTAAAGCATATAATTATGATATAAAGATATTAATACAAACGAATACAATCAGAGTGTAGATTCTAAATAGAAATATACCATAATTAGTTAGTGGCGGGTTGATGATCCTTCTTTGGGTATGGCGTCAGTAGATTTTCGTGGAACCTTATGTGTTCATATGGTCAGTTTTACTTATATTTTACCACGGACAGATCACGCCAATATTGCTAACAAAGTATGCGTAATTGGTTTACCGGACACAATATTTATAATATTTTTACACAATGGGGAAGACGTCGTAAACAGCGATTTCAAGCACTTTCGAAAAATTCTAATGCTTGTTTCCAAATACAGTTAAAATGAGCTGAAGAAGTCACGTGGGTTCCACATTGTAAAAATACTCGTTATCATTTCAGGGCGACTCTGGTGGACCACTCGTGTGCTATGATAATAACGAGGGCTATCACATTGGTATCGTAGAATGGGTATTTACTTCCTGCAGAGTCCCCTTTACTGCATATACAAGACCATCTTCATTTAGACAGTGGGTAATTAACAATGCTGGTTAGAATATTCATCAATATCTCTTGTCTACTTCGACATTCGAGATGTTTAACTAGAGGTTCATTATTCTTGTTTCCATTAATCAGTGTACAGATTTTAAGTTATAACTGATATTGTTTTAACGACTGTTTGACAAAAATGAACATAAAAACAGTATTTGGGACTTGTTTTTCGTGTATCGTTCAATATTACAAATCAAAGCACTGGAGTGCTGGAGGAACGATGTCCTGAACTTATTTTTTGATAAAAGAATATATTATTATGTATATTATCTATAAAATAATGTATTAAGTATCAATTAACAGACTTTAACAAAAGGATAGCACTAGACTTCTCAAGTGGTTTGCTCATGGCAAGGTTTATCTTACTTTATCAAACAAAATAAACCAGTCAAGGAATTAATTTTCATCAACACATTTTAGGGTCATGTGCAGCAGCGATCTTAAAGATTTTGTGTGGAATGACAAGCTGAACTTTTTCACAAAAACATCGACTTTTTAACATTCATTTAAGGTTTTCCCCACAAGTACTAAGCTCTTTTGCATCAAGCTACATTCCCATTTTTGTTCACGAATTTTAAGTCAAATTAACGCTTTGCACTTGCAATTTATTCACAATTAAAATTACTCTAAGAATCGTCTATTTCCTATAAATATTTGTTTAAAATTCCGTACACACTTATAAATATTCATTCCAAATTATAATCAAACTCTATAACTTAAAATCGCTCAAGTAAACTTTTAATGTGACACTTTGAAGACGACAACGTCATATCGCCGTATATTAAACATCCGGTACGTGTATTAGTCATATCCAAAATGGCCGGTGTAATAATAATTGGATAAGTCACGTCGGTAAATATTTGTTTATTTCGAGTAATTATGAATTTAAACAAGTTTTTCGACGTTTAAAGTTGAAACATACGCATGTTATTTGACTTCCGTAACTCTAGCCAACCCTGTCAGGGTTGTCTACACTTACGGAACGTCCGTAACTCTAGAACCTTGGTCTAGAGTTACGGTACCGTAACTCAAGCCACTGCTTAATAGCGAGCTCGAAGAGCGAGCTTTACGGTAACGCGAATATGTTTCTATACAGTATCGTATTTTGACAATGTACCGGAAGTTGATTTTTGAACCCGCCCTGCGCATCCGGAAGAGAGTCAACCAATCTCTCATACAGAGTTGTCGATCCTTACAGTGATCTATATATAGAGATCATTGTAAAGATCGACAACTCTGAGATTGAGAGTCAACGCGGTACCGTTAAGTTACGGAAACGTGCTGGTTTTATCATAAACGTCTCTTAGCGACGTCATAAACGGTGTTTATGATAAAACCAGCACGTTTCCGTAACTTAACGGTACCGGGCATTGTTTAAAGAGGTAAAAAATATATCTATCTTAAAAAAATGAATGTTTTATTGCGTTTTTTCATCTATTCAAAAGATAAATAATAATGTACAATACATTTCTTTCAGAATTGAAATATGATTCTGACATAAAAGAATGAGATGTTGTCAGATTTTTCTGAATACAATAAATTACGCAGTTATCTCCCCTAGCTTATTCAATTAATAGGCCCTCGAATAAATATATCACGGAAGCAGCTACAATCAGGCCATGTTTACAAGCGTGGATCTGCAAGTTCATAAAAAGTGACATTGTTAAAAGTACCAAAAAAAACCAATAGAAACAGTCAAAATAGTTGGTTACGTCTCCGCATATAAGTTTGGATTCGTCGAGCTCGCTTTGAGGCTTTGCCTTAGTCATATTATAATACGATCATTTAATATTGTTTATTACTATCGAATGATGTAATTATGTTACGCATATAACAGGCATTGTCAAAAACATCGTAGGCCCTGTTTACTCCAACAAGTAATCATTGCAGTTGTCACGGCTTGAGTTGTCTACGGGTTGAGTTGTCCCGTCTCCATTCCAAAATTTATATTTCCTGAGAGTAGCCTCCCTTTTCCTGAAGAGTTTCAAGAACGACAACACAAGCCAGCGTTGTATTACATTTAAATGAGATGTTAATGAGTTTCACGCTTGAACTACGCCTCTTTGTCTATGTTGAAAATTGTTGAAGCGTGAAAAGAGTAATCTTATACTTTCTTGTTACCATTGGAACGATGCTAAATTAGCATCGTTCCAAAAATCGTTCTATTTAGTTCTTTCAAATATCACTAAGTTGAAATATTTTCTTAATACCTGTATTTTGAATAAAGAATAACCAATCAGTACCCTAATTTTTTTCTACCAGTGCAAACGTAATACCGTCCTCATTTATCCAGAATTGAGTGCAAAATTTTCTTTCTAGTATTTTGATCAAGATTCATTTGACTTCCTCATTGAAACCTACAAAATTTAGGCTGCATCTCCTCGCTAAACTCTCTCTTGAGAGTCCATCCAGTAATGTCTTTTAATAACATGGCCATCTAATGGCCCATCCAGTAGATATAAGGTCATTTTGTAAATTGGACCCCTGGTTTCTAAAACAGTAATGTGTAAGGCAGATTGATAATATTGCTGTCTTATAACCTATCCAGTAATTTGTAAGATCTTTTGATAATATGGACTGTTTATGGCCAATCCAGTATTTTGTAAGATCTTTTGATAATACGGACCGTTGATGGCCAATCCAGTATTTTGTAAGATCTTTTGATAATATTGACCATTGATGGCCAATCCAGTAATTTGTAAGATCGTTTGATAATATGGACCATTGATGGCCAATCCAGTATTTTGTAAGATCTTTTGATAATATTGACCATTGGTGGCCAATCCAGTATTTTGTAAGATATTTTGATATCATGGACCATTGGTGGCCAATCCAGTATTTTGTAAGATATTTTTATATCATGGACCATTGATGGCCAATCCAGTATTTTGTAAGATATTTCGATATCATGGACAATTGATGGCCAATCCAGTATTTTTAAGATATTTTGATAATATGGACTGTTGATTCCCAATCCAGTAATTTGTAAGACCTTTTGATAATATAGCCTCCTGATGGCTAATTCAATATGTTTGGTTAGTATGCAAAATATGATGATGTCTTTTACATGAGCAAAATCTAAGCTTTGCATGTATGTTGAACCTTGTTTTTCACAACCCGTGTTTTTCACAACTTTTGAAAAACGCGTATGCATTTTTCACAACTTGTGTGAAAAACATGTTAGCATACAAATTTCATACGGGCATAGTAACACATTTTTCACAACTTCAAATGTGACGAAAAGTGTTTGAAAATTTTGAGTTTTTTGGTACTAACGCATTTTTCACACATGTAAATTATTTATTTTCGTGACATGTGTCATGACAATATTACAAACATGAAAACAACATGAAGAGTATTTACAGATAAACACCCGACCCAGTGGGTGTGAAAACCACAACCTGTAAAAAGACAAATTTTGTTAAAAATGAGGTTCAAAGTTTGTTACAACCCGTTTAATAAACACCCAAATTGTAATAATTATTACAAAACAGGTTATTACAAAAGTAATTGAACATACAAATGCATTTTGTCATAAAAAACCGAAATGTAATAAAATGTCTAGTTGTTTTAATTTTAAATATAAAATACAGTATAACCTGCATTAAGCAGCCAGTGAAGGGAAGTGACAATATTGGCTGCTTACAGCAGGTGACCACTTAATCCAGGTTAATTTACAAATGCTTTGATTAGTCCAGCAACAGTGAGTGATTATTTTTACTGGCTTTAGCCATAAAATTTATGTAAATACTAATTCAAAATAATCTTAATTAAGAAAACAACAATTTGATTAAATCAAAATTTGTACAAAAATTAAACAAATATATTACATTGATTTGTCCAATCTCATTTAAGATAATCAATTATGCAGTTTCTTATTAATGATCTTCAAAAAGGGCACAAGTGACAATGTCAGTTGTATATTGGGAGTCTTAATTTATGTGATGACACTTTGTTGATAAATTTTGACTGTTAAAAGACTTAACTAGGTGGGGTTTCACACTTCTGAACCATTATACAATGATGGTGACACTTTGTAAATTCTAAAATCTAATTGACCGTGACCACTGAATGCAGGTAAATTGATCAATTTTTAAGGAAATGGGTGACCACTGGCCACAGACAGCAGGTGGCTGCTTATTACAGGTGCAAAATAGAGTGATTTTCATTGGGAGGAAGCCAGATTGGCTGCTTACAGCAGGTGACCGCTTATTACAGGTGGCTGTTAATGCAGGTTATACTGTATACATGTAGTACGATAATTCAAATTATTGGTAAAGAAAGAAAATAATGTTTAACAAGTAAACATAAATGTTCAAATAGACAAATTACTTACATTTCGCCAAGTTAGTTTGAAGATTTCGACAGAAAAACAAGTTGTCATATTTTATTGCAAAACGAGTTATTTCAAAAGTGGTTGAACTTACCAACCTGTTTATTATATATTATTATTACAATTAGGGTTTTTATCACAAAACGGGTTTAAACAAACGTTGAAAAAACCACTAGCGTAATTTTTACAGGTTGTGAAAAACACGGTTTGTGAAAAAAGAGGTTCAATGTTAAACCTCATTTTTCACAGAACGCGTTTTTCACAACCTGTGAAAAACACGTTTGTGAAAAACGAGGTTCAACATGGTAAACTTGCTCAATACTGGAATATATTGCCCGCCTCGAGGTTTTATCGGCACACTTTCACAGCAATTTTGTTACTGTTCATCAACATAAGAATTCCAGTATTGAGCGACGGTAAAAAATCTGACAATGAAATCTGTACCTCGGAAATCGACCACTGCGTTACAATTCACAAAATATACTCACAATTATCAAATGTTTGCATAAATAAAAATACAATGACCTTAACTTATATATATCAATTATATAAGCTATAATCATATTTATTTAAGTTTAATATGCATGCATCTTCCCAACATGTAAACCTTTTTTTACCAACGGTATATCTTACCAAAATATGAAATATTGTAGAATCTTCATGTTGCCAGCTATGCACAATAGATAAATATTAGTGTCAGGATGGATAATGGGTTATGTGCTTTATGCTTCATGCCCTAAGAGTAGCTAGTTTGAATCCCTTTCCTCCACTTAAACAACTAAGGCTCGATTGAAGTTGCTATGGATATAAATGTTACCATGGATATTTGTGCTGTTACTAGGGAGTGTAACGTAGGATGCTAGGACCTAAGTGTTCCTAGAAGCATTAGAGTAATTACTATGGGCAACTGTTGCTAAGTGTGCTTGAACAGCTGCTATGGACCTCGAGGCGGTTGCTTTGGATGCGAACCTTGTTAATACGGACATTATAACAGTACCATGGGGCATTTGTGCTTACTATGTACCTTAATATGGCTTCTCTATGTGCTAAAGTAGTTGCTTGAACGTAAAGGTGGTTAAATAAGGCACAATTTTGGCTGGTTGAAGACCTTAGGGTGGTTGCGACATCTTGCGTCCATGTGCGACGTTAACCATTTAAATAAAATATTTGAAAAAAAAACTGAAACATTAATTTTGTTTATCATTATATACTTTAAAATATACTATGCTATTGACCCATGTTGTGAAAATTGCGTTAGGACTAAAAATCGAAAAATATGTCTAACGTAATTTTCACATTGCTCATTTGTGAAAAATGCGTACGTAATTTCACCACTTGTACGCGTTTTTCACAACTTGTGAAAAACACAGGTTGTGAAAAATGAGGTTCAACACATGTATGTATAAGTCTGCACAAAAGAATAATTTAGAGCAGAGAAACTGGTTTATTTTGAACTTGCATAAAAATCTACATGCCTTTAGAAATATACCATTTATAGTGTTTTGTCTGAGAGTTGTTCTGGATGACTATGGAACCAGTATTATACCTTACAACTCAATCAGTTTAATCAATTAAGGCAGGTTTCACAGAAAAAAAACATCTATATTTAACATAGTAAAGACAAATTTATTTACAAATTTTCATCAAAGTTCATGATTTAATGGTACATTAAAGAATATGCATAATGTATAAAAACAAGCATATAAATATTTATAGTTCATATTAAAATATCAACTTAATGGATGATCAGATCTAAAACTGACGCCTTTAAACAATCACAGTAATCAAACAACAGCTGTCCATGGGCAGCCCACTCGACTATTAACCTCTAATGGTAATCTTGTATAAATGTGCTCTGTAAAAAGTTTCAGGTGAATCCCTTCAGTTGTTACAAAGATATATAAATGCCGCACATAACCAGGAAGTGTTATGCCGACACCACTGCCGACGCACAACTGAGTAGGATAGCCCCACTATTCTCCGAATAGTCAAGCAAACAAATATGTTGCACTATAAATGATAAAAACATACTTCATACAAACATTATGCTGTACCGATCAAAAACTATACCATTCTTACATTTATACACTTGAATATTTGGTAAAAATCCCCAGAGTTCATTCAACCCAAAGTGGATTACAACATACATTTAGTTATACAGAAGTTCACAACTGATTTATAAGCATGGCATGAACAGTAGTTAAAAACTGACCTACAAGCATAGTAAATGCAGTAGTTCAGAAATATACCTATGAAAGTCATGAACCATAGTTCAAAACTGACATATCAACATTTAAAATCACTAACTTATGCATAATTTGATTGGTTTAAGTCATATATAACTGTTATTTACACAACTGACTTTCAGCACTTATTTTGCATAAAAAATAATTTATACAGTGCCTTCCAAATGTTCTTGAACAAAATCTTGTTTTTTTTTGTAGCAGAGGTATGATACGACATGTCTTCAAGCTAGCTTTTATGGCAACATGGTTGAGAGTCTGCTTACAATTTGAGAGGTTGAGGTTTCGAATCTTAGTTCGAACTTTGGATTTTTATCAGGTTACATTTTTAAGGTAAACCAAATCACATTAAACCCATGAAAATATCAAAGCACTGAAGGCACTGAATTTGTTCAGGTTTAAAAGGTAAAATGAGACTTCCGGCTCCAACTACATCTGTACACAAAGAACAGTTCAGTGATAGGTAGAACATCATTGCTACGGTTCAAAACACTTCAAAAATCGACCTATAAATACAGCAGGTAAACCGGTCAGGCGAACACACTTTTGATTTGTGTTTAATCACATTAAGGGGCCATTCTTAGAACAATGCAATAATTAACTCTTTTAAGTTACATGTATCATTTTTTCATGCACATTTATTCTTCTGCATCTGTATGTAAAATAAAGGAAGTCCACTATTCAGACATCATTCAAAGTCATCAACTACGTTCTTTAAACTTTTTTTGTAGACCCATTCTATTACATAAGCTGATGTAACATCTCTACTGAAACCTGTCACTAACGACAGGTCGCTACTGAATAGTTGATACCATTCTATTACATAATACATTGTACGACGTACAGATCTCTACTGAGACGCTTAACTCACAAGCTATTATAAATACGCTTCAGTATGACCGATTAACAAGTGTATTTCAGGAATTATTGCGCCTGTCATAGCAGATGATCATTTTGAATTACTCTATACTTATATACTGAGGGACTACTTCTGGATTCGGCACAATTTCAAAATCGGAGAGGGTCTGAAATACGGTAGATATATTCAGGACTGACGTCCCGAACAAATAATAAAACTAACAGTCATCAGAGCAAATTTCAAAATAAACATAAAATAGTTTATCAACATATGATTTAAGTGGTGTTACATGATTAAGCTTTATTTATAGTAAAATTACAAGAGGTATGCATGATCAGTATTTCTCAAATTTCATTTGTCCAAGAACTTTTGGGGAGCCCTGTACATACACAGTGTACCAATAGGTTAAAATCCTTACAACAAAATCTGGTATTAACATAATGCTCTGATGAAATATCATAACATTATGTTGGACAAGACAATAATTCTAATCAATAAATAATAAAATAAAACAATTCATTACTTTTCAAGAATTAAATTTACAGGCTTCGGCACAAAAATAAACTATACAATAAATTTTCAAAGTGACAACACTGTACCACTTTAACTCGGCACAATAATAAACTGACCACTAAAAAGTCAAGTATAAAGAGGATATTCTTGACTTTGGTGTAAGTTTAATTTTTATTTCATCAAGTCAGCTCAGAAGCCATATTTTCAAGAATGACATAGCCATAAGCTAAAGTATCTTTTCCTGAGCTTACAAGCTGAAATTAAAAGATCTTATTCCAAAATTAACAAATTTTTGCTTTTATTTCATGCTTGTTTCTGTGTTCTGTTTAAGATATTTTTACACAAATAAAACACCACATCATTTGTTCTCTAAGATGAGGACATTTTGACATTATATTTTCACTAGTTACTGTAACAATTAAATATCAGATTTTGTATTTAATCATATATTTTCATTAAAATAACACAACATTTCATTATAAAGCATGAAAGATTAAAGATTATCCTCTCCATACAATTATCATACAAAATATAGCCAAGTCACAATAATTATATCTGATTTTTTGCATTTAATTGTTTGCATGAAAAACAATATTTCATATATTTTCATACAGAAATAGTGATACGAATCATTTTTGAGCAAATTAGAAAAAAACATACAAACACACTTGTACATATTCAATTTGAACCAGAAAACAATTTGCTATCCAGTAAAATGAAAGCTCTCAACGTATTGTATCTTTAACCTAAAACCTCACACTTCAACATGTCATGTTTTACTGGTACATGTACTTAATAGACACCTTACAAAACAGTACAAATTTGAAAAGATAAGCATGACATTTTTATTCTGACTTATAACTTCAGTCATTCCCTTAATCTACTAGTCTGAAGCCCAGATCTAGTGAAAATTAGGGACTTTATGGTTATCTTTCCCTGATAAAATCTGAAGCAATCCAATTGGTAAGTAGGTCCTTACAGTTGGAATCCTCGGATTTTATCATGAATTCCTATGTCAGGATAACAAAATATTTCATCTAATATCTTTCTTGTTAATTAAGATATTAACATAAGTGATGAAATTTAGATAGTTCTTTACCCTAAAAATACCTAGCTTGAATTTTAAACAAATTAAATAGTTTACAAAAAAGTTATTTAAGATTATCTTTGGCAAACTGACATTGAAAAGTAAGGGTAAAATCCGAGTAATCCAACTAATAGGACCTACCTATTTGAAGAGTATACAAGGGAAATAACTTACTAAAGTCCCTTATTGATTTAGCTTGATAAAAACTACTAATTTCATGCATTCAGGCTAGTTGATAATTTTGCCCTTTACTATATAACATAATAAATTGGGTGAGTGCCTGAGAAATGACATTTACTCGCTAAAATAACATACAAATCCCATCCAAAGCAATTAAACAAAAAATAAATCATATGTACGAAAGTTTAGGAAATGAAATGATGTTATTTATTCATTAAGACTAAAGGCATTTTTTCGGTAAATAATAGCATTAAAATTTACCTAATCCAAAATTAAAATTTATGGGTTTTTCCATCCGTGCACAGCTGGTACAAACAAAGTTATCTACACATTATAGCTAAACTATAGATTAAATCCTATTGTTCTTTGTACACATGTTTTCATTGTAATGGTGAAAGTTTGTTTGTACCGGAGAAGAAACCCAAATATTTGAATTCCGGATATAGTCTATTGAACTGACATCAATGAGAAATTTCTGTGACATTGCTTAAAAAATCAGTAATTATTCATTTAAGCTACAGTTACAAAATGAAACTTACATTCATAGTCATTGATATAAACTGTAGTATTTGTGATAGACAAGTACACATGCACTGTTGACAAGCAGAACATAGAACAAAAATTGGTTTGAAATGAACAAAATAAATCACATTATAAAAGCAAATAAAATAAATGAAAGTCTTTGTTTATAGAACATTTCTACCATTAAAAACAACACAAAAACACATTCAATAAAAGTAGCACACATATCATGACATATGATACAAACATTCATGAAGTATGTTTAAAACCAAGTCCTTCAGTCTTGAACATAAAGTTTGAATTTTCAAAATCCATATTTTCTTAATTTTATAAGCTGTTATAAATAAAAAAAACATACCTCAGGTCCCAAAATCCCTTAACCTCAGGACCAGTCCTAAAAAATTCAACCATGTACATATACATTGGATGAAAGCACAGAATTGTCAAAATTCTAAAGTTTCTGAATTTTACATGTTCACCAACTTTTAGAAAGGAATAGTACCCTTTCATTTTTCCCTAAAATCCATATCTCCAGAACAAAGCCAGAAAACTTTTACCCATATTTCTTTGATGATTCTGAGCTCTTTTGGTTGCATTTGGTTTGATACATAGAATATTGATAAGAGAAAACTTGGATTGAATAGAAGATGAATACTACTACAGTTTAACAATATAGAAAAGGGTTTTGGCAATTCTTTGAAAGACTTTATCACTATATAAATCAAAACATAATTTTACTCAGAATCTAAAATAATTTCACCATTTATGAAGTAATTAACCTATTTAATAAGCAACAATATACATATGTTTCTTCCTATCTTTTTCCTTGTAAAAAAATCCAATAGTTTATAATAATCAAGTCCACAAAGTATTACATTTGCAGCAACACACTTCTGTCACACCAAGTTGGTGTTTTCAAGATGAGTTGTATCTGTACTATGAAAAGTTGAAAATTTATTTCAAAAAATGAAATCATCAAATTACCTAAATATTAAAAATTTTACTTTTATTAATACATATACAGCTTTTAGGAAACTAATGGTTACAGCAACAATTTAGAGTTCAATTATATGTTGTGAAAGGGTGAAAGGTAACATTTAAAATCGAATAGCACTATCATAACCATCACTAATGAAGATTCGAACAATTCTTCAATCTATGGAAAATAAGAGATATTAAGACCGATAATACATGAGTATTCCTCAGTAAAATGATAGGCAAATGAATGAATCAAGCAACAGTAACACTAATCAGTATGTTCAATTACAGCAAAAAATGACATTTTTAAAGGATGACATTTTTCAAGTTGACATTACACATTTAACTTATTTTAATTCTTATCATTGTGTGTGTCTGATGCATTAAGCTTTAAAAACATATCCATTCAAGTTCAAGCAACAAATTACATAAGAATCAATGGTATTTAAAAACAAATAAATAATTGCAATTTTTCTCTATGTCTTAATTCAGGTTGCATGTGTAACAACCATGCCATTTTACCATCTGAAATTAAGCATTCTATTACAACTGACACTTAAAAAATATGTAAAAAAACATTGATATCAAGATAACTAGCAATTTTCAAAATTACAATACTGACTCCTAAGTCATTCAAAACATTTGTTAAAAAAATCTGAACACAATTTACAGATAAAACTTGAATATGTAAATTATAACCATACATTATGTAATATACTTCTAGGTATTATCATATTTTTGTAGGGAATCATTCCTCTCAAAAACAGAGAAAAATATGCACATAAAATCTGAAACCATGCCTCCTAGTAGCAAGTAGAAAAACACCACTAGTAAGCTTCCTAAAACAATTGTGACAAAGACAAAAGCAGTATAAATTTTGCAAAAAATAAAACTTATAGACATAATTTGACCATGATTAGGTTATTTTTAAATAAAATTTATTAAGGATATTTGTCAACTTTGTTGTAATATCTATTATTATTTCACCAAGTGTGGTCAGAAAACATATTTTCAACATTGCCATAGCCACAAATAAAAAAGCCAATTTTCTGAGCTCACTAGCTAAAATAAAAAAGATTTTACTCCAAAATTGATCAAGATTCTATTTCTTTCATGCTTAGATCTGTGTCCTGTTTAAGGTATATTACACAAATATAATGTGACATCATTTCTTCTCCATGATGACATCATTTTCCTTTTTAGATGTCATCATTTTGACAATTAAAACTAAGATTATATTTTCACTACAAGAAAAATATATTTTCATTAAGTAACATCACATTTTACTATGAATCAAGAAAGAAAGACTTAATAACACTGGGCTTTTAATCAACACTGGTATTGATTTCATTACAATCCAATATGTTTATTTTATTTATTTATTTATTGGAGTTAATGCCATGTCAACACAATTTAGGTCATTTTACGGCCTCCAGCACACCTAACCTAGCTTTCCTGGACTATAACCAGTACTCACCTACTCTTCCATAAGGCCGTAAACTTCTCCATATTATCTAATCAATGGAGGAAAATCAACATTATTGTCAAATTTTCATGGAAGGGTATAACCTCCCTGGGTGGGATTCGAACCCGCACCCCCTCGGGCACGAGATTCCAAATCCTGGCGCGCTACCAACTGCGCTACGACCCATGTTGACAATCCAATATGAATTAGACCATTTGTTTCATTTATCTCTAACAAGACTAAAGTTCTAACAACTAATTTCAATCACTCCATATTTCCCCTCTCTGGTCTTCAAGTTCTAAGTAAACCCAGAATATACAGACACAAGAATCTGAATCTTACATGCTTCAAAACCACTATCAATTCCACAGCTTGCGCTACGCAAAAAGCTCAAATAGCGCCATTTTACATACTAAAATTTGAGTAAATTTTTTAAAAAGCGCCGTTTCATGAAATACAAGCAGAGTCATCATATTCTATTATTAGACAGTCACAATTTCAACCATCAATCTTCAACATGGTTCACTGTGCTCAAACACATCTCAGGACTTGTACAATTCTCCAGTGGCAAGACACCAACAATACATGCACCTAGGTATTCAATCTTGGTTTGTTTATGTTTTCCTCACTCTCTAGTTAGATTTGTCATTACCTTTAAGCCAGTCCAATATAGAAAGCCATTTCAGTTCTTATACCTGTCCAATTTGCAGCAACAAATGCTTTTGATTATGAACATTTAGTTTTATCCAAATATGGCCAGATGGCAAATGATTTATACTCTACAGTATCATATATAATGTTTTATTCATGACCATATGGCATTGTTTTTTTTCCATACATTAGGACAGTATGGTATATGTTTTATCCATGACCATGCTGTAATGGTATTTTCCATAGAATATGCCATTATGATACACAGTTTTTACTTAGTCTATACAGTAAGACGTATGTTTAATCCATGACCAAATGGTATGGGTTTATCACCACACAGTATGACAGTATGGTATGTATTTTTTAATCTATACAATATGGTATATGTTTTTATTCTAACTATCAGGTTTATCTTGGACATCGTCTTCATTTGTTACAGATTCTATTTCTTCATTACGCTGATTACTTTCTAACAATGGGACATCTGAAAAAAATATATGATAAGTTTTAGTGTAAGACTTGCTTAAATATATTTATCCAAGTAAGAATAATAAAAAATATTTTCGCAGCAAAACAAATAATTTGTAAGAGGTCCACATGGAAGATTGAATTTATCCAAAAGAGTAGCCTTGTTCAGTAAATGAGTTGAAGTTATTATTATGAAAAAGGGAATCTCATAAATGTTCAATGAACTAATGCCTTTTAAGATGTATGACACCCCTAACACATGGACTGTTATTATTAAAGCAGTCTTTAACATAAGAATGCAATTTTTTCATGCCAATTTTTTTCAATCTTGTTACCACTCTTTACAACACCGAAGTAAGGGCATATCATTAAACACTAGGAGGTTGAAATATTTTATATGGCATGAAAATAAGGGTGCAAAAGAAATTTAGACCTACCCTCAGTGACCAAACTTCCATTAGAAGAATTAATGCTACCAGCAGTAGCTCTTCTAGATATATTGGAATGATGAGATGAAGCACTATCACAGGTTTCTATGGTAACTGCAGTTGATGCATCACTCATACTAACGTTTACTGTATCTATTGAACCAAACACTTCTGATATACCGTCCCTATTCATCGTACTTGTAGTAATAATAGAATGTCTACTTGTCGTATCTCCATTTGATAACTGGCCAGAACGAAAGTTTGATGGTAGGCTAGGTAGAGGACGATATTCACCCACTTGTCCTTGACCTGTTCTTTGTGTAAAATGACTATTATGTTGGTTATTTCCCCTTACTGCCTCTTCATAAGAAGGTAGCGCCACCTGTGAGTTATCATATCCAATCAATAACATTCGATCATGTTCGTCCAAGGAATTACTGTGTACTCTAGAATATGGAGGTGGGACCGATGATGGTCGACATAAACGAGGTGGGTGTGGTTTCCTTCTTCTAAATATCATGATAACCATAATTAATAGTAATATACCAAGAACACTACATCCAGTGGCTACAACTATAGCTAATGTACTCATATGTGTTGTATTGTCTGAGGAATTAGAGGATTCTCCATCTTTTATCTCTTTTTCTGAAACATTTAACACAATATAGATCAATGTCTAGTAATGTTATGAGCCCGCCCAGCTAGCTCACTCAGTTTGGCACAAGTCTACTGATCAATGGGTCGTGGGTTTTAATTCTTGGACTTATGTGGAGTTTGGTCATGAAATGATTTCTATGGACATTCTTCCTTTTTCCACCAATTCTAAATCATGTAGGGTAATTGTCAGTCATTAATAGAAGTATGTGCCCTGTAACTGGTTAAGAGCTAAATCCTTTCCAGAAATGGTAAGTACTTTGACAGTTCACCATGATATGACATATACAATTTTTTGCTACAGCATTATACCCAACCAAAAAAAGGAATGTTATAAATGGTTTTCTTTGCCACATCCAACAATTTAAAGTCATATTGAGATGGTCATGCTCATATAAATTTAAAGGAATTTAAATACATGTGTACCTTAAGTAAATCTAACAAATCAAAACAATCAGAACTTTTATTAACAACATTATTCAAACCGTATATTTACTAGACTGTCAGCAATTAAAAATCAATTCACACAGACTCTTGATCAATGTGACCATTTAGTACCATTGGGTCTAGTATTCCAACCTTTGAAATCCAATTAAGCTTTACTGACCATTTACACCCCATAACTCACCTTGCACACACATGGGCATGATAAAGTCCCATTTTCCAGTGACACCACAGGTCACCACAGACTGTCCCATCAATTTATAGCCTTCATTACAGGCACATTCTACATGCATACCAACAAAAAATGGTTCACAATACTGTAAGTTACTTTTTGACTCACAAAAACAATGACCATTATCAATTGTTGATACACTGGGACAATATTTAGTTGACTCTGAAAAACAACAACAAAGGTATAATCTTAAAATCCTACGATGTATGTATAGGAGGCTCACTATATACACTTAACAACTTTTCTAAGTATACACATTTCCCCTGCAGATACTTTCAACAGTAATTAAGATAAGTAAACGAAATTTTGTGAGTCAACTATGGGATACTATATCTTTCATGTGACACTATAAACATAAATATCCACCTATAGTAACTGACTTCCAATATGCAGGTGCATTTCATGCTTTTTACCAATATGAGCCAAACGGTTTACATTTTCAGGTTTATTTTGTACATGTCTATATCTATAGTGATTTACACCTAGAAAGAACATCTAAACTTTCAAACGTGGTAAGTGTGAAACAAATTAGCTTGAAATGAAGAGGCCAGGCTATCGAAATGATAATGCTGGAAGTGTTAAAGACCTGCCAAGCCAGAGAAGACGTCGTATGACGACCAAACGGCAAGAATGGGCTATGATACCCCCGGGATATCATTCAGAACTACATAATCTCATAGCGAGCAAGGTGTCTTGCAGTTATACGAGCTGAAGGCGGCCATACTCGTTATTGATGTGAATTTGTACTTTGTTGGTGCCAATATTGTTACTGCTCATAAGAAGTCTGTTATTTTTCAATTTATTTTTCGTTTTGCTAATAAATGAAATACTATTTGATGGACATTTTCCACAAAATTTATATCAATAGCTTACGTATCAACCCAGTTATGACCAAATATATAGGTGTATACTTAGAAAAGTTGTTAAGTGTTAACCAGGGGTAAAAGAAAACAAGAGCAGATCACATAGGGCACGCTCAGCTATTTGGTGTGTTTGTGTTAAACAAAATCAATTATTGATATGCAATCCAAAGAAGATAAGTGAATTTTAAAGAAGGTACCTTCATTGGTTGAAGTTATAAAAGTTGCATGCAAAATTTTCATAAACTCTTAATCCTATGCACAAAAATTAAATCAGCATTAAAGCAGCAATCTAGGTTATTTGCACTAAATTAATACACAGAGGATTCACAGTAAACATACAATTAACATGCTATATTTGACATTTTTTGAAAAAGGAAAGTTACACGTATTTTATGTGCATTAAGCTTAACTTTTCATATTTTGGCTGGTTCAATAACTGAAACAAAACAAGAGCACCACTAGGCGGAGCATTATATGCCCGAAAGTGTTGTTTTTTTTAGTTAAGTGCTCCAGAAACTTCAGTTTTCAGTTTTAAGGTAATAGTGACCTTGACCTTTGACCTTGTAACCCCAAAATCAATAGGGGTCTTCTACCCGATATGAACAATCATCATATGAAGTTTGAATATTGTGGACCAAATGGAACTTAAGTTATGCTCCGGAAACTTCAGTTTTCAGTTTCAAGGTATTAGTGACCTTGACCTTTGACCTTGTGACCCCAAAATCAATAGGGGTCTTCTACCCGATATGGACAATCATCGTATTAAGTTTGAATATTGTGGACCACATGGAACTTAAGTTATGCTCCGGAAACTGTTTTCAGTTTTAAGGTAATAGTGACCCTGACCTTGGACCTTGAGACCACAAAATCAATAGGGGTTTTCTACCCCATATGGACAATCATCGTATGAAGTTTGAATATTGTGGGCCAAATGGAACTTAAGTTATGCTCCGGAAACCAAATTGCTAACAGACGGACGGATGGACGTAAGGGGTATAACATATTATGCCCGAAATTCTTTCGGGCATATAAAAAGTGTAAGTATTTTGAAGATCATGTGACTATAAAACCCTAAATACATAATTTACCTTCAAATGTAACACACTGAGGTGGATGATGCGACCATTTAGATCCTTCCTGACAGACTATACTAGAAGGTCCAAGTAATTTATAACCATTTTGACAAGAATAAGTAACGACTGCGCCTAATTTAAAGGATAGTAAATTGTCCGAGCCACTATTTTGTAATATATAAGTTCCAAAATTGATCTGTGGCGGCTGTGAACAAACTTCCATTGAAACTGAAATAATAAATAATATGTATTCATAACTGTTACACATAGCTAGGGTTTCATAATCGGAAAAAAATTATAATCGATCATCGAAAATAATCGGACGCCCCTTTTCGATCAATCATCGATTATATAATCGAAACGTTTACTCAGAGTTTTCATTCAGGATTTCCATAAATATATGACATTAAGTTGCAATGGTTTAAGTGACCTTGTTTCATACAATAGAAAATTAAATCAAACATAATCAACCTATAATTAGTGGTTTGATGGTTGTTTATGATCAATAATACAATCTTTTTTTCGGACATTTTCGTATCAATGTTGTTTGAAATGGAGCTATATATAGTCCAATAGTTGCAAATTTCATATTGCCGACTAGAGTTTTATCCCCATGAAAATTTTTTTTTTCGGAAATATGAATTAATTAAGACCTGTATGTCTCATTGTCAATAAAATTAATTTTGACAGTAGGGATAATCGATTATTAAACTTCATAATCGATTGTCTCCCGCTTTTACTAAAACGATTGATTATGGATTATAATCGATCATCACTAACTCCCTACACATAGCAGGTTTGACCATAGTTAAAGCTTAATGATGAACTGTATGCAGCAGTTTATCTAAGAATTAACTTTCCTTTGACCATTTTTATGTCATTTTTATGTCAACAGCACAAGCTCAAACTCTGGTTTTAGCTGTGAACCAATTACTATGCACATACTTCCATCAGTGACTGACAACTGCCTTACATGATTTAGAATCAGTGGTAGAAGGGAGAATAGCCATAGAAATTATTTCTTGACCAAACTCTATGAAAGTATGCCCCACCTAGGAATCCAACCCACAACCTCTTGATCAGTAGACTTGTGGGTTACCAACTGAGCTAGCTTGGCGGGCTGCAATCAGAATCTAATGAACCATATGTTGATTAACTAATTAATTCTAATTTTGGAATTTGCTCAGACGATTCTATTGATGCCTTTTTTATGGGCAAATTTGAATCAGTTTATGCTAATTACAATATTTTGTGAAGACTTTTGGAGAGACAAATGAGATAAATGTGAATCTATTCATCTAAAAAGCAGGAATTTTTCCAGAAACTTTTGTAAGACACATAATGTGAGAAAATCACTTACCACAAGTAGGCAGACTTCCTAACCAGTCACCATTATGACATATGAGTATACTAGCCTTACTATTCACCATAGTATAGCCATCATTACATTGATATTCTATGAACTCTCCTTCAACTAGTTTACTAGACTCTGGAAGTATTGCTTTTGTAAAAATATGTGTGTTGGGTACATCAGGTGGGAGACCACATACACTTACTGTAAAGTATAAAATGTGTATTGTTTAATAAAGTCACCAAACACATAAGTTGGGGCTACCATAGCCAAGTTATGCTTTAATGATCTGACACAAGGTATAAGTCTTTTTAATGTAGCAATTTCAATGCTTGGAAAACCTAACAGCTGCCATTTCATAAGAATTTTTTTTTTTACTTTTTTTAGGAGAAGTTTTGAAGTTAAAAGCCGTGCACACCCATCCTAGTAAACAACTCAAAGCTTAAGATCACAGGACAACCCAGTAAAGTGAATTCCCAAAAAAGAAAATTTGGTAATTACGACATTGCTGGGGTGAGGCTACAAACTGTAGGTAAACTTCTTGCTCAATGTTATAAGCAGTGCCCCTAGCAGGGTTCAAACCTGGGACCTTTCAATACCTAAGTGCACATCCTACCAGTGTACCACTGAGCTCCAACTTAGAATAATTAAGAATAACTTAAGCATAATAGTACTTATAAACTAGTGTCTCAATAGTTTGAGACAGTACTAGCACTCTTGGAGCTTTACAAAATGCAGCAATAAGTATTGGCATACCTTCACACTCTAATTTGATCAACCATCCTTCACTTGTAACCCAGTTAGTATCTTCACTACAGTATAGATTGATAGATGAAAGATAATTATCATCTACTTTGATAGCATAATGTTCATTACATTGTACTGTAACTTTGTCTCCTGGTTTAAAGACCTCTGTTGAAAATGCATACTTTATATTACCATGTAGAATGTAGGGTTTCTCACATACTGGTGGCTCTACAATGGTAAAATATCAACATTAAATTGTATATAACTCTCAGTGATGCACACAATAACCCTACTCATAGTATATATTTCTATCCTAGTTCTTTTGGAAAACTGAATTTCTGGACAATAGCATTTTTATTCTGGGCAAGTTAATTTTCCGACTTCACTTGTACTAAGACAAGTGGAAAAAGCTTGAAATTCCACACCCCTGGTAAAGTATGGTTGAATGTAACAATAAAATTTAAATTTGTTTGTATCACAGGTAATAACTCATAAGTTTAAATTCCCTGTGAAGTCAAGAACTTAATTGTAAATAGATGAAACTTGCATAATTTAAAAAAGCTCTGCGAAGAGTTCCTCAATAAGCCATTGGGCTTGCTACATGTTTAACAGAGAAAAATTCTAATGTCAAGCGCATTTTTCACACCTTTAACTAATAACTTCAGTTCTATCAAAGATATCACAATAATTTGTAAACTGTTCAGTAAAGCTCTCATTATTTTAGAGCTCATTAAAATGATACCAATTACAGCAATATTTGATAAAATCTAAAAATCAGTCTGGGGTTGCTATTAACTTACCAAATTTTGTTATAGTATTTTCTACACATGTTGGCATGTCTTCTGGACTCCATGTACCATTATTTAAACAAACTTGCGTATCTGTTCCAACAAGATGATGACCATCATGGCATTCATAAAATATAGTTTTAGGATCACTTTTTATCATCCACACACCATCGTGGAATACAGTGGGATTTTCACAGTCATGGACAACATCTGAAACATATGAAGACATATTCAATTACAGCAGACATGAAAGCTGTCTTACAACCGTGAATGGTGAAGTTATCAAAATATATCATGCATTAGAGACAAAATAATCACTTCAAACCATTTTGGTTTCTAAGTTTAAGTTTGACAAAGCGACCATTTCTTAATATAGCCCCTGGGGTCCTTTTATATAAAAACTGTACATAGCAAGTGCTAAGCAGTACAGTATACCTTACATTTTAACTTAAGTGTAATTTATCACATCATTTTTGTTGTTGTTGGGTTTTATACCTAAGCAACACATAATACAGGTCATATCATGGCTGTCAGTCAACCTACTCTACGTTCCCCGATAGGCTTAATCTCTGAATTAGCTGTTTATCAGTTACTAGGCACATACTTCTGTCAGTGACTGACAACTGCCCTACATGATTTAGAATCAGTTGTAGGATGGAGAATGGCTGCAGTAATTATTTCATGACCAAACTCTAGTACCACATCATCTAAAAATATCAATTTTACCTGGTGTTTCTGTAGATTGTCCAGAGATGAAAGAACCTATATTCAAACAGATGGCCAGGAATACGACTGACACAGTCATGATGATGTTAATTGAAGATCCAGACACATGAATATCACTTCTTCATCAATTCTAGTCCTGCAATATCAATATAAGGAAAAGTCACATAAGAAACAGTTATTAACTTATTGTTGAAATAGATTTCAGTAATTTGAAATAGAAACACAAGGCTTGACATTAAATGTCATTCTATTGCCCCTGATGACATATAAAATCAGGTTTGAGCCCAGCGCTGCTTTCTGATAAAATATCATTTATCTGACAATAAAACTGTCATTTGAATTTTAAATGTATTCTGATAAACTGTTGCTAGTATAGGGTCGCCATATCTTAAAACCGAGCGTTGCGAGCTAATTTGACAGTGAGTGTTATTTACAGGCTGTGATCTGAAAGATCTAAGGAAATTAAGTCACATAGAGGAAGCCACTGAGCACAATAATTGCGTCATTAATATATTATTAAAGCACACATCAGCTGAACATGATCAGTATTGAGAACAGAGAAGCTGCCAGATAGAAGTTCCGAAAGAAGTTTGTTGGCGAGCGGAGAATGTAATCCGATTTATGGTACTCCAACAATTGTATCTTGACCCATATTGTATCATATCATAACAGGAGATATGCAGCTCTATGTTTGATGTCCTATGACTGATTTCGAGGTGACCTATGCCTGACAAAAATAGTTGCCAGGAAGTCTCATAGGAATAGGAATACAGACATGTTGGAGAACACTGCACCTACCTTTAAACTCGTGAGACATTGTCATGACTAGTAAAATTTTGAGTCGCAACTTAGAACCAAACTTTCTTCATGTCAATAAGATACGGGTTGGAGATGATAAGGAAATAATTGGAAAGATGAATTGTTAAAGTTCCTAACTAAATATTTAGAATTTTGAAGTCATAGTCTGTGTTAATGAGTGACTTTGAAATCGATCTTTTGAGGTTTTTGACAATCTGTATTTTCGGTGATTTCATTTTATTATGTGTTGGATGATCGATTCGATCAATTTAAAGGAAAACAATAAACAAAAGGAAGGAAATAGTAACCTACCACTTTTTGTCTTTTATTTATTTCCGTTTATTACTGCGCATGTCCGTAAAATTTAGAGGTATAACACCACTAAATTGGATTTAACGGAAAGTATAAAACCCAGCTTGTACGTTCAAGCACATCTATGTTGAAACAGAAATCTTACCGATAAATAAACCCTAATTTCTCAAAAAATCAATTGGCGATGTCAAATTGAATCCGCCATTTGTTAGTTTACACAGAAACTTCATTAACAATAACAAAGCAAGAATATAGACTGCAATCTATTCAAATATACATGTATTTACTATAAAGCAAGTATTACGAAAATCTCCAAGGAGTTCCGGTTGTAACCCCATTATAACTTTTCTAAGGGAAGTAACTATTGAGTTGACACTGCATGTCTGTGTGGATTTCAAGAAAATGTGTGTTGTTGCAATATTGTTTCAGTGATGCTTAAAGGGATTAGATTTGCTTTGAAAAGGAGAATATTTCATTATCGCGTAATTCCTAAAGCTTCACAAAAATCAGCAAGTGTTGACACTGTGTCTGTGTCATCAAACTGTCACAAAAAAGAAACTAAGGTCATAGCAGGCTTTAATCATTTTACTCATTGCTGTTCATTTGAACCATTCAGATTTAAACTGAATGGTAAGATGGATGAAGAAACAACGTCAATTAATTCACAAATCGTGCTTAAACCTCCTGTATGTGTTAAGGGAATGAAAAGTTTAGACAAAAGCAAGTTTGACTTGGTTGCGAAAGTGCCTTCATTGATTGTACCAGTGAATAAACTAAGAGCTGTCACTAAGTTGCTAAAAAATGTTCAATTGAAGAAAAAATCTTTTTCCGCTGTTGTAGAATTGACAAAATGCGATCCGAAGTTTTCCTCTCACAGGCGGTATTTATTGGATCCAGAAAAGGTTAAATCAGTTGACATGGTGTCCGAGAAGTTACAGTCATTAGATGATTACACATTTTCAACAAGTGATTTTGAAATGGTTGAAGTGAAGTTGACTTATGAAAACTGGAGTTTTTCTGATATAATGCAAGCTATAATGCCTGATGATAGTGATTCTGTTGCAGGATTTGCTCAAGTTGGTCATATTGCTCATTTCAATCTGCGGGATCAAGCATTGCCATACAAGTACCTCATAGGTAGGTTAGTCCTATATATAAGACCTGAGGTAACTCGTTTCACATTGGGACATCATTCTGGCATGATCTGGCATAACAGAATCAATGTCCAAATGGAAAACAAGTTACAAAGGGTTTTGTATATATAGGACTTAAGGGTAGGTTTGTCTTTATAAATGTAACCATTACTCTATTAATAATGCTTAAGAAATATTATAGACAAGGACATATAGTGCCATGGGGATACCACACCTACTTCCAGAATCATAGAAGGCTGATATTGAAATTCAAAACTATACTTGTTTGGACATTTGATTTGACCTACTGAAAAGTCTACTACTTTATGTAGTGAAGGCTTGAAACTTTATTAAACCTACCTTAAATGTTTTCATGATCTTACCAAGCTTTGAAGATGTCAACTCAATCAAAAACTTTAAGTTGAGTTGAAAATCTTAATTAACAATTAAATTGTATCCTACTATAGGTATATGCAATTTCTCGAACCTGATATCATCTATATCCAGTATTGAACCCACTCACTGCTGTTGTAATTGTCTGTCTTACTTATAAAGCTCTAGTTTTTTTTCCATTTTTTAAATTTGGCTCATCTGAGTTTGTGTTTTATTTACAACAGATTATAGACAACCATATTTCATAATTTCTTAATTAACATTTCAGATTTTGGCTTTAATTTCAATGTATATATTGTTGAACTTTATTTTACTGTCAGTGGCAGTACATTATCTCTGCTTAATTCATTAAAATTACCAAGTTAATTTACTACTGACAGTAACTCTTGAATAAAGATTTACAATATTTAAGTTTGTACATGTTATTTAGGTGAAGTTCTACTAGATAAGTTAGCTGCAGTGAAGACAGTTGTTAATAAGTTAGACACTATTGACAATACATATAGAACATTTCAAATGGAACTTCTTGCTGGCGAAGATAATTTTATAACTCGGACAAAAGAAAATGGTTTCACTTTTGAATTAGACTTTTCTAAAGTGTACTGGAACTCACGTCTTGGTAAGTTGACTTTTGATTGTATTGAGGTAAACTATGAGAGTGGTTCATAAGTCTCAGAAAATATGCCTGCCAATACTTGATTTTGAACCAACTTTACATGATTTTTTCTTTCATTATTCAATTACCAAGTTATACATTATTTAAAGGGAGATTATTTAGCACAGTTAAAAATATATTATAATATATACTGGTACTAAATTATCTCCCTTGGCACCTGAAAAGTTTTATTGATCTGAATTGTTATCCTTAAATGATGTAAAGAAAGAAGTAATATGATTAGAAAGTCAAAATGTGTATACATGTACCAGAAAACTGATTGTATAAAAAATTTCAGTAACATTAATATTGGCCTGTTTTTCAAACAACTCCCTGCTGGTAGCACACAAGTCTTCTGATCGATGGGTTGTAAATCTATTTGGTACTGGGTGGGGCATACTTTGTGGAACTTGGTCATGAAACAATTTCTATGGTCATTCTCCATCCTACCACTTATTCTGGATCACTTAGGGAAGTTGTCATTCACTGACACTAGTATGCACCTAGTTACTGGTTAACAGCTAAATCCAGAAATTTAGCCTTTCTTGGAACGGTAAGTACTTAGTAGGTTGACTGATGGCCATAATATTTAATGACTGATACATTGTGTTGCTACAGCATTAAACCCAACCAAAAATGGTTGGATGTGGTAAAACGTACCATATATAATAAATGTCATGAAGTTTAATGGGAAGATTTTATGTACAAAGAATGCTTTTACAACATGTGCTCAGCATGAAAGACCTGCCCCCCAAAAAAACCCAAATAAAATTCTCCAAGTATCCAGTCTCTTTTTTGTGTGTGGGGGGCCTTTCCACTCAATGTCAAAAAAAGTGCACAATTTCACATTTTCACAGTCCCTTGCCCCACATTTTTTTAAAAACAGAAAGTATCTTAGATTTTTTCTCATTAGATGATGTATACAACATATGTACCTCCAACAAAAGTTTTGTCCCTCATTGAACATACTTTCTGGTGAAAAATTTAATCCAAAAATACAAAATTTGTTGATTTTGCGTTGTCCCTGCATAGGGTACTTGTTTTAACTACAATATAATTTTGAAATAATATACCGTTTTGCTGCGAATGTTACCTTTACTAGAGGTCATTTGGGGTAATTCAATGAAAACATAACCTTCCGAAATCAGACAATAAAATTGGCGAAAATTAAAAATTATTTTCCTGTGTCCCCAAATTGGATGTAAGATACGTTAACAGTTATGGACAACATGCATTAAGTCCAAATATTTGCAATTTCACTCGGATTTATGCCAATATAAACCCCCAAGTGGTTAATGTAAGAGATAAAAAAGGCTTTTGGCGTCTAAGATCTCATACAGATTAACCATATTTTTGAAAAAATGAAAAATTAAAGTGTTACTTTAAGATTTAATAAGATACGTTAACTTTTCATATGTTACAACACATAAGCTAGTACAGAAAGCAGGCAGTGTTACCTAATTTCACAATGCCTACTTCATGCAGCCATAATCCAGAGATATTTCATCCTCGAAAAGAGCGATATGCTTACTTTATGGTAAAAAGTAGTAAATGTCATAAGATACGTTAACATAAGATACGTTAACACGTACCTGATATTTCAATATTTATCGAAAATAAATCATCTTAGGATTTACTTTCTAGCCAATTGCATTGCTAATTACCAAAATTTCCGCTCAAAACAGAAGTTGTAAAGAATTCCTGGCGACTATGACGAAACAATCAAGCATTTTATGACAACTCAAGAAAACTGAAGCGTTCTAGTTATTCTTTATATTTAAGACAGTTAAACTTGCTTTTCATGTGAAACAAAGACAAATCAGAACAAGTGTATGCATTGAACATGTCTTATGTGCTAATTGATACCAACAGACATGAACAAACTTGTTCAACGTATCTTACTCAATGTTAACGTATCTTACACTGTTTAAAATACATGATATAACAAGCAAATACAAACTAATAGGATGTTAACTTATTAGTATTATAAAGTAAAAGGGACAACTTTTGATATAAAACCTAAAAAAACACATTTCTTTCATTGAGTATTTGACAAAACTTATACATTGTAGTAAAGGTTAACGTATCTTTCTTTCCAGCTTATGTATCTTAAAATACTAATGTACAGGAGGTGAAATAGACTAGAGCTTAATACCAGCAAGGGTACAAGAAATAAAAAATGACAAATGGTCAAATATACCTCCTGAATATGGAGCAAAATTAAATGCTTAATCAAACGAAGAAACAATAAAATGTCTGCGTATTTCAACAAAAGAAAATTTATCTGCAAAAAAAACCATTCCGAATGATTTAGGAAAAAACAACAACAGAAGAATGCGTTACAAATGAAGCTTTTACGCACCCAGTACAATCTACAAGTTTAAATGAGAAAGAAAGAAAAGGTTTCAGTTAAAATCAATATTGAAAAAGTTCTGAATAGAGTTTGAGCAAGTACATCAGTCCAATGTACACGAAAAATAGACAAAACAAGATTGTTTTTTAAAAATGCCAATTTGTGACCTAGAAAAACAAAGGGCCACCTTGTAGATTTAAGACAAAGGTCAGCAGCATACAAAAGTTGGTATTGAAATGATCAGATGAAAGCGCTTAAACAAAATTATAAACCTCTTTTAAAAAAGAAAAAAATACAAAAGTCTTAACATGAATTCAGATTGTAAGGAATTACCATACGACTAAAACTAATGGAAACAAAACATCGTCCAGCACACCAGGATCTAAAACCAAATTAAAACTTAATGGTGCAGGTATAGTTCCGGACATATTTCCACAGAAACTCAAGAAACACTTTTTATGCAAACAATGTAATCGAAAAAGTTTAATTTCATATAACAACCCCACAGTCCAAAACAGTACACCAGCAGAAAGAAGGACAATTTGAAATTATATTCAGATAGTTGGACTTTAAAAAACAAATTGTAAAGCCTCTACCTTGTTGAAAAACAAATCGACTATTTTGTTGCAATTAAGCTGACAGCAGCTGTCTAGAGATCTAGATAATATGTAAAGTTATATGAAAATGGACCATATATTTTGAACTCTTTAGTCATGAACTATTTTGAAAAATGAGTAAGATACGTTAACAGATACAAAATAAATGTTTACCGAAAAAATCAAATAAATAAGTCTTCTTTCTGATAAATAAACATATTTGAAGCAAAAGAGCTAGCATTGTTTTGATTTTAACATAAATTGTGCCTGAACGAGAACGTCTTTTAAAATAAACGGCAGTGGAACTTATGTGAATTGAAAAAGTAAGATACGTTACCTTTTTAAGTTTGCCAATGTGAACATTTGATTGTTGTCCAAACAAACTAAGTTTAATTTTAGATTATCGTTTTGAAGTGTTTGTAAGCAAATGCTAGCATAATTTTTGCTTATTGATTACATTTACCTTAAATATATGTCAATACTCTTTTAGTAAGATACGTTATTATTTACCTTGTACATATTAAGTGAGTAAACCTTACACTAGAAACATAGTAGCGGCATTAGAACTGGGTTTTTAGTGTGTTCTTACATTGACTTCTGTGCTACGGTTTTATTGTTTTATTAGCGCGAGTATTACCTGAATAAAACGAATTGATTTAGAAACACCTTCAAATTAAAAAAACAATCATAGTGTTTATTGTTAAATCAAGAACAAATAGAACTTCATGTCATAAGAAATATATGAATAATTGTCATAAAGTTTACCGTCATACTATGAAACACCTTTTAATAAATAATGATTAGATTTGCTATTGTCTATCGGTTCTAGAAATTTAATTTTAAAAATCTTAACGTATCTTACTTTACATTTATACTACCTTTCGTTAAGCCATGACAACTTTCAGAAAAGTCCTTAAAAAATCCCCGATGCGTATTTTCTACTTCCAAATAGGTTAATGTTAAAGATTATAATGATAAAAGATGTTAAACTCTTACTTCATTTTTTATCAATTGTCAAATCCTAATTGTCCACTTTTTTTGACATCGGGCCTTTCATGCTGATTGCCTTGATAAATATATGCACTAGTATTTCTAATTCAAATGTTACATATGCTTGTTTCAGGCACTGAACACTTTAGAATGGTTGAACATCTAACATCTAAAGATATTGTTTTTGATGTATTTGCCGGTATAGGTCCATTTGCTGTACCTGCAGCCAAACACAAAGCTCAAGTTTTTGCAAATGATCTCAACCCTTCATCATATGAAAGTTTAAATAAAAACATAATTTTGAATAAATGTGATCCTTCAAAAATACAATGTTACAATTTAGATGGCCGTGAATTCATAACTACAGTTTTGAAGCGAGAAATGTTGAAAATTTATTCTGAAACAAAATTGCCTGAAGATTTAAACAATGAAGTGAATGACTCCAACGATGAAGTTGAAGAAAAGAATGAAACAAGTGATACCAAGCCAGATATAAATAGTGTATCAGTACTGATGAATCTACCTGCTTTAGCTTACACGTTTGTTGATGCATTTAGAGGTCTACTACAAGACCTTGATAGTGTGAATACTGACATACCTCTACCAGTTGTACATTGTTACTGTTTTACTAATAGTTCTGAAGCAGACGTCAATTATGATGGAGATGTTGATAAGGAGTTAAAACATAGAATTATTGATATAATAGGTTATTTAAAGGAAGACGACATTTCTGTTAGATTTGTTCGAGATGTTGCTCCTAAAAAACTGATGAAATGTGTTAGTTTCAGTTTGACACAAGAGATTTTATGTGATAACAACGGGAATCCTGTGAAGACTAAAGATGACAATAATTGTGATGATAATGGTAAGATATCTGATTATTTTAAAATAGAATAGGATTTGGAACAATTTTGGCAATCATCTACAAAGATATACCTTGGAAAACAACTGAGTACTAAACATGGGCGGATCCAGTGGGGGGGTCAAGGGGGTCCGGACCCCCCTAGAATTTGAAAAATGTACATGTCTATTAGTGTATTTCTTGCTTGTAATTTATTTTTAAGTACCTTGAAGCATTTTTTCCCTGTGCTTGACATAGATTTAATGGTTATGTAATTTTTAATATCAATATGTTGCATTTTTTTCTGCAAAATGTGTATAATGTGGTTGCGGTTCGAGGTTCGGACCCCCCTCCTAGAAAAGTTCGGACCCCCCCCTAAAAAAATTCTGGATCCGCCCCTTCTAAAAGTTATAAGTCCCAGATTATATCACGCTGACGAGTAGTTCTATTATTGTTTCAACATGGACGTGTAATTTCAATATTAACTAATAGTTTGCCTGCTTCTCTTCTAATTAGAGCTGCTACAAAACAAAATTAAGAAGTCTAAATCATAGCAAATGGCCAGGGATTATCTACATAATACATTAATACACGACAAACTGTCTTTTTTATGTACAACACCTAATATTTTACATTTTTACACTTTTTATCGAAACTTTTCATCAGTACAATGTCTCAAACATGGTAGTTCTGTGTAGTTCAAACAATACTATCACAGAAACAAAATTCCATTTATTTCATATTTTCTACCGAATAGATATTAGAACTATTTTTTCACCTTATAATATCCAAGGTTTATCTGCATAGAAGATCACCAAGGTAGTCTTAAAATGATAGAATAGACCTGTTTATTATTATACCTCTATAACTCTGTTTTACAAAACTTTTCAAAGATTTTCAAATTATGAAATAAGTAAAAGATACTCGTGGATTTTGGTGTTAGATTGATTTTTATTTCACCAAGTAAACCCTGAAAACATATTTTCAAGAGCGGCTTAACCACAAGTGACAATACCGTTTTCTGAGTGTGCTAATTGAAATCATTCTTCAAAATTGACTAATTTATAATACCGGTAAATTATTCTGTTTCCTTATGCTTTTTCTGTGTTTTTTTAGCAATTTTTTTCTTATTGAATGTGCCAGGGTGCACTCTGAATCATAATACATGTATGATAGTGTTCCCTAGATATCAAGCAATAGTATTACATTTTCAAATGCAAGTTATTGTAATTCATTCCTGTTTTGTTCACTCAAGACATTAAATCTTTTATACCCTCATTTAAAAAAGTTCATATTATGTATTGGCACCGGTCGTCTGTTCATCCGTCTGTCCATCTGTAATGTCTTGTGCAAGCAGCTTGTCCTTTACTACTTGACCTCACTAATGATAGATATTGATGTCTTGTTGTGCATTAAGGGGATGTAATTCAAATTTCATAATTTACTTTTGGATTATTTCCCTTTCATATATATTTAAAAAGGGGACATCATTCAAATTCCATTATTTTCTTATTAAATATTTCCCCTTTTTAAATACTACAAACTTATTCTTGTGCAGACAACTCTTGTTGAGCTCTTGTTTAACTATAACTACACAAGTTATTTGTGCTTTTATTTTATAATAATGATGATAATAATAATAGAAAACTTATTTAGCAAGGTAACTTATCAACTACAAATAATTCAATCTAAATTTGGTATAGTCCAACAGAATTAACCTGAGCTTGAACTACCTAATTATAATAGTTACACACTTTACTTACATTAAACCGTGAGATTCTGTACACGTCTATATGGTTATACATGTGTTTATAACAACTGATGTGAGTATTAATCAATTTATTAAAAGTGGCATGTTATTGTACTTTATATTTGGACACATTAGTTTTTGGGGAAACAAGTAAGTCAACAGTATTATGGCACAGTTTCAAAGTATTTATTCTTATGAAAACAACATTATTGTTCAGTTTGTGTATTTTGCCGAAAGCTTCTGATATAGCTTGATTTACTAACGAAGACAAAAATAGACTGTAAATACTGATTTTATTATATTCTAGCATAAAGGTCAAGCTCAGTTAATTCTGTTGGACTATATGTTATAATAATAAATTGTTTTTCATTTCAGCTGAACCTCCCCATAAAAGTAGAAGACTTAATGAAAACTTATGATATACATGATTGTGTGTTAGAAATCTCCATGTGAAGCAGACTATCATGTAGTAACACAGGCTGATGGGTTCAGGTGAAGACTATTATACAAATGTTGATATCTGCGGGTAACATTCGCCATCAACTGTGCGACTATAGGTGCTGACTACTGCAGGAAATATGTCCATTCAATTAAGGGAGCTTTCATCAATTCAAGGAATAAGTTCTATTTTGGTTGGTTAGATAAAATAACATTGCAACCAACATCTTTCCGGGGTGAAAATTGACCAACCATATATGTCAGAAGTTAAATGGCAAAAGTTTAAGTTTCTTCTTGTCTTGCACCTTCAAGACCAAGATCTCCATTGAGCAGCTCTCTAGATAGTAAAATCTTATTTATTTGTCATGAAAGTATAATCTTCTTTCAAAAACCAGTGTGAGAGGCCATTCTTTCAATATATCAACATATTGCATATGTTATTATAAATAGTAATAAAATTGTTTCGGCATTGAAAAAACAAAACAATACAGTCATGTGACATAATGTCAACATGCAAATTAGGATGTTACTTCGAGAAAAAAAATTGTACATGTATTTTTGTTTTAGAAAAATCATCATTACATGCAAGAGTCAACATATGCAATAAAAAGGTTATGAAACAGGGCAAGTGTGCCTTAAGTCAATATCAGCACACTTTCCTCTGCATTGGCCCGACGGCTTCTTCCTCTGCATAAGCCCTCGGAATGAAGCCGTCGGGCCACTGCCTAAGCAAGTGTGACAATATCTTCCTTGATACACACTTGCCCTGTCTAGTAACCTCTAAATATCGGACTACTGGTTTTAATTTGTGACAATTCTAAAAAGTTTATATGTGTATAAGAATTGATTTATATTGTAATCAGGAAGATGTTGTCATAGGTAATATGCAATAAATATTTTAACCTTACAACTTGATGTTCTATTTTAAATAAGCAAAACATTTCAGTATTTAAGCATTTACAAATGTATGAGTTATACATTGTGTTGTGTTGAATTAACATTCTTATATGAAGACAATTTCTAAATAAATATTTTGTTTTATTGACTTTTAATTGCAAGCTTTAAGTAATTTCTCATACAAATTCCTATTTTTTGGTTTACTTGTTAATTAGTTTAAATAGCCTATGCTAAAATAAAATTAGGTTTATTGAAATTGTATTTTCTTGAGAATATTAAGTCAATTTTTGTCCCATATGACCAATAAAAATATTGTTAAAACACCCTGGGTTAAAGATCCTAAAGAATATGTAGACACTAGAAGTGGTCAATTTGCATTGTTTATTGCAAACAAGACCCTACCTATTTGATTTTAGGTTTTTAATAAGTATATGTAGGCTGGTAGGTTTCCTATCTTATAAACAAAACAACAAACATTTGAAACAGATAAAGTTAGACATTTATTGCTAAATATGCAAAACATTTCAAAAGCATGTATAAACAATTAACATGTTAAATTGACATAATTGTAAAAATTAGGTATTGTGATTTATCAGTTACAATTTTACTCATCAGACAATTACAGATATTGACCACATTGATAAATCAAACTAAACCTTCTGGGTTTTTTTTTCACCCAGATCTAGTGCTTTAAAGGGTGGCTGCAGATACTGCAATCATTTCAATGTAAAGTAGCACATTGTATTGTAGATGTGAAATAAAGTGACTCCTAAGTCAATATTGATTAGCAGTTATATGTCATTGTCACAGTAATATCCTTGTTTATTACATGCTTTCCAGTGGTATACTGGGATTTATTGGTGAAATAAAAATCCATATTCCACTGTTTTGAAACAATGAAAACAAATTTGTTACTTTTCACTGTTTGGATGCGTAGTTCTGATGAGTTATCATACTTAAATTTAAAAAAAGCAGTTCGAAGCATATTATAAACAGAAAATTTGTTTATTTTGGTGTAAGATCTATTTATTTCACTTGTGAGGTAATAATATTATATGTTCACTTGTGAAAATATTGAATCCTTAGCTCACTTGTGAAATAAAAATTAATCTTACACCGAAATTAATTAAAATCCTTTATCTATTCTGCCACACCAAATTTATACCAAGCAGTTTGATGGTACTCTTCACCAGGTCTTAACACAGACTGTGGGAAATTTTCCTGCAAAAATAAAAACATTATATCAAAATACAATAGGCCTTTTTCGAGGGCTTAACGGAAGACTATTGTAACTCACTTTTTTTGCAAAAGTGATTTTTTTGCCTTTTTCACTTCATTTTATACTTCCCCATATCCTCACAAAATATCAAATCCATAACTTTACTATAACATTTAAAAATCATAAGTTGTTATAGTATTGTATCTCAAAAAGGCCTTTTAGGTAAATGGAAAGCTATTGTAACTTGAGATACAATAGTATTCCACTGGAATTGTGTGAAAATCTATATTATGTTTAATGATAAACTATTGTAACTTACAAAATTCACTGTAATAAATTGATTAAAAGTAAACTAATAGTTTTCATTTCAACAAATATGATGAGATGGATATCCATAGCAACATAGTATGAATATATTGAAATAAATTATGAGATACAATACTTTTTGAGTGAACAATATATTGAAATTGAATGTTAAAGTTAATGGAAAACTATTGTAACTAGCAGATACAATAGTTTTTCATTCAATTTTCAGGTGTTTTTTTCCTTATTTCAGTGTAACACTATTGTAAGTTAATTAATCTTCAATATTCAAGAATAATGAATACGTATTCTTATTCTTTCAAATAACATAGATTTAAGATGTCCAAATGTACTATTTCATAACTAAAAACCTTAATTTTAAAGTGAACTGAAAGTTTGAGACAGTTTTTTGCTCTCCTGAAAAGTTTTGAAAAACAGAGTTACAATAGTCTTCCATTAAGCCCTCGTTTTATTTTTCTGAGATAATTTATAATGAATATTATCTTTATTTGAAAGTACTGCTTACATGTATATAAAGTGACATTTTCAAATTGGATATTAAATGTGTATATGATATCAGATATACTTGGGTCATACAGCTGTGCTGGCATTATACCTCATGTGGTCTGTTTACTATATAGCCTAATGTGATGTCACCGAGTGACAATCCATAATGTCACCCTCTTGACATCACCTATCGGCCCGCTTAATGCGATGGGAGACTACTGTGTTGGAGTTTGCATAATACCCGGACCCCAGTTTTTAACCATTCAATTTGAGTGACCTCCCTTGCGCAGACGAAACAACCAACTTAACAGTGAAAAAATGTCTTCAAATTCAGAAGCAAATAAAACAAATAAAATCTAATGGTTTGTGCCAATTGAATTGTTAACAATTTTTTATTTTTAGCCGGATTTTTCATCGAAAAAATTTGGCTTATAGTTTGGGGAAACCCAGCAGGCGATTGGGTGGGTGGTTGGGCATCTGGTGTCGTTAACAATTGTGTTAAAGTTTTTTTTACCATATATTTCTGCTATTTATTGTCCAATCTTTATGAAACTTCATTTAATGATAACATACCATGCCACAAACAGAATTAGACAGTAACGACAACTCTACCTGCCTTTATTATGGATTATTACCCTTTGTAATTTTTGCGTTAAAGTTTTTAAATCCAGCTTTAATGTGGTTCCCACATTACATTTCTTGTTGTTTGGTATAATAAAATAAATATCATTACCTGCAGAGGGTATGAAATTATATAAATATCCCATCCTACAGAGGGTTATAGAAAGGAATGTTAACCCTTGACAAGTACCAGTTGACAGTACTTGTCTCAGGTGAACATTCCTTTCTATAACCCTCTGTAGGATGGGATATTTATATAATTTCATACTCTGTTTAAAGTAATTATAGATGATGTCTATGCACAAAAAAATGACAAAGTTTTGATTATAAAAGATGAATGTTCGGATAGTGTAACATGATTTACCTGATTTATTGAGTTAGGATAACCCATTGGCATGAATTCAATGGCAGCATATTTTTGATAGACTACACCATCTTTACAGGGAGAATCTTTCATTATAACATCCATAAAGTGATTACTGTATGCAAACACTGTTTTATTTGTAGAATAAACTTCCATGAATCTCTTAGTCTCTGGGTGATCTACCCTGTTAAATAAATCTTTATAAAAATATCAAAGAGTTAGGGGTTTAGCATTCTTGTACCCCGAGATTATCAAGATTCTCCATCTAAGTATCGCGAATCCTACTAGACCCTGGGTATGAGAATGGGGTTTTGTTGCATAGTATTAGAATGAATGGATGGCTGTGATTTAATTGATACCATATATTTTACAAAACTTCATAAATGGTTCAATTTCGTATATCAGTAAATAAATTCTTCTATAAATATATAGTTTATTTTCCTCCAAAATTCAAAAATCATAGAGCTTTTACAGCAAGTAACAAAATAAATATACAAATATGCATACCAAATTTCAAGTAGAATTTACACGAATGCAGAGATACATATAAACTTGTAGATCTATGAAAATTGCGTTTTATGACTTAACACAAATGTCTTGATAGCCCACTTCACATACATAGAAATTTGGGTTTAAAAGGTGCAGCCATATACAATAACTCTGATAGCTGATTGGCTAATCAATATCTTTATATTGGTATATATTTTATTCAACTGTCCGTGGCTCATATATTAACCCCACCCATTTAAATACTTGATTATCCATGGTGAGTACTGAAATACTGTAGTGAGTAATTAAATTAGTGGGGTCAATGATAGAATATATATATATATTTAAATAATACACTATATATAGATATATAGACAGCAGGCATATTCTGAAACCACTAAAGGCACAACATAAATAAGCCGCGGCCGTGGCGTAGTGGTTAGCATGTCTGACTTCTAATCCGGAGATCGCGGGTTCGAAACCTGGTCGCAGCAGGTCATACCCTATACATGAGTTGTCGGCCTCGTGGTAGGGAAAGTTAGTACTGATGATAGAAAAAGTGTCCAGGAAACCTATAGTAGGAAGAGCTGGCCGTCGTGTATAATGACCTATATATGTGTTAAATGCGATGTTAAAAAAACAACAAAAAAAACATTAATATATAGTATAAATAGTATCTTAGATGGTTAGAGACCATTCCGATGGCTTTTGAGTAATCATATACAGGTACCTTGCCATAAATATTTTCTCTGAGTTATTGCCCTTGTCTTCATTCAAAACAAATGCATGATGAAAAGCAGTTTTTCCTGTCAAATGTTCAAGAACATCTCCTTCTAGTGCCTTTGGTTTACGGAAGTCCATCACTTGATCATCATCTACATTCACAAACTTTCCTGAAATATGTTTCCCCATGTATATTTAAAAACTAGCAAAATAAATGAAATGTTAGGATTGAAACAATTAGATGGACAGCGACCTCTAATTTAGTAAGGGATCTAGATATGTACACACCGCCCAGCTAGCGTGCAAGAGGTCAAGGGTTTGATTACCAGAAGGGGCATGCTCTAATAGAGTTTGGTCATTGATTCTTGATCATGTAGGGCAGTTGTCAGTCACTGACGAAAGTATGTGCCTAGGAATTGGTTTACAGCTAAATCCAGTGATTTAACTTTTCCAGGAACGATGAGTAGGTTGACTGACCTCCCTTATATGACCTATACAATGTGTTGCTACGTTAAACTCAATAAAAAAATATTACATATATACATGTATTATTTATATGAAGCAAGATAACAAGAAACGAATAGCTAATTCTCAACGTTACATTACTGTACTAACCTGTTGGTAGAAAGTCGTCACCCATTTCTAAATATTTATCAGCATTGATGGTAATCACGTGATCACGTATAGCTCCTTTACCCTGGAATTGATCAATCAGAGTATTAATTTCTGGCCATGTGCGGTAGTTTTAGAACTTGTGACAATGCTTTCTTGTATCATAGGAGCTTGACATTCTGTATCATACTATTTCTGTTTGGTGTTTAGTTTTTACTGGACCAATGGCACGAATTAATAGTTATTTATGTCATTAACCAAAGCAGCCGGAACTTACTAGTTAAAATCTTCTAAGCGAACCTGTGTCTATATATACTGTTAATGAACGATATAAGATGAAAGTCAAAACGTTTAAAAAGTGTCTTATAAAGTATCAGAAGCCAGATCTTATACTTACATGTCCAGCTAGATTCACCATAAAATGACTTCCCATATCAACAATAGTAGGTTTGTTTGTTGTTGATTTATAATCCATAGTCAGAACACCATCATTATCAAATGTATACGTCACCATGGTAACGACCTCACCTGGCAACCCTTCACTACCATCAGGGTCAGTGTAGGATAGGATCAGTCTGTCCCCTTCAATCTCATAATTCCACACTCTCTGAAAGTTATAGCTTGTTTATATTGAATTGTGTTGATTGTATTGATACACACAATAATGTTAAAAGTCTAACAATGAAATTGCGTTTTCCTCATACCTTCAACGTTTCCTCAAATAAATTCTTACAAAACAAACAACGTATCAATTAATTAACAGTTTTAGTTTGTTATGAGCGTTTGAGACATGCCACTATACGCTCATATTCAATAAGATGGAACATTTAATGTTCCATGAGTTACTGAGTAAATACGAATAGACTGTGAATTGAATTAAAATGCAAAAGTTGTATGCTGTGTGTGGGCATTTGGGACAAAAAAGATTTTTGAAATATACACAAGTATGTGTTCATACTGGTCTCATAAGTACCCCAAAATGTAACATACGTTACTGTCGCCATCTCAATTTTCTGACTTTGAGCGCAGACTACGAAGAATAGGCACATAAGGTAGTCTTAATGCACTTGTTTTTTAACACATACAACGTTCCTGTATGTAAGAATAAGTTTTTTATCTTGCTCCTCAGAAATATAAACTTACACACAGCTCTTAAACTTTGTCGCCAAGAGTGTGGTAACATACGTGACCGTGAAAACAGTCCATTTTTAAAAAAATTCGAAACGATATTATAATTGTAAAATATATAAAATCATAAGACAAGATATGAATATACACGAAATAGAAACGATTGTCATTAAGTATTCACAGGCATTTCAATAATCATCACATTTTACCAAAATTTTCGGGTAGACTTTTAAGAATGAAACATACGTGACCATGGTTTTTCAACTAATGTTAAATATCTTAGTTTAATTAATGTTTTCTAATTAATTATTCTTATGAACTCTTTATTTTATGATAACTACTTTTGTCATTCCTCAGGATCGTCTAGAGATACTGCTGTCTAAAGTATCAAATGTAACATACGTGATGTAACATACGTTACCGTTAAAATGATAAACCGATCTTACAATGTGGCATAGGGTTGAACGATGACATTATCTCATTGCAAAATATACGACATCATCAACCAAGCTGAAAAAAACTTGAAATTGCGTGCCTCTCAATGGCGTTGACAAATTAATTATTCTGAAGCTTTTTTTACCATTGCATGCAATGTAAGCATTAAATCCTACGTAGCAATACTCAAATAAATGCTTTTTGCAAATTATTTGCTACTTCAATACTTACAAGATGTTAACAAATCTGATTTATTCGTCCTTTTTTGCTTCTTTTTCAATAAGACATGGTTTTGTGAATTGAAACATACGTTACGTTTAGTAACGTATGTTTCATATGAAATGTATCTTAGTTGATGATTGTTTGTTTACTTGTTTCACTATGTTTCGCTTAATTTTTGAAACTCCAAACATTCAAGTCCTGATTGTTTCTTTTACATCCTGTCTTTAAGTGTAAAGGAACACAGGACATCAGTCAAATTCAACAGCAGCGAAAAAACCTTTAGAAACATACGTTACCACAGGCTGTTGTAATTCCTGACGACACAGACAACATATATCAGAATTCATTTTTGTCATAGATGAACTAGAATACGTCGCGGAAGATTTTGTTTCAGAACTATTTAAGGGAACATGGCACATTGCTACAAATCGATAATGATAAGGAAGCAAACACATCGATCATGAAACAGCGCCAAGCTCTCATCCAATGGCAAACCTATGAGGCTGTAATTTTGGTGACAAATGATTTGTTTTATGAAATAAGTGTGCCAATACCTCATGGAATGTCTGGGAGAATGTTGCAATTTTTACTTCAATTGTATATTTAAGTGAATTACTATGTGAACTTTGAATACGATTTAACTGTTTTGATTTTTTGAGACTAATTCGTAACTTTTTTACCTCTTAATTTTAAATTTGATTTTACTTAATTTTGAAGGCAAACCTATTAACATTAAATAGATATGACATAGTACATAGAAAATAGTTAGTGCTACCATTTAAATTTTTAAACTGTTGTACTGGGTGTGACTGATAACACTGGGATATGATAGTTTAAACAGTGTTGTTGTAACATACGTTACTAACTAGTTATTTCTTTAGACGTTCATGATTATGATTGTTTCAGTTAGTAAAGTATACAAACTATTAAAATGTATTCAGTAATGTTGATTTTTTACGGCCATTGTACTTTAGTTCTCTTTGAACTTTGTTCCAAGTTGGAAAGTCATTGTATCAAGGGTCATTAATCTATTTTTTGTAATTTGCATACGTTGATCTAAGATTTAAGTCATATTTGAGCAATTTTGTGTTCTGAATTTATCGTTTTGAAGTATGTATTTCAAGTACCAACCCCTTGCATTCTTATAATTGCTTAAATCGTAGACAAACATACAAAACCAGACCAAGAATATGCGTTTTATTAGTGTGTTCCGTAAAGAAACATACGTTACTATAGAAAATATGTGCTTGTATTCAAATATGTGTAAAATTTTATTTAGTCCGAGATTGTTCAAACCCTTGCATAATATCAAGCCTCATACATACAGCAACTTGTAAAATCAGTCAAAACAAAAATAGACAGAACTTTATTTTTTGCATTTTTCAAATCTTAATTGTCCCATCTTATTGAATATCAGCGTATAATAAAACAGCTTTAATCCCGCTATCGTAGACTATACGTCACACGGAGGGAAACTATTTGCTACTAATTCGCAAGTTTAAAGGTACTAGTTCACAGATTTGGTTAATTTTTTCTATAATTCTAAAATACTTATATACATGTAGATACCTATAAATTTTAAAATACCTTTATGTGACAGGCACAAACTACTTTGATTGTTTGTTTTGTCGATGAATAAACATTGGCTTGACGCACAGTAGGCATCGAATAACAAATACGTACAGCACGCGCGATTTATTAAAAACGCACACTTATAGGAGTAATTGTATTTTAAAGACAAAAAAGATAATCGTACTTTTTCTTCAAGTCTAACTTCTTATAAATCGTTTAGCGATAGCCCATATTTTATGGTCGAATTAAGTATGTCCTAATTCGTTTGTTCTTATTTCATATAGCATACGCACGTTAATGCTATCATCAATTGCTTGCGGCGCGATATGACCTTATTGTGTCGGTGTGCCGTAAAACCCAAACAAACAAACAAGACCTAAGTTAGAATATTTTACATAAGTTTAAATAAACGTGACTACCCTGCTGAAGCCGACAAAACCTCCATGAACCATATGTCCTCCAAAAGGATCATTCTTTGATAACTCATATGTATTGCCATCTAATGTAAACTTAGCATTACCAATTCTGTTAGCAACTCTTCCACATAATGCTCCAAAATAATTATTGTTTACTTCATAATCTGAAATATCAAATGTATCTAAAATACCAATATCGCTTTGTTTGGCATCTGTATTTTGTCTTTGGTATCCGTAAGCCAAACATGGACACATCACCTGAAGGTCCTCTACAAAAATTGTTCAATGTATGCACCTTGGGTCAAAATTTGCCCCGCCACGTGGGTCACAACACACAAGTTTTACACTGAGTTGTATTGGGTAGTGTAAAAGAAAAAATCTTCTCAAAACCAACAAGGCATATAGCTTTTATATGTGGTATGTAACATCAATTTAAAGTCAGTTTTCATGTGGTAAATATGAACGTGTTGAAACATTTTGCGCCAGAAGCCCCAAAATCTAGTTCTTAAGTGAACGGTTCTGAGGACCCTCTTGTACTATGTTTTCCAATTTTTAACAACGGAATACTGGTCAACATATGTTGCGAGAGAGTCTAGCTGAAGCTAAGTGTCCTTGGTATAACGGTATTTACTTGAATTTTAGATTGAAACTTTTGGGTTACAAATTGATGTTTTCATACTTCAAACTAAGATATTTAATTCATATTATAATTAATAGTATTAGATATTTAAACTTGACTTAAGTATGACCTGAATTGTCTTCATCTGTACATGTAATTATATATGTGTAGTTTGATCTAATAAATGGTTTATTGACACAAGATTATGACATTGTTTATTGACACAAGATTATGAAATTGATAATGAAAATTAGTCAAACATATGCCTCACTCACAAATATCGAAAACAGTCAGCGTTTTCTTCAAAAGTTGTTTATAATAATAAGTTGTAGTTATATTAAGGCTTTCTGTCGATTTACTCTATCCCGGTAGTGGTCTATAGGGTGAGGTTTTACTATTTAGTAAGTGACTGCATGAACAGTAAGGAATATAACTAGAATTTGAGAGATATCTCTATAGTTAAAGAATTAAGAATGATATGGTGTTGTTATAGAGTGTCATCTTTATATCTCATCGTGCGATCTGTATGCATCTTTTAACAAGTAGCCCGATAATAAATAATCATATACATATAAGCAAATGGTACTAAGATGACCTCGTACAATTCTAACAATGTATCATACCTCCACATACCTTTCACATTGTCAAATCCTAAATTAACATCGACAATATTGCCATCTTTGTCAGGTAGATTGATTTCATATAAAACACATCCAAAATTGAGAATACTCACTGATGCTTTGGTTGCATTTGTCAATGTAAATCTATAAAAAAAAACATAATACACATTCATTGGATAATATTTACTTTTTGGTAATAGGAAAAATAATTCGGAATATTCAGCACCCGATTGACACGTTACACACTTCCATTTTATATCTACCTGTAGGTTAAGTTGCTGGAAATATTTAAAAGCATTTATTAGACTTTGCATGGGCACTATCTCATCGTACCTGTTTTTGCTGAACATTTTATACACGTTCTAGCTTACCCTTCTGTAAGAAGTCCTCTTTGGCGGTAAATTGGTATTAAGTATCAAACATTTTCTTGGTATAGTATTACCTGCCATAAACAGAAATCAAACCCGGGATCTCAGGCTTCGAAACCTTGTGTTTTACCATTGTGCAAAGACTGCGGCATACACTTATTATTTTACATGGTTCTTATGAATTGGTTGCCCAGGGATTTCATATATCAGGGATTTGTAACGATAAGTAAATGAAATAGATTTTCATCAAATTTCACTGTCGATCGTCGCTATTATTTCGGCCCATACGGAAAACAAGTATAACAAGTTTAAATAAAGATATTCATATGATGTTTTGTACCAGTACCATTCAAATTGGCATAAATGTTAGGAAAAATGTGTTTCTAGATGAATTTGAGGTAGATTACGCTCACAAACTGTTTCACAAAATAATGCATTTTCACGCCGATCTACCATTTTTAGCCACATTTTACATCATCTAAAGTCATAATTTTGGTCACAATTGCAACAATGTTTTGTCAAAAACTTCAGAAACATTCACAAATTGTATGGAAGACATGTACAAAATTAAATCAAGTTTTTAAACTCTGGAATAGCTTGTATAGTCTGCTTCAGCCAGTTATAGACAGTGACGACCGTGAAAATTCAAAAAAGCACTCCCTGTTATATAGAATCCTGGGTCGCCATATAGCAACTTGATTAAAAAGGGTGTTCAGTCAAATAACAGCTTACTTGTAAACATCTTCTCCTTTCGAAGTTTTTCCAAAAAAGTCTTTATTTATTTGATTTGTCATTTTCCTTCTGTGAAGTTCGTATACAGGATGATATGTCTCACTGATACTGGTTACTAATTGTAGTTACAAATTTATGTTATCATTGTTTTATCAACTGTAAATGTAAGATTTAACCTTGTACATAATGTACTTCTGATTATTTTGTTATTGTATGTACATTACTTAATTTAATTGAATTTTTTATATTATGTATGCTTTCACAGAAAATATGAATGCATTTGATTGTATAAATATTGTAAAATCATGGAAATATTGTCTAGGTTTTGAAATAAAATATATATCTTTTATAAGATTCAAAATATTATTATGCTATATTTATAAGGAATTTGAAGTACGCCTTTAATCAAAACGTTTTATAATGCCATGTACGGCAGGCCACTCACGTAACCAGCTATCATTGACACATTTCCTTACAAGCAGTAGCTAACTTTTTCACAAGGAGCTGACTGTAGCGCCGTTAAACGTCGCAACGCCGCTAAACGTCGCAACTGACGTTAAACGTCGCAACACTAACGCTTAACGCCCTGCCGTCGCAACGCTGACGGTAAACGTCGCAAAAAATCGACTGCCGTTAAACGTCGCAACCTTGCCGAAAAAAAACATTTGTCAATTGCGACGTTTAGCGGCGTTGCGACGTTTAGCGGCGTAGCGGCGCTACACTCACTGCTAAACGTCGCAACACCGCTATAGCAAGAATAAGGTCTCTATAGCGTTTGCCTATCTAGATCTAACTCAACCTGACCAAGTTTGAAAGATGATCCGAAGATGATCAAAATAGACACTGAGATAAAGTTTATGGCCGCGAGAGTTATTCCATTTGATATTTAAATGGATATTAAAGATGCAATTACGGTTGTTATGGAACTCAAATCGGTTGCTATGGACAGTATAGTGGATACTTTTGGCCTTAAGGCGATTGGCATAAGGTGTAAGAGTGGTTGCTATGGACCAAGGGGTGGTTGCTAAGGATATGTTGATGGTTGATGGTTGCTATGAGTCTAAGAGTGGCTGCTTTGAAGTCATATTTGTCCTATGTAATATTTGTGTGTTGATTAGGCTCGACAATATACCTTCCTACTAAGTGCGACGCTTAGCGGCAAGGTTGCGACGTTTAACAGCATTCGATTTTTTTGCGACGTTTACCGTCAGCGTTGCGACGTTTAACGGTAGGACGATTGCGACGTTTAGCGGCGGTTGCGACGTTAAGCGTTAGTGTTGCGACGTTTAACGTCAGTTGCGACGTTTAGCGGCGTTGCAACGTTTAACGGCGCTACAACGTTTCTGGGAATATAGGTCAGGTAAACTGTCCTCTGTAAAATGATCATTACTTGTATTGACACGGCATTAAACACAATTAAATCATATTAATACATAATTTGTGTTGATCCTAATGGAAGAGATATCGGTTGTAAACATACAACTTTTTAACAAACACGCCAAAGCTAAACACGAAATGCACGAGTTCGGTGTGAGTCTAAACCGGTTTCAAAATCATGAACTCGATGATAGGGATTACTTTTCTACCATGCCGTGTTATTTAAACGTGTTTTAAATTAAGTGAAGGGGAAATTAGACTGTTTGGACTATTCTCTTTCGGTTCTCTTTGCTTCTAGAGAGTTTTAATTGATTTAACAATCTTATTCCGTTGTGTTGCTAATTGATAGTTGATTTAATTATAGAAGATGACAATGTTAAATAGTGTTTAAAGTACAAGTACGCGCGTGGACAGGTTGATAATTTTCGTACTATGGACACGTGGAATTAAAATAAGAATACCAAGGAGCGGTGAGTGTTTACAATTTTTCATTGTTGCATGTTTTGTTATTCAATTTGGATGTGCTAGCATATGACCTATTAGTGACCCATATTGGGACACATATGACATTTTTGTCGCTGTAGAATGGACAATTTTAATTCCACAAAATGAGATTTGATTGGCTCGAAAACTCACAGGAGCAAACTCCCTTCTTCTTATAAGACTTACGGAAGGTATGCCTTTTACAAATTGTGATAAGGAGGGACTTTTTATTTCAAACTACGAAGCGGAGTATCAAGCTCCTTGGATTAACTTAGGTATAATAAAGTTCACATTTCTAAGGTTTATTTGACCATAGGGATTTGTTTAGGTGGTGAATAATAAGCTCAGTTTAATCACTCTACTGTACCCTTACGGAACGCCTAGGCGATAGTTGATCGTCAGCTAACGGAATCATCCGAAGTGTTCCGAATGTACCGTACCTCAACTATGAACTTTAACCTCTGGCTAATCTTATTCAAATCAACACCAATTTTATATCCAATCAAACATCGCCAAAACATCTAACCGCCATCTTAAAATTTGAAAAGTATAATGATAGGGTAAGTATTGGAAAAATGGAATATAATTATAAAAGGTTTTATTGTATTGTTCAAGGTAATTCATGTTTTATTTTGTTTCGTATACCTTTGGAAACAGTTTGGATAAGTTTCCTAAAGTTATATTGAAAATCTATCAGTTGTTGGAATTGAAAAACATCCATCAAGTGGGTAGGGTAACTAAATACATTAAAACATCCATAAATTCCGGATAATTTTGATATATTTTGTAAGAAATACATTGTACTGCCGACTAAAATTTCACTTACACACTATTGGAAAAATGGAATATAATTATAAAAGGTTTTATTGTATTGTTCAAGGTAATTCATGTTTTATTTTGTTTCGTATACCTTTGGAAACAGTTTGGATAAGTTTCCTAAAGTTATATTGAAAATCTATCAGTTGTTGAAATTGAAAAACATCCATCAAGTGGGTAGGGTAACTAAATACATTAAAATATCCATAAATTCCGGATAATTTTGATATATTCTGTAAGAAATACATTGTACTGCCGACTAAAATTTCACTTACACACTATTGGAAAAATGGAATATAATTATAAAAGGTTTTATTGTATTGTTCAAGGTAATTCATGTTTTATTTTGTTTCGTATACCTTTGGAAACAGTTTGGATAAGTTTCCTAATGTTATATTGAAAATCTATCAGTTGTTGAAATTGAAAAACATCCATCAAGTGGGTAGGGTAACTAAATACATTAAAATATCCATAAATTCCGGATAATTTTGATATATTTTGTAAGAAATACATTGTACTGCCGACTAAAATTTCACTTATACACACCCATCTTATTAAAGCGAACCAATCGGAGATATTTTTCAAGGTTGACCCAGTGTCTATGACGGGTTCGAACCCAGGACCTCTCGAATCCAAAGAATGTGCCCTACTATATAGAGATATAGAGTTATATACTCTGATAAGAACTATCGGTATTAGGGTCAAGGAATCCGAAGTTATGTGAACTAGCCGTTGTAAAATGACCTTAATTTGTTTTGACATGGCGTTAAATCCAACTAAAGACATTCTTTTTCCTAAATATATATTGTATATTTGTGCTGGTACAAAAATAGCTTCGCTTGTAACAACAAAAATATGTGAAATAAAAAAGATAAATTTTGTTTTCGAGTAATCATGCATTTATTGTTTTGTTTCATGCCTTAGTTAAAATCGGACTTACAGTTGTAAACTGTTCATTATACATGTGATCAGTCGTTTTCGTAATTGTTAAAATTCACTCAGGGCTAGGGTCTTTATGGAAATTTCATCGAACCTTACTTCCGGTCGTTGTTTAATGGGCAGTAAGCCACACCTTTTTCTTTTCTATTTTTTAGCTCGACTTTTCGAAGAAAATGAGAGCTATTGCTATCACTTTGGCGTCGGCGTCGGCGTTGGCGTTGGCGTTTGCGTTGGCGTTGGCGTTGGCGTTGGTTTTCAGGTTAAAGTTTTTTGAAACACTTATAACTTCAACACTATCCAAGTTATTTTATTGAAAGTTGGTATACTTATTAAGTGGGACTATATTAACCATTCTGTGAAAGGGGATAACTCTGGATGAATTATTTTATGAGTTATTGCCCTTTTATAATTAAATAATTGCAAAATATGAGGTTAAAGTTTTTCCTATGTAGAATATCTTCAATACTGATCAATTCATTTGACTTAAAGTTTGTATACTTATTTGTCAGTACAATATCTACACCACTGTGAAGGCACGTAACTGTGGATGAATTATTTTTAGAGTAATTGCCCTTTTATACTTAAGAAATTGCAAAATATGAGGTTAAAGTTTTTACTATGTAGAATATATTCAATACTGATCAAGGTATTTGACTTAAAGTTTGTATACTTATTTGTTGGTACTGTATCTACCCGACTATGAAGGGATGTAACTGTGGATGAATTATTTTTGGAGTAATTGCCCTTTTATACTTAAGAAAAATGCAAAATATAATGTTAAAATCATTTCTATATGTAATATCTTTAATACTAATCAAGATATTTGACTTTAAGTTTGTATACTTAGTTATGGGTACTATATCTACACAACTATAAAGGGACGTTACTTTGGATGAATTATTGTTGGAGTTGTGCCCCTTTATACTTAAACATTTAAGATTAAAATTTGTTCTCATGGGATATATTTAGAACTTATAAATATATTTGAATGAAAGTTGGAATACTTATTCGTCAGTTCTTCATCTATCGGACTATAAAGGGACATAACTCTGGATGAATTACTTCAGAGTTATTCCCCTTTATACTTTGATATTTAAGGGTTATGTTTGCTCAAATTTAATATATTTTGTTTGATAGAAAGTTAGTATACTTTTTCATCAGTACTACATCTAGTTGAATACAATGGGACGTAATAATTGATGAATTATTGTTGGAGTTGTGACCCTTTTCAACTTTTTAATTCGGGAGAAAGTATTATGAAGTGAAATATTTTCAATACTTAAGAAGATATTTAAATGACAATTAGTATGCTTATTCATCAGTACTGCATCTACGCGACTACAAAGGGACATAACTCATGATGTTATTTTTTGAAGTTATGCCCCTTACTTTAATTTTGAATTTTGTTCAAATTGAAATACAATGTATTTATAGTTCTTCATATAGATATTTAAATGAAAGTAGGTATGCTTATTCGTTGATACTATGTCTACTTTACTCTGAAGGGGCGTTTCTATGGATGAATGTTCTAGGAGTAATGCCCCTTTTATATTTTACAAATATGAATTGGTAATTATTGTTTGACTGAATTATATACTTTCAAAAATTATGTCCTGTCTTGAAATTACTTTTGTTTAAAGATAAGCCTTGCCATGAACAAAACGCCCGAAAAGTCGAGCGCGCTGTCCTTGGACTGCTCTTGTTTTAACATTTACTTCTAATTATGTTCTATATTCATCTTGTGCCTTGCCTTTTACAGTTTACCAAACACACATTCTGGAGTTAGTACTGGTACATATTTGTGATGGAACGTGATTACTCTGGACGCAACGTAAGTTTTTATTAACATCTTACATGTGTAATTGGCTTGCGAAAAATTACCTGAGACTTTAATAAGGGACTTTAGTCAGTTATTCTCCTTTACATACTCTTAAAATAATTGGGTCCAATTAGTTGGATTACTCGGATTTCACCCTTATTTTCAATGACAATTTGACACAATTTTAAATACTCTTTTTGTAAATCATTTAATTTGTTTGAAAATTAAGCAAAGAATTTAAGTGTTTTGTTGTTAAGGTTCAAGTGAAGTTTTTATTAGCATTAATAATAGTAAAATAAAAAAATGCTCTAATTCTGTCGTACTTTCATACATCATTGTTTTATACATCAAAATGTTTCTTAAGAAACATACAAAGTGATGCTGGCAATTAATTTAGATGAAAACTTTTAACAAAAGATGTAGTTGCAAACTTGATGCTGTAAAAATGAAAATACTAAAAGACATTCAATTCTTTTTACAAACTAATTTAACATTAAATCATTTACAGAACATTATAGTTTATATTCCAATGAAGGTACTCCAAAATATATAATCCCAATAAATGTTAAATCAAAACTACGGTATATGAAAAACATTGACAGATGCGAGTGTAATGGGTTTTCGCGACCCTGTTTCTACTTTCACTTTAGTTTTTCATTTGCCTTAGTTTTGTTTTAACATGTATTAATGTTATAAATATTGGAGTACCTTCATGGGAATATGAACTATAATGTTCTGTAAAGGATTTTATGTTAAATTTTGTTGTAAGAAAAGATTAATACATTTTAGTATTATTATTTACACAACATCAATTTTGCATACATCTTCTGTTAATTATTTTTTGTCATAATTGATGACAAGCATCACTTTGTATGTTTCATAAGGAACATTTTGATAAAGTCCGAGGATTCCAACTGATAGGACCTACTTGCCAATTGGATGGCTTCAGACTTTGCCAAGGAAGGATAACTGACTAATATTCCTCATTAGCCTGTATTTACATACATTGTAGTAGTAATTTAAGCTGTTGTGTAGTGACCACAGCGTGAAATAAATTCTTACATGTACAGTACCCATCAAAAGTATGAAGACAAAAAATACCATAATTCTGAATTTTGATGATTATTTTTGTTGAATCATTAAGTTTAATATATTTAAGTATGGTTGGTGATAAAATGAAAAACAGTTTTCATGAATGCAACACATTTATAAGATTCAGCATCTGACATCCTAAAGCCTCCAAAACCAAAAACAAAAAATCCAAAATAAGCAATTGTAATAATTTTCCATAACATAGCTTATATGTTTTTTGTAGTCTCAGTTGTAATTATAATGATAACAAAAAATTAAAGCAAAACTTTTAAGAGTTTCTGAATAAACAGTTATCAAATTTTAGATTAAGTCTATTCAGCAGGCCTACTATGTGAAAATGCCGCCAAACTTTTGGTGGTTACCGTATGTCTCAGTTCAATTTGCTCAACTATTTATATTGTTAAATTTTATTCATTTGTCAGTGGTGCACACATTAACCCCGCTGATTTAAATACTCAATACAGTTCTTATTTTCTCAGGATCGATAAAATATTTATGTATTTTGTACAAGGATTATGGAACACATTTCAAGTATTTGAATCACAGTTGCTAGAACATTTAACTACTTGATTCAAAACTTTGACATTCAACCCTAATTTAGTTCATGTGGTGCAGAAACGAAATTCACTTTCATAACGAATAACTGGTATAATGAAATATTATCTCTTGCAATGAATAACTGATAGATAAAATGAATTTGAATTCTTTATATTTTCCATATGAGCACAATTGTAAATCTGTGACCTTCCATACGTACTGGCGATATGCTTTCATGATGAATAAAACAAAAATATATTGTGAGTATAGTGAATTCGATGTTAAATCATGTTTCCTTTTTTCAAAAAATACGTTTTCTTGGTTTTAGTATAGTTTCTAATTGAGATCCACGTTATGGGAATTCTTCCTTTATACGAGTACATTGTGCTTTAACCTAATGATAGTTAATGTATGTTTTTTTTTTATTTTTCTGCAGATCTATTAACAGTAAGATCTTCGTAGTGAAGCAAGCTTGATAGAAAATGTCAGTGTATGTATTCAAAAGAAGGAACAAAACAACAGTCACAGACATTATTTATGAACATATACATACGACTACAGAATGATATTTATGTATTTTATATCTATTAAACTACAACTGCATGGTCTTTAAGCACACCAGGGCATGAAATGCTCTATGACAAGATGTGCTTTCAAAGTGGTTTTTTTCTACCTAGGTAGATATTTTACTGTATCATGTTCAGCTTACTGTACTAAGCGAGGATTTGTTTCCCTAAATATTCTCATAGGACTGGGAACTCTAAAAATAATATTCAAAGGTAGATCCCAACATTTAGTAGATGTAATTGTTTAATTTAATTCAACTGCCAGTGGCGCATGTTTTTCCCTATGACTTTAAATACTCAGTTCAGTTCTTCTTTGCTCATCTATTTAAATCAGGGAGGTTGATGTATGCACTACTGACAGTTGAATGAAACTTAACAATAGAATTTCTCTCAGCGTACCTTTACTTAAAATATCTCAGCGGTTCCCCTCCCCCCTTTTTAAAGGATGAAAAACAAGGGAAGTAACCGATGTGAAAAGTTATAATTTGTTCATGCTATAAGTTTTTATCTAGTCTGTACGACAAATCGTTTGAAGTATTGTCAAATCCGATGAAATAAAAAGCGCAAAAGAGCTAAAAATCTCGCCTTGTACATTGACTTGAAGATGTTACAGTAAATATCAATCAATAACCCTACTAGTATACAGTTCGTACTAAAACATAGCAATGTATATGTAAACAATACAATTAACTAATCCACGACATGGGGTGATCAGCATGACAATATAATATTATTTCGTATTGAATTTAATATGTTTTACGAGTGTTTTGTTGGTGTAATGGATTTCGTCCATGACAAGCATTATTGAGTGGTGGTTTATCAACCACACTAATTTTGTTAAAATGATCTATACAACTTTTATTTTCAATTATTTCCTACCTTTGGAATGGATTAGTTTATCTTAATGTTTACACAAACACGTAATGTTTTTTTACGAACTATAAGTATTGATATTGGCCTGGTACAGATCTACGATGCATTGTCAAGACGCCCTTGTAGTAAAGATTTTTGTAGTCATTGTGAAAGGGCAGATTTAAGGTATTGCGATCCAGGAAGTAATAGGTCTAAGTTAGAGTCGAGTAGTCTTATTCATAACGATACGCGAACTAACGGTTTGTCAAAACACCCTATGCGTGTGAATAAGTGTTTGGGTAGTGAAGTCGGTAGAAATCTTGTTCATAACGAGACGCGAACTAACGGTGTGTCAAAACACCCTATGCGTGTGAATAAGTGTGTAGATAGTGAAAACGGTAGTAGTCTTGTTCATAATGAGACGCGAACTAACGGTGTGTCAAAACACCCTACGCGTGTGAATAAGTGTTTAGGTAGTGAAGGCGGTAGAAATCTTGTTCATAACGAGACGCGAACTAACGGTGTGTCAAAACACCTTACGCGTGTGAATAAGAGTGTAGATTGTGACGGTAGAAATCTTGTTCATAACGAGACGCGAACTAACGGTGTGTCAAAACACCTTACGCGTGTGAATAAGAGTGTAGATAGTGACGGTAGAAATCTTGTTCATAACGAGACGCGAACTAACGGTGTGTCAAAACACCCTACGCGTGTGAATAAGTGTTTAGGTAGTGAAAACGGTAGTAATCTTGTTCATAACGAGACGCGAACTTACGGTGTGTCAAAATACCCTACGCGTGTGAATAAGAGTACATCAGTTCACCGTGAAGTAAGAAATATAGCTGTAACATTAGACAATGATACGTTTAAGGCAAGTCAAGATGGTGATGATACCTTAAGTACTGTCAAACAATGGATAAAAGACGGGAAAAGGCCTGAATGGAGCATTATTGCTCCTGGTTCGATTGAGTTAAAATTTTACTGGAATCGATTCGATTCGTTATCCGTAACCGATGGCATATTATATTATAGGTGGGAAAATGTCGATAGTGATACGGTCAAACTGCTGGTCGTAGTACCGAGGTCGTTGACCTCCGAGGTTTTAAATGAGTTACATAATAGTCCAACCGGTGGACATTTTGGCGTTCGAAAAACAAAAGCAAAAGTGAAACAAAGATTTTTCTGGTTTGGTCTCACACGAGATGTCAAACAATGGTGTAAGTTGTGTGATAGGTGTGCTTCTCAAAAAGGACCTCAGCGGAGGCCTAGAGCTCAGTTAAAACAATATAACGTTGGCGTTCCGTTAGAGCGAATAGGGATAGATATAATGGGGCCATTTCCGCAAAGTGATAACGGGAATAGATATGTACTTTCAATGGTTGATTATTTTACAAAGTGGTTAGTAGCAGTTCCAATTCCTAACCAAGAGTCTACCACCATTGCAAATAGCTTGGTTGATAATTTTGTTACTGTGTTTGGTGTACCAAAACAAATCCATTCTGACCAAGGGGCTAATTTTGATTCTAAAGTGTTTAGGGAAATGTGTGAATTGTTGGGTACTGAAAAGACCCGTACTACTTCGTTTAGACCACAGTCGGATGGTCTAGTTGAGCGGTGTCATAGAACGATTAAATCAATGTTATCTAAGTTTGTTTCAGATAATCAGCGTGACTGGGACAGGTGTTTGTCTTTAGTTAATATGGCTTATAATTCGGCTGAGCAAGAAAGTACTGGCTTCAGTCCGAGCATGATGATGTATGGTCGTGAATTAGATTTACCAATTGATCTTGTAGTAGGTCATCCTAATAATAATAGTAGAAAGTGTTCTGACAGTGAATATATTCGTGACTTGAGTGACAGACTTGTTCGTGTGCATACTTTGGCTCGAAAGAACATCGCTGTAGCTAGTCATTCTCAGAAACGTCTGTACGATCACAAATTATATCAGTGTTCATATAAAGAAGGTGATTTAGTCTGGTTATTCACTCCTCAAGTAAAACCCGGCCTATGTGCAAAGTTGTCAAGGCGATGGACAGGTCCGTATTCTGTTGTGAAAAGGATCAATGATGTTTTATTTAAAGTACAATTATCAAAACGTTCGAAACCCAAAGTTGTTCATCATGACCGTTTAAAACGTTATGAGGGTGAGAAGATTAAGGAGCCTCTGAACGATGCTAATATTTAATTGTATAATTGGAGCTGGGATAGTTGGTTTAATGTTAAGTGATCCACATTTGATTTATTTCATTTGGCTCACAAGAATTGTATGGTGCATAGTGTTTTTCTGTGTGTCGCGTTTTGTGGATGGCACCAAGTGAATATATTTTTCTTACGTGGGATGTTTTTAGTTACTGTTGTGTGTACACTTAGGGGGTTAAATATTTCGCGTTGTGTTAGTGTTATTATTTCGCGTGTGTGTTTAAAACCAAAAATGTTGTGTTTAGTGGTAGTGTTTAGATTAAGTGTTTTTAAGTGTTCTGTGTTTGTGACTTTTGCGTTTGTTCAGGTTTAGTGTCGGATTTCATACAGTGAATGTGCTCAGTGTAAAGTGATTGATGGATTAAGCTGTGTGGATCCCAGAAGTGTTATATTATTAATTCTATGTTCCTGTTTATTAAAGAGGATTTATGCTCAGCATGTTTTGGTGAGTATGAACCACTGTACGTGGTTAGTTTCTTTTGCAGGTTGTATTAGGTATTTACATTTGTATTTGTATTGTATTAATAGTAATGGACAATTTCAATACATGGAACTGTACGAATTTGCTTTATGCATTATTTCTTATGTATAAATGTACGCACTGTGTTAATGCATTGTTCAATTATAATTGTCTTATCCTTGTATGTATTGTTTATGTATGGATATTCTTATATTTCATATTGCATTTTGTAAAATTGTTAACCATGTAATTTTTTTTGTATCTTCATTTGTAAAAGTAAGACATGATACTAGCCACATTTTGGGGACCAAAATTTATGTGGAAGGGGGCAATGTAACGAACTAACCTATAGCTTGCTCTTTTAATACTTACTTTTGGGATAAAGTATAATGTCTTACTTAGTAGTTGACCCTTATTGTGGGTATATTATTTTGATTGAGAAATCTACTGGTCTAAATGCATAGTGTCTATGTTAAACATTACCCCACCCACTGGGTTAATCAATGTTTTGTCTTAATTAAAAGTGTTATTTCATTGATAATTGTATTAATATTGTTTTATTCTACATAAATATGCATGATTAGTTATATATTTAATGTTTATATTTGTATAAATGCATGTATACGAAAGCGGGGACACGATTTTCTTAAGTTTGGTAGCGCGACTTTATTTGTAAAAGTCTGACAGACTTGTCAACAAGGTTTTACTAAGTAAATATACGGTAATACACGCGATTATCAACATACTATTATTGATTTTACCTTTTTCTTACATTTTGATGCAAGTTAAGGGCTGTAAAACGTTTATTCATCGTAAAATTAACTTAAAAACGTCGAAATTCTTATTTACTTCCGTGTTCGCGTCGGCCATGATGTTCTATTCACGCGATACGTGACGTCATCAGTCGCTTACGTATAAAAGCTGAGGTAAACATTGCACCAGCGGGATAGACATTCGGGCGCCTATCCAGTGTAGTGTATAACAGTGAAGTCCCGATGGTACGTACCTTGAATGGTACGCGTAGTTCTAGTGAATAATTAGTGTTAAGTCCCGATGGTACGTACCTTAGATGGTACGTTAAGATCTTGTGACATATTATTAAGTCCCAGTGGTACGCGTTGAATATAGTGTATTATTATTAAGACCCGTTGGTACGCATTAAATATAGTGTATAAATATTAAGACCCGTTGGTACGCATTAAATATAGTGTATTATGATTAAGTCCCGTTGGTACGCATTAAATATAGTGTATTACGGTTAAGTCCCGTTGGTACGCATTGAATATAGTGTATTACGGTTAAGTGCCGTTGGTACGCATTGAATATAGTGTATTACTGTTAAGTCCCGATGGTACGTACCTTTGATGGTACGTTAAGATCTTGTGACATATTATTAAGTCCCAGTGGTACGCGTTGAATATAGTGTATTATTATTAAGACCCGTTGGTACGCATTAAATATAGTGTATAAATATTAAGACCCGTTGGTACGCATTAAATATAGTGTATAAATATTAAGACCCGTTGGTACGCATTAAATATAGTGTATTATGATTAAGTCCCGTTGGTACGCATTAAATATAGTGTATTACGGTTAAGTCCCGTTGGTACGCATTGAATATAGTGTATTACGGTTAAGTGCCGTTGGTACGCATTGAATATAGTGTATTACTGTTAAGTCCCGATGGTACGTACCTTTGATGGTACGTTAAGATCTTGTGACATATTATTAAGTCCCAGTGGTACGCGTTGAATATAGTGTATTATTATTAAGACCCGTTGGTACGCATTAAATATAGTGTATAAATATTAAGACCCGTTGGTACGCATTAAATATAGTGTATAAATATTAAGACCCGTTGGTACGCATTAAATATAGTGTATTATGATTAAGTCCCGTTGGTACGCATTAAATATAGTGTATTACGGTTAAGTCCCGTTGGTACGCATTGAATATAGTGTATTACGGTTAAGTGCCGATGGTACGCGTTGAATATAGTGTATTACTATTAAGTCCCGATGGTACGCATTAAATATAGTGTATAAATATTAAGTCCCGATGGTACGCATTGAATATAGTGTATTACGGTTAAGTCCCGATGGTACGCATTGAATATAGTGTATTACTGTTAAGTCCCGATGGTACGTACCTTTGATGGTACGCATTTAACAAAGTGTATAATTATTTATTCCTGATGGTACGCATTACGTATAGTGCATTATATTTTCATTTAGCTTGTTCTCGCGTTCGTACTGCACCGTTTTATATAGTAGTTAGAGTATAATTAGATTTGTTGAATTTAGATTTATAATCGCGACCGTGTCCCCCGCTTAAAATTAATCATTCTTATTTTCAGTATATTATGACGTCAACTGTATAGTGTCAATGTGTTTGTGGTATAGATTAAATAGCGCGCATCAGTGTGGTGTTTAGTGAGGTGTTTGTGTAGTGATTATTCAGTGTACAGTGTTTAGTGTTGTGTTTGTGTAGTGATTATTCAGTGTATCTACAGTGTGCAAAGTGTTGTGACTTTTGTTTAAAGTGCGCGATTGTGCTGATAGTTTAGGATCTATGGACACTTATTTACTTATTAATCAATTTGTATAAATTTAACTTGTTTGTAATTAAATATTGTATTTTGTTCTAATGAGTTTCGAGTGTTTAAAAATAAACATAGTAAAACGTTTCCATCGCATTTGTCATAACTCATTGTTTATTAGTATTTCCTACTGATAATACCAAAAGCCGAGACCAGGCGGACTCACGTGGCGCTAACCTCCCTGTATAAAAGAACCTCTTAACCCACGCTACCCGTTTTTATTGGTCAGAGATCAGTACTAACGCACACACAGAGTGTGAACAGGAGGGGTTCGCCACACATATAATTAATTACAACGTTCCATAGTTCCAAAATGCCTATACAAGTATTAGAATGACAGTTGTATTTGTTTTCTCTAATTTCACGGCACAATATATTTGCGCATGACTACTTTATCGCTCGATTCAATATTTGTGCAATTTATATCTCACTAACGATCAAACTGTACAGGACCGATTGTGATTTTTCGAGAAGGAAAAGTTTAACATACAGTTATTTTATGCGCTTTGTGATTTCACATTTTTTTGTCTGGACAGAGAAATCGGTGAAAACAAATTTGTGTTCTTTAAGGTTCATGTAAAGTCTTGGTTTGCAAAATAATTGAGTGAAAATGAAAATGTCCTAATTCTGTCATATCTCTACTCAAAGTAGTGTTTTATACATCAAAATATTCCTTATGAAACATACAAAGTGATACTTGTCATCAATTACTACAAAAATATTTAACAACAGATGTATTTGCAAAATTGATGTTGTATAAATAAAAATACTAAAATGTATTAATCTTTTATTTACAACAAAATTTAACATTAAATTCTCTACAGAACATTATAGTTCATATTCTATTGAAGGTACTCCAATATTTATAACATTAATAAATGTTAAAACAAAACTAAGGCAAATGAAAAACTAAAGTGAAAGTAGAAACAGGGTCGTGAAAACCCATTACACTTGCAGCTGTCAAAATGTTTTTCATATACCGTAGCTTTGTTTCAACATTTATTGAGATTATATATTTTGGTGTACCTTCATTGGAATATGAACTATAATGTTCTGTAAATGATTTAGTGTTAAATTAATTTGTAAAAAGAATTGAATGTCTTTTAGTATTTTCATTTTTACAGCATCAATTTTGCAAATACATTTTTTGTTAAAAGTTTTCATCTGAATTAATTGCCAGCATTACTTTGTATGTTTCTTAAGAAACATTTTGATGTATAAAACACTGCTCTTGATGAAACTATGACAGAATTGGAGCATTTTTTAATGTTACTATTATTAATGCAAATGAAGACTTTACTTGAACCTTAATAGTTGTTTTTATAGATCACGTGACTGTAGACCCTGAGTGTATTGTAAGTCAGATATTTCCTCTTGCATACTCTTCAAATAAGTTATCCGGAACTCCTCGGCCATTCGCTACAAATAACCTCGGACATATTGAGACGCCATCTTGGAACTACCTTTTCGTCACACTCCCAAACAAAATACTTTGACCGGAGGTGCGTTCAACAATGCGAGCGCTCGAGCGAGCGCCCGCCTCGCAAATTGTTAGGCTATTGAACGACTGCGAGCTCTCGCTGTAAAATCCAAGATGACGTCAAACAGCACATTTTTGAAAAAGCGGGTGGGGAGGGAAAATTATTACTGCTGATACACGAGATCTTTTACATTTTTTATCAAACATAAACCATAGTGATACAATTTACTGTACCAAATAAAGTACATTTTGTATATTATATGCATTGCGTGGATATTTTATGTGGAACAAGTAACACACAAGTTTGCGTTCCACTTTTCAGGGATAATTCTTTGATATAAAAAATTTAATTTTTCCAGCCACCATCTTTGGTATATATATTTCCAATGATATATTAATACAGTACCCACCAAAAGTTTGGAGACAAAAGAAATTTACTACAATTCTTGAATTTTGATGATGATTTTTTTCTGGAATTATTATTTTTATTATATTTAAGTAAGGTTGTGATAAAATGAAAACAAATATCATTAATGCAGCACATTTATAATATTCAGCATCTGACACCCTAGCTTAAGCATGTTTATTGTAATTATTTTCTATAATGTATTTTGTTTGCTATTTTTGTAGACTCAGTTATTAGTAAAGTGATGAACAAAAATAAAAATAAAAAGCTTTTTAAAAAAAATCAGGTTTCAAATTTTAGACGAAAGCTATTTAGTAGGCCTGTAAAGTGAAAATGACTCCGCACTTTTGGTGGGTATTGTATATAAATCCAATAATTGGTCACGGTCATATTTAATTCCTAACTACTCTAACCTGTTAATTATGGGAGACTTCAATTTACATCTTGAAGATAGATCCACGGCTGTGTCTGAATTCCTTAATTGTATCAGAACAGCATGTAAATTTTAAAACACATATTGGTGGTAACATGTTAGATCTTGTACTTACTGAAGCAGTAAATGGTATACAGGTTAAGAAATGTGACCAGGGACCTTTTTTATCAGATCATTGTGTAGTTAAGGTACTAATAAATGTTGAAAAAGAAAATATTGTGAGCAAATCTGTAAAATTCCACAATCTTAAAAAAATCAACCATGAAAATTTTGCTTCTGATTGAAAGACATTACTATTGAGTGTGAAGATGTTGATTCTTATGTACATATTTTGGAGTCAAAGCTTCAAACTACTCTTGACAAACATGCTCCAGTAGTAGAAAAACTAAAATTCAAAGAGCTCCAAAACCATGGTTTACTGATAACCTTGTCTTACTTAAAATTCAATGAGAAAACAAGAAAGATTATGGAGAAAATATGGAAAGCTTGAACAATTAGAAGCTTTCAAGGTTATGCGCAACCGTTATCATTATGAATTAAATGAAGAAAAGGTCAAATCACTAAGTCAAAAAGTTCTTGATGCTAAAGGTGATACAAAACAATTGTATAAATTTGTTGCTGAAATGACTGGAGTAAGATCTGAGAATCTAATGCCGAACGGCGATTCTGATCACTCCATAGCAGAAAATTTTGCTGATTATTTCTTAAATAAAATTTCAAAAATTAGGGAATCCTTGTTACAATTTCCAACCTATTCACCGCAACAAAATGATGTACATAGTCTTGATCATTTTAAGGATTTTACAATAGAAGAGGTCAGAGATCTTATAAGTGACTTGAATACCAAATCATCTGAGTTAGACATATTGCCAACAAAAGTGCTAAAATGTTATCTACAAGAATTATTACCTCTAATTACTCATTTAATAAATATATCATTGAAACATGGTGTATTCCCTTCCAAGTGGAAAGAGGCAATTGTTAAGCCTCTTCTTAAGAAGGTGGGTCTGGATCTGGAATATGCTAATTATAGACCGGTTAGCAATTTGTCCTTATCTAAGGTAATAGAAAAGGCTGCCTTAAATAGATTGAATACTCATGTTGATAAGAATAATCTTCTTCCAAAAAATCAAAAAATCAGTCTGCATATAGACGTTTTCACTCATGTGAGTCAGCCCTCCTTAGATTAGTTAATGACCTACTGTGTGGTATGGAGAAATTAGAAGTACCATGTATTAGAAAATATTTGGATAAAAAAGCAACAGAAACACTAGTCCTATCTTTGGTCATGTCCCACATTGATTACTGTAATTTAATCTTGTATGGAATCTCAAAATGTGATCTTAACAAATTTCAGCGAATTCAAAACATGTGTGCCAAACTAGTATTAAGGCTAAAAAAATCAGACAGTTGAAAGGATGCTTTGTACTCACTGCACTGGTTACCAGTCAAAGCAAGAATCAACTTTAAAATATGTACTTTCATGTACAACTGTTTTTCTGGAACTGCACCTGCATACTTGACTGAAATTCTTCAAAAGCCTGTACAAAGCAGATCTGGTCTTAGATCTGCAAAATCCAAAGACCTGAATTTTTTTATACCAATAAATAAGAAAAAAAAACATTCAGTGACAGAAGCTTTAGTACAGTTGGTCCCATGCTATGGAATAAGCTACCAGATGATATCAAATTATAACCTACTTTGGATGTATTCAAAAAACGATTGAAAACTCATTATTTCTCTACTTTTTATGATCTATTCTAAAACTGACATGGCTTGTTAATGCCTCACCTTACAATTACGGTAAACATACTAAGTGATTGAGTGAGTGCATTATGACATCGAATGAGGATTGCCTCGCTCTCAGTCATTTTATACCTTGTTTCATTATCTCCAATGACAACCTAAATAAATTGTCCCTTTAAAGGTGATGTTTCGACACCTTTGGGGATGTATTAAGAGCCCTTTAAAGGTGATGTTTCGACACCTTTGGGGAAATGTCTGGTTAACAGTGGCGTTATGTTACACTGTTCAGGACATGTCCGGTTAACAGTAGCATCATGTTATACTGTTCAGGACACCAATTTTCAATATAAAATAAATAGAAATAAATAAAAAATTAGTGATAAAAATGTAAAATTAAGTTGAATCATGATCTGTGAAGGATGTAGGTCCAAAAATATGAAATATAAAGGCTTTTTTATTTTGTTTTGTGTTATTGTATATACATAATGTGTTTATGGTGGAGGGTTTTTACTTACATGTATTTATTTTTATAACATTTTTGTACAACGCCATTGAATATGTAATATAGAAATAGGCGTTTAATCAAATGAAAACGTTTAAGTTTAAAATGTAAAACAACATCATCTAGATAGAAACTAATAAGTAATCACTGATGAGCCGTCTGGCGAAACATGTTTGAATTAGTAAAGAAAAGAAAATTAATTTGCAGGTGAGGTCACATTTGCTTGATTTTTGTTATATATAATATATATATATATATATATAAGCTTTATTCTTTACGATATACAAGTATACATTCATTATAAAATAGTATTTTAGATCAAGGGAGGTAACTTATATAACTGAAATCTATTTATATAACACTTTCTAAGCGAAACACCTCTCGAGCTGAATCGCGTGCGCTCGCGAGCAGTCGCGCGAGCGCCCGCGTTCAGAACGCGGGCGCTCGATGTCGCCCCGAGTGCTCGCATTGTTGAACGCACCTCGGAGTTGAAGTAAACAAATCCACGAATAAACAATATTTAGTTAAATATATAACATAGAAAATGTTTTGACAAAGATCTGTGTGTATACTATAAGAACTTTTTTCATGGTCGTTACATGCTTCGCCTGTGCTTCTCTTCGCGTAGGTAGTAAAAACCCTTGTCGCCAGGATAGACCCCCAACAAGCATTCCTAGATTATTCATTTATGAAAAGTCGAGGTGTTCCGAATGCAAATAAGTAGGTCCGATTAGGTGGACTACTCGGATTTTGCCCAGCTATTTTCATTAGCCTTATAATCGTGCCTTATAACTGTAGTATAGCTATTACATCTTGACTTCCGTGGCTTACATCTTACTACTAAACGCGACGTTTAATGTCAAGGTTGCGACGTTTAGTAGCGTTGCGACGTTTAGTGTCAAGGTTGCGACGTTTAGTGTCAAGGCTGCGACGTTTAGTATCAAGGTTGCGACGTTTTGTAGCGTTGCGACGTTTATTGTCAAGGTTGCGACGTTTAGTAGCGTTGCGACGTTTAGCAGCCCTACATCGTGTATATATAAAAAATACTTTCAAAGTCAACTATATTTTTATTTCCGAGATTTCTATAAACACGTTGGTGAGATTTGATCGGCTAATGACTAAAATCAAATAGCATTCCAGTTAAAGTCAGTCGATTATGAATAGTCATTACTTAATAGTTACCACTCTCTTAAAACAGAATCATTTCAAGTAGCTGAGGAAAGCTAAGTATAAATTTAACAAGAGGGTCGTTATGGCCCTTTATCGCTTATCGGGGTACCACTGAAATAATTATACATAATCAGAGTAAATAAAAATTTCCAACCAATTTCCATGGTATTTGTATAAAAATATAGCCACAAAACTGTTAACAATATGTTTCTATTTTAAGCTCCGGTGACCTAGTTTTTCTACGTAGATGACCCATGTTCGAACCCATCCGAACAAATACGTAGACAATCATCCTCACAAAGTTTAATGATAATTGAGGTAAAAATGTATCCACTAGAATGTTCGCAAACAGTAGTCAGACGGGCGACAAACGATGGACGCCGGACGTCCAACGATCCTAAAAGCTCACCCTGAGCAAGCTCAGGTGAGCTAATAAAGAAAAATACAGAATTTAGGGTCTACAATTTTTGACACACGATTTATGGCCCCTGCTTTTTACAAACAAAAAATGACCAAATCTGAAAGTTGCTCCGAAGATTATCAAAATAGACACTAAGATAAAGTTTATGGCCGCGAGAGTTATTCCATTTGATATTATAATGGATATTAAAGGTGCAATTACGGTTGCTATGGAACTCAAATCGGTTGCTATGGACAGTAAAGTGGATACTTTTGGCCTTAAGGCGATTGGCATAAGGTGTAAGAGTGGTTGCTATGGACCAAGGGGTGGTTGCTAAGGATATGTTGATGGTTGCTATGAGTCTGAGAGTGGCTGCTTTGAAGTCATATTTGTCCTATGTAATATTTGTGTGTTGATTAGGCTCGACACTATACCTTCCTACTAAGTGCGACGTTTAGCGGCAAGGTTGCGACGTTTAACGTCAGTGGCGACGTTTAGCGGCGTTGCGACGTTTAACGTCGCTACACTGACAAATTCTACGAAGGAACATAGAATTCAAATATTTAACTTTCATATAAGCGCACATGTTCCAGACAGCGAACGTCTGCTGGACCAACGATTGGCTTACGTCGCGCTATGTAATAATACACTGTAAACACGGCATTGGGCAAGCGGTTGGTCATCACACACTAAGACTTCAGTGATATTAAAAATTGGCATATTAATGACCTATAGTATACAACAATAGCAGTGACCAGTTGTCGGTCCTTCCGTGGCCCAAAGACTGAAAAATAGTGAAAACACGGATGATGGGCCAGCAATGAGTCAGCATTGTGGCTAATCATGGCTCATTGTTCTACTGAACCATTATTGAACAATAGCCGTACATGTGTAGAAACTTTAGCCTTTTCTCGGCTCAGTGTTCTATCAGACGTAAACACAGCCCGAAAACCGGGTTAGTTTAAGGTTTTTGGTCTCATGTAGTCGTACAGTTGATGAAATTTTAACAGAAAAAAGGTTCGTACCAGTGATTGTTTGTTTAGGTTTTTTTTTCTTAACTGTTTGGAGACTATGGTTGTCATTCTTATTTGGTGGGTTTTTTTTTAATTTATTTGCTACATGCATTCCCTTTATTCTACGCTACACATTGATGATCTCAAACATCCATTAACTCATTCGGAACTCCTCGGCCATTCACTTGGAATAACTAATCACATTGATTAATACCGGCAGCTTCGTTCATCTCCGTAGGAATTACTTTTTGAGCGTAGGTTTATAACCGCACAACAATGCTGCGATTTTCTTCATATACATCCACCTAATATATCCAAGGGTTGATCGTCAGTTTACGGAATCACTCGAGTGGTTTTCCGAATTAAAAGCATTGATCAACTTGATAAGAAAGATAACTCTTGAAGTAACAAGTATATATTCGTTGAGATTATCTCCCTTTGAAATACTATACAAATTCGGTGTACATGTTTCCATACTTAAGGTGTCGGTCTTGTGAAGAAGTGCTTCCGGGTCGTTGTAGTAGTTCCGAGAATTTAGTTTGACTGCATTGGGGTGGCTGTGACTCTGTTTGTATGTGTCAAAATAATATATTGTTCAGCCAATTTAGTTTTTCCATCCCTGTAGGACAATATTTTGACCATTTTGTGTTCTCTTCTTAGGACTACTTTTTTTATGGAAGATCTAGAACTTAGTGTACTGCGGCCATTTTGACCTTAGAGAATGGGCATTCCCACTTATACATGTGCACAATGTGAAATGGTGAAAAATCCAATCGTTCATGACCTATATTTATTGGCCTTATTTTGCAGGTCTAATGTGGAGGATTAACAGGGTACCAGTCATTATTTCTCAATCGATTTGGGAAAGTCAGCAGAGACACTCAAACTTGGCTATTTTATATAGAACTTGAGTGCGGAAAAAGTCACAATGGCGACACCTTAAGTGATCGTTCGTCTGGTTTATTTTTTCTCTGTCTTATTCTTTTTTTGTTAATTACCACTTGATTATTGCATAAATCTTTATGAGACGTGTCATAAGTCCTCATCTATACCTCAAATAGGAAGAAAGAACAAAAATAAAAACAAAATATTGATAAAAAAGTCATTATTTATAATAATAGATATATTGACAATGTATAAAAATAAAGAAAGAATAAATATGAAATGTACAACATTTAATCTTAGTTACCAAGATAACAATTAAAAATCTGTCGTGGTAAAGTGTATAAATCTATGTCTGGTGAAACATTATTTGACACAATAGCTAATCAATATCTTGATGAGAATCATTTTAAGAAGCCAAAATCGAGACAAGCCCAATTTTTACACACCATGATCTCTTTGTACGACACAAAAATTTAAACTCGCAGCATATTCTCATGTTATCCTCAACATAGATACATTTTTGTTGACCAATGTTTTATAATTTTTCCATGACCAACTGTCTCTATTCAATCACAGAGATTGAACACATCTTTCTGTTTAGGTTAGAAGAATATGAGATCAACGAAGTTTGGTAAATTTTGAATTCTATTTGAAATAAATTACCAGTTATAGGTTTATACCATATAATAGATATATTACAGATACTTTTATATTAATATAATGTATAATTTCAGATTTATAAAATCTGAATAACATGATTCACGACAAAGTCACAATAACAAAGGCAGTCAACACATTTCTTATCTAAACTTAATACAATGTCTTTAAAAGTCTTTGGTCAAAATACTAATTTTTAGAGTCATCCAAAATCGAAATTGTGTATCAGATTGTTATAGAAGTATAAGCTTTAATTAAAGTTAAATAACTTGCAGTTTGCAAGTAAATTCATGTTTCTTTGTTAAAATTTCATTGTCCAAATCCTTTTGAGTTCACTGCATAATTATAAAGTATCTTTGGTAGTTTGGGCCCGCTTGCACAGTTAAGTACAAGCTGAACATTTTATCAACCAAACAGACATTTCACGTTTAAAGGTTCCCGGATTTCACAGCGTTTTGATGTCCCATAACATATGCTCTAGAAATTGTTCGAAAGTATGAAATTACAAAAAGACAGGATTTTATTCATCCGAACAACCGTCAAGCTTAAATTCAAAATACTTTGGCCAAGGTGATCCAAAACGTTTGAAGCTGTAAAATAGTTCGTACGACCATACTGGATGTACCATTTTGCTTTTAATTATGAACAAGTTTAATCTGTGACGCCCATTGTGCAGCGTTCTTACGGAAATAGAGCACAATATGCCTCAAACTCTTTGGATTGTTAAGATCCTTCTGATTCAATCTCTTTGGAATTTTAGCTTGCCCAAAACAACACTGTTCTAGTTCGCGCCATAACTTACTGAATACTGAAGTATAGCTGACACTAAAGTTTTGTCTGATACATGTGAATGTTAGAATCATGAGAACTTGGTTTATAAGAATTACTTCTCATATTTTGTAAGTTTCTATTATCATTGTTACTGTAGCCCTTTTCTCTGTAGGATTTACTTCCGGTCCTTATTTGCCCTACTTGTTGTGCTGGCCCCTTATATATGATTGACACCGATGGATGTAAATTTGAACTTATGATGGTGTGATCGTCAGCATAATGATAGTTATTTAGAGGATTGTTACTAAAATTAGACATATCTATCAGATCACTGTTGTTGTCCCTATGACGTCGTTGATTAATTTTCTTACCTTTTTCTCGTCTGCTCACGTGGCCGCCCACGTGACCACCCACATGACCACTCATGTGATCACGTTCTCTGTCATCATGGTAATCTCGAGAACTTTTATATTTGGAATGTCTTTTATCGACGGTATGATATTGAGGGTCTGGGTCACGAGCTCGGTCAAGGTTATAGTCTGGATCAAAGGACCTTGACCTGTGCGAAGGTTTAAAACGAGGCTTAACGTCTTGTTTACTTTTCTTTTCATAATTTGGTTCCATTGTCGTTCTTGGTAAGGCACCGCGCACAGGAGAATGTCCTCTCACTCCATTCGGCAAATGAGTAGTTTTGTAGCCCCATGTGTATCCATTAGGTTCGTGTCTACCATCACTTGTAAGGCAAACTTTTGGCACATAGCTATGTAAAGATCGACTGCTTCCCCTCCCGCCATTTTCACCAGAATGTTTATCATTTAGTCTAGAAGCAGACATGGAGCGTCTTTCACAAATCTTTGTTTTACTGGGTACAAGGTATGCATTTGTTTGAGAATATTCAAAATCCGTCGCGTCCGGATCGTACCAGCTGTTATACCGTTGAGGTCGAAGTTCTAACGATCGTCTGTAACCCGGATTGTCGAATGTTAATGGCGCCTTGGAATAATCACCAGAACGCCTAAGGAATGATCCACTGTTTCGTTTTGATGAAGAATCCTGCAAGTTGACAAATAACAATTAATAGTACATATATATTATAGGATTTAGGATCTTAGAAATTAAATAAACAAATGAATGCGGAAAATGTGTGTGTATACATGTACATATTTTGGTTGCCAAGTAACCGAAGTAAAACAACTCCCTAGCGACATAGCTAGATAGATACATGTGTATAACAAATGAGGTCTTTAGAGCGGAACTTCGCTGTTCAAGTCGCCTCGGTTATTGTAAAGTAAGTAAATGTAGGGGCCTACCAATACATGTTGTTGACTTTAAGTGTTGTTGGTTTTTTTTATTTTGAATAATCTATATCCAAGCATCATAGTCAAAAATTCTTTCTGCTCGCCGTATACAATTTGATCAAAAGTGCATGCATTCTGTTTTGCCATAACTACCAGCAAGAAATAATGAGAAGGCCTGAATGACTTCAACAAAACAAAACGATTATACAAAAAGTCCGACTACATGTACAACGCTGTATTTAATTATAATTATCAAATGTACATGTATCTATTGTTTTGCCATATCAAACAGTATGCACGTTCCTGGAGATCAGAAGGCAATGAAATACAAGTATTTTACTTTAAATAATTAATGAGGGGGACATAATGATTGATTTGAATTCTTAAGGAAAATAACTTGTCTGTTTTACTAGAGAATGGAATGTTCTCTGACAGACGACTATAGTTACAGGCTTAATTATAACAGATACTTCCACACGTACAGTGCCCTCCAAAAGTTCTTGGACAAATATAAAACTAGGGCTGTGGATCGTTGAACTAGTGGCGATCCGATCCGAACCACGATTCATGGGTACCGAATCGAACCACGAATCACTTGTTAATGGAGAAGAATACAGGGATTCATGTTATAACAAAAATAAGTGAAGAATTATAGAAGCTTTTACTGTATGGAAAACTATGTACTCCAAGCATTTCTATTACCAGGCGTTTTATGGGCATTTTCAGTGATAATATTTTTGTTTATATGTGTATCAAACGAAATTTTGACACAAGATAATTCAGTCCCTACATGAATTTAAATTTTCATAAGTAATGCGGCTCGTTTTCAGTGTTAATTAAGCTAAAATATTCTTTCATTTCCAACAATAGATCGCGGTCCGACGATTTCAGACGTGACGAATATTCGTACTAGATTTTCTGGTCCAGATCGCGAATATCCAAGTACTCGGATACTCGCAGCTTCCCTATAGAAAACTGACCAACCTTACTACTGGGTGCAGTAGTCCAGAGGTCACTTAGGAATCCAGAGGTGTCGGGTTCGAACCACACCATGGACACCGCTAATTTTCTTGAGCAAAGAATTTACTTGCGATTGCTTCACTTCACCCAGGCGTAAATGGGTACCTTCGAGGTTGGTATAATTCCATTGCGCAATGTGTCGACTGCACTTAGCGGACTAAAAGACTCCCCTGGGAAATTAATAGGTTGATACCAATTGTCCGATAACCAGGGGTAATTGCTGCATGGTCAGTGAACGTGCATTAGTAGCTTAAGTTAAAATATGCAGTTACTTTCACTAATGATTTCACTCTAATTAAAGCTTCCTTATCTTCATCGTTATAATTAATGTTGCTGAAAAACCTCATGCTGATTTTAGACGTTGCACTGATGACTAGGGCTCTGGATCGTTGAGTAAGTGGCGATGCGATCCGAAACACGATTCATGACACATGTAGCGATACAGAATTCATGTTTTGACAAAAATATGTGAAGAAACTACAGAAGCTTTTCTACATGTAAAACCATGTACTCCAAACATTTCAACTAACAGACGTTTATGGGCATTTTCAGTGATAACATTTTTGCTTAAATGTTTATCAATCAAAATTTTGAAACCAGATAATTCCGTCCTTACAAAAATTAAAGTTATAATTAATAGTGCGACTTGTTTTCAGTAATAAATAAGCTGAAAATGTTCTTTCATATTTTTCCAAAAGTAGATCGCGATCCGACGATTTCGGACGTGACGAATATTCGTACTCGATTTTCTTGTCGGGATCGCAAATATCCGAGTACTCGGATACTCGCCGCAGCCCTACTGATAACTCATGATGTCTTATTTTCATGGGTAATTGTATATGGATATTATCTAGAAACAAGATTTCGTCCAATATTTTTTGAAGGGCACTGTGCATGCACACATAGTTCAAGAGATTCCAGCAATAATCGTTCTCAAGTAATAAATAATTCAATATTCTCATAACAAATTGACACTCCCCCCACTGGTATCTTTTAATATTTGCAGCTGCAAAATTTTGTCGATATTTGTATGAAAACATGCAAAATGCCTTAACAGCGCATGCCTGTATTTTCGCTGTTCTATGGTGCTTTAAGGCTTTATCATCATTCTATATGTTATCATTACAGTAAGTATGGTGTCATAATGCTGCCACCCGATAATCACATAACTAACATGTTAGTTTAGTGGTTAACTAGTGCTTATCTAGTTAATTACGTAGTTAACTAGTTAGGTGACTAGTTTGTTTTCCAATAAGTAATAGATCATAACATGAAATACTGGAAGGTAGTGCCATCTTTAATAATTAAAAAAAACTCAATGTTAAGTGGTTAACTAGTTGTATGTGATAAGTTAACAACTTAATTAACTTGTTAGTTATGTGGTTTTCTGGCGGCAGAAATATACCATATGTACGAATAATATCATATGGTACGTTATAGCAACTCCTTCACTGATTTCAATTAAGTTTTTTTTATTTCAAAACATAACAAAATATGTGAGTGAGTAGCTGTAAGTCAAAGCAAATTAATGTTCATAGAGCATTAGGCGGCGTAGACGCACAATCGTAACTACTCGGCTATTTCCGTGACTTCAAAATATTCGTTTAATCATGGGGACCATAATTATGATACCAAAGAATGATAAGGTAGTTCGTTAATAACAAGAATATGGCGGCTTCCGTATTACGTTAAAGGAGTTTTCAGTGGGAAAAAAAATGAGCTAAAAGTGGCACAGGTAGCCGCAATGTTGGGTGGAGTTAAAGCTCGTTTCGCTCGAATTGTAGTTGTTTTTAAGCAAAATCATTCCTACCTCTATATCTACGCTATCATAAAAGTCTGTGTTAGGCATATCAGCAAATCTACTAGATCTATTTCTTGATGTACTACGATGTCTTCTATCTCGACCTTTCCTAAATAATCTGTAATGAAAATAAAAAACAATTATTTCTATTGTTTTTAAATTACATTTTATCTTAAAGGGAATACGATGTCCAGGAAGCAACAGTGATTATAATTATTTCATACGTGTATAATTATAACGGTAGGTTAGTTTCCATGGTGTTTTGGCCATGACATAATTACCATGGCCATTCTCCCTCCTACTCCTTTTTTCTGAATAATGTAGGTCAGTTTTCACAGACACTGGTCACTGGCGGAAGTATGCGCCAATTATCTGGTTAACAGCTAAATCCAAAGATTAGGCCTTTCCAGGAACGGTGAGTGACTGACTGTCGTGATTTGACCTATAGAATGCATTGATACGGCTTTAAACTCGACCAAATAAACAACAAATAGGGTTATCGAGTTTCTGGTCTCCAGTAAAGCATGATAACCTCTGGTGTGCGTGTAAACGTGAATACAACATAATCAACATTGATATACATGTGCTGTAATAATTTATGATGAGGGTGGTAGATTTTTCTGAAGGAGATCATTTTTATGTAATAATAAAATCCAGGTTATCTTAGAAATACAAATATATCATAGAATGCAAGCCTGTTCAGAGATATGGTGAAACATTGATGACTTTATCTACATTGAGGTTCCATTAAACCAGTAAATCTCGGTCATGTTACTTCACTCTTTGTGTTAAATCTGATCCAAACAGCTTATATACAATCAGGGGACCCGTACGTACTATTAAAGGTCTTACGACCGATTTCAGTCGTAAATCCTCCTACATTGTATAGTTACTCAAAAATCGTACGATTTATGATAAATAAATATGCTGCCAAGGCCTTTAACCCTATAACCATGTGGTTTACTGTTATGCAATAGCTTGTAAAACTTGATCCGAGACCACGATCTTATGTTAACATGACCTTCTATAATATAGAAAATTAATGACTGCGTTTCAAAACTAGTGTATGGTGTATTTTATTCTGCAAATTGTTATTACGTTTTACTTCAGTTGTACGCGCTGATAAGCCACTATTTCTATATAGTTTGGTAGCTTGTACTCTGACCATTATCTAAGCATTACAATATCTACTGTAGCTTAGAATATTCACTTATTATATTAACCCAAGACATGTAAAAATGATCAAACTTGTTTTAGACTGTCGACCTGATAACCCTTGGTGTAACTACCATTAATGCACTCTTTAGATTTACGACGCAGGTGCTATCCGAGTATGGTTGTTAAAGGTTTAATCGAATCGCGATCTTTTCAGCCCCAAGCGTTCAGCAAAGTACCAATGATCGATTTACGCAAATTGTCCTAAAATTCTTCTCATTTGAAGCTTCTTTCTGAACATGACGTGCACACAAAACATTGATACAACACAAACATGCCACTGTCATAGAATGAGTCAGCAATTTTATTGCTTCCATCCAAAATCTCATCATTTTAATGTTTACATTAAGCATTTCTCTGCTATTCCTGCATTGAATAAAATTCTTGGAGAGATTGAATAAATTAATTTACGACCCAATGCTGGAACAGTATGGGACTCCAAACAAAACTCTATTCGCACAAAATAAACACCTAGTTATATTAATGGAAACTTTCTAGTAACTGGATACTGTGCGGGGTATCAGCATTTTTTACTGAATTCCTAACAGTCTTCGAATCAGTGGATCCCTGATAATGAATATTTTATTGTTCATTTCAACTTGGCATTGTTATTAGAGGATTCAGAAATTTACCGTGTGTTTTAAGGGCAAAAAATGTTACCTCGTTATTTCGTTCCACACCATTATACAGGAGAATGTCGAACTTTTTAGTTTTTCTTCGTAATATTACGAGACATAAAATGTACAATAAACTGCAAAACAAGTTCTTACAACCCTCTCAATTTTATAGCGTTGTTGAACATTATATTATTCTAAGGTTATGTTTATTGGACCACAAAACACTCAATAATTGCATCAATATGTCTTCATTGTTAACATCTTCATGTTGGAATTCTTGGAATTTTCTTGGAAATAAATTCTACGAGAAGAGCGAATTACAGAACATGTCAAATATTGAAGTAGAACCACAGAAAACTATTTTTACAAGTGTAACGTAGGCTTTAAGTCAAGTCTTACAGAACATGTCAAGTATTAAAGCAAAGTAACTGGAAACTAATCTCTATTACAAATGTAACGCAAGTCGCATAACATTTCCTCACACATGACGCTTAATCATCATCATTATTTTGTAACTGATATGCCGAATTGAATTTCACATTTCAGATAACTATTATGTATTTTAATCCATGTTTACATTCACCCACAAAACAGGAATTCCTAAGAACACGAGCGTATTTTTAATTGTATACACACTTTATGTAAGTCAGTAAAGTAAATTTCCTTCCAAGATTTGTAACACTTTGTAACAGAAAACAGTACTCTAAATCCATACATTGCAGCTCATATGATTTAGTTCCTTATGATAAAACACAAATGATGCATAATGTAACACAAATAACAATTAAATACAGCTCAATATAGGTTTACCCGTAAAGCGATCGTATCCGATAACCAGTATTAACCAGATAAGTAATTTACGTTACGCGGGTACGGAAATTAACATAATGTAGATAAACACGGTGATAAGTAGAGACAATAAACTATTGATGATTTAATGTAGGTCAATTGACACATTATCTGTCACGTAGATCACAATAACTCGATTATCAGTCAGGATAAATGGTAATAAAACGTCAAAATATGTAATAATTACGGCGATTAGTCATCACTCCAGGTGATCACAAGTGCAGTTAGTTGATGTCAAGCAGACATATGAAGAAAATAAAGTAGATTTTTTATCAAAATTTTAATTACAGAATATTTTCTTGAATTTACCGTGAGAAAAATACACATTTATTTAAACCATAATCAATCATATTGAACTACATTGTATTTTGTTCCTGAAGGAATGCATGAAGCATGCTGAATAAATTTACCTTTATATTTTCAATTGCTATTATTTGTTTTTTGTTATTAAAGGTATACATGAAGCACGCTTGATCAATTTACCTTTTTATTTGCAACAGGTTTGTAAAGATAGCTGTTATAGAAAATTGATCCATGGTTTCGCCGATCATGTTCAATGTATTCGATTTTTTGTGGAATCTTTTAAAATACTTTACATGTTAGAAATGTCTTTTCACTTGAGAATAATGGAACAATGGAAGAAACTTGTAAAACGGTTCGGGCTCATTGATATGATATTCAAACATCTGCGAATATAAGGGACTCAGTAAAGTTTCTATTTCTTCGCTGGCATATTTTCTAATCCCTACTTTTCGCTAAACACGTTGATTGATAGCTAAGCTTTGTCGTTGAATGACGAGTTATTTAAAACCACGCATGGAACATGTTTCGAGTTAACGCAAAATTTTAATCTGTTATCGCTCATAAAGTTACCTGAGTAAAACCCTCTGTTAAAACAATTGGTCCAAAACATCATTTTGGCGCTACATTGGCTTTTTTCTAATTGAACAAGCATATGTTTTCATACAGGTTTCTTTAATACATGGTAGAATTTTTCATAACTGACATGCTTAGATTAATATAGAACATAACATAGGTTAGTTAATTAAGTGTAAAAAAAGGTAGTGTATCGTTCATGGTACATGAACTAATATAACACAGATGGAAATATAATAATTATACAACTTGTATTTTAATTACAATATGCAACATGCCAACGAAATTTTAACAACTCGGTCACAAAGGTCATATTTTCGTACCCAGAGGTTATCAATATTCTCGATCTACGTGGTAACTCGGGAATCATGCTAACATCTGAATACGTGTATGATGTGACCCAAAAGCGTTGTCCATCGATCCAATGGCATGTACGGAGCCCCTAAAGTGACATTTTGAAATACTTATTATGTTTTTACAATAGTTTTGTTTTAACGTATTTTTTGTTTTCGTAAACGGAAAAATACGAAAAAAAGTGTTTCAAAATGTCATTTTTGGGACTCCATGGGCATGGACTATAATCAATTAAAAGAATAATGCTTTGGTCAGTTTAAAGATGATTATTTTAACAAGGATATGTCGCATTAAGTGGTATACTTGTTTAATTCTTGTGTAGGAAATTAATTAAAATTGTACTCATTTATACAGAATTGTCGATATACTCGTATTCAATGTACCTGCGTTCAGAAATTCATATTTAGTGCTTAAAAGTGCATGTTTCAGTTAGTTTTTCATTTTTTTGTTTCGAGTAAACTATTCGTGAAAATAAGCAAAGACTAGAAACAAGTTTTTTTATGAAACTTGGCACGAAAAGGGTAATTTGAGCTTCATGAAAAGAATTTTCATTTTCCTTTTAAATGATTTAGAATTAATATTAAAAAAACTCGAAACTCAGGATTCATGAACAATAGCACTTGGCTTTATATAACAAGTCATACTTAATTTAAAACTAGGTGTAACAAGGGCGTTGTATGAAATATGATAATGAAAATACCATACTGTGTTTACAAATTTCTATAGTAACAATATTATTGTAAAATCTAATAAACGGTGCAATTTTCGTTTTACAATAAAAATATAATGATTAATTTGTTACCGCATGCGATCAAATTGCAATTTTATGGGTGTAGCGTCAATAGAATTTAAAAAATAAACATTTTATAGCCTCATAATTTAAGGTTTAGCCTGAGTTATGGTGGCATATTTCTGCCACCACACAACCACATAAGTAACTAGTTAACTAATTGATTGACTAGTTACGTAACTAGTTAACACTACATTTAACAAGTTAATTGATTACCTAGTAGCATTACTAGATAACCACGTATACCCAGTTAGCCTTTTTTAATAAGTGATGAGTTGTTAACTAGTTACATAACTAGATAACCACTTCATTAACTAGTTAGGTTTGTGGTTATCTGGTAGCAGAACTATGCAACCATACTGAAACATTTCTAATGTTTATTTACGGTTTTCAAAAAGGTGAAGCTGTTTAAATAAGAACGCATTTTAAACGCAGGTGCAAAGTGTAATATTTCAGTCATGGGTAATAGAATCGTTCATACAGATTATTTATTGCGTCGAATTATCAAAAGAAGTGTTTTTGTTGGTGACAATAAGTTCCGTTTCTCAGAATCATGAATGTTAATATACAACATGTTTACTAATGACTATCATATGACTACCACGACAGGTAGAGCTCTGTAACACGAATCTAGGGAAAAATCTGTAGCAAGTAACAAAGAACTTTAACAGTGCTATTCAGTGAAAAGGGGAAATTATGACGTATTTAAAAATGAAACATCAACAAATACATTGTTGTAAGAAAACAGTTGTTGCGACCATTCGGAACTCCTCGGCCATTAACTTGGAATAACATCGGACATAATTAGACGCCATTTTGACATGCCAAAACAAGATACTTAAACCGGTGATGAAGTAAAACAAATCCACGATCGTTTAGGCGGTGATAAATGTCTCGTTTTTTTGTTCTTTAATATGAAATACATGATTCATTGATATCCACTGAACAATACGTATATAGTCACATAGATAACAAAATAAACGTATTTAAACTGTACAAGTCATTATGTGTTTACTCTGAGAACTATTTAGCATAACCGTTAAGTGATTCGCCTGTGCTTTGCCTCGCGTATGCAAACTTATTGGTGGACCCCCACGAATCCTTCTGAGACTATTTATTCAATGAATGGTCGAGGTGTTCTGACTGTAATTGTGACGTCAGCAAAGAGCGATAACTGTGACGCCAACGAAGGAAATAAAAGTTCTACACCTGCCAGCTGAATGTAAGCAAATTATACAAACATGTCATTAATTAATCTACATCAATTTACACATTAGTTGAGCAGTCAGGAAATCCACCTTTTTCTGATACTACATAAAATACTTGTTGAGCTACGTATACAGTTTACCAATTCCAGCTGAACTCGTCTACGCTTTACTCGTTCCATCAGGAAGGTAATTAGTTACGTTTATGTAATCAGAAAATCTTGAAAATGTAAGGTAACAAAACTTGTTCGTAAGATCAAGAGGTAATCTCGGCTTGATTATACCATGAAGTAATTACAAGATGACTACAAAGTATTACAAACTTAGTATTATACAGTTAATGAGTCGTAAAGACGGCGTACGAACCGTTCTAACGTAAGGGCGGTTGTCGTACGTCAAAATATACCAAATATACAAATACACAAGTATTTACGATCGGTATAAACTGATGTATTAACATAATTAGTATGTATATAGTTCTTTTGATATAAAATGTCCAGAAACAAATTAGTACTCAGTTATTTATGACAGTTTGTGGTGACCACCAAATACTAATATATCATAGTGATATTACATGTCGTAATTATGTATACATGTGTTCTAATTACAACATAACTAAGTACTCTCGTAGTTAAAAAGTAATGATTTTACAGGTACATAAGGTTGGCGAATAGAGAGAAAATTTAACGAGGTTTATACTTGTTTCTTACATACTTTAAAATGTTATCATAAACGCAGAGAAAAGAAGAACATGTACTATAGTCGAAATACAAAGTGAAGAATAGTTTTATTCGCGTTTTATTCGCCAAGTGACTGTAACAAACTAAAATTAACCTGCTACAGTCTAATAACATTATTTAGTACATGCATTTAATTATAAAATGATAAAGAGGTCTCTTTATGAACTTTCCACACATAAACGTGTAGTTTTATTTAATAGACTCGTATACGAAAATCTTATTTTAGTGCCAGGCAAGGAAAGATTTTGTGCAGCGTTCACTTATCAGTTTTACGCCTAATGTTATTTAGTCGTAAAACGACGTTCATAGAGCTAATCAATTAAAAGTAAGCGCTGTTAATGATATAAAAATATCTTCTCATTTTGATACGGACTTCATGATATACTGCTTTAATTTTAACCATTATTTTATATTTTCATAAATCCATTTTTTAGAAAAAAAGCCGTGTAATGATCCAGGTGTATCAAAAACAACTTATTATATCCGAAGATTGATAGGCCGATAATAATACAACTTTTCTGAAAAAAAAAAATCATGATCTATTGATACTATTTACAATGAAACCCTGCAATTTTTACATTCACTCATCGTGTTAACAAGCAAGCGACTTATAAATATACGTGAAACTCTATATATCAAATATATTCAGGTTTCTTTAAACAGCTGTTCTATAGACACAAAAACATCGATGATGGTGTTGTTGTTGTTGTTTCAGGAAGTAAAACAAAGATGCGCTCTATTAGCAATTTAACACTGAACACTGAACATGCTGACAGCTGGTGCATATCGTACAATACATTAATATACTTGTCATTGATACAAGATCATATAGCTTGGTTATGGAAAGCCTTGACAGTCTTATACGTACATTTACAAAAGTTGTGATGAAATAGCATTATAGCAAGTGGTTTGTTCATTATATAGTGTGCATCCTTCATTATTTTCGATAGTTTGGTCATTAAAGTGTGTGCATTCTTCATTATATTCATATTAATCTTCATAATACGATGACCAAGCCATTTGATATAATGCTTTTTCAGGCCCACCCGGCTACCTCAGTCTGTAGCACACAAGTCTACTGATCGAGGGATTGTGGGTTCGATTCCCGGGCGGGACATACTTTCGCAGAACTGGTCACGAAATAAATTTCTACTGCTATTCTCCCCCACCACTGATTCTAAATCACGTAGGGCAGTTGTTAGTCACTGTGTGAAGTATGTACATAGAAACTGGTTAACGGCTAAATCTCTGTAACGAATAAATCAAGAGATTAAGCCGCTTTAAAGGAACGGTTTGTAGGTTGACTGACCGCCGTGATATGACCTACATATACAATGTATTGCTACAGCGTTCAATCCAACAAAATGTTATTTCAACACAGTCAACGTTCGTTAAAGTTCAATGTGCGTATAAAACAGTCGAGGCTTCCCATAGCTAGTCTTCATTATCTGATGGACGTAGACATGTAGAACATAATTTAGATATCTTCCTGAATACTGTCTATGATTGATTCTGACAAGAATGCATATTTACTATTAACATAGATTGTTAGAACTTCCCTTTGTTGATGATATAGACATGAAGCCACTGTTATATTTATCATGTGATACAGAGTTAATGGTCCCCTTAAACTCATTTGTCTAATTTCATTAACCTAACGTAAGTACAGATATTGCATAATGATTGATCAAGCTTTACATAAAAACATTTCTCCTTATTATTTGTAGAACAATTATACCGTTATCATAATACGTGTAACTGAATACTCACTTTGCTATCTTCTTTATTCTGATATGAACAATAAAATTTCTATGAATTGGCGGCCATTTTGAATTAAATATGGCCGCCATGCATTGAATTTGGTAACCAAGGCAACCAAAAGAATGTTTATGAATAGGGCTTCAATAATATGTATGCATTAAATATGTCACTTTATTTTGTAACTCACCATTTTAAATAGAATGACAATAAACACAACAACTGTTTATACTGAATTTTGGTGCATTTTATCCTTATTATAAGTATATAGTAAAAGAATGCACAAAAAGGCCGTATTTTACAGAAATTCCGATTCTCATAACTTTTGAACCAGTCGTCCAATTGTTATGGTTCATACCTCATTTTGAAGCTGTTTCAATTATCTACACAAATATAATAAAACAATTTCAGTTTGTTAACTAACTGAAAATGACCTGAACACCCTAATAGTATATCAATTCATATAGGAATATAATAATTATTATGTGTGTTTTGTTTTCTGTAATATCTCCTGTATGTATATATGATGTAATGACTTATTGTATTTGTACTCTTCATATATTGAGGAATATAAGTAAAATAATTTTATTGAGTAAAAAGCCGTGTCAACACAAATTTTAGTCACCTTACGGAGGCTAGCTCACCTAACCTAATATCTTGCACCATTTTATGTAACCAATACCCACGCATCCTTCCACAAGACCGACAACTTCTCCATATACTCTACTAGTGATAGAAAAATCGCCATTATTGTCGAATTTTCATTGCAGGGTATAGCCAATCCAGGTTGGACCGAAGAAAGACGCGATGTAAGCTTTTATAAAGTGCATAGTAAATTGTTTTGATTTGGTCAACGCTGATCTTATTTATTGATCATAAAAAGTTCATGAAATCAGACAAAACACGACGCAGTAAAGTACTTTTTCATCTAACCAGTTGATAAACTAGAATATTTAATGCAATATGCTTATAAAACACCGACAGACTCGGACAGTGATTAATTACCTGACCTTCAAGATTTCCATTTTCTGTAGACATGTAATTGCTTCATTAAACATCATTTGTAGCTCTACCAACTGTAAATGTCGGATTAAATCTGTAAATCTAAACTTATGTGGAGTCATAGCCATTGAATAATCTTTATTTCTATGGATTCTCTCGGTTTTATGTCGGTCAAAGAAATGCCCAATCCTGAAGCCTTATGAAATCAACTTCGATTTGGTAGAAGATCAGATATTACGGATTATATTGTTAAACTCTTAGACGACAAGAAAGAACTATAACCAAAGATGAAATCTACTGTATGGAGAGAGTCTTTGTTGGTTGAGAACCTTCAAGGCTTGCCGATCGCCTGTATATCAACTAGTTATTATTGTTTTTTTAGGATTTTTTCGCCAATCCAAAGCCAACAGTTCACAGATAACCCAATACCAACGAGTTTCCGAAAACCAAATGCCAATCAGTTTACCGATAACCCAAGACCCGAAAATTCAACAATAACCAAGCCCAAACTTTTCATGGATGACCCAAGTCCCAACAATTCGAAGATAACCCAATGCCAAACAATTCACCGATAACCAAACGCCAAATGATTCGCCGATAAACAATGCCAAATAATTCACTGATAATCCAAGGCGAAACAATTCACTTTTCCCAAAGGCCAAATAATTCACCGATAACCCAAACCCAAGCAATTCACTGATAATTCAATGCTCAACGATTCACCGATAACCTAATGCCTAATTGGGCATGGAGTTCACCGATAACCAAAGACCGAACTATTATTTTCATTACCCTTTTGTATTGTATCAAACCAGACATGCCATTAGAGTATATAGGCTGTTAGTGTATGTATACAATAATTTGATATTTCTCGAAATTAAAAATAATACGATATTCACCACATGCTACCAGAAAGCCACTTAACTTCAAAGTACTAAACTTCAACATGGTTTACATAGCCGTACACAATTGTTTATAAACAATAAATAGTTTGTTATTGATATGTAGCCGACAGCTCCATCTTTGAGCTGTGAATCATGGAAACTAGAGTATCAATTCGTCCATGAACCTGAATTGACCTTATATTAACTACTATACTTGTTTGATTGTAATTTAAAAGTTCGGTTGTAATCTGCTTCCATTTTCGTCTTTAGCTTCATTCGGAAAACCACTCGGGTAATTCCGAAAATTGGTGTAGCGCAGCTATGTCCGAGGTGTTCCGAATGCTTTAGCCGACTCTCCAATCTTTACGATAACCAGTGATCATCAAAAAAGGCATTCAAGCAGTTGACCTTGGAAGTACCCTTTATCATCTTGATAGAGCAGAACAATCGCTATAAGAATGTCCAGCTCTTTTTTATTAGCCGTGCCCTTATTGCCCCTTAATAGGGTTTGAACCTGTTAACTCTTGACCCCTTGTCGCATAATGGGCGATCCTAAACATGTCTAATTAATCATATAGACATATCTAGAGTACATACATACATTTGACAGATGGTCAAGTTGTGAGTTGATATCGTTGCTTGTCAGTTAGCGTTGGAAGCTCAGAGTAGAAACATGCAATTTTAGAATATATAATTATTAAGAGGTTCGAGCGCTGTTAGCGGCTCGAACATATAAGTTGGGAACATTGCTTTGAATCTGGACTTATAAGTTATGATATTAGATTTAGAACTTTATTAAGTATGTTTGTAAACAATAACGATCACGGAACATTATTAAACGTCATATACAAACTTGTGTTGTTATAAACTATATCCTAAGTATTAATGTTGGTGTTTGTATACCAAACACATGATTCACACAACAGTGTGGCAACGTAACAATCCGTAGCATCCGCTACGCCACACCCTAAGAATGTGTTCTACCACTGGTTGACTGCTTGTGAATCTTCATATTTTGAGATTTTATTATTACAAACAATGTAGAATGTTTATGATATTTCTAATATGATACGCTGTCCAATTTGGAGAAAGTATAAAAATATTATTAACTAATTTTTAATTGGGTTAAACGCTGTAGGAACACATTGTATGGATCATATCACGGCGGTCAGTCATTCTTCTCACCATCAAAGGTCAAATCTGTGAATTTAGCTGCTAACCAGGTACAAGGAGCATACTTCCGTCAGTGGCTGCCAGCTACGATTAGAATCAGTGGTAGGAGACAGAATGGTCGTAGCAATTATTACCAAAGTCCAAACTGTAAAATTATTCCCCGCCCGGCAATAGTATCCACGACCCCTCGTGCGCTACCAACTGAGCTAGCCGGGCGAAACATTTACGAATTTACAAGCTTATTGTTAAATGTGAAATATATTTAAAAATAAAATTTTATGAATATCTAAATATAACATTTGACCAATGTCTAATTCAGGTGTAATTATATCTAATTAAAACGTCTATGAATAAAACGGAGTGTCAAGTTGTTAACTTGACGATCTATTCAATTATTAAGATTTGAGCATTTTTGTGTCGACACCGGTTGCCTTAATACAATCAGAACGATGCATTTGAGGTCACGTCATGAAAAAAATGACGTTGAGTAGTCAAAATAGGGTAGCGTGTATAGACTCGTCGACGCCGTGTATTATCCGGTTACCGGTTTATATTTCCAGAAAATATCATTATCGATATATGAACGAGATCCAGTTTCAAGGAAGTTACAATATAAAACTAAAAAACATGCATAAGTAATTGTAACATGTTCATTTAAAAAAAAAACTTGCATTTGTTGAAAAATAGCAAACCTTACAGTGCTCTCAATCTCTGTTAACGTCTCGAAAGTAGTGCCAAACACGTTCATGTGACCATTTTTTAATCATATCAGACTCTTTCCATACGCAACAGACAAACTAACTAACAGATCACCTTTATTGTCTTGTAGATGTTCAAAGATTTGTCGTTGACAGTCCCTAAGCACGATATTTTTGTCATAGTTTTTAGCAATAGCATCTAATGTTGACATTGTTAGCGAGTGAGTAAATAAGCCAAATTACTCAGAATAGGAAGACGTTTCACAAAAAATAGTGATAAATCGTATTTCACGCAAGACTTTAAGATAATATACATAAAAGACGAATCTTGTAAAAACCAAGACGTTAACAGAGATTGGGAGCACTGTAAGGATCGACAACTCTGTATGAGCGATTGGTTAAATACGGATGCTCTTTTTTACAATTATCTCAAAAAGCACAATGCACCTACAATAAAACAGCATCCGTTTAATTTGAACAAAATTAAGTGTTGTTTGGATTATCTGATATAGCATCCGTATCTATCGACCCAGAGAGAGGTTTTATACGGATGTGACATCCGAAACTCCTTAATTATTCACTACGAAGAATCAAATGAATGGTCTATGTGTTCCAAATGCGGATGTGGAACATTATTTTATACAAATGTAAATTTAAGCAAAGCGTGGTGTTTTTCAGGATAAACATGTGAAAGGGCTGGTACTTGCATTATTTAAAGTAGCCTTTTTCAAACAAAACAATTTATAAAAATACGTCATACACACACATTGTAAATACGTCTATGCGCAAAATTACAATAAAACCACACAGACAAGTAAATTCATTTTAGTACGTTCAAAGACGATCGGCACAACGACGATCCATCAAAGATATATGAGTAGTTAAGAGGCACCTTTCTCCTATGCTACTCATATGTATATAAAATGTCCTCGGTTAATCGAGACCTTGACTGTTTCTTTTAATAAGGACCAAAAGCTCAAGCAATTAGATAGATTAACATGCTCGACAAATTTAGTATTAGATTATACTTACATTGCAATTCCAATAAGGCTCAATATAAGAATACCAAAACAAGCCGCACTTGTTGCTATCCCTATAGAACACATTTGTCCACATCCTGATAAATGTCTTGGAATGCCTGCTGCCATGGTAACATTGTCTGTGACGTTTGTAGAAAATGGTGTGGTAAAGTCTGTATGAATTATTGTTTTATTTGATTGTGACGTAACATCACTGATATTATTTGATTGTGACGTAACATCACTGATAACATTAGTACTCACAGTGCTTTGATCACTAGATTTAGAAACGTTCGTTGTTACTGGTAATGATGATGATGATTGTGTTGTTGTTGTTTCTTCTGACGAAGTTTTTGTTGTTGGTGAAAGAGTTGTCTTTCTTTCCGTCGTCGTCGTCGGCGCTGTTGTTGTAGTTGTTGTCGTAGTTGTTGTCGTCGGAATTTCTATGGAACATTTCACACGTATGTATTCTATATCAGAGTCGTTTAAACCACTTTCTTTTGCCGTAGTAATAAATATATTGTAGACATCGTCCACAAAGAATGGAGGACACGGTGCATAATCTATACTGTAGAATACCATGTTTTCATCGCAGACAGTTTTTCAACCAGACCTACAATGCAGTGAAAACATACAATTAAAATAACACTGAAAATGTTTTCATCGTTTACCCCTTGTCAACCACTCATTAAAGTCAGTGAGTAAAACATTTGAATATCACTATTGTCTTGTATCAATCAAAGTAAAACAGACATTTGATTATTATTTATATTTAAATCCGACATTTAATTACATTGTACGAGTAACACTGTATACGTTGAATATATTAACACAAATAAATGCAGACACCGTTACAATTCACTGTAACAAAATACAGTTTGCACTGCATCAGTGAATATACGTTCTATTTTAGATTTATAAGTAGCGCTTTTAATTCATAGGTAGCCACGACTCTGGTACATGTATTCCTAACCTTTCATCAAAACCTTGAAAATTTAAATCTATCCTAAACCATGGCTAAAATCTAAGTCCTGAAAGTGACTTCTTATCTCGTATGCTGTTCTGCGAGGATCCCATCCGCCAATAACTCCATCAACTCATAAATTAAGAACGGAACAGTCTTTAACTGATCAGTTTATTTTCAATTAGCGTCCAGCAACACTTGTATGATGTAAATATAGTTAATTTAATGGTTATTTTAACATGACGGATTACTAAAGGTAAAGCAATCCAACTATTCAACTTTCACTCAATGTAACATTAACTACTGTTAGCCAATTTTAGTTAGCCAATATTTTCTAGGTAAAACAAGATTTACAAGCTATGTTTTCTGGCTGAAAAGTTAAATTAATCAGGAAAAAATCCTTAGCACAAAAAACACAAACTATCAAGTTAAATAACTACCGTTTTCTTATTACCTGTGGGGATTAATTAATAGTGAACATTACTCATTCGGTACAACTGTACACAAAACGCCTATTTTTTTTAATTGAAATACAAAAGTTATAAACGAAAAGCGTTCGCAGCTACATGTTACGTATAGAAGTTACATAATTTTTGTAGTTTCTAGCATTAATTGAGAAATATAGACACCTCGCAACGTTCTTTTTTTCAAACAACGCAGGCGTGGTATCATTTATATCATAGTTCCATTTATAGTAACTTATTTGACACGAACAAACCATAAAATTAAACAACAGTGTAACACTATCAGGAATAGAGAACTGTAGCTAAATATATGTAGTTTGTTATAAAGTCTGCTTCCATATATATGTTAGGAGCAGTGGTCCAATGGTAGGAAGCGTGCTTAGCAATCGAGAGGTTCCTAGTTCGAGTTCTACTAGAACATGACTTATTTCCTTGAACAATAAATTTACCGGCTATTGCGTCAATTTAACGGCTGTACATAAATTACGAAGTAAAATCACTCCCCAGGGAGATAATAGATAGATATTAGTAGCTTTAATAAAAAAAGATAATAGCTATCAAGTCGGTGAACGTGCACAAACATAAAACTTAGATTATTAACTGCAATTAGTTTTTATGTTTATAATCAGTCGATTTGACAATCTTGTGTGTACCCCATATTCTCTGAAATCAGCTTTAAACAGTTGACACACTACACCTTTACGTCTGGGTGTAGTCAAGTAATAACAGGTAAACTTCTTTCTTAACGAAAAATTGTAGCCCTTGTCCCCTAGTCGGTTTAAACCCAGAACCTCTAGAATTATAAGCATGAGCCCCACACTGTATATCTGCCCCTATAGTCGTTGTTGAGTACGCACTTACTTTAAGTCCAAATATCATCTCACAACATCTTGTTAATGTATATTCAAGTTAAATCCATACATAAAAGGCATCACTGAATTTATAGCACGATGAAATAATGTAACAATATATCCAACATGCTGTGGGTATTCGTTGAAATAAACAAAACTGTATTTCTCAGTTTTACATCGTTAAAAATGTGAGACGGATACTGCATGGTATAGGTGCGTCGTCTGGAATGTGATATTTAAAACCTACGTACCCGTATAAAGTACACGCAAATATTTAATTATAATGCGTAGGCCTATCTCGCATGATAAATACAAAAGTACAAGTTTGTACCAAAAAAAAAAACAGCAGAAAAACACGATACCAACAATATTTCAATGTTAAGCCAAGCTCTTGATTCTGATACCGGTAAACACCGAAATGTTCCGAATGTGACCCAAATTTTTAATCGTAACTACTCGGCAATTTCCGTGTCCTAAAGAGTTCGGAGTGTTTATTTATAAATCCTACCGCTTGAAATCAATGTTAAATCCATAAATATAAGTAAAATCCACAATGAAATTATCCATGGGATGAAATTCCAATCACGAAATACTGTTCACAAATTACATGTTTTACCTTGAATAGTGTATGCACGCGGTCAGCGGTTTGTATAAAATCATTGCAGATAGGGCGGAGTACATATATCAAGTTACAGAAACAAACTACCTGTACAAAAACTTAGTCACATTCCAAATATTTCGGTAAAAAAATTAAACAGTAGAGACATTGATTGAAAGACGTGTGAAACCAAAAACCGAAACTAATTCATTAATTTTTAGTGAAAAACGATCCCAAAATTTCTTCCGGGTCAAAGCACTTAAAGACTGATAACAAAAGGACTATTTTGACCCGGAAGTGCGTAAAATGGTATCATTTTTATGATTGACTAGACTTAATTCTTCGTAACCAAGCCCCCATTATACCCACGCAATTCATTAATATAGAATAAAATGCGTTTACATCCGGGTAGGAACTTTTTACATCGACGCTTTTTATGTTTATTTACATATATTTTTAGTTCAAATATTTTCGGCGAAAAACTACATTAATGTAAACTTTTTATAAGGATTATTTAATGGTGCAACTTAGTGCAAAAATATTAAGGATATTTGCTTATTTGGGTGTAAGATTTATTTCACGAGTAAGCTAAGGATGCAATATTTTTACGAGGGGCATAACCACAAGTGAAAATACAATATCCTTAGCTCACAAGTGAATAAAAAAGATCTTACACCGAAATTGACGAATTGTCTGTATACAATAAGCCTCAAACTCGCGTTGCTTAATGTTTAAGTCTGATATGCCTTCAGAACGTCGCACCAAAACAGTTAAAATAAAATATAAAAACATTGCTTCAAAACAGTGGAATATCGATTTTAATTTCACCAATAAATCATGGTATTCCACTGAAAAGCGTATAATGAATAAGAAATAACGAATAAGCCTGTTTCATTAAGTTGTAATATCAGTAATTTATGCCCATTTTTTGACTGACAAAGTACATGTATTGCATTTTACGAGCCAATTATCACCGGATGCCTTGGGTTGCTGATTTTCGTTCTAGTCCTATTACATACTGTGTGAAGAGGATCGCAATCAGCAACCAGGGTACCAGGCGATGGGATTCAATAAGCTATAGTGTTCGTAACAAAATGGACTTCTTATCCGTCTTATCGCGAACCTCTATAATATTATGTCGGTCCTAACATTATGAAGCACGTTACGATGTTTTCTACTACTGTGTCTCATACTAAATCACATGTTTCAAGCATTATGAACCACAAAACATAACATTTTAAATCAGAAAACATCTTGATAACTCAAGTATGCCTCTCTCGAGGCACTCCAAATAATTCCTCTTTGAAATGTTTCTACAATATATATATGAATGCATAATGTCTGTTTTAGGAGACTTTTTCATACAGATTGTCTGTGATTGACCTGACATACCAGACTGTTTGACTTAGCCCGAGAGCAAAGGTACGGAATGCTTCAGAAATTCATATAGATTGCTAGTAGGGCTGTGGATCGTTAAGCAAGTGGCGATCCGATCCGAACCACGATTCATGTGTAGCGATTCACGAATCGAACCACGATTCACTAGTTAATGGAGAAGCATATAGGAATTCATGTAATAACAAATATAAGTGAAGAATAACAGAAGCTTTTACTATAAGGAAAACCATATACTCCAAACATTTCTATTACCAGGCGTTTCATGGAAATTTTCAGTGATAACATTTTTGTTTAAATGTGCATCAATCAAAATTTTGAATTAAATTAAAATGTTCAGTATAGTAGTGCGGCTCGTTTTCAGTTTTAATTAAGCTGAAAATGTTCTTTCATTATTTCCAAAAATAGATCGCGATCCGACGATTTCGGACGTGACGAATATTCGTACTCGATTTTCAGGTCGGGATCGCGAATATCCGAGTACTCGGATACTCGCAACAATCATAATTGCTAGTGACTGGCCTCAATAGTCGAACTGCTATACTAACTCCGAGACCAAAGATACGGAACGCTACAGAACGCCTGAGTTAGAAGCAAAACAACAGTTCAACAGTTTTCACAATGAATGAATCATTATTTGTTATCAAAGTGAGATGTATTTGTTTTGGTTTCATTTGCCAGAAGATTTTCTGGTATTATTTTTGTACTAGATATCAATGTAAGAAAAAGACGAGTGATATTATAAAACCAGGTGAATACTTCACCTATTTATAGTTAACAGACTGGTACTGGCAATCATTACTACAATGTAAAACACTGGGCGCGTTCAGAGTTATACCACTGGTAACTGATGGTAACAATGGTAACCATCGGTAAAAATTGGTAACAATTGGTATACCGAAGGCAAGGTAATTGGTAACCAATTCTCCCGCGACCCTATAAGTAAGGTAGCTTTGGTAGCCTCGTTTTAATTCAAGTCATGTTGGCAGCAGCAATAACAATTTCATTTATTTATATACCAAGCCGTTCAAAATTTATTAGCAACCGATTGTATGTTTGGTAACATTCGGTTACTTACGGTAACTCTTGGTAATTCTACTTGGTACCAGTTGGGAGAATCCTGAACGCACCCAATGATACCTATAGACTGTAACAAACAAGAAGTTAGATATACACGGTGTACTGTGTGAGTACAGATGCCAGGATGTTATATCATATCAATGATACGTCGTGTTTGTTTTTTGTTGCTTTTGAAACATATGATTTCAGACAAAAATGTATAGATCTCCTACAATTTCAGAGACCGTAATGGGACATCTGCAATTCTTTTTTAAGATTATTTCGTTTATGAGAACTATGAATCATCAGTTTTGTATCGGTAGTTGTCTAGTGTCCTGTCTTTAAGAGTGTGTGAGTTTTCATAAACGTAAATTGTCTAGTGTCTTGTCTTTAAGAGTGTGTGAGTTTTCATAAACGTAAATTGTCTAGTGTCCTGTCTTTAAGAAGGTGTGAGTTAAACATAAACGTAAATTAATTTTCAGGGGCGAATACCTTAATTTCATCGAACCTATATTATGAAAATTTAAAGAAAAGGCACTCTTCAGATTTTCTACTTAAAGTTTTTCTATAAAGACCACCTTTGGTATCGTAAAGTGTGATTTGTGACGATATTTTAAGTCTAAAATGCTTAATTTGAGAAGAAAACGGTCCCTATATTCCGACCATTCACGGTTGTAAAGACCATCGATTTTGATAGTCCTAATAGTGTAACTTCACTAAATTATTCATGATTTGACAGTTGAGAAAAAACAAACTAGATCTATATAGTTTGTTTTTTTCTCAACTGTCAAACCAAGAATAATTTCACGGTGACTTCATGCTCTTTATTTTACACCCACGGTATTGTGATAGTGTGTAATCAATCACCGTGAAATTATTCAAACTTTGACAGTTGAGAAAAAATAGACAATAAAAGAAATAAAAAGAACAATCAAGCGTTTGCTTTCTCCCGGTGTGGCATTGAACTGGTACTGATCAGTGGTGGTTTAATACAACTATTAGCATTTCCAAAAATTCTTGAAATCGCCGTTTAGCCGTGTATGATATCTTCTCCTTTAGTAAAACATTCAAGCAATGTGTGTCAGCGTTTTAGACCGTCCCATGCCTATTTATAGAATACATAGAATTTAGCCGTAATCACCGATTGGAGGCTCTGTTCAGGATATGGAAAACATTGGGCGCGTTTGATAAGTTTTGCAGACTTTCCGGGCAGATTAACGACTGCGCACGTAAAACAGTACTATTATGGTAGACTTTAGAATTTTTCATGTCTATTCGGTCACATAGGAACTATATTTAATTTATAAGCAAACCGAAGTATTCGATTTAAGAACATGTTCTGCCCAAATTCCGTCAGGTAATCGAACGTTCAATGATATGTATAGACTCGCTCGAAAGTAGAGAAGATAAGTTCTTTTAACAGATACGATTTTTAAAAAGAAAAAACAAACATATTACGTTAGTTTTGCATTTTTCCTGGTCTTATAGTGCAACTTTCTTGAAACAAATACTCGTTCATATATTGATAATGGTATTTTCTGGATATACAAACAGGTAAGCCGACAAAACATGGCGTCGACGAGTCCATTCACGCACCCCTAATTTGACTATTGGACGTCCATTTTTTCATCATGTGACCTCAAATGCATCGTTTTGATAGGCAACCGGTGTCGATTACAAAATGTTCAAATCTTGACATTGTATTTATCGCCGTTCAGGAACGGCGATAATAAGTGACTTAAGCACGCTACTGAGGTATGTTGTTGTTGCGAATCATACTCTACTAGCATCTTTAGCGCATCTATGTTAGAATTCCCTGAAATTAAGTGAATATACATTATACACTGTATTTACATTAACAAACTGTTAGATATTCCCAATTGATCCCGTATGATTTATGGTAATCCATGCTCTGAATCAAATATGAAGACATTAGGCGACATGCTGCCTGTTAAATGTGAAAAATGAATATTCTAAGTTTTTGTAAAAGTGTTATTAACATACGAACCTACTGATAAAGACGCCATAGAAATACGTGTATCAGAATTTTTATCAACCCTCAGTGGCACTATGCTGTAGACGTACAACACGAAGTCTCAGAATATGAAAATAATGAGGATTTTGATGGTCTGATTTTGTCAAATTTTGATAAATGGGGATCATAATAATCTATAGGTCGAAATTTGTCAAATTTTCCATATTACTTAAAACTATCAATTGATTTCATATTGAATATTATTTTCTATGACTCAGATGATCCAGAAACAACTTACATTGTTGTTTTATTAGGTTTAACTTTTTTATTGGGTTTAACGCCGTGTCAACACAATTTAGGTCATTTGCGGTGTCCAGCGCCCCAAACCTAGCTTTCCTGGAGCCATGTCTATAACCAGTACTCACCTACCCTTCCACAAGGCCGGAAACTTCTCCAAATTTCTAATAAATGGAGAAAAATTGACATTTTTGTGAAATTTTCATGGAAGGGTATAACCCGGGTGGGATTCAATCCGTATGTTAGGTTTAACGTGATAGCAACAAAAAGGTCATATCACGGCGGTCAATTCACTTACTCACCGTTCCTGGAAAGGCTATATCTCTGGAGTAAGCTGGTAACCAATTGCAAGGCGCATGCTTCTGTCGGTGACTGACAACTACTCTACATAAAAGAAGTCAGTAGTATGAGGGAAAATGAGTGCAAAAAGTATTTCATGGCCAAGCTCTACAAAAATATGACCTGTCTGAGATTTGAATCCACAACCCCTTGATCAAAAGACTTGTGTGTTATCGATGAGCTAGTCAGGTCGGCTTGATAAGCCGGAGTTCACACATTATCTATTTTCACATTTCGGACGAATATCGCTAAACAACTAAATCCTAGCAATCATGGGCGGTTTTTACCAAATGTCTTAACGTCATACAGAATGTTGGAATTCAAAAATTGGAGTTATCTTGAAAAAGGAAACAATTTGAACTATATCAATCCTGGGCTGTATGATTATGATAAATAGTCTGATGCAATGAATATTGATTTTTACATGACATGTCGGTTGTAATCAAAGTTAATTGAGGGACAGATTGTTCTTTAAAATATCGATCATTTATAGCTTTAATTTGCTCTATTAATATCGGTAGAGCTATGCGTTCGCGCATGCGTTAGTACTTGAGAACAACATTAACAACGCTGATAACAACGGCGTGACTCAAGACTGATGAAATCGTAACTGATTTAGGTCTGTGAAGTTAGCTATCTATTGTCTATTCTCTATTCAAAAGTCTATTCGCACAATAGACAGCTATGTATTGAGAAATCTATTCATTCAGAAATCTATTCGCATTTACTGTATACATAGGCATAGGTAAGTTCAAAAATCTGTACAAAAATCTGTTCACAAAATGCCGAAAAGACAGCTGTCTATTCGGAAATCTATTCAGAAGTCTATTCGAAAAAAGTCACTAGTGCAATCAGACATATTTAAAAGTCTTTTCATAGAAAACATAAATAGACAAATGTCCATTCAAAAGTCTATTCCGAAGTCTATTTGAAAAAAGCCAGTAATGCAATCAAACAGATTTAAAAGTATTTTCGTGGAATACGTAAAGATGCAAATGTCCATTCAAATGTCTATTCCGAAGTCTATTCGCAAATTTATGTATATGCATTCAAAATGAGGGTGAAGTCTTTTATAGAATTTCGAATAGAGAGCTGTCCATTTAAATGTCTATTCAGAAGTCTATTCGCAAAATCTGGTAAATGCTTTCAGAATGAGTCAGAAGTCTATTATGCAGTAGCGAATACACAGCTATCCATTCAAAAGTCTGTTCAGAAGTTAATTTGCTAAATCATATATATGCAATTAGAATGCGTCTGAAGTCTTTAATTAAGTTGCGAATAGATATATGTCGATTCAAAAGTCTATTCAGAAGTCTATTTGCAATATCATGTATAAGCAAGGACGGAAGTCCATTCAGAAGTATATTCGAAAAAAGCCTGTAATGCAATCAAACAGATATCCATTCAAATGTCTTTTCAAAAGTCTATTCGAAAAATCATATATAGGCATAAAGAATGTGTCTGTAATCTATTTTAAAGTTGTAAATAGACAGATGTCCATTGAAAGATTTATTCAGAAGTCTATTTGCAAAATCTGGTGAATGTATTCAGAATGAGCCAGAAGTCTATTATAGGTTTTTGAATAGAGAGCTGTCCATTCAAAAGTCTATTCAGAAGTCTTTTCGCAAAAATCATATATATGCAATATGAATGTGTCTGCAGACTGTTATAAAGTTGCAAATAGACAGATGTCCATTCAAATGTCTATTCAGAAGTCTATTCGCAAAAAAATCTGGTAAATGCGTCCATAATGATCCAGAAATCTATTATAGATTTTCGAATAGAGAGCTGTCCATTCAAAAGTCTATTCAGAAGTCTTTTCGCAAAAATCATATTTATGCATTATGAATGTGTCTGTAGACTGTTATAAAGTTGCAAATAGACAGATGTCCATTCAAAAGTCTATTCAGAAGTCTATTCACAAAATATGGTAAATGCGTCCATAATGATCCAGAAGTCTATTATAGATTTTCGAATAGAGAGCTGTCCATTCAAAAGTCTTTTCAGAAGTCTTTTCGCAAAAATCATATATATGCATTATGAATGTGTCTGTAGACTGTTATAAAGTTGCAAATAGACATATGTCCATTCAAAAAACTATTCAGAAGTCTTTTCGCAAAAATCATATATATGCATTTTGAATGTGTCTGTAGACTGTTATAAAGTTGCAAATAGACAGATGTTCATTCAAAAGTCTATTCAGAAGTCTATTCACAAAATCTGGTAAATGCGTCCATAATGATCCAGAAGTCTATTATAGATTTTCGAATAGAGAGCTGTCCATTCAAAAGTCTATTCAGAAGTCTTTTCGCAAAAAATCATATAAATGCATTATGAATGTGTCTGTAGACTGTTATAAAGTTGCAAATGGACAGATATCCATTCAAAAATCTTTTCAAAAGTCTTTTCGCAAAAAATCATATAAATGCATTATGAATGTGTCTGTAGACTGTTATAAAGTTGCAAATGGACAGATGTCCATTCAAAAGTCTTTTCAGAAGTCTTTTCGCAAAAATCATATATATGCATTATGAATGTGTCTGTAGACTGTTATAAAGTTGCAAATAGACAGATGTCCATTCAAAAGTCTATTCAGAAGTCTTTTCGCGAAAATCATAAATATGCATTATGAATGTGTCTGTAGACTGTTATAAAGTTGCAAATAGACAGATGTCCATTCAAAAGTCTATTCAGAAGTCTATTCGCAAAATCTGGTAAATGCGTCCATAATGATCCAGAAGTCTATTATAGATTTTCGAATAGAGAGCTGTCCATTCAAAAGTCTTTTCAGAAGTCTTTTCGCAAAAATCATTTTTATGCATTATGAATGTGTCTGTAGACTGTTATAAAGTTGCAAATAGACAGATGTCCATTCAAAAGTCAATTCAGAAGTCTTTTCGCAAAAATCATATATATGCATTTTGAATGTGTCTGTAGACTGTTATAAAGTTGCAAATAGACATATGTCCATTCAAAAGTCTATTCAGAAGTCTATTCACAAAATCTGGTAAATGCGTCCATAATGATCCAGAAGTCTATTATAGATTTTCGAATAGAGAGCTGTCCATTCAAAAGTCTTTTCAGAAGTCTTTTCGCAAAAATCAAATATATGCATTATGAATGTGTCTGTAGACTGTTTTAAAGTTGCAAATAGACAGATGTCCATTCAAAAGTCTATTCAGAAGTCTTTTCGCAAAAATCATATATATGCATTATGAATGTGTCTGTAGACTGTTATAAAGTTGCAAATAGACAGATGTCCATTCAAAAGTCTTTTCAGAAGTCTTTTCGCAAAAATCATATATATGCATTATGAATGTGTCTGTAGACTGTTATAAAGTTGCAAATAGACATATGTCCATTCAAAAAACTATTCAGAAGTCTTTTCGCAAAAATCATATATATGCATTTTGAATGTGTCTGTAGACTGTTATAAAGTTGCAAATAGACAGATATTCATTCAAAAGTCTATTCAGAAGTCTATTCACAAAATCTGGTAAATGCGTCCATAATGATCCAGAAGTCTATTATAGATTTTCGAATAGAGAGCTGTCCATTCAAAAGTCTATTCAGAAGTCTTTTCGCAAAAAATCATATAAATGCATTATGAATGTGTCTGTAGACTGTTATAAAGTTGCAAATGGACAGATGTCCATTCAAAAATCTTTTCAAAAGTCTTTTCGCAAAAAATCATATAAATGCATTATGAATGTGTCTGTAGACTGTTATAAAGTTGCAAATGGACAGATGTCCATTCAAAAGTCTTTTCAGAAGTCTTTTCGCAAAAATCATATATATGCATTATGAATGTGTCTGTAGACTGTTATAAAGTTGCAAATAGACAGATGTCCATTCAAAAGTCTATTCAGAAGTCTATTCGCAAAAATCATATATATGCATTTTGAATGTGTCTGTAGACTGTTATAAAGTTGCAAATAGACAGATGTCCATTCAAAAGTCTATTCAGAAGTCTATTCGCAAAATCTGGTAAATGCGTCCATAATGATCCAGAAGTCTATTATAGATTTTCGAATAGAGAGCTGTCCATTCAAAAGTCTTTTCAGAAGTCTTTTCGCAAAAATCATTTTTATGCATTATGAATGTGTCTGTAGACTGTTATAAAGTTGCAAATAGACAGATGTCCATTCAAAAGTCTATTCAGAAGTCTTTTCGCAAAAATCATATATATGCATTTTGAATGTGTCTGTAGACTGTTATAAAGTTGCAAATAGACAGATGTCCATTCAAAAGTCTATTCAGAAGTCTGTTCACAAAATCTGGTAAATGCGTCCATAATGATCCAGAAGTCTATTATAGATTTTCAAATAGAGAGCTGTCCATTCAAAAGTCTTTTCAGAAGTCTTTTCGCAAAAATCAAATATATGCATTATGAATGTGTCTGTAGACTGTTATAAAGTTGCAAATAGACAGATGTCCATTCAAAAGTCTATTCAGAAGTCTTTTCGCAAAAATCATATATATGCATTATGAATGTGTCTGTAGACTGTTATAAAGTTGCAAATAGACAGATGTCCATTCAAAAGTCTATTCAGAAGTCTATTCGCAAAAATCATATATATGCATTTTGAATGTGTCTGTAGACTGTTATAAAGTTGCAAATAGACAGATGTCCATTCAAAAGTCTATTCAGAAGTCTATTCGCAAAATCTGGTAAATGCGTCCATTATGATCCAGAAGTCTATTATAGATTTTCGAATAGAGAGCTGTCCATTCAAAAGTCTTTTCAGAAGTCTTTTCGCAAAAATCATTTTTATGCATTATGAATGTGTCTGTAGACTGTTATAAAGTTGCAAATAGACAGATGTCCATTCAAAAGTCTATTCAGAAGTCTTTTCGCAAAAATCATATATATGCATTTTGAATGTGTCTGTAGACTGTTAAAAAGTTGCAAATAGACAGATGTCCATTCAAAAGTCTATTCAGAAGTCTATTCACAAAATCTGGTAAATGCGTCCATAATGATCCAGAAGTCTATTATAGATTTTCAAATAGAGAGCTGTCCATTCAAAAGTCTTTTCAGAAGTCTTTTCGCAAAAATCAAATATATGCATTATGAATGTGTCTGTAGACTGTTATAAAGTTGCAAATAGACAGATGTCCATTCAAAAGTCTATTCAGAAGTCTTTTCGCAAAAATCATATATATGCATTATGAATGTGTCTGTAGACTGTTATAAAGTTGCAAATAGACAGATGTCCATTCAAAAGTCTATTCAGAAGTCTTTTCGCAAAAATCATATATATGCATTATGAATGTGTCTGTAGACTGTTATAAGTTGCAAATGGACAGATGTCCATTCAAAAGTCTATTCAGAAGTCTATTCGCAAAATCTGGTAAATGCGTCCATAATGATCCAGAAGTCTATTATAGATTTTCGAATAGAGAGCTGTCCATTCAAAAGTCTATTCAGAAGTCTTTTCGCAAAATCAAATATATGCATTATGAATGTGTCTGTAGACTGTTATAAAGTTGCAAATAGACAGATGTCCATTCAAAAGTCTATTCAGAAGTCTATTCACAAAAATCATATATATGCATTATGAATGTGTCTGTAGACTGTTATAAAGTTACAAATAGACAGGTGTCCATTCAAAAATCTATTCAGAAGACTATTCACAAAATCTGGTAAATGCCTCCATAATGATCCAGAAGTTTATTATAGATTTTCGAATAGAGAGCTGTCTATTCAAAAGACTTTTCGGAAGTCTATTCGTAACATCATATTGATATATGCTTTAAGAATTTGTCTGAGGTCTATTATAATGTAGCGAATAGACAGATGTTCTTTCAAAAGTCTATTCACAAGTCTATCCACAAAATCTGGTAAATGCGTTCAGAATGTGTCAGAAGTCTATTTTAGAGTTTCGAATAGAGAACTGTTCATTCAAAGTCTATTCAGAAGTTTATTTGCAAATTATTTTAATGCATTTAGGATGCGTCAGACATTTATTATAGAGTAGCGAATAGACAGCTGTCCATTGAAATGTCTTTTCAGAAGTCTATTCGCAAAACTATGTTTATGCATTCAGAATGTGTCAGATGAAATTGTGATAGACCTGCCATGTCTACTGAAGTTTGCGTGGTTTTGCCTGAACTAAGTAAGTTTTTTAACTCTCGTAAACATAAATGAATCTCCCGAATGTTTCCGCAATTTTAGATGAAGATCGAATTTGCCTTTTCATATCGTCGATTTCTTGCAGATTCTGTAAACCAAGTCGAGCCGTTAAAGCCTGGTTCAAACAAGATTACTGGAACCGTAGATTACACAAGTGCAATTGCAAATTCGGTAACCAGTGCTGGTTCTATTCGAGGACGCGCCATTGATTGAGACATGCTAATATTTCGAAGTTTGTAGGCAGAAAAACCTTTGAATTTCATTTTAAATCGTAAACAAATTGTTATTATCCACAAGAAAAATAAGCGCCAAAACAAAACTACTAAGTCACCAATTTACATTTAAGTGATAAATTTATAAATTTATTGGAGTTAACGCCGTATCAACACAATTTAGGTCATTTCACGGCGTCTAGCGCACCTAACCTATCTTTCCTGGACCATTGTCTTTAACCAGTACTCACCTACCCTTCCACAAGGCCGGAAACTTCTCCATATTATCTAATCAATGGAGGAAAATCGACATTATTGTCAAATTTTCATTGAAGGGTATGACCTCCCCGGGTGGGATTCGAACCCGCACCCCCTCGGGCACGAGTATCCAAATCCCGGCGCGCTACCAACTGCGCTATCGACCCGGGTTTTAAGTGATAAAGCCTGTTTAAATGATTATTTTTGTTTTATAAGAAACACAATTTTACAGCATTTTGTTAATTTTTTTGACGGTGCTACAGCGTGACGTCAATCTTGGTGTTTTCGCACAGGTTCGTGCTTGTAGTATATATAATGTAAATGTATTCATAACCGAAAGGAAAAAGGTAGACTAAATCAATTAGAAGAATTTATCTCATGCCAGTAGTTGTCTTTGAAAGTCCGTTGGACTTTATTTTAAAACAAAATCAGCTACCGAAAGAAGACTTACTACCAGGAGAAAAATAGAAGTATTGCTTTTAATAGAAAAAAAATTAGACCTGAGTGCTTCAAAGAGCATGTCAATTCACTAACCCAGAAAATTATTCCGACGCATTAAAAATGCATATGAATGATTTTGCATATAAAATTTCTGATAAATAATTTGAAAATGTTATTTTAACACTTTACAAAAAGTAACTTTATTAAAAGACTTTTGCTACATACTGAATAAAAGCTACTGTTTGCGAATTCAGAATTGGCATATGAATGGGTAGCTGTCTAATCGCAATCCTTTCATATACTTCTGACACAATCTACAAGCATTTACTTGATTTTGCAAAAAGACCTCTGAATAGACATATGAATGGACAGCTGTCTATTCGCAACTCTAAAATAAACATGTGACACATTCTAAATGCATAATAAGATTTTGCGAATAGACTTCTGAATAGACATTTGAATGGACAGCTGTCTATTTGCAACTCAATAATGGACTTATGACACATTCTTTATGCAAATGAAGGATTTTGCGAATAGACTTCTGAATGGACATTTGGATGCACAGCTGTCTATTGGCAACTCAATAATAGACTTGTGACGCATTCTATATGCATAATAAGATTTTGCGAATGAACTTTTGAATATACTTTTTTTCGAAAAGACTTCTGAAAAGACTTCCGAATATACAGCTGTCTATTCACATCCCACGAATGAACCTCGGGGACAATCTGAATGCATAGCTATATTTTCGCGAAAAGACTTTTAAAAAAAAAATGATCCAAATAGACTTATGAATGGACATCTGTCGCTTTGCATTCCGAGAATAGACATCTTGCACATTCAGATTGCATGACCATGTTATTGTGAATAAACTTCTAAATCGACTTTCGAATGGACATTTGTCTCTTTAAGTATTCAAAGAAAGACTTTAAATCAGTTTGATTGCTTTATGATTTTCTGACTTCTGAAAAGACCTCCGAATAAACAGTTGTCGATTCAAACCCCGCGAATGAATCTCAGGAACAATCTGAATGCATAGCTATATATTCGCAAAAAGACTTTTGAAAAGAGATCCGAATAGACTTTTGAATGGACATCTGTCGCTTTGCATTCCAGGAATAGACATCTTGCACATTTAGATTGCATTACTATGTTTTTGTGAATGAACGTCTGAAAAGACTTTTGAATGGACATTTGTCTCTTTGCGTATTCCACGAAAAGACTTTTAAATCTGTTTGATTGCATTATGATTTTTGGCGAATAGACTTCTGAAAAGACTTTTGAATTGACAGCTGTGTCTTTGCTACTGTATGATAGACTTCTGACTCATTCTAAACGCATTTACCAGATTTTGCGAAAAGACTTCTGAATAGTCATTTGAATGAACATCTGTCTATTTGCAACTTTATAACAGTCTAAAGACACATTCATAATGCATATATTTGATTTTGCGAAAAGACTTCTGAATAGACTTTTGAATGGACAGCTCTCTATTCGAAAATCTATAATAGACTTCTGGATCATTATGGACGCATTTACCAGAATTTGCGAATAGACTTCTGAATAGACTTTTGAATGGACATCTGTCCATTTGCAACTTTATAACAGTCTACAGACACAATTATAATGCATATATATGATTTTTGCGAAAAGACTTCTGAATAGACTTTTGAATGGACATCTGTCTATTTGCAACTTTATAACAGTCTACAGACACATTCATAATGCATATATATGATTTTTGCGAAAAGACTTCAGAAAAGACTTTTGAATGGACATCTGTCCATTTGCAACTTTATAACAGTCTACAGACACATTCATAATGCATATATATGATTTTTGCAAAAAGACTTCTGAATAGACTTTTGATTGGACATCTGTCTACTTGCAACTTTATTACAGTCTACAGACACATTCATAATGCATATATTTGATTTTGCGAATAAACTTCTGAAAAGACTTTTGAATGGACAGCTCTCTTTTGGAAACTCTATAATAGACTTCTAACACATTCTGAACGCATTTACCGATTTTTTCGAATAGACTTCTGAATAGACTTTGAATGGACATTTTTCTATTCGCTACTTTATATCAGAATTCAGCCACATTCTAAATGCATATGCATATGATGTTGCGAATAGACTTCTGAATAGACATTTGAATGGACAGCAGTGTATTCGTTACTGTTTGTAAGTTCTGACTCATTCTGAACGCATTTTACAAATTTTGCGAATAGACTTCTGAATAGACTTTTGAATGGACAGCTCTCTATTCGAACTCTATAATAGAATAGACTTCTGAATAGACATTTAAATGGACATCTGTTTATTTGCAATTTTTAAATAGACTACAGACACATTCTTTAAGCATATATATGATTTTGCGAATAGACTTCTGAATAAACTTTTGAATGGACAGCTCTCTATTTGTAAATCTAAAATAGACTTCTGACTCATTCCAATCGCATTCACCAGATTTTCAAATAGACTTTTGAATAGACATTTGAATGGATATTTGTCAATTCCAAACTTAATAATAGACTTCAGACACAGTCTTAAAGCACATATATGATTTTGTGAATAGATATCCGAACAGACTTTTGAATGGACATTTGTCCCTGGCATTTTGGGAATAGACATCTTGCTCATTCAGATTGCATCACTATGTTTTTGCGAATAAACTTCTGAATAGACTTTTGAATGGACATTTGTCTCTTTGCGTATTCCACGAGAAGACTTTTAAATCTGTTTGATTGCATTACTGGCTTTTTTCGAAAAGACTTCGGAATAGACTTTTGAATGGACATTTGTCTATTTATGTATTCTATGAAAAGACTTTTAAATGTGTTTGATTGCACTAGTGACTTTTTCGAATAGACTTCTGAATAGATTTCCGAATAGACAGCTGTCTTTTCGGCATTTTGTGTACAGATTTTTGTACAGATTTTTGAACTTACCTATATCTATGTATACAGTAAATGCGAATAGATTTCTGCATGAATAGACTTCTCAATACATAGCTGTCTATTGAGCGAATAGACTTTTGAATAGAGAATAGACAATAGATAGCTAACTTCACAGACCTAACAGATTTGAATTTGTTCCCGCTGATCAAAAGCTGCCCATTCACAGATTTTAAAATAATAAATAATCAACTTTTCTAAGACTCTCAAAAAAATGAAAACTAAAGTTTTGACGCAGTGAAGAGATGTTCAAATAATGACAAATTTAGTGTAATTTGATACATCTGTAAAGATTGTAATTTTGTGTTTAAAAAGCATACACCGTTTGCAACGATAAAGATCATTTTAGTGCATTTTTGTGACTTTTGTGTTATATAACTCACAATCTATAGGTGTTAAGAATTGTTAAGAATTCATTCATTCACGTACATTGAGTACATACACTGAAAGATAATTCTAAAATATTGAAAAGTAACCAAACCTTTAAGCTAGTAGATTTAAATGATTCATTTTGAAACCTGATTTTTCTAATAATGAAAATGAGTTTTCTTATCGATGCTAACCACGCTTTCATAAATGTACGCTTGCCAAAATGCATCATCCTGCAGCTTAATAATGTTACAAAACAAACAGGTTGAATTACATCTCAGCCTCACTCGTTTAAGACCGTCAATCGATATATTCATTCAATATATTTATTGTTCTCGGCTATCATGGCGTATTTATGAAACTTTTCATTGCTCATTTATTTGACTGGCATCCATTAATTATAGATACAAAATAATAGACATCTATAGACATATCATTTACTTTTTAGGCAGCAATAATTTCTAGCATAACATAATACCATGGTACATTTTTATCTGATATACAAGCAAATCGGATCCTTTCTGATATACTTGCAAGAAATTGCATTTTCTAGGGTAAAGGGTACTGGTATTTATTATGCAAATTTTGTTTGAAAGTATTTAGTAAATTCCATTTGGGGTATTTGGGGTCTGCTACTACTGATCTAACACTTAAGTCGAACGTGACTATTAATGAACAAGAAAGGTATGTTAGTCCGTTTATACCATACCTAACCAAGTATGCAATTGCATTAAGGGTGTATCAGGATTTGAAATTGAAAAAATCTATGAAGTGGGCGTGGTTACTAAACATGTTAAAATATCCATAAATTCCAAAATAATTTTGATATATTTTGTAAGTGATGCATTAAGTGTATAGATGTGACAGTGAAAATATAAAAAATCTCAACAAATAAGACATTTAGAAAGAAATGAAAACATTTAACCTTACCTTGAAATAGCCTTCCGAACGTCAATCCAGGGATTGATGAATTATCAAATTTACATTTTGGAAATACTTTTTGTGTGATTCACTCTAAGACATTGTAAAAGTTATATGAACATTCTATAACATCATTTGGAATTATGAAAAAAGAACTTTAATTATGTGTTTGAACCGTCGTTCGGAAGACCATTTAAAGGTTAGAATAAATGTTTTCATTTCTTTCTAAATGTCTTATTTGTTGCGATTTTTATATTTTCACGGTCACAAGTTTACACTTGATGCATCACTTACAAAATATATCAAAATTATTTGAATTTATGGATAGTTTGATATAATAAGTTACCCCACCCACTTGAGAGATTTTTTCAATTTCAACAAAAGATAAACCCTTATTGATTCAATATCTTACATGTATGGCCTTGTACTGGTTAGGAATAGTTAGAGTTATGTTCCGATTCGTGATATATGTTACAACATATCTTATTATACATGACTTAAACGTGTCTACAGTTCCCTCCAAAAGTTCATGAAGAAATGATTTTATAGCAAAACATACATTTTCGCTCCCCGAGGTTATCAAGATTCTTGAGCTGGTATCGAGACTCCTTACAGACTCTGGGTACGAGAATGAACATATAATGCATATGACAAGTAATTCTATTATAATTAAAGATTACTTATGTGATTATAATTATGACAAATATTGAATTACAATGTATGTGTTGAAAAACATAATTCTGATTTTGGGTTTGCTCAAACGACTCTTTTTCATGCGAAAATGTTACTCGGGTTATCCTTAAAAACTAAGTTTTGTCAGTGGATTATTGGAGGTTCTTGTATATAGAGATACAAGAAGATATACGGACACAAGTATAGCCTGCTACCTCATGATCCTATATCAATAATATATTATTTATTGAACATGAGAACCGACCCATCTCTCAGAGATCAAAGAAACTGACATGACATTGTCGATAATTATATAGATGAAGTATTCTGTACTTATATAACACAATTAGACTGATTGTTCATAATTCCATGTACATGTAACTATCCATTAGATTAACAATTAGATAACAAATCAAAGCGCTGTAACCACTGCATGAACGATTAAATGAGGGTTGGCTTTATTTTACTCGGGACAAACAATAATAGTTTCAAACTTGACTTTGTGATCATTGAATACCTTACTCTAATATCAGAAAGTAAATATTCTAGTCAACAAATGTATCACTTGTTGTTAATTACTGATAATCTTTTAATAATGATAATAAAGTAATAATGATAATAAAATACCTTATTCATTATGGAATACGAACCAATGAAAATAGCTTGTTTATATTGCCATGAGATGAGCATCATTATGTATACATAGGTTCAGTTAATATACTGTAACTACATGTAATTGATTCAATGAATTAAAATGGTTGTGAACTTAATACTTTGTTTCAGGTCTATGTGGACAGGCACTTCCCATTGATTAATAGTCCAGAATGAACAGGTATATTCGAATTTAGGATAAACATTGTACTTCAACAAAGCTTCAAACTACAGTTTATTTATTTATTTTTATTCTTATTGGGTTTGACGCCGTGTCAACACAATTTTGGCCATTTTACGGCGTCCAGTGCACATAACCTAGCTTTCCTGGACCATTGTCTATAACCAGTACTCACCTACCCTTCCACAAGGCCGGAAACTTTTCAATGTTATCTAATCAATGGAGGATAACCTCCCCGGGAGGGATTCGAACCCGTACCCCCTTCAGGACACGAGATTCCAAATCTATTGCTGTCCGTTTGGTAAAGAACGGACATGGCTAAATTGTTACGTTGGATTAGTAATCATAAGTAAACCAGCACCGAGTTGGTTCAAATCACACCCAAAACTTACATCGGTGTTTCTTTTAGCAAGAAACTATCAGATTTGCCTATTACTGGGAACCAGGAAGCGAACTCGAAAGTAATTAACCTAAGGTGTGTAAGAATTTGTTTCACTTTCTGATAAGTAGGTATTACCTATCGTTTCGTAAAATCCGAAACACTAGACCTAATGGATCGACCACACATAGTATTTTGAATTTATACATAATTATATAAAATAACAATGAAACGATAAACTTCTCACTTGCGAAGAAAAACACCATTTTAAACAATTTGTTTGTTTAAATAAATGATCCCATAAAATCTTAACGATCATGCATGCTAGCATTTTAAATATATATTTAATATAAGAACAGGTATCAGATTGGATTTACAAGTACTGATAGACCTATATTCAAGGTGAATTATAAACTCGAACATTACATTGGTTGTATACCTCTTTGTTTTTAGTAGAAATTACATGCATTTCCAATTAAATACAGTTGCGGTTCCGGAATTTCCAGGCATCATGGGAAGAAATCGATAACATTTTCCGAGAAAATCCTTTTTACCTCTTTTTAAAGAAATTTTGAAACTGTATAGTATTTTGAAAGTTTAAAGTTTAGTTTAAGTTTAAGATGGGAGGAAATAGGGATTGGACCGCTGCTGCATCCGCTATTGTCCGAAAAGAGGGTCCGAAGAAAACTCTAATTTCATCTCGACACCTGTGTATTTTGAAGCCATGAAGTATTTGGAAATGTCGAATATTGGAGGTAAAAGTGATGGGATCCTTGATACGTCCGCTATTTTCTAATTAGAGGTTTCGAAGACTCATCTCGATATCGATTTATATTGAAGCTTTAGAGTATTTGGAATGTAAGAAACTTGACAAAAATACGAATGGGACCCGCTAGGTCCGATCCTGACTTCGATTATTAAATACAGGTATCTAGGCCAAGATATAATGTGATAGATAATGTGTTAACCACCTTGTTTTATTACAGATCTGATTTCTATCTTCAAAAATAAAACTATTAAATCAATGATTTTATGATTATCTCTTTTTTAAATGAAAGTTGGCAGCCGACTGACTTCATAAAACAATGTTAAATATTGTGCGTTATACATTGAAATTTTGCAATTACATTTTAAATGAAATGCCTGAAAACCCGTGACTGTAAACAAGTTTTGATTTTAAATAAATGGTACAAAACAATGGCATTTTTCTAAATAATCCATTTTACTTTCTAAGTAGACCTTTTGGATCACCCACCCATATTTCATGAACTTACACGAGTTTGAAAAAAAACTAGCGAAAAAAAAACTCACTAGCGAAGAAAAACATCATGTTAAACAATTTCTTTGTTTAAATAAATGATCCCATAAAATCTTAACGATCATGCATGCTAGCATTTTAAATGTATATTTAATATAAGAACAGGTATCAGATTGGATTTACAAGTACTGATAGACCTATATTCAAGGTGAATTATAAACTCGAACATTACCTTGGTTGTATACCTCTTTGTGTTCAGTAATAATGAATAACATGCATTTTCATTAAAATACAACGGTGGGTCTGGAATTATCAAGCACGATGGGGGTCGGTTTTCCAAGTAATGGATCCAAATACAAAAAAAAATATTTCAGTTCTATATCAAAGTATTTTAAAGCCTGAAGTATTCACAAAGTCCGAAGATGAGAGAATATAGGAATGAGATCTCCGCAAGGTCCGTTACTTACTGTATTTTGAAGCCAGAGTATTTAGTAAATCCAAATATTGGAGGAAATTTGGATGGGATCCCTGCAAGGTCAGCTATTTTTTGAGATGAGAAATCGAAGACGAAAACGTCTTTTATTATCTAGACATTGAAGTATTCTCAGCTGTAGAAATGAGAGGAAATGGGACAGGGACCCCGCAAGGTCCGCTCCTGACTTTGATTATTAAATACAAGTATCTAGGCCAAGATTTAATGTGATAAATAATGTGTTAACCACCTTGTTTTATTACAGATCTGATTTCTATCTTCGAAAAAGCTATTAAATCAATGGTTTGATGATTATCTCTTTTTAAAATGAAAGTTGGCAACCGATGAAATGACTTCATAAAACATTGTTGAATATTGTGTGTGATACATTGAAATTTTGCAACTACATTTTGAATGAAATGCCTGAGCGCACATGACTCTGAACAAGCTTTGATTTCAAATCAATGCTACGAAACAATGACATTTTTCTAAAAAGGTCTTTTTATATTTTAAAGTGGAGTTTTGGATCGACCACCCATCTATACTATTAAATTTGCGAGTTTCCTGTTTTGTGGAAAAAACTGCGCAGCTTTGAATAAATCTTTTGTTTGTCGCTGGAGCACATATATACCGGCATATCAAGTTGACAATTCTTTTTTGACAAAGCCTCTTGATATTTGCAAAAACTGCCAAAAATCAACAAAAAAAATGGTTTTTGTGTCTAAAAATAGATAAAACTAAAAATAGACACGTCAAACCAAACTCCCCGCAGCGGTTATCTCCCTTTATTAAATCAATAATTAAGTAGCAAAGCGTTACTTAAGCACTGTGAGGAGTTTGCTAAAGCCCGTGCTTGCACGGGCTCCCATCTAGTATTTAATGAAATTACATGAGTTTGAAAGAAAAACAATGAAACGATAAACCTCTCACTAGCGAAGAAAAACACCATTTTAAACAATTTGTTTGTTTATATAAATGATTTCATAAAATCTTAACAATCATGCATGCTAGCATTTTAAATATATATTTAATATAAGAACGGGTATCAGATTGGATTTACAAGTACTGATAGACCTATATTCAAGGTGAATTATAAACTCGAACATTACATTGGTTGTATACCTCTTTGTGTTCAGTAATAATGAATAACATGCATTTTCATTAAAATACAACGGTGGGTCTGGAATTATCAAGCACGATGGGGGGATCGGTTTTCCAAGTAATGGATCCAAAAACAAACAAAAATATTTCAGTTCTATATCAAAGTATATTAAAGCCATAAAGTATTTGGCAATTCCGAGGATGAGAGAATATAGAATTGAGATCTCTGCTAGGTCCGCTATTTAGGGAATCCAGCGCAAACAATCTTATTTCATCTCGATATCGGTGTATTTTGAAGCCACAGAGTATTTAGAAAATCCAAATATTGGAGGAAATTTGGATGGGATCCCTGCAAAGTCCGCTATTTTTCGAGAAGAAGAAATTAAAGACGAACGCGTCTTTTATTATCTAGACATTGAAGTATTCTCAGCTGTAGAAATGGGAATGGGACCCCGCAAGGTCCGCTCCTGACTTCGATTATTAAATACAGGCATATAGGCCAAGATTTAATGTGATAGATAAAGTGTTAACCACCTTGTTTTATTACAGATATGATTTCTATCTTCGAAAAAGCTATTAAATCAATGGTTTGATGATTATGTCTATTTTAAATGAAAGCTGGCAACCGATGAACTGTGTTTATTGAACAATACCTAATATTTGTGAACTATATAGAATTTTACAAAATTTTTATACTATATAATTATGTGACTATATTATATTGTTAAGTGGATAACATTGAATCGTGAATTTCAATTAACGAACAAAAACGAGATATTTTTCTCCGCTTTAACAATCGTAGATTTATAAACCGGTTAAAGTATTTTGTTTGGGCATGTAGTTCCAAAATGGCGTCTATGTATGTCCGAGGTAATTCCTAGTAAATGACCGAGGAGTTCTGGAAAACAGTTGCATAGAAAGCTAATATGGAAACGGACACATGTTCGAAAGCAACATCACATCGTAGTTTTCTCTCCCTTACATGACATGATCGGTATCTCATTTAATCACTGTTAACAAAGAAATATCGTGCAGGTGCATAAAAGGCCTATCTGTGTTGAAAGGAATTTATTTTATGGTCAAGCCATGCCACATGGCATTACAGTTTGGCATTGTATGTCAAGTGCAAGAAATCAGAATACTGCTTAGCAGCTACAAACACACTTAAAATATCCTCTATCAGGACAATCAAAACCAAAATGGTCTTCATAAGAGACATTTTTTCTCTCAACTTAACCACTTTGGGACTTACAGATCATAGCAATAGCATGATTTTGCTATAAACAAGATAGCCATTATAGCGGAATTTTACTTTATTTGTTACTTTCGTATAGGTAACAAAATAAAGAATCTGTTTTGTTCTATTCTATTTATAATGTTATTTTTGCGTTACTTGCCAAATACTGTACCTATGCTGTTCTGTTCAAAAAAATAACAAATAGCATTATACTCACCACAAATTGGTAAAGTCCCCAGTTATGAATAAAACAACATAACATTTCATTAATCAAATCAATAATGTAGTTTTACAACAGTATCTTAATACAATAATGTATTGCCATAAATGTCATCTTTTTGACACATCATTTTTATGGCAATGTTAACACCCAACTAAATGGTAGCGATTTTTGTCTGTTCAGCACTTTTTATTTCACTATTTTAAACACTGACAGCCCCATGTTGCAGAAAAATAATTAATAATAAGTGTTATGCTCCAGTTTTAAAGTTTAAGAACATTCACCTTTAAGAATGAATAAAAAATCAAATTTCTATGCAAAAACACCACTATTAAGTGCATTAATTGAACGTATCCCAAGAAACAGATGTGCCAACTCAATTCGACACGTTCCCTTATCTAATCCAAGAAGTTTTCATTCACGTGATTAAGAGCTAACTTCCTTAACGCGAAAAACATCCAAAACCCATGATAAAATAATATTGGTTTAAAATTTGAGCAGACCTCAGAGCATCGGAGAATAGATAACGCGCAGTACGAAATAAACTCACGACATGAAATCATATTCTTAAACATGTTGTAAGACAAGATAGAGTGTTGTAAAAATCGTTGGATTACTCACATCACAAAGAAACAACAAAGTTTTTCATAGTATTAATTCAAGCTATTACCTGTGGCTTGATACAGTATGGCAGTAAAAGTAAATACGCGCGCTTGTACTCCAGTAACTTGTTAATTTCGAGCACGTGTGCGCGGTGCATTGTAGTGTATGTGGTTTTTTTTCTTCCAGTAAAAGTCTCTCTCTTAACATCGTGGATTTACCTATTTGTTATTTCAGTAAACAAGCTTGGAATGAGTTATTTACTCCGTAGTAAATGTACAGTCTATTCTACGTAAGAATATTTTGTCTGATCTACGTACGTATCAACAATTTGGGTTACGCTATATGAGATAATCAATGCTAATGTAAAATTAACTAAGTTTTTTTTTTTTGGCTAAACGCCGTAGCAACACATTGTATAGGTCACATCACGGCGGTCAGTTAACCTAAACACTGTTTCTAGAAAGACTGATTTTTTCCGTTAACCATCTATTCGGCAGATATTTGCGTCAGTGACTAAAAACTGTCCCATGTGGTTTAGAATCAGTGGCAGGAGAGAGAATGGTCTTAGAAATTATTCCATAACCAAGCTCCACGAAAGTATGCCTTTGCTCGTGAATCAAACCCACGACCCCTCGATCAGTAGACTTGTACGCTACATCTTATACTGACTGAGCTAGCCGGGAGAGGGAAAAAAACAATTTACATCACATAAAAGCACTCAAAATATTCACATAAAATGTTCACATAAAAAGGTATGACTGTGGCGTCATTTGGTAATTAACTAGGAGGAATTAGTTTATTTACATGTGAGCATGATGTAGTTAAGTGTATAAAATTATTCAAGTCATGTAATAAAACTATGATTACACAATTAAATGATAAAATTATAAGGGACCTTAGTCAGTTATTTCCCCTTGTTTACTGTTCAAATAGGTAGGTCCAATCAGTTGGATTACTCTGATTTTATCCTTACTTTTCATTGTCAATTTGCCAATATCAATCTTAAATAAGCCAAGTAAGTTTAAGGGTAAAGAACTATCTAAATTTCATCACTTCTGTAAATATCTTTATAAACAAGAAAGATTTTAGATGAAATATTTTGTATTCCTTACATAGGAATTCAATGATAAAATCCGAGGATTCCAGCTGTAATTACCTACTTACCAATTGGATTGCTTTAGATTTTATCGGGGAAAGATACCTGACTCAAGTCCCTAATTCAGATCCAAAGAGTCATGCACAAGGTGCACAACGATATATACAATATAGTAGACTACTGCATGGTAATTAGATTTTACTTTACATGTATACGATAACATGATTATTTTCACTTTATTGGCAATCATGTACATGTATATCACGTCTGATAAATATAACTTCTTTAAATGATTAAATTTCTACAAAGTTGCAATGTTCAGAAACTAAGGGAGCTAACTCCAATACAGCTGTTGGGTTCGATCGTTGCAGTTACTTCCCCTTATTAAGTATGAATAGTCAAACTTGCGTTTAACGTTCATAATAAATTATATATAGAAGGTATACAACTAGAGTCTAAATACACTTAATATTTTTTTTGTATTGTATAAACATAGTTAATTTAAACTATAGGATTTAAAAAAATTTTTATTTAAATAAAGATAGGATCTTAAAGTAAGTTACTTTTTTTTGAAAAAGGGTCGAAAGACAATCGGTCGAAGCCAATAGGCATATGACCGACTAAAAGTAATTACACACTTAACTAGGTTTTATTTTATATTCATATAGTGTAATTGAGATCGCGGACTTCAAATTAAACTCTAAAATATTGAATTGCTTTAAAAGCTAAACAAGTATTAATTGAACGTACCGGTAACACTGTAAACTTCCAAGTTTGTGACCTATATAATATCGTTGGTTATCTGCCCCGCGTTCAGTAACTTCTGTTAGCTAACGTTACGGATACGGGAGAACTCAACCCGAAGACAACTCAACCCGTGCAATACTCAACTCAGAGTTGGGACAACTCAATCCGTTAGTGAGAGATTGAGTTGTCTCGGGTTGAGTTGTTCCGACACTTCCGGTACGGAACGTTTAGGAACGTTCAAGGTAACTGAAAACGCTGCTGGTCTGTTGATATTCCTTGTGTATCGTAGAATCCCAAAAACCTGTAGACCCATTTAATGATTCATTGAATGAACAGAGATCATATCTACCGCCAAATGTTGGTCCGTACATTTGATCATAGTAAATGTCTTGCTCGGCGTCCTTAGCTGGAAATTTCTTCGGTGCATCTCTATTATTTAGTTTAAGACGATACAAAAATGCTGAAGGATCCTGGTGGTAATCCCTTACTGACACCAACTTGAGTTACGGTACCGTAACGCTAGACCCAGGGTCTAGTGTTACGAAAGTTCAATAACAGTAGACACCACTGACAAGGGTAGGCTAGAGTTACAGAAGTCAAATAACACGAGGATGTTTCAACTTTGACATTAGAAAACTTGTTTATATTGATTATTGCTCAAAATAAAAAAGTATTTACCATCGTGACTTATCATTCTGTCATTACACGCGCCATTTTTGGATATTTATATTAAACTAAATTAACTAAACTCATTCTTTCTCCTACCACTGATTCTTTATAATGTATGGAAGTTGTAAGTCGCTGACAGGAGTATGGGCCTAGTAACTGTTTACAGCTGAATTCAGAAATTTAGCCTTTCCAGGAACGATGAGAAAGTTGACTGACTGTCGTGATATGACATATACAATGTGTCGCTACGGCGTTTAATCCAACAAATAATTAATAAAAATAAAAGAAATACAGTGGAGACAGTCTTAGTAACCCCCTGTGCCTAGTAATGTTTGGTCATTCAAGCTTGGCCAATTATAATTTATGTAAACTCGTCAACGTTGCATCATTTTCTTAATTCATGGTAATTAAACATTTAGTAATTAGAAAATAAAGACATAATCACTTGCTTCAAGCAGTACCAGATCACGTGACTTCATCTTTTGTCGTGAAATCATATATCTTTAACTGTGGACTCTTGATTATGGTTAAATTCACTGGAAGGACAAGCAAGCACATACAAGTAAGAGTTTTGTTTTATTTAATCAGAATGCACTTTTATGTTATAAATTTTTATTATAATTATTTATTATAATTTTAACAAGGCCTGAACATTTCTGTGTTAACGGCAACCCGACCCTACCTAGCAAATCTCGCCGCCCATAGAATTATGTTTTAGTTTCACATTCAGAAATATTGACAAGAAGATGATTAGTGAAAATCACAATAAGGGACCTAAGTCAGTTATTCCCCCTTGTAAACTCTTTAAATAGGTTGGTCTTATTAGTTGGATTACTCGGATTTTACCCTTACTTTTCAATGTCAATTTGCCAAAATTAATCTTTAATAACTTTTTTTGTAAATCATTTAATTTGTTTGAAATTCAAGCTAAGTATTTTTAGGGTTAAGAACTATCTAAACTGTATCACTTTTGTTAATATCTTAATTAACAAGAAATATATTAGAAGAAATATTTTGTTATCCTTACATTGGAATTCAATGATAAAATCTGAGGATTCCAACTGTAAGGACCTACTTACCAATTGGATTGCTTCAGATTTTATCAGGGCAAGATAACTGACTAAAGGCCCTAATTGCCTGTTGTAAAATCTGAGCTTATCCTTGTCTGGTTCTCAGTCGTACTTTGACAATTAAAAGTACGTCAGGCAAAGCATGATAATGGCCGCGCCGGATGTAATGAATTAGGAATTGGATAATTATGTTTTCAAATGAACATTTTTCACTACACAGGCTTAAATCAGAGGATCATTGTACAAGAATTACAGTGGATACCTTATTTTCGTTGTTCGGTAAACACTTCTGCTAGTTAAGTATCAGAAATTCTAACGAGACTATAATCCACGTCTGAATTGTGTTCACTTGAGACATGTTTTTGTTAATCGTTCGCTAAATATACGTGTTATTAGAAAAATCGAAATCGGATGAAATGAACAGTACCGAACTTCTTCTAAAGTAACTATTGTCAGCAAATGATCATGCAAGATTAAGAAAACGTAATACCTGGGTAATAACTGAAGAGGATGCCATTATTACGGTTTGCCTGACCCGATAACGATAGTGGTTGGGGGAAAGAAAATCCAGACTAAGCTTATCCTACCTAACTTTTTAGATCATTGCCCTAAACACATACATTTTGGTCCCATGATAATTACTATCTTCAGTGCTCTCTTAATGTTGTCGGACAAATTTGTAAAAAAAAAATTCTGTAAGCCATGTAAGCATTCCGCAAGAATTTATTTTTTCTACATTTGTATAATTATAGCTTATTTTATGTAACATTTATTAAGTTTGATAAACTAATTAAAACTGGTTTTTTTTATTTGCGCAGGTAAGTTCAAGTATTTGTTTCTTTATTTCATGAGAAAGTTCAATGTCCCATCAAAGTACGATTGGAAACTGGACAATTTTTATTGTTCATGACACTTATGACCTTATACATAACTTTTATATTGTATTGTAGTTTGATTGAACTAAACTCTTGTAACTCTTGTATCCAAATGTTTTTGAATAAACACAAATAGTTATTCATCATATTCTTGTTAATAGTTGGCTAACCGAAAATTATATTTTAATTTCCGAGGCGAAATTTGACGATATTTTTCGCATGCTGAAGCAAATGGCGTGATTACTTGTTATCGACTTTTTCCGTCAGTCTTCGTAATTGTTCGACAATTTCCGTTTTTTTAAATTGGTTGCAAACGCAATTATACGAAACGGAACATTTTTCATTATTTAAGGACATTTCTAATATTGTTTTATATAATTTAGGTCTGCATTGTTGATTCTAAACACGAAACGCATAAACTATAATAGACATTTTGTCAATCGAACTATAAAACGACAGAGTCGCATACCATTTAATTTGTGCTTCTAAACCTAACAGCAAATGTGGAATTTAGTTGGAATAGAGATAACCAATTTTAAATAAATGTATACTAAATAAGATTCATGAAGAATCATGCATTTCAATTTTCTAACGGTCTTTTTTCTTTGAATTGCTCTAACGGTTACACAAGTTGGCGCACTTGTTTTCCAGTTTACTGAATCGTTATTAAATTTCTAGTATTTTGATCATGAAGTAATATAAAAGCGTTAAAGCTGATCTTCAATTCACTGACAAATTCAAGGAACATTAATATCTGACTGAGATTGTACTTTTGAACTTACTAGCGTGTCAGTTAAAAAAAGTTGTTAATTAGGTTGACATATTTGTAACAGCAACTTTAATTACATATTTTATTTCTATTATATTAGTCTCTTGCACGCAATAATTTTACCATCTTTAAATAACTTCGATATTTACTTAAAAAGTCCTATTTCAAAACAAATCGTAAAAGTTTTCTAACCTAACCCATTCTCTAATCTAATATCATCTCCTAATGTACCAGTATTTTTTTTTTAATACTCCAGTTTGCTGCTTGGTGCTATTGTTTTTTGTGTGTTTGTGTTGTTGTTGCTTTTTTGCGTGTGTGTTTTTAATTCATTATTATTTTTTGTACGTTTTGATTAATGCTTTTAATATATTTGTTGTTTATATTGTATTATTTGCATTATTGTTAGATGACCTTCTGGTAGATAAGCCTTGCGCTTAAGGAGTTTTCATCTCTAAAAAAGATATTATTATTATTATTATTATTATTATTATTATTATTATTATTATTATTATTATTATTATTATTATTATTATTATTATTATACCTACATGACTTGTGTGAACTAGTGAGCATCATTATTATCTTAAATACTAATATATCCATAAGATCATTCTAAAGTTTAGCCTTATGTTAAAAGCAAACCAGCGACTTTTTTTAAAAGCGATCCGCATAATTAATTCTACATATAATAAAAGGTATTCGTGTAAAAGTTTGTATATTAACCTGCTACTAATTGGATTTTTCAATTGACTTCACTTAATTTATTTTATTACAGTTTGGTGATGATGTATTTGCATATAATTGTCTACTTGTTGGCTTCCGGCGTATCGTGTATGACCAAATCTAACAAGCATCAAGATCCAACATCCCGTGTTCCAAATCGTAAGTAACTTAAAATAACTCATACGCTATGAGGCAAACCACAATTTTGTAGCGCTTCATTATTTTAATTTTATAATGGTTAAGTGAATATAGCAAAACCCTACCTTTTGCCCAGAGGATGGCCAGAAGGGTTGTAGGATGTACAATGGCTGACGTATTTTATAGCTAACACGTCTTAAGTGCGCATAAAAATCTATGAGATAGAAAATGTTTGTCATTTATACCTCGCTAATTCTTTAATTCTGCGGCTTTATGAAAATGGATCCAACATAATAATAAAATGATTAATTTTGCGTTCATCTTATATTATTTTAATGATTATAGAGAGCAATTAGTCCAGTTATAGACCGTTACACTGGTTCCCGAGGTTATAAAACAGAATCCAACACCAAAAATTTATTTCATATGCTGTGTTTTTTCAATACTTAAGTAGCTCCAATCGAATGTCATTGAGACAATCTAGATTTGACAAAGACAAATGAAATAAAAAATTATGTTGTATTGAAATTAAAAGACAAGTATAAAACTGATGTTTTTTGGTCACAAAGGGGTGTTCCGGTCGACCTTTGCTACTAGTCGAGTAACAATTAGTTGGTCCAGCCATAATATAGTCTTGAATTGAATCACTCACGTAATTTTGCAAAGTAAAAAAAAAACAACATTCATTAACCTAAACAAATGAGTCACTGTATGTATTGTCGCATATTGTTTTATAATTTACATAAACTGTTAGTTTTTGTTGTGTTCAACGCCGTAGCAACACATTATATATGTCATATCACGGCGATCAGTACACATACTCACTGTCCCTGAAAAGTCTAAAACACTAGATTTAGTTGTTAATCAGTTACTAGGCACATGTATACTTCCGTCGGTGATTGACAATTGCCTTACTTGATTTAGAATCAGTGGCAGAAAGGAGATTAGTAGAAATTATTTCATCACCATGCTCCACAAAAGTAGGCTCCTCACGGGAATTGAACATACGACCCCTCTATAAGCAGACTAGTGAGATGAGCCAGCCTGAACTAGCCTGTCGACTTGACATGTAAATTTAAAACATCGTAAACAAATCATTTTCAAAGTTTATCATTTCTTAACAGTTTCCCTTAAAGGGATATACAGGCAAAAGTTCAACTTCATATTTCCTGGTTTTGATTTATATATTTTGTAACTGTGAATGCAACATACACAATGTAATATTATTCGGCAAATTAGTTCTTTATTGTCTCGTAATATTTGGGGTGTTTCCTAACTAGACCCACGTGGGCCAGGTTGGCTTAAAATAGATTAGTGTTAAAATATGCATTTACTGATGAGAAGATACTAGAGCTTGTTATTGTGCAACATTAGTATAATTCTTAAAAAAAGATATCCTAGCCGCTTAAGAATGTTGAAAAGACAAGAAGCGACCAATGAAAATGTTTAATTTCAGCAAGCACGACACATAACAAATCTGTAAATATCTTGTTGATTCCCTCAGTATCCTACTTTCGTTTTCAACAATGTGTATGCCACATGTTTAAATTCGTTCAGTTAAATGTTACAAGTGACAAATGTTATTAGTAAAAGATTGCTTACGTTCTTAATACTGTTTTAAAGACTAAACTTGGTTTTATACTTTTGGCACAATCATTTGCCTCTATATCCCTTTAAAGACTCCATGACTTATGTGAATGCTGTCTCTATTTTAGATTGTATGCTAGACGTAGCTATTGGAACATGCCAAGACCCAACTACCAACTATTTCTTCAATGTAACAGCAAGTTATTGTCAACCTTTTACATACAATGGCTGTGGGGGTAATTGGAACAGATTTACAACACAAGCAGAGTGTACTAAAACGTGTACATGTACGCTACCACCGGAGACTGGACCATGCAAAGGCTATGAAGGTAGATGGTTTTATAGCCCAGCAGATGGTTATTGTAAACCATTCATGTATGGAGGCTGCGGCGGAAACAGCAATAGCTACCTAACATGGCATGACTGTAGTGAACAATGTGGGTATCCTGCATCAAACAGTACCTGGTGGACGTCTGGAGCAGAGTGGAGCAACGCGACGAGTTCAAAACCAAATGCGACATCAACTTCATCTACGGATAAATTGATGAACGATTTGATGTTATGGATGATGCTTGCCAATGGCGAGTTTGAAATAGAAGATTTCGCTAGTCTTTTAGCGCAAGCACAGATGCTTCGATATGCAAGAATGGGAGGATCGAGATCAGGAAATGCTGGAGCGAATTCTTTGTTTGGTTCTCAAATGCCAACGCAAGATTTAGCATCTGTAATGGCGGGTGGTTTTATTGATGCTGATTTCATGGAGGGGCGACAAGGAGCTACAAATTGGGGCATGGCAGGTAGTAGAAGAGGATCGTTTACTCCCCTTGGACAAGTTGGGTCTGTAGACAATGTTCTTCTAAATAATAACATACACGGTATGGAAACTAGTGAATTTAGTTTTTGGAATCCAATGAATGCCCAGAGTAACGGTATGGGTCAGTTTGGGAGTGCCACTGGCAATATAATGGATGGCAATATTGCCGAAGCTGCTATGTTTGGCCAAGGACAATTCGCAAATGGAAACCAAGCAATGAACTTTGGTGCATCTGGAAATACCAATTTTGGAATGCAAACTGAAGCAACTGGACAAGCAAGTCAGTCTATGACCAGCAGTATGATGGGTTCTGGATTTCCACAGTTTGACAACGTTGCCTTGGAAATACTTTATTACATACAAAAAATAGGCAGTGGAGAGTTGACACAACAGGATTTGGTGAATGTTGGGAAGAAGTTTGGTGCTGTTAGCCCAAACGGAAAGGTCAACATCAAGCTTCTAGCAACAGAAATGGTTAATGCATTAAGAGGTTCGAATTCTTCATTTAAAATGGCTGATATTGAAAACATTGCTAAATCAATGGGAGCATTTGATAACAAGGGAAACATAAACGTTCCCATGTTTGTAGACTCTATGATGCAGAAAATGTCAAACAATCGAGTTTCTGAAATATTTGGAAAGAAAAGACCATCCACCAATGAGTTTAACTGGCTTACCAAACGTGCTGATGTTAAAAGAACCAGGATTGGAAGTATTGGCGGTGGAACAGGAGACAGTTTGAACCAAGGCCAATCTCGCATAGGTGACACATTTGGAGGATCTCTGTTTGATATGGCCAGATCTGGCTCTGAAGGAACCGTAAGAACATCATCAAGTAGAAGAGGGATTCCAAATTCAGTTAATGTAAATGAACGTCGTGTATTCAGTATGTCTGGTTCCGGAGCTCCGTCTGGTCAACAGAACACAATCTTTAGTTCTCAGGGTAGAGGACTTTCGGGAAATATGAACAGACTTAATAGTTTCGGAAATGATCAAGGGCTTAATAAAGGCTCAAATAATGCACTTTTAGGGGCATTAGGTATACAACCTGCTGGTGCACATGGCACAGCTATGGGTTTCGGTGAAGGCATAAGGAGCTCATTTCTCAGCCGACAAGGTACGAGGTCTGCTACAGGTGTAAGTGAACTAAATAGACGTGGAAATCAAGGAATTAGTGAAGGAGGGATGTCAGGTCGATTTGAAATGAATGGGGTTGGAAGAGATTTGGGTGGACAAGGTGCTGTGTCATCAAGCCGAAGAGAAGGCGGGGTTGGAAACCAAGCACTCAGCGGAGGTAGAATATCAGGTCGAGGAGTGAGTGGAATGGAAGGAGCTTTGGGCAGACAAGAAGGTTTGTCTTTAGGAGGAAGAGGTGGCGGGGTGGGAAACCAAGGGCTTGGCGGAGGAAGGATGTTAAGTCGAGGTGGAGTGGATGGAATGGGAGGAACTTTGGGCAGACAAGATGGTATGTCTTTAGGAGGAAGAGGTGGCGGGGTGAGTAACCAAGGGCTTGGAGGAGGAAGGATGTTAGGTCGAGGTGGAGTAGATGGAATGGGAGGAACTTTAGGCAGGCATGATGGTATGTCTTTAGGAGGAAGAGGTGGCGGAGTGGGTAACCAAGGGCTTGATGGAGGAAGTCTGTCAGGTCGGGGTGGGATAGATGGGCTAAGAAGAGCTTTAGGTGGACCAGATGGAATAGCACTGACTCTCGATGGCAAAGGTTTTAGCGGTGGGGATCTTAATAAAGCTTTAAGCGCAGCTGGGTTAAACCTTGGTAAAGCTATTACAGTCGTTCGAGCTGGTAAAAGTGCTAGCATGGGATCTTATGGTAAAAAATAATTTGAAATGACATAGATGGTGATAACAAGTCATGACTCTTCTTTAGTTTAGTTTATAAGCAATGTGTCCCCATGTCATCAAATATATTTTGATATATGAAGCGAGCTGTTCACATATTCATCATTAATATTCTGCAATGTTAAGTATTAAGAAACTCATTTATTTATTCTCAGCTATGTTGAAATTCACATCTTCAGCCAACATTGACTTATCTAAAACTGATGTAATATAAATTTTATATCAAGTATTAAATATTTGCTAGAATACGTTTTCATGTGCATTGTTTTAATTTCTGAGTGAATACTTCCTACTTATATACGTATGATATTTTATCTAAGTATTTTGTGTACTATTGATATTATGATTGTACTGGTGATGTGAACAAGCCAATGATCAGCCGTCAAACGTGCTTGACCTAAGTTGACGTATTGTCATACTCTATTTGCATTACTGATTTATGAATTTCTGTTCAAGTTCATCGAGTCAAAACCAAGCTCTTTGTACTTATATCAATCCCTCTCGAATCTGTTCCCAGGTTTCTCGTACCTAAACGCGGATGTGGCCTAGTGGTTACACAATGTACGACGTTAGAATGGTAAAACTCGAATTGCTAGTTCTCAGCATTGGTTCCAATCACATCTTAAACCTAATTGCTGGTTTTTCCTTGGTCAAGAATTTTCACCTAACTTATTTAGTACTGGGACTTAAAGAAGTGGACTAAGGAATTATTAAATTAAGTTATACGAACTTGATTAACAATCGAGCAGATAAAATGAACAAGTAGGAACATAACTTTAATATAAGAACTTGTTTCAAACGTTGAAGCGTATTTATGATTTTGTATGAAACCTCACACTTATCAATAAGTAATTGTAACACAATCAAATAGTTTAGATTTTTTATTTGTAATAAACAGACATAAAGAAGTAGCAATAATTACAATAACGTAACACAATAACTATTTAATTATGATAATATAAGAGTTCATACAAATATATACATTGTACAAATAGTCAGAGAAAAAATATCAAGAAAAATAGAGAATTTATACATGTTAAATCATCATATACAAGCACTACACAACACAACACATATACATATGTCTTGTCCCTTCAAATATTGATGGAAGCAAGACTTAAAGATTTAAGAAAGTATAGGATCAAAGAACATGTTGAATATATAATAATACTCATATATACATGAGTACGTGTACAATAGATCGTAGTCAGAACTCGAATTTATGGGGGTTTTTTTCCAGCTGAATAAGGTTTGATTGTACCGGGCATCCGTGCAAAACGAAGTTATTTTACATATTATTGCTGAAAAGTACGCAACCCAGATTGAATACTATTGTTCTATGAACAAACATTTGTGTTTCAACTTTGTTCCGTACAGGTACTTCCGGTACAAGCAATTTTTTTTCAGTTGGAAAACCCTCATTAGCTTGAGTTAAAATATCAAGAGTATAAAGGTACATGAACCTATTTTGTATAGACATGCTTGATTATAAGTTAGTTCTGAGTGAACTCAATGTGGACAAAATTAACTGCTTTTTTCATACACACAGATATTGTATCTATGTTCCAGAACAATGGAATGTGTCTTGTCTACATATAATGGTACATAAGTACTTAAAAGTGTGATGACATCACAAACTTTTAGCTTCCTGCTTTTTATTATCAAATAATAAAAAATAGCCTAATGAATTCAAAGACGTTATGAGCAAGAAGTTTTAAATGGAAGAAGCTCGTAATGCAAAAAGTGAAAGTTGTGATTCTTACATGCTTTGCATATCGACGAATATGCTCATATCTTTAGTTCATACAAAATCCCTACAAATCACAATAGAGATAACTTAATTTTATCAAACTTCTCACAGCAGTCATGTCACGCATTACCTCTTGCAGTTATTCATTCAATAAAGGGAAATAACAGCTGTCGAGAGTTTGAATCTTAATTAAAAAATGTTATCTCCCTTGTTTTGAATTTTTTGAAGACCATTTGAATTAGTTTTATTATTGAAAGTACTAAATGAATTACTATTTTAAAGTAAATTTTCAAGATCTAGGAGTCGTGTACAAATAGATCCTTATGTTTATTCAAAGAAATGATTTTTATCAATAAATACACGATACATATTCGTGTGTCGTTGAATTACAATAACTAATATTAGTGACAAGGTTATTTTACATTCAGAAATATGCATTATTAATGCCATTTTGAATTAATAACAGTTACTTGTATTCAGTAATATGTATATTTGATTTATACAACAGTTTATTGAGTTTGTGTACAATAATTTGATTTATGCAACTGTATATTTTGTATATATGCTATAATGTATGAATTGGTCACAAGGGACTAAAACCTTCCAGTTTTCTTTATTGAATAAACTTGTAAAGCTGTATGCATGACAGTAATAAATAAGCATAAAACTGAAATAATATTGCATTATTTCAAATACTTAAAAAAAGTCTACATATATCAGTATTAGGCAAATTAAAGCTCTTTTCCATCTCTCTATGTTCACTATAGAGAAAAAGCTTGGGGAATAATCTTTTGCTGGAGCACTTATGATAGATACGAGAAAGAACAAAGCTAATTTGTTCATAATTTTCACGTGACATATGACGTCATACTGTAACCCTTAAAACTTTTTCACAACCAACAAAATACCGGGAATATATATAAACATATTATACAAATAGCTTGCGAAAACATTCGGAGCTCCACGGCCATTCACTACGAGATATTATTTCAATGTATCGTTAGGTTGTTCCGAATGCTTGAGAAAACAGACTTGTCATACCAGATGGTTAAGAGTCTATATTTAAATTGACATACAATCTTTTTTATATCTAAATATATTAAGACGAGCAAAAATACGTACATACAATGTATACCCACATGTAAAAGAATAAATAGTTGAAATTTCACAACAAATTATATTGAAAATAAAACTAAGTCTGACTCATTAATATTTCTTATTGTTGTTGCTGAAGTGAGCCATCAGTAGCTTGATACGTCGCCTGTGGTCGTGGAAAGCTTGGGATACCCTGGAAATCAGACGCCGGCGCCGGTTCGTCGTCAATCTGTTTAGAATATTTTTGTCCCGACGACGCTGCCGACGACTGCAGTCTCATACGCTCGTCTTCGTCGGTGTCGCTTTTAAGATAGAAGTGGAATCCTATATTTAGCTCTGGAATCTCGTAAAGTACCGCGAGAATCAACATCATCATTAACAGACCAATGAAGAGATAAACTGAAATAAAATAATACAGGGGAGATAACTTGTGGGTGCGAAGCGTATCTCATTTCCAATGAATTCCTTTTATATTTAATTTATCCAATGTTTCATATGCAGAAATGTAATGATTAATCAAATATTATATAATACTAGCTGGTTGCCAATTTGGTAAGTCCGTTCAAAAAATTTCATTGAGCCAGCTGGCAAATATGTTTAACAGGTTGAATTGACGACACATACAGTATGACATGGGTTATGTTTGCTACATTAAATGACATAAGGTGTTATATTGTCACTCAATTATGGGCCCAGCTAGGGTCGAGTTATGGATAGACTGGCTGAAAAAATGCATGTATAAACAGTAGTAAACAGTCTGACTATCTTACAAATCTTGGCAATTACAATGTAACATGCATGAATACGCTTGGTGTTAGAATAAACTGTAAACTCGTCAACTGCCATTTTAAGTGTTCAAACATATAGTAAATATAATTGAACATGGCAATGTAGTTTGTAAGATTAGTATGGAAAGCCATTCTGCCATGCCAATTGCAATTTGCTAAATGACATTTGCTAATGATAAATGCGAAATGCAATTTGCGAAATTACATTTGCTAATGATTATCGTGAAATGCGATTTGCGAAATGTCATTACCATACTGTATGCGCTTCTTACAATGGATGACCAGCAAATTGAAGCATGTATCTTTCCTTCCTGGAAGATAGCGGTCTGATTAATGGCGGAAATGTTCTAAAATAACCTTGTGCTAATAAGCATTTCGCAATAATCATTAGCAAATGTCATTTCGCATTTGTCATTTTGCAAATAGCAATTCGCATAGCAGAATGGCGTTCCATAGACTAGCTAGAATGTCGAAAGTGAGTAGAGAGTGTTAATGATAAAGAGAGTTAAATAATAGACCTATGATTTTCTTTTTAAATACAATGATGTTGTGTTCTGCATATTAAGCCAAATTCATTATACGTGCACTGAATCTTGCAACAAATGATCTTTTGCGAATAAATTCCAGGTAAATATAAATATGTGTGTATTATAATCATTAAGTAGAAATAAAATTAATTTTATATCTGAATCGTTATCTTGAAGTGAGTAAAAAATTCACAAAATAAGCACATTAAGACAACAAAGTCAAGCATTGGTTGGGATGTTACTCATTTTATATAGCTTGTGCAAATTGAATGAAACGAACTAATACATAACACTCCGGCAACTACACAGCTTTTAAGTGATATGATATATACAAATTATATTTATTTTTGTCCCTAATTAATTAATTAACTAACTACATGTGTACTACTGTGTAAATAAAGTAAAATTAAATACTTACATGTTGTAGCAACTTTATACAAAGGTCTGAGTGGTTGATCCGGGGAATCCCCTGGAATGTAGTCACCTAATCCCACAGTTGTAAGGGATATAAAACAATAATAGAATGCATCTAAAAAGTTCCATCTTGGTTCAATAGAAACATAAATAGCAGATGGTATTAAATAGAAGAATATAATGACTAGAACTATGATAATTGCCAGATGTATTAGCTGTATATGAAACACTTTGTATAAATGTCCTAGTTTTCGGAACATAAACTGAAGAAACCATGAAGTCGGTATCATTAGACGCTCTACTATTGCTGTAAACAAGATAAGCGTCAGAGGGATCCCGATGATCGCATACAAGACACAGAATCCTTTTCCTGCCTCAGATAATGGCGTGACACGTCCATAACCTAAAAATAAACAAATATGGATTATAGTCTGTGTATCATAATCAGAATCTATCGTCACGTGATAAACACTATCAACTAATGAGGTAAATACCTAGAACAATACCTAGATTTGAAATGGAATCATGCAATTTTTACTATTTTTAGTGACCAAATGCTTTATCTAAAGAGAAAAAATGTCCCTGTTTAAAGACTGTTCTGCTATCAAGACCGCACATTGTGATGGTTCTAAAAATGGAACTTTACAATACATTGTATATTAAACCGATCCTAGAGACGACACTATCCATTTCACATACTATTAAGTATTTACAAGAGGTAAGCAAAACCTCTTAGACTGCATAATTATGTACTTTTAAACCATTGTTAAATCGTACGTACTGCATTAACTGGAAATTTTAATTGGAAATTAAATGGAAAAGAACGAGTTTAAAATCAAACCCAGTACCTAGACGATATGTTGGAATTTTTAAGTTTAAACAAAGTTTGGTTAAAATTGTGCCATGTACGTAAAATTCGCTAAATTTAATTGAAAATTCATTAAGTTCCACAAACACCAAACTATCTAGAGTTTGATCAAGTTAAACGTGTTAACAATGAGAGGGAGTGTTTAACAAACTGCCTTTTAGCAGACGATAGATTCATTGTCGTCCGCTAACTTTAAAGATAAATAATTTATGAGTATGATACCATTACGATTTTCTTCCATTTTCAAATGGTACAGAAAATGTCTCCCAAATATATCACCTATAACTCTTAGTATTTAACTATTCATTTAATCATTTCGCGTTTCTTATGTTAATGGGTCTAAACACAGCAGACGGACTATTTTTTTGCTGTAATATGATTCCAATTATATATTTTGTAGATCTATCCATCCCTTTTTGTCAAAAATTAATTTCAATTTCAGAAACGTTTTACTATAAAGACCGCCTATGTTATTTCAAAATCATGTAATTTTTGAAAATCTTTCCCACTTAATAAGACTGTTCCGCTTCCAAGACCGTCAATTTTGAAGACCATTATAATGGAACTTTCCTATACATTGTATCTTATATTGTTCTTCCAGACGACAATAAACATGTGTACCCACTTTACAAATTATAAAGTATTAACAACAGGCAAGCAAAACTTCTTAGACCGAATATGTACTTTAAACCACTTGTTTTAAGAGGACATATTTACCTCGTTAAAGTACGAAAATGAAAATAAACCCAGTTTATAGACGCCATGTTAGAGGTTTTAACTTTAACCAAAAGTTCGATTAAAATTGGACAACGTACATTATATTCGCGTAATTCAATTGAAAGTTTATTAAGTTCCACAAACACCACACTATTAAACGTGTTAACAATGAGAGAGAAAGTGTTTAACAAACTGTCTTTTAGCAGACGACAGATTCATTTATGGTCGTCTGCTTACTTTAAAGGTGAATAATTTATGAGAGTTTGATACAGAGTGAATGATACAGACCATTACGATTTTCTTCCATTTTTAAATGATACAGGCAATGTCTCCTACACATATGACCTATAACTCTTAGTATTTAACTATTCATTTAATCAGTTCGCGTTTCTTATGTTAATAGGTCTAAACACAGCAGACGGACTCATTTTATTCTGCTGTAATATGGTTCCAGTTATATATTTTGTAGATCTATCCACCCCTGTTTGTAAAAATTTAATTTCAACTTCAGGAACGTTTTACTATTAAGACCGCCTATGTTATTTCAAAATCATGCAATTTTTGAAGATCTTTTCCATTTAATAAGACTGTTCCGCTTTCAAGACCGTCAATTTTGAAGACCATTATAATGGAACTTTACTATACATTGTATCCTATATTGTTCTTTCAGACGACAATATACCCACTTTACATATTATAAAGTATTAACAACAGGCAAGCAAAACTTCTTAGACCGAATATGTACTTTAAACCACTTGTTTTAAGAGGACATATTTACCTCCTATAAGAAAATAAACCCAGTTTATAGACGCCATGTTAGAGGTTTTAACTTAACCAAAAGTTTGATTAAAATTGGACAACGTACGTAATATTCGCGTAATTCAATTGAAAATTTATTGAGTTCCACAAACACCAAACTATTAAACGTGTTAGCAATGAGAGAGAGAGAGAGAGAGAGAGAGAGAGAGAGAGAGTGTGTTTAACAGACTGTCTTTTAGCAGACGATAAATTCATTTATTGTCGTCTGCTAACTTTAAAGATGAATAATTTATGAGAGTTACACCATACACTGTTTCTTTTATTTTCAAATGATACAGGCATTGAATGTCTCCAACATATATCACCCATAACTCTTAGTATTTAATTATTCACTCAATTAGTTCGCTTTTCTTATCTAAATAGGTCTAAACGCAGCCAACGTGTTTATCCAATGTTGACCAGCTTTATTTCAAGTCATTTTTAATAAATCAACTTTTTACTTTCTACTTAGTTATCTATCATTGATATTCTGTCCAGAAAATAAATGTAAGCAAACCTTTTAGAAAAACAACAGTAAAAACACAGACTTATCACACAGCCAAATTCAAAGAGGGAGATTTTTTTATGTTTAAAACGTTTGTGATTGAAGGGACGACACAAACAAATAACAAAACCAAAGGGTTTCCGTCTTGAAACGGACAGTGGCAAAATAATTGTCCCAAGAGAAATTAGAATTTAATGTGAAACTTTTTTTCAAACATAAAAGTAATTTCTTCAAATCGTAAAAAGCTTGTTGCCCATTTGTGAAAATTAAGACAAACGTAAATGAACACACCGGTGTACAGTTGCAATTTTCATAAAACATTATATATTCGTATATAGAGCTACCACGAATTGAAATGCAAAACAATAATATTATGCATTTCTATATCTATGAATCGTCCAAATGTACACATTAAACAGAATTTGTATTGTAAGCATTATGTAAATGAACTTATTTGGCAAGAAGTGGTGTTTGTTTTAGCGCCAAAGATTTTATCGCAGACAGTCTCACCAAATATCTACGTTTGATATGGTATATTAAATTCTTTGCCCTGTGGGATATTGTGAAATATCTGACTTATTATGATATGGTGGGGGAAACATACGATAGAGAGAAGTTATGAAATCAGTTCATGGAATGTTCGGATAGCACATGAAAATGCGTACAAAGGCATGACAACAGGAATACAAACGTATCACGTGTTCGGATCCAATTGTTTTGATACGTTTTCATGTTCCTTAAGATCATATTGTTCAAAGATTATTAAATCTTTATAAGGAAAAACAGAACAAATAGCTTTACAACTGTTATCAATTAACCCGTAGAATAAACCATCCAGTTGGGTTTTTAAAAACATATACACATGTACTTATTTGAAATATGACCACCAACATATTTTCTTTTTGACCAACACCCTTGTCTTCGATTTGATAAATTTGTTGTCCTTTAGACTTGTTAACGTTTTGACCACATCCGTTCACTGCACACAGACGTACTTTAAGTAGTAGGACAAATTTAGTAGAATAATGTTTACTTAATGATAAAGTTGCCTACCTATTGTAGTAATAACAGTTCCAGCGAAGAATAACGCTTGACCAAAACTCCAGTTAGGATTAGAACTAGTTACATTCCGTACAGCAGAAATACCTCTATTAGTTGCTTGTACAATCTTTACTATAAATTCTTCTAATTCTGCATCTGAAAATATAAGATAAAACATAATATGTAAAAAGAAACAACAACCTTATCTTAACAATACTAAGTGAGTAGCATTAAAATATGTAAAAGCAGTGGTAAAGTGGTAAGACGAGCGCTTAGGGATCGAGAAGTTCCGTATTCAAACCCCACTGATAGAACTGCTAATTTCCTTAAGCAAGAAATTTCAATCCACCCAGGTGTAAATGGGTACTGTGAGGGATGACCTGCCAGAAGGTGATTTCAATGGTCAGGGTTATCTTACAAAAGTGTACAGTCGGCTTAAAATGTACTAGTACATAAATATAGTATATGGAAGTAGACTTTAAACCGCACTTCAACTTCATCATTGTACAATTGTTTTACAGTACATAGATTTCACCTGTTCAAATCTTTACAAGTCAAAGACAATTATTGTTCTGCAAGTTTTGATTGACTTATAAAAGAAATCTTAACATCATCAGCATATTAAAAGAAATTTAGATCCGCTTTTCTATTAAATAAAATAAAACGCTCTAAATATAAATAGCATTGAAAACAGAATTCAGAATGAGAATGATAAGTGTGCAAAAACCTCATTTTAACATCAATCCAAGTCCTTGAAAAATGTAATGTCTGAATCAACAACAAAACTTATAAATGCAAATATGCCAAAATCAGCAGAATTTCAAAGGGAATAATGAAACATTACTACAGACTATATTCATATTGTCTATGATGATTAGTACTATTATATTATTATAAATATCATGTCATATTTGACAAGTTGAATATAAATTTACATGTTTAGTACACTTACATTAAATATACCATAGCTAAAACAAACAATATATTAGATTTGTAAACAAGCCAGGTTCCATAACAAAATCTTATATATCATGCTAAAACATTATTCTACATAAATTTTGTAAATTAGGCAAATATTCTATCTTGAAAACTTAGATTGCTATAATTTCCATACGACTTCACTCATTTCTTCACAGCTTCGACTTTGATCCTCTTTCTAATAAACAGTCTTAAGGACTGTCAACAAACATGCTTAAGATATGCAAATATGTCAAATCAGCAGAAAAGCAACAGAAATTTCGAAGAATCACTACAGACTATATCAATATCTTTTATGATTTAAACACTACTATATCATTATCAAAACCATGTCTTTAAGACAAGTTTAATATTTACATGTCGTGTACCATTACAATATTCAATTTATCATAGTCCAAACATTCAATATTCTACATTTGTAAATTTGGCAAATATTCTAAGAGATTTAGATTACTATAATTTTCTTTCAACTTCACTCATTTGTATTTACATAAACAACAACAGTATAGACATAGAGCTACATATTGTTTTAGTATTGTTAAATATTAACATCCAGGGATATTTGTGTCTGACATTAGAGTCATAAAGATCACCAAAACAATGTTTAAAGTATTATCTGTGTTGGCAAGCTGCCTTTGACGGCAAGAAATGGAAAATGTCATCTTTAACAAACATGAATGCAACTATTTTCCTGTGATATACTGAATGTTTGATCGTTGGTTATCTCCTTTAAAACTATTTGCATTGCCAGTGACAATTATAATGTCATCAACATTTATAAACAGGATGTATTATAATAAGACCATACGCAAATGAAAACCGCCTCCGTTTTATAAAAAATATGAATACACAAGAATTGAACATGTCATCTTAAACACTTTCAAATGTTTATATATTCCTGTATTTCTTTATACGTTTGATTAATACTGTTTTAATTAAAAGTATTGTTCAAATAAATATCGACAATAATTCAATAAACAATTAATCAAACAATTATATAAAATTGGAACCCTGTTAACGAACATGTAACTCTGTTTGGTTAGATAAAGAATAATCATGTGTTTTGACCTATTCCCACATATTCAAATGCTTAGCTACGGCTTTGATCCACTCTCTAAGAAACAATCTTTAGAGCAGTCAATAAACATGCCTAAAATAAGCAAATATGCCAAATCAGCAGAAAAGCAACAGAAATTTCGAAGAATCACTACAGACTATATCAATATCTTTTATGATTTAAACACTACTATATTATTATCAAAACCATATCTTTAAGACAAGTTTAATATTTACATGTCGTGTACCATTACAATATTCAATTTATCATAGTCAAAACATTCGATATTCTACATTTGTAAATTTGGCAAATATTCTTAGTTTTTTAGATTACTATAATTTTCTTTCAACTTCACTCATTGGTATTTACATAAACAACATCAGTATAGACATAGAGCTACAGATTTTTGTTTTAGTATTGTTAAATATTAACATCCAGGGATATCTGTGTCTTACATTAGAGTCATAAAGATCACCAAACAATGGTTAAAGTATTAGTATCTGTGTTGGCAAGCTGCCTTTGACGGCAAGAAATGGAAAATATCATCTTTAACGAACATGAATGCAAATATTTTCCTGTGATATACTTAATGTTTGATTGGTGGTTATCTCCTATTAAAACCCGGGTCGTAAACGCAGTTGGTAGCGCGCCGGGATTTGGATACTCGTGCCCGAGGGGGTGCGGGTTCGAATCTCATCCGGGGAGGTTATACCCTTGCATGAAAATTTGACAATAATGTCGATTTTCCTCCATTGATTAGATAATATGGAGAAGTTTCCGGCCTTGTGGAAGGGTAGGTGAGTACTGGTTATAGACAATGGTCCAGGAAAGCTAGGTTAGGTGCGCTGGACGCCGTAAAATGACCTACAATTGTGTTGACACGGCGTTAACTCCAATAAAAAATATAAAACATTATCTCCTTTTAAAACTATTTGCATTGCCAGTGACAATTATAATGTATTAACATTTATAAACAGAATGTATTGAAAAAAAGACCTTACGCAAATGAAACCCGTCTCCGTTTTATAAAAAATATAAACACATAAGAATGGAACATGTCATCTTAAACACATACAAATGTTGATATATTCCTGTATTTCTTTATACGTTTGATTAATACTGTTTTTTTTAAAGTATTGTTCAAATAAATATCGACAATAATTCAATATACAATTAATCAGAACAATTATTTAAAATTAGGACCCTGTAAACGAACATGTAACTCTATTTGGTTAGATAATGAATAATTTTGTTATTTGACATATTCCCACATATTCAAATGCTTAGCTTCGACTTTGATCCTTTTTCTAAAAAAGCAATTAAAGGACTGTCAACAAACATGCTTAAGATATGCAAATATGTCAAATCAGCAGAAAAGCAACAGAAATTTCGAAGAATCACTACAGACTATATCAATATCTTTTATGATTTAAACACTACTATATCATTATCAAAACCATGTCTTTAAGACAAGTTTAATATTTACATGTCGTGTACCATTACAATATTCAATTTATCATAGTCCAAACATTCAATATTCTACATTTGTAAATTTGGCAAATATTCTAAGAGATTTAGATTACTAAAATTTTCTTTCAACTTCGCTCATTTGTATTTACATAAACAACAACAGTATAGACATAGAGCTACATATTGTTTTAGTATTGTTAAATATTAACATCCAGGGATATTTGTGTCTGACATTAGAGTCATAAAGATCACCAAAACAATGTTTTAAGTATAATCTGTAATGGCAAGGTGCCTTTGACGGCACAACATGAAAAAAGTCATGTTAAACAAACATGAATGCCAATATTTTCCTGTGATATACTGAATGTTTGATCGTTGGTTATGTTTATGCCTATGACAAAATGATGTAATCAACAGTTTTACGGTCATTCTCCCATCAACCACTGATTTTAAATCATGTAAGGCAGTTACCAGTCACTGGTAGAAGTAATTTGGAACATTAAACATGCACATATGAAACCATCTTTTTTTAGATAAGGGCAAAAACCATCAAACATTATCTTGCCAAGACGTTTCTCCTCTGTGAAAAACTTAAAATGGACCTAATTTATTTCTCTTGAAACAAAAACAGAAAAATAATAAAGGGCATCTCAAACACACAGGATTGGTAATATTTTCTAGTTCCATATTACATGCTTAGTTAATACTTTCTTAAAACTTTCCTTCATGTCTGGGTCAGGAGTAATGTCAACAACAACTATATGGTATTTACAATTTGTCTATAAATAAGACCTCATTCAGAGGCATCTGACAAGATTCTGAAATTACACAATCTAAATTCACCTGTTATATTAGATTTCCATGAACTTGCATTAGTGGATTATGATAGTCAGTATAGTAATTAGGTATACCTAATTGAGATTGCGTTCAACGGAATAAGTAAGGCAACGACAGCCTTAATAGAGGGAAACTGTGTGGAAACTGATGTGGCAGCCACTGGCACATTAAATAAAGCAATTTGGAGCTTCTTTATCATTTTATCTACTGCTAAAGTAAAGAAAAATAAATCCAATTATATAGCTTATAGTTAATAATGACAGAAGCTAGTAGTTGGCTCATTTTATTCTGGTTTCAGTAAGGTGGATTACGTACGCGTGCATGCCGTTTGTCATGATTAAACTGACCCTTTACAACAGAGCTTATAAGCTTATCTATATAAATGAAAAAGCCTTTTTCACAAGGAACATTTGTTTTGAAGACACTTTAAAAACTTCTATTCTGGTACTCTGGTACTTGCCTCAACATCGGAATACAACAGCTAAATGTTCCCATAATAATGGAAACCTTGGCTGATTGCCTCCGATGCTTGAATTGAAACTTTAGATATCAATGTCAACACGAATATTGTTATTCGAGTCATCTAGTTTGCATGGTAAATCTGAGAGACCTAGTGCCTCCTTTAGTACGAATACTTCCAAGTAACAAAATGAATGACGTGAGAAACATGACTCTTAGCATTGTCTAAACAGGTTTTGTGTCATACAGAAGTCTTGTCGGCGTAAATCGTAATTTGTAGACATGAAAACAAGTAATTTTGGTTGACACTTCATGACAAAACTAATATACGTAGAGCTCCGCATGGAATTCTTCCATCGTGTTAAAGCAATAGCTAATCTGTAGTGTGTTCGTGACCAGTTATCTCAGTTACTAAATTGGTCATTCCTATTGACTGACAAAAAAGACATCTAAACGCATTGAACATGCAGACAAACGACAAACGACAATCGTCAGTACATGTATCAAATTTAAGAAGGTATTGTATTTCTTTCATATAAATAATTAATTCTCAACCCGATACTTCCTGTATTAATATCTATTTACATGTGAATAATTCAAAAAAGACTTTAGTGATGATTTCATGAATGTTTCCTATAATACAGTTAAACGTCCTTAAACTGCTATAATCCAATAAATACCAAATTGCACCAACTACCGCCTAAAATATCCCTTTAATAAATTTCAATAAAATTGACCCTCTCTGCATCAGCCATCGCAAAGTAGCAACAACATATACATGTAGATCAAAAGTACCAGTATATTAACAATAAATTGTTAATTTTTTATAATAACTACTATTGTTTTATATTTTTGTTTGTTAATATTTATGTTAAAATGAGCAATAAAAGGGTTCTTAAATAAAACACATCTTTATTATAGCCGCATCCAATCCATCCTTCTTAATATTTTTTATTGAAACGACCTTATCTGTAGCAGTCAACTTAATATAATCTCCAGATAATCCCTTAATGCAATTTGAATGTAAATAGTCCCATTCTAATACTTTTACTAAAGTCGCTTTGTATAAAGCATTAGTCTAGATACAGGTTGTTGTATAGAGGTTTCACTGTAGTGGAATACTAGATTACAGTTACAATTTCCTTTTGACTAGATTATCTTACAATGTATCATGCAAATTTTATTCATGATATTGTCGAAATGTATAATTGAATAAAATGAAACCGTAATACGAATGTGAATTATATTAAAATAATTGTATTTTTCTCCTGGTTTGTTTCATGATCAAAACCTTCCGTCCCGATATTACGTTACGTTTTAGTAGCAAACACAATATCAGAGTGTGTGACCTATTGCGTCTATCGATTCAAGGTTGCCAGATTCGAATTTAAACTCGCTACTTTCTGCATCACAATCATAGTTTCGTTATAAGAGCATCTCTATTTATTGTCTATGAATGATTTCTCAAAATATTATCTGAAGACAAAATGTATTTGATTAAAACAATGTATCTAATTTATATACCGAGGCGTTATCTGGTAGCAAATATGTTGTTTTAATATCAACAGAGAGATGTTTGAAATTATCAAACATAGACAATAACCTTCAGGTGAAATTAAGAACATACATGTATATCAATGCAATATGTGACAAGAAGCCTGCAGTTATAAAATAATGATTTTCACATAAACGTCACCAGACTGTTACTTGTAGCCATTGCTCTTTATATCAACGTGAAGAATAAACTTATCTCAGTTTATCCAAAAAAATGTCACTACAAAATAGATCGTGTCAGAACTTCCAGACAATGTGGACATTCCGAGTAAGATGTGCACGCAACCGTCATAGAAGTTAATTAAAAGAACATTGCTATAGTAATGCATCTAATCATAGGAATACTTTTATGTCACGTGATATTATCTTGTATCATTTATTTTGTTAATTATTTTACTAAACCTTCGTGTGATTTTAAAATTATATTCTTATCTTATACGTCGAAAGTATATCACAAATAATCAACAAATTATAGCTATCGCATGCTTTATTTTTTCTGCTTTTGCAATGGATAAGGAAACGAGAAGTCCTACCTCTCAAGTCTTAAAATGAGATTGGTTTTAGAAAAATAATAAGACAAGATTTTTCTAATGAATATCAAATATCAAACCAATCTCCGTAAACAGAGATCCTGTAGAGCGTTGTCGTACTGGATCTCTACATAGTAAATGCAAGGTCACGTCGAGATGAACTTTGTGTCGACCAATCGATGCGTAGCTTTCATCTAGACGAAAACAATATTAATCACATTTTGATTTCGTAATTTCTATTTTTAGACCTATGTTTGCACGCTAATTCAACTGCGGTATTATTCACAGTCTGCGATTGGGTGGCTCATTTCAAATTGCGTGACGTAGATGATGTAAACTAGTTACGTATAATAACAATTTCGTCATGAATATTATGAGAAAAGGTCACCTGAACGTGACCTTCGTTTGGAAAAGGCCAGATCTATATTAGCGAGTATGCGAGCGGTAAAATTTTAGATCGGGTTTTAATCAGATTGATATCAAACTACATATAAATTAATCAACGTAGTATCAAGACATCTATAAGACAAAAATTATATGCAACAATGTCGATGTGAGTATTCTGTGAACAGGTAAGCTATATAAACATATTTAGAAGTTAAGCCTTTTTAGGATACAAAACCAACATCATTGGTTTCGGACAGAGATTTCTTAACCTTTTTCAAAAAATCTAAGATCATAACATAATTCATCTTTACATTTATCCACTACAATTACAACCTCAACAAAATAAATCTATTTTGTTTCATTGTATATAACGAGATATATGTGGTAACAAATACTTAACAAATAACACATGACCATGAGGGCAATATGTAAGTTTACGGACTGGTTGGTCAGATGAGGAAGGTATATGGCCCGAAGCGCAGCTGATCCTACTTTGTGAACGAATGTTTTGTTGGAGCCGGAAATTGAATTCCACTTTTCAAACAACCGAACAAATTCAGTGCCTTCAGCGCTTTCATTGTTAATCGACTTAGCCATTTCAACTGTTTGTGTTGCCGTGTTATTAGCACATCGTGAAAGTGGCGTTAAATAAGACTGAATGACGTCATAAACGGTCAATATAGGAATTATGGACTGGGTAGCCGGTCAATATGCGATTTATGGACTGGATGACCTCACATTAAAGATAGAGGACGTCATGCAAATGAGGTATAATATACTGTTTTAACAACCACATAGAAGTGTTTGAAATCATCAAACATAGATAATAACCTTCAGGTAAAATTAGGAACATATATCAATGCAATATGTGACAAGAAGCCTGCAGTTATAAATAATGATTTTCACATTACCGTCGCCAGACTGTAACTTGTAGCCATTGCTCTTTATATCAGCGTGAAGAATAATTCTTATCTCAGTTTATCAGAAAAAATGTCACTTCAAAAAAGATGATGTCAGAGTTCCCAGACAATGTGAACATTTTCAGTCTGATGTGCACGCAACTGTCATAGAAGTTAATTAAAAAACGTTGCTATAGTAATCGACTCAAAATTGGAAGAATTTTATGTCACGTGATATAATTTTGTATCATTTATCTTGTTAATTACATTACTCTTTTTTGGGGTTTAGCTCCGGAGCAACACAATGTATGTGTCAGTCAACCTATTAAAGGCTAAAACCTCATGGTTAAGCTGTTGACCAGTTACAATCCAAATTTCTCCGTCGGTGATTGACAACTGCTCAACACTATGCGTTGTTTTTAATTAATTACAAATACCAATAATGTACGGCCATTACTCCTGCTATCACTGATTCTAATTCATGTAGGACATTTTCAATCACTGACGAAAGTATGCGCCTAGTAATGTATCGCTCTGATGTGATAGTCGAAGTTTATCATAGCAAAATAATAAAGCAGTGGTCAATATAATATATATTATATTTCTATCTCAATTTTGCCCTTTTAAATAATTCTTTTAAAACCGGGTCGATAGCGCAGTTGGTAGCGCGCCGGGATTTGGAATCTCGTGCCTGAGGGGGTGCGGGTTCGAATCCCAACCGGGGAGGTTATACCCTTCCATGAAAATTTGACGAATAATGAATAATGTCGATTTTCCTCCATTGATTAGATAATATGGAGAAGTTTCCGGTCTTGTGGAAGGGTAGGTGAGTACTGGTTATAGACAATGGTCCAGGAAAGCTAGGTTAGGTGCGCTGGACGCCGTAAAATGACCTAAATTGTGTTGACACGGCGTTAACTCCAATAAACAAACAATAAACAAAGCAAAATAATAAAGCAGTAGTCAACATATATTTCTATCTAAATTTTGCTCTTTTAAGTAATTCTTTTAAATATACAAATCTGACTTATCTAGTCATATTTTACATGTTTATAATAATATGCAGATTTATACACTTTAAGATTAAGAAGGTTTTTTTATCGGTGAAACAATCGGATTTAAGCAGAGAAATACGTTATCTCATTACATGTATTGTCCGGTTTATACTGGTTACTCGTTCAGTGTCGTATCACTTCCGACAACTATCGAACTTTGCCGAAATGATAACCTTGTAATTATAATAATAATACATGTAGTGTACAGATGTGACAGATCAACATAATGAATTATTTATTCTGTCAATTATGACTCTAGGCCACAAAAAATCAACATTGTGTAGATTTTGTCAAAAATGAAGCGAGCAAAACAATATCTATTATAATATATTACTATAATGGTTAATGGTTAGAAGCGAGCGAAAGTGGAAAATGAATGACAACGTGTGCTATTGCTTATAATAGTTATAAACCAAAATTAGAAAAGCATGGAAAATACTATTATATCATATCAAACATATATACAAATGTACTTGTATTTTATATGAAACTATTTATTAAGTATTTTTGCGTTTTGTGTTGCTATAAACCTAAAATGGTAGGGTGCTTTTAAATAGTGCTCCAAAATTTCAGCTCACCTTAAAATAATAGACGCTGTACAATGTGCAAGAGCTATTTTCTATGGTGGCTGATTTATGCCATGTCGTATTTTCGTTTTTTCGCCACGAAGAAACGAACACATGACAAAATAAAACAACAATACGACAGATAAAATGTGTCGTATTTTCGCCTTACATCTGTCGTATCTTCGTCTTTTCGTTTCTTTGTGGCGAAAAAGCGAAAAGACGAAATACGACAAAATATGGATTTGTCGTGTTTTCGACCTTCATCTGTCGTGTCTTCGTATTTTCGTTTCTTTGTGGCAAAGAAACGAAAAGACGAAGATATTTAGGTGCGGGAAATTGTTGTGACCCTAACGATGGCGCAATTGGTTAAAAAATCGCCCCTGGTCCCTAGGAATTTTAAGTATACATGTTCAGCAAAAAACGTATACATACAATGGCAGTGTTGGTGCCCCCACTTCTAGATAAAATTCTAGAGTCATACTACCGACACAAAACTCTATCAGACCACGTGACTCAATTACTAATTTGAAGTAAATCACCTGTAATGCACGTATGGTTGTTAATAAATGCATCACGAATCGCTATCATATCTTGTCTTGACTTAGTTTCCTGTGGGGCTTCTACGAGGGAAAACACCATGCCACCAAAACATAAATATAATGCATAAACTAATACAAATAGTCCAAAACGTAAATATTTCATTTTCCTGTGTTTCCATTGTTGTATTACATCCTTATTTAGATGCATGTCGACTTAGAGGTCCGGAATACACTCTTTACAAACTTTACCACAACAAATAAAATCACTTTTTACTATGAACTGTTTTTTCAGCCTGAACTTCCATTAAAAGTTAAAAAACCACAGTACAAACTTTATACACATTCACAAAAATAAAATCACTTTTTTCACCGTGAACCAGATTTTTAGCTTCAACTTAAATTGAAGTTACAGTTTTAATTTATGATAATCCTCAAGCACATCGTAAATATCTATACAAATACAGACGTATTTAAATATTTATCACTCAACATATGTAAATTGGTCAGAATACACCAATGTGAAACTGTGGTTAGATGTTTATAGTTGAAACCATCAATCACACGACATTAATTGTATATTATGTTATTAACATTCTGTACGTACAAAATGTATGTATATACCATGTCCTCCAAAAGTTCTTGCACACATGTATTTTTACGATAGTCTGTAACAGCAAGTAGTTTAACTAAGTTTACAATTTAAGCCAAATCGCATGACATAGTTTATATCTAATGTTGATAAACTAATTTATGATATTTATCAAATATCCCTTTACTACCTGTTTGTGCCCTTCAAATGTTCTTGAACAAATGAAATTTTAGAAATAAGACCATGCATATTTCAATTCACTTAGCAATACTCAAAGCAAATTAATGTAAAATAGTTTAAATATTAATAAATACTGATATTGTTCGTTTTTTCTCAACTGTCAAAACATGAATCATTTCACGGTGAATGCGTTTGTTAAAATTATTGTCGTAATACACCCATGAGTTTCCGAAAGTGTGTATTATGATTGAGTAAAGCTTCTTATGCTGTATGATAAGTTTTAGTCAAGCTATTTTAAAAACAATTAGGCTGCAAGTACAAAAACAATGCATTCAGTCACCGTGAAATTATTCAAGCTTTGACAGTTGAGAAAAAACGGACAATAATTAATGGTGTTTTTTTTAATTTGCTAAGATATGATTCTTTGTTTTGAAAATGGGAATATTTTTTACAGTTTATTTATTTACTCTTAGCACAATTATGTGATATAAGGTACAGCAATTATTAAACAAGTTGATATGATACCAGGCTACTGATTGAACATGTTATACAAGATACAGTGTATGCAATGTATACATATATATGTGCACATATACACAAGTGAATGTGCATATCTTTACATATATACATACATTAATGTATATATATATAATTTTACAGTAAAATGATAACATTTAAAAACTGAATATTGTTTACAAAATTGAATTATATTTTTATCCTATAAACAGGGTTTTGCCATATATGACTTTTGGAGGGCACTGTAGTTAAAATCATTAATCACACAACATTAATTGTCTATGTCAATAATATTATGTACGTACAAAACAAATATATATATGTCTCTGTATACATGTACACAGACATCGCTTTTAGACATACCACATACATGTACGTACATAGATGTAATTGTCTAAATGACGTTTAATTGTTCAGTTGTTTTATGTTAATGTGACAGTATTAATGTTCGGTGATAGAAAAACATGTGTTGTTTAAAGCTACTAGCTCATAGCTTATGGTTTTTATATTTTAAAAATTGTTCGTCAGTACAGGCCCGTAGGAACAGGGGGGTGCTAGGGGGCACAGCCCCCAAATATATTCATCAGTTATAGTGATTGATGATCTTTATTTAATCTGTCACACTCAAATGATTGATACATTCGTACTTTTTCAGCAAAATCAAAATTACACACTTTTTCACTAAAACTGCCTAAGATTACCAAAGGTCTTAGTCAGTCTCAAGCCTGAGAAAAAGGCGAGGGTTTTTGTAGGACAAAACTAGACGAATATGATAATTAAGTACATGTGCTGTTTTCTTTTCCTTGAAATAAATCTGAATGAATTAGCCCCCCCCCCCATCTGAAAATGCTTTCTACTTGCCTGCAATGCCTGAAATTGTTTTTAAAAAATAACACTAGATTTTTTAAGACAGATAAGCCTGTACAGAGTGAGTAATTTAATATAAGTCACAAAAACGCATTTAAACCATCTACATATGTTGAATACCGGTACTAACGGGATAAGTTGGAAATCACCACAAGATACGCATAAAAGTTCAATTTGCATTCACTGCTTTTAAAATATTTCTTCAGAAATTTAGATAGTTTAAGAAAAGATGGTATCTAATTTGAAAATCAACGAACAAGCCGCTTTAATGTCAATGTGAGTGTAATGTTCTGTATAACAACAATTAGAGTCAGATGTTAACTTGAATTAAGGTTAGAAGTCGATGAACAAGTGCACTTTAACACACTAACCTACTCTTTTTAAAAGCATGGCTTTATTAAATATAACTTTGAACTTCTTAAACACTAATAGAACATAATGACGTGTTGTTGATGTGTTAAACGAATATTGATTTCCTTTAGTTTGGTTCATAAAAGTATTTCTAGCCTACTTCGACCAACACCGGTTAGTAATTATTGCAAATGCAAAATTGGTAAACTTATCATAGTCTGTAAAATGCTCAAATATTATATCAACTGCGTATACATAATTCTACGATAACATGATATTTGTATAAAATGTTTTTTTTAAATATCTCTTCGTAAATTTTGAGATCTTCGGACGGGAACATTTTTGACCTCTAGGACATACTTTTAACAATCTCTGTACACGACCTTAAGGTGATTCTACATACCTAAAAGGAAAGCCTTACAGAGTATGTGAAAATTTTTTAACATTTCCTTTCTTAAAAATGTTGACCCCTAAAACGGGGCCAATTTTGACCCTAGAGGTATAATTTGAACAATCTTTGTTGATGATCTTCAGGTGAGTCTACATGTCAAAAGTGAAAACTGCAGGTTTTATGGTTATGACAAGAATATATTTAACGAAATTGATGACGACGGACGGACGGACGCTCATCGCCCAGACACTCCACATAAGCTCAACAAAATTGGGGTGAATATCGGATATACAGAATTAAATACCTGAGTGAATAAAAATAGCATTAATCGCAACTATAATAGAATGCATAAATTGTTTACAACATTTTTTCAATTACCATGAAAGGATTCGTGTTACATCAATTTCCGTTATGTAATTGTACAGATGCAATTGGATATTTCAATTCACAACCATTGAATTTTATCATCTTTACATTGGGACAGCAATACAATATGAATAGCCTTGTATGTAGGTAATTATTTTTCCATGATAGACTTGAAGTCTGTGATTACATGCTAACAGACTACAGCATCATAAACCATGACTGAAAAAACGAAAGGGCGAACAGAATTAGGTTAAGAAATTCGTATAGTTACATCGCGGACCTGTGTTAGATACATTGGTTAAGAGATCACGTGATAGGTTAATCCAATTAAAATTGGTTTACACGCGCAAACAAAACGTTTTAAGCTAATTATGGAGAAATCAGGAATTTCCTCACATTTTGATATAGCTCGATCTTACAACTTAAGTTATTTACCTTCCAGTCCAATTCGTGCCCCCAGTACTCAGCTAATAGGATAACGTTTCTTGTTCAAGGAAATAATAGGTATTCTTTAGATGGGATTCAAACCAACGCAGAAATGAATATCAATGAAATAGATTGATAAGAAATAGCTTGGCGAGTATTTTTATCATGAGGCTGACAAGTTTAACTGTAATTAACCGTTGTTAACTCAAGCACAGCGATTTTGATTCACGGAAATAAACGAAGTGTACCGGAGGTATGTTATCCTAATTTTAGACCTGCTAATCTTTCAAAGTTTGTATGTCCTTACATCGGAAGTTTGAAAGCTTTGTAAACACGTCAATCTTATTAGCTTGGCGATTCTAAGACTTTTAACATCCATGTTGATAGGTTTTGAACTTTCGAACCCTACGTTTGATTTTTAGAAAGATGTTTTCTCAGCAAAATATTGTCTGGAACTCTACTCCTATAAGAAGCGTGTTTTGGGCATTGTGTGTTATAAACATGATGAACATGAATTTCATGCAAATATATCATTGTTTAAATGAAATTGGCTTCAACATCCTCAGTCTGCGATTTTTTTCAGTATTATAACACACAATTAAAAATGAACCAATTATATGAAAATGACCTATTACCCACGAGGGAACCATTTGGAATAGACACTCAAACTAAACAAGTTAATTTTTGCTATTTAATATGTACATTTTAAAGAAAAGTTCCAAATGAAAGTTGCAGAACTGTAAATTTATCAATCAGTCGTAAAAACCTCACTCTTGTGGCACTGGCTGAATCAATAAACATGTTATTAATTCAAACAAAATAAGATGAGTAAATATCTCGTGGAATGACATTATTGATTGTTTTGATTAGAATAAACTTAGACTGTTATATCGTGTGGTGTGCAATGTAAAACTTGTGCAACATTAGAAAGTCTACAGTTGGTCGTGTTTTCCTGTCATGCTAACAGACTACAACGTCATAAACCAGGAATGAAAATTCGAAAGGACAAACAGAATTAGGTTGAGAAATTCACACAGTTCCAATTTAAAGAGTTAATCAACGCGAAAGACTCATTGGCATGGCGTTTCTCAGATTTTAGCATCAGTTTTGATAGGTTATAAATCCTACGTTTAATTTCTGAAATTTGTTTTTTTTAAACAAAACTTTATCCAAACTCATATACTTTATGAAGTATGTTTTGACAATGTTAGCAAACAAACATGCTGAACATGAATTGTGTGCAAATATTTCATTGTTTCAATGAACTGTCTTAGCATCATTCCTCTGTGTTTTTTTAATTATTAAACACTATTTAAAAGTGTACCCATAATGCAAAAAATCCTCAAACAAGCACAAGGCATTCAGAAATAAATACGTGATTTCACTGTTTAATAATTATGTGCATATTAAATAAAAGTTCCAAATGAAAGTTGCTGAATTGTAAATTTATCAATCAGTCGTAAAAACTTCACTCTTGTGGCACTGGCTGAATCATAAACATGTTATTAATTCAAACAAAATAAGATGAGTAAATATTTCGTGGAATGACATTATTGATTGGCTTTGATTAGAATAAACTTATGCCCAATTTCTTTACATTACCCAAGTGTTATATCGTGAATTTACACGAGATATAACACCCGGTGTGTTTCTTTACCTTCGAAATAGTTTAATCCTCAATTATAATCCCGTTAGAAAATTATCTGAGTGTAGTTGGAAAAGTGCGTTTCTTTAAAAATTCTCAGATTAACTCTGAGTTATTTGCCTATTGTTAAAATAATCCTACTATAGGGATTGTTTAATTCGAGTGTAGATTGGAATCTGAACTGTAATTCCTACCAATTTGATGAATACTGCAGCTGTGGAGCATAGAATGATATGTTATCAACTGTTGAATTGCTATTTGAAGCTTTAAAATTGAATTAGTAAGACGGGTATGGTCATGTTGTGGATGGAGAACGCTTTATATGCTAGCGTTCTTTAGTAAAAGATTTTAGGCTCTGAGCCGCGTAAATGCACAGCCATTCCAAATGTTATCTAGTCGGTAATTTGTAAAATGAACACACCCATATCAAAACTAACTCTGCATATTGACTACAAAGTATATTTATCCAATCGAATTGATACAAAGTGTTTCGTATAATTTCACGTTAAAATGTAATTTTGTCTGTAAGTCTTGCATTAAAAATGATCCAAACCGAAAGCAGAATTAAATCGTCGGCGCTAAAAAATAAAATTCGACCAAAAGGCATTTAAGTTTGTCGTAAATACTAAACGTATGGTTTAGTGTTATTCTAAAATAGTTTAGATAATGAATTTTTGAATTTTATTTGTATACTATAATATATAATAATGGATAAATCATTGTAAATATCATTATACGTGTATACATATATGATTAATGCTATTGTATATGAACATCTCTTTTCGAAAAGATACCATTAGAAACCAAAAGAACAATTATTGTAGTGCGAAGTAATTAAGTTAGCATCTGTATACCTCAGGTTTCCTTAATTGCAATATATCCATAGGTTCACAAGGAGCAACAGCGACCTTTAAAAATGTGCGTCGATTTTTAAGTAGACGTTTCCACGAGAACTTTGAAATATTGTAAGAAAAATGATTTATATAGTGAGGGTCGAATATATTTTATTTATATAGAATATTATTTAAGATAAATGTATTTATACATAATAGATAGTTTATTTGTTTTTTATATTTATAACATTTGTTAATGTATGAGGGCAAAACTATATAATAAAAGATGGCAAAACTATGTAATAAAAGAATAAAAGACGGCAAAACTATATAATAAAAGATGGCAAAACTATGTAATAAAAGAATAAAAGACGGCAAAACTATATAATAAAAGATGGCAAAACTATGTAATAAAAGAATAAAAGACGGCAAAACTATATAATAAAAGATGGCAAAACTATGTAATAAAAGAATAAAAGATGGCAAAACTATGTAATAAAAGATGGCAAAACTATGTAATAAAAGAATAAAAGATGGCAAAACTATGTAATAAAAGATGACAAAACTATATAATAAAGGATGGCAAACATGCATATCAGAAGAATAAATATTGAACTAAAACAAGTTACTGTATAAAGACAAAATGAATTATAATCTTAATTATTAAACATATTTTCCATTAACATACCAGTACATTCGTGTGATGTCATCCACGTTCGTATTGACAACATAATCACATGGTCAACTAAGGAGAGCATTTTCAATCAATTCACGTGAACCTTGGTGAGTAAATCCGTTCTCGTGTCAATTATTTTCTACACTCGAATTAATCTCGGATTTGCTAATTTTTTTAAAGAAACGCGATAGAAATAATCCCGAATTCAAAACAATTTAGGATTATATAGCGGGTTAGCAAACCCCGAATTTGTCAGGAGTTAATCCTCCAGTAAAGAAATTGGGCATTAGTCTGTTATATCGTGCGATGTGCAATGTAAAACTGATGCAACATTAGAAAATCTACAGTTGAACTTGTGTTTCGAGTTAGGAATAGAACAGAATAGAACATACATGTACTCATTATTATCGTAAGGTTATGCAAAACATCGGATTTGTAAAATAATGGAATATAAATAGTGTTGGGTCCTACAATGAAATAATTTGCTCTTTCTTGAGTGTATATTTTGTAACATTTATAGTTATTATATCTTTTTAATTATATATATTCATTATATTGTTCATGTACATGTCCTTTTTCAGTGTTCATTTGTTTGTTAGTTTATTTGGCCAGTTTGTTTTGCAACAAAGACACGAATATTGTTAAAACTAAAATATTAAAAATGTAGGATAAAATGCAATAAAAGTTTACACATAATTCAGCAATTGTTTTCCAAAAAACATCCATTGCCATTTTCCATGGCAATCTATTTCCACAAAATGAAAGATGTTTACTATTTATCCCAACCAACTAGTAATCAACTGGAAACAGCTAATGTGTTTGTTTGGATTTCAAGAACTTTGCTTCAATATGCTAAATCTAGTCGCGGAAAAAAAACACGACTTTTCTTACTATCATGACTTCATACAGTTAAAAGTAAACAGCTTGTAGCTGGAAAAACGTAGAAATATTCTCTGAACCTATACTTGAGTGCATGTCAACATGTACCTTAATAATCAACAGATTTCATTATAGAAGGTATATTACCTGCATCAAGAGTATTAATAGGACCAATGAAATATGGAATATATCAATCTTTAATCACTCAAATCTAAAGATAATCCTGATAGAACTATTTCAATTCTTAAGTACAAATTGAATGGTAATAAAATCATGCGCACTACCTGATTCTATTCGGAATCAATGTTCCAAATTTAGAGTTAACCTTGAAGGAACTGTTTTACTTGAAAACAAAATTGCCATTCATGCTTTAAATAACATTATAGGTCGACATAAAATAGAATGCAAGTTCTAATATGTTCCTTTGCTCGTGTATGATAATGAAAGGAATTCTTGATAGTGTTCAAGTTAATTAACTGTGCTTAGGACACTTACGTTATCCTGAAGTTGGGGATCAAATGCTGAGACGCTGAATCCTACAAACAAGGACATTGACAAATCGCTTAATTAATGGCGATTGCATTAACTTACCACTCAATAGTTGAAACTACAACAACAAAAGAACATAACAGCTATAAACAAACAAAAATAGAAACTAAATATGGTGGATTACCAGAAAACAGTTAAAGCTATACTCGCTCATATTTTTTTTTTTGGGGGGGGGGGTATATATTAAAGATTTACCTTTCAGTGTCTATGACTGTGTTGAATAAATGTGTTAGTGAAAATGACAAATAGATGAGAAGTATAAAAAAAATCTCAAAACGCACTAAAATCATTTAAACCGTCACTAACAAGGTAGGTTTTACTACAATACCACCATGTTTTACATTTGTATGTCAATTAGCACTCAAATTGTCATTATCAGAACACTGCTTTACCAGAGACATAGATCTTTGTCCTGGCTTTATTGCTTCAAGAATGTTGGTTTTTTTAATTTCAAGAGTTTTAGAAAAGTTGCTGTTCAATTTGAACTCTGTATACGAGCTGTTTTAAGAAGTTGTTTTGTTTTTGTTTTTGTTGGGTTTAACGCCGTAGCGACACACTGTATAGGTCATATAACGGCGGTCAGTCAACCTACTCATTCCTCCTGGAAAGGCTAAATCTCTGGATTTAGCAGTTAACCAACTAATAAGCACATACTTTCGTCCTACATAATTAAACATCATTTGTAGGGGGAGAATGACCGTAGAATAATTTCATGACCAAGCTCCACGAAAGTAGAATCGAACCCACGACCCCTCGATCAGTAGACTTGCGTGCTATCAACTGAGCTAGCCGGGCGGCTTAAGAAGTTGTTCAGCGCTACAGATGACCAATCAATATGTTCCAGATCCATATTTACTGGGTTGTCAATGAAACACGAAATTTCTCATGAAGGTATATTTTTAATCTTTATTGTCCTTGTATGAGCTGCATTGGTCATGCTTTGACGTCATAGTTCGTCCTGATGCGCATGCATGGTTAATAAACGAATTAAAAATATAAGCTCACGTTCATATTAAAAAAATATCAAATACATGTCATCTAAATTCTAAAATATTTATTGACAATACAATATAATTCATTGCATGAAACAAGAGCAATTGGTACAAATTAGGGTTACATGTGAGTGTTGTAACTTTAAGAGTTATAGGAGCAAGAGAGTTTTTACATCATTTTAATTACTATGGTTTCTTAAGTTATTTGCGTGATGCATGTATATTTGGACGGATTTAATACCGTTTGCTAATAATGTGATAATCTGTATTTGGTTTATCATGGTTGACACCATAGTTTGTCTCACTGCATATGCCTGGTAAATAAAAAATGAAGCTCCTGTTCATATTAAAACCATATCAAATACGTCTCGTCTAAATTCTATATTAATATTCTATATTTGGTGAAACATGGATTTCGGGCTATCATTTACTAGTCGTATATCTTGTTTCTTTACCAAAGCTCGTATAACAAGTCAAGTACAGTGCATTCCAAGTGTTCTTGGGCAAGAAATCTGTTTATGGGGAAGCCGATTCACATTTGAGCATAAAAAAAGCAGTCAAAGATTCATATTTACCAATTCCAAAATGAGCGTTAATAGTTGATACAGACATGATTTGCTTTTATTACAGTAAAAGTTCTAGCGGTATGTACATGTATGATCAGTTTGTTTTTTTCCATTCCATATTGTCCAAAATCTTTACTGTTTATCTGTATAAAATACTGTTTGAAGCTGGAGAATGTACTAATGCTCTGGAGTAATTGTCTACTATCAAACACTGCAGTCTGAAATTAGAATGCGTGGGCAACAACAAAAGCGGTGGCGTATTTTATTATTCTAAGATATGATCTAGGCTGTCAGTTTATTTGAATTGTTCTTTGGTATCTTGTTATTCTACAGGCGCTGTGAAAACCAATATTGCACCGATACGACGATTATAATTATGCACGATTCAAATTGATTTCATTTTAGGAACCAATTATAAAACTCTGCGGGAAAGCCATTGGAGCATTTAGTTGGCATCGTCTTTTCAAACATTTAATAAGAACGTCCAGGAAGATTGATGAGTGCATGGCCTTTGTGAAATTAGCAATATTGAACTATTCTGCATCAACAAGTAATTGGTTTATCTAAGCTCACTAAAATCAGTTTCCTTAACGTCAACATATTGCTGGAATACTTCATACAACAAGCAAAACATCATGCAAACTGTCAAAATTTTAGCTAACTGCATCCCAACAAAATTTACATAATTTAAGTTCATGTTTGTCAGGAATACAGGCAATGTCTTCAGGGACTCCTTATTATTTATGCACTGAGAAGAATGTCATATATCTTTTTCATAACCCATGGAAGATTTAATAGACGTAATTTATACGAATAAATTTATTTGATTTGCATATTTCAAATTCGAATCATAGCGCGAGTTCACGCAGCGTCTGAACACCATGCGATAAAATTTAGGCAAAAACACGACATTAAAATTTGTGGTACGTCTGCATACATTTTGCCGTACTAAAGTGTCGTCGCTTTTCAATTGCTCATGCCGTATGATTATGTTTTTATGACACCTCACAGGAAAAAGATACGACAAAAATACCATTTTGTTGTATTTCCGTTTCTATGAGGCTCCTCGCTGAACATAAATGTGACATGGCGTATAACAAACACCATAGATTGTCACTGGAGAATGTTCAAACGCTTTGGAGTATTTGCCTGATCTTATATCATACTATCAAACACAGCAGTCTGGAATTAGAATGCGTGGACAACAACAAAAGCGTCGGCGTATTTTATCATTCTAAGATATGATCTAGGCTGTCAGTTTATTTATATTGTTCTTGGATTTCTTGTTATTCTACTGGCGCTGTGAAACTAATATTAAACCGATTTAAATAAATGTGACATGGCGTAAACCAAACACCATAGATTGTTACTGGAGAATGTTCAAACGCTCTGGAATATATGCCTGATCTTATATCATACTATCAAAAGGGTCGGCATATTGTGTTATTTTTGATACAATCTTAGCTGTCAGTTTATTTGAATTGTATTTTGATTTCTTGCAATTCTACTGGCGCGGTGAAACCAATATTAAACCAATTTAACAAAAAAAAAAAAAAAACGTATGCACCGTTATAAAACTCTGCGGGAAATCCATTGGATGCATTAGTTGCCACCGTATTTCCAAACATTTAATAAGAGCGTCTACGAAGATTGATAAGTGTGTGGCCTTTATGAAATAAGCAATATTGAACCATTCTGTATCAACAAGTAATTGCTTTATCATAGCACATTTAAGTCAGCTTCTTCTACGTAACATTATGCTGAAAGACTTTTCGCAGCATTCAAAAATCATGCAAAACTTTTTGAATTAAACATACTGCATCTAAACAAAATTACATCATTTAAATTCATTTTTATCTCAGAAATTCAAGCAATGTCTTCGGGGTCTTTTTAAAATTGATACACTAGCAAAATAGCATCACTATTCTTTACCATAACCCTAGGAAAATTTATAGACGTCATTTATACGAATAAATATCGTTGATTTTTATACATTGCATTCAGATCATAGCGCGCGTTGACGCACCGTCTGAAAACCATGCGACAATGTTGAGGCAAAAAGACGACATGAAAACTTGTCGTACTTCTGTGCAAGTTTTTTGTCGTGTAAATAATTTTGTTTTGCGCTTTCTCAGGCAAAAGGACGACAAATAAAAAGATGTCGTATGATTATGCTTTTGCATGTCGTCCCGCGGTACGAAGATACATCAAAAGATCGTTGTGTCGTACTATTAAATGTGGCGCATCGAGGGGCAAAACTCGGACACGGCGTAAATTAACAACCATAGATGGTAGCTGGAGAATGTACCAATACTCAGGAGTAATTGTCTGCTCTTATATCATACTATTAAACACTGCAGTCTGAAATTAGAATGCGTGGGCAACAACAAAAGCGTCAGCGTATTCTACAGTTTATTTGAATTGTTCTTTGGTATCTTGTTATTCTACTGGCGCTGTGAAAACCAATATTGCACCGATACGACGATTATATGCACGATTCAAATTGATTTCATTTTAGGAACCAATTATAAAACTCTGCGGGAAAGCCATTGGAGCATTTAGTTGGCATCGTCTTTTCAAACATTTAATAAGAACGTCCAGGAAGATTGATGAGTGCATGGCCTTTGTGAAATTAGCAATATTGAACTATTCTGCATCAACAAGTAATTGGTTTATCTAAGCTCACTAAAATCAGTTTCCTTAACGTCAACATATTGCTAGAAGACTTCATACAACAAGCAAAACATCATGCAAACTGTTAGAACTTTAGCTAACTGCATCCCAACAAAATTTACATAATTTAAGTTCATTTTTGTCAGGAATACAGGCAATGTCTTCAGAGACTCCTTATCATTAATGCACTGAGAAGAATGTCATGTATTCTTTTCCATACCCAAGGAAGATTTAATAGACGTAATTTATACGAATAAATTTATTTGATTTGCATATTTCAAATTCGGATCATAGCGCGAGTTCACGCAGCGTCTGAACACCATGCGATAAAATTTAGGCAAAAACGCGACATTAAAATTTGTAGTACGTCTGCATATATTTTGCCGTACTAAAGTGTCGTCGCTTTTCAATTGCTCATGTCGTATGATTGTGTTTTTATAATGACACTTTACAAAAAAAGATGTAACGACAAAAAAGACCATTTTGTTGTATTTCCGTTTCTATGAGGCGCCTCGCTGAACATAAATGTGACATGGCATAAATCAAACACCATAGATTGTCACTGGAGAATGTTCAAACGCTTTGGAGTATTTGCCTGATCTTATATCATACTATCAAACACAGCAGTCTGGAATTAGAATGCGTGAGCAACAACAAAAACGTCGGCGTATTTTATTATTCTAAGATATGATCTAGGCTGTCAGTTTATTTGAATTATTCTTGGATTTCTTGTTATTCTACTGGCGCCGTGAAACTAATATTAAACCGATTTAAATAAATGTGACATGGCGTAAAACAAACACTATAGATTGTTACTGGAGAATGCTCAAACGCTCTGGAGTATTTGCCTGATCTTACATCATACGATCAAAAGGGTCGGCATATTTGTTATTTTTGATACAATCTTAGCTGTCAGTTTATTTGAATTGTATTTTGATTTCTTGCAATTCTACTGGCGCGGTGAAACCAATATTCAATCGATTTAACGAAAATACGTATGCACCGTTATAAAACTCTGCGAGAAATCCATTTGATGCATTAGTTACCACCGTATTTCCAAACATTTAATAAGAGCGTCTACGAAGATTGATGAGTGCATGGCCTTTAAGAAATAAGCAATACTGAACCATTCTGTATCAACAAGTAATTGCTTTATCTAAGCACATTTAAAGCAACTTCTTTTACGTAACATTATGCTGAAAGACTTTTTGCAGCATTCAAAAATCATGCAAAACTTTTGAATTAAACATACTGCATCTTAACAAAATTACATCATTTAAATTCATTTTTATCTCAGAAATTCAGGCAATGTCTTCAAGGACTTTTTAAAATTGATACACTAAGCAAAATAGCATCTCTATTCTTTACCATAACCCTAGGAAAATTTATAGACGTCAATTATATGAATAAGTATCGTCGATTTTTATACTTTGCATTCGGATCATAGCGCGCGTTGACGCACCGTCTGAAAACCATGCGACAAAGTTGATGCAAAAAGACGACATGAAAATGTTGTCGTACTTCTGTGCAAGATTTTTCGTGAAAATAATTTTGTTTTGCGCTTTCTCAGGCAAAAGGACGACAAATAAAAAGATGTCGTATGAGTATGCTTTTGCATGTCGTCCCGCGGTACGAAGATACATCAAAAGATCATTGTGTCGTACTATTAAATGTGGCGCATCGAGGGGCAAAACTCGGACACGGCGTAAATTAACAACCATAGATGGTAGCTGGAGAATGTACCAATACTCAGGAGTAATTGTCTGCTCTTATATCATACTATTAAACACTGCAGTCTGAAATTAGAATGCGTGGGCAACAACAAAAGCGTCAGCGTATTCTACAGTTTATTTGAATTGTTCTTTGGTATCTTGTTATTCTACTGGCGCTGTGAAAACCAATATTGCACCGATACGACGATTATATGCACGATTCAAATTGATTTCATTTTAGGAACCAATTATAAAACTCTGCGGGAAAGCCATTGGAGCATTTAGTTGGCATCGTCTTTTCAAACATTTAATAAGAACGTCTACGAAGATTGATGAGTGCATGGCCTTTGTAAAATTAGCAATATTGAAATATTTTGTATCAACAAGTAATTGATTTATCTAAGCTCACTAAAATCAGTTTCCTTAACGTCAACATATTGCTGGAAGACTTCATACAACAAGCAAAACTTCATGCAAACTGTTAGAACTTTAGCTAACTGCATCCCAACAAAATTTACATAATTTAAATTCATTTTTGTCAGGAATACAGGCAATGACTTCAGGGACTCCTTATTATTTATGCACTGAGAAGAATGTCATGTATTGTTTCCCATAACCCAAGGAAGATTTAATAGACGTAATTTATACGAATAAATTTATTTGATTTGCATATTTCTAATTTGGATCATGGCACGAGTTCCAAAAGCGTCTGAACATCATGCGATAAAATTAAGGCAACAACACGACATTGTTAGGGTTACTTCTGTGTACATTATGCCGTACAAAAGTGTCGTCGCCTTTCAATTGCAAAAGCAAAATCTCGACAAGTGTTACAAATGTCGTATGATTATGTTTTTAATGACCTCTCACAATAAAAAAAGATACGACAAAAAGACCATTTTGTTGTATTTCCGTTTCTATGAGGCGCCTCGCTGAACATAAATGTGACATGGCGTAAAACAAACACCATAGATTGTCACTGGAGAATGTTTAAACGCTCTGGAGTATTTGCCTGATCTTATATCATACTATCAAACACAGCAGTCTGGAATTAGTTTGCGTGGGCAACAACAAAAGCGTCGGCGTATTTTATCATTCTAAGATATGATCTAGGCTGTCAGTTTATTTGAGTTGTTCTTGGATTTCTTGTTATTCTACTGGCGTTGTGAAACTAATATTAAACTGATTTAACAAAAATATGCACCGTTCAAGTTGTTTCATTTTTGGAACCAATTATAAAACTCTGCGAGAAAGCCATTGGAGCATTAAGTCGGCATTGTCTTTTCAAACATTTAATAAGAACGTCTACGAAGATTGATGAGTGCGTGGCCTTTATGAAAATAGCAATATTGAACCATTCTGTATCAACAAGTAGTTGACTTATCTAAGCTCATTAAAATCTGCCCCCGTCACGTCAACATATTGCTGGAAGACTTCTTGCAACATACAAACATCATGCAAAACAGTCAGAATTTTAGCCTACTGCATCTCAACAATATTTACATCATTTAAGTTCAGTTGTTTTGTCAAGAATCCAGGAAATGTCTTCAGAGACCTATTTCAAGTAGAACACTGAGTAGAATATCATTTATTCTTTCCCTTAACCTTGGAAGATTCCATAGACGTCAGTTTTACGAATAAATATCCATGATTTGCATATTTTGCATTTAGATCATAGCGCACGTTTACGCATCGTCTGAAAACAATGTTTGATTTATTGTGTTCAATTGAATATCATAAAAAAGTATAGTTTCGGTCTATTCACGTACAAGAATGTTCATATTTAATGATTTCCCCCCGGAACCTTTTGTTACAATTAAAAAGTGATTTCCTATAAATCACTAAATTAATGACGCCATCAGCCCGAGTTGTAAAAGTCATGGCTATATCCTAAGAGTCAAAGGACGATTTTTTCAAAGATGTTGTCCCATCTAAAATTTACACCAGAGCTAGTAAAGGGTCTCTCCAGTTAAATATTTCCAGACAGTTGCCATTTAAATGACATTTTTCGAGCGCCTCCCTCATCAAAAGATAGATTTTTGGTAAAATATAACTAAATGAAATGCAAAGTAAGGATTGAAAAGAACAAAACTACTTTTTTGTACCGCCCAAGCGTTGCCATGGTAACTGGGTCAGGTTCAAATGGCTTTCTCTGAAAGACAATCACACAGGGAATAACTTGACTAAGTTGCATAACTTTATGTGTCAGTCAATAAGTAATAAAATAAGAGCATCTTGAAATATCCCTATCGTAATATCGCCAATTCCCCCATGTTATAACCACTTAAGGGTTTACTCCCACATGACTTGTAGAGAGAGAAAGTTATAGTAGTATGTTTCTACCACATTAATGTCAATACCAGACGTGGAATATTACCAATTGCCAAGCCATAAGTCATGTGTTATTTTTGTTTCACCAAACAGAATACCAGAGGCTTTGTTCAATGTTTTTTTTTTCTTTGAAGGTTATCATCAAACAGTTTGCCTAACTAACCATTGTCTTTGAAATATGAGTCATGAAGTAAATGTTACACATGTGTAATAAATACCTATAATAGAAGACACAATGTCTCTTTTTATCATTTAGTTAGGAATCGTAAAACATAAAAAGAACTAAAAAATAACTATACACGATAATAAAAGAATAAAGTGGCTAATACTTAGAAAAAGTTCAGATGTCATTTTTACGATAAAAAGTACAAAGTGACAGCATTATGAAATATAATATGACAGACAGAAAAAAGGATGTAATTCATTTGGTAAATCATTGAGACGTTAGTTTGCAATTTATAGCTTATGCAAATTGACATGAGACAGATATACAGCTCATAGACTTCAGTAGCTACAATGTTTTTATCTAATATCAGTCTCAGAATATCTGAATTCGGTATCTTATAATGGTCAATATTCCATGCAATTGCTAAAACATTCCTTCCTTTAATTAAGTTTTGGCCTTTATTACAAATAACATCAGGTTTTAAGACCCTACTGACATTTTGTAAATACACGTAATTTGTGCATGTCACGAAAGGTCACGGGATAATCGTCTGTCTCCGTATCGCTTCGTGTACACTCGGATTTCTCCGGTCGGCTTAAAGAAACTGGCAGTTTTTTAAGAAATTAAAATTTAAAACCGTTTTATTGAGCGTTGGTAGAGGGAGGCGTAATGTAGACTCAGGGCGTTTGTTTGGGGTCCTTTATAACGCCTTTATGTTGATTTTAGCCTACGGGACTAGAGAAATATATAGAAACTTGCGCATAACCCGACTTTAAAGCCGCTCGTTCACATATTTCAACTTAGATATTAAATTTTCCTAAAGTTCCGAAAATTGTAAAAACAACATTTCGTAATGAATAAAGTAGTGCTCTAATAATAACAATTTTAGTGCAAATCAATATACAAGAGTAAAAAATAGTGATTTTGTGTATAAAACCCTACCCCGTTAGTAACGGTACAGGTTTTAGTTCGTTTTTATTTATACATTTCCATTTATAATTTTACAATTCAGTGATCAGTTTGGCTATAAATATCAAGAACTCATTTCTATAACACAATTACAGACTCAGACGAGTACGGAGCCCCTAAAGTGACATTTTGAAATACTTTTTTTATTTTCACAACTATTTGGTTTAAACGTAATATTATTTCGTTTTTACGAAATATTATTTCGTTTTAACGAAATATTATTTCGTTTTAACGAAATATTATTTCGATTAAACGAAATAATATTACGTTTTTTCGAAATAATTATTTCGATTTAACGAAATAATATTATTTCGTTTTTTCGAAATAATTATTACGTTTTTTCAAAGTAATTATTTCGTTTTATCGTTTAAACGTAATATTATTTCGTTAAATCGAAATAATATTATTTCGTTTTTTCGAAATAATTATTTCGTTTTATCGAAATATTATTTCGTTTAAACGAAATATTATTTCGTTTAAACGTAATATTATTTCGATTAAACGAAATAATATTTCGTTTATTCGAAATAATTATTTCGTTTTTTCGAAATAATTATTTCGAAAAAACGAAATCATTATTTCGAAAATTCGTAATATTATTTTGTAAAAACGAAATAATATTTCGATAAAACGAAATAATTATTTCGAAAAAACGTAATAATTATTTTAAAAAAACCGAAATAATATTATTTCGTTTTTTCGAAATAATTATTTCGATTTAACGAAATAATATTACGTTTAAACGAAATAATATTTCGTTTAAACGAAATAATATTTCGATAAAACGAAATAATTATTTCGAAAAAACGTAATAATTATTTCGAAAAAACGAAATAATATTATTTCGTTAAATCGAAATAATTATTGCGAAAAAAAAACGTAATATTATTTCGTTAAATCGAAATAATATTTCGAATAAACGAAATAATATTACGTTTAAACGAAATATTTGTGATAATAAAAAAAGTATTTCAAAATGTCACTTTAGGGGCTCCATAGACGAGCAATTTTGAAGTATTACAGTAAAATAATTAAAACCGCAAGCTAGTAGCTTTAATTAACTGCCAATTACACTGACTATAACCATTCACTCTTTCCCGATACAGACAGTAGAAAAAAAAACGGTGTTTATTAATACTTCAGTTCTATGGGAAATTTGATTGATTCTTTATAAATTATTTAAACTAATTATACTCGAGTAGTGATCACTCATGTCACATATTTCTAGTTAATCAAAATTACATGTACATCGTACGATGAAATCAAAGCGCTAAAAGCACCGTCAGACATTTTTTTATGGAATAGATTAACAACGAATTATACAACAAAATGAGCGATACAAAGGAACTTTTCCTTATATTTTATTAGAACCAATTTAGATATATTTCAATTGCACTAACGACATCGTCTATGAGTTAACGCGTTAAGCGGACTACTTTAATTGCAGTAGTAATTATCCCTTTTTATTACACATGTGCGACCTAGTGTAATCGTCCGCGGCGGATCGAAATAAGGATTTGTTACAGTCCGTTACGAAACGTGGAAACCACACGTTATGAATGAGTAACAATTGGAAAATAGTGAGCTATATATAAAAGAATGAAGTAAACTTTTACTTATCAAAACAGTCAAACAAACTTTAGAGTGAAGACATGTTAAAACTTTCCTGCTGTAAAGTCACTAATAATGATGTAAAAAAAACAATAGGCGATCGGCACGTGTTTGATATATATAAAACAATTTATATTTATATAAGGTACTCGTATATTACTCATAAATGATAGATATTTACTTAAGTTCAATACGGGGACAGGGTCTCTATCATAACATGGTTTATTTCACATTATTTAACTTGCTTGCATAGCGAATGACTTGCTCTTTCGAATGACACAAACATGATCTGGATACATCGAGAACTATTTTTATTTGCCGGTTTCAAACACCGCTGACAACGCAGGTTTTGTTTAATCGCCACAAACAAACTATCGATACATTCTAAAAACATACAAGCATTCTTGAATGGTGTTCGTAGATTTGATAGTGAACAGTAAATTTCAAAAATAATATTTTCATGAGCCTAAATTTTGTATAGGACTAGTTATACATGAAATGATCACAATAACACCACCTTGTTTTTGCAAATTTGACAATTTTTAGTTTAAGAAGTATAAGAAAAACACGTCCCTATATTAAGACCATTCCACTACTACATGTTTAAAACCATAGATTTTATTGGTCCTAATAGAGGAACTTTTCTGTCTCATAGAGCCGACAATATAATGTATAGCAATAATCCGCTTATTGAACTCACTTAATGAACTATATACATGTATGTGAGTCATAAATTGCAACCACGCTTAAAGTAAAATTAATAAGCTGAGACACAATGTAAGGCATATCATCTCAAAAACATTCTTGATCGAGAAACTTGATAACCTCTGGGTAGGAGGATGATCTTAAAAAGGTGCAAATAAAAATATCAGGAACAGTAACAGTATAAACTTAAACTTTTTCATTTGATTAAACGCCTATTTCTACATAACATATTCAATGGCGTTGTACAAAAATATAGATTATAAAAAATTAATAAGTAAAAACCCTCCACCATAAATACATAATGTATATACAATAACACAAAACAAAATAAAATTTATCACACATGATGTAATATAGTGTGCAAGTGTACATGTTTTATTATACCTACATCATTCAAAGTTCATGATCCTACTTAATTTTACATTTTTATCACTAATTTTACATATTTGTTTTATTTCATATTAAAAGTTGGTGTCCTGAACAGTATTACATGATGCTACTGTTAACCGGACATGTCCTGAACAGTGTAACATAACGCCACTGTTAACCAGACATTTCCCTAAAGGTGTCGAAACATCACCTTTAAAGGGCCCTTAATACATCCCCAAAGGTGTCGAAACATCACCTTTAAAGGGACAATTTATTTAGGTTGTCATTGCAGTCTTGTGAAACAAGGTAGAACATGACAGAGAGCGAGGCAATCCTCATTCTCCCGTCATAATGCACTCACTCAATCACTTAGTATGTTTACCGTAATTGTAAGGTGAGGCATTTACTAACCATGTCAATTCTAGAATAGATCATAAAAATTAGAGAAATAGTGAGTTTTCAATCGTTTTTTGAAAACATCCAAAGTAGGTGATAATTTGATATCATCTGGTAGCTTATTCCATAGCATGGGGCCAACAGTACTAAAGCTTCTGTCATTGAATGTTTTTTTCTTATTTGTTGGAACCAAAAAATTCAGGTCTTTGGATTTTGCAGATCTAAGACCAGATCTGCTTTGTAAAGGCTTTCTCAGAATTTCAGTCAGATATGCAGGTGCAGTTTCAGTAAAACAGTTGTACATGAAAGTACATATTTTAAAGTTGATTCTTGCTTTGACTGGTAACCAGTGCAGTGAATACAAAGCATCTTTTGAACTGTCAGATTTTTTTAGCCTTAATATCAGTTTTGCACACATGTTTTGAATTCGCTGAAATTTGCTAAGATCACATTTTGAAATTCCATACAAGATCAGATTGCAGTAATCGATGTGGGACATGACCAAAGATAGGACTAGTGTTTCCGTTGCATCTTTATCCAGATATTTTCTTATACTTTTGATACGTAAATAATTGTACATGGCAGTTCTACTTTTTGTTTTGATGTGATCTTTAAAGCTTAAGTTTTCATCAAGAAAGGCCCCTAAATAGCGAATGGTCTTCACAGATTTTATAGTTTCACCAGCAATATTAATTGACTGGGTTAAACATTTTTTCAACTGTGCTCTGCTTCCAAACATGATAAACTCAGTCTTTGAGTTGTTCATTTTCAATTTATTTTCATTCATCCATGAATTTATTGTTAGGGCACAATCTTCAAGATCAGAAATGGCATTTGCTTCTTCATTCTGATTGTTAGGACAGAATCTTTTATTAGCAGTGTGGTCGTCAGCAAAACCATGCACTGATATATCAGATGGAATGACATCGAATAAGGTTCCTGCATAAGTAAGATATAACCACGGACCCAAACAACTACCTTGTGGAACACTGCAATCTAATGTACGTACAGATGATGAACTAGTATTGACGTTGACTCAACATGCACGTGGGCGAAGATATGAGTCAATCCAGCGAAGTGTACTATTCTGTAGTCCATATTGTTTATTAAAGATATATAAGTGACGAAATTAATGAAAATTAATTTTGCAAAAAAAACATTATTGACATATTGTATTTATATTTAAATAGTTTTTGACATGTTAAAAAAAATTAAAAAGTATCCGCCTCTTGATTTAATTCAATTATGAAATTTCATAATTATTTTAAGACATGCCATGTCCTAAAAGATTTAAAATCTGCGCCGAAAATTACCAGTCGTTTCCGTAAGTCACGTGACTCGCATATTTAAAGACACAACTTTTAAATCCTGGATATAAAAGGAAAATTGTAGTATAGTGGTTATATCATAATAGTCGTGAAAATTTCAAGTATTACATGTTTCATGACTTTCTCGTGTTTGCTGGCAGGTGAAATAAATTGAGGCCCGTTCATAGGTAAATTTTGAATTTGGTTGTTTGGTAAATATAAATTATACATGTTTATGCAAACTATACATTTTTATGAAATAATCATTGCTCTAGTATAAACTCATTTTATCCTACTATAAAACAAAATACAGTCAAGTAAAATGGCTAGAAGAAGGATAGTTATGTTTGTCACAAATGATCAACATGAAGTACTAAGGTCTTTCATTCGTGACAGAAATTGGGATGTTGTTATTGAAGTTGTAAAACTTCCTCCACCACCTAGAACACAGCATTTTCAGGGGTTTATTGATTGTCCTGAATGATTCTGTCCACCATGTATAACAAATGAGCACTTAGGACTGGTGGCCTAAAGGGAATAAAGATAGACATATCTTGAATTCAAGATAAAGAAAATGCCTCTAAGTGTGTTTCTTGGCTATGTTATGCAATCGGGGAGTTTGGAGGGATCCAAGATACATAGACAGGAGGGCATTTGCGAGACTGGCACGAGGCAACCCCAGATTTCATCAGCGTGAGCTGATACCTGAGTGCGTACTTGCACAGTGCAAAACTTGGCTACCAAACCCTCTAACCCGTCCATATATGGGTCACAAATGGTGGGAAAACATAATTGTTTATCCACTGTGGTACCAGCACTCGATTGCTTGTTTTTTGGGGTTTAACGCCGTTGCACACATTATATAAGTTATATCACGGCGGTCAGTCAACCGGCTCACTACTCCAGGAAAGGTTAAATCTCTAGATTTAGCTTTAAACCAACTACTAAGCGCATACTTTCGTCAGGGACTGACAACTGCGCTACATTATTAGAAATAATTGGTAGTAGGGAGAATGGCCGTAGAAATAATTTCATAACCAAGCTCCACGAGAGTATGCCCCGCTCTAAAATGAAACCTACGACCCCTCAATCAGTACACTTGCGAGCTACCAACTTAGCTAATCGGGCGGCTGTACCCGATTGCTCGCCGTTTGTATTGACAGATTTAAATCACTTCAGTTGCATCAAAGATTTTAACTCAAACCCAAAACAGCAAATATCATTGTCATTTATGAATATTTTTCAAGTGTGTGATGAAACGATCATTATCAACTAGGATCATGTAGTCATTGCAGGGCCTCAGAAAGTATGTTCATTAATCGTAACATACTGAAATACTACCGTTATATCTAGCCCGAAAAAAGCGTGCAACACAGATGTCAAAATTTGCGATAAGTTGTGTCTTTAATGAGGTAAACCAAAGTATGTGCCGCATATTTCAAGCTTTGACATTTATCATGATTACGTTTTTTTACCGGAACACCGTTTAATATGCAAATTAGCAACTGTCGTAATTTTCCGATGACGTACGAGTCTTATCGGCCATTTCCGTAAAATGGCCTCTAAAAGGAAAATTGGGTTATTTCATCCGTCGTCATCTGTGTGATGGATGGTAATCGCTGCATTTTTAATTCATAGTTAGTAATTTTAATGACCAAAGATCACTATTATGCAACTTTTTTGCTTTATTTGATATCATGATGGTTCTTATTTCTCGTCACTTTTATGACTTTAAGTACTTCTAATAAAATGTCATGATCAACAGTGTCAAATGCAGCACTCAGATCAATAGCTATTAACGCAGTAACTTCTAATTTCTCCATACCACACAGTAGGTCATTAACTAATCTAAGGAGGGCTGACTCACATGAGTGAAAACGTCTATATGCAGACTGATTTTTTGGAAGAAGATTATTCTTTTCAACATGAGTATTTAATCTATTCAATGCAGCCTTTTCAATTACCTTAGATAAGAAGGACAGATTGCTAACCGGTCTATAGTTAGCATAATCAAGATCTAGACCAACCTTCTTAAGGAGAGGCTTAACAATTGCCTCTTTCCACTTGGAAGGGAATACCCCATGTTTCAATGAGATATTTATTAAATGAGTAATTAGAGGTAATAATTCTTTTAGATAACATTTGAGCAATTTTGTTGGCAAAACTTCGATGATTTGGTATTTAAGTCACATATAAGATCTCTGACCTCTTCTATTGTAAAATCCTTAAAATGGTCAAGACTAGGTACATCCTTTTGTTGGGGTGAGTAAGTTGGAAACTGAAGCAAGGATTCTCTAATTTTTGAAATTTTATTCAAGAAATAATCAGCAAAATTTTCTGCTATGGAGTGATCAGAATCGCCTTTAGGCATTGGATTCTCAGATCTTACTCCTGTCATTTCAGCAACAAATTTATATAATTGTTTTGTATCACCTTTAGCATCAAGAACTCTTTGACTTAGTGATTTGACTTTTTCTTCATTTAATTTACAATGATAACGGTTGCGCATAACCTTGAAAGCTTCTAATTGTTCAGGCTTTCCATATTTTCTCCATAATCTTTCTTGTTTTCTCATTGAACTTTTAAGTAAGACTAGATTATCTGTAAACCATGGTTTTGGAGCTCTATGAATTTTTGTTTTCTCTACTATTGGAGCATGTTTGTCAAGAGTGGTCTGAAGTTTTGAATCCAATATATTTACGTAAGAATCAACATCTTCCCTATCAATAGTAATGTCTTTTAAATCAGAAGCAAAATTTTCATGATTGATTCTTTTAAGATTGCGGAATTTTACTGATTTGCTCACAATATTTTCTTTTTCTACATTTATTTGTACCTTAACTACACAATGATCTGATAAAAAGGGACCCTGTTCACATTTTTTTACCCGTATACCATTTACTGCTTCAGTAAGTACAAGATCTAACATATTACCACCGATATGTGTTTTAAAATTAACATGCTGTTCTAAACCAAAGGAATGAAGACAATTTACAAATTCAGAAACAGCCGTGGATCTATTTTCAAGATGTAGATTAAAGTCTCCCATAATTAACAGGTTATAGTAGTTAGGAAGTAAATCTTCAATAAATTGATTGAAGTCTTCTACAAAATGAGATACAGTGGTTAATCCTGGGGGTCTGTAAAGTCCAATACAATGAAGCGCAATATTTTTGAAAATTAATTTCCATATACCATATTCAAAGCTTCTTGTATTCCCACCCTTAATTTTATTAATATTAATTGCAATGCGACTAGCTGTAGCTATCCCCCTCCAACTTTATTTTGTCTGTTGGCTACTGTTAATCTGTACCCATTTTGATTTAAATCAGAGGTTTCGATTAAATGTTTTTTATCATCTGAATACCAAGGTTCTGTTAATACAGCAAAGTCTATTCTTTCTGCCCTCAAATATTGACCTATCAAACAATCTTTATTTACAGCAGATCTACAATTTAAAGTCAAGCAATTAACATTTTCACTAATCTGACTTACAGTGTTACATATTTTAGGGTATATCAAGTTGTTTTTATTAATGCCCTGAGGGGTTTTAACAGTACTTTTCACAACACATCTGTTTTTTCTTTGTGACCGGTAAGGAGCTAATTTGAGTGAATTAATAACACTTATGCCCAATTTCTTTACTGGAGGATTAACTCCTGACAAATTCGGGGTTTGCTAACCCGCTATATAATCTTAGATTGTTTTTAATTCGGGGTTATTTCTATCGCGTTTCTTTTAAAAAATTAGCAAATCAGAGATTAATTCGAGTGTATAAAATAATTGACACGAGTACGGATTTACTCACCAAAGTTCACGTGAATTAATAGAGAATTCTCCCCTTAGATGACCATGTGGCTATGTTGTCAATACGAACGTTGATGACATCACAAGAATGTAATGATATGTTGATGGCAAGTATGTTTATAATTAAGATTATAAATTATTTTGTCATAATACAGTAAATTGTTTTTTTTATTCAATATGTATTCTTCTGATATGCATGTTTTGCCATATTTTATTACATAGTTTTGCCCTTATTCATTAATAAATATTATTAATATAATAACACATAAACTATCTACCATGTATATACATTTAAATTAGAATAATATTCTATCTAAATAAAATACGTTCGATCCTCACTTTATAAATCAATTTTCTTACAGTATTTTAAGACTCTCGTGGAAACGTTTACTGAAAATTCGACGCAAATTTTTAACGGTCGCTGGTGCTCCTTATGAGAATTTGTCCTTGTTATGGAAATAATGCAATTTAGGAAACCTGAGGTATACAGATGCGATCTTAATTACTTCGCACTGTAATAATTGTTTTTTTTGGTTTCAAATGGTGTCTTTTTTTTAAAAAAAGAGAAATATACCAGTTCTTTAGAAAAAATCAAGAATTCATTATCTAAACTATATTTTAGAATTACATTAAACCATATGTAGGTATTTTATGTAAAGATAGCAAACTCTTTTTTCAATATTTCGGCCTGAGCCTTTATCAAGAAATTTTTACATGAAATATATTACATTATGAACATAGACGCCATATTGTTTATCTGATAATGACATAACGTCGTCATTGACGTCGCGACGTCGTTTGGCGTTATAACGTCATTTGGCGCCAAAATGTTTAATATCAACTTTGTATAAACAAGGATTATTGAACACATTTAAACCTAAATCCAATAATTGGTCACGGTCATATTTCAATGAACAACATGTATTTTTTAAAAGGTGTGATTTTTTATGATAAAAATTATCAAAATGTTGAGTATTGTTTTTAAGTATAACTAAACCCATGATTGAAAAAATAAAAATATAATTAAAGATGCACTTAGCTGAAGTGTTCATGAACATGTACATCCAAAAATATTCACAAAACTCCTTAGTTAACTTGAATAAATATCCAAAAACATCAGAGCAAAGAAAGTGTGTATGGTCTCAGACGACCTTCACATATATCGTATAAAACACAGACCTACCACACAAACAGAAAGCAAAGAAAGAGCTTTTTAGATTTTTAAACTAATGTTATAAAAGGGACGCCACTGACAAAGAACGAAAACAAGAGTCTAAGGAGTGTCTCCTTGGAACGGACATTCACATAATGAATGCCAAAATTAGGTAAAAGTATTTCAACTAACAACCGGTTTAATAATACTTGGTTATAGCAAAATCATAAAATTTTTGATGATTTTAAGTTCCAAATGCTAAAGTTTGAGAAATAAAGGCCATATAATATATTAGGACCATTCAACTTATAAATACACATACTGTCGGCAAGAAAGAGACCCTCCCAGAAAATTCATAATATGAATAGAGTATATTCCATACATGCAATTATATATTAGTGATTATTCCAAAGCAGAATAGCATGGCACTGCACCCTGCCCTTTTTCTCTCCTCCCTGCCCTTTTTAGTCTCAGTCTATGCAGTAATAGTACATTTAAGACATTTAACCTCAGATATGTCCTGTCCCTTTTTCTGCTTCCCTGCCCCTTTCTGAGTTCTGTAATAATCACTATATATGTATATCTTAAAAATAAGTATTTTTATCTGGAAACTATAACTATTAGCTTTGCAATAAATTATATTTATAATATTGATACTATCTACCCGTATAATAAACATACCTGTCACACACGTAGCGTCTCTTTTAAAATTAGTTCTCATTTCGTATAAGTCATTTCTTATCCTCTCCTCCACAGGTGCTTCCATTAATGAAAACACCATCGCTCCAAAACATAAATACACTAAGTATCCTAGTACAAAAATTGAAAATTTCAGTTTATTCATATTCCTGTCTCTCCATCGTTCAAACATCTCAGGATTTATAGACATTTTTCCTGGAAATTTAACTTAGAAATTAAATAGATTTCAAACACTTCAGAGAGAATGAAACGTAACCGACTCGTGGTAATTTGTTCAACCTGCTCAAGAAAATTTGTAAGAGGAAAAAACAACAGCAGTCATGCAGACGGAATTCACAGTGATTTTTACGATATTGTAGTTTTCACAGGAACCCAATCAGCGCGATCACTCTTTATTCCATCAGATATGTACGGACGCTTGTTGCATAATGTATTGTTCAAACTTTGTATTGAACCAATAAACAGTATAGCATCCAAATTATAGATGAAACAAGCTTTCGATTAGCTTTGAGGGAAAAACATGTGCTGTTAGTCTGACACTATATTATTACATGATTAGAAAAAATGCTCATACATGCTAGCGCTATAAATATTTAATTCGATTAAACTCCATAAATTGATTAGTGAAATAAACGAGTATTTCTATTCATAAATAAAATAAAAACTAATTGGATCGTAATACAGTGCCTTCCATAAGTTATTTGACAAATGAAATTTTAAGAGAGAAAACTGATATGTGCGCGTATTGCACAACAAGTATTTTAAAACAATAGACCTAATTTGGAACTTTAATTTATGGGGTTTTCTATTCGTGCACAGGCGGGTCAAACAAAGGTTTCTACACATTATTGCTAAACTGCACGACATATGCACACATGTTTTTATTGTAACAGTGGAGTTGTGTTAGAATTGTGTTAGAAACGAAGTGGAAAACAAATGAATTCCTGATGTTTAAGCCTATCCAAGTAACACTGGTTTATCATATAATGATACACTAATTAATGCTGTTTTTGAAGTTGGTTCTGATTGACTTTTAGTGGGTTTTTTTTTCATGAGTAAATGAGGATCAGTTTATACTAAAGACAGGCTTCTGTTTAAGGACTTTAGAAGGGAACTGTACATGTATTTGCGTATGTTCATTCAAGATCTTTTTCAATATTTTACTATAAATGCTTTGTTAATTGGCTAAAAAGTTGCTAATATTCAATACATTGATCATAAGATCTGGTAACTGAATACATGTTCAGAGACAAGTTTATCTAATAAGACAAAGAAATACGAGACAATTATTCCAAGTCATAATTTATTCATAACTGTTCAAACATAGTAATCAAATACGTTACGATGTTTTTCTCCAACTAAGAGATTGTCAACACAGCTTAACGAAACGTACTTATTAACATGTCTGTGACATTGATTGTTGGCAATAGAATATACAAGATTATGATCGATTTAAAGTTGATGCTTTCAACCAGTATTATGAGCATGAGATTACATGTACAGGTACTGAGTGTATCAAATAAACTTGTAAACTTGTAAGAAATGATTCATTAAGAAGACCAAGCTCTCATACTTCACTCGTTGCTTTTTTTCAATCAAGATCTTAAGCAATTCTTTTTGGCTCGTGGTATGCCTCCCGCTTTCAAAATACCTGATTTTCTCAACTTATTACTTTAATAAAAGATATTGTCGAGCGTCCGTAGCCGAGTGTTTAAGATGTTGGACTGGTTATCATAGAATTAGCTCAGCGTTAGTTCAAATCATATGCAAAATCCACCACTTTCCTTTTTTTAAGCAAAACACTTATCCCTCTAAGGACTTGTCTCGCAATCAAGCTAAATTAATTAGAATAAACTAAATAAATACAAAAAATTCTGTCTCCAGTCATCGTACAAAATCAACACTTTATTTAATTCCATACATTATCAATAAAATACAAAAAAGTCCACAAAAAGGCCATGGAAGAAATAAAAAGACGATCGGCTTTTTTCCAGCCTCGGTGAAGCAATAGGACTGCAAATGAAGGACAATTATTTCAGGACGGAAGTTGGTTCCATTAAGTTTCCATCAAAAATGACATTACAAGAAATATAGACACATTATTAGTCGAAACACATAATGAATGTTTATCAGCCGTATAAAGTGTGTTCTTGTTTGTTTAGAAGTAAAAGGATAATGACCAAACCCCAGACAATCTGGATATTTATATAACATACGAACGAGAGAAGTTTACCATTTACAATTTTTGCCTATTCACCATTTTCTGACACAAAATTTTATGGAGTACATTGTGTGAAAGTGAATAGTTTAAAACGTCCCAGCTCCGCATTCTCAAAATACTCATGTGATATTTTTACTTAATGCCAGTTCCCAATAAAAAAACCTCAAAAGTTTGAGTTTCTTGTCAATAACTTTTACAAAATCATTACCTAAATAGGGTTTTATTTACGAGTAAAGTTAGGTTTTTCATAATACATTTGAGAATTTTTCTCAATAAATGTTTAAAAGCAGAACTGCTGAGTAAATATTTATTTTCCTCTTAAATAGTTAAGTGATATTATTTGAATATGAGTGAAGTTGTCAACTTGATTTTTAGTGTATCCGGGGGTAGATAATCTTTCAAATCACACAAAGTAGACATGGCCACATGATTAATATCAATATTTTGTAAATATTATTTCGTTTACTATTTCCAGCACTGTCTGCTGGTGCTAAGTAGCAACGTTATATTGTAGTCGATACTAATAGTTGTCGATCATTTTATACATTACTAACGCGTAATTTTTGTTACGATGAGTACGTTCAATTCTAGATCTCTTCAAGGCAGCTATGAACAATTTAAAAAAATATTTTTCTTTAATCAAACATGGACGCGGTAAAAATTTATCAAAGAGTGTCTGTCTTTTTCCAGAAGCATATAAACAAAATCTAACGAGCAAACGCTTAGTCCATGGAAATGCATACAAAAAAACTCATGAATAAAACATGTACATAAATACCACGTGATTTGCGACCATGATTCTGATAGAATTTGTTGTATAATCGTTGTATTACAGGCTAGCTTCAATCATAATGGAATATATGAAACTAATAACTTGGTATAGCCAAAACTTAACTCAGTTACTTATGGTGGCATTTTTCTGACACCAATTAATTAAATAATTAACAAGTTAATTAAGTAATTAACTTAAATGATTAGCATAGTGTCACACACTTTAGTCTGTAACCACAAACCATCAAAAGCAGCAATTTTTCAACAAAAACAATGGTGCGGGCGTGGCCGAGCGGTTACTACGTTGGACTGGTAATATAGCCAGCTCCGCGTTGGTTCGAATCCCATTCAAAACCTATCCCGTTGTTTCCTTTAGCAAGTAACTTTATCCTACTAGCTCAGTACTTGGGTACCAGAAAATAGACTGGAAAGTTGTAAGAACTTGTTTCACAATCGAGCTAAAATCAATAAGTACGAGAACAAAAACAATGTCAAAGCTGCAGTAATTGTCATATTATTTCGCTAATATTAAAATTCTCCCTACAAAATTTTATTCTTAATAATAGTATCAAAAGTATCATAAAACTACAAGTGACCATTGTATACAGTAGAGGTGTCACTGTATGTGTTGATTATTAGAAAACAGAGACATTTCCATATTTAGATACAGAAAAAAAGATATGCAGTTTTCGTCAATATCAGTGCATCATTGTCCAGTCCTTACAGACTATGGTAAAATACAGACAGACATAACTGACGTAAAAATCTATTTTCTAAGTTTTACATTCGGATATCCTCAGCGATATTCTACGCAAATTTGCCTCTTCGTTTCTTTGTACATGTAAAAGACCGCCAAGGTGTTCATAATGTTTGTTTTAAATACTTAAAATTCGCTTGTGGAAAAAACGAGTCATTATTTCAGTTTCACGGACCACGATGTAGGGCCTACAAGTAGATTTAATAATGTTGTAAATTCTGAAATACAAGTCTGGTTGTTTGAAAGGCTAAACACGCTTTGAAATGGTAAAAAGAACAGATTTACTAATAGGGTAGCACCCTAAGATCGATCTATTGTTAAACCATATTGCTGATTATTGCATGCGCTGTACATATTGTATCGGAACCATAAAAACAACACTTTAAATCGCGATATAATCTTATAAAAGGGACACTATTCTGACAAACACGAAGTTCTTACTTTTTCTTTAAAAATGTCAACATTACCTCTCCGTGAGGACGCTTAATTTTATAATCTGAAAAAGTCATTCTATTTCTGTATTTTTATTCATTTTTACAATAAATTCACATCAGCTGGTTTGTAGAGATGCTTAACGTCGCAATTGACACTCAATGTCGCAACTGACACTTGACGTCGCAACACTAACGTCGCAGCAAACGATAAACGTTGCAACGCTAACGCTAAACGTCGAACAAAAAATGACTAAAGATCGCATTTCGTAGGAAGTTTATTTTCGAACTTATATATGAAGTAGGCTGAACGCGTATATGGAAGAAAAAGTAAAACAAACGTTTTGGCACAAGATTGGTTCCAGAAAGCTAAGCATGAAACAATAGACGCCTGGGCAATTCTAATCACGCGTAAGACTAACAATTTCACATACAAGTTAACGGTGGCATGCATCACACAATTATAAAAAATAAGATTTCTAAAAGAACAATGATTACAACAATGATTGGTTAATGACGTCATATTCGAGTACTCTAGAACCATTTACGTTCTGAAGTTAAGTATTTCCAGAAAATACGACAACACTTGGCTTACCTCTAAGTTCTCGGACAGCTTTACGATCGTAATACGACGTAAGACATTTTCTGGACCATAGCTCAGACAGATAAAATATCTATTTATAGAAACATTAATGGACGAATCTAGCTATCAACACTAACATGCTTGGGAGAGTATATCGTATAAGATTCTTTATGGGTGTGACGTTAGCAGTAACAGCAAGAAATTTTACTGCTACAATATTCATCTTACTGCCAGCAGTACAAACAAAACATCACAGTATAAATGCTATAAAAGTTTAAAGCCCTTACTCAGCCAGATTTTACTGCCCAGAAATAGGATCTTTAAAGTTAACATTTATTAAAAATAGATGATATAAACATCTCTACAAGTAGATGCACAACTCATCACACTAATCGGTGATATGACTCCACGCAGGAAATAGATCAGTTTTCATAATGTCTGTATGAGTTAAGATATTATTGCGCTTGTCATAGCAGACAATTTGTTTGAAATGCTCATTATAATTATGCTACCGGAACTATTTTCGGATTCCGTACCTTAGGATTAATAGAGGCTGTGCTAACGTAGATATATTCATTTTCAGGCTGATAGCTCATTCTTTAGTAACCCTTACACACATAATTAGCAGTCATTTTCATGAAGTTTTTAATTCCAATCGTACTAAACTACATCACCTTGCACTAGCTCAAAGTGTCCAATAAAATGAATTCTATTTCAGAATAAACATAAGAGGAAACCAAATACGAAAGTTGGACTTGCAATAAGAGTCAGAGATCCATGAAGACAATTAAATCATCATTCTGTACTGCGTTCACATGAAAAGCCCCCCCCCCACCCCCCTAAAAAACAGACACAAATGTTTATATACGAGTACATGTATGTATTTGTAAGTGTATAATCAATTTTGCGAAGGGAGACTCTTTCATGTTGTCTGAGGTACATATCAAACACGTATACGAAAATGATTGTTGAACAGTTGAATAGTTAGATATTTTTACATTGTACAGAATTGTCAAGGGTCTAACAACTTTATTTATACTATCATGTTGTATATATACATACAGACCGTTTGATTAATTTACTGTGTACATTTACAGTGCACTCAGAAACTCTGTAGACATATGAAATTTTGAACAAAAAATGATCATGCATACAGGAAGGAATTTTACTGTAGTTCGAGCGTATTTATGTGACATAGTCTGAATTGTATGATTGTATGAAGGTCAAGGTCAAATCAAGGAGCTGGTCATGTTTTTTCGAGCTCGTGAAAATTGGATTTTAAATGCATTTTAGTGACATATACCTGGATAATTTTTATATCAATGTAAAGCTTATTGTGTGAGGAATGTTGTGGACTAAGTAATGGGTAGAAAAAAGAAGAGACAAAAGAGTGATGGTGAAACACCTGATTCTGTAAGGAGAACAAAGGAAGCTAAAATTATAAATAGTGGCGGCCATATTGTGGACACAAACATGGATAATACCACGACACAGGTGAATGGTTCTTACTTATCTCTATTAAATGATAGTAAATCGCCAGTGAGTGGACATAACTATATAAACATGAGTAATAACGGTACATGCAATCAATTGCAGGGTATGAATAGACAATCATACAATAATAATCCACAATGTACAACCTTGACCAACGGTAATCAAAACATTCCAACAATGAATTTGAATGGTTCATCCACACCAATGAATAATAGTCAAAACCATGCAGTGCATGTTAATATGTCATCAATACAAACCCCTGGTCAAAGGGAAGTAACTTATGCTGACTTAATGCAATTTATGAACTCTAAATTTGCCGATCTCACATTGAAACTTGGAAAGCTGGATTCCCTAGAACAAAAGGTCTCAGATATGGACAATAAATTATGTAAACTATGGAACGATCTGGACAAACGAGTACAAATAAATCATGAGAAAGTAACAAATTTAGAATCTATACAGTAGAAACGCATGATTTTGAAATTGATAAAGCGCGAGACGAGGTTCGCAATATGATGGAAGAAAATAAACAGATGAAATCGTCACTTGTAGACATGCAAGCCAAATCCATGATGAATAATTTGATTATAGGTGGTATTGAAGAACGTCAAAACGAAACCAACGACCAAATATTTGAAAGTGTAAATGTGTTCTTCAAGAATGATTTGAAAATTCCCGATGAACAAAGGGAGAGTATTAAAGTAAATAGAGTTGTGCGTCTTGGTGCCAAACGCAATAGCACGAAAAGGAATATTCTGGTGGAATTTAGTGATTTGAAAGCAAAAGAGGTAGTTAAATCATTTAGGAGTAATGTCGATTCCAAAGCCTCTGGAAAGTTCATGCATGATCAATATCCGCCGGAAATTGTACAACAAAGAAAAAAGTTGATTCCTATTATGCTTAAAGCAAGGAAAGCTAAAAAAGAAGCATATATTAAATATAATAAGTTATATGTCGATGGTAGATTGTATACGGATGGTGAATTCGGTAGAGTAGAATAGCAAGTTGCAGAGGGTGATATTCAAATAGGTATATGGAATTGTAATGGCCTAACTTCTGATAAATGTGATAATGCCCAATTTAGTGATATTATAGCCAATCTCGATATAGTGTTTTTGCTTGAGTCTTGGACTAATGATCACAGTAATGTTGATTTCCATGGATACAATTGTATCAATTTTTATAGAAAATTTCAACATAGAAATGCTAAACGATGTAGCGGTGGAATAGTTTTGTATTATAAAAATGAACTGTCCACTGGAATTGAAGTCATTCGAAATCATTACGATACAATTATATGGATAAGGCTAGATCGAGATTTTTTTCAATTAGACAATGACTTATATATCTGTGCGGCCTATACTTGGTGCCAAGACTCACCCGCTTATGACGTTGTAAATTGTAATCTTTTTGACCTGCTTCAAAATGATATTAACTTTTTTCAATCATTAGGAACGGTGTTAGTTGGTGGTGATTTTAACGCCAGAGTAGGCTCAAAACCCGATTTTATTTTGAATGATCGTATTAATCCTATAATTGACGACGAAAATTATATTCCAGACGATCCTATTCCGAGATCAAATTTGGACACGACTTTTAATAATTTTGGATCGCAATTAATTGACCTTTGTAAGGCAACTGAGTTACGTATATGCAATGGGCGTTTAGAAAACAAAGGCTCTTTTACGTTCCTAGGAAGTAATGGCTGTTCAACTATAGACTATTTACTATGTAATCAGAATGATTTTTGGCGCATATCGTCGTTCAGTATTGGAAATTTCTCAGAGTTTTCTGATCACGCTATGCTACAATTCACTATATCATGCTGCGTACGTGAAAATATAAGTCATTGTAATGAAGCCTCTGGAACACGAATTGTATGGGATAGTGCAAAACGGGAAGCTTTCAGAAACAATATAATTAAACTCTTACCGGACTTTAACTCAATATTTACTATGTCCGAGTCAAACAGCAAAGTTAAAGTAAATACGACGGTGTCTGAGTTTACTCGTCTGGTAAATAAAGCGTCTGTGCCATTGTTTGAAAAACATACATATAGTTCTGGTGGTCGCAGAGGCTTTTCTAGAAATCCCGGTATTAAGCACTCAGATTGGTTTGACAATGAGTGTGTTATGAAACATAGTCACTATATAGACTTATTGAATATCTTTAATGCGGATCAAAGCATACAAAATCGAGCTAATTTATTAGACGCCAAACGTACATATAAGGTGTGCATACGCCGTAAAAAAAGACGTTTTAAATTGATAAAATCTCGAGAAATTGAAAATTTGCGCAAAAAGAAGCCTCGGGACTTCTGGCAGTACTTTACTAAGAGTAAGGGACAGGCTAATTCTGGTTTATCAGTTAATGATTTTTTCAATTATTTCAAAGATTTAAGCACTAATCTTAATGTTACCACTGATGTAGAAAGTGAGACGTTTGTTTCCAATAATTTAAACCCTGATGATGCAACATTTCCGGAATTAGATGTAATAATCACGCAGTCTGAAGTTCGAGCGGCTATTAAAACATTAAAACGTGGTAAAGCAGGCGCGAATGACAATTTGATAAATGAACTTCTCATTGAATCTTGCGATATATTGATCGGTCACTTGACGGATTTGTTCAATTTAATATTTGAATCTGGTCATTTCCCAGATTCATGGTCTGAGGGGATCATTATCCCTTTGTTTAAAAGAGGAGAAAAGGCGGAAGTAAATAATTACAGAGGGATCACGTTGATAAGTGTATTGGCTAAGCTATTCTCGGTCGTGCTTAATAAACGTCTCACTGACTGGTGTGATAGAAACAATGTAATTTCGGACGCACAGTTCGGTTTCAAAAAAGGGTTTTCTACAGTAGATGCCATATTTTGCTTAAATGGTTTAATTGAACATTTACTTGGTAATGGAAAACGTCTATACGCTGCATTTATTGACATGAGTAAGTGTTTTGACAGTGTTTATCGCAACGCCCTGTGGTACAAAATGTATAAATTAGGTATTTCGGGTAAAATGCTCCGAATGATACGAGCAATGTATGACACCGTCAAAAGCCAAGTACGACACTGTAATACATTCTCTGACTTCATTGATGTCTCAGTTGGTTTGAAACAAGGAGAGATATGCTCTCCACTTCTATGGTCAATTTTCATTGAAGACTTGGAACTATTTATTGGTTCGAATCTTAACAGTGGCACTAATGTGCGCGATCAGACTCTTCTTTTATTATTATATGCAGATGATATGGTAATACTGGCTGAGACGCCGCATGAATTACAAACTCAATTAGACAATTTAAAACTTTACTGTGATCGGTGGGGCTTATCAGTCAATGAAAGTAAGACAAAAATAATGGTGTTCGGGCGAGCTGGTCGAATTAGTGAACATGAAAAATGGTGGTATAATGGAACAATGTTAGACATTGCTGATTCTTTTAATTATTTGGGTACAGTATTTTGTTCAAATGGCCGTTTTACTCTAAATCAGCAATTATTAATAGGCAAAGCTGTTAAAGCCATGAATGTGTTAAATTTTAATTAACGTGAGTTTGATTTTACTCCAAAAGTTCAATGTCAATTGTTTGATGCATTTGTCAGTTCAATACTTAGCTATTCATCAGAGATTTGGGGTCATACAAAATCTAATGATATTGAGCGTATTCACCTAAAATTTTGTAAAAAAGTATTAAATGTCAAATTGTCTGCAAGTAATGTTTGTATTTACGGTGAATTAGCACGCTACCCATTGTATATTAATCGTTTTGTAAAGGTTATTAAATACTGGGTGAAAGTTTTAACATCAAACAATTGCATCATGCAAGCTATTTATTTAAATGCTTTAGACGATGTTAACATTGGCAAAAAGAACTGGGCTTACAATGTTAAAAAGTTATTAGATACATATGGTCTATCATACATTTGGTACAACCAAAGTAGTATCATTGATAGCAAACAATTGCTTAATTTATTCAAAGAACGTTTAATTGACTGTTATCTACAAACATGGAGGAGTGCGATTGACAATAGCTCTATATTAACAGTATATAAATATTTAAAATGTGACTTTGAATATGAATTGTATCTCAATAAACTGAGTAAAACTGATCGTAGTGTGATAACTAAGTTTAGAACTTCAACACATTGTTTGTATATAGAAACAAAAAGATATGGACGGAATAGAGTTGAGAGAGCTGACAGAGTTTGTCAATTATGCAATTCAGGGCAAGTTGAAGACGAGTACCATTTCTTATTTAAATGCTCTGTGTACAATGTGTTAAGAAAACGTTATATACCTAGATATTATTATAATAGACCAAGCATGCAAAAATTGATTGACTTATTATCTTCAAACGATGAACAATTGGTAAAACAACTGATAAACTATTTACACTGTGCCTTAAAAATTAGAAAAAATATTATAAATCATGAAATCTAGACAGTCTATAATTATGATATACGTATTATATTGTTGTTTTTTCACCTTCTTTCTTTTTTTCTTGTAATATATATGTATTTAACTTTATTTGACCTTTATATGATGTAAAATTTGTGTATGGATGATAAATATGTAGATATTTAAGTCCTTATTAATAAAATATATGTTCTGTTCTGTTCTGTTCTGTTCTATGATAATTAAATTATTTATGCAGAATACGGAATTAGATCAGATGACATTTTGTTCGTTATTTAGAGGATAAAAGTAAATCGGTTTTCCAGAAAACAGAATTTTGTCTAGAGGCTTTTGGAGGGACCTGTATACACAGCAGAATTGTACATATATTGAACACTTCATCTTTGTAGTCTATAGAAACTGTATTCTGGCAATCGTGAACGCATAAAGTGAACTAAAAAACAATGATAAAAATACAAGTTACAAGGTTTATAACACAGCACACAGTTAAACACATATCAGCCATTACAAATAAGGGAGATTAATCCGCATTCGTAACTCCTCGACCATTCACTACCCAAAACAATGCAAGGTCGAGGTGTTCCGAATTAGTTTATTAGATTGGGCATATTTGTATTCTTAATGTATTGTACGAGGCCTAATATTCGTAATTCGCCATATTTGCCTCATAGTATTTACATTACAGGAATTGCAAGGCAAAAGTTCAACTTCATATTTCCTGATTTTGAATTATATTTTTTATAACTGTGAATGTAACAGGCACCTTGTTATATTGCTTGGCAAAATATTTCTTTATTTCTCGTAATATTTGGGGTGTTTTCTAACTACACCCACGTGGGTCAAGTTAGCTAAATATAGATTAGAGTTAAAATATGCATTTTACTGATAAGAAGATACTAGAGCTTGTTATTGTGCAACATTAGTATTATTCTATTAAAAAGATATCTTTACCGCCTAAGAATGTTGAATAGACAAGAAGCGACCAATGAAAATGTTTAATTTCAGCAAGTACGACATATAACAAATCTATAAATAGCTTGGTGATTCCCTCAGTATCCTATTTTCGTTTTCAACAATGTGTATGCCACATGTTTTAATTCGTTCAGTTGAACGTTATAAGTGACAAATGTTATTAGTAAGTGATTTCTTACGTTCTTAATACTGTTTTAAAGACTAAACTTGGTTCTATACTTTTGGCACAGTCATTTGCCTGTATATCCCTTTAAACGGTTTGCACAATGTTTAACAGGATACGTATAAATAGGTATAATTTTGGAAGTGGGTCCAAAGGCTTTCGGAGGACACTGTAAACATATGCATTTGTCAATAACTTTGAACTGTTTTAACGACAGAAAACCTACAAATAATTTAAAGATAATTTTGTGTACATTTGGTCGCTGCAAGTGAAAATTAATATTTGATTAATAGATTTTTGATGGAAGCCATTTATTGTAGCGTTTATATGAAATGAAATTAATCGACAAAAAGGCACCAGCATTAATCAAATTCAGTTAGAATCATATTCGAGACAATTGATAACGAGAAAAACGTAGGGAAAAACATAGAAAAACGTAGAAAAAAGTTTAGTCAGACACTGAATTTTTTCTCCTGACAGATAATGACTGATTCTGTGGTTCTCCCAACAGAGCAAATAATAATCAATACCAATATTAAACTGAGATTATATCAACAAATAGAAAAATCTGTCATGTGTATGCCATGTTGATTCAATGAAATTACAATCAACGTTAATATTAACAAGACAATGCAAAATGTAGATAGTGGAGAAATTTTCATTACCACACACGACCACACATTGGGAATATGGAAGATTCAATTTCACTTTAACAATCTCATAAATGTTTCTATATAGATTGCTTAACTTTGTTTGTTTGAGATTGTTAGGTTTGGTTAATTTAGTCTGGTTTTGTCTGGTCTGGCCTGAACTAGTCCGATATGAGATCGGCTGGGCTGAACTGGACTAGTCTACTGATCTGGCCTGGTCTGGCTGGAATTGACTGGTCTGTGCTGGGCTCGGCTGGGCTGTGTTGGGCTGTGCTGGGCTAGTCTAGCTGGTCTGGCTTGGTCTAGCTGGAATGGACTGGTCTGCGCTGAGCTCGGCTGGGCTAGTTTGTCCAATATAATGCTTCTATACATAAGCCAACCATTAGAAGGGAACAATTGGTACCCTTGTGAGACATCCGTCCCTCATTAGCAAGTGTCTCACACGAGGACACACTTTGAATAATGTCATAGGTGTTTGTCCGTATGAATGGCAGGTAATGACAGGAGAACGCTTTTAAGGAATGCGCGTGGCAGAGTGACTGTGTACAACGTTGGGCTGATAATCATTGAATAGCTATATCTGCGTTGGTTCAAATAACAGCAAAAACCAACATCGCCGTTTCCTTGAGAAACAAACTTCATATTTACTGCTTAGAACTGGAAGACCATATTCGGACTCCAGAGTCCGAATACGTCAATACGTTGTGAGATCTTGCTTCACGATCGAGATGAAATACATCTGCATGATATAAGTCTGTAAGTATCAGATATTCTAAAGACGTGCAACAATCTCAGTGAATAGCCGAGAAGTTCCGAATGCTCAGAATGATGGGAATATACACCATGAATCAACACGCCACAGGATTGATAAATTACCTGTTCAATGAAATCTTGAAAATGATCATATTGGAATAGGAATTAATTCCATAGAGCGTTCAATAATGATATTAATACAATTGTAGAATGGAATATGATGATTTATCAATCAACTCTTGCTACAATAAACCTGTTATCTATAATCACAAAACCATTATTCTCCCATTATACTATGACCATTATACAGGGCCATCCAAAAGTCGGTCGAACATTCGGAACACCCTCGGCGATCATCTACGAAGATATATCTCGAAAATCGTACGTAGTAGGAATACAACCAGGTTATAAGGTCCAGCGACTGTAATTTTCATGTCATCATTTAATAATAACATTGTTACACGCTTTATCACATCATTTAATCAGTAAAATGTCTCACACGTCACATTTCTGTGTAGTTCAGTCTATATTACGACAGAAAGTCAGAAACCAAATTCCTAGATCTACTTTTTCACCTCGTGATATCCGAGGTTTATCTGCGTAGAAGATCGGCGAGGTAGATCCGAATGGTCGGTCAAACTAAAATTCAAAAAAGTTTTAAGCGCAGTTTATTGAGTTTGACACTATCATTAATCTGGCATCAATTACAAGTTTGAGTAAGCGATTTCATATTGTATGCATTTATATAACAGTTCAAGTAAATTGACTATTTAATAATGTTTAAGCAATATTCCAAAGAGTTTAACGAATTTTTATTGTACATTTTAAATGTACACAACCTTTCAGCGAAATGATACATATTACTGAAATTGTCGGGCGAACTACGTATAGCTTCAAACTCACTGGAAAAGTTTGACCAACGTGTTTGGAATTTTAGACTGACGCCAAAGAACCTAGATCAAAATTAATTATAATGATATACAGTAACTCATGCATAAGAGAAACAGACATCTAAGCAAAATTAAAATTAGCATTAATTAGTTCTTCAACTTAAGGTTTAAACCTATTGTTACATGACGTAGCTAAATTATAGTAAAGTTGCTCACGACATGGGTTATCAATTTTTCTCAAAATTTCACTTGTCCAAAACTTTTGCAGAGCACTGTACATGTATGTTTGACGCTTCTATGGTTTTAAATCTATTGGAAGCAATTCAATATTTCGTTTTTCTGTCTGAATGTTGTCGCATTCATAACAAATTAGAATATCAAAACGAGACATTTTTCACAAAATATAATCTACAGAGAGATTGTTGCATAGCAACAGTAATCGTTAACGGTCATTTTCCATAGAAGGCAAAAATTATGCCATACATTTTAAACATGCTTATCAGAGCAGAGTTTAAACCATTAGAAGAAAGTGAGTACGAATGTATATAATGTTTAATACGCTTTTACTAAATGAAATGGCTTTACTAGGACAAGGTAGGGGAGAACTGACTCCAGAAAGAGTAGAGTAATGCATTATGCTAGGGTTGCTGCGAGTATCCGAGTACTCGGATATTCGCGATCCCGACCAGAAAATCCAGTACAAATATTTGTCACATCCGAAATCATCGGATCGCGATCAGTATTTTTGGAAATAATAAAAGAACATTTTCAGCTTAATTACCACTGAAAACGAGCAGCAATATGAATGAAAATTTGATTTTATTCAAAATTTTGATTGATACACATTTAACAAAAATGTTACCTCTGAAAATACCCATAAAACGCCTGGTGATAGAAATTTTTGAGGATCTGGTTTTCTATTTAGTAAAAGCTTCTGTAATTCTTTACTTATTTTTGTTATTACATGAATTCCGGAATGCTTCTCCATCAACTAGTGATTTGTGGTTCGATTCGTGAATCGCTACACATGAACCGTGGTTGGGATCGGATCGCTACTAGCTCAACGATCCACAGCCCTACAATTCACACTTGAGAAACAGTTTCATTGCTTTTGGTATGATCGCCAGGGACGAATTATGATGAGTTGAAAAAGAGATTTCTTCAGTGGTAACATTGGTCAATTAATATCTTCCACAGCGATTTTCCTGTCAACCTCTGTATCAGTAAGGATAAATGTTAGCCTCTAAGGATGAAATAAGCTAAGTACATGTAATAGGTTAAATGCTTGAGTTCAGAGATTTAAGTATCTTCAGGAATCGTTGGTAGAATGCTTGACGACTGCAATATGAATGAAAATGACTGTTTTTGTTGGATTTAAACACCGTAGCAATACATTGGATAGGTCATATCACGGCGTCCATTGAAAGACTAAATCTTAATGTTTAGAAGTAAACCAGTTACTAGGCGCATAATTTCGTCAGTGACTAAATACTACCCTAAGTGATTTAAAATCAGTGGCAAGAGAATGGACGTATAAATTGTTTTCAAACCAAACGACCCCTCGATTAGAGAACTTGTGCGCTACCGACTGAGCTAGCCGTGCGGCTGAAAACAATGTTTAAATGCGTGTAAATCACTTAACATTACCATACATAACACTACAACACACAAGGTCAAGAACTCTATATTTATCTCGTTGAACTTGTTACATCATTCTCACAATAATGGACAGGATTTACATAATCAATAATCCTATAATCTTATTATGCGTATTTTACAAGGAATATAATGGTAATTTAAATCATAGAGATGCAATGAATACATTTGGATAATGCAGACAGATATGTGGTAAGCATTCCGACAAGGCATTAACAAAAATGGCTGCTTACATGTAACGCTATGAAAGCACATGTATATGAATTCACCAGACGAGGTCACAATGGATTCAGTCAGGTAGCGATTGTAGCAATCCGTAGAAATCCGTGATCTTCATTAATGGCGTAATGAATCCGTAGAACATATTACAAAAAGCACCAATGTGACCCTGACTCCGGCACTGTCCTTATCGCCTGAATACAAGTACGAGCATCCAAGAAAGTGACCTTGACACAAAAACAATTTTTTATAACAGTTAAAGTGCGGTTTGAAGTCTGCTTTCATATACATGTTCAGCCAACTTTACAATCCTGCATGATAACTCCTGATCAGTGAAATCTCCTACAGGCAGGTGATCCCTCACAGTACACATTTACACCTGGGAGGAGTGGAACAATTATAGGTAAATTTCTTGCTCAAGAAAATAAGCAGTGCCCTTAGTAGGGATCAAACCCGGGACCTCTCAATCCCTAAGCGCGCGTCCTACCATTGGACCACTGCTCCTACGCAATATTTTGTTAAAACATTGCAAGCGAATATATCAGAAGCTACAACAGTCAAAAACCTAGACCTACCACACAGCAAAAACCTAGACCTACCACACAGCAAAAACCTAGACCTACCACACAGCAAACACCTAGACCTACCACACAGTAAAAACCTAGACCTACCACATATTAAAAACCTAGACCTACCACACAGTAAAAACCTAGACCTACCACACAGCAAAAACCTAGACCTACCACACAGTAAAAACCTAGACCTACCACACAGCAAAAACCTAGACCTACCACACAGTAAAAACCTAGACCTACCACACAGTAAAAACCTAGACCTATCACACAGTAAAAACCTAGACCTACCACACAGTAAAAACCTAGACCTACCACACAGTAAAAACCTAGACCTACCACACAGAAAAACCTAGACCTACCACACAGTAAAAACCTAGACCTACCACACAGCAAAAACCTAGACCTACCACACAGCAAAAACCTAGACCTACCACACAGAAAAAACCTAGACCTACCACACAGCAAAAACCTAGACCTACCAAACAGCAAAAACCTAGACCTACCACACAGCAAAAACCTAGACCTACCACACAGCAAAAACCTAGACCTACCACACAGTAAAAACCTAGACCTACCACACAGCAAAAACCTAGACCTACCACACAGCAAAAACCTAGACCTACCACACAGCAAAAACCTAGACCTACCACACAGCAAAAACCTAGACCTACCACACAGTAAAAACCTAGACCTACCACACAGCAAAAACCTAGACCTACCAAACAGCAAAAACCTAGACCTACCACACAGCAAACACCTAGACCTACCACACAGTAAAAACCTAGACCTACCACACAGCAAAAACCTAGACCTACCACACAGCAAAAACCTAGACCTACCACACAGCAAACACCTAGACCTACCACACAGTAAAAACCTAGACCTACCACACAGCAAAAACCTAGACCTACCACACAGCAAACACCTAGACCTACCAAACAGTAAAAACCTAGACCTACCACACAGCAAACACCTAGACCTACCACACAGTAAAAACCTAGACCTACCACACAGGAAAAACCTAGACCTACCACACAGTAAAAACCTAGACCTACCACACAGCAAAAACCTAGACCTACCACACAGTAAAAACCTAGACCTACCACACAGTAAAAACCTAGACCTACCACACAGTAAAAACCTAGACCTACCACACAGTAAAAACCTAGACCTACCACACAGCAAACACCTAGACCTACCACACAGTAAAAACCTAGACCTACCACACAGTAAAAACCTAGACCTACCACACAGTAAAAACCTAGACCTACCACACAGCAAAAACCTAGACCTACCACACAGTAAAAAGGGAAATACGGGGACTTTTGAACCTTTTTTTAAAACTTTTTTTATAAAAAGGACACAACAAACAAATAAAGGAAACAAGAATCTAAAGGTTTACGCCTTGGAACGGACAATGGCAACTGTGGGGATTCAAAACAAGTTGTAGAATGCACCAACCTCACACATGCACCCAAAAGGCTTACACCTTGGAACGGACAATGAAAACTATGGGGATTCAAAACAAGTTGTAGAATGCACCAATCTCACACTTATTCCCAAACGGTTCAAGAATAAACAATAACAAACTGTCTTGTTGAAAAAACTTCAACACATCCTTCACTCGACAATTTTGCGTGCAAACACACACTGACAGATAAAAATGAAGCTAATTTAGCCTTGCCAAGGTAAAAAGCAGTATTCCATGACCTAATGGGGGCTAGAGCATCAGGAGTTAAATCAGCAAGAAAAATACGACAGTATACTTACAAAACAATTTTAAGTTTCGAAATACAGTGTCCTACACATGTTAAAGTCGCTAAAGTAAATTCTAAAATCAGCCTTCATTAGTTCACAGGAGCTTGACATTTTATATCAAGCTAAGAAAATTCCCCTTCTACATATAATGTTTTATTATATGTAAGAGGGGAATTTTCGTAGTATGATATAAAATGTCAAGCTCCTGTGATTAGTTCTATCTAAATGTACATAATTTATGATTTAAACTATTTGTTTCATGAATAAGCTTTAATTAATATGCTTTAAATATACTAAAAATTATCCCTAAAGTATGCATGGTCATTTTTTTTACATTTCATATATCAAAGAATTTATGTGAGGCACTCTATTTCTGCTTGACTGCTTAAGTCATTTTATTATACAAAACAAGTGGCCACTCACACAAGTTTGAGTGTTTTTATATGTAATTTCCTCGTTGTAGTTAAAAACAACAGAAGTCAGGAAACCCTTAAACAATACAGAAAACAGAAACCATAAACTTCCAGAGTGTAAGTTGGAATCAATTGATTCATTAAGCTGCATTAGTGGTCTCGTCGCTTCTTAATACTTAGTTATTTTTAGCTCAGTTGCGAATCAAGTTCTAACAACTTAGATCAATCACTCTCGCCCGTTTCCAGTTCTCCCAGGACGAAAATAGTTTTATAAAGTTTCTTGCCCTAAGAAACAATGTTGAATCTAGTAGATTTTGAATGTGACTAAAAACAACGCGGAGCTGACTACCCAATGCCTATTAGTGCAACGTCGTATTCACTCAGTCACACCCAATCTGTTTCAGCGTGAACTGTGACCAAAGTATCAAATGAGATAATGGTGAAACAGAAATCCATGAGTTGGAGCATTATACACCCGTAGGATTGCTTAAGGTCACTGTGCCCTTGTCCTTTGACCTACCGACCCTAAAATCAATTGATTCATTTATAGGTCATGGTCAACTAAGACACTAATTATGATGTCCCTTGGCTTAATATGTTTCAAGTTATTGTTGGGAGAAGGATTTTGCTCTAGGTCACTGTAATATTGACTTTTAACCAACAACTCACCTCAAATAATAGGGATCATCTATAGTCATGGCCAACTAAGACGCCAATACAGCGTCCCTAAGAGTAATATGTTTCAAGTTTTTGAGGGAATATGGATTTTTGTTCCGGATCACTGTGACATTGACCTTTGATCTACTGACCTTAAATTTAATAGGGATCATCTATTGGTTAAGGCCATCCATAATACCAAAAAAGGATTTCCTAGGTGAAATGAGTTTAAATATAATGAGCGGGAAAGACTTTGCTAACACCGGACAGACAGACGCACGACGTGCGCCATAGCATAAAAACGACCAAAGGTCCCTTCAAAACTTGGCTTTAAACATTTGTAAAGTATGGCATCGTTCAAATAAAATGAAATATTCAGTTAATGAGGTAAATATATAGATTCTACTACAACTTTATGATCGCCAGGAAAGGAATAATTGAAGACATACTTCCATCAAGAAAAATTAAGAAGCTTTCATCAATGTCTTCTCTCAACCAATGTTGTTAAATCACGTGACGTAGAAGACGGGAAGAGACAATCCAATTAGATTAATACAAAGATAAATTCTTTCTCGAAATAAACGGAAGGTTCATTTTCTGTCTAAATTTCGTTAATAATAAAGGTATTATCTTCCGTGAATTCAATTGCTTTACTATAACAACATTTTCTACAACAGAAAATTTGTCTTAGCAACAGAAGGTCATTTATCGTCTGTATTCTGTGTTAACATAATACAATCGTTGCACAAGATGGCTGAATACTGTTCAGTTTAGAATCTTCCAAGAGATGATAATGAAATGTGATTTTCAGGAATTTTACATCATTCCAATAGATCTATTCCTTCTAGGAATGAGTTAATTTGACGATCAATTAAATGAAGGTCGACTGACAATTGGCTATGGTATGACGACTCAGCTATACTCGGATAAAGGGAAACCACTCGTATTTATCCTTAACATTCAATCTACCACCCTAACTACCCGCAGCGGTTATTTCCCTTTATTAAATAAATAGCAATCTTATATTGTAATGCGTAACGTAACTACCGATATTGTATAGTCCCTTACCCACTCTCCGTAAATAGATATCCTGTAGAGCGTTGTCGTACAGGCTCTCTACTTTCTCCGTGGAAGGTCACGTCGAGATGAACTTTGTGTCGACCAATCAATGCGTAGCTTTCATCTAGACGAAAACACTATTAAACACATTTTGATTTCGTAATTTCTATTTTTAGACCAAGGTTTGCATGCTTATTTAACAGCAGTATAATTCACAGTCTGCGATTGGGCGGCTCATTTCAAATTGCGTGACGTAGGCGATGTAAACAAGTTACGTATCATAACAATTTCGTCATGAATATTATGATGAGAAAAGGTCACCTGAACGTGACCTTCGTTTGGAAAAGGCCAGATCTAAATTAGCGAGTATGCGAGTGTAAAACTTTAGATCGGGTTCTAATTAGATTGCCCCTTACCTTAAACCAAATACGATTCTTGTGCGGTAAATAGAGTTCGGTTAGACCCTTTCCAATGTTCATAGTTTTCTTTGACCCTTTATTTTAGTAGATTTCGTCATACTAGTAACTGTTTCATTTTGACTAAATATACCCAAAAAGAATATTGTCTTAAATTTAAGTCATTAGGCGGCCCCTGCGAATTTTGTCCCAGCGTTGCCCATTAAGAGCCAATCCTTCCGCCTGGGAAATTTCACACACACTAATTTAAACCATTATGTCCATAAACGAGCTAAACCACGTTTTACTAATGGTTTCCAAAGAAATACCATTGCTTATGCGATAACCTAGCAAAGAACAAGTGTTAATTTGATATTTTTGAAATCTTAAAATAGCTGGCAATTGGGTTATTTATATTTGTATGGCACTTTATGGTGTACATATTTTTATTTGATCAATTTCAGTTATTGAACAATGTCAGTGAATACATGTCGTATAAATATTAGCAGTCAAGGAAATATAGCAAGTTACAAGGGTCATCCTAATGAACTTGGCGTATATTCTGATATAAGAAAGTGAGCATAGAATAGTTCTGAATTTGGTCCGTTTTTGTGTCTCGATGCTTTGGAAACATTTTAGTTCAAGTGCTACAGGAATAGAGATTACTTTAAATTAACAGAGTATTCAAGTAAAGTATATAGAGGAATGTGGCTAACAACATATTGGTATATATAAAGAATATGACCAACAGCATATAGAAACGCCAATGTCAATAATATGCTAAATATACATATTCCTGCCCAAAACTGGAAACACAGACTCGGATAAACTAGAGCTGGATAAATATAACACAACGTGAAAATGATTTATTGATGTATGAAATTTCCAAGCAATGTCGTAAACATACGGAAATAACCATGATTATCTATAATAGGATATTGATAACAAGATATTGAAATGGAGTAAAAACATCCACCATTTATAGACGGTCATAACTCCAAAAGAAAAATGCCACCAGAGAAATATATATCATTAATCTAGTTTAGTCAAGAGAATTATTTACAAGCTATCAAGCACAACTAATCATTTTCTGGAACAAGAAACATAAGCCACCGCATAAGGAAATTTATACAATCGTCGCTCTGAAATAACATGCTGTGCTTTACCAATAAATATTCGCTTAATAGAATATGTGCCCAAGAATTCAAATCTATTTCTAATAGGAGAAAGTTATACGACCATAGCTTATAAATAATATGCTGCATGGGTGGATCCAGGATTTTTTTCTAGGGATTCCATTCTCTTTTTTTAGGGGGGGGGGTTCAAACTTGCGATCCACAACCACATTATACACTGTTTGCAGAATAACGCAACATATTAATAATAAAAACTAGATAACCGTTAAATCTATGTTTAGCACCGAGAAAATTTGCTTCATGCTACTTAAAAATGACTTACAGTCAAGAAATTCACTTATGGACTGGTACATTTTGGATATTCCAGGGGGTCCGGACCCCCCCCCCGGCTAGATCCGCCTATGAGCTGGTCTTTTTATCAATAAAATACTTGTTATATAGAATATGTGCCCAAGAATTCAGATCTATTTCTAATGGATTTCCGTTGTTATACAGTACATTATGTGTAATCCTAGGAAACTTGCTCTGATAAACCAATCAGACAGACAAATGTGTTGGCTTTAAGTGTATCATGTACTGAATAATTATTGGATTTTATTCATTCACTTATTGTATCTCCCCTCAAGTATAACTTGTATAATAAAGTTAGTAGAGGTCTGGAGTAATGATATACATACCATGGTGATGGATCAGACCATTGTTAACAATAAATGACTAGTGGTCAGTGTAAACATGTCGTAGTGATAAAATAAATGTAGATTTACGAAAACGTATTTCTCATGAATTTCAAAGTAAACTTAATCTATGATTGATAATGAGCGTTTTATGCCATAAATTTAAGGAAATAACAATGATCATCCGTAGAAGAATGTAAATAAAAAGAGTTAGCTGAAGTTTTAACACAAAACATATATAGGACAATAAAACCTCAAAAGGGAAATCGCCACCAGCGAAACACGTGTACATATCAATCATCTATTTTACCATGAGAATAAAAAAAGCTTCCATGCACCACAGTTAACAAGATACATAACCAACAACAAAAGAAATTTAAAAGATAATTGGATGGTCTGAAACCAAAGGGAGCTAACCCACAGCAAAGAAAAGTGGAGAAAATGACACCCAAATATAATTGTATCCCCCATGCAATATCAATTTTAGACACAAAAAAATATTTATACCAAGATAAATATAATTGAAAACAGAAATTAATTTACATATCTGTTAGATTTTTATTTAGATCATTTCTTTTAAAATGCTAATTTTTGGGGATAGTTCACTTTGGCATTTATTCACTTTTAACATAAAGCTTACATATGCCATAGTGAACTATCCCATGAAAACTAAATTTTAAAAAATGCATATTTCTTTCTGCTTCAACAGATAAAATAAAACAATACAAATGTGAATTTTAAGAAAACAAACATATCAAAGCAGATCAAAATGGGAACAAAATAGCAAATATACTCTTAAAGAGTTGCTAGAATACATCCTTAAATCACTGTTTACCTGACAGTTAATTTAAGGTACCCTCCAGGGTAGAACAATATTTCAAAATACATTAAACAATACGATGGATCAAGACAATATCTAAATTAACAACATTCACATACTGAAATCACTATAATAAACAAAGGCATATGATAGGTAAGTTAACACATAATAAGGATCTAAAATCTCACATAAGCCTTTTGATACAATATCACGAATTCTTATCTTAGAAACATTATGACATAAAAATGTATAAAAAAAGGCTTGCACTATCTTATGCAGATACAAAAGAATTAAACGAACTTCTCATAAGTATTAGTAACAGTAATTGTAGGGGAAAAATAATGTGTAATAACTTGTAAGTTTGTTAGAATGAGTATTCATTGTCATCTGAGGACACCTCACTATCAAACTGTGCCCATAATGGACAAAACGTATAAATTTTGACCATTCTGCTAGACCTTAAAGATGAAACATGGTATTGAAGTACAGAGTTAAAGTCTTCTCCAAACGTGATATGATGGTATTTCTCAGCAAAGAGCTTCCATGCTGGTGGACATTTCCATGATGGTGAGAACTTGAGTTCTTGCAGAGATGTACCTGTCAACATATATGAGCATTCATCTGGACGAATATACGTGGATCTCTCGATATCTAAACTTTTCAGTTGTACAGAATGAGGCAAGTTTATAACCAAGTCCTTGAGGTCTCTAAAGGTTAATACATCTAAGCCTCTCATGACAAGCGTTTCAAGAGACGGGTGATTGTGCAGTTTTGCTATCTCTTCAACCTCAATTAATGCACATTTGCTTATGTTAAGATATCTTAGTTTAGGCATCCACTGAACAAATGAAAGCGATGTTATCATTAAGTTATTTCTAGTATCCAGTCTCACTAGCTCTGTGCATAGCGAAAGTTGTTTTTGGATGTGGATCCATGTTTTGTCCGGACCAGTATACGTGTAAAGCACTGGATTAACATGTGTAAAGCTAATGCTGCTGAAATGGTTACAGTGTTTGAAAAAAAGGCGTTCAACACCATCTTTGTCATATATTTCTTGACGTGAAACTGGTTGTTACTTAATATTCTTCCACAGACATTGATCATGGGACAACCTGCTAAACTTGTGACAAGTAGAGGCTATATGAAGAAGGTCTTCCATGTCAAGGTACATCAAAATACGAAGCAAAACTTCTTCTGGCAGATCTTGTATAAACACTGAAACAGGGAAACAGATACAATATTAAAGAAGCAATTTATTATTCAATGTCATAGTCAATGCTAGCACCACATAAGTCATCATCACATGGGTTCAAGCTTGCATTGCTCTTCAGAGATTTGTAGAATGTATGATGAATGGGTGGGATATATGGCAATAGACTCTTTAAATCTTTAAGTTTTTCTTTGGTTATCCCTTTACATTGGAGTGGATCTTGTTCAGAAGATATATCTCTTAATGACTTGCTTATTCTTCTTGGATGTAGATCAACTTCCATGAACGTCTCTTGGTCATGGCTGTACTTAAAGAACATCACCAGTGGATTGGATTTTATGAATCTGATATGTTTTATCTTAAGCCACTCAACTTTTTCCCCACTGTCAGTTTTCTTTCTATTTACAACAGCCCTTTCAAGGTTTTCAGTTGAGAAGAAATCATCACTTTGCATTTCTATGACTTGAAACTGATGTTTTGACCTGGCAGTGCGCACTATATTAAACCATTCATCAGGGCAGTAAACCACAGGATGACGCTTCGCTGACCGTTCAATATCACCAAAGTCACTATCACAGGGTAGGTAGGAATGCCCAGGTTCCAGAAACTTGTGATCAACTGATTGTAGATTAGTAGTTGCAAGCAAGTGCATCCACATGCAACACATCTTGATATTGCGGTTCTGACCACCACATGAATCTGACCATGCTGTCAAGTGTTGGACACTATCAGACATTTTTGTTTCCACATAATGTTTTATACATGACGAAACTTCTTGGCTGCCTCTAGATGCTATGCCTTCATGCCACATGAACATATATGCTGTTTCATTCTCATTGCCAAATACGTGTAATCCCATGTTGTACACCCACAACTGCCGCTTGTAGAAAGCCACCCCAGTTGGGATTTTGGGTGTAGGAAGAGTTTTCTGTAAGTCAAATGTGATTGTTTCACAGTTATCATGATCACTGGGATACTTCTTATCACTATTTAATGTCTCCCTTGCAATGGAAGCAGCTTTTAAGTGTGCATCTTGTCTATCTTTTATTTCTTCCTGTGTATCATTAGAGTGTGTTCTTAGCATAGACAATTCATCACAAGTTTTGCATGTGTCCTTCTCAGGCGTCTTAAAGAAAAGGTTAAAATCATTGTAAAAGACTCTTTCATACACAGATTGACTAACCTTCAGGAAATTTTCAGAAACACTCTTTTCAACATACAATTGGTACATTTTGCTTAAGTTAAGATCAGGTGACAAATATTCTCTTGTGGAATCGTTTCGACAGTAGTGGGACTTATATCGTGGGAAACTGTTTATATGATCTTTTATGTGATTGAGACAGATTTCAGTGGTTTTATTTCCTGGTTGGTGTTTACCTCGTAAATCAGTTATATTACCACTGTTGCATTTCACTAGAGCCCTATGTATTCGAGCACTGTTCAAACAAAGTGTTTTCAAGAACATGGTTTTACAGACTCTTCGCTTGTGACCATCACTATTATCCAGGTAGTAGTATCTAGTGTGTTGTCGTCTGGACTTGCTTGGACTGCTATTACCATACCTCCTGTCAACATCTACAGATTTTACATGACCTGCTATATAACTGGTCTGAATATCCCAACTACCACTCCCGTAAAAGGTATTAAAACAAGCTAGCCTCTCTTCAGTATTAACAACTTCACTGCATTTAAGTGGGCAAAAACAATTATAGTTCGTAAAAACTTTACCAGGAACCAAGTCTCCTTTCACTGACGTGTAACTTTCACCTTTATTCCGTTTGATTTTTCTTTGTGACTTTTTCCATTTCAAAGGCTGACTCTGTTTTCTTTTATTGGACTTTTCAGGCGTTTGTGTTGATTTATTGTTAGATTCATTACCAGGCAACTGAACAGGATAATCATTACAATCATATTCAGTATTGTTGTTTTCATCTGAATTGGCATCATATACATATCAGTTCAATTTTGTATACTACTGATATCTCTAAGTAATTATCAAACAGTTATCTTTCCTAGGCCATTATCTAAGGAAAAAGACAAAAAATGTCATATTGCTTAATGTACATGTTACCATCTTCAGGGGCGGATCCAGGTTTTTTTCTATGAGGGGGTCCGGACTTTTTCCAGGGGGGGGGGTCCAAACTTTCGCACAACAACCACATTATACACATTCTGTGGAATAATGCAACATATATGTAATAAAAGCTATGATCTACACTTTTACAAAATCAATCTTCTTTCAGATTTTAACTAATGCAAAGTTCCAAATCCAAAGAATAAAAAAAATCCAGGCAGAGAGAAAAAAGTACATCTATGAAAAAGACGAATGTGTGAAAATAAAACAGAATAATCTACATCAAACGATTCAAGGGCTGGGCGTACTTTTGTGGAGCTTGGTCATGAAAATATTTCTACAGCAAATCTCCCTCCTACCAATGATTCTTAATTATATAGGGCAGTTGTCAGTCACTGACAAAATTATGTACTTAGCAGTTTGTTAACAGCTAAATCCAGAGATTATGCCTTTCCAAGAGGAGTGAGTAGGTGACTGACCGCCATTATATGACTTATACAATGTGTTGCTACGGCATTAAGTCCAACAACAGCAACAAACAAACAAACAAATCGGTTCTGCTGACTGTACATGACTTATCAAGGAATCTTGTTGTTAGTGAACCGGCAAATGGACGGACATACAGATGGACAGACAGACTCGCGGTGGGCTTGCAGGCACATGGATGAAGCAAACTCCATCACAAACGCTCAGTTTAATTTATACACTGTAAGAACATTTAATGATAATGGTATCATTTATCATGCTTAAAACCTGTTACTGCATTTTTGAATACAGCAAAATGAACTAACCCACATTCTTGAAATTCATTAACCTTCATCTTGAAATTCAGTTCAAGCTTCCCAAAGCAAAATAGTTAGCGCTATCCAATAAAGTATGATTTCCTCTAAATGCTTTTATAACACGCACCAGTTGTAAAACTACGTTAAAGCATTTAAACAATAATATTTGTTATAGTGAGACCACATGGCAATGTTTATGTTTACATTTTGTAAACAAAGGACTGCAATTGTTTTAGAACTGATATATGTTGAAATAATGCCATACAAATACCTCTAGGAATGTAATCAGGATCTTGAACATTGTTTTCTGCATCTTCAAAAATATTTTCCGGTAGACAATCGCCAACTTCTTCAATTTGTTTTAGCTGTTCTGTGTAAGAGACTCCTGCTGCCGCCATCTTGGGATTAGTTTACTATGACCAAATTAATGTTGCGGATTATTTGAACCACGATGCTTAGTTCAGTATGGCACACAGAAAATGGTTAAAAATGCAGTTTTGTTTAGTTCACACATTCAAAATCAAGGCACTAAAAAACTTTTAGGAACTGGGAACCATTCTATGGAAAGAAGATAGACTGAAGAGTATTTTAAGAAAGACAACTCATGTTTTGGGAAAATGAGGGTTAGCTCCTTTTGGTTTCAGACCATCCAATTGTTCTTAAATAATACTCTGTGTATGTACCAATAAAATATTTGTTATATAAAATTTGTGCCAAAGAATTCAGATCTATTTCTAATGGGTTTCCGTTGTTATACGGTATATTATGTGTAATCCTAGAAACTTGCTCGGATAAACCAATCAGACAGACAAATGTGTTGGCTTTAAGTGTATCATGTACTGAATAATTATTGGATTTTATTCATTCACTTATTGTATCTCCCCTCAAGTATAACTTGTATTATAAAGTTAGTGGAGGTCTGGAGTAATGATATACATATCATGTTGATGGATCAGTCTACCTTTTGACCATTGTTAACAATGAAGTGACATATAATCACTGTAGACATGTTGTAGTAATGAGTAAAATGTTTAATCTACGGAAATTAATTCCGTATGAATATCAAAAGTAAACATAATTGATATTAACGTGGAGTTTCATACTCAATAGTCATCTTCCATTTGAGATTACTTTAAGAACTCTATTCCGAATAAAACATGATTATACATTATTTGATTACTTAATGTAATCAATGAAGACCTGTTATACTCTACTCCTAGTTCCTTAAAGCACTATAGCTGGAATTGCATTCTTCAGGATCATGGTACGCGGCGTGAAGAGTGTTTGATTAGTGGACTTATGGAGTTGTTAGCTCACAGGAGCAAGAAGTACCCATGGTGAGTTTGTGTGGTCGGCAGATTGATCAATATCCATCGTCGTATTGTTTAGCATAAGAAGAACTTTTCTGATCAATACGCATACATCGACGTATTTTCCTTCCTTCGAGTTTTGAAACTATTCAAATAATTTAAGATTGCAAACGTCATTATATCAAAAATCTACAAGTTCATGTCACATTGATCTTCCAAGGAAGCGTGCCTAAAAATGAATTATCACAAGTAGTGCTGAAAAGTAAATATACGAATGAATAAGTCTTACTTTAAATACAAAACATTTATTTAATCAAATAAAGAAGATTTTAAAGGTCGTAGTAAATGTCTTAATATAGTCCATTTGTGTCTGGAAAGCAGTAAGGTAGATGTTTGATGAATGTTTTCCTCATTCGTGCCCTTAAAAGTTTAAAGGAAAGTATATTCGTCTGATGTAATAAAGCATGAATAATCTAAGAAATAACATTACCAAGTTTTAACGTATTTACAAATGTTTATATCGAATTAAGAGTTGGAAATAACAAATAATTAGGTTTGAGAATTCATATTGATTTAATAAAATTCAGAAATTGTTTTAAATATGTTTTACATGTAGTTGTATAATGTTATCAACAAAACAAATTACGGAGAAGTTTGTAAACTTGAGGAAGACAAAATACAGAATAAAATGATTCTCGGTGTTTCATACGGACTTTTAATAATCATTTCGATGTAGGTGATTAAAATACAGTATACATTTCAGTCAGATTTTGAATGAGATTCCGTCAAAATACGAGAAATAGAGGATTGGTTTGCAATGGTTTCAGTGATTATGCTTAGAATCTGGTTACTTTGAAATCCATGCTAAATTGTCGGCAAAGCACAGTCTCTGGTTGAAAATTATACTACAGTAAATAATTATTATGCTTAATTCGGCAACCCGAACTCTGATAATCTAATTATATTATGCTATCTTCAGATATACTCGAATAGAATTACCAATTTACCTAATCTATAATAGAATATCCACTAAAATTAGATAAATGAATACTAAATTCAGATATAGGTCGAAACACTTGTTCCCATGCAAGTTAATGTATTCAATCAATAGTAGAACTTCTATTATCCTCTCTTTCTCCATCACTTTGACACTGGTGAAAATTTTCAACATTAAGAATGACTAGAACGTTAATGAAACGTTAATGTTTTATCTGAAACAAGTTTATAAAAGCTGACAATTGTCAGAATTATCAATGCTACATGATTTCTGGTCAAGGTTTACGTTAATGATACGTCAATAGAATCAGTATGAAATATATTATTATATAGTCAAGTAACATGTATATCATATGAATGTACGTATGTGCTTTGGGTTCGTAGTCTGACGCACTACCAACTGAGATAACCAAGAGAGTTTTTCTTGTGTAATGTCTTACAATATTTGAAGTTGGTAGATCACTCTGAGGCAGTTACAGACTGATTAATATTGACCCACATTTACATACTCTCATACTCTGTCATACCCAAACAGAAAATCTCATTGTCACACTTGTACAGTATGTCTTTTACAAAATAGTTTGGATGTAGAATTGACAAACCCTTACAAAAATCAATGAACATTATTATTACATTAACTTTACTTCATGATTTCTCTTATCTATCATTAACACAAATATGGTGACTAGATATACACTGGGGTCCAAAAGTTTCTTTACAAATTATTAAATATTTATGTTTTTGAAAATATTTTAACAAACCTAACTTGCCGTTATTAGTTGTTCAACTAATATACAGTTTATCATTAACTGTCAACTACATTCTATCATAAATTATTTTTATTGCAAATACACTTATTGCATACAATAAAATGTTTAAACCAAATGTGTCGGCATTCATTTTGCTATTAAATGATGAAAGGTAAATAAGAAACAAAATACAAGTGTAAAAAAACTTTTGGACCCCAGTGTATAGGTTCATGGAGTTATATCAACATTTGTTAAGAACTTGTCAACTGTTCTACTTTACTTTATTGATATCTGTGAACTCGATGTCCCATAGACAATTGCTAACGTCAGCAATTATCAACGTCAACAATAATACACTGCCGCTATGGTCGATAATTACACTCAACATTTATGCAATAAAAGTCGGCCATTAACAAAAACTAACATCACTTCTTGTTGACAATTTATAGCGTTACAAGCACACCAACATCCGATTACTCAAAACACTTATATTATACTTCGGCGCGATATGACCTTTCTATGTTTGTGCGCCTTAAACCCAAACAAACAAACAAAACTTATACTATATCATTTAAAAGTGACAAAACTAATACCAAACTATATGTATTTCCATACGAAACATATTATTAAATGATGTAGCCAAAATATTATCTCATGGATTTCTTAATAGTAGTATAGTTGCGTGCTGTAAAAATCAATTCTGATATAGAAGTAATGTAACAATGCTGTGGTGTTTAATGCCCTATTTGAAGAATATAGGGCATGCACAATCTACTATATTTATAACAAAAAATATGTTCTTGGTATTCCTGATGATGATAGTACAGTTGTTGACTATGTTGTTGACATTGCTGCTGCTTATTTTGATATCAACTAGAATGATAATAGTAACTTTAAATATATTCGTGTCAGCTAGGATTAACTTGCCAACGATTTTATATTGTATTATACATGTAGTAAAAAATACAAAATTGAGGGTAGATAAATAGCAAACATATTTTCATTTGGTACAAATCATTAAATTAAAATAACGTGTAATGCAATTCAAAAGACGTATTTGTAAAATGTATAAATCTATTATGATATATAGAATGAAATATATACTTTGTGATTAAACATATACCAGTTAAAGAATATGACTTAAACAGTCGCTAATATTTATAAAAAATATAAACTGATGCAACTAAGTTTGGTGCTAATTACAATGATGATAAGGAAGAAGACGGTAATGATAATGTTCATGCTTGTATAATAACTACATATACATGTATTTTCAGAGGAACCTTTGATCCATATAGTGTCTTTGTTGGATCAAGATCGTGCCGACTACAGTTGGATCTTCCTACAAGCGCAGTGGTTTGGCAAGGAAAGAGCTTTTCTGGTATCCTAATGCACTACCATGTATTTTCCTTTCCACTGTTCTAGTGAAATATTAAAATAATCTAAACTTTCAAAAGTCAATATATCATATCTATTCAAGTCTGTGTCTTAAATTCATGTCAAAGAAGATGGTCTAAAACTCAAAATAATACTCCTTACGTATGTACATTATTGTACGAGAATTGTTTGATATACAGAACATGGTATTTAGTTTTAACTAGTTAGTAAACGTCTAAAATTGTCTGAATATGTCTAGAAGGCGAAAAGGTATATAGCCAAGAAGAATGTTTAGTATATACTTGACTCATTTGTCTGCTTAAATACTATAAACAAGTACATGTATTTTCTGACATATAGCAGGAATAATCTAAGAAATAAGTTAACCAATTATTAATGTTTTTGTCACTATTAATATCGAATTAAAAGGGAAAATAACAATTAATTAAGGCCACAACAAATTGATCTTTTGTTCGTCGGATTTCCCGCACCTAAAAATCCGAAAATGAAAAAAAAAAATTTTATTTTTTTTTGCTCCCGCACTTCAAAATTTTTACCGCATCAAGATTTTTTTGAAGTCAATTTTTTTTGGCACTCAACCAAGAAGTTTTACGGAAAAAATCAATAATTTTTGGTCTAAATATCAAAGCTTATCACCATGGCATTGCTATATTTGTAACAAAACAGTAAAGTATTCACGTTTACATATGTCACTATGATGATCGTGTCGATCCTTTGTTCCTTTGTTTTTCTAAATCCTAAATTATATTTAGTACACGTTTTAACACATGTATACTAAATTTATACGTAATAAATGCAATGCTTAACTTCCATAAACTTTAACTCTTGATACACACAGAAGTTGAACATTGACGTAGACAGAGCGGCTCCATCAACCCTACAAATATGATCTGGATGTGTGACGTCATATGTTCACCTTCTGTGTAAAAATAATTTACAATAGAGGTCGACTCATGTCGTATGAATTGAGGTATGACAGGATAGAAAAAAACCTTTTCTAATTATGTTCATGCTGGGGAGATATTCGAACAGACTGATTTAAAATTAAGTTGTATTTTGTATTATTTACCAAAAGGCTATACTTTCGACACCAAAACGTATAGTCCATTTAATTTTATAGGGGTGCTGATTCTATTTTTCCTTCAGGATTACTTAGGTATACTTAGCAGTTGTATGTTGTTTAGTCTGTAGCATAATTTGGTTAATTAATAATCTTCTTATTCTTCCTAATTAATAAGACTGTATTTATGCACTTAAAAGTGAACAGGTTTTGTTCATTATCATTTTATAGGGGTGCTGATTCTAAAATTCTCATTCAGGAATATATGAATATAATTATATATATTTTTTATGTTTTTGAGCCCATCCTTTATTTACTGGAATAATATTAAGACTTTATAATATTTATACACCAAAAGTCAACAGGTTTGGTCCATCATTTTATAGGGGTGCAGGGCCTAAAATTTTCATTCAGGAGGATTTAAATTTGCTGAGTAGCTGTTTGTTGTTGATTCAATCTCTTATTTATTTGGTTAATATAGGGATTTATTTTACATAAAAAGTCACCAGGTTTGGTCCTTTATAATTTTAGCAGTGCTGGTTCTAAATTTTTACAGGAAGTTTATTAGTTATTAGGAAGTTTTGAAGTTCAATATTGAATGAAATCAGTATATTTTACAGTATAATAATATAGTACAGTTCATCTAAATGCAAATGGAACAAAATACAGGCATTTATTTTGTTTGTTTCGTATTAAAAGCATTGATTTTATGAATATTAACAACAAGTAATCTTTCTTACAACAAACTGCAAGATAATCAGAGCTAAACTGACATTTCCTTGTAATTCAAGGTAAAGATAATAAAACCCAAGGAAAAAAGACTAAATATGAAACTATAATGAAGGGAAAAATATTAAATACATGCAGTGCTTTTAAAATTGTATCATGTAAGAAAAATAGAATAAATCCATAGTAGTACAGCATCAATCCATGTTTTATATTTAAATAAGCATGTCTATATCCACAACTATAATTTAAGAGATTATTGTGGCTTATATGCACTTTGAAATAATACAGAATGCTATTTATTAAAGTTTTTTTCTGCAAAAAGTCCATATTTTGAGTGCATTTTGACTTTAAGTAAATGAATACTCATAAAAATAGAACTTTTTTTTATTTTTCGCTTTTCGCTCGCTCCTCAAAATGCAAAATGTGGGAAAAAAATATTTTTTTTTTCGCTCGCTCGCTCCAATTTTTTTCGGACAAAATCCATAGAACATATGATCAATTTGTTGTGGCCTAAGTGAGAGAATTTATATTGATGCAATAAAATATATGAATTGCATTAAATTTAGTTTACTTGTGTTATCATATTAACAAAACAAATTAAGGAAATTGTTCTATTCTGACGAAACTAAATTACACTTACAGGAACTCTCATGATTTATTTTTACATATTTTTACATATTTTCACATGCATTTCTATATCGATGATTAAATACAATGTAAAAACATGTTAATTATACATATATATATATATATACGCTTTGTAGCCAACTTATACGGTTTCCAAGCAGTATGTTTATACATCAAGGTACAAGACATTGCGTTAAAAGTGTTCTAGAAGTAGTTTGATTATGTATTGATTAATAAAAGTTGAACCACATTTTATAAATTAAAATTGCATTACAGTAATAGGTGACAAACTTGATAATCGAAAATGCATTTTATTTTGAAAGCAATGGTTTTAAAAGTATCATATAAACAAATGTAACAAATATAATGTCACACTTATTTTCATATGTTTTATAATAAGAAAATTTCCAGTTAATTAAAATCCAAGTATTTTATATCATATATCTAGCTCGTGGTCTTTTTACCAGTTCATCAAACACAATAATACATTAGTAGAATTGTTTACTCCATAAGGAAATTGTGGGAAAAGTTTAAAAATCAATATACTGGTTTGTATATCGATTACATTATATAACTGATAGTTACTGCAGTAAAATTTACATCAACAAACACTACAATAGCGATCAATGTTGTAAATAGTATTTTAGGGTTTGCCAATTAAAACATTTGCAGAATTTATCGATGCTTAACTTTAATGCCAAACAGAGAGTTATGATTCAATTAAATGTATGATATACCATGACTTATCCCATATCTGTACAACTGTTTAATCTATAAGTCGTTGCTTTTACAATTACAATATTTTTAAATTAATATGGTTTGAAAGAAATTTATAAATCTTAAAATATGAAAATCTAGCTCAAATGCATCAAAACACAATTGATGTTTCATTTTATAGGAGAGCTTTATTCAGCCAACCAATAATAGTGAAATTATAATATCATGACATCTCAAAATCAAACCGTACAGGATTTCTAACTTAATTTACCCTTGAATGGAAGTCCCACTTCAAATACATATATATTAAAAGATGAATTGAGCTGACATATGTCCAAACCAATTAAGTCCATGCAAATGAGTAGTATTATCAATGGCACATGTCATAAATAAGTGTAATTCAAATTACTTTCTCTTTCTCTATAACTTTGTTCCTCATGAAATTCTTAACATAAACGAAAATGACAAGCTATATCAGAAACATCTTTCTTAAAGCTGACAATGTCTGAATAATACATACTATATGCATTCTTGTCTTCCTTTTATGTAAATAATACGTCAAAAAATCGTAGAAAAAAAAATTATATCATTTTAAAGTCAATTTTAATTTATATCATAGGAAAGCAAGTCGTGTAAATGATTTCTGTTGAATTAAACGATACAAAAAAGTGGTTTCAACATCATTGGTATGTTTTGTTGTAGAGTGGTTTTTATTTATGTTGGAAAGAATGACAGTTTTCTAGGGAAATTAGCTTTAATTTGAAAACCGTTTGGCAAGGCTTATAATTTGACAATTATTGGAGCTTATGCCACGTTATCGATACGTTTTCAGTTGAAACAATATTGATTGTATGTAAAACACCAAGGTAATGTGTACCACTTATTATCTCCCAGCTGAATATGCCCATGGGATATAAACGAGTTAAAGAAGGCAGAAAATTGGCATAACTTTTTAACAGATTATTTCCTTAGAAGAGTGTTTAATGATTCCACAGGAAAGCTGTACTGTCGAATCAATTGTTTATGACCGGCCACAGGATATTCTTAACAAACACGACGAGAAGATACTCATAATTACATTAGCTTCCTTTGAAATAAAACCAAGAAGTCAATAGAATAAAGCTGTGTTAGGTAGAGATTACAAAGCCTAGAAAAGTCTCCTATATGTATTATAATATTAAGATATTACAATAAAATATGTTTCAGTTAGATTCTGAAACAATGTTCATACAGATAACTCTTATAGCAGAAATCCCTTTGGTTCCTCTTTTACGTATTTTGTTTTATAACAAAGTTTTTAAAATTGAAAAATCCCTCTTAGCTTTTTGACTGTGCGAGACGTCTGTTTTTCGACTGTTGTGATTATTTATAAGTATTCACATATCTGTTTTATGATCACCACTTGATTTGTCTTAGAATATAACCTTAAGGTTTTATTGATCAATATGGTTAACAATCAACGCTTTTGCAACTCGCCAAATGTGCTCCTCCATAATTTGTCAGATTAAGACATACAATTCATAGAATAAACAATGAAACCACCAAGATCAAGGTGCACCGGAAGAATCTGAGTCGGAAGAGTCTGCAAATGTTTATGTAGTTTCTAACTGTGTTTGCTTATCAGTCTAAATATATCAAATATATCCATTTCCAAAATATTCATTATTGTTCTATCATAGGAAAACAACCAACATGAGTGAATCCTTATTAGTTATACACATTGCGTTATGTAATATGACATTGCATATACTACTACATAATGGTATTATATGTAACAATATGAAGTCTTTTATGAACTTTATATATACATTTTTTGTATCTGAATCTGAGTTACATGGTTACTGGATATTACCGAATAGTTTAATGTGTTTAATCAACATTTGTAAAGTTCTTGTAATCTATTCTACTTATATTTTGACATCCAGGAACTTAATGTCTCCCGCTACGGCCAATAATATCACTTAAAATCTTATTATATTTAGTTTGATATATTGCATATGATATTATGAGGAATATGAACAGTCAACGATCGTTTATTTCGCGTAAAAGTAACACAAACATCTCGATCCTGCAAACTTTATCGCGTTTTATACTAACAAATCATGATGTAAAAAATGCAATATCAAACTCATCTTGACTTCTTGTATGTAATGTTATGACTGACTGACTGACCTAATATAAAGGAAATAGTTATAATTGTTTGCAGTTGTACTTAATTATTAAATAATCTAGCTGAAATCACATTTAATTGAATTTCTAATGGTTACAATGTGATTTAAAACTCAATTCTGATATAAATGTTATGTTTCATTATTATGCTTTAAGTATCTTATAGAGAGAAAATAGCGTACATAATTGACAATAATGATGATGCTGCTGATGATTTTCGCACTCTTTTTACAGTCTAAATATGCAAAATGTACCAGCAGAAAGAACTGTGGAAGTTCTAGACAGAAGAATATTTACCCGCATTAACTAACACTGCCACCTACAGTAGAAAATCTCACAGAAACGCAATAAGTACAGTCTGACTTTTACAAAATACGTTGAATGTAGAATTGACAAAGCTATAAAATATTTAATGAACATTTCTCATTCATTATCTTTACTCCGTAGTTTCTTTTTCTTAAGTCTAGAACAAATACAGTTACAAGGTTAAAGTCTACAATTTAAGGTGTTTCATCAACATTTGTAAAGTTCTGGGCAATTACTCTACTTCATTGTATTGACATCCAGGAACATAAAGTCTCATAAACAATTACTACCGTCAGCAAGTATCAACAGTAACAATAATACCCTGCCGCTATGATCGATAATTACACTAGACGTTTAATTGGTGTCGGTTATTAAAAAGCTGGATGATTTAATATAATAACAAATGTGCTTGAATTTTAAACCATCGTGTATTTTATGATAGAGTTTGCAAACATTCCAATATCACAATGTTGATCATTTATAACGTTTATAGCTCTTGAGGTGATTTAATCCACTCAGTGTCCTTGCAGTTCGCGCATCATGCAGACAACATTTGGATCTTCCTAACAGCAGATTTATTTAGATATCTAAATCGATATGCACACAACCACGTCTTTTTTACGATCGTTCTATGGAAATGTTCAAATAATGTAAAGTCTTCAAGATCTTTCAAGGAAGAATGTTTAAAACTGAAGGTAATACTCATGACGAGTGAATACAATGTACGAGCATTGTTCTAAATACAGAACATAGTAAAATAATGTATCAAATGGAGATTTTAACTCAATAGAGAATGTTATGAAGGGGGTATGGTGAATGTGCAATGAGCTGTTTAAGAGCGAGAGAAATGTTTAATATACAGTAGCTTCGTTTGTCTGCAGAAAAAAATGTATGCTAGTATTTGTCTAATATAATAAAGCATTAATTATAAAAAATAACAAAGTAACTTTATTATCGAATAAAAAGGGAATAACAAAAGAGTGTATAAATATATTATTTCAATATATATGTAGTACATACTTTCTTAAATATCTTGTACATGTAGTTGTATTATCTTACCAACAAAACAAATTACGGAGAAGTTTATCTGGTGACGAGGACAAACATAATTCTAAGTATTTTATATAGATTCTTAATACCATACAATAGATTATGACACATTTCTAGATAATAAGATTATCTTGAATTATGTAAACTGTTATTGTATATACGACTTGAATTCAACTTGGAAGGTTTCCTAGAAGTTATTGTGTGCCGTCATTGACAAAATTCACTCTTAATTATTAAGGTGCATAACATAGTGCTAAAAGGGCAACAAAACGTAGTTCTCATATACACGAAGAAAGTCAAAAGAAGGAGAACTAAAGTAAAAAAATAAAGGGTGTCAATTAATTTCAGAACACTATTTCTATCTGAAACTCTATCAAGAACTCGTAAATAAGCATTTCATACACGACAACAACAAAGTATTTTAACATGTTTCATAATGAGAAGGTTTCAGCTAATTAAGAACCATTTTCATTTTATTTTAAGTGCTATAACCAGTCTTTTGTTAGCAAGCTAATGGTTTTTAACCAATCAATTAAACAATGTGATACATTAGCAAAGTGGTCTGCTTCTTACCGAGAGTGGGAAAAGTTTTAAAATCAATATATTGGTTTGTATATCGATTACAGTATATAACTAATGGTAGTATCTAAAACAATACAGTAAATGGCTAAATTTACATAAACAAACACTACAATAGTAATCAATATTGCTGTAAATAGTATACCATGGTTTGCCAATTAAACATTTGCAGAATGTTTCTATGCTTGACGTTTATGCCAAAAAAAATTATCGAATATTTCTTAATCCATATCTATAAGGGCATGCAGAAAGTTTTGTTCTCCTTAAATGAAATTTTAATCATTTATAAAGTAGCTACTCCGGTCACAGACAATTTGACAATAACATATTATCTTTCTATAGTTTCAGTCATGTATTTTCAGTAATCAATTAGAGCATTGCTTTTGTTATGATTATACTTTAGCGATTATGCTTTAAAGGAAAGTTAAAAATCAAGTTCTTTTAATGAACTAGTTTCTAATTGCTGTCGAAACTCTATCTCTGGATTTGATATTATACAAGGGCCCTGACCGAAAAATCGGACTCTTTTAATTAAATTATATAACGCTATATGGATTATCTCAATATCTACCCGTATAGAATAACAAGCTTAACCTAACCTATAAATGGAAATTCGCACCTCAATAGATATATAAACTTGAATGCAGGCATAAGTCAAAACATTGTACCAGATGCTAGTATGTAATCAAAGAAGCATGCCATGATAGTAACGCATACTAGAGATGATCGTTCTCCGTCACATTGTCTTTCGTGACCTTGTTTTAACATAAACAACAACGACAAGACAAAAGGTCAATGTCTCATCGGAAACATCTTTCTAAACGCAGACTATGTCTGTTTTAAACATACTATGGGATTTCTTGTCTTCCTCTCATGTAAAAGATGTGTCAACAGAATCAGTAGAAAACAAAATATATCATTATTATGTCAACTCACATTTTATATAATATTATAGTCAGTCTCACTCGAAAACTGTTTCGAAAAAAAAGTATATTAATTGAGTGTTACGCCACCGTATCGAAAAGTTTCAGGGGGTATTTTGGTTTATATTAGTTGTATGATAAAATGTTGGAGTTTTCAATTACCCCTTTATCATCCCGCTGATTATGTCCATAGGATGTATAAAAAAATAAAAATGGTAGAAAATATTCAGAACAATTTAAATTAATGGTTACAATAAGGAAATATTAGTATTTTGTACTGGAATATTCTTTTGTGGAATCAATTGTTAATGCTTAACTACGAGACAGTCTTAACAGACACGATAATAGGATTCTCATGATACGGAAGTAATACTAAAACAACATTTCCTTCCTTTGAAATATGATCAAGTCGATATAAGCAGTCAATGTTAGCTAGAGGCCATTAAGTCTAGAATATCAACATATATGTATTACTACTGTATTACATTTATGTTTTACAAAATTAAGTTTCAGTTATACGGTAAACCAATTTCTTACATATTAATCTTAAGTTTGATATCTGCTTTTCCTACGAAAGTAGTGTCTGTATACTTAAGATTTGAAAACACAATTTGGTTTTGAACCAACGCTAAAGCTAAGTACTATCAAAACGTGATCCTTAGCCTATGATTGGTAGAAATAACATTTGAGATCTCTTTTACTATTACTACAAAAGAAGCGTCAGAAGAATTTCATGTAGAACAAATTACGATTTTAATCATTAACTTTGCATGTATTTCCGAATTGCATTCATTCGTCAGTTGTCTATATATCACAAAAACATAGACGTGCAGTAACAAAGTGTTAATCATTGTTCGGCCAAAGGGCAACAACCGCTTGGAAAGAAATTACATAGGTATAAGGTCGTTTGCGTTAATGCTGGACCCCTATTTGCCGTAAATATCTTTTAAACTATAACAGCGATTTTGCTAAAAATTTTAATACAATCTTATTTCAATTTTTCCTTCTAGGATTTAAAATTTCAGAATTTTTAATAGATAAATAAAAAAGTTTTCCATAAGGTACAATGCAAAATATTTGGAATTTTTTATCAAAAATCTGGCGGGAGGTAAATTAAGCTGTTCTGATTATAACATTGTCATACTTCCAGTGTATTTATACAAAGTCCCGTGCGTTTACTGTAAATTTGTCGCTTAAATAAACACTCGACGGTCTAACGAATTGTAAAGCAGAGGCCCGTCTTTAAAATCGTACGTGTAGAATATGTATAGATTTTGACGATACAGACGACAGTGATGATGATATTTGAGTTTGTATATACTGTTATACTTCGTTATCAAATAAAATTTCTAACCGGGCCTCATATATAGCTATTATTTTGTATCTACTGTTCTGTGGCTGTTCTGATTATGGCACATACCCATTTAACAAAAGTCGCTTTTTGACTTCAAAATTTGCATTGCATGTCTATGGGAAGTATGTTATGTGATTAAAGAAAAATTCTGAATTTTTGGATTTGAGAAGGAAAATGCTAGTTATAATTACAAGCAAAATTTGAGTTAATTCCATCCGATAGTTATTGAGATATTTCATGATTTTAGGGGTCCAGCTTTAACGCAAACGACCTATATATACTTTTCGTGATGTGAGATAGAATTGTATTATCTATTATATGGGTTATCAATTGCATGAATATGAAGACCGTGGAAACTCATGTACATCTTAATCAGAATTACATGGTAACTGAACATATCCGTAAAGTTAAGCCTGTTTGATAACAAGTTTTTGTCAAATATTCTACTTCATTTTATTGACATCCAGGGACTTTAAGTCTCAAAGACAATTGCTATTGTCAACAAATATTAATGTCTACATAAATTCCACCCGCTACGGGCGATAATAGCATTTGAAATTTTAAGGTCTTAGCTTGGATACAATCTGACATTGAGATTGTGTATGTTACAACAGTGGTTAGAAATATTAAAACATTACGATGCTGCCATTTTAGCGAGCTATTCTTACGAAAAAATATCCATTCTTTGCCTATAGTACGTAACATTAAATGGCCACACAAAGGAAGAGTTGTAAAACGTTTCCTTGAGAAGCAGAGGCTGTAATTGTGGACTTAGAGAATTCATTACAGCACCATACAACACACTGGAAATCTCTTATGACGTAGCAAACATGCTTATAGACAAATAAGACCAAGTTCCTCAGCCAGGCTTCGGGAAACTCACTCGCACCTTTAAACATCGATAAAAGAAAATAATTATTGCTAGAGGTGCTCATACACAATCATCTTTGATTTTGTAAAGAACTTTGCGCTAACAGTGAGTGTTAATGTTTTACATAACCCTACCTATCTAGGCAGAACCATAGATATTTTATGAGTGGGTTACTTTTTACTGTGATGTTGTTTACAACCTTTAAACTGTACTGGACATTTAGATAGGACGGTCTCTTGTTACTTTACAATATAGTATGTTTTGTTGAGTAAAATATATGTTTCTTACATATCATCATTCATTATCTTTATTCCATATATTCTTTTACTTTGTCTACAATAAACAAGGTTACAAGTTATAAACGTTCAGTTTTAGGTGTTAAATCAACATTTGTAAAGTTGTTGTCAATTATTTTACTTCGTTTTAATGACATCCGTTAACTCAAAGTCTCATAGACCATTGCTATCGTCAGCAAGTATTAGGAATGATGTCGTACCGCTATGGTCGATAATTACACTCGACATTTTATTGGTGTCGACGATTTAACGCTGGGTGATTAAATATAACTTAGCGTATTTTGACTTTTAAACTATCATGTATTTTATACTGTTTTACATGATATATGTTTACACACATTCCAGTGTCACGATGCTGACAATTTCTAGAGATGAATGCTCTCCAACTAAGATATCTTAAAACCCAGAACAAATAATATCGCTCAGTTAATGAAAAAATTCTAGCGTTCAGTGACTGAATCGACAGTAGAATAAATAACTACAAATCTTTCTATTCGTAACCGATTATGAAGTAACATACATGCATGTAGTTGAAAATATGTCTAATGGAATTCCTTATTGTTATGAATTTGAAGATGTACAATCAGTTCTGATAAAGAGTAAATATTACAATGCTATGGTGAAATTTCCTATCTGAAGAGTAGAGAATACATGTCATAATGATGGGAATGTTCCTGATGATGAAAATGCTGTTGTTTTTATTGTTATTGGGTTTAACGCCGTGTCAACACAATTTAGGTCATTTTACGGCGTCCAGCTCACCTAACCTAGCTTTCTTGGACCCTTGTCTATAACCAGTACTCACCTACCCTTCCGTAAGGTCGGAAACTTCACTAATCTAATCAATAGAGAAAAATTGTCATTATTGTCAAATTTTCATGGAAGGGTATAACCTCCCCGAGTGAGACTCGAACCCTTCGGAAAACGACATTCCAAATCCATGCGCGCTACCAACTGCGCTATCAACCCGGGTTATGCTGTTGTCGACCATTGGAAACGTAAATAACAATACTTCTGTGACAACGCACACGATGAAGATAAAATATGTATTTATGATGATCACTACAGCTGACGTTGTTGCAGTTCATTTTGATGGTAATAACAACGGTGATAATGATGATAGACATAATGATGAAAATGATGATAATGATTGGGCCAATATGTTTGCCAACATAGTTAAGCAAATTTAAGAACAAGCTCAGCATATCCGCGGCTGGAACAGCGAGGCGAATGTCTACCCGCATTAATTAACTACATGTATAGACATCTACAGAAAATCTTATCTTTAGAAGCACAGTCTGGGTTTCATAAAATACGTTAAGAAAAGAAATGACAAACCTATCAATTATTCAATGCAGTTTTACATTCATTATATCTATTCAATGGCTTCTTTTACTTAAGTCTAGAACAAATACGGTTACTAGATATAAACGTTCAGTTTAAGGTGTTTAATCAACATTTTGTTCTTGTCAATTATTCTACTTCAAATGATTGACATACATTAACTCAAAGTCTCATGGACAATTACTATCGTCAGCAAATATCAATGTCAACAATAATGCCCTTCCGCTATGGTCGATAATTACACTCCATATATAATTAGTGCTGGCTCTTAAAACGCTAGGTGATTTTATCTAACAAGCGAATTTTGACTTTTAAACTATCGTATATTTCATGACTGAGTTAACAATAATTTCAATGGCAGGAGACTAATAATTTATAGCATTCAAGCTCGCCAACTATGATATCATATACATGTATAAACAAAAAAGTTTTTGCTTGCTAAGTAAATGTAATATTAAAAGTGACAAACAGACAGCATAATAAATACCTACAAATCTTTCTATTTGTCACAAAGTATAAAATAATAAATCTAAAAAAACTCTAATGGAATTCATAATTAAGATATATTAAAGATATATAACTCAATTCTAATAAAGCGTTAATGTAACAATTATGTGGTTAAATGTTTAGAGAATATAGGACGTACATGAACGATAGGAATCATAATAAGAGGAATGTTCTTCATGATGAAATTGCTTTTGTCGACAATAAAATTGTAACCATTCATACGATGAAGTTAAGACAAGAACCCAAAATGATTATGACAACTGCCATTGTTGAAGATTTCATTAATGCTTAGAACGATGATGATGATAGTGAATAAGATAATGAGAAATATGATGATAATGATTGTGCCACTGTGTTTGTTAATATAGTTAAGCAATTCTCAGCACATGCTGACCGAACTGTACCAGTTTCAGTCAAATTAGTGCTTTCCCGCATTTACTAACTCTAGACATCTACAGAAATTCCATATGTTTACGTAGTAAACACAGTCTGCCTTTCACAAAAAAAACTCTGAAAGTAGAATTGACAAACCTATAAAATATTCAAAGCAGTTTTCTCATTCATTATCTTTACTCTGTTGTTTCTTTTACTTAAGTCTAGAACAAATACGGTTAGGCCTATTTGACATTGACCTTCAGTTCAAGGTGTTTAATCAACATTTGTAAAGATCTTGTCAATTATTCTACTCCAGTTTATAACATCCATGAAATTAAAGACTAATACACAGATGTTTTTGTCAGAAAATAACGAATTTAACAAAAGAGTCCTGCCGATATGATCAATAATTATATTTAGCATGTTATTGCTTTCAGCAATTAAATCGCTTGGACGATGGAATCCTATATTAAGTGAACAATAATAATGTTTATAATGATTTTGATGATTATGATGATGATAATAGTGATAATGATAAAAATGTGTTGATAATTATAAAATTGATAAAGATGATAGCTGTCGTGATAGATGATAATGATGATGACATGACTTTAGAAGTGTTAATGATAAAAGGAACAGTTATAATAGCAATGATGATGGTAGTGACGTTGATGATTAATACAGATATAATGTTGATTCATTACAAAATGATATTAATGACGACGGTATTGTTGATAAACCACTATTATCTGACTGTAAACGTTATTATCGACTGATTTAATGGTCCATGTTAAAAGTGGTTCTCAAGTGAGTCAAATACACAATGCAAACCTTTTAAGAACCGTTTGAAAACATCAATGATACATTTTCTTGACAATCGTCATGTATTTGTGAGAAGTTCATGGCCAGTACAATATTTTATGATCGATCAAGAATCCATTAATTTACCTACCACGCTGCATGTTAGCGTTTGTCGTAGAAAACTAACGCAAACTGGCATATATATATAACATTTAAATGAAGTAAATATCATAGACGTTTCAATAGCAAATGGCAACATCATTGTTCTTAACGACAGTGGGGTCTCTCGATCCTCAAATTTACACATTCATGAACTTGTTGTCTTGTTGTTGTCTCTCCACTTAGACACTGTTCATTATCTAAATGTCAAATGTGAATTTATAAGGATAGTTTACCATGGTATGAAACATGAAAACAATAAGAACGCGTGGGTGCGTGGTCTATTCATGTTCATACTTATAACCGATTTCTTAGCATCTCATTTAAATTGATAAAAGCAGTATTTACAAGCGGGGGGGAAAAGCTCAGTTTGAATAGTTTGATAAAATAAGGGACTTTAGTCAGTTATCTTCCCCTGATAAAATCTTAAGCAATCCAATTGGTAAGTAGGTTCTTACAGTTGGAATTCTCTGATTTTATCATTGAAGTCCTATGTAAGGAAAACAAAATATTTCATATAATATATTTCTTGTTAATTAAGATATTAACAGAAGTGGTGAAATTTAGATAGTTCTTTACCTTAAAAATACTTAGCTTGAGTTTCAAACAAATTAAACAGTTTACAAAAAAGTTATTGAAGATTATTTTTGGCAAATTGATATTGAAAAGTAAGGGTAAAATCCGAGTAATCCAACTAATTGGACCTACCTATTTGAACAGTATACAAGGGGAAATAATTGACTTAAGTCCCTAATTGATGCTCAGTTTGTGCAGCTAGTTTTTTTACAGATACTTAAGTTGGGGCAGTGATCCAGTGATAGGACTCACGCTTCCGTATCGAGAGGTTCCGTGTTCAACCCAACTAGGGACTCTGTTGATTTCTCCGAGTAAGAAATTTACATACAATTGTTCCAGATTGTTCTATATAAGTGTAAATGGGTACTGTGAGGGATCACCTGCCTGAATGTGATTACAATGATCAGGGATTATCGTGCAAAATTGAAAAGTCGCCTGAACATGAACATGAAAGCAGACATTAAACCGTGCTTTAGCTTTTACTTTTTTTAAGGAGCTGAGTTATACATTACATCCATATCAATACAAAATACAAACAATCTCATACAATATTACAACATATCTGCAAAAAGAGGACAAAAACATTCAGTTGTATATTCAAGTTGCACAGATTGATAAAATAATTGGAGACTGACAACTATATCAAAGGTTATCATGAAAAGATAATGACGATAATGCTCTGTCAAGTGGCAAATTCACAGCACAATTATGCAAAATTAAACTGGAAAGAGGGCCAAAATCTGTTATAGGTCTAATAACACTTATTTGTCCCGGTTCAATAAAAAAATCCTGCTCTCTGCAAAAATGGTTTATTTAACAAGGCGTTCGGCTTTTGGTCTCGGACTAACACGACTGCCTTCAGAAAAAACAAGGTCTATATCAAAACACTTATTCAATGAAATATACCACAAAAATATCGTAATCAACAGTTCCACAATTACACTATAGATCGATTTCATTCATACTGAATATTTCAGCTTATAGAAAACAAGAGACAACGCGTTCCTATCATCACCAAAGCCTCGTCAATACCAGAGTTAAGTTGAATATGTCCATACAATATTCTCTATACTGACAGTCATATAATCAACGACCACACTCTGATTGTCCATTAATAGAATATTGACAGGGTTTTTTTGATAATGAGACAAAATTGATCGACAATCTCGTAGACATTGTATGACAGAATAATGGTTGAATAGAATACAATGGTTTACAACATTGACCAAACTGTGACTATATATTCAATACCAGACATATATAGTCTACAATAAACTGGTCATAAAAGTCACTAATGTAGCAAGACTAGTCGACGTTTTAATGTGGGGTCAGTAATGCGAAATCGCTATTGCTTGCACTTGTCCTCTCTGAACTCAATCGGATTTTGCTGAGTAGTTGCACTGGCACTTGGTCTCATTGGCATGCATAACAAGTCTCTAGTTCACATTCTCGTACCCCGGGGTTATCAAGATTCTCGATCTTACTAGTATCGAGAATTCTACTAGACTCTGTGGACGAGAATGCTAGTTCATGAAGGCACCATCAATAACATTAACGATAACGTTAATTATAACAAATTATAGTCACTATAATATTTTATAGTGTGTTCGTGATCAGTATACATTTAATACGCTCGTTTGAAAAGCGGGTCGTATTATGTTACGATGTTGTCCGTCTGTCCGTCCGTCCGTGGACAATTGTTCGTCCGGGCGATAACTCAACAAGGGCTGAACCTAGGTTCAGCAACTTTAATGTGTGGATAGCCCTTGGATCAAGGGTGTTCCCTATCTATTCTGAAGTCCTGGTATCATAGGTCAAGGTCACTGGGAGTTCATATGGGAAAACTTTTTTCGTACAATAACGCTAGCATTTCATGGTTCCGTGCTCCGTCGTCCGCGTCCGTATTGTTCACGTCCGTGAGGGGTATTCCATATTTTCGTTAAAGTCGTACGTAAATAATGCGTAAAAGATAATAAAGTGTTCTTTTGAAGTTGTTAAGAGACTCATACACAGTTATTTTTATAGAAAGTGTGATATTTCACCACTAGCTAATATTAGGAACTGTGATTGCTTTACAAAATAGACAATTCCGTCCATCTTCAGGTTTTTTTTTCCGCTGAATTCCATATAATCCTGCTTATCGACTTGCCTTTGTGATCGCTATTTGTGACTCCATAAATTGCCTCATTTTTCTGAACAGTTTCGATTATTTTTTCTAAAATATCTTTAGCATGTTTTCTGCATTTGAGTTGTGTTTTCTGGTCAATATTCATCCGCGAACTATCCGTGTACGTGAAATTTCGCTAACTTGAGTGAAACGACGCGGACACGGACACGGATCAGACGTATGGAATACTAGCCTAACTCAACGACGGGTTTCACAAAACCTTCACCGTGGATAGCCCTTGAGTCAAGGATGTGACCTATTGATGCTGAGGCACACGGTCGTACATTGCCCCGCCCAGCGGAGCTCTTGTTGTTCTACAACCGGAGCATTAGTATATAATTCATATAAAGTAGTATTACAGTAAATGTTCGATCTCAATGCTAAAAGCCCAAACCATGGTTCTAGTCGCAAAAATGGTTCGTAAACAAACTGAAAATACAGTTCCTTTGAACTAACCAGATCATTGAATAATGATCTATAAACAACAAAACAACACTTTTGTATAACGAGTATTTTAGCACTTGGGCAAGTGGCTATATACTACATGTATTAACATACATGTACATTCGTATGACAAACTATAACGTAAGCTAAAAATTCCATGGCAATGCATATTCAATAAGTGTATTTAGTATTCATACATATTGACTTACAATGATAATACATATGGTAAACCGTTCAAATAAAATATTAAATCTTAAAGATGTTTCTTAACAAAATTTGATACATATTGTTATAAAATAATAAAATTGTGACTGGTCAGTATAGCCGCCCAAAGCTGAATGTCCTTTCAATAACATCAAAATCGCACGATAACTTGTGCGATGGAACACATTGTTTCATTAGTTGAACATCTTCATAACTTTGAAATGACCAATTAACGATCTTAACATATCCAAGGAAAATATATTCCGCCTAATGCGCTTCGCTTAACCGGCAGAAAATACATTACATGTATATTTCGATTTCTACATGTTTATGCATTGGCTACATAACCCTAATTGCTGGATGTATGTTATATTTGAACGTATTTCGAAATTATTTAATTTCATTATTTTACCAGCTTAACATAGAAAGGAACCTCTTCTCCAGTTAAAAATCCTCACTTCAGTGCCACTACTAAAAGCTTATTGTTGAGTTATCCATCAAACTGTGAGCGTTGTTCATTTTCTTTACTAATGATTATAAGAGAGCATCAGACATAAACTTATTTAAAATTTCTTTTGTTCATCGAGCCAGGGTATTGACTATGTTGTAAAGCTTAGTAAAGTCTTATTGACCCGACACTGAAAAAATCATCACATATTCATGTAAATATTCTACGAATAATTATATGCAAATTATATGCAAATTGTATTCATAGTTTTCAGGCCAGAATGGACAAGTTTAGCTATCGATGTCTGTCAGAAATTCAGAATATATAATACCACGGTACGTCACGGTTAGTTCGGTCATTTCCCTCAAACCCTAATTTCCATTCTAAGGAGGAGAATTTCACCTGCATTATAAAGATTCATTATTCAAATTAAATAGATTCTTAGTACACGCATCAGATCAAAGAACGGTCGGCGTGGAATATACCCCTTGGAGATTCAAAACTTCCACTTGATATGTAACAAACGTATCATGCTCATTGATCCTTTGAATGTTTTAAATGAAAACGAACGAAAACAAGAAGACAAAAATACTATATTAATGTTACTCAAGGGGGCAGTTATTTTCTCTATATTTTACAATACCATCCCGTATCAAGTACGTTGTACTCGATGTCATGGTTTCAAGCAATGGTGAATATTCCCATAAACTGTTACCAGACGATTTAGTGAACGCTATTCATTCTGTCTGCTATTTCTACAGGCACAGTTGTTATTATGTATCTAAAACCAATGAAAATAAGATTAGAGACACGAATAACACTTCAAAACACTGATCTCCTGTCTTTTTTGTAGCTATCGTCTGCACTAGAATACGTCGTCTGATTAGCGAAATGTCAAGGTCATCTTAACAGACTTCAAGTATGGAGAAAATAGAAATTGTATGGAAAAGTAGTATTTGGAGCATGTTCAGAGTTTCATAATTTTGTACATATTATAGTCGTATAAGGTCCCCTATGAAATTATATAAAATTGCATGATTTCATATCCATTATTTCATCCACATAGGTTAATACATATAGCGATAAGTAGATCTACATGTTCGAATACACATGTATATACCGTAGACGAAACACTCTAACTTTGAACAATGAAAACTGTATGTTGTTGTAGCTGTACGTATTATTCTGTTTATAAAACATCACATAGGGTGGTGTTTGTATACTATACTTGTGCAATCATTAAATGGTAAATAATTTCAAAGTTAATCAATGATCACTGTGTTGTTGTTGTTGTTGTTGTTGCTGCTGTTGTTTGTGGTTAAATTATTGCTGCTGTTGTTGTTTGTGGTTAAATTGTTGCTGCTGGTATTGTAGCTGCTGCTGTTATTGTTGTTGTTGCTGCGGCTGTTGTTGCTGCTGCTTTTATTGTTGTTATTGTTGCTGCTGTTGTTGTTGATGCAGCTGTTATTGTTGTTGGTGTTGCTGTTGTTATTGTAGTGATTGTTGTGATTGTTGTTTTCTGTTCAAAAATCGGCTGTCCTAGCGTCTGTGCTTCATATTTGCAACATTTACACGGTAAAAATACTAATGCTTTGTCAGCATTTTATTACAACTGAGCCAATTCCAATAAACGCTGTACAGCAATACGAGCAAACTATGTTTGTAAGCATATGTAACAAACGTGTATATACAGTGTAATTACATACATGTATGTTCATGAATACAGAGTGTTAATTAAACCAGAAAACAACCATCTGTGGTATATTGACCTTATTAAGAATTCAGTTGGAAATGCTAACAAATATACATGAACACATTTTATATATATACTGAAAGGATAAAGAAACGCAGGGTAACATTTCTTCCGATATTATGAAAACGCGTTCTCCAAATAAAGTAAAATTTTGTGGATTTAGTAATTAGGTCATATTACACTTTGCCATGTATCGAAATTTTAATCACGGTTCAGTGCGCAGTTCTGGTAAATGGAGGAAGGAAAAAACAAGAATCTCGTGCACCGTGTTGTTCTGGTCTCATGCAGTGTTGGTCAAGTCACTCTGCGTTAGTCTTCATAAAGACAAACTGCTTTCCTAGAGTTAATTGAGAATTTGATTCGTTTTAAGAATGGCACGGCCCACAGAAGTTCAAAGGGGTCAGGCCATTCAGATGCTGATGCAAGGACAGCTACAAAATTAGGTTGCTAGGCACTTTGGTGTTAATGTTTCCACCATAGAACGTCTTGTAAGAAGTCTTCGGGAACCTGGCGATTGGCTGATCGACCTAGGTCAGGACGTCCGCGCGTAACGTCACGACGTCAGGATCAATATATCGTCGTCATTCATGTGTGTAATCGGCGCCTTACTGCCGTTACGAGTGCTCTTAATGTTCGTGGAAATCATGGGTGTCCTATAAGTTCAAAAACTGTAAGGAATCGATTACGAGAAGTTGGTGTAAGAGCACGTCGCCCCTACGTAGATCCACAACTTACCCCTACTCTACGTCAGCGTCGTATGACCTGGGTCGCTGCACATGCTCCACGACGGTTTCCACTGAGGCAGATTTGCCAAGTCTTTCTGGCCAATAACAACATTCAACCACTATATTGGCCGCCATATAGCCCTGATCAAGCATCTTTGGGACCAGTTGGATAATCAGGTTCGAAAGCGCCAGCTCCCCTTGCTACTCGAGAGCAGTTGACCAGAGCTCTGATTAAAAAGTGGGACAACATCCCCATAAGACGGATTTATGCTCTCATGAACTCTATGACCAGAAGAATAAGGACCGTGACCACAGCAAACGGCGGAAACACAAAATATTGATGACTCAGATCAATTTCAATTTCAAAGTCCTATGGGTCCATTCAATTTAATCGTCAATACCACTAAACCAATTGACAGATGCAATATACAGACTTTGGAAATATTTAAGCATTAATTTATCTGTAAGTATACAAAATTTCGTTTTAAATGCAGCCCGATATCATATTTAATTTCTGGTTTATATTTCACCCTGCGTTTCTTTATCCTTTCAGTATATTATGTGTAAACCAAGTCCTTATCCAACAATGGTACACTAGTACGATCTAACAAGCTTAGCCTTGGTTTTAAATTATCTTAACATTTTTATTAATGAACGTCTCCATCCAAGTACATGTCTCTGGTATTGAACTACGCCACATCCAACCCTTAAAAGAAAGGGGCCACACCTCTAAATGGTGGTACATGTACTCGTATTAGGTTTGGATCAAAGGCCTACTATATGGAGGTTCAAATCATTGGAACCAAGCAAACATGCCAATGTTCATAGTGTAATGCATGTTTAGTGTAATTAAATGCAATGTTCAGAAACAAACGTTCCAAACTGAGACAAAGTACATACCTGTGATGCATTTTTCATGCTCCCTTATAAACAAAGCTCTCTGCTCCTTTAATTCCTTTACAAGGGCTTTCTCCTGTGGTCCCTCAATAGCCGAGAATATAGAAGCACCAATAATCAAATATAGAATGTAAAATAGTCCAAACATAAACAATCTAACACTACTCTTCCTAAGAGGCATTTTATCTGTAAACAGTTCCACTAAACAAAGCTAGAAAGTCAATGAACACAGATCATAATAACAATGTCACTAGCGAAGTTGCAATTATACATAATGTGAGTTACGTTTGTTTAACAAAATCCTCATGAAAACCAATTATCGGTGCAACTGAACATCCGGTGAAAAGCAGAAGACACGAAGCACGTTTATTTAGAAGACACGCGACGTAAAATTCGTTACTAATGTTAGTTTCCGTGATTCTGTTGATACTGAACGCACAAAGAATAAATCAATAATACCACAATATATATCGTCTGCTACCAGAAATCATTCCTACTATGGTCATCAACTATACTATACAAATGAAGTAAATGACAAGTAGAATAATGGAATTTTACGTGCGGGACGACTTCACGTGCATTCGTTGTTATTAACACAGCGGATAGAGTTTTTTTATTGATGATGTCTGCTGTGTTTCACGCAACAGTGTAATTTATGTTGACACATTGCACGAATATTAAAAGTTGGGCTATAATGAAGGTATTTAACTCTCTTGAATTGATCGTTCTCTCTATAAAATTCCATGACTTAATTTTTACATGGTCGATTATACTGCCATCTGATTTATTCAGTCAATTTGTGGGGAAGTTAAGTTTGATTTTATTGGAAAAACTGTCTTATACAGACTATAAGAGGACAAATTTGTAAAAGGTTTTTTTACGACTAGTAGAGTTAGCTCTAAATTATTCCATGGAATCATTGGAAAGGGTGACTTTTGAGTAACTTCGACAAACTCTGGAATTGATAACTGCTGAGTGAAATAACCGTGCACATGTCGTATAAGTTATGATAGAAGTTATGCGTATTTGTGTACGCGTGTATTTGAGTGAACTGTAAAATGATGTAGACTACTTGTCACCTATTGAGAAGACATATTCAATATTAAAAGAAACGTAAACTTGCACGGCCTATTATGCTTTTGATTCTGTCCAAAATATTGTGTAGATTGTTTGTATAAATATTGCGTACATAAACATTGCTGTATCCACTCTAAGACCACTATGTTGGTGCCGAAACATTATAAAAATGTATTAGTTTGAACATTTATAAGCTAAAATTTGACGTTTTTTCATGAAAAATTTTCACGTCAATTTTCGTGTGTTCTAGTCAAAATAGGGCCTTATAGGAAAACTACTCGACGTTTTTACAAAATTTTGTCTTCTGTGGATTGTGTAAAGCATTGTCATAGTAATTGTGTAACATTTATTCCAAAAGTATTTAAAATACGGTAAATATTAACGTATTTTGCACTCTAAGCGGCAAAATGCATGCGCACAACGTACGGTCCCTATAAGTATGGTATATATAACGTCATGACGTCAAAATGATGTTACGCTAAAATTCAGTCTTTATACAACAAGTCTTTAAAATTTCATTTAAATCGGCTAACTTACACTTGTTGGAAGGGAAGTGTTCAGATACCTTAAGAAGGCAAGTTCATTATTCGAAGCCTGAAAATATGAATAACCTATTACAAACAAACACTAAGTACTACTAATGTATTCTATAATAATTTATGAAATGTTCAATAAATGTGCCCTACTTACTTGCAAGATCATATTTTATGATTGACTTTAAAGACTGTATTGTATTACATATAAAAAGTGCTTTATATAAATCTATGCAAGATATTATTTTATACATTGTCTATGTTTCTCCAGAAGGGTCGAAAATATACGATAGTTTAATTGAGAAAAATGGAATAAAATCTATTGAAAATAATATTGAAATATTGAGGAATATATATCCAAATAGATTTTATTCCCCATGACAACTTAGATTTTATCTTTAATGCTGAAGTTGATTATGATTCTGATAGTTTCGACCTTCCTAGAAACAACAAAGACAATGATAGATATAAGAGGCTGTCCACGAAAAATCAGGCAGGATACACTAAAAATGTGTTACAGTTGATTTTTCAATTTTCAGCTTTTTTTAGTTTCAGTCGTTCATAAACTAAGTCAAAAACATTTCCTGAAAATATTTTGGCTGTATTTTCGAAATTCAGTGAAAAATAGCTGTTTTTGAAAATTTCCGACTGTTTCAATTTTGCTCTTTATTTCAATGTAAGGTGTGTTTTTATAAATGCCTGTAACTCCTGATATGACGCTTGAAAATTATAGAAAGCATATAATAACATTAATAGACAGGTTAAATTTTAATCATAACGAGAAAAAAAGATGGAACACTCTTTCAATAAATTGTAATTACGTAAATCGTTAACCTATTTTTTCAACTTTTGATCAAAGGGAGGCAACTCTGTTCATACTGTCATACATGTCTATTTTTACTTGTGATCCAATTTTTCATACTTTGCGTCAAAGTTATATTTTTTTCATTTCATTAAACTAAGATATATATTTAAAGAGAAAAAAATATATTAAATAATTATTTGAACATGTTTCTCTCGACAAATTGCGAAAAAATATTTCGTCTAACAAAATTGTCATGAATTATCTCCCTTGGTTTGCATACGCCATTTGCAATTTTGCACATTGTTGACATCTGACGTTTGTTTACAACTAAAGTCTAAAACAAATTGTTACCGACAAATATTTTCTAGGAAACCATCGTCTTTTGTGTGAATTTACAAGGTAAGTAAATTTAGTTTAATTAAGATTTATTTTACACCGGCATTTATATGTTTTGTTTCAAATCAGACGGAATTTGTGACGTAAAAGGACTCTGATAAAAGATGTTGATCAGAACGTGGAAAGAGATTTGGCTTCCTCATAAGTCTTGAGGCATATGACCCAAAATGATGAAACTAGATTGATGTTCAATGACTAATTAGAGATCTTTACAGTGAACCTAAGCATTGAACATTGATTATTTGGGGGATTCACATGTGAACATAGGAAAAAATCTTGAGGTGTGGATGACCTTGACCTCAACAATTTTATTTTTTCTGTCTTCATTTTTAAGACCTTGAGAGGCATTAGCCTGGTGAATTTAGGCAGATTTGTCACTATTGTTTATTATTACATGTTTTTGTTTGAGATGTAAATCATAGGCAGATCCAGGGGGGGGGGGGGGCGGACCCAGCATACGCCCCCCCCCTTAAATTGCCCAAGCAAAGTTTTTTTTTCTATTATGAAATATGATATTTATAAGAAGTATATATATACATGTCAAAAAAATGTCGCACACTACGCATACATTATAAAACAATTCCTTTCATTATTATAAGAGTTTAACATGATTCAGTGGCTTTTAGAAAATTAAAGGATTTAATTATCTAGATGCTTTATATTTTATACTCAGGATAAGGATAGTTGAGGATCTGAAAATATGCCTGAATCCCTTAGAAATAACAAAATCTAAGGAATTTCCAGGGCCGCCGGTCACCTGGTCCTCTGGTCAGGGTTTTGCCCTGGACCATTCGAGGCCTTACGGCCCCTTGGAACCCCATTCTGCTTATTCATTTTAGGCCCCCTCTAACTAGAATTTTCCGCCCTCTCTAACCAGAAATCCTGGATCCGCCGATGTAAATCCTGATGTATTATGTTTGATTTTTTTTTTGAGAATGGCTATATATTGGATTGTGTTTACCTTTAATTTAAACTTGCAAAATATGTATTAAGACTGCTTCATTATTGAACTAATAAGTCAATTTCGTTTACTATTTCAGGAAATAATGGTAAGAAAGGAAATAATAATATTCATAATATTTGCAAGCATCAACTATTCTGTATCCATAGATCTGCTATAATGCTGATATAACAAATCATAGAAACAAGGTATGTTCTTCTACAAAAGCATGGGGAATCTCTTGGAAAAATTGTTTGAACCAGGGATTTTAATTCATTATCATTGTAAAATTACAAAAAATTTAATCTGCATACTGCTCAGTCACCACAAGTTAAAACTATCATATGATTATGATATTCAATTACTAGGAATGTTTTTCCTACTATCAATAATATATTCTTCAAATCATATAAGTAAAGTTATTTTCTCTAGTTTGCTTTATTTACTATGGTAAACATTTATCATTTTGTATGTTGCTATAAAATGAAATTTGTTTATTTCAGAATGACAACAACAGATGTCTCATAAAGTGTGTGTTAATGTTCTCAATGTTACTGGTTCTGAGAGAGGAGAATAATGAACATTTTGTTACAAAAAGAACATTTTTAAGACATATTCCATTACTTAATCTGCACAGATAACTTCATGACATACAGATAAATGTATAATCGACATTCATTATATTATGATCAACATGTGATTGTTGTTTTATTCTGTATCTTTAAGGATAAATAGTTATCATTATGTTAATTGAGTAGGTGGAGTCCCGTGAACAGATGATTCCAAAATATTTAATCATAACCATGGCAACCAAATCAAATTTTAAGTTTTGATATTGGAATACTGCTTTAAACTTGCACATTATAATTTAACTTGTCAAAGTTATTTGGAAGTTTTTGAACAAATAAAGTGTGGTGGCCAAGAATTTGCAATGTTAAATAAAGTGGGTGGCGTATGAATTTTACATCATTTATTGGTTATAGCTTTGATTTTAGGTATGATATATCAATCTTTACTTGCTGTAAATATTTTGATATTTAAATCTGATTAATATCCAGCTTTTAAATGGTGTAATTTCTTTGACTTTCAAGAATAGAACCAGAAAAAAAGAAAAATAACTGAAATTCATTAATTTTGATAAAATAATGTAATTGTTTCTTGACCGTTGCCATGGAAACCATCATTTAATATACTACAACTTATGTAATAAAGTATGTTATCATATACAAATGTTGATTTATTGAAAAAATATTTGTTATTTCAAAAAATAACATTTTAAAGTATTTGGCAAATTGCCAATTTTTTGGCAAATTGCCAATTTTTATCGTTATTTTTCTTCCTTCTCTTTGAGAGTTCCATCTTTTTTATTTTAATTTTTTGTTACACCATATTTCGCCTTTACATTGCTAATAATGTAATTCTATTTCATGCGTCATATTGGAAATTATGAGCATGGTCATATGCACAGTTTTCAAGGAATTTCAAAAATTGAAAATCATGGTGTTTTGAACTCATTTTTTTTCTATGAACTTTAACCTGTGTCACTTGTGAATATTATGTTTTAATGGTTATTTGAATATATTATGATATAAACATATGTTTGTTGTAATTCTTTCATTATTGTTTGCCCAGGAGATTGATGAAAATATGAAAAAAAACTTTTTTCCAAGTGCATTTCATGCTAAAAATGGCCAAAACACTAAATCGCGTTGCTATAGCAACCAAGTGATGCAAATGAAATTCTAAACCTAATTTCGTCATATTTGCATCAATATGATCAACTGACAGCAAAATCATCAAATTCTGAGAGATAGCATGTAACACTGACTGCCTGATTTTTCGTGGACAGCCTCATAATATGTTTGGGAAATCTTTAGTAGAACTTTGTTGTATTTTTAATATTCATATTTTGAATGGTAGATTGTTTAATGATGTTGTTGGAAATTTTACCTGTTTAACACATAATGGAGCTAGTGTTGTTGATTATCATATTGTTTCGTCAAATTTATTTTCTCACTGAAGTTATTTTAGTGTGGAGGAGCGCCACGAATCTGATCATTTACCAATTTGTTCTAGATTAACTTTTGAACAAGAACAGCCGTCTTCTGTATTCAAACACAATAATACGAATAATACCGACAATGAAGTACATTTCAAAAAATACAAATGGCAAGATAAACATTTGACTGATTTCTTGGATCTTTTTTCATCTGAGTATAATTCTATACGTGATAAATTATTAAATGAAATAGATCTTAATATTAACAATGCAGTTAATGATATCCTTTGTATGTATAAACATTCTGCAATAAATATGCGCATTAAACATTTTACTCGATATAAGGTTGAAAATAATCAACCCTGGTGGGATCAAGACTGTGACTCAGCTAAACAATTAAAATACGCTGCTCTACGGCGTTTTCGGTTTACTGATAATCCTTTTGACTTCCAACAATTTGTAATATTACGGAAAGAATTTATAAACATTCGTAATTCAAAAAAATATGCTTATCTAAAATCCAAACGAGATCAACTAATGTCATTACGATCCAATCCTAAATCATTTTGGAATATGATAAAATCACAGAAAAATAATAAATATAACAATACATTGCCATTGATTGATACAGGAGCTTGGTATGATTATTTTTATGATTTACTTTTTAAAAGAAATCAACATAGATTAGATGAAGGTCTTTGGGAATTTGACGTAAATTCTGAGGAAGAAAATGTTTACTTAAATTCTGAGATCACCTCAGATGAAGTTTCAAAAAGTGTTAATAAATTAAAGTGTGGGAAGTCACAAGGAAGTGATGGTATCGGTGCAGAATTTTACAAAAAAACTAAATTATTAATTTCTCCTATATTATGTAAATTGTTCAATAAAATATTTAGTACAGGGGTTTTCCCTGATATTTGGAGGGATAGTATTATAGTACCTGTTTACAAGTCGGGTCCAAGGGACGTCCCCTCAAATTTTAGGGGCGTTTCCTTGATTAATGTTATGTATAAAATATTTTCTAATATTATATATGATAGGTTGAATACATGGGCTGAGGATTTTGAGAAATTAGACGAATCGCAAGCCGGTTTCAGAGCAGGGTACTCGACAATAGATAACATATTTACATTACAAAGTATGGTACAAAAATATACTTGTAAACCAGGTGGAAGATTTTATGTTTTATATGTAGATTTTAAAAAAGCGTTCGATGGACTTATACATCATAATTTGTTTATTAATTATTAATAAGGCAGGTGTAAGGGGAATTTATTTCGTGTTCTTTTATCAATGTATTCTAAACTTCGTAGCTGCGTACAAGTTAGTAGCAACAGAACTTCTCAATATTTTAATTGTAATATAGGTACACGACAAGGTGACGTCACAAGTACGATCATGTTTAATTTGTTTATAAATGAATTGTCACTCTTCTTACGTAGTAAGGGACATAGAGGTATAGTCATTACCGATCAAATCCCTGATATAATATGTATTTTATTCGCTGATGACGTAGCAAATTGCACTGATACTGCCATCGAACTACAATCACAATTAAATTCAATTTCAGAATTCTGTAATAATACAGGAATGTCTATTAACGAAAATAAAACAGAAATAATTGTTTTTAGAAATGGAGGACCTCTCAGATCATATGAAAAAATGGTTTTACAACCACAATCCAGTAATTGTCACACAAGTATATAAATATATGGGTCTTATTTTTACTCCAAAATTATCTTGGACTAAAGCAAAAAATAAACTGGCTGCACAAGCGAAGAAATTTATTTATGCAATAAAATCTTATCAAAGAAGTTTTGGGAAATTTTTATACACTGATTATTTTAAATTATTTGACTCAATGGTCAAGCCTATACTTACCTATGGTGCAGAAATTTATGGGAGTGAAATATCAGAAACTCTTGAACAAATTCAAATACAGTATTGTAAAGACTTTTTAGGTGTAAATTATTCTGTAAATGATCACGTAGTACTTGGAGAATGTGGTAGGTTACCATTATGTATTGATCATCATGTAAAATGTATTAAATATTGGTGTAAACTTCTTTCTATGCCAGAACAAAGATTTCCTAGAAATTGTTATATAATGTTAACTAGGCAAGATAATATGGGAAGGAAAAATTGGGCGTCTAACGTAAAACAATTGTTATATACATATGGTTTTGGTTTTGTTTGGCTTAGCCAAGAAATTGGTGATGTAAAATTATTTTTAAAACAATTTAAACAAAGATTAATTGATTGTAAATTGCAAAACTGGATGGAAGGCATTCAAAGTTCTCCGAGATGTGATACTTATAAGCATTTTAAATCTATGTTAAATCCAGAAAAATATTTGTCTATTGATATGCCATTTTATATAAAATCATCATTAGCACGTTTTAGATGTTCCAGTCATAAATTATCGATAGAAACCGGACGACATTTAGGTATACCACGACAAGAGAGAATTTGTCATTATTGTTTCATTAATGAAAATATTTCTTTAATAGAAGATGAGTATCATGTATTTTTTATTTGTAATAGGTTTGATTTATACAGGAGACAATATATATCTAACTGGTATACTAATAATTTTACATTTATTAATTTTTGCAACTTAATGAAAACTGAAGATAGTGAAAAAATTAAAAATATTGCTTTATTCGTTCATAAAATATTAAAATCTATTAATTCGTAATAAATATTATCATGTACATGTATTATGTTTGTTCTGATTACTTTGTTAATGACACAACTAATCACTGATAAAATTGATGTATTTTATATTATGTATTTTGGGCCGGAGGCCTTTATTTACAAATAAACATATTGTATTGTATTGGTAATAAGATTGATACAGTTTAACCGGAGGCGGATTTTTACATTACACGCTTTGGTAACCAGGCTACAGATGACTGAATAAATGTATGCAAATGATATCTTTATTGTATTCCATGTCTTGGGTATTGTTAATTTTATTCAACTGTTCATGGACATACATGTACTTTTTGTTGGGTTTAACGCCGTAGCGATACATTGTATAGGTCATATTACGGCGGTCAGCCAACCTACTCACTCCTCCTGGAAAGGCTAAATCTCTGGATTTAGTTGTAAACTAATTACCAGGGACATACTTTTGTTAGTGACTGACCACTGTCCTAATTTGTGGTAGGAGGGAGAATGTCCATAAATGGGCATACGTTAAGGCCACAGATTTAAATACTAGTTACAGTACTTCTTAATTCACTGTCAATAAAAAATAGACATCCGTATTTATGTACGAGCATTATCTAACAAATATCGAGCATTTAAATCAGAGGGGTTAATGTATGTGTCACTATTATTTGCATAAAAATTATCAGTGAGTTTGCACAAGCTATATACTGATTCAACAATTTTGTGTCAAAGTGTCAATTAATAACTTTAAGTCCCTTGTAGTTTCAGGACATGAAAATGCTCCAGTCTGAAGATGGCTTAATGAGAGTAAAAGCCGGCTGAGAGGTTGTGGTTCTAAAAAGGCCTACTTAATTTCCATCTTGTTTATTTTTTGGTTAGGTTTATGCTATAGCAAGTCACTGTATAGGTCATATAACGGCGGTCAGTCAACTTACTCATCATTCCTGGAAAGGCTAGATCTTTGAATTAAGCAGTGGACTAGTTAGTAGGCACATACTTCTGTCAGTGAGTGCCCTAGTGTCCCACATGATTTAGAATAAGAGGTAGGAAGGAGAATGGTCATACAAATTATTTCATGACCAAGCTGCAGGCAAGTAAACCCGCCCCAAGTTGAACCTACCATCCCCTCTATCAGTAAACTTGTGTGCTACTGACTGAGCTAGCAGACAAGCCCATATTGTTTAAAATCTGCAATTATTTTGGCCATACAAACAAGAGCTACCCACGATAGATTCAAAGAACCAAGTCCTTCGTTGTTACATCCAACATCTAAGATGCCAGAACAAGAGATAATCAGGTTACAATGGTTTATTCATTCTTTACATGCCAACTGACATCAACTCTCTATGTGACATTAAACTAAATGAAAGTTTGTAATATGAATCCTACATTGCAAAGTTTAATTAAAGTGAAAAAGAGAAAATACATTTCTTGTAAGATAAGGACTATTTGTTTTTCATGTTACATCTCATTAAATAAATCTGTAAGTTACTTGTGTACAATGTTATATTAAATGTAAGAATTCAGCATAGAAGTTGAACAGCAACTGTAAGAAGAGTAATATGAGTCAATTGCATGTCTTCAAGTTGAAAAAGAGCAGTATCAAGTCTGCTTCTATATACACATTCAGCAAACTTAACAATTTTGTTTGATAACCCCTGATCATGAAATCACCTTTCGGAAAGTGACCCTTCATAGTACCCATTTGCACTTGGGTGGAGTGGGACAACTGTATGTAAATTTTTTAGCTAAAGAAAATTAGCAGTGACCCTAGTAATGTTTGATACCAAAATCCTTTCAACAACTGGACTACTGCTTCTATATGACAAGTCATGACACAGATCAAACTCCCCACAGGGGTTACTTCCCTTTATTAAATCAATAACCACTGCCCCCACAAGTAAATTCATCCCTCAGAGAGCCAAATATTTTTTTCACCTTTTCTTTTACATTTCAATATTTTCTACAAATTGAGTCTTCTTGTAGTAAATTATTATGTTCAAAGTACGTATAGATAAAAAAATAGTTTTAATTTATAATTTGTAAACATAACAAAGCGTGACGTAAGCACAGTGGGACATTTGGACATTCTATAAATAGATGGTATTACTAGCATCACGTGATTTACGTGATGGCAGTGGTTAAAGTAGCAAAGCGTGACGTAAGCACTGTGAGGAGTTTGGACACAGATACCTGTCACAACAACATGAAACTAAATCTGAACTATTAATTAACAATAAATTTCTCATAATAATCATCACAAACAACATTTAATCATCATCTTTAATATTAAGATATAATTGCATTTATATACATAATTACATAATGTTATACATATTATTCAATTTCATTATTACCTTTTATACTATGGTTAATAGCATAAATATATCAATTACAAATTACATCAATAAAAATTTGACATCAAAATAAAACAAAACTAAGTACATTCATAACAACCACAATATTTCCTTTTACAAGAATGTTAAGCCTGATTGCTCAGGACGGTAATCACTAAAAGAAGACAAAACATGAAAACAACAGTTGTATGTAAAGGTTTATGCTAATTATTCCAATGTATTGTAAGTGTATTATGTCCTAAACATAGCACAGACCTGTGAGTGCGGAAAAAAAAATTCTAGAAAATTATTTTCGAGGAGTATTGCGCTGAGGGTGGGTGGGTGAGGGAGGGTGGTAGTCCCTCTTCCGCAAAGGGTGGGGGGGGCAAAGCAAGAACCCTATATGTTATATAGTGTCCTTGCCTACGAGTATCAATCAAGCTGACCTATTGAAATGTCTGGTACGAAAATAGGTACACCCCCAAATGTCTCCTCGAAATTACACTGATCTCAAAAATGACTTTTTCAGACCCAAACTGCAGAAATCTGCAGATCCATGGAAGTCTCACAGGTCTGATAGCAATATTACAGTGCACTATCTGCTTAAAATATTAGCTAATTGAATACAAATGTTTTAACATGGAAAGCACTGAAATCTTGAATTGTAATTTCACACTATTTACAATATTTTGCAAAAAGGTGCTCTAATGATTGAAGGCTTAAACATATTCAGGAAAATTATATAAAAATGCAATGTATTGATTATAAAAGTCATAAGTTGTAACTTTATAACTGAATAGATAATTACAAAAAATAAACTCATGCAAACACGTTTATGCAAACATGTTAAGGCTCAGTTATATTCATACATATACATAATATGTATTTATGTTCTTTGAATGTATTGTATATAATCTGATTAAAACCTGATTTGAAATTTTCCGCTCGCCTACTCACTAATTTAGATCTGGCCTTTTTCAAACGAAGGTCACGTTCAGGTGACCTTTTCACATCATTATATTCATGACGAAATTGTTATGATATGTAACTTGTTTACATCCTCTACGTCACGCAATTTGAAATGAGCCGCCCAATCACAGACAGTGAATAATACCGCTGTTAAATTAGCAAGCAAACCTTGGCCTATAAATAGAAACTACAAAATCAAAATGTGATTAATAGTGTTTTTGTCTAGATGAAAGCTATGCATTGATTGGTCGACACAAAGTTCATCTTGACGTGACCTTCCACGGAGACAGTAGAGATCCTGTACGACAAGGCTCTACAAAATATCTGTTTACGGAGATTGTATTGTATATACAGTGCCATCCAAAATTACCTTTACACATGTGAAAAAAGCTGGTTTTTCATTCATACAATTTTATTATATTTCTACAAATGTATTTACACATTAGGATAGTCAGAATACATTGTTCCTTTTGAAAGGGAGGTAATGATAATTTGTACAATTCTAATTGTTAACATTTACATGTATCTAAAATATGATTTAAGTTTCACAAATAATTGTAGAACTTCAGAAATTAAGACACACATTTACAAAAGTGTTAAGGTAATTACAGATGGTATTGTATGTTATAATTGTACAAATGTCCCTGTAATAACAATCTATCTGTTTACAAACCAGAGATTTTATATAGAATCCCTGAACAAACATTACAAATAATGAACAAAATCTTACTAACACACTAGCATACTTTTATTTATAAATACTTATTATGTCATTGTCACATAATTGTATATTTATGTATTTTATTTGAAAGTCAACATAGGTCTGTTGACCTATTGACGAAATAAAACAATTATTTGTCCTATAACTAAAGATGATTTCATTTTGATGTTATATTTTCACAACAATGAAAATGTCAGATTTTGTATTTTCATCATAATTATATTTTCATTGAATAACACCAAAATGCCACAAATCATACATTTGATAAAAAATAAATTGTCTTCTTCATAGATCACACATTTTCAATGACTTGTCCTATCTTTAACACAGAACAAGCAGTCAGTACAGAGGTCTGTAAGGCATTCACAGCTGATCTAAACACATCAATAACCACACCCCTTTCTTTAAATACATCCTTAACATCTAATGCCTCAACAGTATCCACGTTTAATACATCTTCACCATATTTCATACCATTTGTGTCATCTATAATATAAATGTCTTTATCATTTACTTCATATAGTTGACAACAACAATGGTCAGTTGCCATGGTATCGGATACTCTATCGTACATACATATATGGCCAGTATTAGAATCTATCACATAATTTTGTTTATTACTCATCACTGATTCTATTAGAGCATCATGGAATAGTTGACATGCTTCCTTTACTGCAGAAACTGGGATATCATATTGAGTAGAAAGTTGTTTAATATCTCTTGTTACCTGTAAAAGACAAAATACAATACAATACAAACTTTATTTATTGTCGGACATTTTGTAACAAGATACATATTTAACATTAGCTATGAATAGCTATTCATACCGACATAGAAAACATAACATTCCATTATTTCCCAATATCTGAGATGTGCTAGAATTTATACAGGCTTTTAACCCAGCAATACAATAGAAAACAAAAAGAACTGTCCAAGGAGGGTACACTCGACTTTTCAGACACTTAGTTCTTGATAGAACTAAGTTGAAAACAAGTACAATCTTTCACATTGAAAGTAAATGAATAGTGGATATAAAGTTATTTTTTGTTTTTGTTTTCGCATTCAACACATATATAGGTCATATACACGATGGCCAGCTCTTCCTACTATAGGTTTCCTGGACACTTATCTATCACCAGTACTAACTTACCCTACCAAGAGGTCGACAACTCATGTATAGGGTATGACCTGCCGCGACCGGGTTTCGAACCTGCGATCTCCTGATTCGAAGTCAGACATGCTAACCACTACGCCACAGTCGTTGGCTTTATATATATAAAGTTATTGGCTCTCATAGTAATAAAGATGCAATAACAATGTAAAAGCATACCAACTGTGGCACCTGTTATCTAAATCCTAGGATTAAGATTTTTTTAAAAGACAAGGCTAAGATTTTAAAGGGAAATAACTCAAGACACCATTCTTTATATTGATGTGAACTCATGGGTCATAACCACTCAGCCATAGGTTTGTGGAGGTAAGATTTATATTCATACACACAATAAAATGGTAAGACAAAGGACAGTTATACCCTGTCAAGTAGATATGTAGCTAAACTAGTTTGCCAGCAACCACCACCAGATAGTACAAATGGTTCATACAATAATTGTTGTAAACTATCTATACTGGTGACACATACATCCTGTAAACAAATAAGATCATAGACATTTATTTTACAATACTCACAAGAATTTCTAAAGTCCTATTTCTAGCATAAATCCATTCATATTTAGGCTTGGAAAAAAAGCAGACAGTCATCAGAGCAAATTGCAAAATCAAACTTGAATAGTTTATGACCATATGATTAAAACAATTTTACATCAAATAATTATACTTTAATAATGAAAAGTTACTTGCAATATACACGATGCCATTGAACTGGTAATCATAGGATAGTCAGTTCTGTGTTGTTTCATATCACATACAAAATCTTAGTAGCATTTTACCCCTTACTGGTCAATCTGGTCAAACTTCAAAATGGCTGTCATATGACTTGAAATTAGCATTTTTAACAGAATAAAGAGAATTTCACTTATGAAAAGTTTTCTAGTAGTAATGAAATAAGAGCATCTTAAAATAGCCCTACAGTGTTAAGGCGAAACAAAAGTCATTTTTCACCCAAATTTTTAGAGGTAAATGGTTAATAAACATGAATCAGGTAAAATATGTCAGACTATAAATAAATACAAACCTTGAGTTCATTCAATGTTTCATCATGATTGTGGCACAGTATTAAAGTTGATATACAATTATTAGTATTATAAATATGAATATAACTTTGTTGATGTATTATTTCATGTTGTATATCACTAATGTAACCATAGCAACCATCTGGTATACATTCATCTATACTTAGAATAGGTTTACATCCTGAAATAAGATGACAAAATACATCAACTGTTCAGTGACTGACCAAGCTACTTTTTCTATATAAGTATCAACAAGAAATGTCATGTGGAAACCACATTAAAGCCAGATTTAAAAACTTTAACGCAAAAATTACAAAGGGATATAATCCATAATATAGCCAGGTAGAGTTATAGTTACTTTCTAATTCTGTTCATCACATGGTATGTTATCATTGTATGAAATTTTATAAAGATCTGACAATAAATGGCAGAGATATATGCTAAATTGAAAACTTTAACATAATTGTTAAAGACACCAGACTCCCGCCCGCCTGTCTGTGTTTTGACCAACTATCAGCTGAATTGTTTCATTGAAAAATCAGGCTAAAATTTATTTAATTGAAGAATTTTGCTATATATATAAGGGTTTAACTTTAAATGAAATGTCATTTTTCTTTATTTTTCAACATGCTGCATGTATGCAACATTTGACGGCTGTTCTAATCTCTGGATTTAGCTGTTAACCAATTAATATGTGGCTAAGTAGGTACATACTACTGTCGGTGACTGGCAACTGCCAGAATCAGTGGTAGGAGGAAGAATGGCCCAAGAAATTAATTTATGTCCAAGCTTCACAATAGTATGTCCTGTCCTGGAATTGAAACTACAACCCCTACCAGTAGACTTGTGCGCTATCAACTAAGCTAGCCGAAGGCTTAAAATGATCTAAGTCTAAAAGATACTGAATAAAATGCAAGCTTTTCTTACCTGAAAGAGTACAGATATATTTCATAGGATATGATCCAATGCGATCCACTACAATCACATCAGAGTTCTGTAACTTGATTTTCAACTGAGGATGTATAACTTTCTGACAGAGAACCAGTCCAACATCAGACTGTATCAAAGTATCACAAAAATTTGATAACCCTTCAAGTATCACAGAATCCCATGTTATATCTGCAGTGACTTCATAGTTAGTAGTAGAGAGTTCTTCCAAATCACCAGACATAGACGTAGCAACAAGAGCAACTTTAATTTTTATCTCATTTCCACTTTTTACCTTCTTTGGTTGAAGAGCTAGCGTTTTGAATTTTGAATACTCTGGAGCAGACAAAGTAAGCCCTGGAAAGCTGGAACTTTCTAGGACATTTATACCAGGATATGTTAATATATAAACTGAATCCATTAAATGTAACCCATTTTTCTCACTAGTAGCACCATGCAGAAATAAGTCAACGATAAGTCTACAAATATGTAAAAGTTTCTCTTCATTTAAAGTACATAATGGCTTAGACTTGAGTATAGTTTGTACGAAAGAATGTATAAATCTGAGATCTGATATCACAGCAGGATGTTTGAAATTACAACAGTTACTGTTAAGATGTTGTAAACATAAGGTAAGAAAATGTTCATAGCATTCAGTCAGTAGTTTTACATTTTTACTTGAATTCATAGACCTCAACACAAGGTCTGTCGCAAATGTTGAAAGAAATAATCCATTATCACTGAAAGCCTCTAGATGACCCTGAGTAGCTGTAACAAGCAGCTGAATTATTGGTTTCCTTACAGATAATGCTGAAAATAAGCGTTTTGAAGAAGATGTGAAGGTAACATTGCCACCACTAGAACTTTGAAGGATCTTGACATTGCCACTTGGTGAGCGACTTGACTTAACTATATTTAGAAATAGTTGTAATGATTCTTTGAAGGCATTAAGACCAGATCTTTGAATCTTGGCAGACGATCCTTTATCAACTTTAATGGTAGACATTATACCAAGTAACTCTCAAGTCAAGCCACTATGTAACATAAGTCCTGAAACCAGACAAAATGATAATAATGTTTTGAAAAATTATTCATATACATGTATACTTAAGAAAATGTCATAAAAATAACATACTCAGTTCCAAAATTATAAAAATGCTATTAAATATATATTACATACACTACAAAAATGACATAAGAAATAACATACTTAAGTTTCCAAAATTAAGGGATACACAAAAATGTAGACAGTTATATTTCTGCTAACACTTTTGTTTGTTACTATTGATCACTATAAAGTAAAATAGCAGTTCCTGCACCATGTCCCGTTTCTGTCTCCTCTGATCTTTTTGTTCTCTCCAATGCAGATATAGATACTTTAAAACAACAAATCTCTGATACACCCTGTCCCTAATTTCTGCATTTTTCTTTTGAGTTCTTGTAACTAAACGAAATTTATTTACTCAATCAAGCAGACAGGTAAACTTGAAACGAATTACAACTTAACATATATGTTAAGGTATTACATCATAGGGAGACAGATACAGTCATACACAATCGGCCGGATAGCTCAGTTGGGAGAAACTCCCTTGTAAGCCAGGGGTCCTGGAAAGGAAACCTGGTCGGACTGCATACTTTTCTAACCCTACATCATACAACATACATCAGGGGCTTAGCACAAAATGGTAGTAACTCACTCTTTTATTTTATTGAGTTATGACTGTTTTGTGCTAAGCTATATATTTTAGAAATTTAAAGGAATTATTTATACTGACTCTATTTCTTCTCTTCTTCAAGCATTTTTGCACGCTGTTTAGCACGATGTTCTCCAAAGTAATCTTTATGAGGCGGTAGAAAAGGTGTCACACATAATCCAACCACACAACATGTCACAAAGAGACTCATCAGAGGCTGTGACCCATAACCTTCCAAAAATCTCTTGAACATAGAACTTCCAACTTTGGCTTTGCGCAACATATTCCAATAAATCTTTATAACTGTTCTTATAGGTCTAGTAAAGCATTTTACATGTTCTCCTGAAAAAATACAAATGGCTTTACCAATCAGATATATTATATACAGAGTTTACCATCTACAGGTGTACTTAAGGCAAAAATATGACTTAAATTATGTTTATTAAATATTTATGCGTAGAAACAACATAACTTTCTTTAGTACTCTAGTAGCCGTATAACAGTCTCTTGGTTTGAACATGCAGTCAACAAGCAGAAGTGCAAGCGCTTGTTTAATTGATTGATATTCAGTGCTTTCCAATAACACCAGTAGAATGTATACACCTATAGACAGTTCATCTAGTATATTTATTTTTAATTCGAAGATTTGGAAGTTCCGAACTAGTAACTAGGTGAATTTTATTTCTTTAAATATTGACATTTTTTAACTTCCAGTTTTGATCGATCATTGAATAACAACTGATTAACCAACCATGTGGCCTACACCCCCAAGAACAAGGAAACAAGCAAATTCGTTGAATTTATGTCCCCTGCCGAGTACTTGTTTTTACTAACACAACAACTGGAGACATAAGGCTTTATTAATAAATATATTTATCATGGCATAAACAGTAAAATTCAAAAGCCTGAAGGGCCATAATGGCTACAACTATCAACAAAATCTCTGTTGCGACAAGAATATGTCTATTTTGTTACCATGTTACTATCCTTCCTATGTTACCAGTATAGAATCCTTCGCAACTATTTGTGATGCCATGTAATATTCATTCCCATTGGGTTTTGAGTTTATTCAAATTGAAATAAAATTAATTTATATTAGTTACAATAACAAAAATGATATTGTACATACAAATAAAACCAGTCTTTGATGAGAAAATTCACGATCTACATAGATATGTTGAAATCCAGTCTGTTGTTTTGAAAAATTCACGTTTACATTCCAGTCGGTTGTAAAAAAAAATCCATAAAACCATAACAGGGACCATACATAACTCCATGTTAAATAAAATTATCAGGACATGCCAATGAGATGCAAAATTCTTTTCTGTATTGATGGTTTCCATAAAATCTTGTTGAAATCAATCCAGCTGTTGCAAAGAAATAGCAATATTTCTCTATATGAACACTGCACAATTAATCAAGGGCAATAACTCTGTGCTGAAAGGTCTGACCGAAACAAGGCGACGATATGCGCGTCTCCTCTAGATATTGATTATTCCCATAAAGTTTCGTTGAATTCAAGCCATTAGTTGCAGAGAAGTAGCGCGGAAACAATTTTTCCCCTATATGCATACTGCATAACTAATCAAGGGCCATAACTCTGAGTTAAAGTGTCTGACCGGAACAAGGCAACGATATGCCCATCTCCTCTTGGTATTGAAGATTCCCATAAAGTTTCGTTGAATTCCAGCCAGTAGTTGCAGAGAAGTAGCGCGGAAATGATTTTTTACTCCATATGCATACTGCATAACTAATCAAAGGCCATAACTCTGAGTTAAAGTGTCTGACTAGAACAAGCTGACAATATGCCCATCTCCTATTGGTATTGAAGGTTCCCATAAAGTTTTGTTGAATTCCAGCCAGTAGTTGCAGAGAAGTAGCACAAAAACAATTTTTACTCCATATGCATACTGCATAACTAATCAAGGGCCATAACTCTTGAGTTAAAGTGTCTGACCGGAACAACTGACGATATGTGCATCTCCTCTTGGTATTGAAGGTTCCCATAAAGTTTCGTTGAATTCCAGCCATTAGTTGCAGAGAAGTAGCGCGTAAACGACTTTTCCCCTATATGCATACTGCATAACTAATCAAGGGCCATAACTCTGAGTTAAAGTGTCTGACCGGAACAAGGCAACGATATGCCCATCTCCTCTTGGTATTGATGATTCCCATAAAGTTTCGTTGAATTGCAGCCAGTAGTTGCAGAGAACTACTCCGGAAACGAAATTCGGACGGACGGATGGACGGACGGACAACGCCAAAACTATATCCCCCTCCCGATTCCATCGGCGGGGGATAATAATGGGGAATTGAGCCAAACAAACCCATTGTAAATTCCTGCCACTTAGTCTTAAGACTCTTAGGGACTCTATTTTGTCAGCCTTGCAATCTTGGCATGAAAACAATTTTCCTGCAGTTGTCCGACAATGAAATAAATATTTCACCCACTTTACCATATTTAGGCTGTCACTAGTGTTAGTGAGGGGAGTGCGGACTACAAATGTCTAGCCTGTTTCAGTGTTTGGGTCGAATCGTAGTGGGCCGAGATGTTTCGAAATAAAGGCGGCTTTCAGTTTGACAGTTCAAAGCTGTAATAAAAATGTGAACTCATGTATCAATTCTAGATAAATATGTGACAAAAACGAATTGTTAATTATTAAAATAATGATAATTTTACCGATTACTGCTGTGATTCCAGTTTCACGTTTGACCTTCCAAGTTGTATGGTGATGTAATTCTAACGCAACACCGTTTACAGTCATTCGGAACAACCTCGGCGATCATCTATGTTCTGTAATTTTACTTTTAAAGGTTACATACCACTAAATAAAATCCTTCTTTGTTGTATATAAAAAGTCTCATTTTCAATGACAAATTACACTATGACCCAGGGGTGTGAGATACCCCAAACCATATATAGGCTGAAAGATCTATCTATTCCCCTCAAAATGATCAGTATTAAAAAAAAAGTTACGTTACTTATAAGAAAATAAATTTCGATTGAAAGTTCCTACCCTGAAAATGTCCTGGTTTTTAACTCTTCACCAGCCGTACAGAGTCATCTCCCCTTTTAACCAGTTTTCGCGACTAAACTAACCAGATCCATTGAATTTTTGCATACTTTCATAGGAAAAGCATTGTCAAAGACATACATACTCTTCAATATAAAAAAGCACTACAAATGAGGTATCCATGCACTCTCAAAAAATAAATAAGGACTTTCTACTTCCGGTAAATGCCTACTTCCGGATACCATTTAGTGGTATGTAACCTTAAAGCAATAAAAATAATATGGCATAATAATGCTTTCTTGTTTGTCTTGTTTGTTAACTTCATTATGGTAAAATTATATGTAATGATATCAGACTGAAGTGTTAGGCTGAAACTAAATAACTGTATTACTTTCCACTTCTATCTTAACACAGATGAAGGTTTAAACTAGTTGAAATATCTGCATAGAACCTTATTGGAGATAAAGTATTTACGTTTTACAGCCGTTTCATGTTAAGTTAAGCAAATGCAAAAATATGATGTCACACAGTATTTGTACTAAGAATATAGCATGGTTTATTACCTAATTTGTACTCTTACAAAAAACATATACATTTATAAGCATAACCATTACTGGATGCTATTTTTACTCAACAGGAATGATGCATATTCATCAAAAACACCTGTCCCACTGTTGGGGTCAATTGATTATCAGACGTACTGTTGTCCGGTTCTGCTCAAGGAATGAGACTTTTGTCTTGCATCATAAAGCATACACATCGGCCAAACAACTGCAATAGTTTGAACTTCCACAACATACATGCTGTCCCACAAATTCACGTGAATTACGTTACCATTTTCAACAGGCTAGCTGGCATGGTGTCCATTGCATTATAGATATGAATTAATCTTCTGGGAACTACTCAATATATGTAGCACAAAATTGACAAATGAGATTTGCTGTTGATTAATGGTATAATCCACCCATCTCATCAGAACGGCATTCTCTCAATAAAACCAAGGTTTAGTGAATTACGTTACTAGCTGTTTTCATGCACACCAACATTACCTATATCCACTTACTAAATTCCCTTTAAACTACCATCTTATAAACTTAAATAATAATCAAATGAATTAACATTGCCTTGTTGCATTCAAATAAACAGCCCAATAAACGATCGATTCGTGAATTACGTTACTGTGAATTACGTTACCGTAAATACCAGTTAGCCGCCGAAATAAGTCCCCAGGATCAATTATAACAGGTTAAATTTACATTAACACATATGAACGTTTAAGATGTCAACATTTTGAAAGTTTTTGAAGTAGGAATTTGAATAAGTAAGGGACTTTTACGAAGAATTTATGATGAAAATGAGTCATGTTTGTCTCAAAATAGTTTCATCGTACAAGTGCGTGATAAATAAGTCAATTTTGTATCAGTTGTTTTTTCTGATGCATTTTTATGATTAAACAGTAACAATTGTATTGTATTGTTCACATATCCATGCTAAACACGCATTATAAAATGGTAACGTAATTCGACAAGTGGTAACGTAGTTCACAATCCCTGTAATTCGTATTTGGTCAGTGGGTAAAAGCAAGGTTGGGATGCAAAGGGCTTAAAGAGAATGAAAAAAGCCAAAATATGGCTAAAGCTACTTGAATAGGGAAAATGAATTAAGTTAAAGCTTTAAAACCTTTTACAAACTAACAACCAATACAGGTCTAAATATATTTACTTATTTAGAATCAGACAAAGTGTATACGAATGTGGATCCATATATATAGAGGCAAAAACAAAAGGAGACGCATGATGATCAAAAAAGTCAAACTGCTAAACGTTGTAACTCTAATTTAAGTAAGGTAGCGATAATTGATAGATTATGCGATTGAATAAAAGTGGTTGCAGTACCAAGTTCCTTTTGTGTAGAGAAGGATATCCTAACATGATAGTAAACATGAAGTTCACAGAGAGAAGGGGTAGCTGGAAAACTAAAAATTCTGTGAAGAAGGTAGATAAGAAGATAGAGAATCTAGAGGTTAAACAGAAGCTTAAAAACACATGACACAAGAGACAGCCAAGGGTGCGACCTTGTGGGTAAACTGTTAGATACTGTAATGTATATTCTATGTATATGACCGTTGATTGTAGTTATAATCATCATTACATGTATTCAATAAAATATATTAAATCTAAACTTGTGATTATATGGAGAGAGAAAATCGGACACTTATCTTTTACATTAAAAAAGTTACATCAACTTAACTTAACGCTGACCTCGGCATGCTTCAAGTACAATATACTAGAAGTGTTGTCATATGTTTCATTTTAAACGTTATTTTTTCATGCATCAAAAATATTCAAGCTTTTTTAAAATCCATCTTGTTTAAACGTATCGAGTGAATTTTTTTGGTATTTTGTCCTAAGTAACATAAATAAATATAATCCGCGGGCTCCCAATTACACCTCGTATATAAAATATGATATTATTTCATATATTTACAGAAAATAGGCTCCTCCTTTTATATCATTGTAAACATTTTGGAAAATTGTGTTTGCAAACTCGTATAGACTAATAATGATTCATACATAATAACAATTTAATTATTTTTTATCATTTGCAGTAACAGGGATTTCTCTATTGCACGAGTTTCAGCGATTTAGAACATTTTTAAACATGAAAGAATTTTTGTACAACTATGTTCTGAATTACGTTACCGTTCTTTTCTTTAATCAGGGACATCATGACTCTCCATGATATGTCCTTAAAAAGTTTATCAGGTATTTACTAACTATTCAGTGTTGTAGACGTTTATTTATAAACACAGCTTGCATATTAATCATTTTGTAAGGTACTTTAAAAGGCATAATGAAATTTTATTAAGCTACTTATGTCGTACAAAGGTTTCAATTATATAAAGGTCCGAAGTCATCCAATCTTTTGCTTAAAATCTTAACATTATCATCAATGAACTATATACTTAAGTGATTTTTCCATTTTATATCTATAGATAACAATATTTTCTTTTAAAGATTCACGTCATGTAACATAAAATTTCTGTGAATTACGTTACCATTAGTACATATCAATAAACACTATTTCACAACAATATCCTTTTCGTATTTTGACATCATAGTTTAAATATTTTTAGGAAAGGGTTTGACCTTTTGTATCGTCATTTCAATGTTACAGTATGATATGATTATCAGTATCTATACCTTTTGACAGGGAAGAGACTTTTTCCTAAAAAACAAAGCTAATAAAATAGTGTATAATTAATTTGTTTCGTCCAATTTGTGTTTGATATACTTAGTAGTTCTTGTTATGTGCTGATTGCTTGATATGCAGAAATGTTCTATAAATCGAATAAAACTCACCAGTAGTGTCACTCATGGTTTGTATTTTAATTTTAGACATTGTTAAGGATCGATTCACTACAGTAACGTAATTCACGGGTAAGAATTACAGGGTTTATCTCACCATTAGTATTTACTTATATCCGAACTTGGTTTTAAAAATACTTCTGATTTAAGTCCGTAGAAGGTTGAAGTTCACATTTTTAAACAAACTTTTTGAGTGCTACAACATAAAATTCATGTGACATATGTTCTCGATAATTGCTTAACTTAACGTGAAACGGCTGTTTAGTGTCTGTCCAATCAGATTCAGTCATTCAGACTTTAATTAGCCTACAAATAAGGAAAAATTCTTATACCCTCTTTTCACACGTAAAGTTGTGAAATTACATGCACACATTTATTTTAACTTGAAATTTACAGAAAGAAAAAACAGCACCAACCAAATATATAAACTTTAGAGAAATGGTAAGTAAATTGTTTTTTAAAAAAGCAAAACTTTCAGCTATAAATACATGAATCTCTGACAATAATATTAAGGAGAAATGAATTAATAGACTATTGTAGAAGAAAACATCAAATGACGTCCGAGGCGGTAAAGCAAGACAAAGGTAAAATTATGACCTGGGCAAGAACTATACATGACTTTATTAACATCCGATGAAGAGTTAATTTTCATTAGAGGAAAAGGATGCAGATTGTATTATTCTTTCAAACAATAATTCTTTCCAAATCTTTCCCAGAATTGCTTAAGTAAATTATAATCATCTGAAGAATTTCTTCTTACAAAATAAAAAAATTTATATGCTGAGAAAGATTCAACATTTAAATGAAAAATCGTAAAATCAAACTTGCAAAAACATTCATCAATATATATATTGTAGTAAGTAACTTAATTAAAAGAGAGTTAAAGTCAAACTTGAAACTCAAAGACTTAGTTAACAAATAGGACACTCACAAAAAGACCAAAGACATATATATTATGATACATTATAATAAAACTAGGTGTAAAAGCACACAACTCTAACATAGCAAAACAATACATAAAACAAAAACAAAAACCTAAATATAAGACTAAATATAAAGCTTTTTAAAGTAGCTCTACTGCATACTATGATTAAACAATGCTGTTCAACTAGTAATTTTACCTGAGTATAACGTGGTCCGTCAATAAATATGACACAATAAAATGAAAGTTGAAGAACATGGAGAAAAAAACCAATTTAACTAACAGTGTATTATAAGAAACTAGAACAGCAAATCAAATCTGGAACAGTTCTTTTCTCCTGTTTTTATCTCTGTGTCAACAACATAGTAATTGTGCATATGCGCAACATTTAATTTTCACTAAAAATTTATATCCTGACAAAATTTATTATTTCTTTTACCTTTTTCATTCTTCTTCTTTGTTGCCATGGCAATAAGGCAGAGATTCTCTACTGTGTTGACTTTTGACCGCCATGGCGGTGAAACGATAACACATTGATTTTTACTGTGTTGACTTTTGACCGCCACGGCGGTGAAATAACACAGTAATTTTACTGTGTCGACTATTGACCGTCATGGCGGTAAAACAATAACACAGTGATTTTTACTGTGTTGACTTTTGACCGCCATGGCCGTATAACAACAACACATTGATTTTTACTGTGTTGACTTTTGACCGCCATGGCGGTAAAACAAGAACACAGTGATTTTACTGTGTTGACTTTTCACCGCCATGGGGGTAAAACTTTATCAGTGTTTTTTACTGTGCTGACTTCATAGCCATGGCGGTAGAACTTTAACACAGTAATTTGTACTGTGTTGACTTTTCGCCACTACGGCAGTAGAACTTTAACACAGTAATTGACTTTTCACCGCCATAGACCTAAAATTTTGTGTCTATCTGTATTTACTTTACTTGGCAGTAGTGTATGAATTTTTAAGCTCTGTCCCAGCCAACATATGACATTGGCCATATCTGGAATTCTATGTAGGTCGATATCGGCATCCACATCAAGCTTATCTAGAAAGTGCATCTCAGCATTTGATCAGCATTAGCCGATATCCAGCCAACTTGGTACCGACTTGAAGCTGATCTATTATTTCGGTATAAAATGCTTTTCAGCTGCATAATGTGTACTACATCCTTGAGATATTCAAGTTCTAGGGTCATTATGACTAATTAAGATAATAACATGGGTGAGAGTAGAAAGTTTTGAAAATACTGAAATCTACTTCCAAAAATCACAATACTGAAATTGACATATTTCATTTAAATTACATAGAGTAATTTATTCCCAAAATACTGAAATCAGTATTAATACTTAAAGCTGTCACCCATGTGATAAAGAATAAAAATATTATATTTTATTAGTGTGTCAACTTGCAACTGACATAAAGCTGTTGAATGTTTTAGTAAAAAGTAAATAGCATATTCAGTAATATGATATATTTCTGTCATAATGACCATAGAATGATAGTGCCAAAATTGCATCCCATCATTCAGCAAACTTGCCACCTACATAAAGCCCATGTAATTTTAATTTAAGATACAACAATAATTCTAAATAGTTATATTATATTAGTTGCTACTCTCAGTACATTGTACATTCACAAGACTATTTATTAGCTGTGACATTTGACTTGTTTTTCCTAATCACTGATTCAGTGGGTATCTCTATGAATATTTATAAAGTAATTTTCACTGAATTATTGAAATAAAAGGTAAAAATCATTTCGTTAATATATTGTCAAACCAACAGAATTATGTAATTAGATTTACTTTTGTGAAGCTCAATAAAGTCAAGAAACTTAAGCCCTGTCACACTCTTCTACAGACCATGATAAAATAACACTGATATTGAATATCTTAAACTGTAAAACAGAAACTTAATCAGTGTGATGTGTTAGCATGAAAAAAAGAATGAAATAATGTCCATTGTCCAAAATAAGTGGTCCTATATAGTTGAGGCACATAGTCATGATTGTGTGATTGATCAAGCACAACAAAAAGTTCTGTATTTCCATTATATTCAGGTTCTTGTAAATGTTATCATCATCTGAATTTACATCTGTCTTTCATTCACTGTTTTTAACCATTATCTCTATATAATATTGTCTGGAACCATTCTGTGACTTCCCATTTAATTTCTACCAAATTGGTCTAAGATCGTAAGTGGTTTCTGAAATACATAAAATTAAAAGCCAATATAGAATAAAGAAATGAAATAAATGTAGATACATGTACATTTAAACACACTGTACATTAATTTGGATCTGGATGAATAAGTTGCAAGGCCTTTCAGCATAAATGCAACAGGAGATAGAGCATGGGTTGAAGTTAGTCCCCCCTGGAAAACAGCTCTTCAGTAGCTGACAACTGACAACACATTCATCAAGTTTAATGATTATCTTTGGAAAGAATGACTGTTTGTGAGTTGTGGTTTTACAATGCACTGGTACAATACACTTTGTATTGATTATTGTTTGTCTTTCTATAATATTGTGTGTATTAAAACCACTGAATGTCTTCGGGGTTACTTTACGTTTAGTTTAAGCATTAATTATAAAGCTTTATAAAGACTAAATTGTTCAAAATTGTAGCATGTAAGAAATTACCATGGTATAGGTCGTTTGCGTTAAAGCTGGACCCCTAATATCATGAAATATCTCAATAACTATCGGATGGAAATAACTCAAATTTTGTATGTGATCATAACTAGAATTTTCCTTCTCAAATCCAAATATTCAGAATTTTTCTTTAATTACATAACATACTTCCCATAGACATGCAATGCAAATTTTGAAGCCAAAAAGAGACTTTTGTTAATTGGGTATGTGCCATAATCAGAACAGCCACATAACAGTAGATACAAAATAATAGCTAAATATGAGGCCCGGTTAGAAAATTTATTTGATAACAAAGTATAACAGTATATACAAACTCAAATATCATCATCATGGTCGTCTGTATCGTCAAAATCTATACAAATTCTACACGCACAATTTTAAAGACGGGCCTCTGCTTTACAATTCAGTAGAGACTCAATCCCAATTAAGGTGGACATATGGGCATATTTTTTTTCATTTTTTTCATGTCGTCAAATATGAATTTTAAATCAATTAAAGGCATTGTAGACATGTTCTGTACGCAGTATAAAAATCTTTTCAGCTGGGCTAGTATACTTTTTTAGATGTAGGCTGGTGAAAGGTCTCACTTAGCATAAATAAATGTGCTCATGAAAATCGAACATGTGCTGCAAATTTCATAATTTAAAAGTAGTAATGGTCAATCTGTTAAGAAATTCAATACGGTTGCATTCTTTAACGTATTATGTTTCGGAATAAATGATAAAGACTGAAGAGTAAGCCAGATACTGTCAGAAAAACATAAATATTGAATACGCTATTTTCATTAGTTTAATTTGTTTTAAAAATGTCATTCATATCAATTGTTCTAGAACGATACAAACAAGTTTAATATAGACTAAAACTGTTTAAAATAGTTAGATACCATTGCTTTTGTGTTATAACAAAACTTTGTGTGCATGTGAACCACCACAAAGCAACCAATAAAGAATATAATTGTTGTCCCGTACGTTATCAAAATTGACTCGTACGTAATATACTTCAGTTTGGTCATCAGAACTATTGATAACTAAGTTAAACTGCAAGAATACAACTTACATTGTTGCGTAATTTGTTTTACGATTCAATGTACTTGTGTTTTACATATAAAACTGCAATAATATCTCCCAATTACAATGATTACGCGAACCATTATCATTTTTCCAAGAGAACAACATTCAACAATTTTGTGACAAGTTTAACAAAGAAACATAGCAATCTAACGCATAAACTAATAGAAACTATTTAGTAGTGGGGTAACATATGATTTAAAACCATCAAATCATCCGGCAAATGCATGTTTAGACAATTCTACAGTGTCCCGTACGTTATTAAATAAGTAAGATAATATATGAACCTGATCAAATTATTGCAGTGTGTGCTAAAATGATTCTAAAGTTATAATTTGATCAAACGATGCATTGTTTTAATTTATCATTTCAAAGCTAGATGGTATTCAATTGAGAACAATGCAAACTATTCATCAATTTTGGCAAATAACAAGAACTATACCTTATTTTCCCGTAACTCTTGTTCGTTACTTTTGAACATCATCAATTTCATTATAATTGCCGTTCCGATAATAGCTTCGTCTGTGAAGATTAAATGCATGTTAAGGAACCTTACAAAAGCAATTTATCATAAATATTCAGACGATTGTCAATTATTGTGTCACATTTTGTCCCGTACGTTACGGACTCGTACGTTATTTTTCATTTTGTATTTACTGTTTTTTGTGTGTCACAAATATGCACCTTGAATGAATGATAAAAAACACTTTATAAACTTTTTATTTAATCATTGAAGATCATTTCAATGAAGAATTTATATATCTGTTTGAAAAGGTTTGTTAGATAATTTGATTTTACTAATTGTCCCGTTCGTTACGTGGTGAAAATTACGTTTCATTTTTTAATGAATGAGCTCATAAATTACCGATACCAATAAAATGTCAGCTAAAATGAATATCTTATCATTAGGATATAACTTTATGGACTTTACTTACACAAAAAAGTGTGTAAAGAGTGCAAAGCTGTGAGCTTAATGAAGCCTTTAAATGAATGTCCCGTACGTTATCGGAGTTTGGAGACAACGTTTGTTGTATGAGGTGTGAAAAAATATTTTTGAATTTACATTATAATATGTGTTTTTCTGAAGGATTTAGTTATAATTGACAAAAAAAAATATACATTTAATTGGAAATCTGTCTGATTTTTTTAACAATTTGAAGCTAACTTTAAGAATTTGTCATTGGAGACATAAGGATTTTCTACACCCTAGCTTAATTAAGAGACAACATTTTGAAGAAATCGAAGTTTTCTTCAAGAAATATGTCGTTTATACTTTTACTATAGCATTATCACTTGTAAATATGCATTTCATTTTCATAAATTCTGTAAGTTATATTCCTGGAAACATGATAAACGTTGGAGACATCAAATGTACATTCTAAGCGGGAATGCGTCTAGACCGTCGAGTGTTTATTTAAGCGACAAATTTACAGTAAACGCACGGGACTTTGTATAAATACACTGGAAGTATGACAATATTTTAATCAGAACAGCTTATTTTACCTCCCGCCGGATTTTTGATAAAAAATTCCAAATATTTTGCATTGTACCTTAGGGAAACCTTTTTTTATTTATCTATTAAAAATTCTGAAAATTTAAATCCTAGAAGGAAAAATTGAAATAAGATTGTATTAAATTTTTTAGCAAAATCGCTGTTATAGTTTAAAAGATATTTACGGCAAATAGGGGTCCAGCATTAACGCAAACGACCTATAAATAAATGGTAATACTTTCGGAATTTGAAAACTGAAGGCAGATCTCTCGCACAATTGGTTTTTACTTACAAATTTTGAAACCCTTTATTGCGAGGAATGACGGAAACTGATGTGTTTGAAATGTTGTGTCCTTTCATTTTCCTCAAAAAGTAGTTTTTGTAGAATTTAGGTCATTTACGGCGTTAAATCCAATTTAAAAATACAGCGAGTGTTAGTAAATATGTTACAATGTATAATTATATACAATTTAAGTGAATAATTATTTCTTACAGGAAATTTGTTTCCCTTTAACCATACAACTTGAGAGAAACCAAACTCCCCGCAGCGGTTATCTCCCAAAGGCCGGGTTGAAATTATTATAGATTTTTAACCATCTCACCTTAGAGAAAGTATTTTTGGAATCATACTTTTCCTATGCGAAGTACAGAACAGAACAGAACAGAACAGAACAGAACAGAACCGAACAGAACAGAACCGAACAGAACAGAACAGAACAGAACAGAACAGAACAGAGCAGAGCAGAACAGAGCAGAGCAGAACAGAACAGAATGGACCTCATTAAATACAAAATGAACATGCAAAGATGTTTACTCGATTTATACATTTGAAATTTTGATTCAATTTCAGCCCAATGAATAACGTCGTACGCAAGAAATAAGATCTTCACATCTTTGGATCAGTACTTAATGCATCATGGTAAAGGCGGATTGTAATAAATAAATTTGAGCAAACAATATAATACTTTCACCTCCAAGACGAGAAGGGGGATAATGTCTTTAACACCGAACGAATCTATAAATTTATCATAAGTATATTGATAGTTTAATCCTCAGGTTTAGTGCCCTTCAGGCAAATGTTTTAATTCGTCAGGTATATAAACACTATTGTTCAAACGGACAGTAAAGGAACATTCCGATTGGGCGAAATCCGTGACCGAAACGTAAGTTTCCCGTGCGTTGTCGAAGTCCTTTCGGAACACCTCGGCGATTGCCGTGCATCATATGATTGCCAGATCACGAATTTACCCGAGTAGCTTTCCAGAGATGATCGCTATACCTGGCTGATCTTGGCGTGATCATGACGCCAACAGTGTTGATTGGCTGATCTTTTTACTCAAATTTACGCGGGTAAGGCTCGCACTTGCTAAGTCAATTGTTTGGATATATTGATAGAGGTGAGAAAGAAAATTATTTTGAATTTTGATTTTTTTATTTGGATTTATTTCTTTAGAATTGTTTCAATTTTAATCACTGTGGATTTTATAGTGTGAATGAGCAAATCTTAATATGTATTTGTTATTTTCGAAACGGATCTTTGATTTGCTTGAAACAAGTGAGTAGAAATTGCTATGCAAATCGACATGATATGTTTGCAATCATTTTACCTTGTTTAGGTATCCAGTTCAACTAGAACTTGGCTGTATGTACAGTATTTGGTGATTTGATTTATGGTAAAGCATTTATAAGTTTCCAGTCCACACATCTTGACAAGACAACATTGAGTGAACCCACAAAGTCTATTCAAAATTGGATATTCATTGTTTGAATGTGGTCATTGTATTCAAAATTGGATATTCATTGTTTGAATGTGGTCATTGTATTCAAAATTGGATATTCATTGTTTGAATGTGGTCATTGTATTCAAAATTGGATATTCATTGTTTGAATGTGGTCATTGTATTATGTACATGTTCCTAACTCTATATTGTTCATGAATTATTCTAATTATATGTTTTATATATCTATTTCATGTCTCACAGACTTCATGGTTGATTTTATATACCAAACATAGAACCAATGATTTCATGGTTGATTCATACTGTATGTTGTCTATCAAACATAGAACTAATGACTCCACACTTCATTCATACCTTGGTAAGTAGAATTGTTTTATCCCATCTTTCCATTTGTCACGCTAAGAACTAATTTCTTTGTTGTTTCAAGTTGTTAATGGTTATGTTTGGTTACTCTTTGGTTGGTCTTAATGTCAATTTCCAACATAATCAGAGTGGTTAGGTTCACTATACACTCTGTTCTTTCAAAGTGCATGCAATAATGTTGAAAATAGGCAGTAAATTAAAACTTCTCTGGTCTCTGAACCCTTGAATAAATATTTGCCTGGAACCCTCTTACAACACCTTGGATATACCTCTGGTTAGCTACTGCATACATGATTCTTTTTAAATCTCGCTCTCTGTATCCAAATTATAGTAGCATTTCTTTTCCAAATTTTAGTCTTTTTATCATTTATTCATAAATTATGCATATGATTCTAAGCCCTTTCGACACTGTTTTACATCTTTTACAATGTTCCCATAGATAGTTTCACAAAAGTTTATATCAAAGTTGAAATTTATAATCAAGTAGTTATAAGAATATTAGTTCTATCTATTATACATGTAATGTACATTTTATTATGTGTGTTTTATATGTCATTAGAACTGTAGGCTCAAAAGTCATTCTTAACAAATGTCTATACTACCAAAGAATGATCCTGGGACACCTGTAGTTGAAATTCAATGATATTAAATTCCATGATATTGGATGGAAGTACATCAATACTGCAATGATTTACAGGGGCAGATCCAGGATTTTTTTCTAGGGGGGGGGGCCAAACTTTTCTAGGGGGGGTCCAAAATTCTACGGGGGTCCGAATCTCGAACCCATCCACATGATACACATTTGGCAGAAAAAATGCATTTCGAGAATTAAAACTACATAGCCATTAAATCTATGTTAAGCAGCGAGAAAATTACTTCATACTACTTAAAAATGACTTGCAAGCAAGAAATACACTAATGGACATGTACATTTTCCAAATTCTAGGGGGGGTCCAGACCTCCGGACCACCCTGACCCCCCCCCGCTGGATCCGCCCATGATTTACTTCAAAGCTAGCTTTATGCCATTCTAGATATACAGTAAACCCTGAGCACAAAACAAAGTTTTGAGTATTAAGTCCATAGATTTATGATGTACAGTCCAACATGTGAACAATGACTGGCCAAGGGAAAATTGGCCTTTGTTTACAGGTGGCCTTTGTTTGTTCCTTTTACAAGTATGGTTAAAGGTCCTATACTCTGGTATTTAATAAACTGTAACAATGATTTTTTTCATTTGTAAATTTGTATCTTTTCTGAGGCATTTTCATGGCTGGCATTGCCATGACTACAAAAAACAGTTCAGAGAAAAACAATACAGTGGAAAAACTGTCAGAAATTGTATAGCAATATTAGTTGTTTGTTCGGAAACTATCCATGTACAGTTGTACAGGCTTATTTCTTCCTAGTGGAAGCAACAAGTGACTTAAACAAAATGAATTTCTATAGATTTATACCAGTTTACTTGTTTGAATAGATATTTATCATACAGTAGAACTTGGTTATAACATACTCGGTTATAACATACACTCGGTTATAACATACCATTTTTCCTGGCCCAATTTTCATATTTTGTATATAACATACTTAGTATGCTATATGGATATAACATACCTCGGTTATAACATACCTTTTTCCTTTGGCCCAGCGAGTATGTTATATCCAAGTTTTACTGTAATACATAAGCATGTTTTATTTTTGTAGGATAATTATCTGAAGATGTTGACAAATGTTGATGTTGTTTACTGTGGACTGTATCCATGAACATATGGAATGAAAATACATTATCAATGAATCAAGCTGAGATTGAATATTGAACAGATGAAAAATGAAGAGAAGATAAAAGCTAAGAATTTTATATTATTTTATATCACTGTGTGTCTGATGGAATAATTGGCTATCTACCCTGGATAGAGTTTTGAAGTTTAAATGAAAAGATTAAAGTTACTGTCTCCCAGGTAATTTTATTTGAGCTGTACCAAATTTCTATGACGAGAAGTTGTCTCAGGCTTACTAGCATATTATTATATGGTTTGTGATTCCATATTAAATTCTGCAATATTTATTTGAAAAGTGTAAAGGTTATTTTTTATGTATATGTTTTGCCATACTTCACAAGAAACATTTTTTTGGTTAGGTGTTTTTTTATCTGTTTGTTTCATCTCAGCAGGAAGCTTATTCTAAAATGTAATTAATTAATTCAATTAATTTAAATACAAATGTAGTTTCACTTTACTTTCTTTAAAATCTTGTAATAGTTTTTAGGGTTTCGAAACTAAAATTTGCAGAGTTTAACTTTTTGGTTTTGGAAATAAGATAGTTGTAGATATTTTTAAAGGGAGATAATTCAGTATATACAGTAAAGTTCCGCTAATAAGACCACCTGGTGGTCTTACAAAAAGTGGTCTTAATAGCGAGTCGGTCTTAATAGCGAACCCACCTAATTATTTATATTGAGTATAACAGTTAGGTACCAAAAATTATTAACGTTGCCAGTGACTATTCATACAGTTAAAATGTCTTGTTAATGGTTACAATGTACAAATAGAAAATAAGAATACTCATGCTATTATTTCCAAACATATGCATTTAACTTATAAATTTCAGACACTGTTTAAATCACAGTCCTTTCAGGGGCAGATCCAAATTTTTTTCTGTGGGGAGGTCTTAACTTTCTAGGGGGTCCAAACTTTCGAACCACAACGACATTATACACTTTCTGCAGAATAATGCAACATATAAATAATAAAAACTACATAACCATTAAATCTATTTTAAGCATTGAGAAAAAATGCTACTTTCGTTTTCTTTCTTTAGAACCCTTATGTAAGCAGTCGAAACGCATTCTTAACTAATTTGAGTTTGATATATACGGAGCCCCTAAAAGGACATTTTGAAATACTTTTTTTATTTTCACAACTATTTCGTTTAAACGTAATATTATTTCGTTTTAACGAAATATTATTTCGTTTATTCGAAATATTATTTCGATTAAACGAAATAATATTACGTTTAAACGAAATAATTATTTCGTTTTTTCGAAATAATATTATTTCGTTTTTTCGAAATAATTATTTCGTTTTTTCGAAATAATTATTTCGTTTTTTCGAAATATTATTTCGTTTAAACGTAATATTATTTCGTTTTTACGAAATATTATTTCGTTTAATCGAAATAATTATTTCGTTTTTTCGAAATAATTATTTCGTTTTTTCGAAATAATTATTTCGTTTTTTCGAAATAATATTATTTTGTTTTTTCGAAATAATTATTTCGTTTTTTCGAAATATTATTTCGTTTAAACGTAATATTATTTCGTTAAATCGAAATAATTATTTCGTTTTTTCGAAATAATTTTTTCGTTTTTTCGAAATAATTATTTCGTTTTTTCGAAATAATATTATTTCGTTTTTTCGAAATAATTATTACGTTTTTTCGAAATAATTATTTCGTTTTTTCGAAATATTATTTCGTTTTTTCGAAATAATTATTTCGTTTTTTCGAAATAATTATTTCGAAAAAACGAAATAATATTAGTTATGAAACTAACATCGAAACGAGTTTAATAGTTGAATATTATAATTTGGGTATGAGATATCAGGAGATAGTAAACGTTCTGTCTTTAAGACATGGTATTTGTTTAAGTTACCGACATCTAGTTAGAATTTTGACCGAAAAAGGGTTAGGTCGGAGAAAAGGTGAACAGGATATTGTGGCAGCCTACGAGTTCATTTTAGAGCAGCAAAAGTCGCATGGGTCCTCACATGGATATAGATGGATGACAGAAAAATGCAGGCAAAATGGGATTAATATTAATAAGGAATACGTTCGTTGTTTGCTGTCACTAGTTAATCCCGAAAATGTACTTTTGAGGAAAAGTCACCGTCTGCAAAGAAGAGTGTATAACTCAAAAGGTCCAAATTACATTTGGCATATGGATTCGTATGATAAGTTGCGCCCGTATGGAATTTGCATAAATGGATGTATCGACGGATTTTCTAGACATATTATATGGTTGAACGCGTATCATACAAGCAGTGATCCTGCAGTTGTTGCTTCTTACTATTTAGAAAGTGTAGAAAGGGTAGAGGGCGTGCCAAGAGTCGTACGGGCTGACACGGGAACTGAAAATGGTATAGTATGCCAGATGCAAAGAGCATTTCGTGACAATGATAGTGATGACTTTCACGGTGAAAAAAGTTTTCTTTATGGCAAGAGTATGTGCAATCAACGCATTGAATGTTGGTGGGGCATGCTTCGAAGACAATGTGCCGATCACTGGATGGGACGGTTCAAGAATTTGATAAGGAACGGTGACTTCGACGGCAGTTTTCTTGACAAAAATTTGGTGCTAATTTAGATCGTAGTTATGTACTGTAATAATCTCCCTTTAATCAATATCAATCAACTCAGTTTACTTTATTTATTTATTGGAGTTAACGCCGTATCAACACAATTTAGGTCATTTCACGGCGTCCAGCGCACCTAACCTAGCTTTCCTGGACCATTGTCTATAACCAGTACTCACCTACCCTTCCACAAGGCCGGAAACTTCTCCATATTATCTAATCAATGGAGGAAAATCGACATTATTGTCAAATTATCATGGAAGGGTATAACCTCCCCGGGTGGGATTTGAACCCGCACCCCCTCGGGCACGATTATCCAAATCCCGGCGCGCTACCAACTCAGTTTACAAAAGTCGTGATGATATAAAATTTTCTTTGATGCTTTTATAAAGACTTGATTTGAGATTCTTTAATGAATATGAGTGATATCACGGGTTAAGCATAAAGCGGTCGTAACTAGATATCAGAAAAGAGTGAGTTACCACCGTTTTGTTGTAAACCCGCGATATATTCAAATATAACGATTTTTATTATTTTAAACAAATTCTTTTTTAACTTGATTATTCTGATACTTAAGTATATGGGTTTTTCAATTTAAGTACAAACACACTTTTACCCAAACCATGAAAATTGAGTTACTAAAATATTTGGAATTTGTTAGTTTTTTTGTGATTTTTGGCATAAATATGTAAGAACATTGTTTGTACTTGTTTGAAAAACTTAGATATTTGAGTTCCGGGTATTGTCTATGGAAAAAAACATTCTAGAATAATTTTCTTGTTGAGATAAGCAAGTCTGAACTTCCAAAGTCTTGAATCATGGGAGAGATTATGAGGATGCAAGGTTTGTGGAAACTGGATATACTGGCGGTTGGGGAGCACCAAGCCCTGCAGTACCGTTGATGTCACTAAGCATGGTTGGGTGGAGTGTCGTCTGATCAGAGGGGCCATATGTAATATTCTTGTATCTTGTAGGCTGGCAAATCTAAAAGGCTGAGATCCAAAAAAAATGTCAGTGAAATATTAAAAATTAAATGAGGAGGGGGTGTGAAAGGGGGAAGGAAGGGTTGTATACATGGGATGGGCGGGTTGTCTTATGATGGGGAAGAGGGGAGAAATGGTGTACTCTGAAAGTATCTGAGAAAGACCGGTGGTGTTTCAATGATTTTAAGCTGTCACCCAGCCAGCAATTTACATCGGCCCGACAGCGGCCCTATCTGAAAACTCAAGTCGGGCCGACATCGGCATTTACATCGGCCCTATCTAGAAAGTGCAACTCGGTATTTGATCGGGCCGATGTAGTTTAGCCGATATTCAGCCAACATGGAACCGACTTTAAGCCGATCTTACGTTTTTCCCAAAATGCATTTTAGCTTCGTAATATGTTATATTTGCAATTAATCTTCATGGTTTATTGCCATTATGACATATCAAGTCGATAATTATAACAAATATTTATCATTTTATCAGTCTGCCGACTAATCGCCGACTTAAAGCCGATGAATAGCTTCAGTAGAAAGTTCATTTTAAAATCATTATTAAAAAAAATCTTCTGGAAATAAAATGTATCTTGTCATAATTAACAAAAAGATATATGATAGTGACAAAAATCAATTTCATCATTCAGCCAAATTGCGACCAGCAAAACACAGTCGTAAAAAAAATTAAGTGACAAAATAATTCAAAGTTATAATTTTTATTAGTTGTTATTTTCAATACAATGTACGTATACAATAATATACATTAAGCATACCATGTGACTAGTGCATAAAAGAAACGTCCAAATCGAGTCTTATGATGTGTCAGCATTGTAAAAGAATGTAAATTATATACAAAATTAGAGGTAATATATTTGTTGTGGCATAAAATCACGATGGTGTGACCGGCACCACAGTTGAACAGAATAAAATGTTTAAAATGTTCCAATATATACACATTCTAATATTTAATTGCCTCACGGTAAATTCAGACAGTTAATTTGTACTTGGGTGTACTTCTGTATGCTACATTCTCTTTCGGTTTAAGCTCTACCTATATCTGATGCTGTCTGGAACCTTTCTTTGACTTCCATTTCAATTTCTCAAATCTCATCATTCAGGTTCTATGAGTAGTTTCTGGAATACATACAATTTTAAAAAGAATTACAAATAATTTGTTTTGTTAGGTTTAATGCATGAAATAAAACATGTTAAATGAACAAGTTTTTTACAAAAATTTGAAAGAAAAATAACTTTGTAACCGATTTTCTTGTTTTAGCAGATCTCAAAAGGAAGTGTAACGATCGAGTTGCATCCTCGTATATCTTTACGAAAATAAAACTATAAAAGGTTTATTTATTCATGTTTAGCTTCAAATGAATATATTTTTCTGTGATAAATATACTTCCTCATGTTGTTTTTGCTATCTACCCAGTATTTATACCCGTTTGGGTACAAGATGATCCGTTGAATTCTAATTAGATATCATAGCAGATATTAGCCCGTCAAATATACAGTTAGAAAAAATCCCAAACCATTGGCATTGTATTTGATTATTTTATGTCAACTTACTAAGTGCTGCAAAAATAGTTTTCTCTCCTTCCACACCATGAGTAATCATAACATATCTCGTCAGAATTTTTTTTTTCATTTCTTTTCTTCTAGCATTTGCTCTATTTCCCCTAAAACACATTATATAAAGAAACACCATTGATAATAATATATTCAGGTATATTGTAATTCATAATAAAATCACCACTGTATTTCAAGAGTTCATCTTACGGTCATTGATCTTACTGATAATAGCACTCTCAAATCAACAATAATCTTGTTTGACCTTGATTCACTTGTATTGAAGAAGTGCCGATTTTTATGATTAAACAATATATTATATACAATATTCATATTCTATTTATATACATATCTGACAAGGGAGATAACAATGGCTTGACTACCAGAGAGTTTGAAAGCCTGTTGATCTTAAAATAGATTGTATGACTCATTAGCTTCTAGACATTAGAATTTATTTTCACAAGAACTACAAAGTCATTAATTTAAACAGTAACTGTGAATAGTCATCCTAAATTGATACTTAAGTCACAAAACCTAGCAGAGATAATAATATAATAAGCATGAATAAACAATAAACCAGGAATTCAATTTCAAACATATGACGGTTGACCAACTGACAATTAACAATCTTATCAAAAGTGCACCATAAAAATGAATTTATAATTGTGATTTTCACAGTAAGCATATTTTTAGATTCAAAATATTTATTATATTTACATATTCAGTTGATATTTTGGACAAATAAATGTAAAAAACAACTCACCAGTACTTGTGTTTCTTCTTTCTCAAATTGAAAATGGCGGGACTAGTCCGCAGAGAATGAAGTGAATAATGTTTAGAATTAATTAAAAATGAATATCATATTTTATCAGTCAGATTTGGAATGGAATATTTTTAAATAAGTGCAATGTTTTATATCTGACTTATACACCAAACATTTTCACCTTTTAGAAGTTTTCGATTCATTCAGAAATAGCATCGGCCGTAAATCGGCTCAATATCTGCAATTTAGTGGAAATTCCGCTTTGACACCGCGCTCGAGCCGACGTCGGCTAAAGATCGGCAAACGCTGCGACGAAAAGTTGAACGTGTCAATCAAAATACAATTACAAACCTTCTCTGACCTATATTATGATGATTTCACTTTCCATAACAAAAAAATGTTGTTTACTTTGGATAATAATTGAGTCGGCTAGACGTCGGCTAAAAGTCGGAATTGTTATAACAATTTCCATCATTTGCCCGCTTCTTCGCCTACAGAGGGCCTACATCGGCTGAAGATCGACAGATTTTCCGATATTCCGCCTTTTAGCCTATGTAGGCCCGATGTTGGCTTGCTGGCTGGGCAGAAGTTTGTAATGTTGAATTGCCCAACAGTATTAACCTGAGCTTGAACTTTGAGCATGAATTCATTACACTGAATTTATTATCTATTTATGACTTTGTCATGTATTAGAAGTTTCTGTAGGGTATTATTGGAACCTTTATTGGGTCATGATGACACCTCTGCATTAACTATGTATTGTCTGTACATGTTTTTAATGACGCCTTGATACTGGTGGGCTTCAGTGTCACAGCGTTTAAAAATAAAATGATGCTATGCTGTAATAACGGGATAAATAACTTGTAATAATGTTACAATATACTTATTATAATGAGATAACTAATCTGTTATCATTCTGATAAGGTTGTTGTTAACTTTGATGATGAAAATGGTGATGACGATGATGATGATGATGATGATGCATAAAAATTCAATATTTAAGCCCTTTTAACAAAGTAAAGTGTTCTTTCTTTAAAATGGTATATATACATGTACTGAGCTGCACTGGTGGGCTGTATCAAAACTAAAAATGCAGCCTACTAATCATCATCATCATTATCATCATCGTCATCATCATTATCATCATCATCGTCATCATCATCAGTATCATGATATTGAACTCTACAACAGCATAAACAACATTATAATCATAATCATGCATTATTTATCTCATTACTAAGAGTTTATTATCTCTTATGACAAAGCATTATTTTATTTTTACGTGACACCATTGGCCTTCATAGTAAGACAAGAGAGTATTTATTTCAACTGCCAGGATCAAGCTCAGGTTAATATTGTTTGACTGCATTGTTTGTGAATATTAACCCCGAACTGATGAATACATTACACGGTAGTTGCACACGCTTTGTTTACTTACCGCGTTTATATTTATCAGTTCGGGGTTAAATAAATCGCATAATACAGTGGTTGAATACATACTCTGTCTTTCAATAGATTACATGTAACTAACTGCACAAGGGATGATCTAACTTTACTAAGTATTGGTCATGTTGAATGGCTAGTATACTTATGAGATAATCTTTACTTTAATTTTTTCTCAAAAACCATTTTGAGAAAAAATCAAAACTTTACATTGGGTTCATTGAGTCTACATATTTTAGCATTGTAGAGTTACTATACTTTGCTATTGATATTAATAACAGCCTAGTTACATGAAATAAGGTGTAGTGACACTTTAATTGACTCTTTGACCGAATGCCCTTAAAATAATTGGAATTAACCTCTTTGTGCTGAAAATGTGTAAATCCTAGGGCTCCCTAATGAAAATAGTACAGTATGATACCTGGAAACATTCTTTTTATGATTTGTTTAATAAAATTGCCTGAGGGTTGTTTAATACTCAATATAATTATTCAAGAAGTATCAAGTAAAAATGCTTGAAAATTGACATAGTGTTTGTAATCTAGATTTGATTTCAAGATGCAAGTGTTAAACTCTTGTACATTATAATATCATTTAGGTGGTTGTGGCAAGTCCATAAATGTTACCTTAGCCCTGTGTGGTTTCGGGGCCCTAATAGAATAGGACCACTGTCTTCCCCTTGCATGTCGTAAGAGGCGACTAAATGGGGGCACAGGGGGGGGGGGGCACATTGCAGCTAGCAAAGCTAACATGATATCACATTCTTAAGATATATATTAAGATGCTTTGACAAAGTGATAGCTCATACATTTTACTGTTGTGAATAAGTAATAAATTGAAAATAGATGTATGTAAGAAATAACATTTATAATAGTATAATAAAGAAAAATTAAAAAACATTGAGTATAATTTTCTTCTGAAAATTCTGTGGTAATATACATTGTTTAGTTTTGGATGAATTCTTCCTTTTATCAATTTCTTTTAAACTTGAAACTTGTATATCAATTTGCATTAAACTTGTCATTACAAGGGCACTACCTTAGCTGCTACAAAAGTTTTTTAAACACAGATTTGATTAGTGTTAAACTATTGTATAGGCCATATTCTAGGTCATGCATGTTTTTGTACTTTAAACAATGGACTTGCTCACTAAATAGGCGAATAAGCTGATGCATGAACAATATGTAATGATATGTTTGTAAAATAAGTGTTAACTAATTTAACTATGAAATTGTAAAAATAATTTACCCCTAAATGATGGTGTGTTATGAAAATGGCTATGTTTATGTATGCAATGTTTATATGGACGACCTGTACACTATATGATGTATCAATTTAATATTATGGTGGTTGTGGCAAGTTCATGAAATAAGCCCTGTATGGTTTCGGGGCTCTAATAGAATAGGACCACTGTCTTCCCCGTGCATGTCGTAAGAGGCGACTAAATGGGGGTACAGGGGGGAGGGGGCACATTGCAAGGAGCAAAGCTTGAGATAAGATGTGCTGGTGACAGGATTGATAACTCCTACTTTGTTCTCAAGTGAATAAATATATTGATCTCCTTTTATACTTGATAAATTTAATAAATAGCATATAGAAACAGAAAAATTGACATTTAAGTTGAAATATATGTACAAAAAACGTTAAGGAAATGTTTTATATGAAAAGAACTGATTTGTTGCTGTGCATCATGATATAGGTTATTAAGCTCTTTTAAGTACATTAACAGTTGGACAATACTATATGGAATTAACATCATAATGCTATTTTGGTTTTTATGGACAGTAATTATAATTTTGATATTTAGTCATTCAATTGAATTAAGTCTACTGATTGATGGGTTGTGGGTTCTTGGGTTGGGCATACTTTCACGGAATTTGGTTATGAAATAATTTCTACGGTGAATTTTTCCTCCTGCTACTGATTTTAAATCATATGGGCAGTTGTAAGTCACTGACAGAAGTATCCATTGAGCATGGACAGTTGAACTAGCTCTCTGATATTCATTTATTTAAGTACTGACATTGTTTTCTGGCTTTTAAGAGGCAATATTATGTTGCTTTAGAAATATCTAGTATGTTTTTTTAAATTTAATTGTTAGCAGAGAAAAGCATTTTTCTGAAGATTGGTATATAACCCATTGTGTATTGGTTATATACTGATCAATGAAGAAATTTTGCTATCAGCATACTGGATTTTGAATATATTTTCTTGATGATTAGATTACTTTCACTGCGCAAGAAAGTAATTTAATTATCAGATGAATATGTTCATTGACCAGTATGGTAATAGTCTATCAGCATACTGGACTTCAAATATACTTGTTGCGAAGATTTAATTACTACCCCTGTGCATGAGAGTAATTGAATTATTGAGATGAATATGTTAGAAGACCAATAGATTGGTAGCATATCAGCATACTGGACTTTGAATATATTTTTTCTGATGATTAAATTACTTTCACTGCGCAAGAGAGTAATTTATCTATCGGGAAGAGTATGTTCATTGACCAGTATGTTGGTAGCCTTTCAACATACTGGACTTCTAATATATTTGTCTCAATGATTTTATTACTTTCACTGTGCAAGAGAGTAATTGAATTATCAGGATGAGTATGTTTATAGACCAATATGTTGATAGTATTGCTTTTGTTGCTGGTATATAACCAATATACTATGGTTATTTACTATAATCAATAAAGAACTTAATCAGATCATTAACATCAGAACCTCTACTAAGTGTTTAATTTTAATATTGATTTAAGCTGCTTGTTTTAAGAGTTATTTGTTAATTGATCAGTTTTGTTAAAAATACTTGTTAAGTTTTGTTTGAGAATCATTAAGTTTTCCATTAAGTCTTTATGTTTTTTTTAATTGATCAGTTTTGTTGAAAATACTTGTTAAGTTTTGTTGGGAATCATTAAGTTTTTCATTAAGTCTTTATTGTGATTGTTTTAGTTTAAAGTGGCAGCATGTAAAATAAAAGTTATATCTTTAAATAGTCACTGACAACTGACCTTCATGATTTAGAATCAGTGGTAGAAAGGAAAATGGCCCAGGAATCAAACTCATGGCCCCTAAATCAGTAGACTTGTGAGCTATAGACTTAGCAATGACTTTATTGTAATCTATATGACAAAAACATCTAACCTTGTACTTGTAGTATATAAGATCATGTATATTTATAAACCTTAAATAATGAACTTGTCCTTTCAATAGATGACAACATATATACATAAATTTACTGATATAAATAGACCTCTTTGGCATTCAACATTTATCATAAATAATGCATAACATGTCAATTGTATATGAGGAAATATCAATAAAGTTTGTTTGATCTAAGCTTTTAAATTGGTATATTGTTTCTTTATAAACACATTGTCAATATAAACAATCTGAACTTAAGTAATATAACAACATTTTGTCTAATGTTTTAAAACCTCACATTAGTTTATGCCAAGTTAACATCTTTAACTTATAAATAATGTTTTTTATCAGCTCTGTCAAATCTCTAGCTTTGCTAGCTACAATATGCCCCCTCCCCCTTTCTTTCAGCTTTGCTAGCTGCAAAATGCCAAGTCAATATCCTAAATAATCTTTTTAAAAGAGTTTTTATTCTAAAACATTTTTAATTCCGGGTTTTCTGGGTTTTATAGTCTTATTTTGTAAGAATTATGTTTTGATCTTTTAATTTGCATCTTGAATTGATTAGTCATCTACGTGAGATATTGTTGATTTTTGTCAATTTAGAATATAGTTTTTACTATTTTGATAAACTTTAACAAACAAACCAAACCAGTCTAATCTAAAATAATGCCAAATCTAATGTGAATTACATTATATTCACAGTTCAAGAGAATAAGCACCCTCAGCGCAATATTTTTTCTAGAAATAGACTGAAGCAGACTATAAATTCCTTATCAGCTATAAAAATCTGCCGTTTTTAAAGTTTTTTTAAGATTTTTACTAAAGTGTAGCACTATGATGAGTTTTTTACAATTTTAGTTGTACTGTCCTATCAGTGCTATCAGTACTTTGATTTGTAATCTTGACAAAAAAGACTTTTGGTTAGTCATGTTTGAAATGCAGAGTTTTACTGAATATTTTAGTAAAGTGAAATGTTGATCATGCACTTACATTATCATCCAGGTATATGACATCTTGTATAGGTCGTTTGCGTTAATGCTGGACCCCTATTTGCCGTAAATATCTTTTAAACTATAACAGAGATTTTGCTAAAAAATTAATACAATCTTATTTCAATTTTTCCTTCTATGATTTAAATTTTCAGAATTTTTTATAGATAAATAAAAAAGTTTTTCATAAGGTATGATGCAAAATATTTGGAATTTGTTATCAAAAATCCGGCGGGAGGTAAAATAAGCTGTTCTGATTATAATATTGTCATACTTCCAGTGTATTTATACAAAGTCCAGTGCGTTTACTGTAAATTTGTCGCTTAAATAAACACTCGACGGTCTACTGAATTGTAAAGCAGAGGCCCGTCTTTAAAATCGTACGTGTAGAATTTGTATAGATTTTGACCATACAGACGACAGTGATGATGATATTTGAGTTTGTGTATACTGTTATACTTTGTTATCAAATAACATTTCCAACCGGGCCTCATATTTAGCTATTATTTTGTATCCACTGTTAAGTGGCTGTTCTGATTATGGCACATACCCATTTAACAAAAGTCTCTTTTTGGCTTCAAAATTTGCATTGCATGTCTATGGGAAGTATGTTATGTAATAAAAGAAAAATTCTAAATTTTTGGATTGAGAAGGAAAATGCTAGTTATGATCACATACAAAATTTGAGTTAATTCCATCCCATAGTTATTGAGATATTTCATGATATTAGGGGTCCAGCTTTAACGCAAACGACCTATACTAAATAGGATAATGTTTACTTGAACTTTTAGTTTTAGTTTGTTTGTTTGATTTTTATTGGATAGTCTTGTTTTGTCGGACAATAGCTTTAAGCTAGTGTAATTTGTGGTTGATAATAATCGACTCTAAATAAAGATCATCTTATCTTATCTTAACTTTTTCTCAAAAATTAAGAAAACAACCTTAATATTGAGTTTACATCTACATAGTTTGGCATTGAAAATGTTAAGTTATTATAATATTTGCTATTAATATAATTAACAGCGTATCTACATAGAATAGGATGCTATGACTCTTTGACTGAATGCTCATAAAATAGAAAAGAATTAACCTCTTTGTGCTGAAAATGATTAAATCCTAGTGCTCTTAAATGCAATTTCCGTAAACAGATATCCTGTAGAGCATTGTTGTACAGGATCTCTACTATCTCAATGGAGGGTCACATCAAGATGACCTTTATGTTGACTAATCAATGCGTAGCTTTCATCTAGACGAAACACTATTAATAACATTTTGATTTCGTAATTTCTATTTTAGACTAAGGTTTGTAAGCTAATCAACAGTGGTATTATTCACAGTCTGCGATTGGACGGCTCATTTCAAATTGTGTGACATAGACGATGTAAACAAGTTACTTATCATAACAATTTTTTCTCATGAATATTATGATGAGAAAAGGTCACCTAAATGTGACCTTCATTTGGAAAAGGCCAGATCTAAAATAGCGAGTAGGTGAGCGGAAAATTTTAGATTGGGTTTTAATCAGATTGCTCTCTTTTATGATTTGTTTCATAAAATTGCCTGGTGTTGCTTTATTTGAATCATACCTCAAACATTCTATCTTTGAGGGCTGTTCAATACTAGGTATATATTAAAGAAAAAACAAGTAAAAATGCTTGAAAGTGAACACAGGGTGCCTAATCTAGATTTGATTTCAAATTGTAGATTTAAACTGATAAGTGTTAAACTCTTGTACATAGTAATATTTAGGTGGTTGTGGCAAGTGTGTAAAGAATATTTATGCCCTGTGTGGTTTCGGGGCCCTAATAGAATAGGACCACTGTCTCCCCCTTGCATGTCGTAAGAGGCGACTAAATGGGGGCACAGGGGGTGGGAGGGGGTCACATTGCAGCTAGCAAAGCTAGAGATATAAGATGGGCTGGTGACATGACTGATAACTCATACAATGTACTCAAGTGAATCATAAGATTGATCTCCCTTCATACTAGATGTATTTAATAAATAGCATATAGCATATAGATTCAGAACAAAAATGACATTTAAGTTGAAATATATTAACAAAAAGCTATGAGAAAATGGTTTAGATAATAAGGACTGGTTTGTTACTGTGCATCATGATATAGTATATTAAGATCTTATAAGTAAATTAACTTGTGGACAAAATTTTATTAAATTAAGATCAGGATGATTTTTTGGTTTTCATTGACAGTAATTATTCTGATATTTAATTCTTCTTTTGAATAAAGTCTATTGATTGGGGTGTCATGAGTTCAATTCCCGAGTCAGGCATACTTTAAAGGAGTTTGGTCATAAAATAATTTCTATGGTCATTCATCCTCCTACTTCTCATTCTAAATCAAGATGTTAGTTTTCAGTCACTGCTAGAAGTATGTTCTTAATAACTGATAACAGCCTGCAATAAAGCTTACAGCAAGAGATTGTTTGAGCTTGGACAGTTGAACTAGCCCTCTGATATTCATTTATATAATAAATGACACAGTTTTATGGATTTTAGGTGTCAATATGATGGTTTTGACATATCTAGTAAGGTTTTTTAAATCTAATTGTAAGAGGAGCAATGCATATTTTTAAAGTATTGATTATTTACTGATGATAAAGATATTTTGTTATCAGCATACTGGATTTTGAATATATTTGTCTTGATGATTAAATTACTTTTTCTGCGCAAGAGAGTAATTTAATTAGCAGATGAATATGTTCATTGACCAGTATGATGTTAGCCTATCAGCATACTGGACTTCAAATATATTTGTTGTGATGATTTAATTACTTCCTCTGCACAAGAGAGTAATTGAATTATTGAGATGAGTATGTTAGAAGACCAATAGGTTGGTAGCATATCAGCATACTGGACTTTGAATATATTTTTTCTGATGACTAAATTACTTTTACTGCGCAAAGAAGTAATTTATTTATCTGGAAGAGTACGTTCATTGACCAGTATGTTGGTAGCCTTTCAACTTACTGGACTTCAAATATGTTTGTCTCAATGATTTAATTACTTTCACTGCGCAAGACAGTAATTGAATTATCGGGATGAATATATATTTGCTGACCAATATGTTGGTAGTATTTCTTTTATTGCTAGTATATAACCAATACACTTTGGTTATTGACTAATCAATAAAGAATTACATCAGTTTACTGTTCATTGACATTAGAAAAGGTAATGTACTTCTAATTGTAAAATTTAATATTGATTCAAGGTGCTTGTTTTAAATGTTCGTTGTTAATTGATCAGTTTTGTTGATAATACTTGTTAAGTTTTCTGTTAAGTCTTTATTGTGATTGTTTTAGTTTAACGCGGCAGCACATAATATATTAGTAATATTTTTCAATAGTGACTGACAACTGACCTTCATGATTTAGAATCAGTGGTCGGAGGAAGAATGGCCCAGGAATCAAACTCTCAGCCCCACAATCAGTAGACTTGTTTGCTATGGACTTAGCTATGACTTAATTGTAATCTATATGACAAAAACACCTAACCTGGTACTTGTAGTATATAAGATCATGTATATTTATACACCTTAAAAAAATGGACTAGCCCTATCGATGGGTGACAATGCACATATATAAATAGACCTCTTTAGCATTCAACATTTATGATAAAAAATGCAAAATATGTAAAGTGGATATGATGAAATCGATAAAGTTTGTTTAATCCAAGCTTAAAAATTGTTAGACTAGTTAACATCTTTAACTTATAAATTACTTTTTTATCAGTTGTGTTAAATCTCTAGCTTTGCTAGCTACAATATGCCCTCTCCCCCTCTCCTTCATCTTTGCTAGCTGCAAAATGCCCGCTTAATTTTATTATCTTTTTAAAAGATTTTTTTTATTCTAAAAATCTTTTAATTCTGAGTCTTCTGGGAATAAATGTCTTATTTTGAACAAATTATGGTTAATATAAAATTGTTGTCAGCCATAAAAAGTTTGCCCACTTTTTATTTTTTTACTAGAGTGTAACATCATGCCGAGCTTTTACAGTTTTAGTAGCACTGCCCTATCAGTGCTTACAGTACTTTGATTTGTAATCAGGACAGTATACGCTTTTGGTTAGATATGTTTAAAATAATCTACAAAAATCGATTTTCATAAAATAGATAAAAATTACCCATAATTAATTGATTCAACAATTAACTGTAAAAGTTTATGTATATCATTCTTGTACCCCAAGGTTATCAGGATTCTCGATCTCGATAATCCTACTAGACTCTGGGTATGAGAATGATGTAAATATGAATATCAATATGTTTCAGAAATTTTAATTTGATGGTCACTACAAAACCTGTCAAAATTCAATTGTATTTACATGTAGTTAGATTAGTTTTGTCCTGACCAATCAACTTGAATATTCTGCATATTCTTAAATAATGCATGTTAAACAAATGATATGTTTAACATTTGTTAAATTTTTTACTGTTTTAAAGTCTAAATTTGCAGATTTTATAAACCTTTTAGAAAAATACTTAACAATTTTGCTCTTTTTCAAATAATCTTACTTTCAGAGTTCAAAATATTTTATTTCAAACTAGAATACAATTTGTAAATTATTTGTCTTAACTGATTTTTTGTCAAACTTAGGTTGTAATAATTTCACTGGCTTTTTTTACAAATTCTCATTTAACTGGCTTTTTTTACAAATTCTCATTTAACTGGCTGATTTTACAAATTCTCATTTTACTGGCTTATTTTACAAATTCTCATTTTACTGGCTTATTTTACAAATTCTCATTTTACTGGCTTATTTTACAAATTCTCATTTTACTGGCTTATTTTACAAATTCTCATTTTACTGGCTTGACTTGAGTATACTTTAGTTTTTATATGCCAATTACTAAATGTTTAATTTAAAATGGACTGTCTTGTTTCGTACACTAAAAAAAAAATTTACATTGATTTTTAGACTCAAGTGCTCACATGGTACTAAATTATAGTACATATCCAGGGTTACACACTAGACTGTAGTAACTCGCTCTTTTACACAATTCACTTATTACAGTCTTGCGAGCAACCCTCGAATTATAGTAAACGACTTTTACATATCAGATAATGTATTCTTTTGGTCAGATTTCATCAATTGTTTATGTAAATATTATAGTATTTAATTCTAAAATTATTTTGAACTAATCAATGTTCCACCCATCGTTGGTTATCCCATGATACATTTCTCCGCTATGATATGTTATGGAGCGTAACAGAAGAAAATACTGTGGTTGTTGTCAATGTATTCCACATAATAAATCTAGAAAGTTCATAAAATAAAAGGATATAATCATCCATAAATGATGAAGAAATGTCATTGAAGATTCTAGCTTGTAACAGATAAGGCTAATGTGAACTTTAAGGCTGAAGTAATATTATTTTTTTTCATTATTATTTTATAAAATGACCCGATAAAATTTTAACATTATTGAATACAAACTATAATTAGACTACCAGTAGTTTAAATCAAACATAGAATTAATTTTTTGTCAATGACTCAGGTACTTAAACTTCCTAATGAGGTAAATTCAGTTCAGATTATCTCCCTTATCTCAGGTATATAATAGGATACTCTCAACATTACAATATAAATATTAAAATGAAAGCACTCAAACACTATGTCAGAATATAAGCATAGTCTTTACTTTGGAGTGTCTATGACACAATGTGGTCTTCATGTTTTTTGTAAGGCCTAAGCATATCTCTATGTTGTAGAAGTTGTTTGACACAATCATGGCCGTTTGTCTTTACGTCTTTTTGTCAGACTAGCTAAGCCTATCTTTTTATTTTAGTGAGTCTTTCACACAATCTGGTCCTCATGTCTTTTTGTCAGGCTAGCTAAGCCTATTTTTTTATTTTAGTGAGTCTTTCACACAATCTGGTCCTCATGTCTTTTGTCTGGCTAGCTAAGCCTATCTTTTTATTTTAGAGATTCTTTCACACAATCTGGTCCTCATGTCATTTTAGGCTAAGCCTATCTCTTTATTTCAAAGTGTCTTTGACACAATCTTGCCCAGACGTCTTTCGTCAGGTCCAAGCCTATCCCTATATGATGTCTATATGACACAAGAAAGAACTGACTTCATTAACAACTATTTATGTGAACTGTATTTTTATACTGAATGATGTACAGGTTTTTCTGCTACAACCTGTACATCATTCAGTGGACTGTAGCAGATTGTACAGTTCCATAAATAATTGTTATACTGTCAGTTCTTACTCCATAAACAAACAAATTCAATGAGCAATTGTTTATTGCTTTGTTGCAAAAGCAAGTGTTTGATCACTTGTATAATTATGTTCACAAAAACAAGATAAATAGAATGGTATGTTATATTAGAATGATAGAAATAATATAAACAATAATGTAGTTAAATAATATTTAAGTACATGATTGCCTTTTGTCTTCACAATTTTCCCCTGATATATATATTTCTGTATATTTAAATGTATATATATAAATATGTATATATGTATATATGTAAATATGTATATATGTAAATATGTAAATATGTAAATATGTAAATATGTAAATGTGTAAATATGTATATATGTAAATATGTATATTATGTATAAATGTACATATGTTTTTATCAGTTTTTTTCCTTTTTAGTTTTTATTGTATATAGTTTGCCAACCTCTGGCGTGGTCTAAGGTCCCGTAAGTTCATGGTTTGTTCGGTTTTTATTTTTCTGTTTTTAGTTTTTATTGTATATAGTTTGCCAACCTCTGGCGTGGTCTAAGGTCCCGTAAGTTCATGGTTTGTTCGGTTTTTATATTTCTGTTTTTATCTTTCTGCTTTTAGTTTTTATTGTATATAGTTTGCCAACCTCTGGCGTGGTCTAAGGTCCCGTAAGTTCATGGTTCGTTCGGTTTTTATATTTCTGTTTTTATCTTTCTGCTTTTAGTTTTTATTGTATATAGTTTGCCAACCTCTGGCGTGTCTAAGGTCCCGTAAGTTCATGGTTCGTTCGGTTTTTATATTTCTGTTTTTATCTCTTGTATATATGTAAATATGTATATATGTAAATATATATAATATATGTAAATATGTAAATATGTATATATGTATATATGTAAATATGTAAATATGTATATATGTAAATATGTATATATGTACATATGTTTTTTCTGCTTTTTCTTACTCCTTGGTCCTTACTCTCATTTGGGAGAGTATCTTCAGCTTGAAGGAAGCCTTTTGATCGTATTTACTCTTTCTTCAGAGAACATCTTTGAAACATTTGAGGTACCCCTTCAAATAAGTGAGGAGAATGAAGCTGAAGTCGTCAGTACATTATGTCTTCACAGGCTTGTTAAACATATTTATTTTAATTGCAAGCACATGAACTAAGTTGTATCCAATTAATAATATTCTTTTAATCAGAAACACAATAAATAATAATTAAAAGCATACCAAAACTATAAAATATTATTAACTTTAATCATATTAAAATACAAGTTTGTATTTCCACATTCTATTTCCTGTTCTTTGATCCTGAGACACTAGAACTGTTTCTTCTTCAATTGGAGAGTACATCCTGATATACCTGAGAGATGTCTGAAAACTGAATTATTATAATCTAAAACTGTAAATTATTTTATAAATTAAAATAGCTTTATTGGAAAGAAGTTCTTACAACTTGTATTAATAACTTAAGCCTCAGTCCCATAAAATCATGGCTAGTTATGTACCTGTACGTGCAGACAGTCGTAGGCCGTGTATCAAGCGTATCAAGGTTACGGTACGCACATGGTACAAAGCTACACTCCTGTACATAGCCCTAGCTGGAAGATATGTATGTTTATAAATCCATACTAGGCCACGATTTTGTTCACAATCTGACTCTGAAACTGATACGTGTATTCTGGGCTCATGTCACAGACCCTGGTAAAAACGTTACAGTCTGTATGGGTACGCAAGAGTTTGTATGGGTCCTTGCTGAGCTTGATGGTATGGCGCCCATACAGTGCCCTCATGGCTATTTTTAATGTTTATGGGACTGTAACTTTATAATCATGTAGTTATGTTGATTCATAGGATTGTGCTATCATGGTCATAAGTATTATATTCTACAGAATATTTTTTTTTCAGTCTTTATCAAACCTTTAGCTTAGTTTTAGGACATTCACCATGATGTTAAGAATTAACTGTTTTCATACCAAATTTTTGTAAAATATTGAACTTCAAATGCTCAGTCATCCCTGAATATAGCACATTACTTGTGAACCATATTGAAAATTGGTTTACACTAGGGCTGTGGATTGTTGAGCTAGTGGCGATCCGATCCGAACCACGATTCATGAGTAACGATTCACAAATCAAACCACGAATCACTAGTTAATGAAAAGAAGCATACAGGAACTCATATACATAACACAGATATAAATATGTTGTAAAAATAACAAAACAAGTAAAGAACTACAGAAGTTTTTATACATTGAAAGTCATGTAAGATATTCAGAAGAGGATTTTCGCGTGCGCGGAAAATGGGCAAGATTTTCAAAATAATAGCAGTGTGCAAAATTTTCATTTGTAGTATATCTTATTATCGGTGAAAGTTTAGCTGAAAAGTGTCTTTCTCTTTTTGTAAAATTGGATCGCGATTCGACGATTCAGGAAGTGCCGAATATTCATACTTGATATTCTGGTTCAGATCCAAGTATTCGCATACTCGGATACTCGCAGCAGCCCTAGTTTACACCAAATAAGTTATCCACAATAAAGACGTTAATATTATTATTATTATCATCATTATTAACTGGATGTTGCATTGATAATATTGAGTTTTTGATCAAGAGCTTATTGAGTCTTACCTCTTTTACATTTTGTTACATATTTATAAGATTCCTATGTTTTTCTGAAGCTGAAGTAGAAAGGAGTAGGTGCGTTTACCCCCAAATTTGGCCCTGTTGCCAAAGTGGTTCAAATTATGTCATATGATAGGGAAATGAATAAGTTACCCAGAATTAACACTTTTAAGTGAATTCTGTGAAGTCTGTTACCATGGCAACGGAACAAAATAAATGGCATAATTTGAAAATATTGATATCCCTTCAAACTGACTTTCAAAATTGATAGTTTTATAGTCAGATATTGTCACATGAGGGAAGCACTTTCTTTTTGAGTTGTTCATATTTGGTTGCCATGGTAACCAATTTCAGAAATTGAAAATCTTTTATTTTTTGAAAAACATGTTTTTTGCAGTCTTTTTGCAATTCTAAAGAAACCTTATTCAAATATTATGTTGATGTAATTATATAAAATTAACAACACAACACTCTGACCTCATTTATTGTAATATTCATTACCATGGAAACAAAATAAATGTATTCTATACTAAGAAATAACATGTTTAAAATAGAATGTTATACTTTCGCTAAGAATGTTAAGTTTGAAGTTGAAGTTTAGATTTTATATGCATGCCTTCTTCTTAGTGTTCTGGTTATCCCATCTATGATTGAGTAAATTCAATTAAAGAAATACATTGTAGTGGATAGGTTCTCGTTGCCATGGAAACTTTATCATTTTCACTAAAATTATGATATTCAAAGATATATAGTTTTTAATAGTTTTGATTCTAAATTTTATCACAATTACCACTTTATTGAATTGAAACAGCAAAAATAATACATTAGCACTGACTTAGTTACTCATTGCTAAGGTCGTTTCTAAGGCAACAAATATTATTAATTTTGAGCATTACAAAAAAAGTGACCTAAATCTGTATAGGGAGGATGTATCATGCAAATAGGCCAAAATAAAAAAAAACAATATTGAAGTAAAAAGTGCTTAATTATTATATAGTATCAGTATTAAAATATTACATCACATTATAAATTTATATCTTTTTGTGAGTGGTTGCCATGAAAACAGAATTATTAAATAAAGCTCTAAAAATGAGATTCAGTCATTGCTACCATACTGCATAAGCTAAATTAATGAAATTTGGTATGCAAGATGTGCAAAGTATAAAGACCACAATCAAATGCTATTCTTCTTTATTGAAAGCTGTGGTTGCTATGGTAACAAAAAATGAAAATATAACAATTTGAAATGCAACTTTCAAGATTATGAAACCTGATTTTTTACCAATTATTTCATAGAAATTAAAAAGATCAGATCAAAATAAAATTAATTTTGTATAAGTTTCTCATATAAAAATATTCAAAATGTGCAAAAAGAGTAAACAAATCCTAATAAGATAACAAGATACAATAGAGTTTAGGTCAGGAAAACTGCATAAGAGATTTAGCTTCCAAGCTTTTAAATTGGGATGTAAGGATCACTCTTATTAATAGTATAACAAGGTTTTAACAATATTTTCTACAAATAGCATTGCATTTTGTGATAAATGGATGGCATAATATGAACATATTGGAATAAAGTAAAAATCATATAAAAAGATATACAGTGATTCCTTTACTTTTTCTTAGTTAAGACAGTTATGCCTTCATCATATTAAAGCAGATTCAGCATTTGATACAATAAATAGTCTAGGTAGTAGTGAATAGAATCCAGCAGTGATTTCATTTTAATTGTTGAAAAAAAATGTGAATACAGAATCACTTAGCTCACATTGTGTTCAACAATGATACAAAATGTACAAAAAGTTAAATCATCACAAAGAGTCTTATGTTATCTTTTATGATAATCCTGAATGAAACCAGTACTGTTGGACAATCTATAATGTCATTCCTTGTACAGAGCAAAAAAGCATAGTACCTTTCACACCAATTTTGTACAAAACAGCAAGTGAAAATGATTTTCACTTTTTACGGTGAAATGAAAAAAAATATCAAACACTTGCAGGATGTCCATGCAAAATATTATTTTTTTCATAAGGCAATTATCAAGCTGCAGTCATATGTTAATACATATTACTTCATATGGCTTCTTATGAGAGCACAGATAGACTTTTATGTTTGATCATTTGCAACATACAGTTAATCATATGGCTTTAAACATGTATAAGTGTGAAACAAAGAAGGTATATTATTGAAATTGTCCAAATCAGTGAATACAAATAGTGAACTGCAAACACAAAAGGATTGAATATGAAGTATACCTTGATATTAAAGTAAAACTGTACATCAAGATGTACAAAACATTACAAAATTCTTCTATATTTAAGTCAGATTTGTGTCTAAATCTTGTACATAACAAAATTAGTGTATAAATACTCATTGTGTAAATACCAGATTTTATCATTTTTGTAGGGGTTTTGACAAACTTGTTTGAATCATTTGTTTTGCTCAAGGAAAAGCAATTATTTTTATTCCTCTTCTATTTGTCAGTTTTTGTATTTAATTAAGTTACAAATAGTACATTTTTAAAAACATTAGGTACAAGTAGGTGAAGTCAGATTAAAAGAAAATTGTCATTCACCATGGCTTCAAATACAATCTATTCATTGCAGCATATTTGCAGACTAGCAGGGCTGTACATGAAGTCTATATTTAGAGTTTTTATTTTGTTATATTCATAAGCAACTTTTCTTCCTATTGAATATTTATTTTTGCATCCTACATCAATTTGGTACAAGCAAGTTCTGGAAAATTGTCCAAGGCAGTTGTTTATGAGAATGAACCCAGCTTTGCAACATCAAATGTAATATACAACTTACAACTGGGCTATAATAAGTAGATTGCTAACAAGTTTAGCAACATGAAGCATATATTGATAATTTGTCATGTTTATGTGGTGTATTTACAAAAAAGGTTAGCAACGTGAAGCATAATTGACAATTTGTCATGTTTATTAGGGGTTTTTACAAATGTATGGTCTAACAATCCTCTAACAAACTGCATGTACTGTACATGTTATAGTTTAGAAATTAGGGCAATCAATTTTGTAATTACTTGTCATATCAAACCCAAGCATTGCTTTTGACTTGTATAGCTATATACATGTATGACAGAACATCAGCAATTGGTTTCAATGCCAAGATATACCAATATTACAGCTATAATGAAAATTTTGTGAAAAATTTTAAATCATCTAGATCTACATGCAGGCCTACCTGATTTCAGGGAGTTATATCTATGCTGATTTGAAACCGAAAGTAGAAGGTAAATTCTGACCCAGTAACATATAGCATGCAAAATCACCACATCCATTTGTTCAATTGTTCTTACTCTTAGATGATGTGACAAACACCATTTACTTTATATACAGAGAGACTAGTCAACCATACAGCCAATCTGCATAACGTAAATAGACAGTGTTATCATAATTTCATGTTGATCTAAGTTCTAAGTCGCCGTGAATTGAACTTGTGTGTATTGACGTCATTCACTCCTTTCATGTCGGCTTCATGGCTTATTCCACAGACTAAAACAAGCTTTTAATATTAGCCACCAAGTCCATAAATTCTCCAGTATCCTCTGTTTACTTCGTATTTTCCAAATAAAGTACAGCAATATTACTTTGCTGACATATTCATGGAGGCTGCCATCTTGGTTTATGCATTCAGGTCACTCAATGAGCTATTTTTAGCCCAAGATATTTAATTGAATCTAATGCTGATAACGAGTGATTTCCCCTTATAGTTGTGAATGTGAATGGTTTAAAAACATAGAAAAGTATATGCATAACACATTTGCTCTTAAATGAGACTGGTAAACACATAAATTTAGTTACAAAACCGTTGTTATGGACGCTAGTACAAACAGGTCGAAGTTGCGTCCCTTGGATTTCAGTAATGATTTTTAAACACTTTTTTTCAAAATTGAATATGAGTGCAAAAAGACAAAGATTTTATATTTCGCTCAGCTTTTTATTATGATAAAATACACATTTCCTGAAAATTTCAAATCTTTGCAATGCTGCACTCGTATTGAAAATGACAGTAGAAGAGGTCAAAATCCGTCAAATTTAGCGAATTTCGCCGCACCTGACCCTATTCAAGGGCCCCATGAGCAGTCAAAATAGACTTGAATGGACTCATATTTTACATTTTCTTAAAGTTAAAAGATAGATCTATTTGTATGAGAAATATTATGGCCGAAATCGTACATTTAAAATTCGGCGATTTTACAGGGCCGAATCGCACCTACTCCTTTTACAAGAAACATTAATGAATAATGAATAGATTTATGTCTAGATTTTTAACATGACATTAGATTTGTGACGTTTATACTTCATGGATTGTATTTTTAACTTTTAACTTTCTGTTTTTTATATTTTTAACATTATTTAAGCAACAATTTTGTACAATTCACATTTCTAATTTTTATTATTCAAAGCCTCTCTGATACTTGAAAGGAAGAGAGATCACAGTTTTGTATAAACTAACCAGTCTTGTTAAGGAAACATTTGAAAAATAAAACAAGCAAAGTGTGCTGTCTATATATAATCCCATGAAAATCATGATTTACTATCACAACAGATTTAGGAATGACCATGTTTTCTTCATTTTTCTGATTCATAGTTTACATTAAAGAAATTGTAATTTTTGTTACATTAAATGCTGTAGAATAAGGCCCTTTATACGTTCGTTTTTATTTTTTCATTCAATAAGGTCTCAATCTTAAGTCACTAATTAATGTCAACGCCATTGTATCACCTCAGTTCAAATTTTTTACCTTTATTTAAAGTACAAAAAAGTAGGCTGTGTTTGGATGAGTAATATATTGTATAAAATTTTGGTCACAAAATAAAGTTCACTCGTTAGTGTACAATGATCAGGGAATATATCAGTTTTCTTGGAATGGGTGAAAATCGAGGAATAGAGCTTTAACATAGAGTGGAAACTATGGAAACTAGTGATGGCCATACCTACACTTTCATGTATAAAGCAACATAGTCATTGTGCATATTTTTACTATTTTATAACTTTGGTGTACGATATAACCAATATAAAATATAGTCTTCCTTAGTCACTTTAATTTTTACAATATATGTGTAATTAACACTAACAATGCTTGCTACTTATGTTCCAGATATATGCAAATAATTAATCTAATCAAAATGAAAAAAAAATTGACTCAAGCTAATATAAAAAGAAAAAAAAGATGAATCCAAATAAAAAATATATAAAAAAATGAATCCAAGCAAATATTAGAAGAAAAAAAAGATGGATTAAAAAAATAAAAAATAAATAAAAAATGAATCCAAGCAAATATAAGAAGAAGAAAAAGATGGATTCAAAACTAATAACAAGTCCGAGTAATCTAGTGAAGGACCCAGATAATTCTGGGGGGATAGCTAGATCGGAAGATGTCGACGCTGATTGACAATGGATTCAAAAACTAATAACAAGTCCGAGTAATCTAGTGAATGACCCAGTTCATTCTGGGGGGATAGCTAGATCGGAAGATGTCGACACTGATTAACAATGGATTCAAAAACTAATAACAAGTCTGAGTAATCTAGTGAAGGACCCAGTTCATTCTGGGAGGATAGCTAGATCGGACAAAATCAACAATCCTAGTAATCTAGTGAAGGACCCTGTTAATTCTGGGGAATAGCTATATCGTAAGATGTTGGTTACTTGAAATCATGTTTGTTCCATGAAAACAACAAAACAAAACATAGTTGGTCATGGTATTGAGTGTTGTTTAGATGTTAGTTACATACATAGTGTACAAATTATAAATTCATTTGGCTTTAATTCTGATAATTCATTATATCTCATAAATATATTTATAAGTATGACATACAGTACATTGTAACTGTATTTCAGAGTTTACAAGTGATGACCATTTTGATGGTTTGCTTGTATGTAGCTCCAGTGGCTAATGTTGTTTGCATATAAGTTAAGGTTTTGGTACATCAACTGAATAAATATCACTACTTCATGTTCCACTGCAGGTTATTTCTTCAATGAAGTTGAACATTAAGGTTGATTTCATTGACTTTAATATAAAATGAAGAGTTTTAGACTCTATGTGGGAGGGTAAGACAAGAGATGCTGGTTAGGTAAGCTGGCCACCACTCATCTCTCTCATGTGATAAAGATTCTATATAACAAAACTTACCCGAAGCACATGGTTACTTTGATTTGTACTGTAGATAGAGGTATCATGAACATGTGTATGGCTTTGATAATGGTGACTTGTATATGACTTTATTTTATTGATACTGTATGTAGTAGTTAGTATCTTCCATTACTTTCAAGTAAAGTCATTTTGTGTTCTTAATACATGTATGTTAGTTTGGTATTAAGTCATATTTATTTTTTGTGCTTAAATTTTTGTGCTCAAATTTTTGTGCTTAAATATTTGTGTTATAACATTTTGTTCATTTTAGTTGGACATATCAAGGATTGAACGCATTGCTATAGTCTTTTCAAATGTTTTCTCTACGGTTTTGGTCAGCTGTATTTGTTCTGCCTTTATGACATTGTTTTAATAACGATTCTTAATTATATAGGGCAGTTGTCAGTCACTGACAAAAGTATGGGCCTAGTTGTTGGTTAACAGCTAAACTAACTTAATATTATTTTTGATACACCTGTATAATTTTGTTCGACTCTTGTAAATAATGAAATGTAACATATTGTAAAAGAGTTAAAAACTTAAATGGGTAACAAAAGTTATGTAATTTAGATCTTTAATAGTGATGGGAATACAATATGGCAGTTTGGATATTTTGTTAATATGTTATGATATTTGATCTGCATGTAATAATAATAATAATAATAATAATAATAACGACTTTATTTAAAGTGGATAACATATTTGGCTAAAACCAATTATAAATATGGTCCACTCAGAAAATGTACAATATACATACAGCATAAAACAACAACAATGACATAAAAACATGAAACAAAATAATGCAGAAGTACATGAAAAACAATATACAAACACATGTGATTAAAAGCAAGGTTTGAAATATGTACATCAACTGAATAAATATCACTGATGTCCTGATGAACAACAATAAACTAAACAATCTCCGTAAACAGAGATCCTGTAGAGTGTTGTTGTACTGGATCTCTACTTAGTCAATGCAAGGTCACGTTGAGATGAACTTTGTGTCAACCAATCGATGCTTAGCTTTCATCTAGACGAAAACAATATTAATCACATTTTGATTTCGTAATTTCTATTTTTAGACCTATGTTTGCATGCTAATTTAACTGCTGTATTATTCACAGTCTGCGATTGGGTGGCTCATTTCAATTGCATGACGTAGATGATGTAAAAAAGTTACATATCATAACAATTTCGTCATGAATATTATGATGAGAAAAGGTCACCTGAACCTGACCTTCGTTTGGAAATGGCCAGTTCTAAATAAGCGAGTATGAGAGCGGTACAATTTTAGATTGTGTTTTAATAAGATTGTGAACTAAACAGAGACAATGTCTGAGAAATGTTTTTAATACAAGTTTGTAAGAACTAATTTCCTATTTATGCCCAAGTAATATAGATTTTATAATACAAGTTTGTATGGACTGGTTTCATACTTATTCTGCAGCAAATCATGATGTATAAAATATCATTTGAATAATTACAATATTTAAATAAATATTTAGTATTAGGTATTATTTAATAGTAAACCATTAGTTATTAAAATGACAGACTATATAATATAAGCAACTTGGTAAATAGTAGCCTTTTCTGTTGCAAGCTGGAGATAGTTATGGGACATAAAGTTTTTTTTTCTGACCAGATATGTTCTAAGTTATAACTTATGTATATATTTATTCATGTGTTTTGTTTTGTTTATGGCATTTAAATAAATGCCCCTTATCAATCAATCAATAATGTGTTTGCGTTATAACTTATCCCATACTAGTTCATCCCAGTCAGTGTTTTCTGTTTCAAATTTTGGACGATACATAAAGTTACTAAACTGAATACTGTAAATCAGTCTAATAAATGACATAATATTAAAACATCCATTTAAGGCCTACTCAATGAAATCTGACCTAACTGAATATGTTAACTGGAAAGAAACAAAGTTGGGGATTTTAAAATCCTTCTTGGCTTAAGTTAATCAGTGAGAAAGTAAGAATAATGTAGCTTTATAGGTTTATAACCGTTTTGTAAAAAAAATCTGTTACTCAATGACCGAAAGAGTATCATAAAGAGAATTTGTAAAAATTTGTAAGTGATAGAGACCTTTAAAGTGAGACATTAAAAGTGAGCTGGTGAATTATTGAGAATAATAAACAGGCAAAATGTTAGAACTTTAACCCATATCATTATGAGTTAAGAATTGACTTTCAAATGGATTATGGTAGTTTGTTATTGTAGTTTGTTTAATAAACTGATTTTCTTGATTTTTTATTTATCAAGATCATTGATTGAGACTTTTGTTTAAATGACAAAAGTTATGAGCTAGATAATGTCTTTAACCCTTAACCGCTCAATCCCGCATTTTTACGTGTCTAGACCACCCCCCTCCAAAATGGCCGCCACAGCCTTGAAAATGGTGTTTTTTAACTGGATTAAGCGAATTTCACTAAAGGATAGTTGTCCCAAAAAAAATGAGCTCATTTTCGCGCACCTGCCCCATCAATTGATGTCTCAGGGGGGTTCCGAAGGGGGGATGTGCCCCCCTTTGTTGCTGGGGTTTGAAGGGGGTGCTGCGCCCCTCATCACCAGAAAAAAATTGGGGTCATTGAGTGCAGAGAAATGGCGCCAAATGCTGATAAGAAAACATGTTTTCAGTATCTGAAAAGACCTGGCACTTTAGACCTCAATTTCGGAAAATATTACTGTTTGAAGTGCAAACGTGGGGTGGAAAAAGAGTGAAAATTGCATTTTTTGCCGTTTTTGCTCCGCCCCAGCGTTGCCATGGTAACGGGGATCGGGCTCAACTTGGTTTTTCTGAAAGACATTCACCCAGGGAATAACTTGGCCAAGTTGCATAACTGTATGATAATTAGTAATGAAATTAGAGCATCTTGAAATAGCCCTAGCGCGTTATGGTGAAAAAATGGCTACTTTTCACACATGTCGCAACCAGTAAAGGGTTAAGAAAACAGCCAATAACACTTGACAGTTGAGTTCGAACATTATAAGACTTAGGCCACAACAAGTTGATCATATGTTTTATGGATTCGCTCGCATCTTAATTTTGACGGTTTTTATAAAAAATTATTTTTATTTCCTCGCTCAACCGCTATATAAAGCATGTGAATAAAAACTTTTTTAATTTTATTTTCTTCGCTCGCTCGCCCCATTTTTTCCCCAGAAAAATCTGTAGAACATATGATCAACTTGTTGTGGCCTAAGATATACATTTGTACCTTAAAAGGTGATGTTTGATTACTGAAACTGAATTTTGATTCATATTGAGTCATTGGATAGTTAGTTAGGATGCCTAAGTTAATGGATTTAAATGATATTGATTAAAAAAGTTTACTTTTTGGAAAGACTTAATAATTAATAGTCTACCACTTTTGACTTAGTGGGTTGATAAAATTACTGTAATAAGGGTTTAAACAGTTTATTTATATCATACTATTATTTACGATTGTACTGAAACATTCATGACAATCTCTGTAAACAGATATCCTGTAGAGCATTGTCGTACAGGATCTCTACTATCTCCATCAGAGGTCACATCGAGATGAACTTTGTGTCAACCAATCAATGCATAGCTTTCATCTAGATGAAACACTATTAATATCATTTTGATTTCGTAATTTCTATTTTTAGAACAAGGTTTGCAAGCTAATTTAACAGCATTATTATTTACAGTCTGCCATTGGACAGCTCTTTTTTTTTAATTGCGTGACGTAGACGATGTAAACAAGTTACATATCATAACAATTTCGTCATGAATATTATGATGAGAAAAGGTCACCTGAATGTGACCTTCGATTGGAAAAGGCCAGATCTAAATTAGCGAGGAGGCGAGCGGATAATTTTAGATCGGGTTTTAATCAGATTGCATTCATGAGTAAAAATCTTTTATCTATTTTGTGCAGTACTGCTTATTTTGATATCAAGCAAAATAAAACTTACAACCATTAAATTGAGTAGTTATAGGGAATTAACAGACCCTTGGATCTTGTAAACTTTCACATCGCAGTACAATAATTCATGTAAAACTCTGCATTTCAACAACAGATAGGTTTTTATGAGTGATCTCAGTTCATGGATCTCTGTATATTCAACACAAGTCTGTTGGAAAAAGTATATGAATCATGAACTGATATTATTTACATGTATCTTTTCAACAACAAGTTCAACCTAACTCCACCAACAGGTCACTAGCTTGATGATAATTGTTAGTCATATACGATTGGTTTATATGATTTAGAGAATCATTGAGCTGGTGACCAGCATGGTCCCATCCTTCATGTTTTGTTTAAGATATACATTGTTCAACACTGTATGCATTCAACATTACAAATTTCTGATAGTTTGAAATCATGGAAGTGCCATCAACTTTCTCAGAGAACTCAGAATGCATCATTTTGAACCTCTTCCTCTCATTAACACCCACCTCTCATGTATGCTCCCTTTCTTCCCCTTGGATAACTCTCTCCTCATTGAGACAGAATAAACGTAGATTTCACGGACAACCCTGGGATCTATAATAACTTAGTCCAGTTTGCAGGGTCCTCGAATATTATGTATGGCAAAAACCCTCCAGGATATTTCCAGTCAGACTTTGGCACGTTCTCAGCCCATGTGATATCAGCACCACTGGAAGGGCCTTGCACCGGTCCACAAAACCTAACCTAAGGTATTGAAAGGGAAAGTAAGCAGGCGCGTAGCTACCAGTATGCAGAGTACGCAGCTGCGTACACATTGGTCCAGAAAATCGTTGAAATACAAACGCCAAAAAATGCAATAAAAACTAGGCCTGATGGGGTAGGGGTGGGCAAAACAAAACTGCTCGTTATTTTACTAACCTTATGTCAAGTTACGTTCCGATGGGACTTGCGATGCCTTTTGGAAGTCTAATTTAAGGTTTAAATTCGTTGTTTGTCTCTTTAAACGCTGGTTGGAATTGAATGTTAATTGGTACGAATGTTCCCTTACAGAAAAATTCTGTACAATGTGAACACCTAATGTGAACTATAAGTGAACAATATGTGAACATTCGGCGAACAAACCAATGCACAGTAGAAATTGTTCGCGGATAGTTCACATTATGTTCACTTTTCACATGCAAATTAGGTTTGCCGCGAACACTAAGTGAACATTCAGCGAACAAAAAATGTGAACATTGGGCGAACAACAAGATGTGAACTATTTGCGAACAATAAATGTGAACATTCCGCGAACATCAAAATGTGAACATTCGGCGAACAATAAATGTGAACATTCTGCGAACACCAAAATGTGAACATTCCGCGAACAACAACATGTAAACTATTCGCGAACAATAAATGTGAACATTCCGCGAACAATAATTGTGAACATTCCGCGAACACCAAATTGTGAACTATTCGCGAACAATAAATGTGAACATTCCGCGAACAGCAAAATGTGAATAATCCGCAAATTATTAATGCGAAAATTCTATGAATAATAAAAGCGAACAAAAAAGTTTAACTTTGTGCGACAATCCTTAATTTGTTTTATTGTAAAATAATATTAACAATAGGCAAACAAAAATGCTAACAAGATGAATGCTTTAAATGTAATAGTGAGATTATGTTGACTCAGCAAATTTGGAAAGTTTATATTTAAATCAGTATGGGTTAAAATAAACTTAATGAAAGCTTAGTTCTAAAATTTAAGCTTGAACATACAAGAAAGTAATGAATAAAATTGAATGAATAGGCATAAAGAATATGCTCCTAACATCTATATGAAAGTCTTCAGATCTACTTCACTTGAAAATTCTTTAATTTTACAGAGATGTCACTACTTTAGCACCACTAAAGTACACTGATACAAATGTCTGTTGTAAATAAAATGTCTGAGTCTTTGAAAATTTCCTTGTATTGTTACACTACAAATAAGCTATGTATAACTCACCATGTTTATATAATCCAGATGGCTTGATAAAATCTTGCTTTTTTACACAAATCACTACAAGCAGATGCACATGTATATGTTGCGGTTCTCATTGATGAATCCTGCATAAAATAAAACAATGACTTTGAATTAATTCGTGGAAATGATAATATTGTTCATGTACAAAGTGTACTAAGTAGCTAAAACTCAAATTTACTTGTTAATATATTATAATGTCATGAAATTATTTGTTTGTTTGGGTTTTACGGCGCACCAACACAAAAGGTCACATCGTGCCGAATGCAATCAATGATACTTATTAATTCAAACGGTATTAATGATGTAAAGCTCTATTCATGAAATTATACAACAGGAATCGTGGCATTTAATTCTCTTGGTGAAGAAAAATAAATACAAGAAAATTTCACCTCACATCCCTAGGTCATGTTATACTGATAAGCCTTTTAGACTGGCTACAGAAATTGAAATTATTTTTCTACAATACAATCTGGTACTCTAATAACATGTATGTACAACTAAGCATTGTTTCAATTTGTAATTTGCAAAAAACAGGATATATTGAGTATTAGAGATTAAGTATAATATATTAGACCATTTACCTTTCTGAAGCAGGTGATGATTCATCTCTTTAAGTCTTCGTGAAACATTTTGATGAAAATTTAATTTATTAGCTGATAAATCCATTTCTGAAAAAACAAACAGTAAGAACAAAACAATAAGTGTAATTGTACAACACTTCATTTTTATAATATTATTATAAACTATGCTCCAAATACATTTAGCTTGACAGTTAAATGTATGCATTCAGAGCAATATTAAGACAAAAACACATAATATACATGTACATGTGTATATCATAAGAAAACAAAAGGCAGATGATACTTCAATACTTAATGATAAACATGTAAAGTGATGTACAATATGCAATAAAATCTTTAAAGGAGAGATGTATAAAAACAAATTACTCACCACATTATAGAATTCTATGTCCCTAAGTTCCACTTCATGCAGTTTCAGAACATAAATTAGATCCTTGTCTTTCCACTCAAATGTTTTCTCAATGAAACAGATGCCATGATAATTAACTAATGGACCATTCCAACTTCTCCATTATTCCCATTTTTGAATTCTGACTCCTATGTATCATTTTATAATTAACAAAATATAGTTTCTCCACTCTTATTCCTATTTCATGAACTTGGTTTAAAAATTGCGCCAAAACTTTGAGGTAGGATTGGTTTATCAGCATTAAAATGCCATCTGCTGAATGTTCATTCTCTACTGACCACAAGTTCTCACAGTATATTGGTAGTAAATTTAGACTAGCTGTATAGCCTAAAATGTCTAACATTGAATTTATGAATGTTACAATTATTCAAAGATGTGACTAATCCAGATCTTATTTATTTAAACATTTCGTGCAAATATGTGTCATTTTAAAGCAAACTTTTGTGCAATATCCGTAAACAGATATCCTGTAGAGCATTGTCGTACAGGATCTCTACTTTCTCCGTGGAAGGTCACGTCGAGATGAACTTTGTTTCGACCAATCAATGCGTAGCTTTCATCTAGACGAAAACACTATTAATCACATTTTGATTTCGTAATTTCTATATTTAGACCAAGTTTTGCATACTAATTTAACAGCGGTATTATTCACAGTCTGTGATTGGGCGGCTCATTTCAAATTGCGTGACGTAGACGATGTAAACAAGTTAAGTATCATAACAATTTCGTCATGAATATTATGATGAGAAAAGGTCGCCTGAACGTGACCTTCGTTTGAAAAAGGCCAGATCTAAATTAGCGAGTATGCGAGTGGAAAATTTTAGATCGGGTTTTAATCAGATTGACTTTTGTGCCAAATCATACTGTCAGATTTGTTTTATTTACTGTTCCCAATAAATACATGGTTGTAAACTATAGTTTGATGTCATACATTGGGTTTGCATAAGAATAATTGTATAATATTTCCAAGTTATATTATATAATTTTAAAACAAGTGTGTTGTTTGTATCATTCTGAGTATTTTGATACCCATCACGAGGGGTGTATGCAGAATATACCTCGACCAGGCATAATTTGTAATATTTTCAAACCTTTTGGACTTAGACAGTTTAAATCAGAAATCTAAAAAATATTTTCAAAAATTACAAGTATTTGAAGTGAATATCCGGCGAACAAAATGAAGATATCAAATTTTATAAGTATTAAATGTGAACATAATGTGAAGTGTTTGGATTTACAAGCATTAGATGTGAATATTCAGTGAACATTTTGTTTAATGTGAACTATAAGTGAAGCTATTCACTTTATATTCACAATAAGACAAAATAATTGTGAATATAGGGTGAACAATAAATGTGAACAACTGTATTCACATTATATTCACATATAGTTCACATTATATTCACTTCTTTTAGCATTTTCTGTAAGGGTTGTCTTCACATATTTGTGCCCGAAATGAATTATACAGACCCTTTTTGAATAGTTGCCAAAATGCTCCTGAATTTATCTACAGAAAAAACAAATTCGAGGGGGGTGCTCTTGACCCCCTAGAATTCTGCGTACACATCAAAAAGCCCTTGCTACGCCACTGGTAAGCTTTGTTGATCTCATGTCTCTCTCAGGGTTCAAGGTTTGGAAGTAAAGACTTGCTTTTTTGTGTGATGAAAGATAAATTATTTTTCATTATTCTAATATAATTTTTATGAAACTTTGTTTAATATCGGCATGTTGTATTTTTGTACTGATGTTAAAAAATTTCTTTTTTACTCTGTTAACTGTGACAAAATAAATGATATTTTCTGTTCTATGTTTTATGTTCTGTAACGGACATTCTATTTTTTATAAATGATTGGCTGTTTGCCATTTTGCTTCTAAAAAAATCATACAGAAATTGGGTTACTTGGTCAAGGTCAAGGTCAAGATGAAATAAAACAATACATATTTTCTTTCCATTATTTATAGCTGTATATATACAATGTATATAAATTTAATATACAGTTAGTCTAAAAACCCTTAATCAGCTAAATATAAAATGCAAGTCATCAATTTCATTTTATATTTTTAGTTGATGGTGGAATATGGTACAGAATAAGAAGACATGCATGGGTTTTATGAATGGACATCAAGTTTATTGGTAAGTATGGTTTAATAGATTACAATGTTATATTCTTATTGTTTCTTGTATATTAAAAACTTATTACATGTATGATTTTTGCACATTTTTTTATTTCTTTGTGATTTTTATGATTTTCTGTACATGTATATTTTCAACTTGAACATTTATTTATGATTTTAACATTTATTTTGAATTTACATTTTTAACAATTTGAACATTTACTCATGAGATCAGGTTTTTTTATACTTAATTATAGGTGTTCATTATATATATATATATACAACATGAATTTATGATTTTAGTTGTTTTAGGATTAAGTATTAGTTGTTGGGTATGTGGATATGCAATCATATCTCAGGACATTAAGACAATCCTGCCTTGCATAGTCTTACATTGTCTTGTAGATCATTTATATATGTTTTTATGGGTTTCAATCTCACTATAGGTACATTATGTTTTTTTTATTCATATTTTAAATATTCTTTTATTATTTAAGTTTTATACAACATAAACATTTATTTATGATTTAGTTTCTTTCTTATTTTAGCAACATGTACTTTAAGGTTTCAGTGTTCCTTTTACTAACAACATATACATTTATGATTTAGTTTTTTTCTTATATTAGCAACATGTATGTTATATTCCTGTTATAATTTGGTCATTGGTATTATAATCATTTAAGCATAAATAGAGAACACACAACGAAGTGATGTTGACTGTATTTATTGGACTATCAAAGTGTATCTAATACATAGTTGGCAGGGCTTATAGTAAAGTATGACGCATGCGCAGTGGTAGTTTATAACCATGCTTGTATAAACTTAATACATGTATAACATTCTGTTTGTTTTGAAAGAAATTTTTTTTAAATGCATCATAGTTATAGTTCTATTACATTAACCTGTCACAACTTAAATAATTACACGGTCACTGAATCTGTTATGTTTAACCCCTTTTGAACTTGTTATTTCCCCGAAATTCAAAATTGTTGCATATATAGTTAGATTATCAATAATCAATACGGATTGGTGGCTCAATGGTTAAAATGAGGTTAAATAATAACACATTCAGTGACCGTGTACTTATTCAAGTTGTGACAGGTTAATGTAATAGAACTATAAGTCAATTTAAATTATATACTCAGCAATTGTAAACATAAAGTCAATTGTAATTATATTTTAAAATTTTATTAATAGCATGCATATATTGTCCAATCTCTACGAATAATAGTTATAAATCGTACACCGTAGGCGGTTTTACCTCTCGGCCTTTCCGTGTGACATAGTGCTGATTGGAATTTTTATTATAAGATTTTTTTCCCACGATTGACTTTACAGGTTTCTGAGATGAACAGGGGTTATCTTTATTTTTATCTGTCTGAGTTACGGAATTGTCAGATCTTGATGTTCTTAAACATTTCCTATTTCTGCGATATTTTACACCATCTGGGGTTTGAATGATGTATGACCTTGATAGAGTTGAATTAATTGGCGCAAAATGCTTACGCAACAGCTAGCAATTCACTCCTCATGTTGCGCCGATACCTCATTTTTACCTCCTCGTCCTCAATTGGGATGAGGAGGGCAAGTTGAGGCATTGATCGGGAATGAGGAGGTAAGAGGAGGTAAAAATGAGGCATCGGCGCAACATGAGGAGTGAATTGCTAGCTGTTGCGTAAGCATTTTGCGCCAATTAATTCAGCTCTATGTATTAGGTCGTATTAGCCTCTTCCAATTAAGACACTAAATACACTTACTTTATCATAAAGGGTTTCATCGACCACACGACACTTTAAATAGGTTGATCCACCAACGACCCATTCAGTGTTTACTCGTATGTCAGAGGGTGAAGACCATAAACGATGATGGATATATTTAATATTGAGGGGAAAAGTAGAAAACGGAAAATGTCACCGGCAAAGGATCATATTCGTACAGTGCGAAAGAATGGCAAAAGAAGTTTGAAAGCTAAACAATCGTCGACTGAAGTGTATATTCGTATGGTTCTTCCCGCGGAGCAAACGACCGCTATAGCGAAAAGCATGCTCGAGCGCCAGGCGAAACCAAAAGATATATCGGTGTATGGAATGGATGAATTTAAATCATCTCGTGTACAGAGCGCGGATGAGCCGCTCAAGAACAACAAGCGAAGTAAAAATCGTAGGAGGACATCTGGCGGTCGAAAACAAAAACTGAAAGACATCACCACAATAGGACCAGTATTAAGCTGAGCGGTTTGAATCGTTTAGCCTCATTTATTCCTTGGACTCTGAAGGTGATGTTTCAGTGTGACGTCTGTTTGAGAGTGTACAGTAGAAAAGATAACATGCTTAGACACAAAAAATCAGCGCATTCGGACAATGAGGATGACATGTCTGACAGTCTCGAAAAAGAGGATATTTTTGGAAAACTGGATGAAAGTGACACTGCATCTAGTGACGAAGCTATGATGTCGGAGGAGGATGACTCTTCGTCATCTTCAGACATTGATCCCTGGAACGAAATCATAGACGAAGCATATCAGAAGTGTCAGTCACAGTACGATAACAAAGTGGCTGCAATCATGGATGACGACAGCGAAGTGAGTGATGAGGAGGCTAGGGAGGACGCCTTTGAGGACCTAAAAAGCGTCTACAGAACGGTGATGATGAACAGTTTCGGACGTAAATTGCTATGGTTCCAAGCGATGAAAAGAGATCCCATCTATAACGCTATAAAGAAGACGTTCAACCGGCTCGTCGACAAAGAAGATTTCGATCAGGAGGAAGCTATGAAATACGCCATACTCAAGCGCAAGTTTTTGTTTGATAAGGTCCTAGACGCCTATGACCTTCCAGATTTGTCAGAAAAGAAAGACACTCAACCATCGAAAAGTGCCTAATGAAGAGACGTAGCAATGACAGTAATGATTGCTTCCGAACAATCGCGTGTGTTTCGAGATTCTTTCCTATTTGAGAAAGAGAAAAAATAAGAATGCTAAACTGATATCAATAGTGTGGAAATATGTGCTTTGAATTTGATAGACATACTTTTCGCGTTTGTGTTTGTCAGTATAAAATATGTATCACAAATATAAACAGTGTGTATCAATAAAGTTTATATAAAACCTTTTTTCGTTCTTATAATCATTATACATTTATATATGTATATAAGATTTAAGGTAAAGGAGTCAAAATAACACACTTATATGCCGTGACACTCTTCATCATACTATAGTAAACACTCTAGTATGCGTTCAATTGTATTTTGACAAAAATGTATGCTTCACATTGACATGGTTAGAATCTAAAATGACGGGGGGGTCTTTAGATTTAAACATAGCCGTGAATCATAAATTAGACTCCTTTATCTTAAACGCTCTCGAATTTTATGATACTAGATCCTGAGTGGAGAATCTCCGGAAGCTAAAACAATAAGTGGACTATCAACTCTAATGTTCGATATATTTGGACTTGCTCTCTCCACTCCACATACTGCGGATAAAATTTAAACGTTTTTAATAGAAACGTGCCTTGATAGGCAGTACATCTCCCTTTCACGACAATACACCGGTACTGCAACATGATAACGTATACCTAAACTGTCTACTATTTTCAACGTATACACAATTTTCTATAAAAGGTAAGCTTAAGTACTATGACATTATAAGTTACTATACTGTCCCATATTTTGTTATCAATGAACTTGGGAGTATAGTCACCCAAACGATGAAAGAATGTGACCATTTGAACGCACCATCTTCACTTTTGATGTTCTATGCACCATGCATTTGATTGGTCGATTTAAGTTTTGCATGCATTTGATTGGTTTGACGAAATGTCTCAATCCATTGGACAGCCGGATGTTGCGCAACTCGACAAATGTATGAAACGATATTTTGTAATCTTTTAAGGGTGTGATAAAACTAATAAAATAATTCGCATCGTCAGGGACAGAGCTTACTAGTATCAGCGAGTACATCGTTTTACATTCTTCGAATCTGCCAGTCAGTATTGAAAGCAATCGGACACTAGCGACTATTTGACATAACATGAAAATTTATTTGTAACCCCCCCCCCCCTCCTGAGCAGTCATATATATTTTCATTAGGTTATACATTTATCAGCTGACTAAGTTTTACAGGTGAATACGTTCATGAAGAGAAACACTAATTAATATACATGTACTTAACTTGCACCATTGAATAGGTATATTGCTAGATCAAATGAGGTCATTATTTATCAGTGAGAAGCTATTTACATAAGCTGAACGACAATGGTTACTCGGGTTACTATTTGAAAAGAATGTTGATGCTATCTCAGATTTCGTCATGTTTCAATGACAAGTCGAGAGTGTTCAGTATAACCTCTGCAGAGCGGCGCTCTACAACAACAGCTTCTGATATTTTCCTTAGGCCTAATTCTAATTGAATTTAACTTCTGTAGAGCAACATTCTCTGAACAGCAACACACTTTAGTCCCTCCCAGTGGGTGTTGTTCAGCAGAGGTTGTACAGTATAAGTGGAATGACTTTTTAAATCACAATCACCAGGCGGGGAATTAGAAAGGGATATGTCTCACAGTCGTGTTCTAGTTGGAAGGAATGGCGTACAAGGATGCATTGATATTACACAATCATTATATTTTGTATTTCACACATTTAATCTGTTTACGACGGGTAAATAGTTTGCAACACTGAGGGACGCCATTGTATATTTGGAAGGCCAGATGAATGACATTAAAGCCTGGTTGATGCGTCATAAGACACTTATTAAAACGGGTTCAATGTTAATTACTCTATTGATAAGATCAACTTCCAAATAAGGAAATCTTACTATGCTATTGTATAATAACTATGCCCAAGCAACTTGTACTAAGCTTTCTACTAACTATTAAAACATATTTTGGATGTTTTGTATTGCAAAAGTGTCGAATGAAAGACTCTGTAAAACAATATTATAATATGGACAACAATCTGCTTTAAAAATCCACCGCATAAAATTCAATGATACGACTATTTCACAATTTACGTATATACCTAGGTCAAATGAGGTCGTTATATCTCACAATTTTATCAATGGTGAGCTATTTGCATACTTTAAATGGGTATGGTTACCCGAGCGACGAATTGAAAAGAATGTTAATTATTGTTATCTCAGATTTCATCATGTTTAAGTTACAGATCGAGGGTGTGTATAGGTTATATATTTTTTTATAAAAATAGAACGGATGTCTATATCTCATAGACTCATGATCGTATGATTAAAAAACTTGAAGGCGTTCTTTCTCCATAGTCACGATGTGTGTAGGTGATGACTTTGACTAACTCGTCATGACCTAGAAAGTATGGATGTGCGTAGGTGATGACTTTGACTAACATACCATGTTCTAGAAAGAACGGATGTTTCTGGAATATTTTTAATCCATATAAAAGTTTACAAAAGTGGTATATGCTTAATTCACAATGTTTACAACGCACTAAGTTTGGAGGATATAGTTCATCACGTTTCATTGTTGAATTTACATTGACACATATGAGAGACCAAAACATTGTAAGTACATGACTATTTCATTTTATACATTCTCATTTAGTGTGCTACATTGAACAAAATGAGAGTCACTTGTTGTTCAATCTGCTTTTTTATATCAACTCGATGATTCCACCGTCGTCGTTCGCGTTCAAGCCATAAACATTGAAAATAGGACAAGAAAGACAACTCCGTGATAGTTAAACGCGACTTTAGCGAGATTACTCTCCCTTGAATCAAAAACTAAAAAAGGTAAATTCTCCCTCAAAAAAGGTAAAAACTCCCTCCTCAAAAAAGGTATTTTCGCACCCCCCATTCTATACTACTGTTGGACTATAGCACTGTCACGCAGAGAAGACAAAGAAGTAAGACTACTTACAGTATGTACATAAACTTCTGACTCAGAACTGGATGTGTCATCGTCATCCACAAAATTTACACTTTTATGTAATTGTCTGTCAGTTTTACACATCTTAGCGAAATGATTGTACTTTGAACACTTATGGCACTTTTGTCTCCATGCTGGACAGTCTAAATTAGTTTTATGTTTATTGTTTCCACATCTGTCGCACTGTTGCGATTTTCTTTCCTTCATGAAAGTGTCTAGGATCCGTTCTTGGCGTTTTTCTCTGCCTAGGTCCTTGCGTCCGTAACGCTTGGCTCCTGCGCGTCCCGTCTGTTTTGATCTAGAACCTTGGTGTCTTACATAATCAATGTTTTTCTCTTGTTCTTTCATCGTGTCCATTTGTTTCTTATTATACTCATACTCCTGAGCTATTTGTACTGCGGAATCTAGATTTAAGTCCTTGCCTTTTTCAATCAGCCTTTCACGAACTTTTTCGGATGAACATCCGAACACAATTCTGTCTCTGATCATTTCGTCGTTTTTTTCACCGAAGTCACAATCCTTAGCACTTATGTTTAGTCGCGCTAGGAATTCATCAATTGAATTGTCATTCTGCATTTCATGATAAAATTTGTATCTTGCAAACACAGGGTTTGCCTTTGGTTGTACAAATTCTTTGAATTTTTCAAAGATTGATCCTGGCTTTTTGTTCTCCTCTTCCGTGAGGTTCCAGGATGAATGCAATGTCCTGCCTCTTTCGCCTACCCAAAGTAGAATATAGGCACATTGTTCTTTTCCGCCTTTTCCTTTTAGCGGACCATCAAACATAAGTTTGCAATGTACTTCAAATTTGTTCCATGTGTCTGGTAAGTTCGTCGAATTCCAGTCCATTCGCGGATGTGGAATACCCGACATCTCCATTGTCACTTATTGTGTACAAACAGAGTTAACCAACACAATTTAAGAAACGAAATTAAAATTAAAATCCCGATTCTGACACCATGTTATATTCCTGTTATAATCTGGTCATTGGTATTATAATCATTTAAGCATAAATAGAGAACACACAGCGAAGTGATGTTGACTGTATTTATTGGACTATCAAAGTGTATCTAATACATAGTTGGCGGGGCTTATAGTAAAGTATGACGCATGCGCAGTGGTAGTTTATAACCATGCTTGTATAAACTTAATACATGTATAACAATGTACTTTAAGGTTTTAGTGTTCCTTTTACTAACAACATGTACATTCATTATTGATTTAGTTTCTTTCCTATTTAAGCAACATATACTTTAAGGTTTCAGTGTTCCTTTTACTAACATGTACATTTAGTTATGGTTCAGTTTTTTTCTTATATTAGCAACATATACTTTAAGGTTTTAGTGTTCCTTTTACTAAAAATATGTACTTTTTTATTATTAAGGTTTCTTTATATAAGCAACATATACTTTAAGGTTTCAGTGTTCCTTTAACTAACAATAGGTACATTTATTTATGATTAAGGTTTTATATATAAGCAACATGTACTTTAAGGTTTCAGTGTTCCTTTTACTAACAATATGTACATTTATTTATTATTAAGGTTTTTTATATTAGCAACATATACTTTAAGGTTTCCGTGTTCCTTTTACTAAAATATGTACTTTTATTTATTATTAAGGTTTTTTATTTAAGCAACATGACTGTACTTAAAGGTTTCAGTGTTCCTTTTACTAACAATATATACTTTTATTTATGATTAAGTTTCTTTCTTATATAAGCAACATGTACTTTAAGGTTTCAGTGTTTCTTTTATTACAAATATGTACTTTAATTTATGATTAAGGGTTTTTTTATTAGCAACATGTACTATAAGGTTTCAGTGTTCTTTTACTAAAGATATGTACTTTTATTTATGATTAAGTTTCTTTCTTTTATTAGCAACATGTACTTAAAGGTTTTAGTGTTCTTTTACTAAAAATATGTACTTTTATTTATGATTTAGTTTCTTTCTTATATTAGCAACATGTACTTTAAAGTTTTGGTGTTCCTTTTACTTACAACATATAAATTTATTTATGATTAAGTTTTTTTATAAGAAACATGTACTTCAAGGTTTAGTTCTTTTCTATATTAGCAACATATATTTTAAGGTTTCAGTGTTTCTTTTACTAAAAATATGTATTTTTATTTATGATTAAGTTTTTTTATATTAGCAACATATACCTTAAGGTTTCAGTGTTTCTTTTACTAAAATATGTACTTTTATTTATGATTCCGTTTCTTTCTTATATTAGCAACATATACTTTAATGGTTCAGTGTTTCTTTTCAACCCGGGTCGATAGCGCAGTTGGTAGAGCGCCGGGATTTGGATACTCGTGCCCGAGAGGGTGCGGGTTCGAATCCCACCCGGGGAGGTTATACCTTTCCATGAAAATTAGACAATAATGTCGATTTTCCTCCATTGATTAGATAATATGGAGAAGTTTCCGGCCTTGTGGAAGGGTAGGTGAGTACTGGTTATAGACAATGGTCCAGGAAAGCTAGGTTAGGTGCGCTGGACGCCGTGAAATGACCTAAAAATTGTGTTGATACGGCGTTAAACCCAATAAATAAATAAATAAGTGTTTCTTTTACTAAAAATATGTATACTTATTTGTGATTAAGGTTTTATATATAAGTAACATGTACTTTAAGGTTTCAGTGTTCCTTTTAATAAAAATATGTACTTTTATTTATTATTAAGGTTTTTTTATATAAGCAACATGTACTTTAAGGTTTCAGTTTTCCTTTTACTAACAATTTCTTCATTCATTGATGATTTAGTTTCTTTCTTATATTAGCAACGTGTACTTTAAGGTTTCAGTGTTCCTTTTACTAACAATATATACATTCATTTATGATTTAGTTTCTTTCTTATATTAGCTACATATACTTTAAGGTTTCAGTGTTCCTTTTATCAAAAATATGTACTTTTTTATTATTAAGGTTTTTTTTATATAAGCAACATGCACTTTAAGGTTTCAGTGTTTCTTTAACTAACAATAGGTACATTTATTTATGATTAAGGTTTTATATATAAGCAACATGTACTTTAAGGTTTCAGTGTTCCTTTTACTAACAATATGTACATTTATTTATTATTAAGGTTTTTTATATTAGCAACATATACTTTAAGGTTTCCGTGTTCTTTTTACTAAAATATGTACTTTTATTTATTATTAAGGTTTTTTATTTAAGCAACATGACTGTACTTAAAGGTTTCAGTGTTCCTTTTACTAACAATATATACTTTTATTTATGATTAAGTTTCTTTCTTATATAAGCAACATGTACTTTAAGGTTTCAGTGTTTCTTTTATTACAAATATGTACTTTAATTTATGATTAAGGTTTTTTTGATTAGCAACATGTACTATAAGGTTTCAGTGTTCTTTTACTAAAGATATGTACTTTTATTTATGATTAAGTTTCTTTCTTTTATTAGCAACATGTACTTAAAGGTTTTAGTGTTCTTTTACTAAAAATATGTACTTTTATTTATGATTTAGTTTCTTTCTTATATTAGCAACATATACTTTAAGGTTTCAGTGTTCCTTTTACTAACAACATGTACATTCATTTATGATTTAGTTTCTTTCTTATATTAGCTACATATACTTTAAGGTTTTAGTGTTCCTTTTACTAACATTATATACATTTATTTATGATTTAGTTTCTTTCTATATAAGCAACATGCACTTTAAGGTTTCAGTGTTCCTTTTACTAACAATATATACATTTATTTATGATTTAGTTTCTTTCTATATAAGCAACATGTACTTTAAGGTTTCAGTGTTTCTTTTTCTGGCAGCATGTACTTAAATTTATGATTTTAGTGTTTCTTCTATATTGTATCATATTAAACATTTACTTATTGATTATAATTATATACTTGGGTTTCTTATATAAACATTTCCTTGGTAAGTTATTTATAATATCTTATGATGTCATTATTGATAGTTCTTAGTGTTAAGTACAAGGTGGTAAGGGTAATGCTGTAAGGGGAGGTTTGGAGGCCATCATAGTTACTAACAAAATAACATTTTGTAAAATCTGTTTAACAATATGCACATCTATATATTCATATATTTATCAATTACTTTTGTTTATGGTTTCAGCTTAGTTTCTTATGCTTATAACGTGTGCTTTATTTTATATTTCCATCTTAATCAACATTAATTTATGAGGTTTAAAAGGTTTTAATACATTTACTTAAAATTGTGTTTATGCTTTAAGGGTTTCATATATATAAACAAACATTTGCTTATAATCATTTTTTTATTTTATAATTTTTCATACATATACTGAATAAATTATTGAGTTTTTGTTATACCAGCAAAATGTATAATTTAACCTAAGATTTCTGTGTTCCTATTGCTAAAACATGTGCATTTATTTATGATGACTGGTTTTTTTTATGATTTAGCTTTTTCATATAATTTATTATCAGTAACATGTAAGATTGCAGTTTTTCTAACTAACAACATGTTCATTTATTTATGATTTCAATTTTTTACAACTTGAAATTTTTTTAAGATTATAGGGTTTTTATACTAACAACTAATACATTATTAGGAGTTAACATTATTTAATATATAGTCACAGCTTAGTTTTACCTAACATCTTGAATGTTCACATAATAATGGTTTTACCTAACATTTTGAATGTTCACCTAATAATAGTTTTACCTAACATTTTGAATGTTCACCTAATAATAGTTTTACTTAACATTTTGAATGTTTACCTAATAATAGTTTTACCTAACATTTTGAATGTTCACCTAATAATAGTTTTACCTAACATTTTGAATGTTCACCTAATAATAGTTTTACCTAACATTTTGAATGTTCACCTAATAATAGTTTTACCTAACATTTTGAATGTTCACCTGATAATTTAGAACTTTCTTATATAACCAACACTTGAGTTGCAAGTTATTTAGTTAATTTAAAATATCTTATGGTGACAGTATTGATAGTTCTAACTGTTAAAGGTGGCAAGGGATGGCTGTAAGGGGAAGTTTGGAGGCCATGTATATTGAGGGCTGAACGGAACGCTATTGTGACTACATTTATTTTCAAATGGGGTTACAATAGTGTTCCGTTCAATCCTTGATTTAATTTAATTTATTTACTAAGTAACCAACATTAAAATTTTGTAAAATCTATTTTTATTCGAAACTGACAACATGCACATTTACTTATTCACTTTTGAGTTTTTATATATTTACAATTTTTACATTTCAGTTGTTTCGGTGTTTCTTATACTAACAACATGAACTTTATTTTATATTTCCATCTTATTCAGTATTAATTAATGATTTAATGTTTCCATACATTTAGTCCATGTACTTCAACATTTGTTTATGCTTTTAATGTTTATAACTATAAACAATTTAAACATTTATTTACATTCAACATTAATATTATTTCATGATTTAAGCTTTGTTACATTTACTTCATGTACTTATGAATTTGTTTGTGTTTTAAATGTTTCATGAATATATACAATTTGAACTTGCATTTCATCAGTATAAACAATTTTAACTTGTATTTAATTGATATAAACAATTTGAACTTGTATTTAATTAATATAAACAATTTGAACTTGTATTTCATTAATATAAACAATTTAAACTTGTAATTCATTAATATAATCAATTTAAACTTGTATTTCATTGATATAAACAATTTGATCATGTATTTCATTAATATAAACAATTTGAACTTGTATTTCATTAATATAAACAATTTGATCATGTATTTCATTGATATAAACAATTTGAACTTGTATTTCATTAATATAAACAATTTGAACTTGTTTTTCATAAATATTAACAATTTAAACTTGTATTTCATTAATATAATCAATTTAAACTTGTATTTCATTGATATAAACAATTTGATTATGTATTTCATTGATATAAACAATTTGAACTTGTACTTTATTTATATAAAGACTTTGAACTTGTATTTCATCAATAAAAACAATTTGATCATGTATTTCATTGATATAAACAATTTGATAATGTATTTCATTAATATAAAAAAATTGATCATGTATTTCATTGATATAAACAATTTGAACTTGTATTTTATTAATATAAACAATTTAAACTTGTATTTAATTGATATAAACAATTTGAACTTTTATTTAACTGATATAAACAATTTGAACTTGTATTTCATTAATATAAACAATTTGAACTTGTACTTCATTAATATAAACAATTTGATCATGTATTTTATTGATATCAACAATTTGAACTTGTATTTCATTAATATAAACAATTTAAACTTGTACTTCATTAATATAAACTATTTGATCATGTATTTTATTGATAGCAACAATTTGAACTTGTATTTCATTAATATAATCAATTTTAACGTGTATTTCATTGCTATAAACAATTTGAACTTGTATTTTATTAATATAAACAATTTGAACTTGTATTTAATTGATATAAACAATTTGAACTCGTTATTAGTTGATATAAACAATTTGAACTTTTGTTTAACTGATATAAACAATTTGAACTTGTATTTCATTAATATAAACAATTTGAACTTGTACTTCATTAATATAAACAATTTGATCATGTATTTTATTGATATAAACAATTTGAACTTGTTTTTCATTAATATAATCAATTTTAACGTGTATTTCATTGCTATAAACAATTTGAACTTGTATTTTATTAATATAAACAATTTGAACTTGTATTTCATTAATATAAACAATTTGAACTTTTATTTTATTAATATAAACAGTTTGATCATGTATATCATTGATATAAACAATTTGATCATGTGTTTCATTAATATAAACAATTTGAACTTGTTTTTCAATAATATAAACATTTTAAACTTGTATTTCATTAATATAAACAATTTGAACTTTTATTTTATTTATAAACAGTTTGATCATGTATATCATTGATATAAACAATTTGATCATGTGTTTCATTAATATAAACAATTTGAACTTGTTTTTCAATAATATAAACATTTTAAACTTGTATTTCATTAATATAATCAATTTAAACGTGTATTTCATTGATACAAACAATTTAAACTTGTATTTCATTAATATTAACAATTTGAACTTGTATTTAATTGATATAAACAATTTGAACTTGTATTTAATTGATATAAACAATTTGAACTTGTATTTCATTAATATAAACATTTTGAACTTTTATTTTATTAATATAAACAGTTTGATCATGTATATCATTGATATAAACAATTTGATCATGTGTTTCATTAATATAAACAATTTGAACTTGTTTTTCAATAATATAAACATTTTAAACTTGTATATCATTAATATAATCAATTTAAACGTGTATTTCATTGATACAAACAATTTAAACTTGTATTTCATTAATATTAACAATTTGAACTTGTATTTCATTGATATAAACAATTTGAACTTGTACTTTATTTATATAAACAATTTGAACTTGTATTTCATTAATATAAATAATTTGATCATGTATTTCATTGATATAAACAATTTGTAGGGCTGCAACGGTTCGACGAACTACCGTGAAACTCGAACCGAAGGTGGCCGGTACGAGTGTACCGTACCGTGACCTAAAAATCCGAGTGAACCGCGGTGTTATTATATATTGTCTAACATATATTCCTATTGATCATTACGAACGAATTTTAAATCAAAATCTCATGTCAAGACGACGACAAACACAAGTAAACCAAATTAACACAAATAAATAAATTAGTCGTGATAATCAGTACTTTAAGCCATTCCTATATGTGTGTAAATCATATTAATTTTCTGTAGTAATCCTAAATAATTAACAAACAAACTGCCATGTACACCAGGTACATTAACCTTTTGTTTGATGACGAACATGTGTTTGTAATTTTTAATTGAAACTGATGTAAACAATTTAATATATGTGTCGGCATTTTTCACAGTTTGTCGATATTTGATAGCCTAACAATACAATGTCATAATTGCTATGTCTCATCGTGTAATCATAGAGTCTTAGACGCTTCTATAATTTAATTGTTACTTTGGATATTTTTTAAAACAAATGTGACCTAGTTTTTTAATTGTTGACTCTATACGCTAAATTATAGGCAGGTTTTGAAAAGATACACAATCGACGATCACAGGAAAAAACATTTTTAGACTAACGTAAAATTAACTATGACTCCCGTTATTTTATCATTTTATTTTTAGAAAATTCAAACATCACTTTTCCGTTCGTATAATTTTCCGTATTTTCTCGAAAAAAACCAAACAAACTATTTTTCAATACATATTCGTATTTTACCGATACAAGTGTAATTAAAATGTCGTTTGCTAATCGTGAAAGAAATAAAAGCGTTATGTTGTGAATGTGTATTGATATTGATGGATTAAAATGCGTTGGTGTTCTTAAGACGTGCAATTGTACGATTAACGCTTACAATATAAAATCGCGCTAATTTTCGGCACAAACGCCGAAACTCCAGAACTTTAAAACTCAATAAAAGTAATTGTCTAAACAAACTTCATTGTCGTCTTTTTACAACCTAATTATGTATTAATTAGTAATATTTTTCGTAAAAAATATCCCTATGGTTATATGGATATAGTCTAATTGTAATATATTTTCGCGACCCACGCTATTGCATATTAAACTGAAACATTTTTTAAATTTACATAAGTAATGTAAAAAGCTTATTAATTGTTCTTCCTAATACAAAAAATGCTTCAGGAACCAACAAATTCAAACAAAAGGTCACTGTTTTCGGGCACACGAATTTGAAACAAATCTTCTAACAACTGACGTTTTTTTGTCGATATTGACAATTGTAATGGTAAAATTATATGCATATTGAATATTTATGTAATTTATGAATTCAATTAAAAATTCTTGTGATGCTATCATACCTACACTGTATTTATCATTGACAATCAGTTAAAATAACTACACCTGCTAGTATGCATGACTTTATGAAAATGTTAAGTTTGTTGTTGAATGAGTATTTCAAAAAGGCAAAGAACAGACAAGATGTTTGTTTAAACTTGTTAGCAAATTAAAATACTGTTATGGTTACTATCTGATTTATTAAACACAATTATACAAAAGAATCTTTATTATAAATAATATTACCATATTGAACCTAGGTACGTATTGTGAACCTTAACTGTCGTACCTAGGTACGTACCGTACCGCGACTTGGCTCAAGGTACGCAGCCCTAACAATTTGATCATGTATTTCATTAATATAAAAAATTTGATCATGCATTTCATTGATATAAACAATTTGAACTTCTATTTTATTAATATAAACGATTTAAACTTGTATTTAATTGATATAAACAATTTGAACTTGTATTTAATTGATATAAACAATTTGAACTTGTATTTCATTAATATAAACAATTTGACTAGATTAATTGTGTATGAATTCATGTTTTTTTTTGTTCTAACTACAAAAACAATTACGTTTAATTTTATGCTTAAGTATGGACATGTATTTATGTACAATGATAATTATGAAAATAACAACACTATATAACATTAAACATTTTGAACTTTCAGTACATAAGTGTTTTCTCATATAAATAATACTAACCAGTTATTTTAGAATATTTTATCATGCAATTATTGATAGTTCTTAGTAGTAAGTACAAGGTGGTAAGGGTATGGCTGTACGGGAGGTTTTGGAGGCCATACTTACTAACAACATTAACATTACATGTTTTTTGTTTATTAATTTTATAGTTTTGTTATATTAATAATTCTTTAGTTAGTTATTTTACTATATCTTAAGGAGGCATAGTTCATACTTCTTAGTGTTAAGGTGGTAAGGGTATGGCTGTAAGGGGAGGTTTTGGAGGCCGTACTTACTAACAACATTAACATTAGTTAGATTATATTAATAGCCAATACTAACAATGTGAACATTTATTTACTCATTCAATAGTTGTCTTATATCAACATATTCCTACTAACAACAGGAACACTCTTTATTTTTTTAAATTACAGGAGTATTTTATGTACAATTTGTTTGCTTTCATTGTCTTATATATCATCAATATGAACTTATGTTTATTGATATTTTATTTCAAGTAATATTTTGTTTGTAGGGGGAACATTAGTGTTTCAGTCTATTACTGGGTGATAGGAGTTTGAACAACAATAAAATGTATGTATGATTTATTAAATTTTTATACTTTCAACAAAATCAATTGTGTATGATTTCATGTTTTTTTCTGCTGACTGCAGAAACAATTGCATTTAATTTTATGCTAAAATAGGGTCATGTAGTTTTGAACTAATCACACTATACAACATTAGCATTTGAACTTTCACTAGTACTTTATAACAATAGACATATTCATGTATGATTTGTTTGTTTCCAATGTTATGCATATATATTAAACATGTACTTAATTTTTTTAATTTTACAAGTGTTTCTCCATGGTATTAGGTTTATGCAATTATAGTTGTCTTACGTTTAATAATATTTGGGTTTTTTAGCAAATATTTTGTTTAAAGTCTATAACAGTGCACCTTTTCACTAAAATTCTTGCCAAAAAAGTTATCATAAGTCAATTTTGTAGTTTTACTATTCAAAGTCAGAAGTATAATGAAAATAACTATGATATGATATTCAAAAGGTATACAATATTTACATAATTGAATAATATTTGGAATTGATAGGCAAAACAAAGACCTTAGAATATTTTTTTGCAATTATTTTTTTTCATTACACATGTAGTTACACATTCGGAACATCCTCGGCCATTCGCTAACGAATAACCACGGACATATTTAGGCGCCATTTTGAAACTATGTAAACAACTACACGATCGTTAAGGCGTTGACTTAAGTTCCGTTTTTAATCCGTAAATTTAAAATTACTCAGTTCAATGATACCGATGAACAATATTTGGTTCAATTTGAAAAAAATAAATATGTTTAAACAAAGTTCTGTGTGTATACTACAAGAACTATTTTGCGTAACCGTTACGTGCTTCGCCTCGCGTAGGTAGAAAAATCACCAAAATTTGGTGAAGACCCCCCACGAATCCTCCCGAGATTATTCATTCATGAAAAGTCGAGGGTGTTCCGAATGGTAGTTACAGAGATTATTACAGATCTAAACATTTTAACTAAGTTATAAAAAGAATATAGGTTATTCTGTCATCATAATATAGTTGAAACATAACGATCATCATTCATCAATATAGATACCATGGTTTTTATACCCAAAAAGTATATCAGCTAAGTAAATATCAAAATATGCTCCTTAATATGATTTACTTTTAGAGGGAGATAAGAAAGGTATAACTTTTCAATATTTGTCTCCCTTATTTCCTGAAATATGTATGTCAGTGAAAGTGATAAATATAATAAATTGATAATTGATATTGCAATAACTATGAAAAACACTTTTACAGGTAACTTAAAACCTGTTACAATAAATATGACACTCTTTTTAGGAACAAAATTATAATTTAACTACATTACTGATATAAAGGAAGTAAGAAAGATATAAGTTCGCAGTGGTTGTCTCCCTTGTAATACAATATTGAAAGATTGCTAGCATTACAGAATTAACATTAGCAAGACCTTAGATATTAATGTTTTATGCTTTTGACTTGTGATGATTTTATCCCAAAGTTTTTTCATTAAAAAGTGCCACTGGGTGATTGGAGTTAGATCAACAGAAAAATGTATTGTTCGTTTTTTCTCAACTGTCAAAACATGAATAATTTCACGGTGAATGCGTTTGTTAAAATTATTGTCGTAATACACCCATGAGTTTCCGAAAGTGTGTATTATGATTGAGTAAAGCTTTTTGTGCCGTATGATAAGTTGTAGTCAAGATATTTTTAATCAAAATAGGCCGCCAGTACAAAAACAATGCATTCAGTCACCGTGAAATTATTCAAGCTTTGACAGTTGAGAAAATACAGACAATATGTATGATTTAATAGGTTTTTTTATACTTTCAACAAGAACAATTGTGCATGAATTTATGTTTTTTATATTCTTTACAGAAAATTATGTTTAATTTTATGCCAAAACATATATGGACATACATTTATGTACAATGATAATAATAATAATCACACTATATAACATAAACATTTTGAACTTTCACTACATATGAAGTGCTTTCTCATATAAATAATATAAGCCAGTTATTTTAGAATATTTTATAATGCAATGATTGATAGTTCTTAGTATAATAAAATGACTATAAAGCAACAATAACATGTTTAGTTCTTGAAATATATTATATTGTGATCAACGCGTTTCGGTAGACCTTCATCAGGATTACAATAATACCGGTAAAATGTGTTTATACAATAAAGATTATGTTCTGTTCTGTTTATGCCATTATGGTTGTCTTAAGTCACAATAAAGACTATGTTCTGTTCTGTTCTGTTCTGTTTATGCCATTATGGTTGTCTTAAGTTTTTTTCATAGTTCTTAGTATTAAATACAAGGTGGTAAGGGTATGGCTATAAGGGGAGGTTTTGGAGGCCATACTTACTGACACCATTAACTTTTTGTTTGATTATATACTAAAGTCTGATACTAACAAAATAAACATTTATTTACAAGATATCCTATATCAACATATTCATACTAACAACAAGAACACTTTTTATTTTTTATAACAACAAGAATATTTGTGTATGATTTATTTGTTTTCAATTGTTTTATATATTATTAAAATGTACTTATTTTATTCATTTATGTTATTCACTGTTACTGATATTAAGTTTATGCCATTATGGTTGTCTTAAGTTTAATGATATTTGCTTTCAGCTGATATTTTGTTTGCAGTCTAAAAAGGGGGGTGATTGGAGTTGTTTCTGCTTATACACAATAGTTATACATACATGTATATACCTACTCTTTTTGGTTATACAATGTAATTCCCTATTACTGGATATCAAAATAGTTTTCTGAAATTCATTGACAATAATTTCACATGATGGTACTTCATATAAATGTAACCTGTGTTTATACATACAAGATTCTGTTCTATTCTGTTCTGATAGTTTTAAGTATTAAATATGAAGTGGTAAGGGTATGGCTGTAAGGGGAGGTTTGGAGGCCATACTTACTAACAACATTAACATTTTATTATATTATCAACATGTACTTAGTTGTGTTTTTTTATTTTAGTGTTTATTGAGTTTTCACAAAAAAATGTTTTTTTTCTTTTATGATTAACATTTTAGTTAGTTTATTTGGAATATCTCATGGTGACATTATCTATACTTCTGATACTTATTATTTAACATAAACATTTATTTAATGATTACATGTAATTAGTTTTTTAGATCAACATATTTATATTAACAACAGTAGCGTGTTCAATTACACAAAACGTTACAAAACGTTACATAACGATACATTTGGAACTGTTCGGCCATTCGCTGCGAATAACCTAATCTAATACACAAATATGAGATCGTTAAGGCAATGGGTGATGTTTCAAAATTTACGGACTAAAACCGAAACATCACTTAATGCCTAAACGATCATATATGTGTTTACTTAAACACCGGTAGTTTCAAAATAGCGTTTAAATTTGTCCGAGATTATTCGCAGGGAATGGCCAAGGAGTTTAGAAATTAGAATGTATCGTTACAGAACGTTTTGTAACGTTCGCGGTAACTGAATGCAGGACAGGAACATCCTTTCATTTTTCTAATAACAGGAGTATTTGTGTATGATTTGTTTTCAATGTTTTATATATTATCAATATGTACTTAGTTTTTTTTATTTTAGTGTTTTTTATAATAAATTTATGCAATTATGGTTGTCTAGTGTTGAATAATATTTGATTTCAGCTAATAATTTGTTTGTAGGGAAAATGTTTGTGTTTCAGTCTATTATAGGGTCAAGTTGGCAGCTATGGGTTCGGAATGTCTTACTGGATAATTATTACATTACAAATTTTTATATACAATAAATTATGTAAATATGTTTTAAGGACTTTTTATACCTAAGGGACTTAAACACTACTGCCTTTCATAGTCTTACACTGTCTTGTCAACCATTTATGTATGATATTTAGGCTTACTGCCTTAATGACTTCATCATTTTTTTATTCTATTTTATTTCTTAAAGTAAACTTACTAAATGCTTTTTCCAGAATTTTTACAAATATTTCATCAGTGAATAATACTATCCCCATTATTGTTTATTTTGATATTAATTTTTTATTTATACTTAAGACTTCAATGCTTTTGTATGATGTATTTTAGATTCATAAGTAAATACTTATTAATGAATTTAAATTTGTACGATACCTATTTGAACATTTACCAATGCTTTGTTTTTCACTCAGACCTTGAAAAGTAATAGTAGACTTTTATTGAATATTAAGATTACTTTTAAGAGCTTTGTTAAAATTTCAATAGAATGAATATTCAGGAAATGGATTATTACAAAAATATAGTTTAAAAAGGAAATAGATACAGACTTGATAGCTGGTTACAGTATGGACCAATGATGGCGTGCCTGATCAACATGTTATCATTGTTTCACACTGTTAGAAGCTATCGGTGATGTTACAATGTCACCAATAGCAGGTTACAGTATGGACCAATGATGGTGTGCCTGATCAACACATTATCATTGGTTCATTCTGTAACAGAAATATATATATATGATATAATAGATTTTTTATACTATCAAAATGAACAATTGTGTATGATTTCATGTTTTTTTATTTCCAATACAGAATCATGCAATTACAATAGGGGCATGTATTAGAATACATTGATAATGATAATAACTACAACACTTATTTAGTACTTAGCAACATCTTATGGTGACATAATTGATAGTTCATAGAGTTAATTAAAGGTGGTAAGGGTATGGCTGTGAGAAGAGGTTTTGGAGGCCATACTTACTAACAATATTAACAATAATTTGTTAATTAATTAATTTTCGAGTTTTGTTATATTTACAATTATTAAGTTAGTTATTTTACTGTATCTTAAGGAAGCATAATGTATAGTTCTTAGTGTTAAGTTGGTTTTGTTATATTTTAAACTTCTTAGGTAGTTACTATATGTTAAAGAAGCATAATTTATAGTTTTAAGTGATAATACAGTTAGGGTATGGCTGCAAGGTTAGGTTTTGGAGGCTATACTTACTTACAACATGAACATTTTGTTTTATTATTTTATTTACCAATTCTAACAACAATCACAGTTATTTATTTTTTAGTTTTCTTGTATCAATAACCTGAACTTTCTATTGTTATATTCATCATTATAGGGACAATTATATTTGATTTCATACTTTGATACATTGTACCTATATATAAAATGGTAAAATATATACATAAATATATACATAAATGGTCCATAAGACAGTGCAATTTGAGTAATTTTTAATAATAAGATTTTTTTCTATTAACAACAGGAACTTTGACAATATGTTACACTTTTTTATTTCAGTGTTTATTAATTTCAGAGTTTTGTTATATTAGTAAATGTTTAGTAAGTTATTTACTATATCTGTATATGGAAACATAATGTCTAGTTCTAAGTGTTTAATAAAAGGTGGTAAGGGTATGGCTGTAAGGGGAGGTTTTGGAGGCCATACTTACTAACATTAATTTGTTTATTAAATTTAGAGTTTTGTTTTATTTTTAATCATGTATTTTATTGATATCAACAATTTGAACTTGTATTTCATTTTAAAAGAGGCTGTCCACGAAAAATCAGGCAGTCAGTGTTACATGCTATCTCTCAGAATTTGATGATTTTGCTGTCAGTTGATCATATTGATGCAAATATGAAGAAATTAGGTTTAGAATTTCATTTGCATCATTTGGTTGCTATAGCAACGCGATTAAGTGTTTTGGCCATTTTTAGCATGAAATGCACTTGGAAAAATTTTTTTTTTCATATCTTCATCAATCTCCTGGGCAAACAATGATGAAAGAATTACAACAAACATCAGTTTATATCATTATATATTCAAATAACCATTAAAACATAGTATTCACAAGTGACACAGGTTAAAGTTCATAGAAAAAAAATTGAGTTCAAAACACCATGATTTTCAAATTTTGAAATTCCTTGAAAACTGTGCATATGACCATGCTCATAATTTCCAATATGACGCATGAAATAGAATTACATTACTAGCAATGTAAAGGCGAAATATGGTGTAACAAAAAATTAAAATAAAAAAGATGGAACTCTCAAAGAGGAGAAAGAAAAATAACGATAAAAATTGGCAATTTGCCAAAAAATTGGCAATTTGCCAAATACTTTAAAATGTTATTTTTTTGAAATAACAAATATTTTTTCAATAAATCAACATTTGTATATGATAACATACTTTATTACATAAGTTGTAGTGCATTAAATGACGGTTTCCATGGCAACGGTCAAGAAACAATTACATTATTTTATCAAAATTAATGAATTTCAGTTATTTTTCTTTTTTTCTAATTCTATTCTTGAAAGTCAAAGAAATTGCACCATTTAAAAGCTGGATATTAATCAGATTTAAATATCAAAATATTTACAGTAAGTAAAGATTGATATATCATACCTAAAATCAAAGCTATAATCTATAAATGATGTAAAATTATACCCCACCCACTTTATTTAACATTGCAAATTCTTTACCACCACACTTTATTATTTGTTCAAAAACTTCCCAATAACTTTTGACAAGTTAAATTATAATGTGCAAGTTTAAAGCAGTATTCCAATATCAAAACTTATAATTTGATTTGGTTGCCATGGTTATGATTAAATATTTTGAAATCATCTGTTCATGGGTCTCCACCTACTCAATTAACATAATGATAACTATGTATCCTTATAGATACAGAATAAAACCACAATTACATGTTGATCATAATATAATGAATGTCGATTATACATTTATCTGTTTGTCATGAAGTTATCTGTGTGGATCAAGTAATGGAATATGTCTTAAAAATGTTCTGTTTGTAACAAAATGTTCATTATTCTCCTGTCTCAGAACCAGTAACATTGAGAACATAAACACACGCTTTATGAGACATCTGTTGTTGTCATTCTGAAATAAACAAATTTCATTTTATAGCAACTACAAAATGATAAATCTTTACCAAAGTAAATAAAGCAAACTAGAGAAAATAACATTACTTATATGATTTGAAGAATATATTATTGATAGTAGCCTTAGTAGGAAAAACATTCCTGGTAATTGAATTTCATATGATAGTTTTAACTTGTGGTGACTGAGCAGTATGCATATTAATTTTTTTGTCATTTTACAATGATAATAAATTAAAATCCCTGGTTCAAACAATTTTTCCAAGAGATTTCCTATGCTTTTGTAGAAGAATATACCTTGTTTCTATGATTTGTTATATCAGCATTATAGCAGATCTATGGATACTGTATAGTTGATGCTTGCAAATATTATCATTTCCTTTCATGGCCAAGGGGCCGTAAGGCCTCGAATGGTCCAGGGCAAAACCCTGACCAGAGGACCAGGTGACTGGCGGCCCTGGAAATTCCTTAGATTTGGTTATTTCTAAGGGATTCAGGCATTTTTTCAGATCCTCAACTATCCTTATCCTGAGTATAAAATATAAAGCATTTAGATAATTATATCCTATAATTTTCTAAAAGCCACTGAATCATGTTAAACTCTTACAATAATGAAAGGAATTGTTTTATAATGAATGCTATGTTGCACGCGTAGTGTGCGAATTTTTTTTTGACATGTATATATATATTTCTTATAAATATCATATTTCATAATAGAAAAAAACTTTGCTTGGGCAATTTTAGGGGGGCGTACGCCGGGTCCGCCCCCCCCCCTGGATCTGCTTATGATTTACATCTCAAACAAAAACACGTAATAATAAACAATAGTGACAAATCTGCCTAAATTCACCAGGCTAATGCCTCTCAAGGTCTTAAAAATGAAGACAGAAAAATAAAATTGTTGAAGTCAAGGTCATCCACACCTAAAGATTTTTTCCTATGTTCTCATGTGAATCCCCCAAATAATCAATTTTCAATGCTTAGGTTCACTGTAAAGATCTCTAATCAGTCATTGAACATCAATCTAGTTTCATAATTTTGGGTCATATGCCTCAAGACTTATGAGGAAGCCAAATCTCTTTCCACGTTCTGATAAACATCTTTTATCAGAGTCCTTTTACGTCACAAATTCTGTCTGATTTGAAACAAAACATATAAATGCCGGTGTAAAATAAATCTTAATCAAACTAAATTTACTTACCTTGTAAATTCACACAAAAGACGATGCTTTCCTAGAAATTATTTGTCGGTAACAACTTGTTTTAGTTGTAAACAAACGTCAGATGTCAACAATGTGCAAAATTGCAAATGGCTTATGCAAACCAAGGGAGATAATTCATGACAATTTTGTTAGACGAAATATTTTTTCGCAATTTGTCGAGAGAAACATGTTTAAATAATTATTTAATATATTTTTTTCTCTTTAAATATATATCTGAATTTAATGAAATGAAAAAATATAACTTTGACGCAAAGTATGAAGAATTGGATCACAAGTAAAAAAAGACATGTATGACAGTATGGACAGAGTTGCCTCCCTTTGATCAAAAGTTGAAAAAATAGGATAACGTTTTAAGTAATTACAATTTATTGAAAGAGTGTTCCATCTTTTTTTCTCGTTATGATTAAAATTTAACCTGTCTATCAATGTTATTATATGCTTTCTATAATTTTCAAGCGTCATATCAGGAGTTACAGGCATTTATAAAAACACACCTTACATTGAAATAAAGAGCAAAAGTGATAAAGTCGAAAATTTTCAAAAATAGCATTTTTTTCACTTAATTTCGAAAATACAGCCAAAACATTTTCAGGAAATGTTTTTGACTTAGTTTATGAACGACTGAAACTAAAAAAAGCTGAAAATTGAAAAATCAACTGTAACACATTTTTAGTGTATCCTGCCTGATTTTTCGTGGACAGCCTATTAAAATAATTATTAATTTAGTTATTTTACTGTATCTTAAGGAAGCATAATTTATAGTTCTCAGTGTTAAGGTGGTAAGGGTATGGCTGTGAGAGAGGTTTTGGAGGTCATACTTACTAACAACATTTAAATCTTGTTTGATTTATCAATATCCAATACTAAAAATATCAACATTTTATTGTATATAAATGGTTCACAAGACTGTGTTATAAGAGTTTTCATATTAACAACAGAAAATTGTATATAATAATTTAGTGTTTTCTTATAAACAACACTTAAATTTAGTTATTGTAGAATATGACTAACTGTACAATGTGTGGATTATGTAAACATAGTGGTTGAAAAAAATATTGTTATTATTATTATCATCATTCTGTCATTGTTCAGAACTTGGAAATTCATTTACAGTAGGTTTAACTTTTCTTAAATATTGTTTAGGATTAAGGATCACAGTCATGTAGATTTAAGAATATTTTCCTCAGTAAATAGATAATTAATCTACTTCCATTTCTTCTTGTAAAGCACATTAAACTCAGTATACAGATGAATACTTAAAGTTATGAACATCACTTTTACAATTACTTAATGTTTTATCTTTCTGTTTCTTATTTCAACATCATTTTTTGTAAAGATTTAAGTTTCTTATATTACACTTATCTTCAAGCTGTACATTTATAGTGTGCAGTGTTTTAATATTACAATGTAGGTGGTTTCGGGTATGGATGTTTTGAAGTTTTGGAGGCCATACTTACTAACAACACTTTAGTTAGTTATTTTACTTTATCTTAAGTAAGCATAATTTATAGTTCTTAGTGTTGAGGCGGGTAAAGGGTATGGCTGTAAGGGGAGGTTTTGGATGCCATACTTACTAATAATATAAACATTAGTTTATTATTTTTTGTGTTTTGTTATATTAGCTATTCTTTAGTTAGTTTTTATAATATCTTAAGGAAGCATATTTTATAGTTCTTAGTGTTAAGGTGGTAAGGGTATGGCTATAAGGGGGGGGGGGTTTGGAGGCCATACTTACTAACAACACTAATATCAATTTACTTAGTTTTTTGTATTTTTTCTTCATTCACTTACATGTATAAATTTTATTTATTAAGTAAAAAATACATAGTACATGTTGCTAATATAAGAAAGTCAGTTATCTTTATACTTGTAGCTTAATTGTTCTGTTCTGTTCTACTAACATTAACATTTATGTATCATTTTGTTGTTGCCCCCAAATATATGTTATGAAATTCTTTATATTTTATGTCAATTAAGTAAAAATGAAGTACAATGCTGCTAATATAAAAACCTTTTTTTATTTTTTTTGCATGTAACTATACATGTAGTTGTTTTGTTCTGTTCTGCTCTGTTCTACTAACATTAAGATTTATGTATTATTTTGTTGGTCAATATTGTTGGTTATATTTTAAGGTCATTTAAGTAAAAAATAAAGTACATGTTGCTGATATAAGAAACCCAATTATTTTTTATACATGTAATTGTTCTGTTCCGTTCTGCTCTGTTTTGTTCTACTAACATTAACATTGATGTATCATTGTGTCGGTGTCCCAAATATATGTTATGAAGATCTTTATATATTTTAAGGTCAGTTAAGTAAAAAATTTAGTACATGTTGCTAATATAAGAAACTAATATACTGACATTAACACTATGCATTATTTTGTTGGTCAATATTGTTGGTTATCTTTAAAGGTCAATTTAGTAAAAAAAATAGATTACATCATGTTGCTAACATAAGAAATTCAATTTTTTTTATATATGTAGCTATAATTGTTCTGTTCTGTTATACTAACATTAAAATTAATGTTACATTTTGTTGGTCAATAGTGTTTGTTATATTTTAAGGTCAATTAAGTAAAAAATAAAGTACATGTTGCTAACATAAGAGACCCAATTTTTTTTAACATGTAGCTATATTTGTTCTGTTCTGTTCTGTTATACTAACATTAAAATTAATGTAGCATTTTGTTGGTCAATATATTGTTTGTTATATTTTAAGGTCAATTAAGTAAAAAAATAAAGTACATGATGCTAATATAAGAAACCCAATTATTTTTTTATACATGAAGCTATGGTTGTTCTGTTCAGTTTTGTTCTTGTAACATTTACATTGGTGAATCCTTTTGTTTGTGCCCAAAATGTATGTAATGAAAATCTAAATGTATGAAGGTGAATTAAGTAAAAAATAAAGTTGCACATTAAATTATCAAAATATATCAAATGTATTTGAAATTACTAAAGGTACATGAAATTATCTTTCAATACTTAATGCCTATGGCATTATCAATGAATACCAAATGCATATGAAATTATACATGAAAACCAAACCCACATGAAATTATCCATAAGTAACAAACACTTATGACATTAATCATATATACTCAACTCACGTGAAATTATCCATGACTATTAAACAATTATGAAATTATCCATAAATACCAAAATTACATGAGATTATTAATAAATACTAAAGGCATATGAAATTATTCTTAAATACAAACAGCACATGAATTTATCCATATATACCTAACACATATGAAATTTTCCATGATTACAAAAGGCACATGAAATTATCAAAAAATACCAAACGCCAATGAATTTATCCATATATACCAAATGCACCTGAAATTATCAATATAAACCAAACTCATATGAAATTATCCATGAATACCAAACCCACATGAAATCACACATGAATGCAAAATGTACATAAAATTGTCCATAAATACTAAATGCCTATGAAATTATCAATAAATAATATACCAACATGATATTATCCATGAATACTAAACCCTCATGAAATTATCCATAAATACCAATCACACATGAAAGTATCCATAAATACCAACCAAGACTAGCTGATCCATATACATCCAACCCAGACTAGCTGATCCATACATACCCAACCCAGATGAGATTATCCATACACATCCAACCCAGATGATTTGATCCATATACATCCAACCCAGATTAGAATATCCATATACATCCAACCTGATTAGATTATCCATATACATCCAACCCAGATGAGATGATCCATATACATCCAACCCAGATTAGAATATCCATATACATCCAACCTGATTAGATTATCCATATACATCCAACCCAGATGAGATGATCCATATACATCCAACCCAGATTAGAATATCCATATACATCCAACCTGATTAGATTATTCATATACATCCAACCCAGATTAGATTATCCATATACATCCAACCAGATTAGATTATCCATATATACCTAACCCAGATGAGATGATCCATATACATCCAACCAGATTAGATTATCCATATATATCCAACCCAGATGAGATTATCCATATACAGTCCAACTTGTGCTAACGGCCACCTCCGAATAGCGGGCACCTGCCGACAGCGGCCATTTCGATTCCCCCCCCCGACCGAAAACGCTCTTAAAAAGGCCGTGAATAACGGCCACATGTCGACTGCGACCAGCGGCCAGTCAAAACCATCCCCGCGGCCAGTTTAGAACTGTGAACAACGGCCAGACGATTGTTTGAAGACAGTATTTCGTATAAAGGCGATTTCGAAAGCAGGCCGCCATTTTTGTTAAAGTTAAGCTAAAAACCCGTAATCCGATTTTTTCCGGATTTTCGTATACAAACCATCTCGAGTACGATTTTATTAGTTATAATCAAGCTGTAGACAATTTTCTCGTCACCTTATTTTAAAATATGTTAATGTATCCTTTTATTGAAAAATTTATTTGTAAAACGGGAGTAAATTACGTCATGTGATGACACTTTGTTAATTAGTTTTGAATGTTTGGAGACTCTACTAGGTTTGTTTTTCACACGTCCGGCAGTTAGATAAATGTGTGTGACACGCTGTTAATTCCTAAATTCGTTCAACTGTGACCGTTGTATACAGGTAATTTGACAACTAGGATAAGATAGAAAGACTATACAAAAGGTCAGAGTAGTGAGAATTTGTAGAGTACATTTGTTAATGTTGAGGGCATAGCATGAAATGTTGCTGCAAACAAAAAATCACTGATTTCTTTGTTTCAGTCATTCTTTGTTCAAAGTTTTGTTTTATTCATTTATAGTCACAACTTCAATAATGATAATGTGAATAATGAATTAAGGTTGAAAATAAAAACAATTTTAATTATTAATTCATGCTAAATTCGTTCAACTGTGACCGCTGTATACAGGTAATTTGACAACTGGGATAAGATAGAAATACTATAAAAAAGGTCAGAGTAGTGAGAATTTGTGGAGGGCATTTGTTAATGTTGAGGGCATAGCATGATATGTAGCTGCAAACAAAAAATCACTGATTTCTTTGTTTTAGTCATTCTTTGTTCAAAGTTTTGTTTTATTCATTTATAGTCACAACTTCAATAATGATAGTGTGAATAATGAATTAAGGTTGAAAATAAAAACAATTTTAATTATTAATTCATGCTAATTATGAACTCTGTCTCTCAAGTCTGACGAAACATTGCCCGTTTGTTCCTCCCTCCGAACAAAGGCCACCTGTGAACAAAGGCCACTTTTCTATTTTCCCTTGGCCGGCCGTTGTTCACAGGTTGGACTGTACATCCAACCAGATTAGATTATCCATATATACCTAACCCAGATGAGATGATCAGTCTGATCCATATAAGATTACTCAAAAATACCAAATGCCTATGAATTTATCCTTAAATACTAACAGCACATGAATTAATCCATATATACCAAATGCACCTGAAATTATTCATATAAACCAAACTCATGAAATTATCCATGAATACCAAACCCACATAAAGTCACACTTGAATGCAAAATGTACATACAATTACCCATAAATACCAAATGCCTATGAAATTACCCTCATGAAATTATCCATGAATACCATACACTCATGACTTTAATCACAAATACCAATCCCACATGAAATTATCTATGAATACCAAACCCACATGAAATTATCCATAAATACCAATCACACATGAAAGTATCTATAAATACCAACCCAGACTAGCTGATCAATATACATCCAACCCAGAATAGATGATTCATAAACATCCGATCCTGATTAGATTATCCATATACATCCGATCCAGATAAGATGATCCATATACATCCAACTCAGATGAGATTATCCATATACATCTAGCCCAGATTAGATTATCCATACACATCCGATCTGGAATAGATTATCCATACACATCCGATCTGGAATAGATTATCCATATACATCCGATCTGGAATAGATTATCCATATACATCTGATCTGGAATAGATTATCCATATACATCCGATCTGGAATAGATTATCCATACACATCCGATCTGGAATAGATTATCCATATACATCCGACCCAGATTAGATTATCCTTATACATCCGATCCAGATTAGATGATCCATATACATCCAAACCAGATTAGATGATTTATATACATCCAACCCAGATAAGATGATCCATATACATCCGATCCAGAATAGATGATTCATATACATCCAAACCAGATTAGATGATTTATATAAATTCAACCAAGATTAGATTATCCATATACATCCGATCCAGATTAGATTATACATATACATCCAACCCAGATTAGATTATCCATATACATCCAACCCAGATTAGATTATCCATATACATCCGATCCAGAATAGATTATCCATATACATCGGATCCAGATAAGATTATCCATATATATCCAATCCAGATTAGATTATCCATATACATCCAACCCAGATTAGATTATCCATATACATCCGATCCAGAGTAGATTATCCATATACATCGGATCCAGATAAGATTATCCATATATATCCAATCCAGATTAGATTATCCATATACATCCAACCCAGATTAGATTATCCATATACATCCGATCCAGATTAGATTATCCATATACATCCAACCTAGATTAGATAATCCATATACATCCAATCCAGATTAGATGATCCATATACATCAGATCCAGATTCGATTATCCATATACATCCAATCCAGATAAGAATATCCATATACATCAGATCCAGATTTGATTATCCATATACATCCAACCCAGATTAGAATATCCATATACATCAGATCCAGATTTGATTATCCATATACATCCAACCCAGATTAGAATATCCATATACATCAGATCCAGATTTGATTATCTATATACATTCAACTCAGATTAGATGATCCACATACATCTGATCCAGATTAGATGATCCACATACCTCAGATCCAGATTAGATGATCCATATATACCCTACCAAGATGAGATGTTCCATACATACCAAAACCAGATGAGATGAGATGAGATGATCCATTATATTCCCATGTCTCTAAGTTTTAGTTTGCATACGATAAAATGCATACCACTCCGTCTTGAGATAAGTCCACAGGTTACGGCAATGGACGCAGCGCTCTTGATGGAGGTCCTACCCCTAACGGGGTCCGTACCCAATGCATCCGTCGGGGTCAGTGCTATTTGCCTTGGTAGCAAAGGATATGTATGCACGCGGATACATTTCTCATAGTGTTGTCGATACTATGTTTAATGCATACGTCGTATGTCAAAACGGTACGACTTAAGAGTTAGAGCTAAGACAAGCCCCACCTATACTCACCCACCCAGAGTTGCACTGACTTTTGCTTTACGTGGGTAACTTGACCTTATATGATGCATAAGTTTTTACGTAAACTATCAGCATCATGTAAGCCAGTCACAAGTCTGGATAAACAAGGAGTGACCACGATAGTAATCAAGCATAATAATTCATAATTATATTATATTCTCTGATAATAATTGAACAAATCAAACTCACCACCCATCAACATACATAAATGTATATTAGTCAAGCTCTGTAAAATAAAGTTTATAATCAAAATTCATGTTACAACTAATTACTCTTTCAAAGAAAAAGTTTATAAATGTGAGGCTTGCATACACCATGTATCACTTGGGACCAGTATTAAGACACTCTTTTAGTTTAATGCAAAACACCTTGTGCTAGAGATCAATCTCTATGTCATGAGGAGTTCTGAGTTCAAGTCTCAGTTGGAGTTAACTAGCTCGGTCTCAAGTGATTGGTTAAAAGTTTTATTAATCTTATCTATTTTAAAAGTTGTAAATTGAGAATATTTAAGCATGATAAGTCAGTATACATCAAGTTCATGTTTGCTGGCCATTCGTGGAAAGACAAAAGTATTGCCTCGGTATACATGAATGTTAATATATACAGTGCCCTCCAAAAGCTGTAAACATTAGTCAAAGCTGGATAAAATTCTCACAGTGCAAGGGAGATAATACCATCTAGATTTTTTCATTCATATGTAATATTGAATTTCATATGTTAATATGAAAAGCAACTAAGCACCTTATTTCTTTTTTCCTTCCCTTTTTCATTACTGGACTTCAATGCATTATACTTAGTGTATTCAACTGTTTTTGGTAAAGCCTGTGTAAACATTTTTTTCCCCAGTATTTCTTTTTTTTATTGAGCACCGTGCTGTAATAGCCATGTAACCCGATAAAAATCCATGGTCCGAACTGAGATTCGAACCTATGACCTATCGAGTCCTGAGCGGACACGCTACCGCGGCGCCATAAAAGCAAGCTTAAAGGCAAGATAGTACAAGTGTTGTATAATACCTCGGCTACACACACCCCTCTTTAACAGAATTCGCCCTCAAATGCTTGGAGCTTGATTGTCTGTGGGACTTCATGTATCTAAGGGTGTAATTACACTATTCCTACATGCTGTGCACTAGTTCTTAAGTAAACCATGGGCACCATGTGCGCAAGTCACAAGTCTGGATAAACAAGGAGTGACCACATTACCAATTAAGCATGAAGATTCATAAGTATGATTCATTGTGCTGATAAAAATTGAACAAATTATACTCGCCTCTATTTGTAAAGTAATCTAGTTTATAAAGATAATGTTTATAATCAAAATTTACTTGTAACATACTTACTCTTTCAAATCAATTGTTTTACTTTATGTACGGCACACCTATCACTTAGGACAGGCAATGAGCCACTCTTTTAGTTTAATGCAAAACGGCTGTACTAGTGATCACTCGCTATGTCATGAGGAGATCTGAGTTCAAGTCTCAGTAGGAGTTTATTTGCTGGGTCTCAGGTGATTTGTCAAAATTGTCATTTTGTTTCTTCTTTAATTCAAACTGTAAGAATAAACCCGGGTTGATAGCGCAGTTGCTAGCGCGTCCGGATTTGGAATCTCGTGCCCGAGGGGGAGTGGGTTCGAATCCCACCCGGGGAGGTTATACCCTGAAAATTTGACAATTATCTCAATTTTTCTCGATTGATTAGACAATATGGAGAAGTTTCCAGCCTTGTGGAAGGGTAAGTGAGTACTGGTTATAGACAATCGTCAAGGAAAGCTAGGTTAGGTGCTCTGAATGCTGTAAAATGACCTAAATTGTGTTGACACGGCATTAACTCCAATAAATAAATAAATAAGTTAGAATAAAGTCATTGAAATGTGTAGATCATTAAAACATTATATTTGAAGAAAAACATGTTAAACAGTTTAGTACTATAAACTCACATTAGTAAAAAGCTTAATTAAGTTTCTCATACAAGTATAAGGGAGATAATCCAATCAAGATTTTCCATTGGCACTGTCACTGTATATTGAACTCAATGAACTCTGGTATTGATAAATTATAGTATTGTTCGTTTTTTCTCAACTGTCAAAGCATAAATAATTACATAGTGAATGTGTTTGTTAAAATTTAAGTCGTAATACATCCATGAGTTTCTGAAAAATGTATATTATGATCGAGAAACGCTGCTTATGTCATATGATATGTTTTAGTCAACATATTTTTAATAACAATTACGCCGCCAGTACAAAACAATGCATTCAGTAACAGTAAAATTATTCAAGCTTTGACAGTTGAGAAAAACGAACAATATGTACCGGTACTATGTTAATACAAATACATGTATTTTTGTTATGCTATTAAAAAAATACTCTTTTCAATCAATCAAAACTGTGTAAAGGATTGTTTCTTATATCTGATCCTAGCAAGCATGAGTTTGTATGTATATTTGGGCAATACATAAGTATTAGAGCTGTCATGATATAACGGTATTCCGGTATATTGCAATACATAGCTGCAGCAATACGAACCGTGGTACGATTTTACTGACCGGTATTTAGCGATATTTTTTATTTCCTTGGAAAATTCTTCCCTTTGCAAAATAACAGTAGCGAAACATCAGTTTTTTCATTGTTCATTTCATCTAACCTGAAGTTGCAAGAATTAAACCGATTGGGGCGTATCTCAGTCTAAAATGACCGTGAATACTTAAAGAGGCTAAATTCTATTAGTAATTGCAAAAAAAAATTGCAATTTTTCTGTTAAATACAGTGGAGGAACAACAAATGGAAAAGCTCACAATATATTTTGGTAGGTATCGCGATACGATGACAGGGTATTGCAGTATATCGTGGTATGCTTCTGGCGTATCATGACAGCTCTAATAAGTAAGTTATATGTATTGAATCTACCATTGAACTTTATTTATTTATTTACTGTATCATAATTATACTATGTTCTTTGGGTCATTTTTATCAAATACATAGCTACTATATTGTAATCTACTTTGAATTGAATGAAACTCAGTAAAATTGAATTTTAAATGTTATTATTTTGGTCTGACTCATAACATTTGACTATCGAATAAATGCATAAAATAATAAAAATATAATTTAAAATTGTTTTAAAATGTGTTATAAAACATTAATTCATGATAATATAACATAAAAAGTGTTTTTGTGCATACATTCACTGTCTTTGTGTGTCTTTTGATGTCTGTGGTAGTATTTCGGGGGACGGGACAACTCAACAGGAAGACAACACATCCCAGGACAACTCAACCTGTAAGCCAGGACAACTCAACCCATAAGAAGGAACAACTCAACCCATAAGCCAGGAGAACTCAACCCGTAAGTAGGGACAACTCAACCCACAAGCCAGGACAATTTAACCCGTAAGCCGGGACAACTTAACCTGTGGACAACTCGAGCCGTATGATAAGTAATGAGTTATTTATCCAAAATAATATGTTTAAATAGTTAAATTTGATATTGAGATAAACTTTAGCGCTAATGGAAGATATTATATGAAAATAATGATGAATAATGCAATTAGAATTCTTTAAGAATGGCAAATTCTATGAGTAAGTAAATTAGATTTAAATAGCTGTTTATCGATTTGTGATTATGTTACCATGAAAACCTGTGATAAAAATATACATTATTCTCATTTCCAGAAGCTATAAAGACTTTCGAGTTAGATCTAGAAAAATCTTGATAACCTCTGGGTACGAGAAGATCTTGAATTTGTTTAAACATATGTAACGAGTTCATTTTAATTTTTAAGTTTCGATCTATTTTATTTAAGGACTTTCTGTTTAGGTTTTTGGGTGCTCAAAAGACAAATTATCAATAATAATTCTGATAATGATAACGTCTATACAACGTCAGAGTCTGACCAAAATACAACCATTTTTCAATGCAAATGCAACCATCTACAACCATTTTTCAACGCAAATGCAACCATCTACAACCATTTTTCAACGCAAATGCAACCTTTCTTCAATACATATGCAACCAATTTTCAATGCAAATGCAACCTTTTTTCAACGCATATGCAACCATTTTTCAACGCAAATCCATAATTTTTCAACTATTACCGAGCATCCAAAATGCTTTTATGTATTCAGTAAAAAATAGTAATTTGTGATGGCTTATTTATGTCATGTTGCATTGTTGTCCCTTGGGCTCCACATAAAAACATGAAAGTACCATCGTCCCGCGAGGCGCCTTGCAAAAACACAATCATACGACATTTTAATAATTTGTTGCGTTTTTCATTAAAACAACACAATGACTTCGGAATTTGGACAAATGAACATCTTGCAATAGCATATTAAAGATACACAAGATAGATTATACATTAAAAATTTTATTTAAAACTTTAGAATTCTATCAATTTAAACAGGTTCAGATACAAAGTAGCATTTTATATTTTAAGGTAAGAGGACAATATTACTGTCATTTTTTAGACAATCTCAAACTCCGTAACACGGCGGACACTGTCGAATATACTCAACAACATTGTGGAACATAAGCTGAGTTTTTTCCAACGTCATTACAGTGCTTCTCCCTTAGGGTATAATGAGAGTATGGTTTTTTTTTGCTCAGAACTAAATACAATTTTACAAGTCTGTAGACTCATATAAAAACAAGTAGTTTCCAAAATTTGAACGACTTTCACCATTTAGTTATGTCAAAATCCTTTATTATTACTCAGAAGTGGTAATGCATCATCAGCATTAATAAAATCATAAAATGATATTTGATCTTAACAGTCACTGCTTAATACAATAACAGTAACACGTATTAACGTATTTACAAAATCCATAACAAAACAATTTTAATGGTTTTCTTATCTAATTTAACCTTAAATTTCTTCTCTACAGCTCAGATTACTTAATTCATAAATCTACAAAGGTTTCCCAAGAAAAAATCCAAGATGCAAAAAATAGTCCTTTACACAATTTCATTTATGGACATTGGTGATCTAACACTACATTCTCTGTGAATCATAATTCAAGTACATTACAGTGGTTTAAATTGCAGACGGTCCATATAGGAAATAAAAAAATTCTTTATTTTAAATCTGTGAACATTATTGGATTTTATTTTATTTATGTTAAGGAGCAACAGCCTGGTCTTTTTTCCCCCAAATACCTATCGGGTGAGATTAGATCAGGGTAGGAATCACTACCAGGGCTTTGTTATAACCCAGGCTACAAAACTGGTTAAGAAATATTACTTGTATTTTATTTTTATCATATTGTTGAGATTTTCACCTTTCTGGCGGTATGTAACATTGTATGCCTTGATAAAAGGTAAAGTCAGTGTACTTGATAATCCTTAAAAATAGCATTTATATTCACAACTACTGGAATCAAACCAGGTTGTCAATCTTACTGCTCGTTGACGCAGCTTGTTCTGGATAGTACATGGAATAAAGAACTTGACAAAGACCAAATTGTATGAATGATTTTGTCATTTATTATACATAGTTAATAAATGACGCATGTAATAAACAATGATAAACAATATATAACATAAGTATTTACAATAAGCAAATTTATTCCTTTTACAACTTAACTTTTTAGTGAAATCATTATAATCACATTTGCTTATCCCAGCTTACAATTAAGAAATAACTTACAGTTGTCTATATTTTGTTGTCCAATAAAACATAGGCACGAGTTGTGATGCGCGTATGATTAAATCACGAGTGCTTTAGCGCGAGTGATTTAATTAGCGCATCAAACGAGTGCCTATTATTTATAAGACAACAAAATATAGACAACTGTAAGTTATTTCGATTCTAACATCGCAAAATACATCCCTAGAAAAGATATATTTATAGAACTATTTTTAACTGTCAGAAACGCCATGCTGTTGAAAACCACCCCCAGTGCAAATGCCGAAAATAGCCTTTATTTACACAGTTCTCATTGATAATTGTTTCTAATTCCAAACAAATAATATTTCACCAAGTTGTTCTTGCGTGAGTAAATTTTGACGATATGTCTTTTTGGTTGTGTAATTTCCTCTAAGTTGTACTAAAGTGAGCGTTTCTCACCAATTTATTCGTTCTATCAATTCTTCTAGTTCGTTTTCTGAGATTGATCTCAATTGATTATAGCTGAACTCGGCTGAGTCAAAAACAACACTGTAACAAAGTTGTTCAACGTTAGTAACGAATTTATTTTACAAGAAAAGAGCATATGTCTATATATATAAGAATGTGAAAATTAAATAAAACATAATAAATTGAAAACATGAAATAAGGTTTGAAACACTAGTTTTAACATTTTAAATTTTACGTTACAATATATTTTGACAATGACGGGAATTAAACAAACTCGCTTCCGGTGAGGGTACCGGTATGAGAACAAACTATCATATCTTAATTAAGAAGATCTATGATATTTAAAGGAAATTACAAATGCAGTAAGTCAAGTATTTACATCAAAATTTGTACAAATTAAAGTAAAACATCTTTAAAGTATGGTACTTAATAAATAGCGAAACATTACGCTTTAAAATATGATACTTAATAAATAGCGAAACATTACGCTTTAAAATATGATACTTAATAAATAGCGAAACATTACGAAAAGTACAAAAAAACATAAATTAATATATAAAATTCTTACCTGTAACAAAGTTGTTCAACGTTAGTAACGAATTTATTTTACAAGAAAAGAGCATATGTAACGAAGCATTGGGCGCGTTTTCTTATATACTCTCAGGTTGCCAGCCTGGTTGCTAAGTTAGATTACCTAGCAACTTTCTTGTGTGTTGAACGAACTTGTCGCAGACAGTGATCAGCTTGTTTTACTTAAAGCTTCTACATATTTTTCAATCAGATTTTCTTTATAAAAATAATGAAACTTATAAATGGCAACACTTATAAATTAGGTATTAAAGAACAATCATTATAATACTTAAGTCTAATGATAAAAAGAATTTTGTCAACAAAGCAACAATAGAAATTGGTATTTAACCTGTGAAAAACATTAGTTTCAACTATGATTATAATAAACACATATATAAAACAAGATTAATATAGATATATTATGCATACAAATTTTCACACAATATACTTTAAATTCCTTTGTGACAACTATTAAAATCCTAATTAAAATCAAAGTGCTGAAAGCACTGAAGTTTAGCGCATTCAATTTTGGGGTTTAGGCACAATATTTTCAAGACCAGAAATAAAACCCTAGAGTGATGAAAATCTTCTTTGTCATGACTGAGAAAAAAGTTGAATCATCTAGAAGATAGGAGTCTACTATATTAATTGCTGTTTCACATGAAGGGAGTTTACGTAAAATGTCTTACTCGTGCGTGTAATGTGCACTGTGGAAAGGGGTTTTTAACCAATCTGAGCAAGCTTATATAAGGGGAGTTTTATACTTCGCAATATTAGTACCTACCCAACAAATCTGGTATGGTTCCATACAATACTTGAAGTTATACCCACCCATATAGTTCTAACATTTGTTAAAAGGGCACCCAAACGTAGACGTAATGCTTGGCGGGGATTTAGGTCGGGTACCTATAGCAATAAGCTTTAAAAACCAGCTATTATATTTTGGTATGCTATAAAGTCTTCTAATGATGAATCATCCTCTACACTCTATAAAAATATAATGATGGACTGTACTCAAAACAGTCACAAGTATGAATCGATACACTCAATTACATCAATTTTGATGAATGCGGACTACTCTATATATGACTAATTCAATGATTTCAAAAACATTTACAGTCAGCAATAGAAAATGTTTTGTCTGCCAAGTTTTTGCAAACAAATAAGGAAACCAAATTTTAACACGTCAAATAAAAGTTTTAATTACAGATTTTACAAGGTCGACATTGTTTTAAAAACTATTAAGATATACTTTATGGTAGATTCAAATATCCTCACAAGCCGCCCGGTTAGCTCAGTTGGTAGCACACAAGTCTACTGATCGAGGTTCGTGGCTTAGATTCCTGGGCGGGGCATACTTTCATGAAGCTTGCCTATCCAAATACAGTTTGACCAGAAATTTTTGAGAATAAGAAACTTTTTCATTTTCAAAGGAAACGAAATTAAACAGAGAAAAGTGAAAATCAAACTTAATAGCACCTACCTCAAGCTTCAAAATCATACAGTTTTCAATATTTTGTAAGGTCTCCTTTGGCTTGTATACAAGCTTCGATTCGTCGTGGCATGCTATTTAACAAAGAAGTTAGAAAATCATGGCTCATACTGTCCCAATATCTGACCACCTCTGCTTTCATATCATGTATATTTGTCAAATTTTTTTGGTTAATACTTTCCTTCATACATCCCCAGATGTTTTCAATTGGGTTAAGATCAGGACTGTAGCTAGGCCAGTCTAAAACATTGATATTTTGTTCCTGAAACCACCTCTTGGTATGCCTGGCTGTGTGCTTTGGGTCATTGTCTTGCTGTAATATCCAATCATTTCCATAAAAAACTTCTGCAGTAGGAATCAGATGTCCTTCCAGAATATCTGTGTACCGTTCACTGGTCAGATTCCCACCAAAAACACAAAGTGGTGTAGACCCAAGTAAGGATACCCCACCCCACACATGAAACTTCTCACTGTATTAAGGTCGCTGGTAAATAGGTTTCTCGCACGATTTTGTCCATATCTTTATACAGTTAGGGTATAACCATACTGAACTTTCATCAGAGAAAATAACATGCTCCAAACACCAGTTCAAACGACGTTCTTTATGTTCAGGTTTCAATAACGGTGAAGGAATTCCTTTAGATTTATGCCAGTCCATTGATTGAAGTTGACATCTAATGGTCTCCTTAGAGACAGTAACAGTTCCTCTACGAATCATTTCAGTTCGAATGTTCGAAATACTCATGCGTCTGCCTTTAGAGACAATGATTCCCAACCTCCTCCTGTCACCGACTGTTAATTTTTTAGGCCTACCTGTCCCCTTCTTATGTTCCATACTTTCACCATTCTGGATATTTCTTACAATCCTGTACACAGTTGATAGAGGAATGTCTGTTCTTTCTGATAGATCTTGTGCTGATGTTATACCTTCGTTGTATAACTCAAGAACAATCTTTCTTTTTTCAAAAGCTGACATTTTGACAGTGCTGTTCAAGGTCGTCTGCTATTTTGTTTATAAAAGGGAGATCACTCTAAGCAAAATTCGCTTATTTTGGTTGATGCATCTCGTTTAACATTGGGCTATCTCCATGAAGACATTATAATGGTATTTGTGCACATTTTCAATAGTTTTGAGTTTGTAACACTGCCTATGTTGCAGCATACATATTTATTTTGGTATACACCGAAAATATGATGACACTGGAGAGGAAAAACACGATAATCATGTTGTGTACTCCGACTAGACGAAAGGAGATAGAGCAATGTTCGAACAAGCTTCTATGGACTTAAAGCATTGTTAGAGTCAAAAAGAACATAAAACGAGTGACGAAGACTTCATTTTGATCGGATAACAGTATTTTCAGCCCAAACATTGATTTATGTCCTGGACATAGAGCAATGTTTACGCTGTGAGCAGAGAAAATTTGTGGAGATAGGATAATGTACGATTGGCGAATTGGGCTGTTTGACATGATAGAGTCTCGAAACCTTTTTAGAAGATAGAACAAGGTCATACAAGTCACTTCGGATGTTTATCTCATTTTTTTCAAAAATGGAGATAGGACATTGTTAGATTGAGGCGACGAAGTTATGTAAACATTACATGTAAATGTTTATAACCTCATTCCACACATTAGCATGTGCTGAGAGTACCAAATAAACTAAAACAGTACTTCTTCTCCTGTTCTTAAAAAATAACAATTACCACATTGTCTTACAAATCATGATCTAGAATCATTAAATGAATGACTAATTTATTTATCAAATATTTTCATGTTAACCAAAAAACTTATGGCAATCAATTGTCGACATATCAATGATTTAAACTTAGATGATATTAATAATTCTTATTTTAACATGCAATACATACAACCCGATTGACACTATTTTACGCAATCTTCATTTTGATGCCATCCTTACTAAATTATTTCACATGTTGTTACTTCATACATTTGTAAGAATGTAACCTATGTTTATACAACAAAGATTTTGTTTAGTTCAGAAAATCCATAGAAATCTAACAATAATTGAATTTTGTTCACAAACATCTTCTACACACAATTAAATTACCATTATAATCACTTCTGACCGGTAAAAGTACTTTTTATCAAGATCACTCAATTATTCATCAATTATAATACAGAACGAGTTGTCCACGGGTTGAGTTTTTTCTCCAATATGCCTCAGCTTTAAATCTATTTAACATTCTAATAAATGTAAACATACAGTAAATTCTTATTAAAATGTTCTTAATGGACAAATTTAACATAAATCAATAAATTTGGTCGATGAGATAATTTAAATGGTGTTTACAATAATCAGAATCACTAAAATACATGTATTGTATTTAGGCCCGCATTTTAAAGTCGATGAGCGCTAGTTTAACTATATTATCGAATGTCGAGTCTATCAACACAATTAAATTAATAAAATTTCATAAAAAGCAGAAATTAAGATGAAATTTACATCAAATTTCCACTTTATATCAAGAAACAAGTATTTCAAATATGAAAACAGACTTTATTTACTTATAAATGAGAAATTTATAAATGTCAGCTGAGGCAAGTCGGGGTTTGATTTGCTGCGCAATAAGCGTACAAGTTTCAGCTGTAAAACTTATTTGGTTATATCATACCAGATTTTGATCTGACATTTGATTAATTTGTCAATATAAAATTATAAATATGTCAGAGTACACTACGTGTATTGTATTTGAGTAGGTATGTCTATCGCATGTTATTGGGGCGAAATGTCTTGGGGACGAATTGTCTTGAGGTCGAAGGGTCAATGTTTTTACCGAAAGACAAAAAAAAAGAAAAAAACAAAAATAATTTTCTTTTAAATTCTATCTTGCATTTAAGTTACGTTTAAACAAGAATCTACAAATGATAATGTTTATACTAATAACATTTGTACAATTTCGACGTTTTCACGTCAATTAAAAAAGTAATCTATAAAGTTTTAGGTATTTCGGGAATTTTCTTTTTTAGGGTTTCTGGTGAATACTTGGACCGCGTCATAAAAATAGTTCGATATCGTTGCGCATATACACGGGACACGTTCCACAAGGCTATCGCTAGCTAGCGCTTTTTGAAAGCGATTTTTAGTAGCATTTCAGCGCTCGCCTCGTGAAAGGTGCCCAATACAAAATGAAAACTTTGGGAAAGCATATTTTAAATGATTTTATGTTCCATATGATGTATTTTGGTCTATTATTTCGTAAAAGAGAGACAATTCGTACATACTATGAAGGAAAAATCAGTGGTTGTGGTAAAATAGAGTTCAGCAGAACTACTTTTTATATGACCTCGAGTGGCGAAACTTGAAACGACTGTCGAATGCTGGAAATAAGTTTAGCGCAAGCGCTAAACTTAAAAAGGAACCCAAAACTTAATACGAAGTGTTATAGTTTTATTTGCGTGTTAAACATCATTCTTGGAAAATTAGCGCCGTGAAATAAACATTCGACCTTGCCCTCAGTGTGTGACATTTTGTAAACACATGATGATGTAGGAAAATTTAAACTTCGATGTTTGTGACGGAATATTGCAAATACTGCTTAAATAATTGGATGTTAACTGGATAGTCGTGTGTTATCAGACAGTTTGATGGAGAATTTTTTAAAAGGTTGGACATAAGTTGGATTATTGAACGGGTGGTAAGGAGAATAGATTTTCAGAAAATCAGCGCTGATCGTGTCAGCTTGGATGATTATGAACTTGAAAGAATACACGTAGCCAGTTCCATTATATTATGCTATGCACAGATTGGCTTTAATTAAATAGTCAATCTTTGTATTTTTCGTATAATGGCTGGCATGATCGTCGGATGAAGGACAGGATGAAATGAGACAGCGGAACCGGGAAATGCTGGGACTTAGAAAACATCTTGAAGTAGGTCTTTTTTTATTCTAGAATCGTTTAAACTCAATTTATACCATTTTCGTTCAAGTAATAAGGTTAGTTCGTGTTTTACATTTACTGACATGTTCCAAGGTTCTGTTAAAGTCAACCCTTATAAACTCAGGCGCTATTTTCGGCTTTGCTCGTTTAACGTGGGGAGTAAATTTTCAACAGCCGTCACGAGCTATATTTTGTTGAATAATAAAGCATAGATGACGTCACATTAAATAAAGAGTGAAAGCGCATGTGCCTATGTTAGAATAGTAAATAATACATAGTAAAAACATGTACTGAAAGAAGGTGGTGCAACCACAAAGCCTATGAATAGTATGTGAATAATAGCCTAACAATAGTATGTGAATAATGTGATAAATGTGGTAAAGCGTAAAAACAAATTTTTAATCTTTGCAATCAATGCGTGATTTCCTAATAATGGAGTATATTTTTTGGCAGTGGCTAGAGTTACGGTACCGTAACTCTAGACCCAGGTTCTAGAGTTACGGAAGTTAGTCCTGTCAGGGTTGACTAGAGTTACGGAAGTCAAATAACATGCATATGTTTCAACTTTTTAACATCGAAAAACTTGTTTATATTCAAAATTACTCGAAATAAACAAATATTTACCGACGTGACTTATTCAATTGTTATTACACCCGCCATTTTGGATATGACTAATAAACTTACCTGATGTTTAATATACGGCGATATGTCGTTCTCGTCTTCAAAGTGTCACATAATAAGTTTTATTGAGCGATAAGTTATAGAGTGTGATTATAATTTAGACTGAATATGTATAATTTTGTACGGAATTTAAAGGAAATAGTCGATTCCTAGAGTAATTTTAATTGTGAATAATTTGCAAGTGTCTAGTAAGAAAGTCGGCGATTTTCGAACGTTAAATTGATTTAAATTTCGTGAACAAAACTGGGAATTTAGCTTGATAAAAAGAGCTTAGTACTTGGGGAAAAACGTTAAATGAATATTTAGAAAGTCAATGTTTTGTAAAAAAAAAACCAGCTTGTCATTCCTCACCAAATCTTTAAAATTTTAACGAAAATATAAACGATCTCGTTAAAAAATACCCATTCATATTCATAACCGAAAGTCAGCAATTTTACTAAAAGCTCGGCAGTTATCCAGTAAAAAATCGCGTTTTTTAACTTTTCAATTAAATTCGCTAACTCCAATTATATACAATATACATGTAAGTAAAACGCCGTGATTCTTTAGTATGCAAATCTTGTGGAAAATTGCCGAGATTTTTAAATTCAATGAATTGGTCAATGTTTTAGGTAAAGATCGCCGCTTTTAACGTGACAATGTAAAACTATTTCATTTATCAACATTTTTTTATCAAATTGAAGATATTTTGCTTTTGATTCTGTCCAAAAATATGGTCAATTTTGCATTCGAAAATCGCCGTTTTTTCTTACAGGACAATTAAAAATATTTAATGAAAAATACTAAAGAATCGTCAATTTAATAAAAAGATATTCATTCTGTCCAAATTAGACATATTCGGTCCAAATTATAATCCAACTCTATATAACAAATCGCTCTTGAAAAGTAAACTAATTATGTGACACTTTGAAGACGACAACGTCATATCGCCGTATGTTAAACATCCGGTAAGTTTATTAGTCATATCCAAAATGGCGGGTGCAATAACAATTGGATAAGTCACGTCGGTAAATATTTGTTTACTTCGGGTAATATTGAATATAAACAAGTTTTTCGATGTTAAAAAGTTGAAACATATGCATGTTATTTGACTTCCGTAACTCTAGACAACCCTGACAGGGTTGTCTACAGTTACGGAACTTCCCAACTCTAGAACCTGGGTCTAGAGTTACGGTACCGTAACTCTAGCCACTGCCATATTTTTTAGCAATTTCAATGTTGCAAACTTGCAGCCAATTTTTACTATTTTTTAGAAAGAAATGTAAGAAAGCCAAAAAAGGGTGTAAAAGTAATGTTAAGATTTCTGGAAAAATGAAGGTTCTATGAAATAAATACTTTTTACCGTATTTAAATCGGGCAAAAATTGTGGCAATTATATAGCATAGTATAAATGTATTTATCGTTATGTTTTGCTATATTTTGACCATTATGAATAAGACATGATGAGTTGTACTTAAAACAAGACAAGCATCCACTTTTTAATTAGATAACTACAAAACAGCGATGTAGTTGTGAAAAAATATAAGTGGTTTTGTCAAAAATTTAGTTCATTTTATTTCATCAAACCTGAAATGTAGTGATTTTTTGGTAGAGTCCATATACCAACTTTCAACATGATACAGACGTAACAATTGCCATTTATATCAAATGATTCTTTCATTATCTATTACATAATGATGAAAAATAAACAGAAACATGATTAACAGCAGTTGCAGAAAACTTGGGGAAAAAATATTCCGCGCAAAACTTTGTCCGTAGACCGTAGAGTCCGTAGACCTATTATTTCAGGACCTATAAAACTAGTTAATAACACTTATATAACAATTCTTTTTACTTAATTTGATAAATCTTTTCTAAAATATTAAGTTTAAACTTTATATTTGTAACTGTTTCAAGTGATTTTTGATTTTTATAACTATGTGTCACAGTTTACACGATAAACAGTAAAAGATACATTTGATGTACACTTAAAGTGCCAATAGTATGAACCAAAATGTTTATAGTGTACTTATTTTACATACCAATATAAATTAAAACTATAGGGATACAAAATAGATAATAAATGGATGGTTTATGTGCTTATAAATGAAGATAGTAAAAAGGTCTACGGACTCTACATAAACTTGATTTCTGCATTTTATCTTTATTTATAAGCATATGTTTAGTTTGATGCCCAAACATAGAAAACAATGTTGGTTGATCAAAATCTTTAACCATTGTCATAGCAACTGGTATTCCTTTTTTCTTAGTAATTTTCAGATAAATTATGATGATTTTTTCTCAAAATTGACTATTTTGTGACTTCCAGACCCTATTCTTGTAAGTGATCACCATTCAAAATACATCTGTAAATGTATGTACTGACTTAATAGATTATTTTAAAAGTAAGCAATCAATTCTAGTTATGTTTATTTTAATCTTACAATTATTTGAATACCACTACCTCCAAATTTTTCATTTTTCAAGCAAAATGTATGACTAAGTGTATCACAAATATGCTGTAAAGCTAGTTTGCTGCATTTTTGACATTGTTAAACCATAAATTAAATTAGTGTAAGGGTTGTCCTAATAAACTTAATTAAAAAACTTTTGGGGCTTCTCATATTTGAAAAAAGTTACTAACTAATGAAATTTGGTTAAAAGCATTAAAAATTATGATTTTGTTCTAATAAAGTATTCAAACTTTTCTTCATAAAATTAGTTATAACATAAATAAGAAATAGCAACACTGCTTTAATATCAGCAACTATTAAAAAAAATTGTAAAAAATATAATTGTAAAAATTTAACATACAGCCAGTTTCCATGGCAATCATTTAAATAATAGATTTTACATTAATTGTGTATTATTAAGTGAAATGTTGATGAAAAAAATGGATTTTCATTATCAAAAATTATTGGCTATGAAATGTGTTTCAAGAATCAAGATAACCTACATATAGTCAGATATATCTAGTCTTATCAATATGCCTCTGTTCTTATTGGAATTTTAATTCAGAGTTCTAGGAAGGAAATACTTTTCTTAATTAAGTAAAATAAGTTAATTCAAAGTCCAATTCATATGAACAGACAATATTGTTTGACTACTGTCTGCATGTTTTTGATAGTCTATGTCTGAAATAGAGAAACAAATGAAATATAAGTGTTTTGTCCAAAAATGATATACATTTGACACAGGCATAACCGTGTATAGAAATCTACAGATGAGAGAAACAAATAGGCTTAAACTAAGCCAGATGGTTCTCAGCATTATAAGCACCAACAGAAGGGTTTTAATCAAATTCAGTTAAGTTTGGCAATTTGAGAACTTGCCATTGTAATCTATGAGAGGAAACTTTAAACTGAAAGTGCTGACTTATAGTTATTTGTTAAAATTACTTGTTTGTGTCAATTTGTTTTACATAAAATGTTTCAGATTATGAAGTTAAAACCTGGTAAACTGGAAAATACTCAATTTGAATTTTGAATATTGCTCAGTCTAATGCTATCTGGAGGACAAAATGAGTAGTTTACTTATTTATAAACTGATATCAATTATTATTTTCATGTCATTTAGACATCTACCAACACCTATGAAATATAAAAGTTGAAGTTTAACCTAAACTTTGTTCATTGAATGTCATTCTAGTTATTCATTGATATTTGTAGCGTCCGTATACCAGGTTACTTTGTTGGTTTAATTGACTGAGACCTTTTTCTGTTTAAGAAGAGCAGATTGTTTGATTGTTAATATGTATGTTATTTCAGTTCACTTAATTTTCTTTATATCGAGGATAATCCGATAAATACTTAACAGTTGAGTACTTAAAGTATTTTATTCATAAACTATAATCAGTTGACTTGCCCAAAAATGAAATAACTCACATAAAATTATAATAGATTAAATCTTTTATGAAGTCTTTTCATGTACAAGATTGGTAGAGTCCGTATACTTTTAAGGTCTAAATGTAAATCTCTAATTTATGTAAACAAGATACAATTTAGCCCTTGAAGATTTTTATTTTTCCTATCTATAATGGCCAAATTGTTTGTCTTGTGTTGAATTGTAACATTATCTTTATTGTATATTGCATACAAAAAATCAAAAGATTCAGTGTAATTTTCATAAAAAAGCTGTGTGACTTCCATGACATACATTTTTTATTTTTGGAAATAATTTTTCATTCCCAAGTAATACTCATGTTTGTTACATCATGTTTCAAATTTTCAAACTGTTTCTATTTAATAAACAATAAATGTTTTCTGAAAAAAAGCTTTGTTTTTGTAACTATTGTAGAGTCCATACACTTAGATACCTGCCTTATGATAAACGGTGATAACTTGTTTATCCGACAAGGTATTGTAATACCGTTTGAAAGAAATATTCCAGACACCCAATACTTTCATTGCAATACAAAATCAAAGTGATCATACAAAGTTCATTTTTTTTGCAATTGTGCAACATGCTGTCCTACCCTGATCTGAGCTCACCCGAAATGTATATGCTTACATACACACAAAAGAAAAACACAGAGAAAAGAAGGAAATTTCAAGACAAAAATCCAAAAAAATTGAAATGAAAATGGCAAAAATGCCCAAAATATGTTTACTGGTAATGTCTTTTTACATACAAGACTTTGACAAGCAGTGACACTGCATTAGAGCATGCATGTTCGTTTTTTCTCAACTGTCAAAGCATGAATAATTACATGGTAAACGCGTTTGTTAAAATTTAAGTCGTAATACATCCATGAGTTTTGAAAAAGTGTATTATGATAGAGAAACGCTGTTTAAGCCGTATGATATGTTTTAGTCAACATATTTTTAATAACAATTAGGCCGCCAGGACAAAAACAATTCATTCAGTCACAGTGAAATTATTCAAGCTTTGAAAAACGAACAATACAAATTTAACATGTATTAATGAAAACATTTTAATACGGCAGGGATAAAGGTTAACAAGCTCAGTCATATATGGCATCTAGATTTTTGGCTTAAACCAAGTCTATTTTATTTGGGATCGTCTCTCTATATATACGAAACACACTACACTCTGTCCTTAAATGTTTATACACATCAATTTATTCGGCCTGTGCCATTCTCTTTTTCCGTCCACCACCACCTCTCCGGTCCGAGGCATATTTCAGGCAGTTTTGGATTGCCGTAATGATTTCATGCTTGTGGACCCCATCTCTAACTTTGGTCTTCATGACACTGGCTGTAATGAGAACAACATTGTTTTAATTCATAATTTTTTCTTGCATCGTTTTTTTTAATTACTATAACTACTTCATTTCACATAAAAGTATAATGCAAGAATAATATATATACAATATATATACTTCAATGCCGGAACATGAAGGAATTAAGGTTCATTTGGTGTTAATAAATCTTATTTCAACCAACCTTTAAGGAATATTTGTTTTCAGTAGGACAAACTATCATCCTGTTGGATAACATCAGTATTATGTTGCATGGGATAAACATTTTTCGTTAATGGTAATAGTATATAAAATGTTCCAAGTTCTTTTGTTTCATAAGAGGCTTGAGTATCCCCAGCTTACGCCAATTTCTACCAATGACTAGTATTTTTTACTGCAAAACACGTCATACTACCATTAGTAACAAGAGCTCCGCTGGGCGGGGCATTATACGCCCGAGAGCAGTCCTTGCTGTGTTCTATCTCATATGAAGTCCTTGTGACCTTGATAAATGACCCCTGGATATCAGAATAAGTCCCATCCTTAACTGGAGGGCTATCCAAAGCAAAGATTTTGAGAACCTAGGTTATCACCGGCGCAAAGTTTTTCCTTGCCCTGGGGCTTCAGAACCATAAGTTCTCACCTTTGACCCAAAGAGTATTGGTACATAAAATTTGGAGATATAAGATAAAGTTGGTTATTGGACAAGGTTTTTCCTCATGATTTCCTTATGACTTTGACCTTTGACCCAGGGGCCTAAAACCAAAGGGGCATATGCTAGACATTTAGACTACCCTTAAATAAAATTTGGTGAACACAGGTACAATCATTATCGAGTTATCGTCCGGAAAATTTTCAATATAAAGTAAGTCCCAGTGACTTTGACTTAAGACTCTAGGGTCTCCAAATCAAAAGGGAACATCCGCTACCAAAGAGCTATCAACTAATTACTTCATGACAAATGGGCTGATCCACATAAAATTTGGTTAACCTAGGTACAAACATTGTTTAGTTATTGTCCTGACAATGTTTCTCCATATGATGCCCCTGTGACCTTGACCTTTGACCCAGGGGCCTCAAAACCAATAGGGCAAATCCTTGACACATGGGCTACTTGCACATAAAATTTGGTGAACCTAGGTACATAAGTGGTTCAGGTATTGTCTGGACAAAGTTTTTCCATATAATGCCTCTGTGACCTTGACCTTTGAACACGTAGGTCACATCCATGACACAAGGGCTACCTTCACATGAAATTTTGTGAACCTAGGTACAGCCGTTGTTGAGTTATTACCCGGACAAGGTTTTCAATATGATGCCCCTGTGACCTTGACCTTTGACCCAGGGGCCCCAAAACCAACAAGGCATACCCTTGATACATGGGCTACTCGCAAATAAAATTTGGTGAACCTAGGTACATTGGTGGTTCAGTTATTGTCCGGACAAAGTTTTTCCATATGATGCCTCTGTGACCTTGACCTTTGAACCTGGGGCCCCAAAACCAATAGGGAACATCCTTGACACAAAGGCTACCTTCACTTAAAATTTTGTGAACCTAGGTTCAGTCGTTGAGGAGTTATTGTCCGGACAAGGTTTTTCAATATGATGCCCCTGTGACCTTGACCTTTAACCCAGGGGCCCCAAAACCAATAGGGCATATCCTTGACACAAGGGCTACCCTCACATAATATTTGGTGAACCTAGGTACATTGGTGGTTCAGTAATTGTCAGGACAAGTTTTTCATTGTTTGCCATTTTGACTTTATTAACATATGGCATATATAGAGATATATGAAAGGGGAAGTAATTCAAAGTCGAATGAAAAAAATTGAATTATCTCCACTTTATTCACAACTAGACATCAATGTTTATCATCAGAGGGAGTTTGAAGAAAATTGGCCAAGAAATGAGGGAGGAGTTGTCCGCACAAGGAAGACGGACGGACAGACGGACAGACAGACGGACGGACAGACGGACGGACAGACGGACGGACGAGCGGCGCCATAACATAATACGACCCTTCGGGCGTATAAAAATGATAAGTTTTGAGTTTATCGCACACCCAGATTCTGCATTCTTTCAAACAAGTGTCTGTCATTTTAGTAACACCTACTGTCGAAAAAAAACGCATGTGCTACCCACCAATGGCGAATTTTTATTTTGAAAGAGACGGTGCAATATTTTTACAAATCAGAGGGTAGCACGCAATCTGATTAAAACCCGATCTAAAACATTTTCGCTCGCATACTCGCTAATTTAGATCTGGCCTTTTCCAAACGAAGGTCACGTTCAGGCGACCTTTTCTCATCATAATATTCATGACGAAATTGTTATGATACGTAACTTGTTTACATCGTCTATGTCACGCAATTTGAAATGAGCCGCCCAATCACAGACTCAATCTCTCATACAGAGTTGTCGATCCTTACAGTGATCTATATCTCTGTAAACGTCTCGGGTTTTACAAGATTCTTGTAAAATAGTAATATAGTTTAGATTTTGTATCGAAGACGTAATTCGTCTTTTATATATATAATCATAGAGTTTTACGTGAAAAAGAATTTTATCATTGGCGAAATCCAATTTTTAAAGAGTAATATTTACAAGCACTATTTTCTTGTGAAACGTCTTCCTATTCTGAGTAATTCGGCTTATTTACTCATCCGCTAAAAATGTCAACAATAGATGATATTGCTAAAAGTTATGACAAAATATCGTGCTTAGGGCCTGTCAATGACGAGCCTTTGAACATCGACAAGACAAGAAATGTGATCTGTAGGTTAATTTGCCTGTTGTGTATGTAAAAAATTCAAAAATTGTCACATGATCGTTTTAAACGATCACGTGTTTGGGACTACTTACGAGACGTTAACAGAGATAGAGATCACTGTAAGGATCGACAACTCTGTATGAGAGATTGTCACAGACTGTGAAAATTGCCGCGGTTAATTTAGCAAGCAAAACTTGGTCTAAAAATAGAAATTACGAAATCAAAATGTGATTAATAGTGTTTTCGTCTAGATGAAAGCTACGCATTGATTGGTCGACACAAAGTTCGCCTCGACGTGACCTCTCACAGAGAAAGTACAGATCCTGTACGACATCGGTCTACAGGATATGTGTTTACGGAGATTGGGTAGCACGGAGCCAAGTTTTGCATCATGAAGAGTCAATCATCAAAAAATATGAAAGTAGGATTTTCTTAAATGACGAGACCTTTTTGGATCGACTGCAATTTCTTGGTGTATGAGGAGTCCAAATCTCTAACCAATATTGCAAACGGTAGTACTTACCAATTCCAGTCATGCACACAAGTGATCCTCGGAAAGACAGCTTTTGTTTCCTCCCTTTTAGGTTAAACTAAGACATTAACTCTTCGTCATTAGTCTGTCAAATAGAGAAACACTTTTTTTTAGAAAGTAATTCTTCAGTGTTTATTTTTAGTCAACTTTATAGCCGTTTCTGGGCTATATTCCCAATCTAAAATCATATCTTTTTTCCCCAAGTTCAATCCAAAATTCCAAATTTGTTTTTTAAAAAGACAACTGTAAGTATTATCAGCTTAAATTATACATCTCAGTAATCTTTCTTTTTAATTAACTAATTAAATTAATTAAAAATGAAACTAAAAACCTTGTTAAATCTGCTTTTGTTATTAAATTTGCATGACATTTTATCCCAATTTTAACCAAAATGTCAATAAAATTCCCAATTCTAGGGGTTACCCGGGTATGGGTCATATTTCCAAATTTGTGGAAAAAAACATTGTTCTTCATGCAATAATGGGGATCTATACCAAAACATAAATACAAAATGAACTTGCCCGAAATAGGACAAGTGATTGATTGTTAATAAATATGACTAAAATCCTTATTTTTTGCACTTCAAAGTTATCTTTTTATTAAATTAAAGATAGATTAAATTATCAATAAAACGAAGTTTTAACGAACTCATTAGTATTTTTCTTTTCACATAGAAAAAAACTTTCCTGACCAACTTTCAACGTCGTTACAACGTCGGTTTTCGACCTTTTGTAGACGTCGTGTTTCTAAAATTGAAACAACTTTGTATTTTAGTCACCGACGTCGGGACCAAAATTCAACGTTGTTTCAACGTTGAAACGACGTGCTCTACCTATAGCCCTGTTGAACCTCATTTTTCACAACCCGTGTTTTTCACAACTTGTGAAAAACGCGTACGCAATTTTCACAACTTGTGAAAAACACGTTAGTAATTTTCACAAGTTGTGAAAATTGCGTACGCGTTTTTCACAAATGAGCAATGTGAAAATTACGTTAGATATATTTTTCGATTTTTAGTTCTAACGCAATTTTCTACAACATGGGTCAATATCATAGTATATCTTATGATAAACAAATTTAATGTTTTAGTTTTTTTCAAATATTTTATTTAGATGGTTAACGTCGCAACATAGACGCAAGATATCGCAACCACCCAAAGGTCTTCAACAAGCCAGTATTGTGCCTTATTTAACCACCTTTACGTACAAGCAACCACTTTAGCACATAGAGAATTCATCTTAAGGTACATAGTAAGCACAAATGTCCCATGGTACTGTTAAAATGTTCGTATTAACAAGATTCACATCCAAAGCAACCGACTCGAGGTCCATAGCAGCTGCTCAAGCACACTTTGCAACAGTTTCATTGCCCATAGTAATTACTCTAATGTTTCTAGCAAACACTTAGGTCCTAGCATCCGACGTTACACTCCCTAGCAACAGCACGAGTATCTATGGTGACATTTTTGTCCTTAGTAACTTCTATCGAGCCTTAGTCGTTTAAGTGGAGGAGAGGGATTCAAACTAGCGACTCTGGGGCATGAAGCACATAACCCATTATCCGCCCTGACACTAATATTTATTTATTATGCATAGATGGCAACATGAAAATTCTACAGTATTTCATATTTTGTAAGATATGTCGTTGGTAAAAAAATGTTTACTTGTTGGGAAGATGCATGCATATTTTTTAAACGTAAATAATATGATTATAGCTTATTTAATCGATGTATAAAATTAAAGGTCTTTGTATTTTTTTATGCAACCATTTGTCAATTGTTAGTTATATTTTGTGAATTGTAAAACTGTGGTCACTTTTAGAGGTACATATTTCATCGTCAGATTTTTTACCGTCGCTCAATACTGGAATTCATATGTTGTATGAATGGTATATCAAAATTGTCGTGAAAGTGTGCTGATAAAACCTCGAGGCGGGCAATATATTCCAGTATTGAGCAAGTTTGCCATGTTGAACCTTGTTTTTGACAAACGTGTTCTTCACAGGTTGTGAAAAACGCGTTCTGTGAAAAATGAGGTTCAACGTTGAACCTTATTTTTCACAAACCGTGTTTTTCACTACCTGTGAAAAACGCGTACGCATTTTTCACAACCTGTAAAAATTACGCCCGTGGTTTTTTCAACGTTTGTTACAACCCGTTATGTAATAAAACCCCTAATTGTAATAATAATTTGTTATTAACGGGTTGGTATGTTCAACCAGTTTTGTAATAACTCGTTTTGCAATAAAATATGACAATTTGTTTTTCGGTCGAAATCTTCAAATTAACATGGCGAAATGTAAGTATTTTGTCTATTTAAACATTTAATGTTTGCTTGTTAAACATTATTTTCTTTCTTTGCCAATAATTTAAAGTATCTAACTATATTTTATAATAAAATTAATACAATTTGACACTTTATTACATTTCGGGTTTTTATTACAAAACGGGTTGTAACAAACGTTGAACCTCATTTTTCACAAAATTTGTCTTTTTACAGGTTGTGAAAACTTCTGTGAACTTCTGTTATGTTCTGTTCATGAAATCTTTAAATTATTATATTTTTTTCTAAAGCATAAAATGTTTCCAAGGTAATTAAACGATATATAAGTATCAATTGTACAACAAACTTTTTTTTTAAGGTATTTGTTATCATACTTGAAAACCTTTGTTTTAATGGACAAAAGCTCTAACCTTTGACAAGTGGAAGGGTACTCCGCGTCTGTACCGCCCCTCTTAATCCATCCTTGGTGTACATAGGAAAAGAGGGCAACTTAAAATTCCGAATCTAGAGAAACACAGCTCACAAAATGAGAGACTATGTATTTTATGTGATCAAGGATCTATAGAATCAGAGACTCACTTTTTACTTCATTGTAGTGCTTATACTGAATTAAGAACTGAATTTTAAGCCAATTTTCAAATGATGATGTTTTTAACGAAAATCAATACTGTACAACCAATACGTGTGCTATTGATACTGTTTATCTGTATATTCGTGTATTTATATCATATATTTAATTTTATATGGTATATACATGTACCTATCATGTGAATCAGTTGGTGACATGAAGACCCACTGGGTCGGCTGTTTATCTGTAAATATTCATGTTGTTTTCATGTTTGTAATACTGCCATAACACATGTCACGAAATTAAATAATTTACTTACTTACTTACAGCTAAGAAATTACATGTGTGAAAAATGCGTTAGTACCAAAAAACTCAAATTTTTCAAACACTTTTTTCGTCACATTTGAAGTTGTGAAAAATGCGTTTCTATGCTTCGTATGTTATGTTGTTGTCTATATGATGATATACGTTTTAATCTCTTATCACAAGTTTTTAATATATGTAATGATTTTACTAGCTTAACATGTAATGAACAGCTCACAGTAATTTTTACCCACCCAGATTTAATAAGGATTTGTGCAAAAACCTGTTTAAATATTCTTAAATCTCGAAATTTCTTATTGTGTAAGTAATCCATTTTTTAGTATTTTTATTAAATTCTTATTTTTACTATTCTTAATAATAAAATTTGTCTTATGCATATATTTTTACTTTTGATTATAATGTAATATTTGTTAATTTGTATTGTTTAAATTGATAACAGTCTCTCATATTTCTATTTAGAAAGGATTGTATGTTGTTATTAGTTAGAGTTTTATCTGTATATATGTTTTAATTGTATTATATTGTGTAACATGCAATGTGAGACTATAATAAATAAATAAATAAATATGAAATTTGTATGCTAACGTGTTTTTCACACAAGTTGTGAAAAATGCGTACGCGTTTTTCACAAGTTGTGAAAAACACGGGTTGTGAAAAATGAGGTTCAACATAGCCCCTATAATCATGGTATATGATGTCACGAATTCAAAACAATAATGTTACGCTAAAATTCAGTCTTCATAAATAAATATTCAAAATTTCATTCAAAGCATCGGCGACCAACTTTCACTTTTTTTAAGAAAATGTCCAGGTACCTTAAAACATGACTTGGTCTATACATGTATATAAATGAAAGATACGACTTATAAGTGCATTTCCGAAAAGGGGAGATTTTTTTCGCAAAATTGCCTTTTTCTGTTGCATGCCAGTAAGAAATTTCAGATTTTTTACGAGAAACTTCATACTTAAAAAACTGCTTACAAGTATGCAATTGTCTGGTTTTTTTCTGAACTGTCAAAGCTTGAATAAATATAATTACACGGTGACTGAATGCATTGTTTTTGTACTGGTGGCCTAATTGTTATTAAAAATATATTGGCTTAAACATAGCATACGGCATAAACAGCTTTAGTCGATCATACACTTTCGGAAACAAATGGATGTATTACAACAATGATTTTAATAAACACATTCATTGTGAAATTATTCATGTTTTGACAGTTGAGAAAAAAATAACAATAATGCTTGTTAGTCTGTGTGGTCATGTCAATCAAGAAAACATGCATAACTTGGGTTCTAAAATAGAATGAAACAGGATGAGCCCAGCTTTCTGGCCGAAATTTTCTTCTTAAATGTGAAAAAAATCATCGTTGCAAAAATTGAAAAAATTAAGAAACGTTTGTCTTTTTTGGCTTGAAATTGAGCAAGAACATGCAATAGAAAATTTTATCACAATTTTTCACAGATGTGTACTATTTTGTAAAAAGCTCCTACATCAAATAATGGAACTGGTCCTTAAGAATGCTTTAAAACACAGTAAAATATTTATTTTTTTGGGAGGGGGGGGGGGGGTTAGGAACTTTATTGATGCAACATATCTGATTTTTTGCAACAAAATATTTAACTATTGCTATAGGATACAATAAAACTACAAGAACTCGTTTACTTTTATAACATTTTATTTTTTCCCAACATGAATAAATCTCCACAACAGACTATCAATATAATTTAAAATGATATAAGAATAAAGCATATAACAAAAATAAGGTGAACACAAAACAAAAACAATTTGTAAAAGTATAGTTAAAATATGTCACAGACAATACTGGGTTATATATATATATAGTTTATTTCCTCCAAAAGTTTGAAGATCATACAATTATTTACAGCAAATTTAACATAATAAATATAAAAATAAACATAGCAAATTACAACTAGCATTCAGATTCACAGGAATGCAGTGTCAAACGAAATCTATATGAACATGTAAGACAAGGTGTTATACATGCATACATATATATACATACATTGTATATGTTAACATCTTTATGATGTAATCATAAATAAAGTCAAGCAATAAATGTATACTTATTCTAACAATGTTTTCATAGATAAAGTAATACATGGATATGTTAATAAATCATTATCTTGTATAGAGGCTAAGGTAAATAGTTCTAAACACTGGCTCTTGTCACTTAAATTGATGAACCATGCATACCACCTATAGCCAAACTGCTTTAATAAAATGTCCCAAAGTTTTAATCTTGCTGTATGTAACTTGTGGCAATAACAGAGTGTATGTATGGTTGTATTATCATTCATTAGGCCACATTTTATACATTTCTGTGTGAACTGTCTTGATACTAATCGTGAAAGACCACGTAATACAGCATAACTGCCACGTTTTGAACTATATGATGGTGTATCACGAATGAATAGCCACATAGGGCTACAAGTATTTTTACGGCAAAGATTGCTAGATAGGGTGTCACCTAAAATATTAGCTATGCGATTTATTGAATTATGAGTTTCAATATCAATGACATAACGTCTAAGAATTTTCTTCCATTGTAATTTTGATGGAAACTGACATGTTTCAATATATCCATGAAAATATTTTTGAAGTCTATATTTATAAAATAATCGATAAATATCTGGAATAAATCCACGAACTTGTTTATCGTGATTCACAAAGTGGAGCAATCTAAATACAAACACTTGTTTAGCTTGGTATGATGATTGGAGTCTACAAAGTTGACCAAAATAACACAGTTTTTTGTAATCAATTGTACTTTCTATAGGCACACAGTTTAACATGGCTAAAGTAAAGTTAGTGTTGGTGCTCTTATAAAAAGATTGAATATGCTTAAGGCAGAATCTATGAGTTTTCTCCAGCAAAGTAATGTCACGTTTAGCATAAAAATTCCAGAATTCGCACCCATACAACGCTTTTGGTATAATTACTCTTTCATATACAGATTTAAGTGTAACAGGACTCATAGAACATGGATGAATTCCACTATTGATGACACTCATGTACGCACCCCGGAGTTTAAGTCTTGCATTTTTCATTGATTCCGATGATGACAAATTCTGATCTAGAGTGACTCCTAGGTGTAAATATGAAGATACTTCATTGATTTTCTCGTTTCCGAGTTTAAAGTAATGGTTTCTTGTCACTGTTGTATAGTCATTAAAGTTAAGTATGGCACATTTGTTAACGTTATATAGAAATCGCCATTTATAAGCATACTTGTAACAGATGTCCAGCATTTTATCCATACAATACAAGGATACTATGGCCATATCATCTGCAACGGTCGGTGCACACATTTTGAAGTTATATAAGCACATACCATAGTTGCTAAACTCTAGTTCATCAATAAGCCCATTAATAAAAGCAATGTACAATAATGGCGAGCTCTTCCCACCCTGTCTAGTCCTTTGAAGCACTGGAAGACTGTCTGACAATGATCCCTTATACCTCACACGAGCAGTTGAACCTCTGTTTAATTCTCGTAGAGCAAGTACATTGTAAACTAGTAAAGCCAATGTCATATTCAAATAGGCGATAAAACAAACCATCATGCCATACAAAGTCAAAGGCCTTTACCATCTAAAAAACATACATACACATGAGAATCAAGTTCGCGAGAGTAATGTAAACATTCACGGATTACAAACGAAGTCATTAAACAGCTAAGTTGCTCTTGGAACCCACCCTGTTGTACACTTATATTTAACAAAATATTACTTTGAAATCTCTCAAGGAGAAAGTTTCATACAGCTTAAGAATAGTAGAAGAAAGGGTTATTGCCCTGTAGTGGTTCGGATTGCTCTTCGACTTGGTACCACCTTTATGTAAAGTAGTAATAATACCACTTTTCTTATCATCGGAGGTGTGTTCAACAATGCGGGCGCTCGCTCGAATTTGTTATTGAACGACTGCGAGCGCTCATTCTATAAATAGAAGAAGGTGAAGATATCGGTCAGTCAGACCGTTTGTGTACAGAATGGCGAGCGCTCGCTATAAAAATCCAAGACGAAGTCAAACAGCACATTATTAAAAAAGCGGGTGGGTGAATCAAAATTATTTCTGCTGATACACAAGATCTTTCATATTTTTTACCATACATAAATCATAGTGAATCAATTTACTGTACCAAATAAAGGGTACATTTAGTGTATCACATGCATTGCGTGGGTAGTTTATGTGGAACAAGTAACACACAAGTTTGCGTCCACTTTTCAGAAAAATTCTTCGATATATTTTTTATATTTAGATATGGTCGTGATAAAATGAAAACAAATTTCATTTATGCGGCACATGTATACTATTCAGCATCTGACACCCTAGCTTATATGATATACTAAACCGAAGTTTAGATCGATGTAAATCCCTTTGAAATACGATAAATACACAGAAGGCTTGAGATTAAAGCATTGGATATTTCGTATTTGGTTATTTTAAATCTGCTATATTTTTTTCAATGTACCGATTTGAGTACCGGTACCAAAACGAAACGGTATTTACCGGAATTTATATAACAATTTATAAGCGAAACACCCCTCGAGCTGTATCGCGAGCGCACGCGAGCGCACGCGCGATCGCCCGCGTTTAGAACGCGGGCGCTCGATGTCGCCCCGAGCGCTCGCATTGTTGAACGCACCTCGGGTATATAGGCGTAACGTAACATCGCCGTAAATAGATTATAGTCCGATTTTATCCGGTGAGCCGTGACTGCACTTTTGTATTTATAGATTTTTGGAATATTCCAACAAAAAGGTAACACAGCTTATCCACCACCAACTGATTACTGCCTTTATCATGATTATTCAAGTTTGATTTAAGTGACTCAATAGTCGTGGCGGTAAGACACTTGGATTGATAGACATTGCTTTTGCTACCCCGGGTTCGAATCCTGCTTAGTATCCTTTATTCTTTTTTATTATCTTTATTTTTTTATTTTTTGCAATCATGGAAACGTACAACTCGATTTCTCTGTGCATCACGAAGCCAAATGTATATAAAATAGAATATGCATATTTGCCTGAGTTTGTGCTTAGTTATTACTTTGATGTCATACACTTAACTGTCTCGACCGTGTCTTATAGAAATGCTTCTAAGCACATGCATTTTATAAGAAAGACAATTGAAATGGAATGCATGTAACTTTGGCACATTCGTTCGATTGTATCCTAGTTTGATTTCTATTCAGCCACTGCATTTGAAGCCGAATGTATAATATAAATGTTTTATTATTCGGTACAATGTAAATTGCTGGATATAAAAAATAAAGAACCAATGAAATAAAACAAGTAAATCTGTGAGCTAATGCTCACTAGTGATACCCCCGCCAAAATCTAAAAATATGCGACAAACAGGAAGTAGATGAGCAAGGAGCATGAAATCGCTTTACACCACATGGGACTATGGGATGAAGCAATATGCAAAGTATTAGGCTGCTGCATGTTATAGTTGCTGAGAAAACTGCGACGGAAATTTCGTAACGGACGGACGGACGGACGGATGGACGGACGGACGCACGCACGCACGCACGCACGGACAAGGGTTAAACAGTATACCCCACTCTTCTTCGAAGCGGGGGTATAACAAATAGAAACTAAACAAAATCAAATTATAGCACAACAACCATTATATGATTCGGACAACTATACATGAATTTAATAATAAATTAAAAAATGTGGAGGCGGTGAGGTTCGAACCACTGCAGTAAAATTTAAGCATTGGCCATATGTTTCTGACTCGTTACCGACTGCGCTATTTTGAACAATGATTTTGAATTATTATATCATGCATATATACTTGAGATATTATAGTTTGTATTGATTTTTAATGTAGTATTAACTGGTTATACCTATCGTCATGGTTATGATTAGACTCATCCAACCTGTCACGGCTCACGGAATAAAATCAGACTATAGCTAAACATGATGAAATAATGTCTCTATCAGCATAAATCATGTGTTCATATAAGATCTTATCACAACCAGCAGATTTACCTCTCGGGGGTGAATTAATAGCACGATATACAATATCAGATGTGACTATAGCGCAAGGATCTGGTCGAATTGTACTAAAAATATCATTGGTAGTATGTTCGACATGAATCTTCCAATTATTGTCAAACAGCTCAGAGTGTGCTGGTGAGTACAGGTTAGCGAAATACTGTCCCCATTGTTCTGTAAGACTATCAAGATCTCTATACGAAATGTCGTTGAAGATAATACCTCCACTAGTATTTGATTTGAGTGATTTCTTGCGAGCATTTAATTGTCTCCAGAATTCGGCACAATTAGTTTTGGATAGGAGCTCTAAATTTCTATCAATATCAGATAAGTAGGTTTGTACAGCCCTCCTATGTTCACGCCTACAGGTCGTATTCTAGGTCATGCGTGTTATTGTACTTTAAACAATGGACTTGCCCACTAAATAGGTGAATAAGATAATACATGAACAGCATTTTAATCATATAAACATACCACTTTGATATTTAACATTTATTTTAAAAAGTGTATATGCACACTATAAATTTTATATAATGATGTGTTTATAAAATAAGTATAAACTGACTAAACTATAACATTTGTAAAAATAAATCATCCCTAAATATTAGTGTGTAATGAAACCGACAATGTTTATATACGCAATGTTTACGTGGACGACCTGTACAGGTCGTATTCTAGGTCATGCGTGTTTTTGTACTTTAAACAATGGACTTGCCAACTAGATAGGTGAATAAGCTAGTGCATGAACACCATTTTTTCTTATTAAAACATACGACTTTGATATTTAACATTTATTTAAAATGGTATATACACACATTGTAAATTGTATGTAATGCTATTTTGTAAAATAAGTTTAAACTAATTGAAACATAAAATTGTAAAAATAATTCACCCCTAAATATCGATGTGTAATGAAACTGGCTATGTTTATATACGCAATGTTTACGTGGACGACCTGTAAATACTGCTTTCGCTCGCTTATAATTTATGTAAACATAACTACTGTTGTCTCTAGGTCTTTCAGCTAACCGCCAAATTTGACAGAATCGACACATTTCATCGTAAACACTTTATAGATGATCACTCCAATAAGGCTTAGCATAAGATCTTGTACGTTTAGAGGTAAATGCTTCACATGCACTGTCATTTAAGGAGTCACATAAGCGACTATAACACTGGTCAAGGTCATATATATTTGGTATACACTGAGAAAGGTATATCATATATGAGTTTTCACACATTAATGATCTATATGATTGAACATGTTTATCACGGATTTTATACCAATTAATATGTCCATCGAGATCGGAAACTTCATGCCAATCATTATCAAATACACGATTAATACAAATATTAACAAAGATTGGTCTATGTCTTGAAAAATGTAAACATGTGTCCGCACCAACCTCACAATATGATAAAAAATTTGTACAGTCACTAGGAATACATACATAGTCAAGTAACGACATAGTGGTCTCATCGTAAGATACAAACGTTTGTCGTGGCCCTATACTTAGGGGCAATAAGTTCACAGGTGTCAACTGAGTATTTGATAAAATGCAAGTAATGACTTTAATGATAAGAGTATTAAGAGTTCGTCAAAACATATAATAAAGTTATTAAATGATTATCAAATTAAATGATAAATGTCTAACTATAACCAGCTATGTCAGTGAATCAATTGTTTATGTTCAAAAATGGATTGAAAGCAAAACAAAGACCTCACTTTTCATGTCCAATATGTAAACAGTCTACAAAGTTGAAATATATAAGTGGTTGCCCCAACAGGTTGATTAAGCAGCAAGCCCTATCCCTTGTTTGTTGAATTTTGGTTGCCTATATACTCAAAGGTGGTTGTCCCGGGCAACCGGACACCCAATAATTTCGTAGACTGTGTAAACAATCAAGGTACATCTAGTTAAGACCAGTCATAGACAATTTACAGTCTAATATATAGGGATGAGACTATACGGTCATCACACGATACAATACATATCTATACGAAAGAAGACGATATCATCAGTGATTATTTTTGATACAGGTAGTTATTGTAACAAAACATTGGTTTGATGAAACATTTGATGGTCTTGAAAAAGCAACATGCACAGGAGCAGGAGAAACGCATTGAACATCAGGCTCAACACTGTTGTTGATTTCCTCCGCCATGTGTAACATATGCTATACTTCTAGTGATTGTATTAGTTATTTACATGTAAAAATAAACTAGATAACTGGTGATCGTTTTACAGGGGTACAAATGTCAGAGTTGTATCGCAATATATTGCGCTGGGCCAGGATATGTATCATGGTTCGACGTATCAATATTGTATCGATATATCACCATATTGTCTCATTCTAACTACCATCACTAACAAGATATGCTGATCTTACTAATAAAGGGATATACAGGCAAATGTCTGAGCCAAAAGTATAGAACCAAGTTTAGTCTTTAAACAGTATTAAGAACGTAATAGTCCAGTCACTTTAGGCGAAATATAGGGTCAACATCAAAATAATTGCAACAGAAACGGAGACAACAGTGTTTAGTTCCTTAATGCTTCCATGAGAAAATCGAGAAAAATCTGATTAGGGGAAAATAGTTTTTTCTGCCTTTTAAAGACCACGTGTTTGGCTAAGTATTTTACAGCCAACATTGCAATGGAAACGCCGATACTCACGCACATATTGAAAAATCAATATTTTCTTATCACCAAGAGTATAAAATATCCACAACAACATGTAATTTGATGTATTTAGTCGTATTAAACAGAAAATATGCATTTTTCTTTTAAAATTTATGTTTTACCCCACCCACCAAAAACTGCAGTTATGTTTGAATTCCGGTAAGCAGTCAGCTATAAATCAGCCGTTTCACGTTAAGTTAAGCAATTATTGAGAAAATATGTCACATGAATTTTATGTTGCAGCACTCAAAAATTTTGTTTAAAAATGTAAACTTCAACCTTCTACGGACTTAAAATCAGAAGTATTTTTAAAAACAAGTTCGGAAATAAGTAAATACTTGTGGTGAGTTTTACCTGGTAATTCTTATCCGTGAATTATGTTACTGTAGTGAATCAATCATTAACAATGTATAAAATTAAAATACAAACCATGTGTGACACCGATGATGAGTTTTATTCAATTTATTGAACATTTCTACCTATCAAACAACCAACACATAACAATAACTACTAAGTATATCAAACACAATTAGGACGAAACAAATAGATTATACACTATTTTATTGGCTTTATTTCTTATAGAAAAGGTCCCTTCCCTGTCAAAAGGTATAGATGCTGATAAGCATGACATACTTTAACATTGAAATATCGATACAAAAGGTCAAACCCTTTCCTTAAAATATTCAAACTATGGTGTCAAAATATTGAAAGGATATTGTAGTAAAATAGTGTGTATTTATAGGTACTAATGGTAACGTAATTCACATAAATTTTATTTTACATGGCGTGAATCTATAAAAGTAAATACTGTTAACTAGAGATATAAAATGGAAAAATCACTTAAGTATATAGTTCATTTGTGCTAATTCTTAGATTTTAAGCAAAAGATTGGATGCCTTCGGACCTTTACATAATTGAAACCTTTGTACGACATAAGCAGTTTAATAAAATTTCATAATGCCTTTTAAAATACCTTGCAAAATGAATAATATGCAAGCTGTGCTTAAAAATAAATGTCTACAACACTGAATAGGTAGTAAATACCTGATAAAACTGTTAAAGGGCATATCATGGAGAGCCATGATGTCCTTACTTGAAGAAAAGAACGGTAACGTAATTCACAACATATTTGAACAAAACTTCTTTCATGTTTAAAAATGTTCTAAATCGCTGACACTCTTACTTAATTTAACAATAGAGAAATCCTTGTTCTGCAAATGACAAAAACTTACTTAATGGTCATTGTGTATGATTTATTATTAGTTAGCGAGTTTGAAAACACGATTTTTCTAAAATGTTTACAATGATTTAAAAGGAGGGGCATATTTTCTGTTATATGAAATATTTTCATATTTTACATACCGGGCGTAATTGGAAGCCCGCGGTTTATATTTATTTATGTTTCATGGGACAAAACACAAAAGAACTTCACTCAATACTCTTTGTCAAGAATGATTAAAAGCTTGAATAAAATGATATTTGATGCATGAAAAATAACGTTTACATGTAACATGTTTCAACACTTCTAGTATATTGAACTTGAAGCATGCCAACGTCAGCGTTCAGTTACGATGATTTTACTTTTCATTATAAAAGACAAGTGCCTGATTTTCTCTCTCCACATGATCACCAATTTAGATTTAACATATTTTATTGACTACATGTAATTATTATTGTAATTGTTACCAACGTTCATATACATAGAACGTACATTTAAGTATGAAACAGTCTGCCCACAATTTTGCACTGTTGGTTGTCTCTTGCGTCAAGTGTTGTTAAGCTTGAATTGTAGCACGGACAGTTTAACCTCTAGATTCTCTATCTTCTTGTCTGCCTTCTCCACAGAATGTTTAGTTTTCCAGCTACCCGTTCTCTCTGTGAACTTCATGTTTACTACCATGTTAAAATATCTCTTTCTCTACACAAAAGGAACTTGAAACTGCTACCACTTTAATTATATCGCATAATCCATCTGTCTTATAATCAATTATCGCCACGTTATTTAAATTAGTGTTACAACGTTCTGCAGCTTGACTTTTTTATCACCATGCGCCTCCTTTTGTTTTTGCCTCTATATATTATATGGATCCATAATCGTATACATTTTTGTCTCAATCTAAATATATTTGGATCTGTATTGGTTGTTAGTTTGTAAAATGTTTCAAAGTTTTAACTTAATTCATTTTCGCTTTTCAAGTAGCTTTAGCCATATTTTGGCTTTCTTTAATCTCCCTAGGCCTTTTGCATCCCAACCTTGCTTTTACCCACTGACCAAATACAAATTAGAGGGATTGTGAATTACGTTACCGCTCTGTGAATTACGTTACCATTTTATAATGCGTGTTTAGCATGGATATGTGAACAATACAAAATAATTGTTACTGTTTAATTAAAAGAATGCACCAGAAAAAACAGCTGATACAAAACTGTTTTATTTATTATGCACTTGTACGATGAAACTATTTAAGAGACATACATGACTCACATTCATCATAAAAACTTCGCAAAAGTCTCTTACTTATGCAAATTCCTACTTCAAAAACTTTCAAAATGTTGACACCTCAAACGTTCTTAGGTGTTACTGTAAATTTAACCTGTTATAATTCACCCTGGGTCCTAATTTCGGCGACTAACTGATATTTGCGGTAACGTAATTCACAGTAACGTAATTCACGAATCGATTGTTTATTGGGCTATTTATTTGAATGCAACAAGGCAATGTTAATTTATTTGGTTATTACTTAAGTTTATAAGAGGGTAGTTTAGATGGGATTTAGTAAGTGGAAATAGATAATGTTAGTGTGCATGAAAACAGCTAGTAACGTAATTCACTAAACCTAGGTTTTATTGAGTGAATACCATTCTGAAGACATGGGTGGATTATACAATTAATCAACAACCAATCTCATTTGTCAATTTTATGCTACATACATTGAGTAGTTCCCAGAAGATAAATACATATATATAATGCAATGAACATCATGCCAGCTAGCCTGTGGAAAATGGTAACGTAATTCACGTGAATTTGTGGGACAGCAAATACAATGCGTAAATATTTTTATCACGTATGTTGTGGAAGTTCAAATTATTGCAGTTGTTTAGCCTATGTGTATGCTTTATGATGAAAGTCAAAAGTCTCATTCAATGAGCAGAGTAGGGCGACAATAGGTCTGAAAATCAAATGACCCAAACAGTGGGACAAGGTATTTTGATGAATATGCAACATTCCCGCTGAGTAAAATTATCATCTAGTAATGGTTATGCTTATAAATGTATATGTTTTCGGTAAAGACATATGTCTCCTAGGTAAAGTACAAATTTGGTAACAAACCATGCTATATTCTTAGTAAAAATACTATGTGACATGATATTTTTGCATTTGCTTGAATTAACGTGAAACGGCTGAAATAGTCGTGTAACGTGTCATTATATTCTAAAAGAAATAATAAATAATAAAAGATGAGTGTTTTCATGTGAGCTAGTAAAATATACAGTGTAGTATTCATTTTTGGATCGGATCCAGAAGGGTCGTAGGAGGGGGACACAGATTGCGGGAAATTTAAATCTCCATGTATCAAAGGTGCAAATCGGAACACTTTAAACACACTTGAATTCAAATGGATAAATGATACTAAATCTCTGTATCTTAATTTATTTCCTTTTAACGATAAGTCAATGTCTGCCCGTCTGTCTGGATTATATGTCCCCTATCTCAATATTGGTCAGGCAAAGCACAAAAATGTCGGCGCCCATCAGGATATCTACAGGTTACAAAATTATCGTTTATCTTCTCCTTATTTTGCCTCAACGATGGTAAATTTGGTTGGAGTTTGGTAATATATATGTCATTAGAAGTCGATTTTTCTTTTTTCTACTCTCAAATTTAGGGAACGATCAACCTAAGACCATGCCTATGTCTTGAGCGTAAATGTAATCTAACGACTAAAATTAGAAATCCACGGTAATTCTTGCACTAAGTTCTATTGATTTTAGACGATATTGAGAAATAATAATTGAAAACAGACTTATTCGATACCTTGCATGCGCTATACATCGGGCGCCTCCATTATTCTGCTTTGCTTAACTTACTTTGACCCGTCAAAGTACGACTGGGAACCAGACAAGTATTTAACTACGATAAAGCAAGTCTGAGTTGAGGTTAAATCAAGAGGAATTAAAATACGTCCGTTTAATACCTCTCACCTTAAGCGTAGTTGAAACGATGGAGTTGTTGATTCGGTGGTGCAAGATTTCACTCCCGACGAACAAAATATTGATGTCAACGGAGCAAATGTGAGCACTTTCAGACACCCCTAATTTGCCCTAAAGGGTTAAATTCAGTGCTAGGTAACCTTTTTACGCATGTTTTTGTATGTTTAGATTCAAATGATTGGTTTGATAAAACCCTGGGTTTTCGCCCTAACTAATCCATTTTTTCACATTTAAAATGCCAGGAAATTTATGAAAAGATACACATTGTAACTTTTATGTAATATCGACTTATGTAATGAGAAAATTCGTTAATTTATACGAAAAACTGCCGATTTCAGATACGTTTTTGTAAGTTAGCGGCTTGATTATGCAAATGTTCTTGAAAATGAACTTTATTGTGTGTTTTCGGACGCTTTTAAGACGATTCAATACACAGAAACCCGTCGATCCGCTAAAATATATCTTTTTTATTTTAAAAAAAGTTTTAAGGAATATAAGAACTTGGAATCTAATTAATTGAAAATAAAATCTACTATTTCAAAATTAACGAAACAAATCTATGAACGTATTAATTGATAATAAGATGTATCTCTTACAGTTCAAAACACTAACTAGTCTTATTTTTCGAAAACTTACATGCTGTACATAGACTTGGAGTTTGTCACTGTTTTCATTACCTTTATTTATTTTATAAAACATCAAACAGTTTTTTTTTTCAAAATTAACAAAGTTAGAAAGTCATAATATGATAATAGTGACGGTTAAATGCACTGCGTCGTCTTTCGCCTTATGACCATCGTCTTAACTTTCTATGAAAAACTCTGATTACATCAATAAGTAAACAGATTGTTTGATATCTAAATTTATGCCTCGTAGGCTAGAAACAATTGTAATCTAATTTTTCAAGACGGTCTGAAGTATACCGCTGAGGTATATGTATATGTCCAGATACTTTTTATGGGTATCTATGACGGATCATACACTTGCACTAACATTAATTTTATTAAAAAGCTGATTATATCAGTTTAGATAGTTATCTTTTTAAAAAGGTCGAATGAATGATTTAATAGTCAAACTAGGCCTAATCTAAAAGTCGAGTTAATGTCTCTTTGATAGTGCCGTTTTGTGTTCTTTACTTTGTATATTTGTCGATATCTGTGGGGCTTGGCGGGCCGGCAATCCGAGCCTGCATTTAATTCCCCACGCACGTTACATAAAAACTTTCTACAACCGTCCAAACCCAGTCAGTTGACCAGTGCCGGCACCTGTTAATAGCAATAAACCAACAGTTCCTAAGTGCCGGTCCCAAATAGTCCTTTCGGACTGACTTTCTGAAACCAAAAAAGTGATTTAGAGGTCACCAGACATAGACATAAGCAGTTAGGCCTACAGGTATGATTACATTAGTCATAGGGATTCTCTTTGTCATTTACGAAAATGGTGTCTCTCTTGTGCTTCCGTAGATCATTAATGTACTCCAAAGTAAATGTAGTCGTATTTTATTTTAAACTACTCTGTTTTATTTAGAATTCACGTTTCAATATTACACAAATACAAATAACACTTAGCATGTTAACATAATAAAAGTGACGATTCAAAAATTTGTGTTCATGAAACAGATTATGGTCACAGATCTAGATTAGGCCTATTGGCTACCGCCCTCGCGATCCAGTCATGTATCTTGTTATTTATTTATTTATTTATTGGAGTTAACGCCGTATCAACACAATTTAGGTCATTTCACGGCGTCCAGCGCACCTAACCTAGCTTTCCTGGACGATTGTCTATAACCAGTACTCACCTACCCTTCCACAAGGCCGGAAACTTCTCCATATTATCTAATCAATGGAGGAAAATCGACATTATTGTCAAATTTTCATGGAAGGGTATAACCTCCCCGGGTGGGATTCGAACCCGCACCCCCTCGGGCACGAGTATCCAAATCCCGGCGCGCTACCAACTGCGCTATCGACCCGGGTTATGTATCTTGTAAACAATGACACAGGCAACAAATACATTATATGAACTCATGATGTTATAGTCAATTGATAGGGTCTAAAAGAAGTTCTGATCAGTGGAAAGACTTGTAAAACAACAAAAAGGAACGTTTTTTCTAACTTTCTCGGTAAGTATCGGAAAATAAATAAATAACCGATGACGTCACGATACGAGTAAAATGACGTCAGAATGGTGAGCTGTTCAAGCCATGTCAATGTAACTTAATTGTGTACAAATAAAATACAATTTTGACAATTTTCTCCTGATTAGATTTTTCTCGATTTTTTGTATGTTTTCAAGAGGCCATTGAACAACAAGATTTTCGCAAAAAAAAACATTCTATTGCAATTATTATGATGTTAAAATCTAAAGTGACTGGACTATTATAACATTTGTCACTTATAACATTCAACAGAACAAATTAAAACATGAGACATACACATTGTTGGAAACGAAAATAGGATGATGAGGGAATCACCAAGCTATTTATAGATTTGTTATACGTAGTACTTGCTGAAATAAAACATTTTCATTGGTCACTTCTTGTCTTTTCCAACATTCTAAGAAGGTTAGGATATCTTTTAAATAATAGAATTATATTAATGTTGCACAATACTAGGTCTATAATCACGTGGTCTACTGTTATGATACTAAAGCGTCGAGTGTAATGGCGGCGACCACCGGATCAGCTAGAGGTAAATCTCATTTTTCTTCTTTATTTTAAATTTTTCGAATGTTTCATGTAGCCTATGTTCTAGCCAACAATTTTCTGAATCTATCGGTACCAATATATGCTTGGTCAAGACCGTAGTTTGTGAGAACACTCTGCAGAAAAATTTGAAGTGGACAGAATTTTCATTAAAATCTGTGATACTAAAGAGGAACAGTTTATAAAATGACCATATAAAGTCCTATTTTTTATATATTAAGAACAAACAAGAAATGTCTTTAAAAAAGACAAACGGCGTCGATTTAAAAACAAGAGGGCCAAGGGCCCTGGGTGCTCACCTGAGGAAAAGGTCAAAGGTCACAGAAGAGCCATTTACATAGGACCACTAATGTTAAAACCTATTTTTTGACGTGGTGATGGATTGCCAGATTCCGATAGTATTTGCTCATACAAGTTGTCACCACGCATCATCACTTCATCAACAACATTTGCAGACCAGTTTCGCAGACTTGGCACATGATTACTGCCGTAAACAATATGACAGCCAATGCAATTGCCGTACACTGATAACCACAGGGATTTGTCAAGTTACCTCCCTTTGATTTTTCCAACATACCTTTAATATACTTATATACAAGGGGTACAACTGCGTTTACTAGACCGATTCATCTAGATTTCTTATTTTGTGGCTCACAAAAAATACTGATACCCTAGTAGCACTTTAACCGCACGATTAAATTGATTAAACATAACTCTTCGAGCTATGAATATTAAATGTTTCATAGGGCAGATCATTAAAACACTCGCCAACAAAAAACAATTCTTTTTGACAAATAATTTTTAGATATTCAAAATATGAATTTCAAGACCTTTCTAGTGATATAAAATGCAAAATTGTTTGATGAAAAATGACTTAGTAATTGCAATTTTAAAATTACTGTGTTTTCATTGTATTTACTCGCTATCATTTCTTGCCAACCAGCGAACGGTTACCTGTAGTCTTTATCAGCTCCTTGTTACTATTTATAGACATCATAACAATAACAATGAACTGGGGTATATGTGGAGCTGTGACTCTCAAAGTGTAAACCCCGGAAACTAGACGTAGTGAGGCTAATTTAATAATTATTGGGTAATATGTCAGACTTTTTACTAGAAACCGGTTCACATCTGGAGACGTAATTCATTTTACCCATAAAATATTGTGTTTGACACGTAACTTTTTATTGTTACAAAATAAAAAAACACTTTGGAAAGCAATAGAAGTCTACCCAAAAAAAATAATCTACGAACGAAGCAAAATTTCGTAAAACACTGCATTACAAAAGTGTGGCCTTTATTTTTTCGCGCGCGTCAGGGCCATCCAATCGAAGAGGGGGTTTTCTCTGTTTCCCCCGTACGTCATTCTCAGTGCTTATAAAATCATCCAATAGAACGGCGGATTTCCGAAATTCCCAGACATACGTCATTATACAGAAATGTAGGTCAAAATCCAGCTTAGACAGCTACGCCGAAAAACATGTAATGTAACACTGCATGAGCTTTACATTATGTACATGATACAAAATTGTATTTGTTTAGGTAATATAGAAAAGAAACTAGAAAATGAAACAAATGATAATAAGGAGAATCAAAACTTATATGATACTAAGGGGGGACATAACTTTTTATGATACTAAGTGGGAACATAAATGTTTACGAATATGCTTTTATATTACAGAAAATTGACGTCGGTGATAATAGAAACATCACTATTGTCAAAACGGCATTTAACAGAAGTAAAGTTAATCATGACAGTCTAGTTTATGAATAGCCAATTAGGGTGCAATATGTATTATACATGGCGTGCTTTTGCAGGGACCACATTACATACCATGTGTATGAACATATCCGAAGATGAAGAATGTTGAAGTCGTCAAGTTTAAATCTATGGTTATACTATTCGGATATAAAACTGTTTAAGTGAATTTGATTTTGAATCAGTTTGATTTTCTTTAGGGTTGTATCCATTTTGATAATAATATGGCGCAACAATTTTTATTTGCCTAAAGTAAACAAAACTGTTTGTTTATATAACAACATGTATACAAGTATGAAATAAAAAAGTAGTAATTACATGAATATTTTTGTTAATTGTTTGATATTTCCCTAATTGTCTGTTGTCATCGTATTGTATGTAGTCTTGTTTTAAGAAAGATGCATGTGTCTCAATTCTTATAGTTTTATGTCACACGATTTTGTGTCTTAGTATTGATATGTTGACCTGTCACAACTTGAAAAATTACACAGTCATTGCACTGATAACCGTCGCCATAAGTAGAAAGATGGCTTGAAATGTAAAATTCAAATGCATGTACAAGTATTATTTATTATATATTTTCTGGCACCCCGTGTGGTGAAGTGGTTTTGATCTTGGCTTCACAAAGCCGTGAGTTCGAGACTATTATATATCATCAATACATTTGTTGCTGTTTTGTTCTCATTAGATCTCAACGAAACTTCTAAGTACACCGATTTCAATATTGTAGAAAATGTTTATTTTTGAATCTATTGTCAATCAGTGTCGACATCTTCCGATCTAGCTATCCCTCCAGAATTAACTGGGTCCTTCACTAGATTACTCGGACTTGTTATTAGATTTTGAATCCATTGTCAATCAGTGTCGACATCTTCCGATCTAGCTATCCCCCCAGAATTCACTGGGTCCTTCACTAGATTACTCCGACTTGTTATTAGTTTTTGAATCCATTGTCAATTAGTGTCGACATCTTCCGATCTAGCTATCCCTCCAGAATCAACTGGGTCCTTCACTAGATTACTCAGATTGTAGATCTTTTACCAGGTTATCTGGTATATTTTATTGTAGTTTCAATTGTATATTATTAATGATCCATCTTTTTTTCTTATATTTGATTGGATCATTTGTATTTTTTCTATATATTATTGTATATCATCTATGATCCATCTTTTTTTTCTTCTTATATTTGCTTGGATCATTTGCATTTTTTCTATATATTATTGTATATTATCAATGATCAATCTTTTTTTTCTTCTTATATTTGCTTGGATCATTTATATTTTTTCTATATATTATTTTGATTTTTTTCTTTCTTATTTCTATTCTATATGATCTATTTTGGAGCATAGTTATCAAGCATGATTAGTGCTATTCACATGTATAATGTAAAAATATAGTATCTCCTATAGTTCCTAATTTCCCAAAATATCATAAACCAAAGATGGTAAAACTAAGCTGAATATATATACAAAAATTATATTGTTTGATGCATTGAAATGAATGTATGACTGTTATTCATTAATTTCTGTAACTTCTATCACATATAGTATAAAATTTCAGCCTAAATCAATCTTATAGCTAATAAAATTTCAAGTGTCATCAATGTATTAGGGGGTGGGGAGTGTACATTGGGTGTACTAAAAATAAAGGATATGACAAATTTGATACACTCGACTATTTACAAGTGTACTCATTTATGTGACCAAATATTATAGAAACCTACTCACTTATCCAGGCACAGCCTGCTTAATTTTGTATTGTAAATATAGGTGAAACAATTATGGAACTGGAGTGATGGCATTGATTGCATGACTTCTTAGTTACACATAAATTGATAAAACAATTACAATCAAAGCGCTGATAGCCCTGTCAAGACATGGATTGAACAGGGCAAAATTTGATGGTATCATAAGATAGAGTACTTGTGGGGTCTAAAATTCACAAACAAATGGTAAAACGAAGGATCATGACCCTGATACCGCCCACAGAAGAATGGGCATCAACACTTTGTTTTTACTAACAAATTACTCAATGGTTTCTTTACAAGACTGGTCAGTCAGTAAATAAATTTGTTCTGTTTTATTCATTATGTATAACAGAGTATTCAACTTTTCAAAATCAAGTAAATCGTAAAGACAAAAACTAAAAAAATCATTTGTTTGATATAAAAACTTTTTTCTACTTAGGCTATTGAATAATTATTTAGCCAATGCTTTGAATTTTTTTATAAAAATCTTACTTGAAACACATTAAACATTTAATGTAGGCATAAAAACAGGGGTCGTGGCATTTTCTACAACTACGCTTTCCTAAACCATGTATATATGACCAAAGATACACTATTGCCATTCAAACAATTATGGCAAAATTGTGTATCATCAAGCAAGATTTGGCTACAATGTATCAGGTATATATTAAACCAGAGTTCATACAGTATCATACCATGACTTTGTAAGTGAAAGACAAAAACAGAGTCCTGTTCTTACGTACAACAGTATGGTGCACAGTAAATGTGAACTCCAAGCCATTGCTGACCAGAAATATACCTCCTTAGAAAGCATAAGACCTGCTGTACACTAATTGAAATCCATGAGGTGTTCTTGTAAGTTTTATAATTTGCACCCTATACCAGTGCTTAAACCTACACGGACAGGCCACTAGCTTGATGATACTCTAATTCACACATTATATATGAATTACAGTTTCATGGAGCTAAAGACCTGGGCCGACATGTAACACCAACATCTAAAATTTCAAAGTGTACAGAACAATGGAAGAAGTCAATCACTTACATTATCATAATAATCACCATAGTAAATGAACTTTAACTATTACAGAAGACTGCAGAATAATACTCAAATTGATAACTGTTTGACTTTTACAGTGAGTACAGCTTGACCTGCGTGTTTTGTACATATCAAAATTGATATAGTACTTTAAAAAAATTTCTGACAGAGGTTTTAGTGTTTCCACACAACAAAACTGTAGTTTTTTCTGGGAGTATAATCAACAGAAAATATAATATTCTTTTTACCTGATACAAGGGAGATAACCTGGATTCAATTAACAATGCAGTTAATGATAATTATAACCTAACAGTATATCAGCACTATAGAATGCTATATATAAAGGGCCAAGATTGTAGAGTTGGGCTTTTATGCCTTGTAAATAAAAAAAACCATAAATATATGCTACATGTACCTATTTACACTTAGCTTCATACTTTAGTCAATGAAAAGCTTATTTTGAAAAAAAAGATCATAAAACAGGAGTAAATTTGATCATCTAATGCAATATTTCACAAGCGCAATTTTAACAATCAACATAAACTGTAGTTGCAACAAAAAATTTTTACTAAATTTTATCAATACATGTATATACTAGTGCTTTGATTTTGAAATCTAACAGAGGAAACACATCAACTTTCCCCTGTGAAATGTTAACCATGAATCAAGTTTGACCATGGTTGACCATGGTCAAAACATGGTTGACTATGTTGTTTGTCAGACTTTGACTCTGGTCAATTATGACCATGATTGACTATGATTTGACTTTGGTCTGACTGTGTTAAAATATCATGTTTTCTAAACCATGAAACACTGTCAATCATACAACTTTTAACTAATTTGATGATGAGCATTGCATTGTAACACTAGTGTATGTCTCTTACTTTAAAAGCAATAATTTAGATTTCTATGCAGTTTAGCATGCAATTGTGTACACTTTATGTATTGTTCTTGACTGACAATGATTCATGGTCATGTGTCTTTGTCAGACCATGATTCAAGGTCAACAGTTATTTCTAGACAATAAGTCAACTCATTTGATGATGAGCATTGCATTGTAACACTAGTGTATGTCCCTTACTTTAAATGCAATAATTTAGATTTCTATGCAGTTTAGCATGCCATTGTGTACACTTTATGTATTGTTCTTGACTGACAATGATTCATGGTCATGTGTCTTTGTCAGACCATGATTCAAGGTCAACAGTTATTTCTAGACAATAAGTCACTGTAGATTATAAATATTTCACATATTTGACATAAAACAATTTACAGTTTTTCACTTCAAAACTGATAATAAATACATAAAATTTGGTGAAGCTAGGTTCAGTAATTCTGAATTTATTGTTTGGACAAGGTTTTCATATTTCACATCCCAGTGACCTTGACCTTTGACCCTGGGGTCTCAAAATCAATAGTGAAGCTCCTCTACCCAAGGGCTATCCAAATATAACATTTTAGAACCTAGGTACATCCTATCTTGAGTTATTCCTAAATTCAGGGGAGACTACTGTATATTAACTTAATGAATATACCAGGTACTGGTTTTTAAACTAAACTTGTGAATTCAAAGATGGCTGAAAGTGCTTTACCGCCAATTTCAAAAAAGAAGATTTTTACTAAAAGTTGAGTTGTTATTTAGGCATCTATTGTCATAATCAACTTATAAAAGATGCAAAAACAATATGGTTATCTTATATTTGGTTTAGAAAATCTGCAGCATGACAAAAATGATGAAAACAAGTAAGCATAAGTGTACATATTTCGGATAACAATTTTTGGATAACCATATTGCTTTAATGTTCTTATGACTCTGTATGTGTTTTAAATTTTCAATAGTTACAGTGTTTGCTTTTATATTTTTATTTTGCATTACTTGCCAAGGCCGGATACTGAGGGCCGTTAGTGAGGGGCATGGTTGGGGAAGTATAATGTCTACTACTTGATCTAGATCTTGTAAAGGAGGATCAGACAATGGTCTCTGCCCAGCCGTTGTTTGTTGGTTTATGTCCTAATTTACTTGATTTTAGATGTGTTACTTAAGCTCATTTGTGTCAAAAGCCAGAGGCTTATAGAGATGGGTCCAAAAAATTTCCTGGGTATAACCAGTACTGTGAAACATGGTTGACCATGGTGGACCATGTTCACAAGGCTGGCAATAACCAATGTAGAAAATGAAACATGGTTGACCATGGTTATTTTCAGGAATTTAAGAACATGGTCAAACCATGGTTGACCATGTTACTAGGGCGGCAATAAACCACGCGGACGATGAAACATGGTTGACCATGGTCATTTTACAAGACCATGAAACAAGTTTGACCATGGTCTATAAAAGAACATGGTCGACCATGGTCACCAGGGCGGCAATAAACCACAGCATGAAACATGGTTGACCATGTTTGAAACATGGTCAAAACATGGTCAACCATGTATTAAAAACATGGTTGACCATGTTTGAAACATGGTCAACCATGTTTTGACAATGGTCATTTCACAGGGGTTATAAGTATGCATAAAAATGTGGAGAGGTTCTGTCAATATGTTTTCCAGGACCATCTCTTCTTATTTTCTTATCGGAAGATTATAAAAAGATATATATTCATATATTTTACCAAAAAATACAGTATTTACTTTAAGTTTAAGCTACACAAACCTATTCCAATACAAGCTAGAATCTTTCATTGCAATGCTTCCCCACATGTGGAAGAATGATTGTCTCTTTGAGACTGTTTAAAGGCAATCTGATTAAAACCCGATCTAAAATTTTACTGCTCGCATACTTGCTAATTTACATCTGGCCTATTCCAAATGAAGGTCACATTCAGGTGACCTTTTCTCATTATAATATTCATGACGAAATTGTTATGATATGTAACTTGTTTACATCGTCTACGTCCCGCAATTTGAAATTAGTCACCCAATTGCAGACTGTGAATAATACTGCTGTTAAATTTGCATGCAAACCTTGGTCTAAAAATAGAAATTACGAAATCAAAATGTGATTAATAGTGTTTTCGTCTAGATGAAAGCTACGCATTGATTGGTCGACACAAAGTTCATCTCCACGTGACCTTGCATTGACTAAGTAGAGATCCAGTACGACAACGCGAGTAGAACAGGATCTCTGTTTAGGGAGATAGGTATAAAGGAGATAGGTTAATTTAGTTAAATATGGTATTGTTTAGAAAGAACTTTAGAAATTCAATACGCAATATGAACTTTAGTAAATATGAAATCTGACTAAGTTGTCAGATGCATAAAAACATCAACTATAAACTAACATGGGAACTCTTGACAAGATCTCAAACTCTGTGCAGAGTTAGAGTATTTTTAATACACTTAGTTACTAACAAGCTTTCATTGGTCAAGTGGTCGAATCTGCTGAATCATGATCTTTAAGTCCGTCTCTGCTGTGAGTTTGATACTTCTAACATACCAGCAATGAAACATAAAACAAAATGATATCAGAAAAAATATAAAGGAAAAAAAGTGTGGAAAAAGTTTGACTTCTACCTAATACATCAAAATTAAATATCCTACTTAATTGCTTCTACTTGGCAAAAAAAGGACTTTGCACCTCCCAAAAGATATGCCGGTAGCTATCAGAAAGTAAGAGGCAAAACCATAGACAATCCAATGTCTATGGGCAATCAATGCCCACGTTACCATTCCAACATATTGAATGGGGTATATTGACCTTAAATTTAATTCCAATAATACAAAAATACAATGCAAAAAATCTAAGAAGATTCTATTTATATAACTACACACAAAAAAAACTATGCACCTCTCATAAGATATGCAGGTAGCTATCAGAAAGTAAGAGGCAAAACCATAGTCAATTCAATGTCTACGGGCAATCAATGCCCGCATTACCACTCCAACATATCAAATGAGGTAAACTGACCTTGTTCAGTATGCAAAAAAATGAGTATGAAAAAAATATTTAGGAAAAAAATTTAAGTGTAATCTAAGCAAACAATCCCATCAGATAAAAACTTAATGATTCAGTCTATATCAAACTCACAGCAGAGAAGGATCAAAAGATCATGATCCATCAGTTTAGACCACTTGACCAATGAAACCTTGAAAGCAACTGAGTGTATTGAAAATACTCAAACTTGGCACATTACATAGTTTGAGACCTGGTCAAGTCAGACTATGAAACCAACTTTATGCATTCGTTACAGCACAAGTAAACTTATATTAAACACATTATTTTTGAGTACAAGTATTTCAATAGAAGCCAATGAAATTTTCTATAACTTTAGACAACTATGCACCCAAAATATTAACAGCTAGTTGTATAAGTTGTTAATTGATTTTGATTAATTTTATGTAGTGATTTTGATAAAATAAAGATAATTCTGTAAATTTTGTCTAGATCATTAATTGAGACTTCAACATAGATCTATAATATGAGCTAGATTTATACACACATGCAAAATAAATAACATTGTATTAAGATGAAGTTTATCAAACAGTTTCTTATATACCTAGCACCCCACCCATCCACCTCTCATCTTCCAAATCCAAATGAAGAGTTCCTTATACACCTAGCACTCCTCTTCCAAAACAAAATAATGGGCTCCAGGCCCATTCCTTTAAATACTGATAAAAAGCCTTGCAAACTCTCATAAAATGTTAAACATTGATTCCACAAGGATAGCCTGTCCAATCCAATTCATAATAAATGATTACAAATACAAAGTTAAGAGAATCTGGATTCAAACAACAACCCTTAATTTACTTTCGTTCAAGTATCGCACTATTGAAGCTACTGAAAATATTCATTTAAGTAATTAAGGAATATTTTTATCTTTACACTGTTTAATTATAAAAAGTTCACAGAGATAGCTGAGCAAAGCATAAAATTGTTTACAAGTATACATTGAGGGCAAGTTCAACCTTGTTTATCAATATCATAATCTTGCACTATATTCAATACTTGATGTCATATACCTCGAAGTTAATGTAAGAGATGAACATTTCACTTCAATACAATTTTCAGAAAACTCTGCATTTCAAACATATCTAACTAAAAGCTTATACGGTCACTATTACAAATCAAAGTACTGATAGCACTGATAGGGCAGTGCAACTAAAATTGTAAAAAACTCATAATGATACTGCAATCTAGTAAAACAAGAGCTGTCAGAGGAGACAGCATGCTCGACTTAGTAAGTGTTTGTCACAGGAGATGTGGTTGATGATAAGGAACATACATATTTTAAAATTTGAAAATATAACCTTAACAAATTCAAAGAAAAAAAAAGAAATAAATAGAAAACTATAAGTTCAAGGGGGATAACTCTGAAAAAATGTATAAGGAGTTATGAATCTTGTCACATGTGATGTGGTTGATAATAAGGAACATATATCTAAAGTTTGAAGTCAATACCTGAAGAAATAAAACAATTGCAGTAAAAACAAACATTTTTTAAAGAAAACTCTAATTTCAAGGGGAGATAATTCTGAAAAAAAATATATTTGGAGTTATGAACCTTGTCACATGAGATGTGGTTGATAATAAGGAACATATATTTAAAGTCAATACCTAAAGAAATAAAACAGTTGCAGTAAAAACAAATATTTATTAAAGAAAACTATAAGTTCAAGGGGGATAACTTTGAAAATAATGTATACGGAGTTATGAACCTTGTCACATGAGATGTGGTTGATAATAAGGAACATATATTTAAAGTTTGAAATCAATACCTAAAGAAATAAAACAGTTGCAGTAAAAACAAACATTTTTTAAAGAAAACTCTAAGTTCAAGGGGAGATAATTCTGAAAAAAATGCATTCGGAGTTATGGACCATGTCACATGAGATGTGGTTGATAGAAAGGAACATATATTTAAAGTTTGAAGTTAATATCTTAAGAAATAACAAAGATACAGAAGGAAGTATTTTACTGCACAAAAACTTTAATCTGTGCACAAAAACTTCAATCAGTTCAAGGGGAGATAATTCTTGAAAAAATGTGTTTGGAGTTATGGACCTTGTCACATGAGATGTGGTTGATAGTAAGGAACATATATTTAAAGTTTGAAGTTAATATCTTAAGAAGTAACAAAGATATAGAAGAAAGTATTTTACTGCACAAAAACTTTAATCAGAAGTGTGGACGCGGACGCCGACGCCGGGGCGAGTAGGAGAGCTCTACATTACTTCGTAAAGTCGAGCTAAAAATTAAAAACAACTTAAAAAGTGTGCTGATTTTTATAGCTGCTTCAGTTTATTTTTAGTAACAAAATTGCACTGAGGGTGCTTATTCTCATGGACTGTGACTATAATGTAATCAACATGAGATTTCACAGTAGTTTAAACTGGCTTTGGTTTTGACAAAGATCTCATGGAGATGAATTGTCAATTCAAGATGCAAATTAATAGATTTAAACATAATTCTTACAAAATAAAAACCATTATACTCAGAAAATTGAGAATTCAATGATTTTTTTTATTAAAAAGTCTTTTAAAAAATAATAAAATTAAGTTGGTGTTTTGCAGCTAGCAAACTGGAAGGAGAGGGGGAGGAAGCACATTGTAGCTAACAAAGCATGAGAATTCATAGAGCTGATTAAAGTTATTTATAAGTTAAAGATGTTAACTTTGCATAATTAAACAACTGAAAAGGTTAGATCAAATAAACTTTATCAACATTAATTTCATCACGCGCAATTTTCATATTGTGCATTATTTATAGTAAATGTTGAATGCCAAAGAGGTCTATTTATATGTGTGCATTGTCACCCATCGATAGGGCAATTCTTTTATTTAAGGTTTATGAATACATGATCTTATAATACTACAAGTTCCAGGTTAGATGTTTATGTCATATAGATTACAATTAAGCCCATAGCACACAAGTCTACTGATTGACAGGTTGAGAGTTTGATTCCTGGGCCATTCTTCCTCCTACCAGAGATTCTTAATCATGAAGGTCAGTTGCCAGTCACTATTGAAAGATATTACTTATAGATTATGTGCTTCCGTGGTAAACTAAAACTGATCAATAACAAAAAATAAATAATTAACAAAAAACTTAATGATTCCCAAACAAAACTTAACAAGTATTTTCAACAAAACTGGTCAATTAACAAAAATAAGGACTTAATAGAACACTTAATGATTCCCAAACAAAACTTAACAAGTATTTTCAACAAAACTGGTCAATTAACAAAAATAAGGACTTAATAGAACACTTAATGATTCCCAAACAAAACTTAACAAATATTATTAACAAAACTGATCAATTAACAAAAATTCCATAAACCAAGCACCTTATATCAATGTTAAATTAAACAATTAAAGTACATGTACCTTTTCTGATGTCAATGAACTGTGAACTGATGTAATTCTTCATTGATTAGTAAATAACCATAGTATATTGGTTATATACAAGCAATAAAGAAATACTACCAAAATATTGGTCTACAAACATACTCATCCCAATAATTCAATTACTCTCTTGCGCAGTGAAAGTAATTAAACAATTGAGACAAATATATTCGAAATCAAGTAAGTTGAAAGGCTACCAACATATTGGTCAATGAACATACTCTTCCAGATAACTAAATTACTCTCTTGCGCAGTGAAAGTAATTTAATCATCAGAAAAAATATATTCAAAGTCCAATATGCTGACTTGCTACCAACCTATTGGTCTTCTAACATACTCATCTCAATAATTCAATTACTCTCTTGCGCAGAGGAAGTAATTAAATCATCGCAACAAATATATTTGAAGTCCAGTATGCTGATAGGCTAACAGCATACTGGTCAATAAACATATTCATCTGCTAATTAAATTACTTTCTTGTGCAGCGAAAGTAATTTAATCATCAAAACAAATATATTCAAAGACCAGTATGCTGATAACAAAATTTCTTTATCAATCAGTATATAACCAATACACAATTGATTTTACACCAATCTTCAGAAATATGCATTTCTCCTTTTACAATAAGATTTAAGAAACCTTACTAGATATGCCTTAAGCAACATGATATTGTCACTTAAAAGCAAGTAGTGACAGTTATTATATAAATGAATATCAGAGGGCTAGTTCAACTGTCCATGCTCAATCAATCAATCTCCAGCTGTGAACAATATTGCAGGCTTTTAAACAGTTATTAACAACATACTTCTATCAGTGACTGACAACTGTCCATCATGGTTTAGAATCAGAAGTAGGAGGGAGAATGGCCATAAAATTTATTTCATGACCAAACTCCTTGAAAGTATGTCCATCTTGGGAATTGAACCAACAACACCCCAATCAGTAGACTTAATTCAATTTAAAGGATTAAACATCAAAATTATTACTGTCAATAAAAACAAAAAATCATCATGATCTTAATTTAATAAAGTATTTTCCACCAGTTAATTTACTTATAAGAACTAATTAAATATACTAGAATATATCATGATGCACAGCAACAGATCTGTACTTATAATCTGAACCATTGCCTCATACATGTAGCTTCCTGTTCATATATTTCAACTTAGATCTCATTTGTCTTTTTTATGCTATTTATTAGTTAAATCACAATATATTGCGCAAAACAGTTGTAACTCACTATTTTCTTACATTGAGTTACAACCTTTTTTTGCTAAACCAGCAACATCTAGTAAAAAGGGAGATCAATCTACTTATTTACTTGAGAAAATTTTAAGAGTTATCTATCCTGTCACCAGCCCATCTCATATTTCTAACTTTGCTAGCTGCAATGTGCCCCCCTTCCTCTCAGTGCCCCCATTTAGTCGCCTCGTACGACATGCAAGGGGGAGACAGTGGTCCTATTCTATTAGAGCCCCGAAACCACACAGGGCATGCATGTAGGTATCCTTTACGGTTTTGGCACAAACAACATATTATTATGTACTTATGTACAAGAGTTTAACACTGATCAATTTAAATTTGCATCTTGAAATCAACTCTAGATTAGGAACTATATGTCCAGTTTCAAGCATTTTTACTCTATACTTATTTTATATACTTAGTATTAAACATCTCTCATAGATAGACTGGTATTACAATATGAAAATTTTATTCAAACTCAAAATCAAACTTAAATCAAAATCAAAATTGAATTCAAATCAATACAATTCAAATCAGTTCAATTCTTTTTTATTCTATTTAATTCAATTCAATATAATTAATAACTTGTTATTTTATTTTAACTAATTAAATTTAAATTCAATTCAAGACTTTCAAATTCATTTCAATTCAATTTAATTATTTCTCTAATCAATTTGAAATTTTCAATTACATGTATTGTATTTATATGAAATTTGCTTAATACATGAACATTTAAAGATTCATTTTTTAATTTAAAACTCATTTTATTTTATCTTTTCTAATATTCAATTTTTCTACAAAAATACAATATTTTTTTATTTGAAAACTCTAATAATCTACGAAATATTTATGTATTAATATTTTGACATTCATTCAATTTATTGAAAATTTAACAACATTAACATTAGGAATTTAAATTTTTTTAATTCATAAAAACTTTATAATATTGCACCAAATTTTAAATTCCTTTAGTTTTGAAACATTCTATGATGCATGTTTTTTATTCATTTGAAATTTGCTTAAAAGAATGAAAGTTTTTACTATATCTAATTAATTTGAAATTTCTGTAATTTTTTGTTGTTGTTTTTTTCATACATATTTCATTAATTTGAAGTTTTCAATGATTGATGAAAGTTTATCTATTTTCTTTAATTTGAGATTCTAATTACCCTAAAATTTCAAGATAAACTTTACAGAGTTAAATTAACCTTTGAAAAGAAACATAGTCACTAATTCACATGTAATAAACAGTCTCAGGTCAATATGCACCAGCATTACATATATACCCACTGAATGATTGTATCATTAGTTTCATACAGTAAAGTTCCACTATCAAGACCAGCAAAATTGATGGTCTTAATAGCAGACCGGTCTTATAATAGAGACCCTTTTGTTCATAAATTAAGCATTTGGATCTTAATTATTGTCAAAAATTGCATGATTTTGAAACAACAAAAGTGGTAATTATCAACGTACCTAGGTGATTGATTTAAGCATTTTGTAGTCGACACCGGTTGTCTTAAGCCAATCAAAGCGATGCATTTGGGGTCATATGATAAGAAAATGACCGCGAAAAAGTAAAAAAGGGGTGTGAATGGACTCGTCTCTGCCATGAACAAGTTGTTGACTAAAATCAAGCTGGCGCATAGTCAATAGTGGGCATCAGCAGATGTTTAGGAAGGCTACACACCACTAAATATTTTAGCGGACATTAACATTTTCATGCAAGTATTTTTGATTGGAAAAAAGTAAAATTTACAAAGATAACTAATCAATTGTAAGTAGACTTGTTCATCGAAATCAATATTTATTTAATATTCATAACATCCGGCCCATTAGCAAATGAATATTAACCACAAAATAAATACATCTATGGAGAAGACATCAAACACGGCTGGGCGTTGATTTCAAGCATTTTTGGAAATGCTAATACTTGTCTCATTATACATACAGTATCAAACAGTCTATGAAATTAGTGTCTGATTGGGACAACTTTTAAATTGAGGCAACCAGAATTCCTTTTGGGCAACCAAAATTTTACAAACAAGAGATAGTGCTAGATGCTTAATCAACTTGTTCGGGCAACCACTTTCCTATCTGATATCTTTCATATCCTTATTTCTTAGACTGACCTAAGATGTCATATAACGAGATGAGACATAATTATAATATTATAATCTACATTTCACATCAATACAAAAGTCTGATTCAACATTTCAAAACAAACTTCGGAATAACAAAAAATCTTTCGCAGGTGCCAAGTATAATGTTTACCCAACTTATTCATTACATACTATATAATGCATAAATAGGTTAAACTTGTTCCTGGTACCTGTGGTTGAGAACTGATCGGTGCAGACAATCATTGCTACCTATGGTCTAACAACCTTACATAGAGGCGCTAATTGCTGTTCGATTTTCCAACATTCAAGTCTAATTACCTTTAAAAGCAAGACTATAGTTGTCATGCATAGAATGTAACAACTAAGATTTTTACTTTTTAATTAACAAATAAGAGGTAATGTTAAATCCTGGAATCGATATCTTATCGAAATCAATTGTGATTCTATTACTAGGTGGTTAAATGTGACAGTCCCAGTATAATATGTCTGTACAACCAATAAGTATTGTAATATAATGTTAATTGCTTTATGCCATATTTATCAAAAATACAGTCATACTGTGGTGGTCAGCCAATCATGTTCCCTAGATAGGCCTGATATTATCCTAATATCTAAATATAATTATAGTAAGTATAGTGCGTACATATTGGCCCGATCTGACCTTTCAAATTTGCATCTAATAATTATCTACACAAGTCATATCCCGACAAAAATCAGTACCACGCCTATTCTACACTTGGGCAGTGATTGTAAAATTATAGAAGTATGTTTGTGTGTTAAATTTCAGCTTATTATCCTTACGGACATGGCGTAATCCATAGGCGGATCCAGGATTTCCAGTTACGGGGGGGCAGAAAATTCAAGTTACGGGGGGCGGAAAATAAACAAGCAAACCGAGTGTGTAGGGACCCTATCCTAGGGCCTACTATGAGTCCTTGACAAAGCCTTGATCAGGGGTTCGGGGTTGCTTCGACCCCTAAAGCTCATTTCTAAGGGGTTCATGCACATTTACAGAACCTAAAATATCCTTTCCCAGGGTATACAATATAAGATTCTATAATCATATAATTTCTTACAGCCATTGGATCATGTTAAGATCTTACAAATCCTTAGTCCTTGAATCATCGTACATTATGTATATATTAGTGTAGTACTAGTCTTGTTTCAATTGCACTCGTAGCGTGCAAAAATTTTTGACATTTATTTTTATATTTTCCTATAAATATCATATTTTATGATAGCAAAAACCTTTGCTCGGGCAATTTTAGGGGGGGCATACGCCAGGTCCGCCCCCCCCCCTGGATCCGCCTATGTAATCGAACATTATTACTACATTTGTATTCAACGTACTGAATTGCATAAAGGTCAGGTCAGGATCAAACTTTACACACAATATTTAATTACCATGAATTTGTTCTCAATAAGAATCAAATATTTTGAAAATGCACTCCAAAGTGCTTACTCCCTAAAAAGAATAATTTCAAAATAAAGAATACCAAACAGCCAATGTTCACAAATTTGCTTACTACAGATGTATTGTACGATTATATTGAACTGTCCGATTGCATAAATTAAAACGTCACATTACACGGTATATTTAATACTCGGTTAATTTCGGTAGTTCACGTAGAGCGTATATTGTCAGCACATAGCACTTATGTATTATATTTTATTTGCAATACGTATCGTAGTTTGTGTGGCCGAGTGGGGAGACAGTCAGACTACAAATCTTTTTATCGTGGGTTCGAATCCCGATAGAAACTTATTTTCATCTCTTTTTTTCTCATTTAAATCATGGGCTGATTGCGTAAAACACCTTGCCCCCCGTGCATCATGAAATTTGTAGAAGCCTTAGTTTTTGTAGTGGCATCTCTTTAAGTGATGATGACAGTAGCACAACCGAAACAGTCAGTATAATTGAGTTATTTTTACATTGTTTGTTTTAAAGAGTTTTATTTCTATGTCCAAAATTACTGAATAAAATAGAAGTAAAAAAAAAAACAAAAAAAAACGAAGAACAGGAAAAATAAAAAAATGACATACATGTATTTAGCACTTCTTTCAAGAATAGATGTTTAGTAGCATGGCACTTTAACCGCTAGACCATTCAGCCAGATGAGATATCGACACTAAATTAACTTACACATTGTATTTTTTACTGCAAATTTCTATATATAGAACGCGGGAATTAATATATTCAGTGTGCGATAACCGTGTAATTATGCAATCGGACAGTTCAATATAATCGTACAATACTATACAAACAATGCCATAATCATAAAGGATGAATTGTTATTGTTCGATTATGTTATTCTAAAAGTAGAAGTTCTGTAGTCTTTCAATTTAAACGTACAACTATACAATCATATGAGATATTGACACTTAAATAAATTTATTAACTTGTTCAATAGCTTTAAGTACAAAGAGTGTCCCACACTCCTCATAGATTGACTGTACATGGGATGATCCAAAATTATCAGAAATAAATGACTCTATGAAAAAAAATGCATTGAAGATAATACATGAGTATGATCTTATCACACAGTGGTGACCACATGTACACCAATATCATACAAGTTTAACATGAACACTGTTATACCAGAATAACTGTCACATTAGACAGAAATGATTTGGTAAAGGGTGTTCAAAGAGTTTTTTCTTCTAATATTCGAACCAACATACTGTGTGACTCATCCTTAATGGATCCAACAGTGAGGCTAGTCAACCATAGAAACTCTAACAATTATGCATTTTCTTCACAAAGAAGTTCAATTTCTAAGCTTTAAGAGCATCATGTCAAATAATGGCTGATTAATTGTGAGCCAATTATTCAAGTAAATGTATAGTCCAACAGAATTAACCTGAGCTTGAACTACCCACAGGTGACAGACTCAATTTTTCCTTATTATAGTATACTATAATATATACTATAATATACTATACTACCCTAATTATAATAATTACACACTTCACTTACATTAAATCGTGAGTTTCCGTATAAGTGTATACGGTTATACACATGTTTATAACAACCGATGTGACTATAAATCAATTTATTAAAAGTGGCATGTTATTTTACTTTAAATTTTGGACACATTATTTTTGAGGGAAACAAGTAAGTCAGCAATATTATGGCACAGTTTCAAAGTAGTTTTTCTTATGAAAACAACATTAATTGTTCAGTACGTGTATTTTGCCGAAAGCTTTCAATAAAACACGATTTACAACCGAAGACAAAAATATATTGTAAATACTGAGTTTAATATATTCTTGCATAAAGGTCAAGCTCAGGTTAATTCTGTTAACTGTAACATGCTTATAAATATTCATACCAATATCTACAATTTTCATGAAGCAAAAAAATTATGCCGACAGACTGAAGGTAAAGTCGCAAGAAAAAATGTTTATATTAAACAATACAATAAACTCATCAAACTCACTAGTTGAATTAAGTAACAAATGACTTGTATGCAATAAATACTTGGGCTGCATTGTCAAACCCTATCTAAAATTTCTGCACACCTACTCGCTAAATTAGATCTGGCTGTTATGTTATAAAGCCACATTCATGTAACCTTTTCTCAATATAATATTCATGACACCATCATTTTTTTATAACTTTTTACATCGTTTAAGTCAGGCAATTTTAAATTAGCTGTTTAATCACAGCCTGTATAGTCTGATTTTATTCCGTGAGCCGTGACAGGTTGGATGAGTCTAATCATAACCATGACGATAGGTATAACCAGTTAATACTACACTAAAAATCAATACAAACTATAATATCTCAAGTATATATGCATGATATAATAATTCAAAATCATTGTTCAAAATAGCGCAGTCGGTAACGAGTCAGAAACATATGGCCAATGCTTAAATTTTACTGCAGTGGTTCGAACCTCACCGCCTCCACATTTTTTAATTTATTATTAAATTCATGTATAGTTGTCCGAATCATATAATGGTTGTTGTGCTATAATTTGATTTTGTTTAGTTTCTATTTGTTTTATTTCATTGGTTCTTTATTTTTTATATCCAGCAATTTACATTGTACCGAATAATAATACATTTATATTATACATTCGGCTTCAAATGCAGTGGCTGAATAGAAATCAAACTAGGATACAATCGAACGAATGTGCCAAAGTTACATGCATTCCATTTCAATTGTCTTTCTTATAAAATGCATGTGCTTAGAAGCATTTCTATAAGACACGGTCGAGACAGTTAAGTGTATGACATCAAAGTAATAACTAAGCACAAACTCAGGCAAATATGCATATTCTATTTTATATACATTTGGCTTCGTGCTGCACAGAGAAATCGAGTTGTATGTTTCCATGATTGCAAAAAATAAAAAAATAAAGATAATAAAAAAGAATAAAGGATACTAAGCAGGATTCGAACCCGGGGTAGCAAAAGCAATGTCTATCAATCCAAGTGTCTTACCGCCACGACTATTGAGTCACTTAAATCAAACTTGAATAATCATGATAAAGGCAGTAATCAGTTGGTTGGTGGATAAGCTGTGTTACCTTTTTGTTGGAATATTCCAAAAATCTATAAATACAAAAGTGCAGTCACGGCTCACCGGATAAAATCGGACTATAAATAATACCACCATCAAATTAGCTTGCAAATCTCAGTCTAAAATTAGAAATTATGAAATCAAAATGCTATTAATAGTGGTTTGTCTAGATAAAAGCTATGCATTGATTGGTCGACACAAAGATCATCTTGACATGACCCTCCTTAAGCAAACCTTAGAGATCCTGTACGACAGCCCTTTACAGGATATCTGTTTGTATGCAGCCCTGGTAGATACTGAAAATCCATTATGTACTATATCCAACCTATGAAGTTGATGAGTTTATTTTATATAAACAAGTATTTGTTGTTGTACAAAACAAAGTACTGAATTGTTTTGTGCATTAAAAAACACACACTGACTAGGAAACTTCTAACTAGTTTTGGATCATCCCCTGTACAGTAACTCTTTGTATACAACCACTGTACAACATTACAAACTCCTGATAGCACGAAATCATGGAATACCCACCAGCCTTTCACAGATACTTTTAGATAACACCATTTCTCACCCCTACCTCAACATGAAACATCCCAACCATCCCATACACACCTACCCTTCTAACCCACCATACACCCCCTCCCTATCATCCCTACAAACCCCACCAACACTGTTCAGGTCTAAGGTACTAGTATTAAAATTTACCAGCCAATACAAGATAACAGGAACATTATATATGACCCCTCTAATCAGACGACACTCCACCCAACCTTGCTTAGTGACATCAACAGTACGTCCGGGGCTTGGGCTCACAACCAACTTCCAGTATATCCAGGTTCCACAAACCTTGCAGTCTCATAATCTATTCCAAAACCCAAGACTTAGGATTGATGCTTGTACAACTCATCAAGAACATTATTCTAGAACGAATTTTCAATAGACAATATCCAGAACTCAAATGTCTGGGTTTTCCCATGTAAGTATTATTATAAGATAATTCACAGTTTTTGCCAAAAGTACAAAAAAGTGTTTCAATTTTACATAATTCCATTGTAAAAGTGTGTAACAAAAATGTGTTTTTTAAAATTACATGGAAAAACACAGCACCCGAGACCACAGGTGACAGACTCAATTTTCCCCTATTATAGTATATATAAAGAATATATATATACTATAATAGGGGAAAATTGAGTCTGTCACCTGTGCCCGAGACCTGGAGAAAGTCTATAATGAAAGTAAATGATAACAGCTTAAAATGCAAGAAATATTGATAGATCAGAGCAAAAACAAGTCTACATTCTTGTATACTTACATGAAGTTTGACTAGTTTTGCACTGACGCATAAATATTTCATTAGAAAATTTAGATCTCCTAGTCATAGAATAATAAAACAATATTGCACTTCTTAAAAATAAAATGAACAATAAGCTGAATTGTAAAAAAAAATTAAACTAAGTTGATTGATATAGATCAAAGGGAGCTAATACAATATGTATTTTTCTATACAGGAAAAGCCAATACTGAATTACCTCCCTTTAATAAATATCAAATATACAGAAATACTTCATGACACAGACGGCCGGCTTGGTCCCGAATAAAATAACTATATATACATAGTGTTTCTGATTCGGGACCTGGCCAGCAACCTGTGTTTCAATATATTCTAGAATAATCTTCTTGCTGTGATGCAACAAATATACAAAACCCACTAAATTACAAAATATAGTCTTAAATGAACAATAAAAATACATTTCCAAAAAAATACCAGGGGATACTTACTTGTATAGTTTGTTCTCTCAAAAGTCAAATTTGAAACACAATGACTAAATAGGTGCTCTTAAACATGAAGACAAGACACAGCAAGCAGACATTAAAACATTTAAGCATTTAAGTCTACCCAATCTTAAAATACAGAATCCCTCAGTTGCTAGATGACAAACATTTTAGCACAAAAAGTCAAGGTGAAATTATTCATATTTCGACAGTTGAAAAAATCAAACCATAACACAAATATGTACAACACAAATATACAATAAAAACAAAGTCATTGATATTCTTACATTATAAGACAGTGTACCATCTGAATAAATAATTCCTTTTAGAAGTAGAACTATGCCGACAGGCTTTGTAAGCTAAAATTCTGATAAAATTATTATTTATTCTATATCAAACCTTCCCTGTATAGAAATATTATAAATAAAAGACACTCGCTTAATATATTTTTGAGGAGGTACACTGTTTTATCATGTAAGGTATCATTGACACATAAAGACAGAGTCAAAGGTGACCAGCATAGACCACAATCATACAAGACACTAGTATATATAGAATCTTTGATGGTTCGGAACCATAAAAATCATCATTGTATTAAACAAAGTAATGATGATAAATAAAAACTAAAGACTTTCGGGACAAGATCATTACAAAACAGGAATATGGAACCATCCGTTGAGGAAAAATTGGACAATTCCATTGGGCATGTAATGATATAAAATACATAAGATAAAAAACTTAGCTTTTGTCTTCTCTTCATTTTTCAACTTTTCCATGTTCCTTGTGTAGATTGTTTCACCATGTATCGATAGTTAATATGTTGAGCTCATACATATAGATATATAACAGCACAGTAAACAACGTCTACTTAGGTTCATGGCTTCCGGTTAAAATCCTACAAACACAAAAATATTACATTATAGATAATATTATCACAATGTTCATGTATTATCATCATTTATTGAAACTGGTTGGATAACCTGTATAAAGTTAAAGTTAAAGTGCGGTTTAAAGTCTGCTTCCATCTACATGTTCAGCCGACTTTACAATCTTGTACGTTAACTCCTGGTCACTGAAATCACCCTCAGGCAGGCGATCCCTCACAGTACCCATTTACACCTGGGTGGAGTGGAACAATTGTAGGTTAATTTCTTGCTCAAGGAAATTAGCAGTGCCCTAGCGGGGATCGAACCCGGGACCTCTCGATCCCTAAGCGAGAGTCCTACCACTGGACCACTGCTCCTACATTGCAGGGCATTCTTTCCTTTGATTGGTCTCAAGGTTTAATTCCCCTTATTCCAATCATATTCATTAAAATATTTGAAAACAATGATATATGTTTACAAAAATGATATTATGTAAATGGTTAATGGTCAAATTAAAAAACAACAACATTTTGTAGCTTAGTTATAAACAAAAAACAAAGGGGTACTGAACTCTGTTATTCAACTTGATATTTCAATGTTTAAAGACTGACTTCAAAAACCAAACAAAGATAAATATGTACTCAGGGTTGTGGAATTTAAAGTTGTTTTGTCCATAGACAAGTTCAATCTAAAAATCAATGTGTCTGTATTTAATATACTCTCATGCAGAACTGATACCCATAAAGAAATATTTAGAACTATGATAGAAAATACATACTACAAGTAATGATTGATAATAAATTGATTCAAAGTCAAATATAACGACTGCAGACATAAATGTACGAGTCGGACTAGTCAAGCACAGGAATTCCACATCCTTAGTAACTATTAACATTAAAGGTACTAGTTAACAGATATGGGTTTTTTCGATAATTTCAAAATACCATTCACTGTCTGTAATTGTGTCAAAAACTTATTTCTTATTATTTTAAGACAAACTGAACTGTATGTTGCAAGAAATATACTATAAAAGTCACAAAAAAGCACTATAAGTGTCTATATTATGTGAGATACGGGGTAGATATTTACAATATGAAACTCCATCATTTGTAGTTGTATGTCAATTTGCACTAAAATTGACAGTTATTACATTTTGAAAATTTTACTACATAACACAAAGCCCGGCCAGCTAGCTCAGAAGTCTACTGATCAAGAGGTTGTAGGTTCAATTCCCAAGCGGGGCATACTTTCGTGGAACTTGGTCATAAAATTTTTATTTTCTACAGCAATTCTCTCTCCTACCACTGATTCTAAATCATGTAGGGCAGTAGTCAGTCACTGACAGAAGTACATGCCTAGTAACTGATCAACAGCTTAATCCAGAGATTTAGTCTTTTCAGGAACAGTGAGTAGGTGGACTGATCGCCATTATTTAACCTATACTATGTGTTGCTATGGTGCTAAACCCAACAAAAAGAAAACAACAAAAACTACATACACATGCTAAGAAATAAAATCAAAGCACTGAAAGTACTGATGGGGCGGGGCTCTTGAAAATTTTAAAACACTGATCATGACACTACTATGACGTTATGAGAAACTAGCCATAAAGTTGCCCTTTTCCAATTGGACAGATGGATTTTCAACTTTTGTCATAATGATTGTGTCAGATAAATTGAATCATTGTTTTTCATCATGATGTTCTATTCAGTAGTGGATTCTATATCATGAAAGATTAATTTAAAACAAACAAGAGCTCCGCTGGGCGGGGCATTATACGCCCGTGTGCAGTCCATGCTGTGTTCTATCTCATATAAAGTCCCTGTGACCTTGACCAATGACCCCAGGATCTCAGAATAGGTCCCATTCTTAACAGGAGGGCTATCCAAAGCAAAGATTTTGAGAACCTAGGTACAGCCATGGTTGATTTATCACCGACACAAAGTTTTCCCATACAAACTTCCAGTGACTTTGACACTGGGGCCTCAGAACCAAAAGTTCTCGCCCTTGACCCAAAGAGTATTGATACATAAAATTTGGTGATCTTAGGTAAAGTTGGTTGTTGGACAAGGTTTTTCCTCATGATTTTTCTTTTGACTTTAACCTTTAACACAGGGACCTAAAACCAAAGGGGCATATGCTAGACATTAAGGCTACCCTTAAATAAGATTTGGAAAACCTACAATGTAGGTACAATTATTATTGAGTTACAGTCCGGAAAATGTTTCAATATGAATTAAGTCCCTGTGACCTTGACTTTTGTCCCTGGGGTTTCCAAATCAAAAGAGAACATCAAATACCAAAGAGCTATCAACACATTACATCTTGACAAATGGGCTGATCCACATAAAATTTGGTTAACCTAGGTACAATCATTGTTTAGTTATTGTCCGAACAAGGATTGTCCATATGATGCCCCTGTGACCTAGATCTTTGACCCAGTTTTGACCCAAAACCAATTGGGAACATCCTTAACACATGGGCTACCCTCACATAAAATTTGGTGAACTAAATTCATTTTACTTATTAAATATAGCATTATTTCCATGGTCTGCCATTTTGACTTTGTTAACATATTGATTGAACATTTGAAGTCTCTGCTTGGTAATTTGATATCTTCTGGATGATGGTTTAAACTTGACCCAGGGGCCCCAAAATCAATAGGGAACATCCTTGACACATGGGCTACTCTCACATGAAATTTGGTGAACTTAAGTGCAGTCATTGTTGATTTACTACACATACAATGTTTTTCAATATGATGCCCCTGTGACCTTGACCTTTGACCCAGGGGCCCTAAAACCAATAGGACATAACCATGACACATGGGCTACTCTCCTAAAAAAATTTAGTGAACCTAGGTACATTGGTTGTTCAGTTATTGTCTGGACAAGGTTTATCCATATGATGCCTCTGTGACCTTGACCTTTGGGTCTGGGGCCCCAAAACCTATTGGGAACATCCTTAACACAATGGCTACATTCACATAAAATTTTATGAACCTAGGTACAGTCCTTGTTGAGTTATCGTCCAAACAAAGTTTTTCAATATGATGCCTCTGTGACCTTGACCTTTGACCCAGGAGCCCCAAAACCAAAAGGGCATATCCTTGACACAAGGGCTACCCTCACATAGACTTTAATGAACCTAGGTATATTGGTGGTTCAGTTATTGCCTGGACAAAAGTTTCATTGTTTGCCATTTTGACTTTATAAACATATTGATAGAACATATGAAGTCACTGCTTGGTAATTTGATATCTTCTGGTTGAAGGTTTATACTTGACCCTGTTTCCCCAAAACTGATAAGGCACATCCTTGACACATGGTCTACTGTCACATAAAATTAGGTGAACTTAGGTACAGTCATTGTTGAGTAATTACCCAGACAATGTTTTTCAATGTGATGCCCCTGTGACCTTGACCTTTGACAAAGGCGCCCCAAAACCAATAGGGCATAACCTTGACACATGGGCTACTTTCATATAAAATTTAGTGAACCTAGGTACATTGGTTGTTCAGTTATTGTCTGGACAATGTTTTTCCATATGATGCCTCCGTGACCTTGACCTTTGGGTCTGGGGCCCAAAAACCCATTGGGAACATCCATGACAAAAGGGCTACCTTCACATAAAATTTTGTGAATCTAGGTACAGTAGTTGATGAGTTATTGCCCAAACAAGGATTTTCAATATGATGCCCCTGTGACCTTGACCTTTGACCCAGGAGCCCCAAATACAATAGGGCATAACCTTTACCCAAGGGCTACCCTCACATAAAATTTGGAGAACCAAGGTACATTGGTGGTTCAGTTATTGTCTGGACAAGTGTTTCATTGTTTGCCGTTTTGACTTTATAAACATATTGATAGAACATTTGAAGTCACAGCTTGGTAATTTGATATCTTCTGGTTTAAGATTTAAACTTAACCCTGTTTTCCCAAAACTGATAAGGTACATCCTTGACACATGGGCTACTCTCACATGAAATTTGGTGAACTTTGGTACAATCATTGTTGAGTAATTATCCAGACAATGTTTTTCAATATGATGCCCCTGTGACCTTGACCTTTGACCAAGGTACCCCAAAACCAATAGGGCATAACCTTGACACATGGGCTACTTTCACGCCAAATTTAGTGAACCTAGGTACATTGGTTGTTCAGTTATTGTCTGGACAAGGTTTTTCCATATGATCCCTCTGTGACCTTGACCTTTGGGTCTTGGGCCCAAAAAACCTATTAGGAACATCCTTGACACAAGGGCTACCTTCACATAAAATTTTGTGAACCTAGGTACAGTAGTTGATGAGTTATTGTCCAAACAAGGATTTTCAATATGATGCCTCTGTGACCTTGACCTTTGACCCAGGAGCCCCAAAACCGATAGGGCATAACCTTTACCCAAGGGCTACCCTCACATAAAATTTGGAGAACCTAGGTACATTGGTGGTTCAGTTATTGTCTGGACAAGTGTTTCATTGTTTGCCGTTTTGACTTTATAAACATATTGATAGAACATTTGAAGTCACAGCTTGGTAATTTGATATCTTCTGGTTTAAGATTTAAACTAAACCCTGTTTTCCCAAAACTGATTAGGTACATCCTTGACACATGGGCTACTCTCACATGAAATTTGGTGAACCTAGGTACAGTCATTAGTGAGTTATTACCCGGACAATGTTTTTCAATTTGATGCCACTGTGACCTTGACCTTTGACCCAGGGGCCCCAAAATCAATAGTGCATATCCTTGACACATGGGCTACTCTCACATGAAATTTGGTGAACCTAGGTACATTGGTGTTTCATTTATTGTCCGGACAAAGTTTTTCCATATAATGCCCCTGTGACCTTGACCTTTGAACCTGGGGCCCCATAAACCTATAGGGCGCATCTTTGACACATGGGCTACTCTTACATAAAATTTGGTGAACCTAGGTACAGGCGTTGTTGAGTTATGGTCCGGACAAGGTTTTTCAATTTGATGTCCCTGTGACCTTGACCTTTGACCCAGGGGCCCCAAAACTGATTGGGAACATCCTTGACACATGGGCTTCTCTCACATAAAATTTGGTGATCCTAGGTAGATTGGTTGTTAAGTTATTGTCAGGACAAGTTTTTTTCCCATATGATGCCACTGTGACCTTGACCTTTGACGCAGGGGCCCCAAAACTGATAGGGAACATCTTTGACACATGGGCTACTCTTACATTAAATTTGGTGAACTTAGGTACATTGGTGGTACAGATATTGTCCGGACAAGTTTTACCTATTTTAAGTCCCAGTGACCTTGACCTTTAACCCTGGGGTCTCAAAATCAATAGGGAACCTCCTCCACCCAAGGGCTATCAACACAAAAAATTTGAGGAACCTAGGTTCATCCTTTCTTGAGTTATCATCCGGACAAGCAATTGTCCACGGACGGACAGACGGACAGACGGACAGACGGACAGACGGACAGACGGACAGACGGACAACAGCATAACATAATACGACCGTTTTTTCAAAACGGGCGTATAAAAAGGAAAGAGTTGTGAATAGTAGTCTATAGTGTCTGACTTTATTGCTGTTAAAAACTTCCCTCCTTGATGGTCATAGAATTAATTTTTATCCTTTTTACAAGGACCAGTCTTGTAACTTTTAACTTGTTGCATAGACCTTAGTCCCTACAAAGCTGGAATCAATCCCAGTATCAGTCATATATTTCTGCCGACTCATCCACTCCACCACTAACAAACAATGAGTATGCACTTGAGATACCGATATTAATGAATTCAGGAAACAACTTCATGCTCTTTTACCCAGTGTTCTTCGTTGATATACAGTGCCTACCAAAAGTTTGGAGACAACAGAAATTTATTATATCTTGATTCCAGTAATTGATTTTTTTTAATACAATCATTTTTAATACATCACAGATTATCTATGATGAAATTAAAGCACATTTCATGAACGCACCACAATTAATAGGTTTAACATCTGATATTCCAAAGCCTCAAAAATTAAGAGCAATGTAATTATTTTCTATCACATATTTTTAAGTAGAACTAAAATTAAAAAATAGGCAAAACTTACAAGTATTTAAAAGCAGTTTTGAAATATTTTATAACAGCTATTCAATAGGCCTACAAAGTGAAAATGTCTCCAAACTTTTGGTGTGTACTGTATATCGGCTAGCCATATTTGAGGCCAGATGCATTTGTTAGCAGTGTTTGATGATACTCGGATGCAATGGCAAGTTTTGAGCACTAAGTCTGATCTCAAGATACATGAACTTTAACACAGTTCTTAGTGGGTTAGGCATAACCTTGACAAGCAATGTATGCTTAAGTATATTGACAGTACAGATTTGTTTGTAATTATTTATTACTATTAATTACAACACTTCAGTATGAAATGTACAATATATACATACATTTTGAATGAACAATTTCAAGTTTATGTAATACCAGGTAATAACAGTAAATAGACAAAAAAGTTAACACTGCAGGGTGACAATTCACAAAATCTTCTCAGTACACTTATTTTTAAATGATGACTTGTACACTTCCATGGAATAGGTATTTCAGCCGCGACATTAAAAAATAACATAAAGTGCCTAAATATAACCAGTTCTTCCTTAAATTCTAAAAGGTTTGATAGAATCTGAAGTAAATAATGATGCTTACTGTACATTTTACTAATAGAAAAGGCTGTTTCTAAATTAGTTCAATTACTATAATATTTAACCATTTATAATCCATCAGGGTTATGGAGAAACTTCTCATAAAAAAAATCCATGGTGTACTATAGATTGTTGCACATCATGTACATAAATTAATGCAGTTCAAAATACATTTAAATGTTTATTTACACAAATACCAAACATATGCGAAGTAAAACATCTCAATGATACAATATTTTGGAACAGATTAAACAAAAGCTTACTTAACATATTTCATGTTTTATACATAGTTAACTATAGTTATATACAGCAAATCAAGGATGACTTCAATGCTAATTGTTTTTGAGATACAGAGGTTTGAAGTTGGTAGGTATTGCACTATTTTTGAAGTAAGAAATTGGTCAGTTTTGAGCCATCTTTGAGGGCAACAGTTTTAAAGAAAGAGAGCTCTCAGAGTCCTTTATTTCCATATATGTACTAAAATTTAGGTAAATATTTGAATTTAATAATCATTTAGATTCTTATTTCTTCCTTTTTTGAGAAAAATTGATCGGAAAATGGCCCCGCGGCCAATTTGTGCAAAAACTTAATTCAGAGCTGTAAAAGTCTTGATTTATAAATTGCTGTATTTTCTTTATTTTTCAAGATAATACTTCAAAAATTTTCAGGGAATATTCTTATAATTATAATTGATATATATATGGTCTTAATTTATTGTAAATCAATAAAAGAAAAATATTTTTGTATTTTATACAGGGTTATCCCCTCTTTTTTTAGGAAATTAATTTTTTCATAAGTTCATTGTGCTATATTTTTTTTATTTTTTAAGATATTCTTATAGAAATGGGTATACATGTTCTTGATATTGCCCTTAAATCAATTATTCATACATCATTTATTGCTTGACCATTATTCTGATACAATGACTATCAAAAAAGTTTACATGAACATAATGTGAACATCATGTATTTTATCTTATTATAAATCCTGTAAGCCTATCTTAATATACATACAGTAGCCTACATAAGTGCGTATCAGTATACAGTGTAATATTTCATGAAATGGATTAACACTAACAGCTCTTAAAATACTTTATTTGTAATTCAGTTTATATTGTATCAAACCTATGTGTTTTTTACTGTCAAAGACCTTAGAAATAATTTCATCACCAAGCTCCACATAAGTATGCCCCGCCCGAGGGGCCATGGGTTCTATTCCTTGGTGAAGCATACTTTGTGGAGCTAAGGAGCTTGGTCATGAAATCATTTCTACCGCCTTCCTCCCTCCAACCAATGATTCTTAATTATGCAGGGCAAATAATGCAAAACATAAGTTCATGCTTGTTCATGAAGGGTAGTGTATATACAGGGATTTCATTCATATAAAAACATTCATAATTTACAAACATATAACTCAATATAAAAAGGCTTTTCAAGTAGCTAAAACCTGAAAAATTGTAATCCCCTGATAACTTGCTCAATTTCAATACAGGGGTATGCAATATTTTTCTGTTATGGACTCAGAGGAACTTGTCATTTATCATTCACCTTTTCCCCTAATGGAACATGAATAATGATATGCTAAATTCTTCAAACTTAGATCTTATATTAAAACCTTAGTCTGTCATTGGCATCATAAAAGCTGGACCACATTCCATGTAATTTCTTCATCTGAGATTTGTTCAGGCTAAGCAGCAGGAGACATACATAATTGTGCTTTCTGACAAACAAGTCATTAATAGTTTAAGGTGTTTCAATGTTTCTAATTTGAACTTTTTATTAAATGTATTGCACATTTACACATTCTGGTTACACCAGTCAATCTCCATTTCATAAAGGTTGTTACTTTAAAAAAGCACCATGCCATTGTGTTTTACAGAAGACAGAAGGATTGGCATCTCTGGGTCTGGAACTATGTCCACTTTGTTCTATGTGATCTGGTCTGTATGAATTTTCTGAAACAATAATTATACAACAATTAAGAAATAAGCCAGATTTGAATACTGGTTATTGTAATATATGCGCATGTAATTTGTATGATATCTGATTATCTTAGATATTTGAAAGAATATTTTCAATATTTTCAACATTAACCCAAGCATTTTGATAAAAGCTGAAAACCAAAATTAACTACATGTATGCAGCTAAAACACACAGCACTAAGATTAGTTCCCATCAATGAGTAATAAATGTGTCTATATGTGTTATTAGTTTCGCCCAAGTTTGCCAGAAGCAAGGGTTCAGTTCTTTGAATCTTACTACAAATAAATAGATTACAGATGAGCCATGGTTAGCCTTGGCTGTATATAGGATATGTTAACTGTTAAGATGAATAGTATGTGATATTCATCAGCTCAATGATCTCTAATGGTGAAGCAACTACACAAGAAGTAGCATATTCCATACTAATATCTGGTACTTTTCTGCATCCTTATAGGATGTTTGGTTCTGTTCTTGTTCATGCAAAGTTTATGTAACCCGATAAAAATCCATGTTCCAAACTAAGATTCAAACCAACGACCTCACAAGTTTATTACCTCTGCTACACACATATCCCCTCATTAACAGAATTTGTCCGCAAATTCTTGGAGTTCCATTGTCTCTTTAGTTTATCTAACAGTGCAATCATACAATTCCTAGGGGATTATTTACGTTGGACGCAAAATGCAAGCAGATACAAATCCATGTTGCAAACTAAGATTTAAACCCACAGCCTTTCGAGTCCTAAGAGGACATTGTACAACATTGCCATAAAAGCTGGCCTGATGCAAGGAGTACAAGCAAAATATTACACCTCTGCTACATCTAATTTATAAGCATTTAATGCAGTGAATAGTACTAACCTTCATGTTCGTTTTATGAATTCCATTTTCAAAGAATTCCATTATATGTACTGGTTTTGCTGTGTCATAACCCATGTTGAGAGATCGTAATGAGTTCATCAATGTTCGTTCCCATCACAAAGTATGTGCAGCACAGCATACTGTAGAATCTTTGACTGGAGACCAAAGCTTGTTTCCACATACTCTTCCAACAAGTTGCTTCCATTCGTCCTTTTGCTTCAGGATTTTAAGTGGCTGAAAATTGAATCAATCTGAAAAATAAGTTAAAATCAATAAGCTGATACAGTTCTCCTCTTAATTATATGGTGCTTTCACCACTCTAAAAGTTTCAGGCATATTACAGTACAGCAAAATGAAAAAATCAACAACTAGCAATCACTAGTAGGCTCATATTTGTAAACTTTACAATTTTACATGAATACACATAAATGTTCACTGGTGATTGTCATTTACCTAGTTAATCTACTGAAAGCTAGGGTGTGAAAGGCCATAGAAAGCAGTTAACTACCCCGTTTCACCCATGATAAAAGGCCATACGCAGCTGTGATATTGAATTCCTGTGCCTGCCCTGTAAAACTTGTATATCTATGTCAGTTAACAAGGAAATATTTCCACCCAGTGTCAACGCATAAGTTTATGGACAAGTTTTATTCTATCCTATCAAATTCAACAGTGTACTATTTTATTGTAATTTATCATTATCCACAGCATGTTTTTAATTCATAGTTTTCTAAGTACTTTTGAACTTCTTAGTGCATTTCAAATCCAAGCAAGTAGTTCCTAGACCAATGCAGATACTCAAATATATATTACCTACAAGGATTTTGACAGAAAACTACGGCAAATGAAAAACGAAAATGAAAGTACAAACAGGGTCGCGAAAACCCATCACTCTTGCATCTGTCAAAATGCTGTTGAATTGCGGAAGACTTAGGTCCATACTACATGAAATACAATCGATCTTAGTGACGGGTCGAGTTAAATTTTTATTTTGAAAATGTGTGTATTGTTACACCGGCAGTTTTTGCGATGAAACTTCTCACAATTTCCACAAATGATCAAATATCTAAGCTGCTCTGTCTACATTTTTAGTCTGTTCACAGACGCATAATTTTGTACACTTTGCAATATATTATATAAATTAGTTCATATGAAACCATGGACATTCTTATCATATTGTAAAAATAATAACATTTATTGAGACTCGCGTTAATAACGACAAATACAAAAACATTCATGTACTTACTGTATCGATGAATGCGTGTGGTTCCGACATGTTAAATGTTTTGACTGATGCGTCACATGAGTCACGTGATAAATAACGTCCGCCCACTAGGGGAGAAATCCCTGGCTATAAATAGATCAGGCTGATACTATTCTCCCAACTTATTAGAACGAAAATGCGGTAATTGCAAGCGTTTATGACATGATTTGGGTTATTTCTTTACTTAGGATTGTTATTTACGTCAAATAGCATCATTTAAAAAAATGATATAGAATTTAAAAGTCATGTTCTCGCAATCCATAATGCGAAACTGTAATTATCCGAATTAGGTCGACTTGCCAATTCTCCATTGCGTGTTTTAGTCGTATCATGACTCATGTTGATCTATTGCCGGATGAAAAATCTAATCTATGGAAATAAGTCGCAGGCGATTATCATGATAACATATACTAACCGAAATATCCGAATCAATTTTTGCAGTAATGATATGCGGAGTGGATCGGGTTTTTTGCTTAAATTCAATGCTCGGAGCTGAAATTACGGTTTGTTAGCTTTGGACGTGGCTAAAGCCCCGCCCAAAAAGCTCTACTTACCAAATATGCGGGATAGATGCAGTGTTTAGTTCTATGTTTGATAAGACCACATACATGTAGGTATCTATAACAAATATATCAGGTCTGTGTTGTTTGGTAAGCGGTCATTCTCAATAGATAGGTCCATCAGACAAAATGATACATAACTCAATGTAAGAATGTAAGAAAATTCTTTTTAGTATTTCGTTCATTGCCTAATAGATGCCTAATGGTTGTGCATAAAAATGACAAAAATCGGACTATTAATAAAATCGTAACCACCATTTTAGACCCTTATTTTAAATATCCGTTACTGTCGCCAGTCCACCCCTGTGTTGTTTGCAATAAAATTGCAGAGAACACAGTCACTGAAAGAGTTAAATTTGCATGCATATACATTGGTAAACAATTGAAATTTGTACTTAAAAGGCTCCGTAAAACAGTTAGTCAAACATTTTTGAAATATCTAATGCAGAGTGCATGTCGCCAAACTTTATACTTTTCATAAAATTTCCGATACCGTATCTACTACAGCTAGATTTGAAAGCAAAATATAAAAACAGAATAATAAGAAACGTCTAAACGTTATCTTAGTTCCATTGATTCTTGAACAAATTAACAAAAACCTGTGGTTTATAAGTTATATAAAAGTATTTGAATGACAAATGTGAAAGGGGTCAATAAAAAGTAAATAAGCAAAATTTCCGTTACCGGTATTATTGAAAATACCAGTTATATTGAAACGGTATAATGGCGATTAATACATCAATTAACTATAACTGTTCATAGAAGATCGAATAATTCTTCGTTTATAATATGGTAGAGCTTGAACGACGTAATTTCAATACGAATTTTAAATTTCCGTTATTTAAATTTCCGTTACCGTGATTGGTATATTAATCTTATTTCTTTTCGCAGGGACACAGCTCCAGTCAGTTCATCATATATTTACGTCATTTATGAATTCAAATGAGGCCTCGTAGTTAAAGAACACATTTTAAAGTGTGTAAAAAGATGGAAAAATAGCATAATTATGAAGACTTTTTTTCAAGTTTACAGTTCTTTTACAAATGCAATACTAATTATATGTTTAGCTTTAATATACTTATTACGATTTATTGACTACGAACAAACACATGACTTTAAATTGAAATATTGATTAACGCCAAGAAATGATAAAAATTCGACACTCAGAGATTTTAAGTATGCCAAATTTCCGTTACTATGTGGTAACGGATATTTTATTTTTTGTAAGTAATAAAACAGCATGATATATATGAAAATGGTTTCAAGTCAATACTATTTTACCAAAGGTTAATAACAGACACGTACAAGTCTCAATCAAGTTCACTAAATACCATAAGACAATGGCTTATAGCAGATTTTTTTACATTTTAGCTCATCAGAGCACGGACTGTTATAGGTTAGCTATTCTGTGTTTGTCCGTCGTCCGTCAACAATTTCTTAAAAAATATAATAGAATATACAATGTATAATGTAATATAAAGAATAGTATTGCTAAAAAATAAGCCGATAGTAACGAACTTCTGCACAAAACAGCTCATAAAGGACCTCGACACCGATTTTTTAAATTTTGCCCCTGGGGTTAATATTGACACCACCCGATGGGTCAACAGATTAAATATTGGCCCTAACCAGGGGTACCAAGAATAAACATGGAGTTATATGTAACGAAATACATGTATCTAAAATAATTTCTTAAATTGTTTGGCCCAGTGCTTTATTTATTTGCATTGTGAACTCTAGGTCACAGTTTCTTACAGCTAAATATGAATGTGCTAAAATATTACTAGATGCCCTTAGAATCTGGTGCTTTCGTGAGCGATCCAGACACCGTAGGACCCTCTCTATACTATTTTTATATTATATGTACAAATACTTTTAAATAAATTAGCTTATTGAATTAAAATAAAAGAAAATAAATTTTGGTTAAATGTTATTGCAGAGAGCAAACAATATCAGGAGGCAGAAATATCCGTGAACAAAATTTCCGTTACTAAGTTGTTGCTTTTTGTGAATAAGCGCTTTTTACTGAGTTTTAATCTTCCACATGCTAAATTAAAGTCTTGTTTTTTAATGTTTCAACTAAATGTCGTCATCTGTTTATCAAAATAATTAGATTTTTTTTGAATTTATGACGTAATAAATATTAGTAATAAAGTAGTTTTCCTAAGTAGAACAAATGATATGAAAAAGATTATGTTGTATTCATGTTAGCTGTGTGACTAAGCAATAAAATACAACTAAAAAGTAACACATTTGTCGGTTCAATTCAAGTCTTGAGGGGTTTGACGATATCTTAAACCTATATAATCAGAATAAAATTTCCGTTACCGTTGCACTTGTTCATTATTCATGCACATGCCGTCTAAGAATGCAGGTTAACACAGGTAATGTGAACATTTTTCGTATGGGCAATGATCGAAGTTTAGTGTAAGAAACAGCAAGTTGTCATTATGGCACCCACAAATAATAGAAAACAAATGGTGTGTTTCCAATGATTACACTCTTGATTTCATCATTAGCATTGAAAAGTGTTCCCAAAGTTTAGTGCAGTTTTATGACTTTACAAAGAAGCCCTTCAAGTCGTAGTTTTTATTTCTAGACAAAGATATGCATACTTGTTGAAAACCAAACCAGTTATTTGGAACGAAATTACATATTTGTGAATACACCTTTATTTTCTTCAATGAGGGTACAGCATCAGATCTCAAAAACGAATAATCAAATGTTTACACCTTTGCCTCTTCATATAGTCATAGCACTGGTAATAAGATAGTTATGCATCCGAAAACTTAGATTAACATCCCTGATACATGCATAATAACGAACAAAACATTTACAACTGATTTGTTTGAAGTTTATTTTTCAGATATTCTCACACTCAGATGGACCTATCTATTGAGAATAACCGTAAGACATCAGGTATGTGTTGTTTGGTAAGACGTCAAATGATATGGTGATGAACAATGGGGAAAGTCTGTGATACATGAAATAGACAAAACTTAGAGTAAGAATATTAGTATGTACATGAAAGGCACCTGTTGGTACAATAACAAACATATAATAGAATATATTCAGAATTCAAATACTTGGGTTTTTTCCTTGCAGTATACAAACAAACCACAATGTAGCTTAAGGTCTTTAGCTAATCTGTGAGCATACTGTCAATGAATTGGTACTGACGCATCTGATGAAAATTAAAATGTGTAAAATCAGCTTGTGAAAATTTGGAAGCCAGAACTAACTAAAAAAGTTCAACAAAAATATGAACACAATGAACAATTTGATATAATCCATGTTTCATGCTTTTCAGCAATAAAGTACGTGTAAATCACTGCCTTTGTAATGCTTGAGCACAGATCGAAAAACCCAATTTGAACATACCATTGATACAGACAAGAAGATATTCAATAGAAAACAATGTATTATATATAGAACAAGCCACATAAACAACTTTTTCTGAACAAATACATCATCATCATCATCATCATCATCATCATTAAATACATAAATGTCGGTAAACTACCCTAACAGCATGTAATGCTAATTGGCAGACTAGTACATTATACGAGGATAACTGATTCTTTTTGCAGCAAGTCGATCATTCATCATTGATCAGTTGACTTTCAAAACATGTTCCCTTCATTCAATTCGTAACAACACGATTCAAGACTCATTTCATAAATAAATGAAGATTTGGTACCTGAGACACTGCCTTTATATCGGCACAGATTTAAATAACAAACATTTTATACAAAATAAATTCTAAATGAAAAAAATAAATAAAAAAAATCAAAATGTCTTACCTGTATTAAAGTATCCAAACATTTGATTTAGCAGGTGCGAAGTTTAATATTTCAAACACCAACAATTCACACGTTTTACCTATTGTCTACACCATTGTATTAGGTATCAATAAAGTGCACGTGAAATAAGTTTCGCTCACTGATCTCGACCAATCAAAACGGTTACCGCTAGCGATCTAGCGGTTTATACGTTCATCAAGACTGCGGGCCAAAACGCATGAACTTGTTCGGCGTAGCTGTCTAAGCTGGATTTTGATCTACATTTCTGTATAATGACGTCTCTGGGATTTCGAAAATCCGCCGTTCTATTGGATGATTTTATAAGCACTGAGAATGACGTACGGGGGAAACAGAGAAAACCCCCTCTTCGATTGGATGGCCCTGACACGCGCGAAAAAATAAAGGCCACACTATTGTAATGCAGTGTTTTACGAAATTTTGCTTCGTTCGTAGATTATTTTTTTTTGGGTAGACTTCTATTGCTTTCCAAAGTGTTTTTTTTATTTTGTAACAATAAAAAGTTACGTGTCAAACACAATATTTTATGGGTAAAATGAATTACGTCTCCAGATGTGAACCGGTTTCTAGTAAAAAGTCTGACATATTACCCAATAATTATTAAATTAGCCTCACTACGTCCAGTTTCCGGGGTTTACACTTTGAGAGTCACAGCTCCACATATAGACCAGTTCATTGTTATTGTTATGATGTCTATAAATAGTAACAAGGAGCTGATAAAGACTACAGGTAACCGTTCGCTGGTTGGCAAGAAATGATAGCGAGTAAATACAATGAAAACACAGTAATTTTAAAATTGCAATTACTAAGTCATTTTTCATCAAACAATTTTGCATTTTATATCACTAGAAAGGTCTTGAAATTCATATTTTGAATATCTAAAAATTATTTGTCAAAAAGAATTGTTTTTTGTTGGCGAGTGTTTTAATGATCTGCCCTATGAAACATTTAATATTCATAGCTCGAAGAGTTATGTTTAATCAATTTAATCGTGCGGTTAAAGTGCTTACTAGGGTATCAGTATTTTTTGTGAGCCACAAAATAAGAAATCTAGATGAATCGGTCTAGTAAACGCAGTTGTACCCCTTGTATATAAGTATATTAAAGGTATGTTGGAAAAATCAAAGGGAGGTAACTTAACAATTCCCTGTGGTTATCAGTGTACGGCAATTGCATTGGCTGTCATATTGTTTACGGTAGGCAATCATGTGCCAAGTCTGCGAAACTGGTTGTTGATGAAGTGATGATGCGTGGTCACAACTTGTATGAGCAAATACTAACGGAATCTGGCAATCCATCACCACGTCAAAAAATAGGTTTTAACATTAGTGGTCCTATGTAAATGGCTCTTCTGTGACCTTTGACCTTTTCCTCAGGTGAGCACCGAGGGTTCTTTGGGCCCTCTTGTTTTTAAATCGACGCCGTTTGTCTTTTTTAAAGACATTTCTTGTTTAAGATCGTTTTATTCATTCGTGGATACCTCTCGGATGATTCCGTAAAATGACGATCAATGTTAGCACGGGAATAACCGTGGCGTACCGAAAATTGTCTTGGTCAAAGGTATGATAAACAAGTGATATTATGCATCATTTTAAAGCTGATACATAGAAAAATGTTAAGACAGGTTGATTTTGAATTTTCGTAAAAGAATAACATCAAGACGAGTGTACAAAAGTAGCCATATTTTCGGACGTACATTTCGGTTTGAGTGACATCCTTCTGCTACAAATAAATACACGTTTTTTTATTTAATTAACCATCCAAATCTCAAAAATCAGACTGACAATAGAATAAGCTTTCTTTTGGTGTATAAATGAGTGAATAACTCGTCTTAATTCGGACAAAATACATGTAAATATATCAAGTTCGTATAAATTCGCCCGATCACAGTTTGGTTTGATTTTTCATTCGGAAATGTCCAAATACATGCTGATTTCCGAGTCTAATTTTAAGCCCCAATTTTGACAAAACATGTGATATTATGCATCATTTTAAAGCTGATTGTTTGGAAAATGTTTTGACGGACACATTTTAAAAATAAATAAACAACGAGGGCTTGGTCAGGGAACAAACAGGCCCATTTTCGAATGTGAATTATGTGTTCAAGTGACATCCTTCTGCTGTTAATAAAACATGTTTTATTAATTATTCTACCAATCTATTCACAAAATCAAATTATTTGTATAACAAGCTTTAATTTGGTATATAGATGTGCGATAAACTCATTTTAATTGCGACAAATTATATGTTAATATATCAAGCACGAAAATTTTCAGTGCGGAAATTCGGTTCAATATTTTTAATAAAAATGTGAAATTACATGCTATTTACCTAGTTATTTTTTTTTACAGAATTCAGTCAAAACATGTGATATTATGCATCATTTAAAGCTGAGTTTTTGGAAAATTATTTGATATGTTCATTTTGAACAATTAATAAATAATAAACGCATGGTGAGTGTACAAAACGGGCCAATTTTCGAATGTGACATCTTTCTGCTGTTGAATAAAACGCGTATTTATAATCATTTCACCTATCAATTCGCAAAATCAAATTATATATAGAACAGGCTTTAATATGGTAAGTAATAACATGTATAAATCGATTTATTGAGGCCAGACGATGTAAACTTCTTAATCACATCTGGGCTCGATTTTTAAGTATGAAATGACTATATAAAACAGGCCAATTTTTTAATGTGAATTTGTGTTCGACTGACATCCTTCTGGTGTTAATAAAAACTTTTTTTTAATTATCTCAACAATCTATTCACAAAATCGAATTAAACAAACTTTCTTATGGTATATATACTTCGCTATGTTTTTTCTACGCCAGATTGAGTTGTCTACCTGTTGAGTTTTGTCGTCAATATATTCAATGTGCGTATTCGTTCGAAGATTAGTCTAGTGACGATTAAACATGTTTTGTTAGATATTATTTTTTAAGCAGTCCTTTCAAACACAATGTCTGTACGATTTTGTGTCGAGCTTTTGCATGCGTTTCAACTTTGCTCACGAAACAAAACAGATTTTGATTTAGTTGTTGGGTCCTCTGAGTCCCTCGATATTAGTAGACCACATAAATAGGGGCCCGCCGCGGCTTTAACTGAATGACCACCCGAATACACGTTTTATCATTTTGCTATGTCTGTCTATATCATGTAGAGTTCATGTATGTTTTTAAAAAAGTAGACAGATTGTAGGCGGAGCTTAATGCCGGACTACTTGCATTTCGAAAACTCTTTACCAGTCGACTGTGACCAACTGTTTACGAAAAAACGCATCCCTATCCAAACAGTACATCCAGGTAAAACCATTGTTTAGATTTCAATACAACGCACGAAAAAGTTTCACTCATGGAATCTCGACCCATCAGAATGCATGTTTAAAAAATTACCTTTATTGAACAAAAAGTCTATATTTGTTGATCTCTCAAAGTTGGCCGCAAGGCAAATTATTAGACTAAATGGTCAATATATCAATTCAATGGACCTTTCCATGACCTTACCTACTAGCATATGTTCACAATTTTCACAATGTTTGACTGCCGGATTTGGATCAGACAACCCAAATAAACTATCAAGTTTCTAATCGGCAGTTTTATTTTGTTGTTTCTATGTTGAATTCTCAAAAGAGATGTTATTTTTAAGTTCTTTTTTTTTGTTCTTCGTTAGTAAATTCATATACGTAGACTTTCATTTGTATTTATTGATATAGTTTAACACTTGGTTGTTGTTGGTGTTCCGGTGGCATCACTTAAAAAGTCACTATTATGTACACAGATCATGTTAAAAACAGCAACACTATATAGTATTTTGAAATTATATATAGGTCGTTTGCGTTAATGCTGGACCCCTATTTGCCTTAAATATCTTTTAAACTATAACAGCGATTTTGCTAAAAATTTTAATACAATCTTATTTCAATTTTTCCTTCTAGGATTTAAATTTTCAGAATTTTTAATAGGTAAATAAAAAAGTTTTCCATAAGGTACAATGCAAAATATTTGGAATTTTTTATCAAAAATCCGGCGGGAGGTAAAATAAGCTGTTCTGATTATAACATTGTCATACTTCCAGTGTATTTATACAAAGTCCCGTGCGTTTACTGTAAATTTGTCGCTTAAATAAACACTCGACGGTCTACTGAATTGTAAAGCAGAGGCCCGTCTTTAAAATCATACGTGTATAGATTTTGACGATACAGACGACAAGTGATGATGATATTTGAGTTTGTATATACTGTTATACTTTGTTATCAAATAAATTTTCTAACCGGGCCTCATATTTAGCTATTATTTTGTATCTACTGTTATGTGGCTGTTCTGATTATGGCACATACCCATTTAACAAAAGTCGCTTTTTGGCTTCAAAATTTGCATTGCATGTCTATGGGAAGTATGTTATGTAATTAAAGAAAAATTCTGAATTTTTGGATTTGAGAAGGAAAATGCTAGTTATGATCACATACAAAATTTGAGTTAATTCTATCCGATAGTTATTGAGATATTTCATGATTTTAGGGGTCCAGCTTTAACGCAAACGACCTATACAAGTCTTTCATAAATGTACATTCTGTTCACTTGTTTACGACTTACATATTGAGTAAAGAATTTATTGAAAACTGAAACATTAAGGTCGGAATTTGTCTGGTCCCCCAGTCCAGTTTTTGTTAATGCGGTTTTTGAAGGAATTGAGAGAAGGCGCATTGACCACTGATTGTGGGAGATTATTCCACGAATCTGCAACCCTCTGGCTATATGAGTGTTTCCTAACTTCATTTTGACAACGTTTTTTTTTTAATTTTGAATGAATTGCCTCTTGTGTTCATTCTATTTTCAGGTGGTAAGGGAATAGTTTACTCTTTTCAATTTTGTCAATATTATGGAAGATTTTGTATGTCTGTATTATGTCAGACCGGTGTCTTCTGTATTTTAAGCTAGGGATTCCAAGTGTTTTTAATCTTTCTGGGTAGGTTTTGTCCGACAAACCTTTGACAAGCCTGGTAGCTCTTCTATGTACATTTTCAATAATTTTTTGTTCTTTTTTAAATCTTGGTGACCAGACAGGTGTGATGTATTCGAGATGAGGTCTAACAATAGATTTATATAGAGTCAGAAACATGTCTTTTGACATATAGGGAAAAGTTTTTGCTATAAGACCTAAGTTTCTATTTGCTAGTAGAACTTTTTGATTGACATGTTCTTGAAAGTTTAGTTTGGGATCAAAATGTACATATATTTAACAAAGGTTTACAGTAACTGTTACATTTTGTCCCACAAGCAAGGTGTTAACAAAAGAACACATGCTTATATTTGTGTGTAAATGTTTTGTTAATCAAATGAAAAGGTCGCACTCGGAATGGTCCATTGAGGTTAAAATACAAAATTCTCGTGACGTCACTCGGAAAGCCGCTCTAGTGATTCCGTACATCAATTCCCTTACCAAAAAAGTTGTTGTTTTTCAGTTTAGAAATCAATGTTGCATTTGAACTACCACAGTCTTTAAACTGAAATAGTCTTAAACATTCACGTAACTTAGTAGGCCCTATTAGCTAAGTCTAACTTTGTAAAATTTTGTCCGATTTGTAAAAGTGACTGCAAGACTTCCAGCATCAAAAAGCATTACATTAATAACTAATAGATTTCTTTCCCCCAAACAATTCAAATAGATGTAATATGTTTTGATCGTTAGCTCCAATTTTTTCCGTAAAAAGTTGAATTAAATAGTTACCAAAGATTAACGTGAAGTTGGCAGACTCAGCAGACACAGCAGATACGTACAGCAGAACGAACGATCCTTCTGCTGTTGATGAATCCTTCTGCCAGCAGATACAGCAGAAGGATCGTTCCTCCTGCTGTGTCTGCTGAGTCTGCCAACTTTACGTTCGTTGCCAGCAGACACATCTTTCTGTTATAATTCAATCCTTCAGCCAACAGACACATATTTCTGTTATAATTCAATCCTTCTGTCAACAGACACATCTTTCTGTTATAATTCAATCCTTCAGCCAACAGACACATCTTTCTGTTATAATTCAATCCTTCTGTTGTGTCTGCTGTGTCTGCTGAGTCTGCCAACTTTACGTTCATGTTTTTGGAGATTTTTAAAACATTTCTTTATGTAACTCTTTGTAAAACTTGTGACTTTAGGGTGGGACCAATTCTAACAACAGTGGCACAATTTGAATCACATTTGTAGAGAACATTAAGAAGTGCCATTTGTCATGGTTCCATTGTTTTCTTGAAAGTATCGATCATGGTAGTCTTTCCATTAATTATGTTGTAACCCGATAAAAATCCATGATCCGAACTAGGATTCGAACCCACGACCTCTCGAGTCGTAAGCGGACACTCTACCACATCGCCATAAAAGCTAGCTTGAAGGCAAGGGAGTACAAGTGCCGTATTATACCTCTGCTACACTGTGATACAATATAAGTCAGGAAATATGTTTGATTGTCAGGCAATGTTTGTTTCCCAAGCTTAAAAGCTTGTTATTGTACGATTATATTGAACTGTCCGATTGCATAATTACACGGTTATCGCACACTGAATATATTAATTCCCGCGTTCTATATATAGAAATTTGCAGTAAAAAATACAATGTGTAAGTTAATTTAGTGTCGATATCTCATCTGGCTGAATGGTCTAGCGGTTAAAGTGCCATGCTACTAAACATCTATTCTTGAAAGAAGTGCTAAATACATGTATGTCATTTTTTTATTTTTCCTGTTCTTCGTTTTTTTTTGTTTTTTTTTTTACTTCTATTTTATTCAGTAATTTTGGACATAGAAATAAAACTCTTTAAAACAAACAATGTAAAAATCACTCAATTATACTGACTGTTTCGGTTGTGCTACTGTCATCATCACTTAAAGAGATGCCACTACAAAAACAAAGGCTTCTACAAATTTCATGATGCACGGGGGGCAAGGTGTTTTACGCAATCAGCCCATGATTTAAATGAGAAAAAAAGAGATGAAAATAAGTTTCTATCGGGATTCGAACCCACGATAAAAAGATTTGTAGTCTGACTGTCTCCCCACTCGGCCACACAAACTACGATACGTATTGCAAATAAAATATAATACATAAGTGCTATGTGCTGACAATATACGCTCTACGTGAACTACCGAAATTAACCGAGTATTAAATATACCGTGTAATGTGACGTTTTAATTTATGCAATCGGACAGTTCAATATAATCGTACAATAAAAAACAATAACCAACTTTATAATGCAGAAAATTGTATTTACAGACAGATGCATGTACAATACAAATTTCATTTTTATCATGGTCCATGAGAATAAGTATTTGAAAAGGTTTACACAATTGTCCAATTTATTACTGTGTACTTCCCCACATTATAAACACTCATGCCATGTAGAAGTTATAGCTCGTTTAGGATAATTTGAGACAAACGACTCGGTTTGTTTACATATTTGGGACTCGGGTATTACATAAAACAGGGAGGTCAGCTGATTTGTGTAATGAAAGTCTGAAACTTGTCATAATGCGTGGAACGTGTGTTCTGGTACTGAATTTAATACGTCAAAAACACACTGATAATAGTCGATAATTACGTGTATTAAACTTAAATCCACCTGTGTATAAAAATAGTATCGTTGTATTTTGTCTCAAGTTATCCTAAACGAGCTATAATATGTTGATTGGATTCCATAATAATGTTAATAGCATACATGTACAATTTATGATCAAAATATGACTAATATATGCCCGTGTCACACAGGCAAAAAATTTGACCACGAGTTGTGGCGAGTTGAAACTCGCAGCAATTCGGCTGGTATCGTGTAGATCTCGTACTGATGTCGATGCATCTCTCCACATGTCGCAGCGTCTTGGCTTGTCGCGGCGACAATTTTAAACCGTTTAAAATTCTCGCGGTGGATCGCCGAACTTTTTATATCGTGTAGATGTCGAAAGGATGTCGTATGCATGTCGTGAAAACTCGTACTCGTGTCGTAGTAATGTCGTCACATGTCGCCGTGAAATCTACCTCCGCGAGATGTGCGCGAGTCTTTGCGAGTTTTTGCAACATCTTCTCAAGTTTGCGCGACCTCCTTGCGACAATCACACGACATTATCGCGAGTTAAATATACTTCGGAAGAAATCTGTCAACAGTTTTTATTTCAAGCTCACGCATCAGACGGTCATAATGTCCAAAGTCAACCCTTCTCATAATCCATGGTCTAACCCAACACTGTCGGCGCGCTCTGCCAATACTATCTCTTGTTAAACGATTTTGAACCAATCTTGCTGTTTCAAGTTCATCATCAGCATCTTCGTCATCAACATGCGCCTTCAATTCCACCAGTCTGATCATCCTGTATGTCTTTCGCCTTTTGGTGGTCATGCGCTTTGCTCGCTATTTATACAGCCTTCGCAAGATGTCGTGTCATCTAAAATGTGTGACATCAGTTCAGTGAGTTTATTATCTGTTATAGAACCATTTAGCCAAAATGTCATCTGTGTTTACCCCAAAACGAGGTAACTTCCCTTTTCTTTCCAGTTATGACTTCATCAATGACGTGTACAATACCATTGGTTGCCATGACATCACACTGAGTAAAATCAGCGTTGGCCACATAATAACCTCCCCTGCGATATTTAGCACCAACATCAAACACATTACCAGACATAGTCTCAACTCTAAGCTGTCCGAAAATGTGATGTATAGAGAAGGCAGAACAACAGATGGAAGCTGTCAAATGTGGAAACCACTTACAGCCAGATTTAAAAACTTTAACGCAAAAATTACAAAGGAAAAAAATCATAATAAAGTCAGGTAGAGTTGTGATTACTGATTTTCTAATTCTGTTCATCAGATGGTATGTTATCATTGTATGAAGTTTTATAAAGATCAGACAATAAATGGATATGTGCTAAATTGAAAACTTTAAGGCAACTGTTAACTACACCGGACGCCCGACCGCCCGCCCAACCGCCTGTCCCTGTTTCGCCAAACTATTAGCCGATTTTTTCGTTGAAAAAAAATCCGGATATCAAAAAGCATGAAATATGTAAAGAGTTGATAACTTGATACATGGTCAGTAAGCTCTATTCAAGTCTTTTGGGAAAAAAGAATGTATGGATGCTGGTCACCATTGAGAATGGTGAAGTTCTTTGACATTAGCTAAAATAATACTCTTAAGTAATTGAAAGCAATATAACTTTACGTATAAAAAAATGTATACAAGAAGCACAGACCTTGAGACACATGATTCAATAATACAGATTTCAATGTTCTTGGACTTTCTTTTAACTCTTCAACAGCATCTGTTCCCAATGATTTGAAAGCCTTTAAATAAATAGTGAAAAGAAATATAGTTGAATAACCCTCATAAATATTCATACATTCATACAAACATGTGCTTTCATAAAACAAGATATCTGTGAAAATTGTATGTATGAAATAAATCAAATAATTAAAATATTTGGGCTAGAACTTCTCCAGGAAGAATAGTTTCAATATTAGAAAATTTAGAAAATTAATTACAATATAACAGTTTCTTGTTCTATATAATCATTTTAAAACCAGGCGACCATGACTGTCTCAAACACAAATTAACAGAGTTAAATATCTTTAGTTGTTTTTGTTCACCTACACTCCGGCCTTTCAAATTGTGAATTTTAGTGTGTTTATCTTAAAAAAAAATGAAGAATGATTTATGTGAAAATTATCCAAACTTTAAAATTTTGGTAATACAGAATGTAGCTACATGTTGTAGCATGCATATATTGTCTGAATAAGAAATGAAGTTACCTCATTAGTAGGCGCAAATACTGTAAAAGGACCAGTCTCTTGAAGGGTATCAGCTAGTTGAGCCATTTTCAATAATTCAACAAGTGTAGAGAAACGTTTATCTTTAGCTAGTACATCAACCACACTCCCAGTAGGCGGTATCATAACCTTAAATATAAAATAAGGATATTCAAAGTATTGAAACACAGAAAGACGTTCGTGCACACTGAAACCTAAAAAACCCTTACTAATGATAATTCCTTATACATTAGATTCAAGTACGAATCGAACTGCTTTTATCGCCTAGAAATTGACTGCGTAGTAAATTAGAGACACAAGTATCACTCAGCAGGTTAAACTGATCAAGCATTTTCGTCGATAGTTTTCGATTTGTTGTATTACTTAAGCCTTTCGGCGAAATCACCGAAAGTCTTAAAATGTATAGTATGGTCTGGGAATCGTGGTAACATGATATAGTACACCATAAGAGTACAAACAATTTACCATGTATAGTAAGGCCTAGAAATAACACTATCAATCTGATGCTACTTATATACTTAACGAAGTACCCCAATTTCAATATTGTTGGAAATTTGTATTTTTTAACATTTATGTCCATCGATAATGGAAATGTATATACATGTAGGACCAAACTGTGGTTGGTTGATATGCACACCGAAATATCAAGAAATGGCTCGAATGTCGCCACAAGAACGAGAAATTGCCATATGTCTTTAGTAAGGCGGTGCCCCACCTGCAAAGATAAGGTTTTTGATAGCTATTGTTTTCTATTAATCTAAGCAATAAGAAATCTTCCCATTTCTACTTTTTAACGCATGTACGACAAAACCGGCGATAAAGAAGCATACAAGCTATACGGGCAGACGGCAGTATGGTCTTTTACTGTACACATATACATTATCGATCGACATAAATATTGAAAAAATAAATATTTCCTACATTATGAGGTATATTACATATAATTTCTAAGGCTGATAAGCCCAAAAGAAAAAGAAAAGAGAATTATGGAAATTGGGGTACTAAGAAGTTTCGTGAAGTATGATAAAAGCGCTGTAATTTTCTATAGTAAATTGAATTTATAAATATTGAATAGACTTTATTCCATATATAATAAGTTTGTAGAATGCTATTTTCATAAATAGGCCTAGGACCCAAGGCAAATATTAAAGTCAGTGGGGTATGGCCGGTCCGCAGTATGCACTGAAATTATTTTATCCTCATTCGAAAAACTCGGATATGATCGCCAGCAAACAAATTCGTTTTGATAAACTCAAAAGCGCACGATTAGATAAAGTATCTGATAAAATCAAACCGTTCGGTACTGATTTTTACGAAACATGTTTGTTTTCGTACCGTGGAACTTTCCACTTAAACTAGGGTCGGAGTCCGAACAGATTGGTTTCATTAAATACTTTTTCTATTCCAGCGCTCTTGAGTTTAACTACTTTCTAACGAAAATCAACATCTTAACTTTAATGGGACGGAATGACACTATTCCCTCAGTCTCATTACCTTGTCAATGATGTAAATATTTGAACAACACCCTTTGAAGTATGTATCCTGTATACCAGCACACTGTACAGTCAGTGTAGAATGATCAAACATTGAAAACTGAAAGATTTTTAATACGCTATGAAAATAACATAACCTGTCTATAGTCCTATTACATTAAACTGTCACTCATACATAATTTCATGGTGTGTACACACTCTAAAATGAACTCTAGATTAAGAGTGAGTACATACCATGTAATTATATTCATGTGTGACAGGTTGACTTAATATAATAGGACTATATCTATAAGTATTTTAAGTGTCACCCACAATTACCTTAACACTTTACAGAACTGTTGTTTCGTAAATACAATCAAGGGTGTTATGATTGTTAAATAATAGACTCAAACACATGAAGAAAGTGTAATGGTGTTTTATACAATTGTAACTGTTATTAATGTTCATGTGTCTAAGCATACGCTTTTCATTTCTCAAGTATTGGTAAAAACACTCAAAAAAAAATAAGCATTTACTAAAGTGTAGAGGTATTTTGTATAGCATTTGAATAGATCGTATTACTAAAATATCGTTAAATATTTATAAAATGCAATTCAAAACTAAGTGTTGACTGTTTAATAAATTTGAGACACACTCAGGATATTCCATCATGATGACTTGATGGCTTCAAACGCTGTTACCTTTATACAGATACTGGTTAGTAAAATCGGGTCCGGATACTGAAAATTGCTTTCTTGAAAATAGGACAGATTGTTTGTTTGTTTGTTTGTTTGTTTGTTTGTTTGTTTGTTGGGTTTAACGCCATTGTAACACATTGTATAGATCATATATATACTTCCGGTTAATGGCGGTCAGGCGAAAAAAAACCCGCTCAGGAACAAAATAAAGTTATTAGCTGACATACGTATTAAAAATTTGTGGTAGATAATTAAAAGTGAATATGGCGGAATATATAAGTGAAAATGAGATAAATGAACAAAACTGTAGTGACACTGATAGTGTACAAAGTGAATTATTGGACTACACAGTGAGTACACATAACAAATTTAGTAATGGCGGTCAACATGGTGAAAATTGGACTACAGTCAACCGAGCTTCAAAGAGACAAAGAGTCAGTTCGGGTAGTATAAACAGCTCCCAATTTTCACAATTAACTATATCTGATAAATTAGTAACAATGTTTGAAACTATGAACAAAAATACAGTCATGCTAGACGATATGCAGGGTAAACAAACCCAATGCATCAGTGATATGAAATACCTTACTGAAATAACAACAAAGCATGATAAAAGGGTTAAACACATGGAAAAATGTATTGACATACAATCCCGTCAACTGAAGATGTTATCATATAAAACTCTGGACCTCGAAGCTAGAAGTAGGCGAAATAATTTAGTATTCTGGGGCATCACTGAAAATATTGATCGGGACTGTACTTCGATCATGTATGGTTTTCTACTGAATGAAATGGGTATCGAGAAGTCAGAGGTGACCATAGAACGAGCGCATAGGCTCGGCTCTACACGGTATAGCAATAGAAAGAGGCCCATTATAGTGAAATTTTTGTCATACACTGATACAGACTTGGTATTACAACAAGCATATAAACTGAAAGGTAAAACATTCGGGGTAGACAGAGATTATCCCAAAGAGATCGCTGAGGCAAGGCGAGAGTTGTATAAAAGTGTAGAAGCCAATGAAGCACGACATAATAAACAAAAAATTCAAATAAGATTTCCTGCCAGATTATTTATTCAGGGCAAATTAGTAAATGATAAATTTCCGGATTGGTTTTCCGTGCTCAATGAAAATAGATTAAGCGCCTTTGAAACAGAACACATGAAATCAAACAATAATACAATTAATCATACAGTATATTCAAGGGGTACAGAAATTGATATGTCAACACAAAGTGTATTTACCTCCATTGAGAACAACACACATGAAGCGGTACATTCCATCCAGCCACGTGTAGAAATTTCAACACAAACTGTACAGTCGCCAACTCAACAAAGTGAACCTAATTCCAGTAGTCCTCGTAAAACAAAGAATCATTCAAAATCCAGTAATAAAAAATCCAAGCACAATAAAACTTATTTAAAACCTACGGCTACTTCCACACCAGTTCAACAACCTAGAGCGACGACATCAAGTTCATCGAGTAAACAAACACATGAGTCTACAGTGATACACAAGACACGAGATTCTAAAAATAAACAGCGGGGAAATCCAACTGTTGAAAACGTTGATTCGTCAGTGGAAGGTCAAGGGTCAGGATAGGCCAGGTGGGAGAAAAGTGACATTCGCCTGTGTTTATTTAATATTGAAGGACTGCTTGGGCGGTCTTATAATAAATTGACTGATACTGAACTCAAAAATATTTTTGATAACCATGACATTATTATGTTGACAGAATCTTGGTTGAATGACAATTATAATGATTTAATACATGTACAAGGGTTTACCCATTATTTACTAAATAGAAAATTGACTCATAAAAACGCTCGTCGAGACAGTGGTGGTATTATTGTATATGTATCTAACAAAATCTCTTCTCATGTTACTTTATTAAAAACAGAAGGTGATTGTATATTATGGCTTAAGCTAGATAATTGCTTGTTTAATTTTAACCATGATCTTTTTCTTTGTATTTGTTATAACATCCCTAAAGGTAGTAGCAGGGAAGGATTAGTCGACCAATGTATATATGATATAATATGTGAACACATGCTGTATTTTAGTGACATGTATAATGATAATTGTAATTTTATGATAGCGGGTGATCTCAACAGTAGAGTTGGTAAACTTAAAGATTATGTTGTAACTGAACAATTATTTGATTTTAATCTATTACCTAATGACTATATTACTGATGAGCCTATTGAGAGAATTTTTAAAGATCAAACTATAAATGATAATGGTAGATTATTGATTAATTTTTGTCAACAGACAGGTATGCGTATTATGAATGGTCGTGCTGGAAATCCAGACCAATCTTGTAATTATACATGTGTAAAACACGCAGGTAGTAGCGTTGTTGACTATGTATTGTGTAAGAATGAATTATTACAATATATTCATGATTTTAGTATACTTAGTCCCAGCATTTTGTCCGATCATTGCGCTATTAGTTTTACTTTACATGGTTATGAATCGATTGTAAATGATGTTAATAATAATGAACAAGATGAATATGTTGACAACATTTCCTTTCATTATAAATGGAACGACGAAAAGAAAGGATCATTTATTAACCATCTTGGAAGTAATTTTTTTACACATTCAATTGATTCAATACGGCACGACATGGAAAATATACAGTCATCCGAAGATATTGACCAAAATCTTGATAGTTTTTATACATTAATGTACAATGTCTGTGATCCTTTATTTAAGAAAAATATAAATAATTGTAATACTAAAAATATGAAGTATGAATGGTATGATAATGATTGCAAACAGTCAAGAAAAGAATATTATAAAAATCTGAATAAATATAAAAATATGAATACTATTAAAAATAGAAAGGATATGGTACATTCTCGATCGAAATATAAAAAATTGATTAGAAGTAAAAAGTATAACTACAATGTAACACAAACAAAAAAGTTAGAATCCCTGCGTTATAAAAACGCAAAAGAGTACTGGCGATTATTGAAATCTACATCAAATAATAAAACAAATAATACAAATATTTCAACAAAACGCTTCTCAGAATATTTCCGGGCAATTAATAACCCACAGTCAGTTTTCTTCCAACCAGAAGAAGACGTGCATTTATTAAATGAAAGATTCTTAAACGGAGAACTACAAGTCATGTTTTCAGAACTAGATCATCAAATAAGTCATTCCGAAATTAAAAAAGCATGCAAACAATTAAACAATGATAGATCAGGAGGCTCAGACTATTTAATTAACGAGTTTATTAAATACGGTTATGATTTTATTTCTGATTATCTTCATTGTCTTTTTAATACCTTATTAAAGCATTCGTATTTTCCAAGTAAATGGACTGAAGGCTATATAGTTCCTCTCCACAAGAAAGGAGATATCAATTCACCGGAAAATTATAGAGGGATAACTCTGTTAAGTGTCATTGGTAAACTGTTTACAAAAATAATTAATGATCGATTAAATAAATGGGCTGAGGAATATTTTATTTACGTTGAGTCTCAGGCAGGTTTTCGTAGTAAAATGGGTACTGTAGATAACATATTTGTACTACATTCGTTAATTAACCATTTCATATCTAAAAATAAAAAATTATACGTATGCTATGTTGATTTTACAAAAGCATTTGATTATTTAGTCCGAGAAAACATCTTTTATAAACTCATACAATATGGGGTCCGTGGAAAAATGTTAAGTTTGATACAGTCGTTATACAGTAATATAAAATCAAGAGTAAAACACAATAATAAATTAAGCGATACCTTTGAATGTAACCTTGGTGTTTTTCAAGGTGACTCATTATCACCTTTGATATTTTCTTTATATGTAAATGATCTTGAAGATTATATGTACATAAATGGTTGCGAGGGTGTTGATATAGGTTTATTAAAGCTTTTTTTACTTCTATATGCAGATGACATAGTTATCTTTGCAGAAACTGAAAAGGGTCTACAACAGGGATTAAATGTATTACATAGTTATTGCGAACGATGGAAATTAATAGTTAATACTAATAAGACTAAAATAATGATATTTAGAAAGAGTGGTCTGATTAGAGAAAATTTAAAATTTAACTTTAATGATACTGAAGTTGAAATAGTTAATCATTTTACGTATTTGGGTATTGTATTTACTACCGGAGGTTCTTTTATTAAAACATTTGAATCCTTAAAGGGTCAAGCGTTAAAGGGAATATTTAAATTAAAATCTTATATGTACAAATTCCCAACCATGACTGTAAGTCAACGCCTAGATTTATTTGATAAACTTATCACTCCGATTCTTGGATACTGCTCGGAAGTATGGGGGTATCACGAAGCATACATTTTAGAAAAGATACATTTACAATTTTTAAAACAAATGTTGGGGGTAAGAACCAAAACCCAAAATAATTTTGTTTATGGCGAAGTAGGTAGATTCCCTCTACAAACCTACAGAATTGTAAGCGTTATACGCTATTGGCTTAAAATTGTCTCCCTTGATAATCGTAAACTGTCAAAAATCATATATGATATTATGCTGCAAGATCTTGATAATAATCCAAGAATAAAAAATTGGGCCTCAAATGTTCAATATATTTTACAGAAGTTTGGCTTTAATCATGTATGGTTGAATCAAGGCGTTGAAAATAATAATTTGTTTCTTAGAATTTTTAAGCAAAGGGTTAAAGATAATTTCATTCAAAACTGGCAAGCACAAATCAATGATTCAACTAGAGCCCAGACATACACACTATTCGCAGAATTTGCATTTCAAACATATCTCGATAAAATATCAGTGGTTAAATATAGATATGCTTTAACAAGACTTCGTACATCTAGTCATAGATTAGAAATAGAGACCGGACGTTGGACTAAACCAAATAGTATTCCACGATCAGAAAGAAAATGTCAACACTGTAATATCTTAGAAGACGAATTTCATTTCCTCTTAGAATGTCCTCTTTATCATGATTTTAGAATAAATTATATTAAAAGATATTTTTGGAAAAGACCAAACATTTTAAAATTTATTGAATTGTTACAATCAAAAAATAAAACAGTTGTAAAAAATCTGTCAACTTATATTTACAAAAGTATGAATAAACGTGAACAATTATATTATTTTAGAAGTTAAGATAAAATCACACGTATTATCTATTTTAACGATACTTACCAATTGATGTTCAAGTATTTTATTTTTTATTTTTTACATTCATAAGTCTTTGTATACATACATATATTAGTTTTCTTATTTTTCTATGTATACACTTCTCTCCCCTTTGTATTTATCATAGTGCTACTAATACAATAGCTTCTATTTGCACCTAAATCTATCTATCTATTTTTATAGCAATCTGATAAATGTTAAACACTTTAGTATATATACAGCCTGACCTGGATAAGCGACCCTCGGCATTCAAACATACTATAAAGTTACACAACACAGTCTTGATGTTTTACCGTGGTGTTATCATATTAGTTACTCAGTTGTCCTGAGTCTAGATTCTCTGTCTATATGACATAACCGATGGTCATGATATGCAGGTCAGGCTGTACATCACTTTGTAAACAACATTCTATTTAAAATATATATTGATATTGTTGCCGAAATTTAATGACCGTCACTGGAAATAATTTTATGTATATTTATATGTTATTACATGTTTGTATTGCCTATGGACAAATGTCTTTTTTGCAATAAAATTATGTCTATGTCTATGTCTATGTCTATGTAACGGCGGTCAGTCAACCCACTCACTCCTCCTGGAAGGGCTAAATCTCTGGATTTAGCTGTTAACCAACTACTAAGCGCATACTTTCGTCAGTGACTGGCAACTGTCCTACATAATTAAAACAATCATTGGTAGGAGGGAGAATGGCTGTTGAAATATTTTCATGACCAAGCTCCACGAAAGTATGCCCCGCCCGGGAATCGAACTCACGACCCCTCGATGATGATGAAACATATTTTATTACCTCTATTTACATAATACAATTTACACATAAATTTCAATCATAAAGGTAATTGGGTTGGGCCACCAGTTCTCTAACTTAATTACGGTCCTCCCCCATTAACATGTCCTGAATAATAGATCATAATTTGACAATATTTAAACGAGATAACAATGTGGTTATAATAACTATAAATGTTAACACGTTGTGAATAATAGATCGTAATTTGACAATATTTAAACGAGATAACAAACTGGTTATGATAACTATAAGTGAAAGTATAAAAGAGAAGAAATAAGTGGAAGAAGGGGTGTGTAGATTTTCCAATGGGGGTTTGATGGGAACATCCTAGTCAAAACGCTTTGTATTTTTTATATATTTGTGTACTGCATACACTATAGTTTCATTTTTCTCTTGAGAAAGCGAAGTATCACCACATAGTAAGGTATTAACATTTAATGGATGAAATGGCCGAGTATCAGTAAACAATTGAATTCGTTGGTTAACATATAGGTTGCATTTAAAGAAAAAGTGTTCTGCAGTTTCACTTTCATTACAATTAATACATTTGTCGGAATCAGTAATATGATTTCTGTGAAGATCACTTTTAAGATCGCTACAATTGTTTCTGAGACGTGTATGAATCACAGAGGTACGTCTAGATCCGATAAAATAATGTGCAGGTACTTCACTAGTTTTGAATGATAAATTTAGTAGATCTCGTTTAAATTGACTAATTGTTTGACTATTTCTCACTTGTTCTGGTAATGAATTCCAGGAATTAATGGCAGAAGGAATAAAAGAATTTGAGAAGAGCGCTGTTCGTTGTTGGGGAATTACAAAATCATTCCTTGATCTTAGGTTATAGTTTAGGGGATTTTCTTCAGTTCTCTGGAACAGCGATAATAAATCATTTGGTACCATAAAATTTTTGATTTTATACATGAGTACAAGTTTTTGATATGATCGTCTATCTGCTAAAGTTAACCAGCCTGTTTCGTTGTATATATTTCGCAGACTTACTGATCGAGTGAGTCCAGTGACTATTCGTGCAGCTTCTATTTGTATTTTTTCTAATTTGTCTTTTTCGAATTGGTTACAATTATCCCAAACGACACAAGCATATTCTAACTGAGGTCTTAAAAATGAGAGATAGATTTGGTTCAGAGCTTTTCGACTTACAGTATATTTAATTTTGCGCAAAACTCCAAGAATTTTAGAAGAAGACGATATGATATTGTTAATATGAGTCGACCATTTACGATTTGAATCAAGTGTAACTCCTAAATGTTTATGTGTTTCTACTGGAATAAGTTCTGTATCGTCAAAAATAAGATTTGGTGGTTCACCGTTTCCGTAATATAAGACTTCAGTCTTTGCAGGGTTTTGCCTCGATCAGTGGACTTGCATGCTAGCCTACCAGCTGAGCTAGCCAGGCGACTTGCTTTCTTGGAAATAGGACAGTTACATAGGATGGTAAACATATACTGAGCGTTTCAAGAACAATAGTAAAGTAAATTGTCCAGAGCGTTTCAAGAACAATAGTAAAGTAAATTGTCCACCTCTTATAACTGATTATCAGTGTCCACTTGAATATTCAGTAACTTAACATTATACTCAACTGCACGGTGGCATAGAGGTGACATGGAGAAATATGTAAAATTTACGTGCACACGCAATAACGTTTACGTGGCCATGCAAATAGCTGTACGTGCGCACACCCAACAAAATGTCCGTAAATTTCGACAACTCTCATTGGTCAATTATAACGTGCGCACGTAAAGCTATTGCGTGACCACGTAAACGTTATTGCGTGCGAACGTAAATTTTAAATATTTCTCCATATCACCTCTATGCCACCGTACAACTGATTGACAGATAAAACTTACCATTGAATAGTCACTTAAAGTAAGTTGAGAACCTTGTAGTGTATCCAGTGTCTTTGTAAAGGAGAGATCTTGTCTACAAATCGTCTGATCAGGAACAATATGATGTTGTATTATATCACTCAATAGTTCATCGTTCTTGGTTAGCTCAGATCTTACATCAATTGGTAAGTTCTTGGGTATGAAAAGAAATGGTGATGAAAATCAATTCTTATGTTTAATAAAAAGACTGCTTATACCGACCCACGGGGAAAAGATTTCCAATCATGCATTACAACCTTGTACGACAACCCCTGATCATTGAAATCCCATTCGGACAGGTGATCCTTTACAGTACTCATTTACAACGTGTGAATGGAACAACTGTAGTTTAATTTCTTGCACAAGGAAATTAGCAGACTCAGTGCCCATAGTGGAGATCGATCTTTAAGTGTGCGTCCAACCACTGGACCCGTACTGCTCTTAATAATGCAACATTAAAGTCAAAATGTGCAAACATTACAAATAAATGATCACATCATCAATAATTTAGTATTAAACTGTACAGTTGATACAGTACAAGAGGTTGGTCATCATATTGAATTAATTCCCACCACACAATATAAGACAACAGCTACTTCTGTTCTATGGTTTGACATTGTGTCTCTTCAATTCAATATTACCAATATTTTTTGTTTGTTTGTTTGGGTTTTACGGCGCATCAACACGGAAAGGTTACAGCGCACTGAAAGGAATTGATGATAACAATCCTGTAACTTGCATTTATCATGTTTATATTTATAAAGATCTACTCTTAACTTTTGAAATTGTACCGTCATGTTGTATTCATGTATTTATGTTAAAATTTGTTCACATGTATTTACTTTGTAAACTGTGACAAAATAAAAGATATGTTCTGTTCTTTTCTGTTCAGTTCAACAATTAATGCAACCGAATTATAATGGTTTTAAGTCGTATAGTTTATGATAAATATTTATTTCCTGCAGGTAGTTAAGTATCACATATATTATGATAGTACCGATTGAAAAAGTTCTCTAAGTGAGTTAACCTTAAACTGTTTGTCACGGATGTATTCAAGATCATGACAGTCAAGAAGAACGTGTTTTACATTGAAATGCTCGTCACATGGTATACATTTAGGTGCTTCCTCTCTTTTGCAAAAGTATGAATGTGTTAATCTTGTATTCATTCTTTTTTGCATTCTGAAAACTATGCACTGTCCGACGAAAAAATACATATCTATTGAAGTTTATCAAGACTCAAGTCTGTCATGAGTAAGCTCTACGGAATGTTTAGAGTATTATACTCACCTGAATCGCTTCATTAGTAGGTATGAATACAGTAACATTTTCTGCAGTTCTAAGTTGTTTCTTCAGATTAGCTAAATCAACAAGTTTACCAAACTCAGTCAACCCTGCCTTCTCAGCCACTTGTAAAACATCAAGAGCTGAAATTTTAAATTCATGTAATATAATTATGTAAAAGTATGCACTCAATAAGCATATAATTGATACATCAACAAGGGGAGCAAAATGGCAATGCACATGTATACCAAGTACAGTAGTGGTCCAGACAACGGAGTAACACACTTGAATCATTAGGGTGCATTCAACCAAAAACTTTATTATTATTATTATAATTGTGCTAAGGCTATTTTCATCGAAAGTCGAGATTAAAATCAATCGAGATCATCCTTGGTCCTAAGGATTTGGTAATCATCGGTACCAGAGTTCTAAAAATCATCCAGAGAAAATATTAATTTGAACTTCAAACATCCATAACACCGACATGAAAACAAAAAGGGAACATTCTTGCCTCATGGGATGCTCACATTAAAATTGAAACTAGTTTTCAAATTTTAAGTGGAATTTTACTTATTATACTTGCATCAATTAAGAAGCATGAAAACCGTACAAGCAGACGGCAGTATTGTCCTGTACACATTTCCATCAACGATCGGACATAAATGTTGAAAAATGACAAATTTTAACAACATTGAAATCGGTGTACTTAGAAGTTTCGTTAAGTATATTTGCAAAATGTTTCTTTTACTTGCTGCTGTCTTTAAACTGGACATAATCGACGGTTGTGTACTGGAACGTTAGATTAGTACCGGATTTCAAAACCGGCGATCGACGTTTAGCAAACAAGTCGAAGAGAAATATAAGAAGACTTTGAAAGTTTAAAACTGGGTGTGCCTGGAGATATGTATTGTTTATCAGACTTTATAAAAATGAGCAAAGGACAGACGGACAGACAGACAGAAATATTGATTTCGCCATCAGGTAACACATAATGGTACAATTAATATGATGTGACTTGATATGAATATAAAAATATAGTTTTAATTACAAATACAATGATTTAAAACAGAACATTCAAAAATAAATTGAAGTTTAGTATCATGAAATGCTTCCCAATACAAATGATAACACAAGAAATAACTACATGTAGTCTTTAATTCCATATAACATACCTTCATCCGGTATCAGTACATCATCTATGATATATAAAACACCATTTACAGCCATCTTGTCAGACACAAGTATTTGAGCTTTTTCTACATGTAATTTTTCATCTTTATCACGTACCATTGCAAATTTCTTATGAAACAAATTTTTTGTATTTATTTTTCCTTGAATTCCAGCCGAACATAACGTTTCAGGCCAAACATGGTTCTTTAATAAATCTGAAAATACAGCGTCAGAATTAGACCTACAAAAGCTTTTGCTATTTCTAAGTTAAGAAAACACATACAGGGACATCAATATCAGACACACAGTGGCATTGGTTTGTATGGTGGCATAGGGGTGACATGGAGATATATTTAAAATTTACGTGCGCACGCAATAACGTTTACGTGGCCATGTAATAGCTTTTCGTGAGCTCGCAATAGCTTCACGTGAGCACACTCAACAAAATGGCCGCCAATTTCGACAACTCTCATGGGTCAATAATAACGTGCGCAAGTAAAGCTATTGTGTGGCCGCGTAAACGTTATTGAGTGCGCACGTAATAGCTACTGCGTGGCCACGTAAAGCAATTACGTGGCCACGTAAAGTTTAGATATATCTCCATGTCACCTCTATGCCACCGTAGGTTTGCCAGTATTCCAGTATATGAACTCAGCATCTAATCTGATTTTAATAAAGTCCTTCAAAATGGAATAATTGGACATGTGGATTAAAGTTGAGGTAGAATGTAGAAGAAATGATAATTACATATGTATCAACATGAATGTAAGTACATGTATTTGTTTTATCAAGGACAATTTGCTACATTAACAGCGCTCATGTGAGTGAATGAACGAGTATACATCAATGATGAGCATGTCTGCGTTACTTACTATTTAAGCAATCAGGTTTAGAGGTGATCTTCAGTAATACATCTTCATATTTTTTGAAAGCTGAGTCTGTTGGTGCAAGAACAGTAAAAGTACCATCTTCATCTTTTAACATGGAACCAATGTCTGAGTTACCTAGTGCTATAATGATATAAATTTAGTATACAATCTACTTTGATATACATGACATGCCATGAGATGACATATGAGATGACATGACATGACATGAGATGACATATGACATGACATGACATGACATGAGATGACATATGAGATGACATGACATGACATGCCATGAGATGACATATGAGATGACATGAAGTGAGATGACATATGAGATGACATGAAGTGAGATGACATATGAGATGACATGATATGACATATGAGATGAGATGAAGTCAGATGACATATGAGATGACATGCCATGAGATGACATATGAGATGACATGAAGTGAGATGACATATGAGATGATATGACATGACATATGAAATTACATGAGATGACATATGAGATGACATGAAGTGAGATGACATATGAGATGACATGAAGTGAGATGACATGAGATGACATATGAGATGACATGACATGACATGAGATGACATATGAGATGACATGAAGTGAGATGACATATGAGATGACATGAAGTGAGATGACATATGAGATGACATGAAGTGAGATGACATATGGGATGACATGAAGTGAGATGACATGAGATGACATATGAGATGACATGACATGAGATGACATATGACATATGACATGACATGATATGACATATGAGATGAGATGACATGACATTAGATGACATATGAGATGACATGAGATGACATATGAGATGAGATGACATAAGATGACATATGAGATGACATGACATAACACGAGATGACATATGAGATGACATGACATGAGATGTCATATGAGATGACATGACATGCCATGACATGACATGCCATGAGATGACATGAGATGACATATGAGATGACATGAAGTGAGATGACATATGAGATGACATGACATGACATGACATGACATATGAGATGAGATGACATGAGATGACATATGAGATGACATGACATGAGATGACATATGAGATGACATGACATGACATATGATGACATGACATGACATACGAGATGACATGACTTTACTTATTCTTTTTGTCATCAAATATACAATCTATAGCCAATAGAAACGTAATAATACATTATAAAATTGTACCAGGTGTGTATTCACACGATATTATAACAAAACAAATTTATATAACATAAAGCACAAATATATAGACAGTTATAATCAATCGTTTGTTTTCAGTAATAGGTGCATTTAGGAAGTTTTTCCATAATCACAAAAAAGAGACAGGTACGGTATTTTGGTCTTTAATTTGACTCTCCTTTTTGTCAAGCAAATGTTTTAGCTGGCGATACATTTGCCAACTATAATCTCAGAATACTCAAGACTAACTGCAAATAAAACACTTGTAGTATGTTAAGAAAACAGCCATGTCCTATTAAATTTGAATATAATTATATATAACGTATCACTGCATGTGCAGGCTTAATTTCATACAACAAGGGCCGATTGCATAATTCAAGTTTTATTTAGTCTAGTTTAAGTCCTAGTCCGAGGCTTACTAGCCTTGAGTTTATCTCTCAATTGCATAATTCAAGTTTAATTTTGTTTTAGCTAGTCTAAGACTAGCTATCCGGGGGATAACAAAACTTGAGCTTTGTAATCTTGTAGTACTTAGTCCTCAGGTAGGATAAACTATAATTGAAGTTTTCTTTCGTTGCACCGAAAAATACCACTTAATTATGAGAATTTCGTGCTTGAACATTGATTATTTTGTATAAAATTTGAATCGGTCGATTAACAGTGTTATTTTCAAATACATGCAAAAATAAATTTAATGTAAACATTATTGAAATAAAAATATTATTATTTATGTGCAACTGATTTTCTTTCTATGATTGTCTTGAAAGGGCAAGCGAAAAAAAACAAAGGGTAGTATACCAAGATAAAATTACTTTATAATCTGTACTTTAATGATATTTTCTGTATAAAAACCACACATAATTGATACATCTGTTAACTAATAAATGAATTGTATGATGTTATGCTCAGTTTACTGGCACATTCAGAGAGCTCATATACAGATACATTTTCAGGTTCCTCAGTTGAAGGCTGAATGAAACTACTTTTAAGATGTTAACATTTAGTAAGATATTGAAACTGCAAAACATGGCATCACACGCGCATGCGCATATGTAACGCATGTCAAATTTTTGCGAGTTTTGAATTGATAAAATATCAGACCAAATGCATTAGCTTAGTTGTATTACCCTGAAAAGTTGTACCTGTGTCGAAGCTGAGTAATTAAACAACATTATAAGGTTTTCAAATATGTGGAGTTGCAATTAGTTTTATAGCAAGTTGCACGTTTGTCGATCGACCCTCGAACAACTAAGATTAATCATATTCGAGTTTGCTTTCTGTTTCCCCAGTTCTGAGCTGGCAGTAAAAATATTTAGCTCAAAGAAATAACGAGGTTTTCGTTGGGATTCGAATAAATGCCGGACTGGCGTTCCAATTATTTCCAGTCCAACGTCGTAACCACTCGGCCATGATTGTTTAGTTGGCTGAGCATGTTTATGAAAACAAAATTTTAACCGCCCTTTCCCACTTTTTTCGTAAAAAATCATCAAAATCTCTTGTTTGAACGCAAAATTAATCATACAAATGTATATACTTCATCGATATTACATCGATAGTATTACAAGTTTACCGCGATGTGTGACTGTAGCTAATCAGCTATGACGGTAGACTTGTATCATCGGTGTTGGTTCGAATCTTGTTTTGAAGCCATTTCTTTGATTCTATGCACAAAAACTTTATTCTTATTGCTTAGTACCGGAGAAGGAATCTTGCATAAAAGTGATAAATATTAGTTGTAACAACTTTTTACACACAAAGATTAAATTTCTCAAATACGAGTTGCACATTCTATTGAAATTTATCCGTTGCAATATGTGGGCAGTCATTTTTTCAACTCACAAAACTTATATATTTTCTAAAACTCAGCCTTAAACTACCCCCATCGCAGGTTTAATTTTAATGATGTATTAGACTAAATATAAACTCAGGTTTTGCCTAAACTGTATTTATGCAATCCAACCAGGTTTTTGCTTAGTCTGAGACTAATTAAACTACATTTATGCAATGAACAGGGTTTAAACTCTGGTTTAAACTTGAGGTTATCTTTAGACTAGAATTATGCAATCGGGCCCAAAAGTTTAAAAAAGGAATGGGAAAGTCGGCCAGTTTTAATAAGTACACTTTGCACTTGTTTATACCACTTAAGTATATTAGTGCTTACATACCACATTATTCAACAACATTAAGAGCAGATTGCATATTTTACATACCTGTACTTAAATGCTCTTAAAATGCACGTTACTGTTTTTCGAAGTATCACATTATTTAGGCAAAACTGATAAAAGGTAAATTAACTGTCCTTATCTAATGAAATCAACTACATGTATATATTATAAGAACCTGAACAATGTATGGTATACTCCAAAAGTTTCTTGGCAAAAGACATTTTGATAAACAATAACCATGAATATTGCAGGTAATATTATTATAGTCAAAGTTTATTCATGCTATGAAGTTTAACTCATATGTTTATAATCTAATTATTTATTATATTATTATATATAATTATACTGGTTTTGGAGGTCGTTCAGATAACTGTATGTATCTTTTTCACAAAAACTAGGCTTTTGTCAAAAGACATTAGACGCGAGTAATTATTTTAGGCCATTATAAAGCTTAATTAAAAAATGAATTAATCAATTAATTTAAATGAAAATGTAATAAAGAATACATTGTTAAATGATATGATTCCCTATTAGATTATTTTCTCTGAAATGCTAACCAAATGATCAGACAACATATGCCTAAAACGGCATTCTCCTTACTACCATGACTGAATTTGAAAGACGAAAAGTTTAGAACCCGATTTGGGACAAACATCCACAAGCTCCTGCTTGCAAGTCCGATGCTCTAATAATAGAGCTAAACTAGTTGATGAAAAAAACAACGCACGTATAATTAAGGACTTGAGTCAGTTATCTTTCCTTGATAAAATCTGAAGCATTCAAATTGGTAAGTAGGTCCTTACAGCTAGAATTCTCAGAATTTATCATTGAAGTCCTGTGTAAGGATAAAAAAATATTTCATCCGATATCTTTCTTGTTAATGAAGATATAAACAGAAGTGGTAAAATTTAGATAGTTCTTTACCCTATAAATACTTAGCTTGAATTTCAAACAAATTAAATGATTTACAAAAAAGTTATCTAAGATTAACTTTGGCAAACTGACATTGAAAAGTAAGGGTAAATCCGAGTAATCCAACTAATTGGACCTAACTATTTGAAGAGTGTACAAAGGGAAATAACAGAATAAGGTCCCTTATTTATATATATAATATATAAAGCTCTGCTACAAAACTGAGGTGTAAGGAAAATTCAATTTCTTCTATACTAAATGTTTAAACGCTATCTCAAGAAACAAATCATTATTTTGTTTATCTTACAATGTTATGTCGAACATCACTTATTTAACACTTATCATTACTTAGAAATATATCATTGTAATTTACTAAACAATCAATTATCTCAAGTACATAGCTCTTATAAAGTTCTTATCCTCAATTGTCATGTTATTCTTTGTACTATATGTTTCGGAGAAAATATCAAATGCATGTGACTTTAAGTGAGTACAATGTCAAAGTCATAAAGATGTCACTTTTTGTTCAAATTCTAATGCCCATTTTTTACATTCTTTGTTGTAACTCATTGCTTTAACAAAGTTGCAGTATGATGTTTAAGCTTAACAAACCAAATGCATAACAGATTATAATTTTTCCATTTCATTTGATTGGAAACATCTAAAACATACTATATTGTAAACTATAAATAAACGGTATGGTCATATTACTAATCAATGTTCTCATCAAAAAATATGATGGCTCAACTATATAGAGGATATTCGTCGATATCGGTGTAAGACCGATTGTATTTCACCGAGTGAGCTCAGAAAACATATTTTCATCAGATGCGTGTTACATTTATATCATATTTAAGAAAAACATACAGCTATCTGTTTGCTGTTGTTTAATAAAACATAGACACGAGTTTTGAAGTACCAAAATTATATATCGAGCGCTTTAGCAAGAGCTATTAAAGAAGCACATGAAAAAAGTGTCTATATTTTATTCTACAACAAACTGGAGAAAAACTGGAACTTATTTCTATTATAACAATGGAAAATGAAGACGTTTCCCAAGCAATGTTCAATAATCACTTCCAACAATGACAGTAACATTTTAAAATACCTATTAAATACCAAGTATCAAAATTATGACCATCTTTGCACATAAAAACTTATAAAATGACTGGGTATACTGAAATGTTTTAAATAATCAAATGACTAGGTATACTGAAATGTTTTAAATAATCAAATGACTAGGTATACTGAAGTGTTTTAAATAATCAAATGACTAGGTATACTGAAATGTTTTAAATAATCAAATGACTAGGTATACTGAAATGTTTTAAATAATCAAATGACTAGGTATACTGAAATGTTTTAAATAATCAGGTGACTAGGTATACTGAAGTGTTTTAAATAATCAAATGACTAGGTATACTGAAATGTTTTAAATAATCAGGTGACTAGGTATACTGAAGTGTTTTAAATAATCTTTTTATACATGTAGTCCTTTTTAGATGGTATGCTTTCCTTCATGTAAATCCAAGTTTTGTATATCTATACATATTTCTTAATTCTGTCTATGACTAATTTAAGTACTACATGTATATGCCATCTAGTTGTAGTACTTACCTGTTTTGAGTATGCTGAGGTCTGGATTTTTGATAATAAGATCAAGTAAAGTATCAGTAACTGGTTCATGTATAACACCATTAACAGCTATATTATCAACACTTGTTACGCGTTGACAATTGGCTGTGATCACTTTCTGTAAGTAACAACAATGTGTCTTAATTAAAGACATTAAAAACAGAATACATTTGTATAAAACATAAAACCTTATGTCCAATTTTACAATATGAAGGTTGCCTGCAAGACTGCAGTAAGTGCATGGCATTAAAGAGCAAGTTACTACAGTCTTGCAGGCAACCCTCGAATATCACAATGGGATATAAACATTCGAACTTCGATTTCTCAGATTTGTTTTCTACCAACAGCTGTTGAACAGTTACAATAGTAGTGCCGATTTTGTATATTTTTATACCGAGGATGTCAACTCTCGCCTTCTTACACCCTGTACTGACCTGTTAGTAGCTTATCATAAATAATGAGACAGGTACGCAGCAGTTAGTGTAACCAGATAAGCTTCGAGTCATTCTCATATCCACATGCTATCAGGATTCTCGTAACTAGATCGACAATTTTGATAACCTCTGGGAACGAGAATGGCTTCGAGTTGAAGCGTGAAAACTCAATGAGACAAAACTTACTATCATATCTGTTAGATTTTTTTTAACCAACTACCATTATCATTTTAGAGCTCTTTGCTTATTACCAGTCTACCAATTTAGCAATGGTATAATGTGATTTGGAGATGTAAGTTATAATGTATAGCAAATCAGAAGCACAAGAGCGTACAGTACAGAACTGAACATTTCTATGAATGGTTACACCAATTGCAGTTCAACAAACTGAAAATGATTATGGACAAACAAGTGCTCATTCGGAACACCCTCGACCTTTCATGAATGTGCTATGTTAATTATTGTATAAACAACTATTAAATCTGAAAGTGCCCAGTATGTCAGTAGATAAAATTGTCCTGGTAAGAGAAACAACTGTATATCTGAAGCACTAGACTATCGATCAAGCAGGGACGGATCCAGGATTTTTTTCTAGGGGAGTCCAAACTTTTTCGAACCACAACCACGTTATACACTATTTGCAGAATAATGCAACATATTAATAATAAAAACTGCATAACCAATTGATCTATGTAAAACTCGAAGGCGAGAGAAGCGAGCAAGAGAAAACTGCTTCTTGCTAGTTAAAATGGCTTCCAGTCTAAATAATACATTCATGAACGGGTACTTTTTGGAATTTTCAGGGGAGGTCCGGACCCCCTGACCCCCCCGGTGGACCCGCCCATGGATTAAGACAAAGTTTCTGTATACCTACCTTGGGGTGTTCATATACATTCATTCTTATATATGAGCCATGAGGACTTGCTGTCTCCAACAGGTTGTCTGAATTAAACTTTGATGACGTCATACGTCCAACAACCATGTGACCAAGAAGTAAATTTCTAGCATCGTCAAGCAGAGAGTTGCTAATATTTTGTGATACCATGACCACAGAGGAAGACATATCTTAAAAAGAAAATGGAGGTTCTTGAATATTTATATGACAAAAATGACGAATGGATTCGATAGTAAAATGACATATGGATTCGATAGTAAAATGTCACATTACCAAGCCATTGTGGAGATGTCTCAACTCTGGCTTACCAAGTTAATGGTCAATTAAATCGGTATCACAACACAGGCCTGGTTTCACCAGGGTCGCAGGTCAAAGATACTAAGCAGACTTTAGTGTTATAAAAGTCTCTTAAATGTTCCTGTAAGTACTACAATTGACTGAATTTGCAGAGATTGTTTTAACTCAGTGTCATCAGCTCTTAGTTGCCAGTTGGCTTTTATAATACGTTGCATACTGAAGCAACCCGGGTCGATAGCACATAGATTTGGAATCTCGTGCCCGAAGGGGTGCGGGTTCGAATCCCATCTCCGAGAAGGTTATACACTTCCATGAAAATTTTTACAATAATGACGTTTTTCCTCCATTGATAAGACAATAAGGAGAAGTTTCCGGCCTTGTGGAAGGGTAGGTGAGTACTGGACTGGTTATAGCGCCGTAAAATGATCTAAATTGTGTAAAAAAACCAACTAAATTTCATACAGAGCAACTAAAGGTTTTGAATACAATGAGTGTTAGATTAGCTAACAAAGTTGATATTTTACCTTGAATTGTCTACCAAGAGAATTTACAGAAACTAACGGTATGTAAGACTTCAAGGCTTCGTAATTGGGAACAAATAAAGTGAGTTCAGTATTTTTACCAGAGAGAGTTTCACGTTCTATTCCTGTACTGTTAAGTAAACTCACAAATTCCTTTAATTCTAACTCATCAAACCACTCATCCATTGTTAATACTGGCACTTCTGTAACCATAAAATACAGCGCACATTTTCACAAAAATTCTTACGAAAAAGGTTATCGTAAGTCAATAGCATCTAAGTTGAAGTTCAAAGTCAGAAAAATAATAAACATTATTATGATATGATATTCAAAAAGTAAACAATAATCTACTTATTTCTATAATAATTTGCATTTGTTGGCCAATTAATAACTGTGTGATGTTTCCTGCTTTTGACTAACGATGATTTGTAACGTAAGGTTTTTTGTGAAAGGCGCTATATACTGTTTAGTTATATACATATATGTATATATATAGGCTAATATGGTCGTTTAGAAAAAACAAGATTACATACTATAGAAGAGTAGTCATTTAACTCAGAGTCGGCAAATTTTTAATCATGTCTATGTTTGTCATTAAACAATGTATATTGCTATCAAATTACCTGTGGGATATCCATAGTCTTTACCAGTTCTAGTAAAACCAACACAACACTCAAATAAATCTGTTTCAGTGACCAAACCATTTGACGTCATAGTTCTAAAATAGTAAGATTCATTGGAAACACATTAAATAAATACTATTATGTATTGTATCTTATATTATGTCAAACCAACCATTGACAAACTCTATGTTATGTTTCTTTGACTTTGATATGCAATAAATCATTGTAAACATATTTATAAGAGAAAATGTGAAATGCAGCTCCACACTCATTCAAGTGTGCCTAGTCTGTAAGTATTAGGAATGAGACGATACGGCGATATATCGATACAATATCGATACGTCAGTTCATGATACGGTTGCCGTATTCGTTTAAGAAATATGGTATCTGTGGCCGTTTGTAAAACGGGTCCGGTACAACTCAACCCGTATAACATAGTGGCCTCATACATGTGTTTTGATTTTTATATAATCATATTCACTAATATTTTAGATGCGAATGTTGGAATGTTGGGATAATTCATAAGTTTTAAAATTAACCGAATTAATCATACATTTTGGCTCTGAAAAAAACCCAATAACCTCCTAAACTCACAGATGTCAGTGAGGTGTTTATGAAGTAGAGAATTTAAATATTGTTATTGTTTGGACAAGTAATGACAAACCACGTAACAATATTAAAGTACATTGTATCAAAATTGACAGTTAGTACAAACAATTTAACTAGAAATTGGCATGGTCGAATATAAACTTGGCACGAGTCACGTGGGAACTCCTTAGTTGTCACATCAATTCAACATTGCCGATAAAACAAAGATTCATTATCCGAGAGAGACAGAGAATGGGTTTGAACGGGTTCGACTAATTGTGAAGCTTTTTAAACTTATCTTCAACATGAAATTAAAGCTCTTTGCAAATTTGGTACAAAAATATAACAATAATAATAATGATGATGATAATAATAATAAAAAAAATAAAAAAATAATGATGATGATGATGACGGTGATGATGGTGGTGGTGATGATGATGATAAAAATATAAATAATAATAACAATATTTATTAAAAATGTCCTTCATTCGAGGTATTTCAAATAGTATTCTTAGCAGATAATTGTTTATTTCTTTGCAGTCTATGGACATTGTTAGATTTGGTATAGGGACTTTGAATAATTCAATAACTATTCTCTTTGATGCACCAATATCATTCCGACGATCTCCTGTAATACTATTATGTTGATATGTCTTGTATACCCAACAACTTTTTTGAACTCCACTCTGTTCTAAATACCTACCATTTGTTAACATTTAGTCGTAATATACATGTAGAAAAGTTATATAAGCTACACAGAAATATTGTGTGTAAAATTGATTGTGGAACAAGTATAGGTCGTTTGCGCTAATGCTGGACCCCTATTTGCCGTAAATATCTTTTAAACTATAGCAGCGATTTTGCTAAAAATTTTAATACAATCTTATTTCAATTTTTCCTTCTAAGATTTAAATTTACAGAATTTTTAATAGATAAATAAAAAAGTTTTCCATAAGGTATAATGCAAAATATTTGGAAATTTTTATCAAAAATCCGGCGGGGGGTAAAATTAGCTGTTCTGATTATAACATTGTCATACTTCCAGTGTATTTATACAAAGTCCCGTACGTTTACTGTAAATTTTTCGCTTAAATAAACACTCGACGGTCTACTGAATTGTAAAGCAGAGGCCCGTCTTTAAAATCATACGTGTGTAGAATTTGCATAGATTTTGACGATACAGACGACAGTGATGATGATATTTGAGTTTGTATATACTGTTATACTTTTTTATCAAATACAATTTCTAACCGGGCCTCATATTTAGCTATTATTTTGTATCTACTGTTATGTGGCTGTTCTGATTATGGCACATACCCAATTAACAAAAGTCTCTTTTTGGCTTCAAAATTTGCATTGCATGTCTATGGGAAGTATGTTATGTAATGAAAGAAAAATTCTGAATTTTTGGATTTGAGAAGGAAAATGATAGTTATGATCACATACAAAATTTGAGTTAATTCCATCCGATAGTTATTGAGATATTTCATGATTTTAGGGGTCCAGCTTTAACGCAAACGACCTATAGTTTGCTAGGTCCATGAAGCACGTGCATTTTATGTTTGTTGCCTGGAAATTGCTACCAACGAGTAAAAACATACGAAAACTATGCATAGTCTGTAAGTATAGATACTTTAAGAAAACACTTCTCTTTAAAACCCGATACCTGACAAGGGTGTCAGTAGTAGATAGAAAGTGTGCTATTGACACAAGGTGGACACTCCCGCTTTTTAAATTATAAGTTGTAGACATCATGCCATGACATGAAATCTGTTACAAATGCATGAAGTTCATTCAAATATATTTACATTGGTTGTCAACTAGTTAAATAAATCAGGCTGTAAGTATTACGACGATAAAAAAATCTATAGCTCTTGCTCGTAATGTTCGTTTCGACACTGCGGTGAGTCATTCTCAATATAAGTAAGAGCTCATTGATCACACTAAGTAGTTTAGTAATTTTACAATTTAGTCCAATATTCATAAAAAAAGTTTTCACAAAGTTATTAAAGTTCGCAATAAACCGATATTTACTAGAGTACTAAGTCACAAAGAGCATATAACACACAGGCCCCAGTTTCACGAAAAAACTCAACTTTGTTCTCAAACTCAATCTTATGCTTTGATCATTAATTTTACCTATGTTATCAATCTTACAACAAATGTACTATCATTAGAAACTTTAAAAGTAATTTAAAATCTATACTATATAAGATAAAACTGACTAATATGTTTGAATAAGGTTTATTTCAATTGTATTTATTTGAGTCTGTTAATGAACTGTTGAGTTTAGTCTCAAGTGAAATCTGAGTTTGTGGCTTTAGTTTATAATCAAACCCATGTAATTTTATGTTGATACATTTTATATATTTTCATCATTATAATCATCTAATAATAGACATTCCAACTACATTGACATGCTATTTTGAGACCAAAAACACTTGAGTCTGTTATTGAGTTCGTACTCAAATTTTTTTGTGAAACTGGGGCCAGATCAACAAATGATTCTTTCTTCCGTTAACTAAAATGTGGTTGGTTTTATACAGCATGTACTGGACAATGACCAATTTCATTAGCTGATAAATATTTAGATAGTTAAAACAATTACTTAGAAGTTTGACAATAAACTACCGGAAGACAGGTACAATCGGCATAATAAATCTAATAATGACATAGGCCTACTGACACATCTTAAAATGCCTAAAACTATTAATTAAAAATTAAGGTGATAGTAATGATAAATAACAAAAGGGACTCGCGTTCAATACCTAAGGACATATAAACTAAACATATATGTTTACAGTGTTATGACACGCCAAAATAAAGCAATTTTAAAAAATTGAAAATCTTCGTTTTAATATAAGTACAAAAATTGTTTATACTACATCAGCGCATCATAGAAGTATTACTATTAACGGAAAAATAACTGTGGAGTTAGAACAGTTGTTAAATATATTTTAGATACAACTAAGTATAAATTAAAGAAAATTAATTGAAATGATAAAAGTGTACAAAATGTTCTACTTACGTCTTGGTTTGTTTAAAGAAATCAATGGCATCATGATATAGAACACTAGCACCGGTTAGATGTCTAGTATCTTCATCGATCTCTTCTGTCTTTGTTAAACAAACATTTGGACTGAAAATATACAAGAACACAGCATTCATTTGATTATCGTCCGTACAAAAACCCTAAACACGGTTGATGTAAACAGTACAATGAACTAATCCGCGACAGGGAATACCCAGGATGCCATATAAAAATGTAATTTTAATATGTTTTATGGGTGTCTTGTTGGTGTTATGGTAAAGCGGTCTACCATTACAAGCATGATTGGCCAAGGAGTGGTTGTTTATCTGCCACACTTATTTTATAAAAAAAAATACTTTTATTTTCAATACTGCTTTACTTCTGGAATGGATTGGTTTATTTTAGTATTTACACAAATATGTTACGTCATTTTGTACGAACAATTTATAGACCGATTGAATGGATAGTGTAAAGCTCGTTTAGGATAACATGAGACATTGCTTACATAGAATATTCAGTTTATCCTACACGAGTTATACTCATCAGGGGACCGTTTCACTAACATTTGCCTAACTAAACGCAAACTTAAGTTACGGCCAGAACTTGCACAAATGACTAGTTATGCTTGCGTAAATGCTTTAGTGAAACGGCCCCCTGTACGGTACATGAGTATCTACAAATTCCATGGAGTCTTTATTATTTCCAACAACAAGGGGTCCGCCAGGACAACAAAATTTGTAGTGCGGTTAGCATTCGGAACGCTTCGATTGATAATCACCCGAGTGGTTTTCCGAATGGTATGGATGGCAGTCAATCCAGGGTTTTGGGTTGATCAATGGGCAGAATGATTAACTTGCCTTCCTGCGGAGTTTGGTCAAGAAATACTAACGACCATTCAGGCGAAAAGTTATCTGTACCATACCCAACTTATTGTGATAATCCGCCGAAAGTTGTCCCCCTTGTTGGGTTAGTTAAAATCGATATTGGTTGAATCGATAGAGAAATTTATCATATAGAATAAAGACTAAGAAAAGTTATAATCATAATTTTCGACAATGTATTGAAATATGCCAATATTTTTCCTCCTATTGATACAAAGTTTAGTCCATCCTCTTAAATCTGGTATATTTTTCAATGAGTTTAAGTAACATCTTCTTGCTTCCATTTGCGTTTAAAGTTGACTACTCATATTAAAAATAGAGTAAAAATATTGCTGACATGCAATTTTTCTATTTTCAATCGAAAATTAGCGTACCTTTGCATTAAATTTGAATTTTTTTCCTCTTATTCACACAATCTATGGGTGATAAGCTTCAAGATGGTCGTTTTAAATTTAAAATGAAATATTGTCTTCTTGCTTCCATTTTTGTTACAAAATCGTTGAAAATGGAAAATTGAAGAAAATCGGGCGTGTAAGTACATGCGCACTTGGGTCATTACAGGTAACGTTAATTGTTGTGTAGGCGATCAGACAAAGATAATATCTATGTCTCTGAAGAAGTTATGTACTCGCCTAAAGAAAACAACAATGTACATGTATAATAAAAGAATGGTTGATGTTGTAACCATTATTTGAAATAATTTGTTCATTCCTTGAATTTTAATAATATTTTTTATGAATGAAATACGAAAGCTAATATTTTCAGATTACACTTAGATGAAAATACCTAGGCATGCAAGTATAACTATGTGCGATACTCACAAATTATAAATTTGCTTGTAAGTGCATTTCTGAGTAAAATAAGAAAAATATACGTTCTTGCTTTAATTGTGGTCTGGGTGTTTGAAGCACGATAATTAATTACAGTTCTTTAGCACGATTTTTTCAACGTGTAAGCAATATCATTTATCTATTTTTGATTCACACAGAAATGACTTTTATTTTGGGAATTGGACAAATTCACTCTGATTCATACTAACATTCGTGTTTCTTCTTCGTGTGTTTGTTGTTTAGATTTTTGAAAAGTGGGACCAGCCGCCTCGAATGGGCAATATATGCAGACCCCTTTCAAAATAAAAATAACTGAATCTTGAATTCACATTTTTATACCCGAGATTTCATATAAAATTCATGCTTCACTTTAAACAATACTGTAGACACATGTATATTGATGATAAGGTTATAAGATTGATTGTATATTTTAATTATATCATTGATATGCAGTGATACATATTATACCCCTAATGTTGATAGTGTTATTGATAATGGGGTCATTATACAGCGGTCACCAACCATAAAACTTTAATTATACAGGATGACACTGATAGGATTACTGTCTACCCCCGGCTATATTACATTGCATAAATACATGTATATTATTACCACGATTATTGATTAAAATTTACATGTCCGTTTTATAACCAAAGACTTAACTCCCTGAAAAGTATGCTATATTCATGAATATACTTTTTTGTCGCTCTTTAAAATCATGATTCATGATTCAGAGAAAATTCTGGTTTAATAAACGAGGTTGCACTACACTAAGAACGAACATCATCAATTTGGACTTAATAAAACTCCAGGTAATAAAGGGACTAGTAACAGATTTTTATTGGATCATCTAGCCAGTCAATTACTTTCAATTACGTTTGGTGAAGCCAGAGATTTACATAGCATCAAACAAAATCCCTGGTACAATTTACTGCAGAAATATACATATTTTATTATTAGAGCACAAACTTTAACGCATGGATGAAAGTTTTCAGTATTAATAATGATTTCAGTATTTTGAGTTTGATCTAGCTATGTAATTGAAATACGAAATCTGAATATTGCAGTATTTTGAAAGTATGTTTTAAGTATTAGCATAACGTCCAACTCCCCCCCCCCCCCCCCGTGTCAACGACACTACTACATGTATCATAGTAATTAGTATAACATTGGCTTCTAGTTTTTTTTTTCAAAAATTATCATGTAAATATTTTGCTCAATCACATAATACCATAACATATACTAATCTATTGTCCGATCTTATCAGTTAGTGTGACACCATGGGTGTCCTATATATTTTAGACAACATCTTTATTATATCGATTTTCTATCGGTTTATGACACTGCACACTATCGATTTATCTATTAATTTTAAACTCTAAAATCTGGTGTAAAGGGAACAAACCCAATCACAAATTTTTACTCCTTACGAGGGGGAGTGAACTCCTATTTTGTACGTAATATTCTCCACATGCTGTAAGGACTGTGTGCTGGTCGACTGTTCGATGAGATCTGGCGGGTGAAAAGTCGAAATGTGGCCTTTGTAACCATCCACTATCGAACATATACTTGGTCTTGAGGTCGGCAACATAAGATACAAATTCCGAAAGCAAATGAGACAGTATGATGATCCTAAATCATTCAGAAATAGCACAGCAATGAAAGACTTTTCTCTATCATATTAAAGTGAGATTATAAAAGCAAAAGCTACACTGTTTGTCATGGGGCCAAAAGATAACAAAATACGTCTTAAATATGCCTGCATATTAATTGCTACATATAAACATACAAGTTTACAAGTTTCCGAAGTATCAAATATTATGATTTTTCTTGAACTCAAATGAGTCATATTTCAGTTACGTAAAAAGATCACGTGATAAACCCACCCTTCCCACCAGGATCTTCCCCAGCTGAAGTCAAAGTTGAACCAGGAGTCTCCATCAAACCCAAGTTCAAAGTCAAATCTATGTCCACCAAAGTTCCGTCTATGATTCCTGTGAAAGAACAGAGTTAATTGAATCAATGTACATTATATAAGGACCAGTAGTCCAGTGGTAGGACGCCCGCTTAGGGATCGAGAGGTCCTGGGTTCGAATCCCACTAGGTTCACTGCTAATTTTCTTGAGCAAGAAATTTGCCTGCGATTGCTTCACTTCACCCAGGTGTAAATGGGTACCTGCGAGGGTGGTATAATTCCGTTGCGCCAAATTGTCGGCTGCTCTAATAAGCGGAGTAAAAGACTCCCCATGGAGATTGATAGATAGATACCAGTAGCCCAATGACCAGGGGTAATAGCTGTAAAGTCGGTGAACGTGCGTAAGCATGCAACTTAGACTATAAAATGCGATTATTATTTATTTATTATGTATCAAATACTTATTCCTGAACACTGCTAAAACTTCCTCTATAAGTACTGTGAGATACATAACTTAACTAGAAACATCAAAGCCATTCTAGTTCTTAAAGGCTATCAAGATTTTGTTTACTAGTGTGGCGAACCCGACCCCGCTCTCTCTCTCTGCTGTGGGATCTGGGTCCTTGTTTGTTCGATATGTCGGTTAATTCTAAGTTCAACTAGGTGCTAGTTTCTTTTGAACTAGCGGTTCGTCAGGATGACACCAGTGACTAACTTATACGGGATAGTCACAGCCCGCTGAGTATTGAGACAAATACTCAGATAAAATGTGAATATGAATTGCCTTCTTCAAATGCCTAACTTCAGCAACGTTCGCTGCGTACGCGCTCCTTAAGGAACGTGCACACCGCAAGCGTTCAGAAATTCAGGGATTTAAGGCAAGTTCAGGAACTCTGGTTAAGATCTAAGTAATGAAAACAACTGGTTTGCCACTAAATTTATTTTTGAATGATGAACCAAAAGTGAAAACTAGATAACAAAAGTAAGATTATGAGGCGAAAACTTTAAAACCAAGTAAGAAAAATATAAGTAAGATAGAAAAGGCAAAAATGACTATAAGCGAAAGCGTTAAAACAAGTAGCATAGAAGTAATGCAAAAATGAACTTAACATAACATAAAGTAAGTAAGATAGAAAAGACAAAAATAAGACAAAAAATATAAGTGATATAAGAAAACAAATGAGATAGGAAAGGCAAAAATATATACAAGTATTTACATTAATACCCAAATTATGTCAAAGTCTTAACTAAAGCAAACAATGTCGAAAATACCTTATATTAAAACTAAGTCATAATCTGCATATGACTCTGCAGTCGTAAAAACAACTATTTCTGAGTAATAATCAACATTTTAAACAAACTAAGTTATAAGTAAATACATATTTACCGGTTGTCTGTTCCAATATAGAATTTAGAATCTAGTCACAAATTAGAACTTAACTAAAATGAAATATCAATAACTAACCCATAATTAATTAATTAGTTATTGCTTTTGCAATAACGTAGAAGAATACTTTTCAAAACTTAGAGAAAGCAGCAGAGTGCCAAAATCAGGCTGTGCATCAGTTTATAAGACAAAGACAGGTGTCGCCTGATTGGTCAGTTCCAATTCTAATTACATTTTAATTGGCTGTCACCAATTAAGAAAAGTTGATTGACAAATGTTAGATGCTGATAAGCCCCGCCTACTGACTGGACATATGAGTCATTCAAGCTTCAAAGGTTTTGTATTATGTAACCTCTAAATTCCTTATGTAAAAAGTACAAAATCATTTTTGATTGATAATTCAAAAACTATAAATGATATCTAAAATTCAAGATTATCAGTGAAATCAGCATATCATTATCTACAAAAAGAGACTAAACTTGACAATATTACTCTAAAGATAAAGAAAATGATATTTTCTTATCTTAGTTAATCTAATATTGATAATCAATAAGCCATTGAAAATTGTTAATTTTTCATAAATATAACAATATCAAAATATAATTTACATTTTCATTATCTGTGCATCATTCTGATTAAAATGAACCTATGGATGAATATTTTATCTTAAGAAATAATGAAATGATGACTTTGATGAATATTTGTTATAAAATCTTAAAAATCAACATTCAAGCAAAACAAACTACATATTATTGATCTGTACACTTTTCTGAATAAAATTAACCTATTGATGGCTATTCTACCTTAAAAAATAGTAAAAAGGTGATTTTGATCAATAAAATCATCTAATTGCTAATAAACTCTTAATAAACAATATTATTACAAAAGTAAGCGCATATTATTCATCTATAGATCATACCGATCAAAATAAACATATTGATAGATAACTTATCTTGAGAAACAGCGAAAATGTGATTTTGATGAGTTAAAACCATTTTAAAAGTTAAAATGCTAATAGCCAGTAAATAGACAAAATCAAGCAAAATAACAATATACATAAGCTTACTTAAATATAGTATTCTGGTTACTAAGGAAATAACACCCTTAAACTTGCCTATAACCATGTCAATACTTATTTAAAAGAATTTTAAAACATTTAAATATTTAAAGGCTATAAAATTAGTCTACTAAGTCAATATTTTCTATATAATTTGTCCTTTCAGTACCATAAATCTACAATATATTTACCCCTCTAGGTGCCTATTGGTATTACATAACCTTTGGGTGGAACAAAGATACCCTGGTGAGCTCCAGTTGACTTGGACATTGGTTGAAATAACTTTTAGTGTATTCATTATGTAATACTTAGCTGGTCAAAGCAAAAATCCAGACAATATTAAGTAATATATACCGAAAAATATGTGAATCAAAGAGTCAAAAAGACACCATGCTGAGTGCTAGAACTTTGAGATCCTGACATCAGATAAGATCTATATAAAAATGTTGCATAATACCTAATTGACAACTGCAATGAATGCTGGGTAAAATTTGTTAGATATCTATTCCTAGTCTGAGTTGAAATATGTTAGAGCAAATTACAAAAAGAGTCAACTGGCAAAATACAGGTCCTTCACACTGCACCCTTTTTCGAAAAGAATGCTGACACCCATGTAAGCATTCAATTCCGCCTCGGAATTCCCTTTAAATCACAATGGAGCTGTATTAGGCCAGTACACATTGTTATTAATTCAATCCTAATCAAAACAATATATTTAGGCACAAAGCTTCACTTCTTTAACTATGAAATATCTACCTAAGTATAAAATGTCTTCTCAGCAGAGTACTTACAAAAAATCAAATACAAGATATTTGAAATGACCAGAAGAAAAATCACTGGTCACAAATGTACACATATATACACTTAAAATGAAAAAAGGACACAAAAGTAATGCCTTAAAAATGAATAGTATGTCATCTAAAAGTTTTAACATACTATACATATCTATACTACAAAATATCTCAACACATGTAAATAAACAAGTCTTAAGCAAAAATAAATTACCTAAGCTTAAACACGTAATCATCTAAGACTTACATTACAAATTACCTGAGTAATGAATCTCTAAAACCTCAACACATATGTCAAAACATCTCAAAGAAAGAGACTGAACAAATACTTAAGTAAAACACATTACTCAAACTTACACATGAGGATTCTAAGCCTTATATTGCAAAAATATCTCAACACAAATCTTGTGTGACACAAAAAATACAAAAAACATCTCAACACAACAGACTTAGCAAATATGAAAGTATAAATAAAGCAAACATTACTCTACATGTTACTTTAAAAATACAAAATTAAGGCATACATCACAAAAATGTCAAAGTAATAAATCCTATGACACATTTTAACACATGATTAAAAGGCAACTCAACACATGAGAAAAACCTATTCATATCCCTACAATGAAAGACAGTGTCGGAGCAAAAACATAGACTTCAGAGTACAATCACTATTATTCAAATTATCAAATAGACTGATGGAATCAACCAAAATTAGTTATGACAAAACTTACAATTTACAGTTAGATGTTGACTTAAATAACAATTTAAAAACTACATTTGAACAATTCATGTCCGTTGCCGGGTTTAACACTCAATATTATGCTGCTAAGCATGCGCTACATATATCAATCGGACCAAAGCATAAACAATCCCAAGATTTCACACCAGACGGGTAAGTGTTCGACCTGCCTATGACCATAATACATTACAAATGTTTCTATACGAGAAGACATTTACTAATCGGCCGTACTTTATTACTTTAAAACAGCATCCAACCTGTCACTGGGTAGGCAACACAGTGCTATACAGCATGTAACTTTTGGACTATGCTATGAATATAACCCGATGTTACCCATACAGTGCAGGGACATAACCCAATATGCCCCAAACATGATATCTGCAACAAAAGAAAAAACCATATACCCTGTCCGATGTAGATATGTGTTCGATCTACATATACATGAACACAGATATATAAAACAGCAGATTCGTCAATCTGAAACAAAAACTAATCACAAAAACAACACATTACAAATATCAAAGGTTCACAATTCATTGTCCATACATGTTTAACATTCAAAACAACACACTACAAAATGTTGCACTAGCAATACACAGAATGTTCTCCTGAAGAAGTCCGAAATGTTCTTTAGCTAAATACACCACTTCTGCAAGTAACAATATACAATAAATTCTGTCAACATCTGGTCTGGTCTGCTCCGATCCACTGGTTACAGTTCAAAATCACACATGTACATACCATTAACTTATTAAAAAACATTGGTATGCATTTACTAGAGTTTTCATACCATTAATTACTTAAGTATAAACACAACTACTTGAATTTGTATAGCAAATCAGTCAGCTCAACTAGGTTACACAATGTCAGTTCATTACTGGAAATAAATCTTACATCTCGGGATCGGTATATGACATCACTGGATAATATACGACATCACTGGAACAATGTATGACATCACTGGAACATATATGACATCACTGGAACAATGTATGACATCACTGGAACAATGTATGACATCACAGGAACAATATATGACATCACTGGAACAATATATGACATCACTGGAACAATTTGTGACATCACTGTATAATATATGACATCACTGGAACAATGTATGACATCACTGGAACAATATATGACATCACTGGAACAATTTGTGACATCACTGAATAATATATGACATCACTGGAACAATGTATGACTTCACTGGAACAATATGTGACATCACTGGAACAATGTATGACATCACTGGAACAATATATGACATCACTGGAACAATTTGTGACATCACTGAATAATATATGACATCACTGGAACAATGTATGACATCACTGGATAATGTATGACATCACTGGAACAATGTATGACATCACTGGAACAATGTATGACATCACTGGAACAATATATGACATCACTGGAACAATGTATGACATCACTGGAACAATGTATGACATCGCTGGAACAATATATGACATCACAGGATAATGTATGACATCACTGGAACAATGTATGACATCACTGGAGCAATGTATGACATCACAGGATTATGTATGACATCACCGGAACAATGTAGGACATCACTGGAAATATATATGACATCACTGGAAATATATATGACATCACTGGATAATGTATGGCATCACTGGAACAATGTATGACATCACTGGAACAATTTATGACATCACTGGAACAATATATGACATTACTGGAACAATATATGACATCACTGGAACAATGTATGACATCACTGGATAATATATGACATCACTGGAGCAATTAGTACATCACTGAATAATATATGACATCACTGGAACAATGTATGACATCACTGGAACAATGTTGATACATCTCTGGAAAAGTAAAACATCACTGGGGCAGTATATGACATCTTGGTTTCTTTATTTTTCGATAAAATCAGTTATACTATAGAATAGCTTTAGGTTCTTATTTATGTAGAAATTAACTGCTAGAATCACTTTCTGTACCCTTAATTGCCGGGAACTCAAAAGTATCTAACAATGTAAATAACCTTAAAGACGCTAAGTAATAAAGTTCACTTTAGTTATTCTTAAGTAAGTAGCTTAGTTTAAACAAAATTTGGAAAGAAATAATTATAGCAATCTAAGATTTACTAATTATAAGCAATAATTAATAAAACGATAAACTAGGCCTTACAGTACTTTGATTAAGTCGGGTCATCAAATTTAACTAATTATGCAAGTATTTATACAGAGGGTATAAATGCTTTACTATTTTATACTCAACGACGTGCAGTGTAGTGTAAAACACTCCTGGTACCCTTAATTGCCGGGTAACTCGCAAGTATTCACACAATTATAGGTTATCAGACTGGTTAAATCAAATTTACTACTACAATCCAAATCTAATATCAGTAAAACAAGGACATTCAGTGCTTTGATAACAAGTAACAAAACTTAAAAATAGTGACCTTATGATGCAGAAAGCGTTTTAACAATAATATACATAAGATATATCAATACATATAAAGATGCAAGAATGTATTCAATATGTATCAATGATTAAACAAATCAAAATGACAATTTTAATGCGGCTGTATATATTATTAGCTGTGAACAATTGAAGCATATATAAATTCACTTTTAATAATAGCCAAAAGATAATAGAAAGCCAGTGCCCTTAATTGCCGGGCTCCCTAGATTTCTTTATCAGCCTATCAAACTTATCGCAAACAAATAGCAGAGCCAATGATAACCTTAGTTGCCGGTCGACAAAGGTTCTTGCTATACTTAATCTCAAGAAATTGTCAAATTATTATCTGTCCAGCAATGTTCTCAAAATGTTTTCCAAAAGTACTTTTCCCAATTTTTTCAAATAATAGAAAATGCACCAACAAAAAGTTTTCACAAACAAATAACAAAAATAACGCTCTAATTTTCTGGCAATTCACATGTGATCTGAGCTGTCAAACAGAAACGGACATTCAAACAAAATTTACAAAATTTGCACATAAACAGACTCAACCCTAATTTTTACTCTTTGGATATATCTCCAAGCATTTGCTCTCAAACACATGTCTAAAATTTATGATACCAAATTTAAGTATTTCTTTTAATAAATTTCTTATTCAGCTCCAATTCAGTGAGACAAGAAATTTGCACAAAAATAATCCCAAATTGTTTAATTCAATGTTACTGGTATAACAATCTGACAATAAAGATGCAGAATTTAGATAACAGTAATAAAATTATTATAAATGCTTCAATATTTTGCTAGTAACATATATAAGATATTGGTGACATTGAAAAATTGACATAAATTTGGGTAACTTAAATGCGAAAATACCTAAATAAAATATCAAAAATACTTTTGCGACATAAAACAATTTAAATTATGTAATTTCTAAAAATTTCACAAAACTGTAAAAATTAAAAGAAATGAACCTAAAATCAACTCTTTTAAATTCTGGCGACAAAAAATAATTTCAAATAATCATTTAAATGCCTCAGATCCCGATTCTGACACCAATTTGTGGCGAACCCGACCCCGCTCTCTCTCTCTGCTGTGGGATCTGGGTCCTTGTTTGTTCGATATGTCGGTTAATTCTAAGTTCAACTAGGTGCTAGTTTCTTTTGAACTAGCGGTTCGTCAGGATGACACCAGTGACTAACTTATACGGGATAGTCACAGCCCGCTGAGTATTGAGACAAATACTCAGATAAAATGTGAATATGAATTGCCTTCTTCAAATGCCTAACTTCAGCAACGTTCGCTGCGTACGCGCTCCTTAAGGAACGTGCACACCGCAAGCGTTCAGAAATTCAGGGATTTAAGGCAAGTTCAGGAACTCTGGTTAAGATCTAAGTAATGAAAACAACTGGTTTGCCACTAAATTTATTTTTGAATGATGAACCAAAAGTGAAAACTAGATAACAAAAGTAAGATTATGAGGCGAAAACAAACTTTTAGGCGAAAACTTTAAAACCAAGTAAGAAAAATATAAGTAAGATAGAAAAGGCAAAAATGACTATAAGCGAAAGCGTTAAAACAAGTAGCATAGAAGTAATGCAAAAATGAACTTAACATAACATAAAGTAAGTAAGATAGAAAAGACAAAAATAAGACAAAAAATATAAGTGATATAAGAAAACAAATGAGATAGGAAAGGCAAAAATATATACAAGTATTTACATTAATACCCAAATTATGTCAAAGTCTTAACTAAAGCAAACAATGTCGAAAATACCTTATATTAAAACTAAGTCATAATCTGCATATGACTCTGCAGTCGTAAAAACAACTATTTCTGAGTAATAATCAACATTTTAAACAAACTAAGTTATAAGTAAATACATATTTACCGGTTGTCTGTTCCAATATAGAATTTAGAATCTAGTCACAAATTAGAACTTAACTAAAATGAAATATCAATAACTAACCCATAATTAATTAATTAGTTATTGCTTTTGCAATAACGTAGAAGAATACTTTTCAAAACTTAGAGAAAGCAGCAGAGTGCCAAAATCAGGCTGTGCATCAGTTTATAAGACAAAGACAGGTGTCGCCTGATTGGTCAGTTCCAATTCTAATTACATTTTAATTGGCTGTCACCAATTAAGAAAAGTTGATTGACAAATGTTAGATGCTGATAAGCCCCGCCTACTGACTGGACATATGAGTCATTCAAGCTTCAAAGGTTTTGTATTATGTAACCTCTAAATTCCTTATGTAAAAAGTACAAAATCATTTTTGATTGATAATTCAAAAACTATAAATGATATCTAAAATTCAAGATTATCAGTGAAATCAGCATATCATTATCTACAAAAAGAGACTAAACTTGACAATATTACTCTAAAGATAAAGAAAATGATATTTTCTTATCTTAGTTAATCTAATATTGATAATCAATAAGCCATTGAAAATTGTTAATTTTTCATAAATATAACAATATCAAAATATAATTTACATTTTCATTATCTGTGCATCATTCTGATTAAAATGAACCTATGGATGAATATTTTATCTTAAGAAATAATGAAATGATGACTTTGATGAATATTTGTTATAAAATCTTAAAAATCAACATTCAAGCAAAACAAACTACATATTATTGATCTGTACACTTTTCTGAATAAAATTAACCTATTGATGGCTATTCTACCTTAAAAAATAGTAAAAAGGTGATTTTGATCAATAAAATCATCTAATTGCTAATAAACTCTTAATAAACAATATTATTACAAAAGTAAGCGCATATTATTCATCTATAGATCATACCGATCAAAATAAACATATTGATAGATAACTTATCTTGAGAAACAGCGAAAATGTGATTTTGATGAGTTAAAACCATTTTAAAAGTTAAAATGCTAATAGCCAGTAAATAGACAAAATCAAGCAAAATAACAATATACATAAGCTTACTTAAATATAGTATTCTGGTTACTAAGGAAATAACACCCTTAAACTTGCCTATAACCATGTCAATACTTATTTAAAAGAATTTTAAAACATTTAAATATTTAAAGGCTATAAAATTAGTCTACTAAGTCAATATTTTCTATATAATTTGTCCTTTCAGTACCATAAATCTACAATATATTTACCCCTCTAGGTGCCTATTGGTATTACATAACCTTTGGGTGGAACAAAGATACCCTGGTGAGCTCCAGTTGACTTGGACATTGGTTGAAATAACTTTTAGTGTATTCATTATGTAATACTTAGCTGGTCAAAGCAAAAATCCAGACAATATTAAGTAATATATACCGAAAAATATGTGAATCAAAGAGTCAAAAAGACACCATGCTGAGTGCTAGAACTTTGAGATCCTGACATCAGATAAGATCTATATAAAAATGTTGCATAATACCTAATTGACAACTGCAATGAATGCTGGGTAAAATTTGTTAGATATCTATTCCTAGTCTGAGTTGAAATATGTTAGAGCAAATTACAAAAAGAGTCAACTGGCAAAATACAGGTCCTTCACACTGCACCCTTTTTCGAAAAGAATGCTGACACCCATGTAAGCATTCAATTCCGCCTCGGAATTCCCTTTAAATCACAATGGAGCTGTATTAGGCCAGTACACATTGTTATTAATTCAATCCTAATCAAAACAATATATTTAGGCACAAAGCTTCACTTCTTTAACTATGAAATATCTACCTAAGTATAAAATGTCTTCTCAGCAGAGTACTTACAAAAAATCAAATACAAGATATTTGAAATGACCAGAAGAAAAATCACTGGTCACAAATGTACACATATATACACTTAAAATGAAAAAAGGACACAAAAGTAATGCCTTAAAAATGAATAGTATGTCATCTAAAAGTTTTAACATACTATACATATCTATACTACAAAATATCTCAACACATGTAAATAAACAAGTCTTAAGCAAAAATAAATTACCTAAGCTTAAACACGTAATCATCTAAGACTTACATTACAAATTACCTGAGTAATGAATCTCTAAAACCTCAACACATATGTCAAAACATCTCAAAGAAAGAGACTGAACAAATACTTAAGTAAAACACATTACTCAAACTTACACATGAGGATTCTAAGCCTTATATTGCAAAAATATCTCAACACAAATCTTGTGTGACACAAAAAATACAAAAAACATCTCAACACAACAGACTTAGCAAATATGAAAGTATAAATAAAGCAAACATTACTCTACATGTTACTTTAAAAATACAAAATTAAGGCATACATCACAAAAATGTCAAAGTAATAAATCCTATGACACATTTTAACACATGATTAAAAGGCAACTCAACACATGAGAAAAACCTATTCATATCCCTACAATGAAAGACAGTGTCGGAGCAAAAACATAGACTTCAGAGTACAATCACTATTATTCAAATTATCAAATAGACTGATGGAATCAACCAAAATTAGTTATGACAAAACTTACAATTTACAGTTAGATGTTGACTTAAATAACAATTTAAAAACTACATTTGAACAATTCATGTCCGTTGCCGGGTTTAACACTCAATATTATGCTGCTAAGCATGCGCTACATATATCAATCGGACCAAAGCATAAACAATCCCAAGATTTCACACCAGACGGGTAAGTGTTCGACCTGCCTATGACCATAATACATTACAAATGTTTCTATACGAGAAGACATTTACTAATCGGCCGTACTTTATTACTTTAAAACAGCATCCAACCTGTCACTGGGTAGGCAACACAGTGCTATACAGCATGTAACTTTTGGACTATGCTATGAATATAACCCGATGTTACCCATACAGTGCAGGGACATAACCCAATATGCCCCAAACATGATATCTGCAACAAAAGAAAAAACCATATACCCTGTCCGATGTAGATATGTGTTCGATCTACATATACATGAACACAGATATATAAAACAGCAGATTCGTCAATCTGAAACAAAAACTAATCACAAAAACAACACATTACAAATATCAAAGGTTCACAATTCATTGTCCATACATGTTTAACATTCAAAACAACACACTACAAAATGTTGCACTAGCAATACACAGAATGTTCTCCTGAAGAAGTCCGAAATGTTCTTTAGCTAAATACACCACTTCTGCAAGTAACAATATACAATAAATTCTGTCAACATCTGGTCTGGTCTGCTCCGATCCACTGGTTACAGTTCAAAATCACACATGTACATACCATTAACTTATTAAAAACATTGGTATGCATTTACTAGAGTTTTCATACCATTAATTACTTAAGTATAAACACAACTACTTGAATTTGTATAGCAAATCAGTCAGCTCAACTAGGTTACACAATGTCAGTTCATTACTGGAAATAAATCTTACATCTCGGGATCGGTATATGACATCACTGGATAATATACGACATCACTGGAACAATGTATGACATCACTGGAACATATATGACATCACTGGAACAATGTATGACATCACTGGAACAATGTATGACATCACAGGAACAATATATGACATCACTGGAACAATATATGACATCACTGGAACAATTTGTGACATCACTGTATAATATATGACATCACTGGAACAATGTATGACATCACTGGAACAATATATGACATCACTGGAACAATTTGTGACATCACTGAATAATATATGACATCACTGGAACAATGTATGACTTCACTGGAACAATATGTGACATCACTGGAACAATGTATGACATCACTGGAACAATATATGACATCACTGGAACAATTTGTGACATCACTGAATAATATATGACATCACTGGAACAATGTATGACATCACTGGATAATGTATGACATCACTGGAACAATGTATGACATCACTGGAACAATGTATGACATCACTGGAACAATATATGACATCACTGGAACAATGTATGACATCACTGGAACAATGTATGACATCGCTGGAACAATATATGACATCACAGGATAATGTATGACATCACTGGAACAATGTATGACATCACTGGAGCAATGTATGACATCACAGGATTATGTATGACATCACCGGAACAATGTAGGACATCACTGGAAATATATATGACATCACTGGAAATATATATGACATCACTGGATAATGTATGGCATCACTGGAACAATGTATGACATCACTGGAACAATTTATGACATCACTGGAACAATATATGACATTACTGGAACAATATATGACATCACTGGAACAATGTATGACATCACTGGATAATATATGACATCACTGGAGCAATTAGTACATCACTGAATAATATATGACATCACTGGAACAATGTATGACATCACTGGAACAATGTTGATACATCTCTGGAAAAGTAAAACATCACTGGGGCAGTATATGACATCTTGGTTTCTTTATTTTTCGATAAAATCAGTTATACTATAGAATAGCTTTAGGTTCTTATTTATGTAGAAATTAACTGCTAGAATCACTTTCTGTACCCTTAATTGCCGGGAACTCAAAAGTATCTAACAATGTAAATAACCTTAAAGACACTAAGTAATAAAGTTCACTTTAGTTATTCTTAAGTAAGTAGCTTAGTTTAAACAAAATTTGGAAAGAAATAATTATAGCAATCTAAGATTTACTAATTATAAGCAATAATTAATAAAACGATAAACTAGGCCTTACAGTACTTTGATTAAGTCGGGTCATCAAATTTAACTAATTATGCAAGTATTTATACAGAGGGTATAAATGCTTTACTATTTTATACTCAACGACGTGCAGTGTAGTGTAAAACACTCCTGGTACCCTTAATTGCCGGGTAACTCGCAAGTATTCACACAATTATAGGTTATCAGACTGGTTAAATCAAATTTACTACTACAATCCAAATCTAATATCAGTAAAACAAGGACATTCAGTGCTTTGATAACAAGTAACAAAACTTAAAAATAGTGACCTTATGATGCAGAAAGCGTTTTAACAATAATATACATAAGATATATCAATACATATAAAGATGCAAGAATGTATTCAATATGTATCAATGATTAAACAAATCAAAATGACAATTTTAATGCGGCTGTATATATTATTAGCTGTGAACAATTGAAGCATATATAAATTCACTTTTAATAATAGCCAAAAGATAATAGAAAGCCAGTGCCCTTAATTGCCGGGCTCCCTAGATTTCTTTATCAGCCTATCAAACTTATCGCAAACAAATAGCAGAGCCAATGATAACCTTAGTTGCCGGTCGACAAAGGTTCTTGCTATACTTAATCTCAAGAAATTGTCAAATTATTATCTGTCCAGCAATGTTCTCAAAATGTTTTCCAAAAGTACTTTTCCCAATTTTTTCAAATAATAGAAAATGCACCAACAAAAAGTTTTCACAAACAAATAACAAAAATAACGCTCTAATTTTCTGGCAATTCACATGTGATCTGAGCTGTCAAACAGAAACGGACATTCAAACAAAATTTACAAAATTTGCACATAAACAGACTCAACCCTAATTTTTACTCTTTGGATATATCTCCAAGCATTTGCTCTCAAACACATGTCTAAAATTTATGATACCAAATTTAAGTATTTCTTTTAATAAATTTCTTATTCAGCTCCAATTCAGTGAGACAAGAAATTTGCACAAAAATAATCCCAAATTGTTTAATTCAATGTTACTGGTATAACAATCTGACAATAAAGATGCAGAATTTAGATAACAGTAATAAAATTATTATAAATGCTTCAATATTTTGCTAGTAACATATATAAGATATTGGTGACATTGAAAAATTGACATAAATTTGGGTAACTTAAATGCGAAAATACCTAAATAAAATATCAAAAATACTTTTGCGACATAAAACAATTTAAATTATGTAATTTCTAAAAATTTCACAAAACTGTAAAAATTAAAAGAAATGAACCTAAAATCAACTCTTTTAAATTCTGGCGACAAAAAATAATTTCAAATAATCATTTAAATGCCTCAGATCCCGATTCTGACACCAATTTGTGGCGAACCCGACCCCGCTCTCTCTCTCTGCTGTGGGATCTGGGTCCTTGTTTGTTCGATATGTCGGTTAATTCTAAGTTCAACTAGGTGCTAGTTTCTTTTGAACTAGCGGTTCGTCAGGATGACACCAGTGACTAACTTATACGGGATAGTCACAGCCCGCTGAGTATTGAGACAAATACTCAGATAAAATGTGAATATGAATTGCCTTCTTCAAATGCCTAACTTCAGCAACGTTCGCTGCGTACGCGCTCCTTAAGGAACGTGCACACCGCAAGCGTTCAGAAATTCAGGGATTTAAGGCAAGTTCAGGAACTCTGGTTAAGATCTAAGTAATGAAAACAACTGGTTTGCCACTAAATTTATTTTTGAATGATGAACCAAAAGTGAAAACTAGATAACAAAAGTAAGATTATGAGGCGAAAACAAACTTTTAGGCGAAAACTTTAAAACCAAGTAAGAAAAATATAAGTAAGATAGAAAAGGCAAAAATGACTATAAGCGAAAGCGTTAAAACAAGTAGCATAGAAGTAATGCAAAAATGAACTTAACATAACATAAAGTAAGTAAGATAGAAAAGACAAAAATAAGACAAAAAATATAAGTGATATAAGAAAACAAATGAGATAGGAAAGGCAAAAATATATACAAGTATTTACATTAATACCCAAATTATGTCAAAGTCTTAACTAAAGCAAACAATGTCGAAAATACCTTATATTAAAACTAAGTCATAATCTGCATATGACTCTGCAGTCGTAAAAACAACTATTTCTGAGTAATAATCAACATTTTAAACAAACTAAGTTATAAGTAAATACATATTTACCGGTTGTCTGTTCCAATATAGAATTTAGAATCTAGTCACAAATTAGAACTTAACTAAAATGAAATATCAATAACTAACCCATAATTAATTAATTAGTTATTGCTTTTGCAATAACGTAGAAGAATACTTTTCAAAACTTAGAGAAAGCAGCAGAGTGCCAAAATCAGGCTGTGCATCAGTTTATAAGACAAAGACAGGTGTCGCCTGATTGGTCAGTTCCAATTCTAATTACATTTTAATTGGCTGTCACCAATTAAGAAAAGTTGATTGACAAATGTTAGATGCTGATAAGCCCCGCCTACTGACTGGACATATGAGTCATTCAAGCTTCAAAGGTTTTGTATTATGTAACCTCTAAATTCCTTATGTAAAAAGTACAAAATCATTTTTGATTGATAATTCAAAAACTATAAATGATATCTAAAATTCAAGATTATCAGTGAAATCAGCATATCATTATCTACAAAAAGAGACTAAACTTGACAATATTACTCTAAAGATAAAGAAAATGATATTTTCTTATCTTAGTTAATCTAATATTGATAATCAATAAGCCATTGAAAATTGTTAATTTTTCATAAATATAACAATATCAAAATATAATTTACATTTTCATTATCTGTGCATCATTCTGATTAAAATGAACCTATGGATGAATATTTTATCTTAAGAAATAATGAAATGATGACTTTGATGAATATTTGTTATAAAATCTTAAAAATCAACATTCAAGCAAAACAAACTACATATTATTGATCTGTACACTTTTCTGAATAAAATTAACCTATTGATGGCTATTCTACCTTAAAAAATAGTAAAAAGGTGATTTTGATCAATAAAATCATCTAATTGCTAATAAACTCTTAATAAACAATATTATTACAAAAGTAAGCGCATATTATTCATCTATAGATCATACCGATCAAAATAAACATATTGATAGATAACTTATCTTGAGAAACAGCGAAAATGTGATTTTGATGAGTTAAAACCATTTTAAAAGTTAAAATGCTAATAGCCAGTAAATAGACAAAATCAAGCAAAATAACAATATACATAAGCTTACTTAAATATAGTATTCTGGTTACTAAGGAAATAACACCCTTAAACTTGCCTATAACCATGTCAATACTTATTTAAAAGAATTTTAAAACATTTAAATATTTAAAGGCTATAAAATTAGTCTACTAAGTCAATATTTTCTATATAATTTGTCCTTTCAGTACCATAAATCTACAATATATTTACCCCTCTAGGTGCCTATTGGTATTACATAACCTTTGGGTGGAACAAAGATACCCTGGTGAGCTCCAGTTGACTTGGACATTGGTTGAAATAACTTTTAGTGTATTCATTATGTAATACTTAGCTGGTCAAAGCAAAAATCCAGACAATATTAAGTAATATATACCGAAAAATATGTGAATCAAAGAGTCAAAAAGACACCATGCTGAGTGCTAGAACTTTGAGATCCTGACATCAGATAAGATCTATATAAAAATGTTGCATAATACCTAATTGACAACTGCAATGAATGCTGGGTAAAATTTGTTAGATATCTATTCCTAGTCTGAGTTGAAATATGTTAGAGCAAATTACAAAAAGAGTCAACTGGCAAAATACAGGTCCTTCACACTAGCGAGAATGTTGATACTCTCTGGGTAAACGAATACATTTAACTATGGAAATAGACAGTATCTGTACAGAGATACAGTATTGGTATGTATATATTTACAAACCAATAGCATTTGTGTTACATCAGAATGACCAGCGCTTTAAGGTAACTTCATACATTTTTTTTAATTTTCATGTACAAATCATTTAAATGTATGTTTGTTCTTGTTGAGTTTAACGCCGTAGCAACAAATTGTATAGATCATATAACGGCGGTCAGTCAACCTACTCACTTCTCCTGGAAAGGCTAAATCTCTGGATTTAGCAGTTAACCAACAGTGAATACTTTCGTCAGTGACTGATTACTGCCCTACATAATTAAAAATCATTGTTAGGAGGGAGAATGATCGTAGAAATAATTCATGACCAAGCTCCACGACAATATGTCCCGCCCGGGAATCGAACCCACGAGCCCCCAATCAGTAGACTTGCTTGCTACCAACTGAGCTTACCCGGGCGGCTATTTTCACAAGAAAAATACCAGAAAAAATATATCACTAACATAATATGATAATATTTGTAACGTAAAACATAGTTAATTTTTCATCAACAAATTTGATATTTGTTTATATTTTATTATATTATATTTAAATATTTATATATATTATTAATTATTGTAATTTATTTTTCAGTTCACATTTAAGACATATATGTCTTTTTATTTATCATTATTCATGTTTATACATTTGTTTTATGATGTAATTTATTAGTTATGTGTTTATATATGTAAATATTACCAAAAGCACTGGTTTGTTCTAAAGTCTTTGAATAAAGTAAGTATAATATATGTAAGTTAATTTATTAATAACGTGCAACTATCTGTGAATATACAAGTTTGTATTTCAAATGTCCAAAAATTGTATCTTAAATAATGATTAACATTGTCGAGTGAGTTAAATCCTACGAATACCCATATTATACATAATGGATAGGGATTTTAAGTTTTGTAACGTAAACGCTACTAAATCCAGGCAAAATTTGGCCAAATTTAGCTGGAAATATTTAACGATCAAAGATGTAAATAAATATCGATGACTTGTCATTATTTAGTTTAGGTATCAATTAAGTTTGTCAATCAAATTTATGTAACTGGTCATTTGGTAACGAAATAAATGGAGTTTTAAACGTTATGTAAATTACAAGTGTGTAAAATGAGGAACTTTTGAAGCGTTTATTCAAGCCCGTATTTACCGGGGGGGGGGGGCACAGGGGGCACGTGCCCCCCCACCTGGCCCCACAGATATTGACTCTCATACAAAGAAAAGGGCACAAAATCGGCACCATCAAAGCAATATCAACTCGACTTTTAGATTAAATTTAATATGAAATCATTCATTCGAGCTATTAAAAAAGATAATGATCTAAATTGATACATTCAAGCATCTCAGGGTACCCAGATCGGGCCTTATCAAGCGTTCAAATCATTGATCGTGCAAGTGTATGGTCCCTCTATACAGACACATACCCAGCCAGCATGACCATATCGGGCCGATATACAATTAATGTCGGCATGTCGGCAAAATGTGCCGACTTGGGGCCGACATCGGACCGCTGCAGTGCCGACATACTCAATATTTTGAAAAATTATAAATGCAATTGAATTGCTTACTTAATTATGTTAATAAATAGTCCTGTGTATGATTTTAATTACTAGAAGCACACTAACCCCATTTCATGTTACACCAAAAAAGTATATCGGGTCTGCGTCGGGCCTACATGATCAATTAATGTAACTATTTTGTATATCGGATTGACATCGGTACGATAGTGCATTTTCTGCTACACCTCCATATTTTGTTAAATCGTTAAAATATTATGAAATAAATTGATTCTAATGAAACACCTTTGTTATCTACTTATTATATTTACGTACTGTCATACCGGCAAAATGTGCCTATTTTGGGACCGACATCGGACCGCTGCAGTGCCGACATACTCAATATTTTGGAAAATGCTAACTGCAATTGTATTGTTCACTTAATTATGTTAATAAATAGTCCTGTGTATGATTTCAATTTCTAGAACCACACTAACCCTATTTCATGTAACGTCAAAAAACGTATATCGGGTCTGCATCGGGCCTACATGGTAATGAACGCAACTATTTTGTTTATCGGATTGACAACGGTACGATATTGCGTTTTCTTGTTTACCATGCAGCAAATAATTGTTGGTATGAATTTTAAAATAATTTTAGCTGTGTTTTGAAATGAAATGTTGTTTGCAATTGAAATCAATATTTTACATTAAAACCACTCTTATATAATAATATTATTTTAAATGAAGAACAGGCAAATATTCACTGCATTCCTTCTTTCAATTGAATGAGCGCCAAAAAAACTAAAAGTCAAAGGAAGGTGATGAAGGTGAACTTTATTTTCTTTTAAAAGTAGATCTAATGATGATTTAACAAATGTGTAAACATTGTTAATTACTTCATTTTAACCATTTGAGCGATTGAAAAATACAAAATTTATCTGTTTGTCTTATTCTAAAGTAAAATTAGGGTTGAAAATATTTGTAACATATTTTCGCGACATGCATTAACAAGGCCGTGATTATCATTTGCTCTTTATAGATAGAATATACTAAAATTCGCTTTTATAATCTTTTTTGTAACAAATCCGTATGTTTTTTGCATAGTGGCTGTTTATTTTCACTCCACGGTTTATTAATGTACATGTACACCGCTATTGTTTTGATGTTAGCCCGATGTAGGCAAGAAATATCGGGCCGATATTGTTTAGACATCGGCCCGATATTGTACTACCGATGTCGGGTCGACATCATTCCTATTTGCAGCCGAGGTTAAATCCGACGTTGGGCCGTCATAGAAAACCATTAAGGTTTGCTGTCGCTCCGATGTAGAATAATTTCTACTGTTGACTGACATCACACCGCTATTGTTTTGATGTCGGCCCGATGTAGGCAAGAAATATCGGACCGATATTGTGTAGACATCGGCCCGATATTGTATTACCGATATCGGGTCGACATCATTCCTATTTGCAGCCGAGGTTAAATCCGACGTTGGGCCGTCATAGAAAACCATATAGGTTTGGTGTCGGACCGATATAGAATAATTTCTATTGTTGACTGACATCACACCGCTATTGTTTTGATGTTGGCCCGATGTAGGCAAGAAATATCGGGCCGATATTGTGTAGACATCGGCCCGATATTGTACTACCGATGTCGGGTTGACATCATTCCTATTTGCAGCCGAGATTAAATCCGACGTCGGGCCGTCATAGAAAACCATATAGGTTTGATGTCGGGCCGATATAGAATGTTGAATGGGTAGATACCAATTGCTATGTTTATTGTCTATATTACACATACCTCAACACCGTCACCAGTGAAATTACCATGGTAACTAGCTTACGAGGCCTAAATTTGGTTATTGTGAACTCTCTAATCTTATTTAGTAGTGGAAATCATCGGCGTTTACATAGCAAGTTAGACAGAGAAAAGACGAGGACAGCTAGTCAAGTGCATTTTATACGTCTCTACTATGACACTCGAACTTAGTTAATTTCGAAAACATGCACGATCGTCTGATGAATTTTTATGGAATTAAAATTCCGAATAACTTTTGAAAAGTGACCGAGCCTGAACATAAATTAAGTATTTATGGAGGACATCGGCGTTTTTCATATCAAGTAATAGACTGAGAAAAGCCGAGTATAGTCGAATGAATGTTTGTCATTAAAATGAGTTAATTAAAAGTTAGTTAAAATCGGAAAAAGCGAGCGTTTTATGTTGTTGTTGTTTTCTTAGAAAATGTAGGTAAATGAATTAAACTTTCAAGTAACTTTTCAAGAGTGACCTACCCTACAACAAGTTTTCTTACGAAAAACAAGACAAAAATTAATCAGTGGTTAAACATTTTTTTCATCCAATCATAAATTAATAGGCTTGTGTTTCGTTAATTTTTAAATCGTTGCTTTTATTTTATATCATATTACGTGTATAAAATACTTGTATACCTAATACTTTTTTCGAAAGGAATCGAAAAATGTGATTCTTCGGCGGATTTCCACGTTTTGGATCGTCCCAACAACCATTCTTGTAAATCCACTGAAACGTCCGAAAAACTCACAACAACGCTGAATTTCAACACAATAAACTAAGCCTCTTATTTAAAAATCAAAGCACTGGAGTGCTGGAGGAACGATGTCCTGAACTTATTTTTTTGATTGTTTATTACTATCGAATGATGTAATTAAGCTACGCATATAACATGCATTGTCAAAAACATCGTAGGCCCTTTTTACTCCAACAAGTCATCATTGCAATTGTCACGGGTTGAGTTGTCTACGGGTCGAGTTGTCCCGTCTCCATTGCAAGATTTGTATGTCCAGAGAGTAACCTCCCTTTTCCTGAAGAGTTTTAAGAACGACAACACAAGCCAGCGTTGTATTACATTTAAATGAGATGTTAATGAGTTTCACGCTTGAACTACGCCTCTTTGTCTATGTTGGAAATTGTTGAAGCGTGAAAAGAGTAATCTTATACTTTCTTGTTACCATTGGAACGATGTTAAATAACATCGTTCCAAAAAGTATCATAAACTGGCTTTTTTTGGTTGTTAAATCGGAGAATTTTCTCATTGCATTCGGTGATTTTATACAAGTTACCAAGTGTATTTTTTAAAAATTCTCGGCATTTACATGATGAAATTGCTGATTTTTTTGTAAATCAGGATTTTTTCCATTCTCGTTCCTTGAAGGATACCTCAATTATAGCGCTCAATATTTCCTTGGTAGTGCCCAAATGTGCTTAAAATTTAATGATAATTTACCAAATTTTAGCTTCATTTTATCCTTTTAAAGTGTGTTCAAAAGTGCTCAGATTTACACCTTTGACATGCAAAAATTCAAAAAATTTCCACATCTTCGGGACGGGATACCCCTCCCGTACCCACCCCAACCGTACTCCCCACTAACGACCCCTCTGTATCAGGCCCTGTGATCTAAATCACATGAATGCATTTTCTTTATTTTTGGAATATTTATTAAAAGCTAATCAATCACATGAATCTGAATTGTTACGCATTGCATCACTTTTCTACACACACAAAAAAAACGATAATTAACCTACTTGTAGCTTCATTCAATTTGTTTAAAAGAGCATTTAAAGTGCTCAGATTTGCACCTTTGACATGTGAAAAACTCAAACATTTCTATCCCGTCGGGAGGGGGTACCCCTCCCGAACCCACCCCGTGTGCCCCCCACTTACGACCCTCCTGGATCCGGCCCTGGTTTAATGATTGCGATTGCATAATATGACTGCCGCCATTGTTAAAGACTGGGTTTATGCTGAATATATATATTGAACTACCATTTTCTTAAAAGTTTCTGGTTACGTAAATTGCAACATATATATACTAAACGAAACGCTTAAATACCCAGATTTCAATATTGTTGGAAATTTATATTTTTACAATTTTTGAACGATCGATAATGGAAATGTATACAGGGCCATACTGTCGTTTGTTTGCATGGTTGTCATGTTCATTTATTGATGCAAACCCGGTTTTGTCGTGCATCTGTTGATAAACGGAAATAGGCACGTGTTTCTCGAGCAAATACCCCACGTGGTTCTGTTTTTGGTATAGATCATTAGTGTGTTGATATGCACACCAAAAAATCAAGAATGGCTCGAATGTCGCCACAAGTGCGAGAAATTGCTGTAAGGCTGACTGACTATATTATGCAATAACGAGACTTATATAATTTTATTAGGCTGGATTTAACCCAAATATTATATAATTATCCGAGTCGATAGCGCAGTTGGTAGCGCACCGGGATTTGGAATCTCGTGCCCGAGGGGGTGCGGGTTCGAATCCCATTCGGGGATGTTATACTCTTCCATGAAAATTTGACAATAATGTCGATTTCCCTCCTTTAATTAGATAATATGGAGAAGTTTCCTGCCTTGTGGAAGGGTAGGTGAGTCCTGGTTATAGACAAAGGTCCAGGAAAGCTAGGTTAGGTGCGCTGGATGCCGTAAAATGACCTAAATTGTGTTGACACGGCGTTAAATCCAGTAAATATATATCAAAAGCGTTTAGTATATCAGTAAAAGAAAATTTCGATTTTAAAATTTATAATTTAGTAGCCTAACCTTGATAACCACGGAAGATCCCTCTCCTTCCATCTCTTGTGATCCCGTCCCCTAAATCGATCCCTATAAAAATCACGATATGAAAAACACACATGTAAACACACTAAGAAAACTGCGAACGTAAAAAGCTGAAATTTTCCCATGGTTTATTGCTGTTGTTTGAGAGTAAGACTCACAGACAACTGGGATATATGAGATGGATAAATGGTTCTTTATAAACAAGAACTTACGGTGTTAACTCATTTCAACTGTGGAAAGGGTATTAATACCTAGATGTTGTGAAAAATATATTTTATACAAAATTTACTCAAGTAAAGTCAAAATATTTTATTGGCATAAACAATATGTTAATCACCGAAAACAAAATTGGTAGTATTTTACAAACAACATATATACAGTATTAAATATGTATAGAAAAGCATGCACAATTAATATACATGGCAATACACCTACTAAATAAAAAGAGAAGGAAATGTTCTTACGCATATAGTACAAAAAGCAATGTATACATATGTAGTCACGTAACAAGCAAAATTCATGAAAGTATCAATGAATAAAACTAACATTCTACTTTAGCAATAAACCAAACAAAACAAATATGGATTAAAGAAGACATTACTTTTTTATCTGGACGTAATTACCACCTCGAGTGTAGAACTTTGCGGGAACGTAGCTTTAAAAGCATAATTAAGAATTGCAGTTATTTAACCACGTCAGATATAAGGCGGTACCTGTCAACACTGAATGTTGAAACATTGCAATTATTGACTGGTTATTGTCGTGGGCAGTGTTGGTCTGCCATTTTAACGAACATTTTAAAGAACTAATTATTTATCTAGTCATTTATTTATTTACTTATAAATTGCAGATGGTCACAAGCTTGAACTATAATCAGATGGTGTCATCTCAAATTGTACGTCTCGACGACAACCTGGACTTTGTTAAAGATCTGGAGTTGAGTTCTTACGCACTAAGTAAAGACTTTCAAGTAAAATCCGAGTATGATGTAATGCTCAACGAATTCTCCTTAACTCTTACAAAGACTAGCGGACAAAAACCCGCTGAGCCGAAAACTTTTGTGATGGACGAGCACGAGCTGACAGCGCTCAATAAAAAGCTGCCACTAGCTTTAGCTATCGCACGACGTTATTCATATAAAACATCTTCTAAAACTTTAGATTATCCAATAGATTTAGTAGAGAGTGAAAAATTTCAATTCAGGACTGTGCTTTTTGCTTAAGAAAATACGTATAAAAAGGGGCAATTAAATTTAGACATTAGAAAATGCAGTAAAAACGATAGTTCTCCATCTAAATATAATACACAAAATAGGGGTTGGGTTGACCATTAATGAGGGTAAGGATATACTACAAATATTAGGGGAGATCATTCAACAAATAATTTAGAAACTAAATTAACAAGAGATCTTTTGCTTTCGGCGGAAGTATACGTAATCATTAACACGATTAAAGAACTCAACTCTCAGAGGGAATGTCCGGTTGCAGTATTCAACATGGTTCTCAAGATCAACACTTCGGAGACTGCTTGCAAGAGTGGACAGAAACAATAGAGGACAAATGGGAAAGCAACATCGTGTTGACGAATCTAGCCGACGTATTCTAGATAGCCGAGTCGGCAGTTGAACACCTGCCGAACATAAAGGGACTGGTCACATCGACAGTAAATCCGATTGTTACTCCCACCATGGATGAAAAAAAGAGAAAGTGTTAGACTCAAATTGGTTGAATGGCAACGAACTGTATAATGCTTATATGGAACTAATTATTTATCTAGTCATTTATTTATTTACTTATAAATTGCAGATGGCCACAAGCTTGAACTATAATGAGATGGTGTCATCTCAACTTGTACGTCTCGACGACAACCTGGACTTTGTTAAAGATCTGGAGTTGTGTTCTTACGCACTAAGTAAAGACTTTCAAGTAAAATCCGAGTCTGATGTAATGCTCAACAAATTCTCCTTAACTCTTACAAAGACTAGTGGACAAAAACCCGCTGAGCCGAAAACTATTGTGATGGACGAGCACGAGCTGACCGCACTCAATAAAAAGCTGCCACTAGCTTTAGCTATCGCACGACGTTATACATATAAAACTTCTTCTAAAACTTTAGATTAACCATAAGACTTAGTAGAGAGTGAAAAATTTCATTTCAGGACTGTGCTTTTTGTTAAAGATAATATGTATAAAAAGGGGCAATTAAATTTAGACATTAGAAAATGCAGTAAAAACGATAGTTCTCCATCTAAATATATATACAAAAATAGGGGTTAGGTTGACCATTATTGAGGGTAAGGATTTACTACAAAAATTGGGGGAGATCATTCAACAAATAATGTAGAAACTAAATTAACAAGAGATCTTTTGCTTTCGGTGGAAGTATACGTAATCATTAACACGATTAAAGAACTCAACTCTCAGAGGGAATGTCCGGTTGCAGTATTCAACATGGTTCTCAAGATCAACACTTCGGAGGCTGCTTGCAAGAGTGGACAGAAGCAGTAGAGGACACATTGGAAAGCACCATCGTGTTGACGAATCTAGCCGACGTATTCAATGTAGCCGAGTCGGCGGTTAAACACCTGCCGAATATAAAGGGACTGGTCACATCGACAGTAAATCCGATTGTTACTCCCACCATGGATGAAAAAAAGAGAAAGTGTTAGACTCAAATTGGTTGAATGGCAACGAACTGTATAATGCTTATATGGAACTAATTATTTATCTGGTCATTTATTTATTTACTTATAAATTGCAGATGGCCACAAGCTTGAACTATAATGAGATGGTGTCATCTCAACTTGTACGTCTCGACGACAACCTGGACTTTGTTAAAGATCTGGAGTTGTGTTCTTACGCACTAAGTAAAGACTTTCAAGTAAAATCCGAGTCTGATGTAATGCTCAACGAATTCTCCTTAACTCTTACAAAGACTAGTGGACAAAAACCCGCTGAGCCGAAAACTATTGTGATGGACGAGCACGAGCTGACCGCACTCAATAAAAAGCTGCCACTAGCTTTAGCTATCGCACGACGTTATACATATAAAACTTCTTCTAAAACTTTAGATTATCCAATAGATTTTGTAGAGAGTGAAAAATTTCAATTCAGGACTGTGCTTTTTTGTTAAAGAAAATATGTATAAAAGGGGCAATTAAATTTAGACATTAGAAAATGCAGTAAAAACGATAGTTCTCCATCTAAATATATATACAAAAATAGGGGTTAGGTTGACAATTATTGAGGGTAAGGATTTACTACAAAAATTGGGGGAGATCATTCCACAAATAATGTAGAAACTAAATTAACAAGAGATCTTTTGCTTTCGGCGGAAGTATACGTAATCATTAACACGATTAAAGAACTCAACTCTCAGAGGGAATGTCCGGGATGCAGTATTCAACATGTTTCTCAAGATCAACACTTCGGAGACTGTTTGCAAGAGTGGACAGAAACAGTAGAGGACAAATGGGAAAGCACCATCGTGTTGACGAGTCTAGCCGACGTATTTAAGATAGCCGAGTCGGCAGTTGAACACCTGCCGAACATAAAGGGACTGGTCACATCGACAGTAAATCCGATTGTTACTCCCACCATGGATGAAAAAAAGAGAAAGTGTTAGACTCAAATTGGTTGAATGGCAACGAACTGTATAATGCTTATATGGAACTAATTATTTATCTGGTCATTTATTTATTTAGTTATAAATTACAGATGGCCACAAGCTTGAACTATAATGAGATGGTGTCATCTCAACGACAACCTTGACTTTGTTAAAGATCTGGAGTTGTGTTCCTACGCACTTAGTAAAGACTTTCAAGTAAAAACCGAGTATGATGTAATGCTCAACGAATTCTCCTTAACTCTTACGAAGACTAGCGGACAAAAACCCGCTGAGCCGAAAATTATTGTGATGGACGAGCACGAGCTGACCGCGCTCAATAAAAAGCTGCCACTAGCTTTAGCTATCGCACAACGTTATACATATAAAACTTCTTCTAAAACTTTAGATTATCAAATAGATTTAGTAGAGAGTGAAAAATTTCAATTCAGGACTGTGCTTTTTGTTAAAGAAAATATGTATAAAAAGGGGCAATTAAATTTAGACATTACAAAATGCAGTAAAACGAAAGTGTTAGACTCAAATTGGTTAAATAGCAACGAACTGTATAATGCTTGTAAGCTTGTAGGTGATAAGCAAGAATGACTCCGTCGATATTTCTCGTAATTATAGCTTATGTTCTATGTTTTATCTTATTATAGATTGTATGCTGTGTAACTTTGTAATAGTGTAAATTAGATGTATCAAATTCATATCTTGTTTGTGCTTTTTATTTCCTCTTTTTTCTTGGAACAGTTACCTTCGATATAATTAAAAAACCTTTTTTAGTCTAAGCACAAACCCCATAATCAATCTGCAACATGGAATCGTGCTTAGAATAAAAAAGTGACGCTCAATGAAAAATATATTTACATTTACTTTAAAACACATTTCTAGATCGGGTATTTTACATAAAGTAATGTCGGTGGATTTAATATTATTTTTCGCGTGAATATTGATGCCATTTTCGATGAAGTTTATTTGTTAGTGTTCCGCAATCTCTAATTTTTGTTTTGTGATACGCTTAACAACGAAAGAAACAAAGGTGATCGTTGTAAAGTTGTTAACGATACGGTTCTCTCAGGATGCAAGGCGAGTGTTCTATTCCCAAATACAATAGAGGACGGTTCAAGAGATTTAACACAGTGCCAAGCATGAGGAAATATCAACGTGAAATCGTAATTTGCAACAGTTGTGGGGTAAGGCATCAAAACGTTCATCTTGAATGTAAAGCTAGAAACCGAATTTGTTACAAATGCAGATCCTACATTACGCTGACTTCTGTTTAAAAACAACTATAAAGGAAATTCAAATCAGTAATGTTCGTGAACACTCTGAATAACTCCAAGATTGTGACACAGACAAAGAATATTTTTGCAGTATTATGCCTTTTCATGGGGTAGATGATATCGACCTCAGGAAAACATGTTTCTTTAACGGGTTTTACAGAGAATTCATAGAGGAGTTAATGGAAGACAGCAGTAAGGACCAAATAAAAAAACTTTATTTGCGTGCAGAATGAAACATAAGTTAGAATCTAAAAATGAATTAGTTTCTACTCATGAAAGGTTAAGTGTACAAAAAATCAAGAAATTGACCAATTGAAAGTGAAAATTAGGTATATGGAACAGAAAATTAAGAATTTGGAAATGAACTTCGACCGTAAAGTTTCAGCTGTAGAGATATTGAAAAGTGCAATTGCCAAGTATGATGATGATTACCAAAGTGTTTACAAACAATTTAATTCACTTAGGATACATAATGCATCATTACAAAAGGCTCACTGTAAACTTAAAGCTGAACATTCTAAATTAAAACAGACTAACAATAAGTTCAAAGGTAGACAGCCCCAACATCAGCGCTCTGATAGACAAAATAGCAAAATATAATTAATGATGTATGTATTATATTTGTTTCAGCTAGAAGTTATTTCGTCGGAAATGTTTTACGAACAAGTAAAATTGTTGATTTAACTTATCCGGGTCGATAGCGCAGTTGGTAGCGCGCCGGGATTTGGATACTCGTGCCCGATGGGGTGCGGGTTCGAATCCCACCCGGGGAGGTTATACCCTTCCATGAAAATTTGACAATAATGTCGATTTTCCTCCATTGATTAGATAATATGGAGAATTTTCCGGCCTTGTGGAAGGGTAGGTGAGTACTGGTTATAGACAATGGTCCAGGAAAGCTAGGTTAGGTGCGCTGGACGCCGTGAAATGACCTAAATTGTGTTGATACGGCGTTAACTCTAATAAATAAATAAATAAATCATTTAGAAAATTGTATACGTGGTTATAACATTTGATCGTTCGATTTTTATATTATTTCATTATTCATATATAATGTCGCATTTTATATACATCTTATATTGATAACGTAAACATTTTTATCTATAATCTGTCAAACACTTCCTTTAACTAATGAAGTCATGTTTATGATTTTATTTTGTTGTCATTTGTTAATTTTTTTAGATTTACAGATACTAGTATTAATAGATCTAGTCTTAGTAATGTTTTACAGGAATCGTGATATTGATAAAATTGACTGCTTTCATGTAGAAAAGTGTGTGGGTGGTTAAAACAATTATTGTTAAATTTGTATATATAATTATATATATATATATATATATATATATATATCTCGTATATGACGCCGCTCAAATACATTTATATGAATTACAGGATCGATAATTACAATGTAATATTCATTGATTAAAATCAAACATTCGCTATTCTAAATTTTCAATAGATTGTTATCACATCATTATTGTTCAATTTGTCTTATCAGATGTGTACCCTAATTTACAACATATTTTTGTTGTGATAAAATATATACAATGAGAATGTTGTTGGACATTGTTGTTACTTAATAAAATAGTAAAATCTGGAGAACTTTTTGTATGTAATTTAAGTAATTAGTTAAGTAATTAAATCAACGGAAACAACTCTGTGTAATTTCAATAAGTACTCAATTAATACCACAACTGTTGAGACAAAGGGTTCTAACCAGGAACAACTACTAAAAAGTACTCAGTTGGCTCAATCAGCGAACCACCAGCCTTCGGCATAAAACAAATTCCTATGCAAATTCCTATGCAAATCGTACTCCCTTCATTTTCACTCATATTTTCGTTTACCCAAGGTGGGGATTCAGAATTTTCTACCCAGGGATCGGTTTGCAACTGGTCGTGTTTAGATTGTTCATGATTTTGAATTCTGTGCTCGTACAGCTCACGGCCAGTTGCAAAACGATCTTGACATATCCTACAATTAAAAAATTTAGGATGATTATCACCAGTATCATTGTTACTATTATTAGTTGTGTTGTTGTTGTCATTTGCACTGCTAATTGTAGACGAAGATTGACTTGATGAGGCTTGATTATGTCCGGACTTCTTTTCATGAACTAAAACGTCTTTCATTGACTTAATTGTTTTGTTACACTGAGCACATTGAATCTTTGGTTCTTCAGATTTATTTTGTTTACAGGATTTTTCGTGTCACAATCTATTTCCATAAGAACTAAATGTCTTTCTACAATTTCCACATTTTGTTACTTCGGTCTTTTTTGGAACAATGCCTTCACATGATCTTAAATGTCGGGCGAGATTATCTTTTCTAGAAAACATTTTGTTGCAAAATTTACAACTGTTTGAAGCGTCGACGTTTACCTCTCCCCTAAAAAAAATGCAATAAATATTTCTCAGATTCTTTACAGTTATACTATTAAATGTTATGATAGAATTTGTAAGTAATTTCAGTGTCAATGATTTTAACCAGATATAAGAAAAAAAAGATTTTCAACTGCAACGGTTTTTACTAATAGTTACAAACAATCGTTTATCAAAATTTATTCGAAGTAAACAAAAAATAGGACTTGTAATTAAACGTGCACATTTCGTGTTTATCTTCTGTTCTGCGTCTTTTACATCAGTGTCACAATTTATCCCAACATCCTGTTGATAAGGAAGTTAATATTTAAGAAATAACTTACAGTTGTCTATATTTTATTGTCTAATAAAACATAGTCACGAGTTGTGATGCGCGTATGATTAAATCACGAGTGCTTTAGCACGAGTGATTTAATTAGCGCATCAAACGAGTGCCTATGTTTTATTAGACAATAAAATATAGACAACTGTAAGTTATTTCGATTCTAACATCGCAAAATACATCCTTAGAAAAGATATTTTTATAGAACTATTTTTTACTGTCAGAAACGCCATGCTGTTGAAATCCGCCCCCCAGTGCAAAGGCCGAAAATAGCCTTTATTTACACAGATCTCATTGATAATTGATTCTAATTTCAAACAAATAATATTCAAATCTTAATTTAAAAAAAATGAACCCAAAACTAAATACGAATTGTCATAGTTTTATTTGTGTGTAAAACATCATTCTTTAAAATAAGCGCCGTGAAATAAACATTCGACCTTGCCCTTAGTGAGTGTCATTTTATATACACACGATGATGAAGCATTTAAGTTCGGTGTTTTCGGCGGAATATTGCAAATACTGCTTAAATAATTGGATGTTAACTGAATAGGAGTGTGTTATCAGACAGTCTGATGGAGATATTTGTAAAAGGTTGGATATAAATTGGATTTATGAACGTGTGTCAAGGAAGGTTAGATTTTCGGAAAATCAGCACTGCTCGTGTCAGCTTGGATGATTACGAGCTTGAAAGAATACACGTAGCCAGTTCCATTATATTATGCTATGCACAGTTTGGCTTTGATTAAATAGTCAATCTTTGTATTTTCGTATAATGGCTGGCATGATCGTCGGATGAAGGGCAGGATGAAATGAGACAGCGGAACCGGGAAATGCTGGGACTTAGAAAACGTCTTGAACTTGAAGTACAGTGAACTTGACAGTTCCGGGTCATCGACAATTCCGGGTCACTTTTTTAAAATAGTACAGATGATTCCTTAATAATGCAATATTTTAATTATATGATAGTTAAGTCATGTACATTAACCACTTAGCTACCGTTACACAAACTTTCCATGTTAAAATTTCTCTACCGGAAGTCATAGTCATGAAACACTAAACACCGTCTTTTCCAACCAATGCGAAAGTATGTGAACATTTCGTTCATGCGTTCGAAAAAACAGCGATTTATATCCACAATTTAGATAAAATAAGTCCTTATTGCACATCATTTTGCTGGAAATTTATCAGAGAACACGATTTAACTCATAGATTTATTTCATCTAATTACTGTTTGACAATAATGCAGACAATTTGACCTGGTAAGCACGTGACAATTTCGGGTCAAAACTTAACCCGTACTATATACAATCATTTATTTTAATTAAAAAGTATTTTTTTTAACATTTAGAATTGATTTTATACATTATTTTATCCCATATGTAAGATATTTGTCAATTAAATACAATTTTTGTTTGATATTTTGATTTTCATTTTTTACGTGCAACTAATTGTATTTATGGTACTTGTTTTTATATGCAATAGGTAATTGCAAGAGACATGATTAGATCTTTAATTTAAGAGCTTTATTTTTGTTTAACTTGGAAGAAAATATGAGATAAAGTCTTTATTGACAAAAAGTGGGCTGTTTTATTGATTTTAACCCTGTTGAGACCACTCCGGATTAAAGAGACAAGCATCTGTCACGTGACCCGGAATTGGCAAGTGTGACCCGTAACTATCAAGTTTGCAACATGCAATTTCGAAAATTGTAGGAAATTGCAAGCAAATAAACATTATTAATTTATTATAGCATGGTAAGGTGGAAGTATTTGTTTATCAATTTATGCAGGTTTGATTCCCACAACTTTCGTTTTGAAGAGACACGCATTGTTTGTTTCGTTACTGACCCGGAACTGTCGAGTTCACTGTAGGTCATGTTTATGCTAGAATCGTTTTAAACTCAGTTTATACCATTTTTGGTCAAGTAATAAGGTTAGTACATGTTTTAAATTTACTGACATGTTCCAAGGTTCTGTTAAAGTCAACCCTTTAAACTCGGGCGCTATTTTCGGCTTTGCTCATTTAACGCGGGGAGTAAAATTTCAACAGCCGTCACCAGCTATATTTTATTGAATAATAAAGCATAGATGACGTCACATTGAATAAAGAGTGAAAGCGCACGTGCCTATGTTAGAATAAAGTATAATTTAATAAAATAAAACTAGAATTGGAATCAATTAAATTTATTGATGATTTACTAAGGAAACGTATGTTCATAACAATACTGAAACTAATTTCTTGACACATGTCAGGTTCGATTTATGAACATTAAAGTTTCTAATACATATATGTATAATCGTTATAACGATTCAATCTAGACAAAAACAATAGAAAAATAAATTACCTTTTCTTGGTTGCACTCTTGTTCGTGCATTCTTCTTTCCACTGCTCTAAACAAACAGCGACATCCTTTACATAATATATGCTTCATCTTAAATTTAACTTCCAAAAACACAAAACAATATACAAAAAGAAGCACAGAATGATTGAGAATTATAAAACCCGATATAAATGTCTTAGTTGGTAGGTCAAACCTAAACATTAAATCACAACACTAGACAATAAAAGATCGTTTATAGACATTTGATCATTTTGTCAACAATGTTTATTCAACCCACCAGTAAATACGACAAAATTAATATGTATACATTTACATAGCGTTGGAGTAATCAAAGCACTGGAGTGCTGGAGGAACGATGTCCTGAACTTATTTTTTTATTAAAGAATATATTATTATGTATATTATCTATAAAATAATGTATTAAGTATCAATTAACAGAATTTAACTAAAGGATAGCACTAGACTTCTCAAGTGGTTTGCTCATGGCAAGGTTTATCTTACTTTATCAAACAAAATAAACCAGTCAAAGAATTAATTTTCATCAACACATTTTAGGGTCATGTACAGCAGCGATCTCACCAAACCAAAGATTATTCTGGACTATTTTCTTTAACCAAAAGGAGCTGACAACTTCTCATTTTTTGTTATCAATGGGTATTTTTTAACGAGATCGTTAATATTTTCGTTAAATTTTTTAAAGATTTGGTGTGGAATGACAAGCTGAATTTTTTCACAAAAACATCGACTTTCTAACAATTCATTTAAGGTTTTCCCCCAAAGTACTAAGCTCTTTTGCATCAAGCTACATTCCCATTTTTGTTCACGAACGTTAAGTCAAATTAACATTTTGCACTTGCAATTTATTCACAATTAAAATTACTCTAAGAATCGTCTATTTCCTATAAATATTTGTTTAAGATTCCGTACACACTTATACATATTCATTCCAAATTATAATCAAACTCTATAACTTAAAATCGCTCAAGTAAACTTTTAATGTGACACTTTGAAGACGACAACGTCATATCGCCGTATATTAAACGTCCGGTAAGTGTATTAGTCATATCCAAAATGGCGGGTGTAATAACAATTGGATAAGTCACGTCGGTAAATATTTGTTTATTTCGAGTAATAATGAATTTAAACAAGTTTTTCGACGTTTAAAAGTTGAAACATACGCATGTTATTTGACTTCCGTAACTCTAGCCAACCCTGTCAGGGTTGTCTACAGTTACGAAACTTCCGTAACTCTAGAACCTTGGTCTAGAGTTACGGTACCGTAACTCAAGCCACTGCTTAATATAATACGATCATTTAATATTGTTTATTACTATCGAATGATGTAATTATGTTACGCATATAACATGCATTGTCAAAATCATCGTAGGCCCTTTTTACTCCAACAAGTAATCATTGCAGTTGTCATGGGTTGAGTTGTCTACGGGTTGAGTTGTCCCGTCTCCATTGCAAAATTTATGTGTCCTTAGGGTAACCTCCCTTTTTCTGAAGAGTTTCAAGAACGACAACACAAGCCAGCGTTGTATTACATTTAAATGAGATGTTAATGAGTTTCACGCTTGAACTACGCCTCTTTGTCTATGTTGAAAATTGTTGAAGCGTGAAAAGAGTAATCTTATACTTTCTTGTTACCATTGGAACGATGCTAAATTAGCATCGTTCCAAAAACGAATTATATTCGGTTTCACCGTAATATTGATCGCATGCGCGGAAACGTACAGGTAGATTAATAGCGAATATACATAACGCTTTTTACCTCCGACTGTATCGCTAGTCTTGTCCGAGCGTTAAAGTCTGTCAACCGACTGTCATCGCTACTGCTCCGGGCGATTACGCTGACCAATCGCTGGGCGCCATCATGAAACGTTCGAAACGCTCTACATATTAATCTCCTCACAAATGTCTCACTCCTCAAAAATGTGGCCGTACTATTTTGAGCCACGCTATACTAATTTCAAGTCTTGTGGCTGTCATCTTGAAAAGGAGTCTAGACTCCAAAACACGGGATTGGCCCGTAAAGGATTCAGGGGCAAAACACACGATGACGTTAGTCTCCCAACTGGTGATGTTGGAAGTTTATTGTGTAGTACTGCATGCGGAATTCTGCATTCCATTTGTCTTCCGGATTCAATAAGATTGAAACCATTGCAATACAGGTTAATGAAAAGCTCTGTCAAATGAAATTAAACTGTTTGAAATGGAAAATTTCTAAAATGAAACAAAATGTCACCTGGACGTGACCCGTATTGTGAAGTAACCGGATTCAAAATAAGCGAAGGAAATGTAATTTATATTTAGATCGGGTTTTAATCAGATTGGTTTGATTATAGAAAGGGTCATTATTTGTACATCCCAATTATCACTGTCTAGAAACGGTGGCGATTTTCCGTGTCACGGCGTAGCCACATCAAGATGGCGGAAAAACAACCATCCAAAAGGTACGTGTCGTTTTTTGCATGATATTTTGAGAAATATTCTGGCCCAAATGCGTTAAATAGTTTCATTTGATCCGTAAATGTATAAACTAAAGGGCGGGTATACTCATCTGACATGTCACAAAGGATTTATGTGAATTAAAGCCACCAAAGTTGACGAATGACCGTCTGTCAAATTTGAACCGAGAGAAGTGTATGACTTTTGATAAAATCGCCGTTAGTACGGTACTTATCGTGTAGTAAATACGATTGTGAGATAGTGTACATGCATGAAATTATACCTTAAAATTGTACAAGTTCTAATTTATTTTGTTATGTCAAAACATGCCTACTTTCGGTTTTGTCTAAGCAACGGTTGAGATATTAGCTCCGGTGAAGATTTTCCGTAAGAAATGACTCGGTGTTGCCATAAAAAGTGGACACGGTGTATACATTTGCGTGAAAGAGAACTATCATGCAAAAAAAACGACACGTACCATTTGGATGGTAGTTTTTCCGCCATCTTGATGTGGCTACGCCGTGACACGGAAAATCGCCACCGTTTCAGGATCTAGACAGTGATTATTAGTTCAGGGGCTGTCTCCTTTTAAATATACAAGAGATACTTTTAAGTATAAAAAAATATTCTATTTAAATTTCGATAAAATTAAGAACAATTCACCATAATTTAAATGGTGAACAGTAATACTATAAAGGCACATTCAAGAAAAAATATATATGTCAGAAGTGGGATTCGAACCCACGTCGGGAGAACCCGACTGCGACCTGAACGCAGCGCCTTAGACCACTCGGCCATCCTGACTTATACAATCCTGGGTCAAGCAGTATTAAGTGACTATTTCGCCCGTTCTATTTATTTTACATACATTTTCATGAATCTTTATTTTTTACGGAATCTAGTAACATGCATGGTATTAATATCTGGATCAATACTGTACAGCGATATTTTTACCTCTGCGTCCCGCGTCCCTGACGCACAATTTTAGCTAAAAACTCATTGCTTCTTGACATGTGCGTCCAGCTGGACGCATAACGCCGTAGAACTGGCAAGTTGACGTGTAAAATAAAAATCGACGGGCAAATGACAACTCTGCTCAGAGTTTTTCGTTATTAATAGCTGTAATTAACATCTTTACACCGTTAAACGTCATATGTTCTAGTATCACGACATATTTCATTGGTTCTGTATTATCAGTGACCAATCAAACCGACTTTTATATTGTATTCGGTTGTTGATATCAACAGGCTTTATTGATGGCGTAATTTAGGAGTCTTCACCTCGCTTTTTCGGCGTAGCTGTCTAAGCTGGATTTTGACCTACATTTCTGTATAATGACGTCTGTCTGGGGATTTCGGAAATCCGCCGTTCTATTGGATGATTTTATAAGCACTGAAAATGACGTACGGGGGAAACAGAGAAAATCCCCTCTTCGATTGGATGGCCCTGACACGCGCGAAAAAATAAAGGCCACACTATTGTAATGCAGTGTTTTACGAAATTTTGCTTCGTTCGTAGATTTTTTTTTTTGGGTAGACTTCTATTGCTTTCCAAAGTGTTTTTTTTATATTGTAACAATAAAAAGTTACGTGTCAAACACAATATTTTATGGGTAAAATGAATTACGTCTCCAGATGTGAACCGGTTTCTAGTAAAAAGTCTGACATATTACCCAATAATTATTGAGTTAGCCTCACTACGTCCAGTTTCCGGGGTTTACACTTTGAGAGTCACAGCTCCACATATATTTATTAATCCGCAGAGTTATTGATACGTAACTTTTAAGGTTCTGGAACTGTAACTAACTTCGGTAAACTTCGACACTCGATACAATCCGGTTTTTTCCCGATTACCTATCTTCGTCAAGTTTCGTAATTGCTATTTTTAGAAATTTTCACCACGTGACGTGGGTTTTTCCAGAAGTCATAGGGTAACGCATTTTCCGAAAATGGCGAAACCAGACGCTCTACAGCGTGATCGTAGTTTGTTATCGTAAAAATAATGGTTTATCGACATAAAAACAATGAAAAGCCGTAGTGGATCATAACTTTTGCGTTGATTCTGTTTGTTCAGGTGTAAAATACATTTTTTTCATCTTTTTTGCGATGTAAATTGGGTATGACTGAAACACGAAATGGAGATTTTGAGGCGAAATGGACGAAATGGAGAATTTGGGGCAAAACGGGGTTTTGATTGTTTAATCTATTTTGTGGACTGAAAATGAACAATTAAAGGTAAAATAAACTACACAAATATCGATAAACTAGAAAGAATGTTTAACTTATATTGATTTATTGCCGAATTCCCACAAATAATCGTACCAAAGTCAGCATATAAAGACAAAATCGTTGCACATTTTCTGTTTTTGATATCATCATATTCTAATTATAAAAAAACAATACAATAAACAGCATAATTTGAAAGCTAAGGCACATAATATGCCAACATTACTAACTCTAGTGTCCAACTGTTAGTGCAAAAAACGACAACAGCAGAAAACATAGCTGGTACAAGTTTAATCCCCAAATAGTCCCCTCAAGCTTGCCAAAAAGCAATGGAGAGAAGGTTTTTATATGATAATGCAGAGTTTAACATACATTTTCCATCTCAAATACCAATTTTAGATGATATATTTGTATAAAGTGGTATTATTTGTAATTGACCATTTTGACGTTATTTTTCTCTATAAAATCTCTTGCAGTTTCAGTACAGTAATCTAATACAAATTCTTATAAAAAATTTTAGAAACGGTAAAATTTCTTAAATTTTTCATTGTATTGGCAGTTAATACTGCAAAAAAATTTAAAAGTAGTTGCATGTGTCTAACTAACTTCTAACTTGAGATATTTGCTTTTAAAGATAGGGTAAATTTTTTAACATTCTCAAAAACTCGGATTTTTGCTTGGGGGTACATGTATGCAAATCTCTGTATTTTTATATGTTTTTGTCCAAAGTGTAACCTGGTTGCTCTGATTTGTCATTACATGACTGTATAACAAGAAAATGGATTAAAACTTGGAAATAAAACAGCAGAATTTGAAAAAAAAGTTCTTTCACTTTTTGTCCCAGCACAATTTACGGTCTTTCTGAAAATGAAGGGTCACGTTATAAAAATGCACATAACTTAAGTTACAAAAGGTAAATTTCTTTAAAATTTCAGCATTCAATGTCTTTAATAGTATAGATTCAAGAAACAATATCAGTAAAAGAATTGTGGAAGGTCACCATTACAGTTCCAGAACCTTAAGAATAAATTCATAATTTTTGTTTTGTAGCATTAATGAATAGGTTTTCACAATGCAATTCTCAAAAATCTTCTTGTCTGAAACTGCAAGGCCTAGAGCTTTCATATTTGGTATATAACATCATCTAGAGGTCCTCCATCACAGTTGTTCAAATTATGCCCCTGGGTCAAAATTGACCCCACCCCATGAATCACAATATTACATTGAATTATATAAGGAAAAGTTCAAACAACATCTTCTCTTGAACCGCTTATGATAATTTGCCCAAACTCAACAGGAATGGTCCGTGGGTGGTTCCCTACCAAAATTGTTCAAATAGGTCTGATTGGTTGGATAAGTAGGTCACTGGGTCAAAAAATAGGTTTTAACATTAGTGGTCCTCTGTAAATGGCTCTTCTGTGACCTTTGACCTTTTCCTCAGGTGAGCACCCAGGGCCCTTTGGGCCCTCTTGTTTTTAAATCGACGCCGTTTGTCTTTTTTAAAGACATTTCTTGTTAGTTATATACTGGTGTTCAGTTTCTTCTTGTATATAACAAGTGTTCGGTACATTAGAGATGCTAGTTATAAATCTTTTCAAATTACAACGCTAAGAGGTCATCAGTTAAGTACAATGTACTTAATGATTTAAAATTTAACGACCAAATCTCTGTCATACACAGTGAGGAATGGTAAAAGTTCTAACGGTCTAAACTTTTATTATGCCTAACCAATTATTACCACGCCTACAATTTGTTAATGAACTTGAAGTCAATAAGCATAAAAGCTGACCCTAACTAGCTCATTTCCTGATGGTTTCTCAATTATATGATCGTTGAATCCATCCTGTATCATTGTTTTAACATGATGAAGATCTGCGTCCTCATTTGTCCTCAATAATGTTCGTACTCGATACGTTATGAACATTTTAAAAAAAGAAAGATTTTAAAATTTTTCATTTGACAATTTTTGATCAACTTGATTAACTTGAAAAATATGTCAACTGAATGGACATTTTTTGCGGTTAAATAAATTGATAAGAATAGATATTTAATCAGACTTAAACTGTTAATAAAATACTTATTTTGTGAATTGTGTTATCAAATAATTGTAATATCCAAGTTTTCTTATGAAAAACCATCAGAATTACTGAAAGATGCATTCATGGTAAATAAAATGACTGTTGGTGGTTGTATACAAAAGCATCTAAAGAGTTGTGAAATACAATATATATCAACTAAATGCATTATCAATAATATTCATTATTATGGACTGATTTCCACCATCATTTATACAACATTTTGGACTCTTGCTTGAGATATATTTTTATTTTTTTAAAAGTTTGCCCTATGAGTCATTGACTATTAACTTTTGAAGCCTGAGTTAGAGACACATGTTGGATATTTTTTGTGATTTCTTACCCAAAGAAATTAAAAAAATCACAAGACTTAGGTTGCATCCTAAAATAAACATAGTTTGTTTGGTGTATGATATAGACATTTCAGCAACTTTTCAATTTTTACATAATTATTCCATCTGTCAACTGATTATTTGGGCAGACAGAGTCTGACCATATATGCCTGTTTAACTGATAGTTTGAAGTCTTTGGTACAGACTGAGTCTGAGCCAATAAAACATGGAAATCTTAATTTCAATTTATTGTTTTGCTTTCCTGCAGTTTTGAAAGTAATACATGATTTATTGAGTTTACACTGTTATTAAAAGTGAAAGTTCATAAAGACATGTAGCTGGATGTTTGATTGTATAAACAGGGACCCATTGTTTCCGTCATGGACCCATTGTTTTAAAACATGTGAGTCCTGTCGGACCCATTGAATTCATTTCTAAAAATATCGCTGAATACACATCTGATAATAGTCCGTGTTAATAATACGGGATATGCTAAAATACTCGGCTTTTATTTTTAGTAATATATTTTTAAAAAATAAATGGGTCGATATGATTGTGGTTTCTGTTTTTTATAAACAGTTTAATCACTATTTGAATTATACATAGCTCCGATCACCCGTAACAACAAAATGTATATCATGTCTATTTTTAGAAATTGATTAATTCATGTACAGTATATATTAAATAAACAAGTCTGTGTCATTTCGTTTAATAAACAATTTCTAGTGCGATTACATCCACGCTTTCCAGTTATTTTATAAAATGACAGCGTATGTTTGGGGATTTGGCAAGTTAGGACAGTTAGGCAATGGTGAAACCGGCACTGAACATACACCGGTCATCCCCAAACTTCCACAAAACACGGAAGTAAAGGACGTTCAATGTGGGGGTTACTTCACAGCGGTGTTGACTGCCAATGGGAGATTGTTCACGTTTGGCTGTGGGAAGTATGGAAGGTTAGGAACAGGTAAAGAAGAAGACAGAAAACTACCAGTGGAAATTAGATTTAAAGACGGAGACAAAATTGAGAAGGTAAGTAAATTATCTCAACTTATTTTATAACATATGCCAAAAAGCGAGATAACTCTTACGTTCTGACTTCTTGTTACGGATGAGTTATCTTTCTTGACAAATTGCGCGCCGTTGTATAAATGGACGACGAGATGCTCGAAGCCTTAAACATGCGCGATTTCGCTGAGACATTACATTATTTTCTTAAGACCGCTTGTAAGGAGTTTACTTGTTTCCTTCTTCATTAATTTACACTAAAATATGCACAATATGTTGTGTTGAGTATTCGTCCAGGTATTGATAATTTTTATTCAACTGTCAGAGGTACATACATCAACCCCGTTGATTTTATACTCACTGTAGTGTTTCTGTACTCACTATCGATAATCAAACATTTAAATAAGCGGGATAATGCATGCGCCACTGACAGTTGAATAAAATGTACACTTAGCTCTCTTTTGTTTGGTTATGGTTCTGAAAACATATCTGTAAAACTTTCCAGTTCTGAGCTATAGAAAGATTTTTCTTGCATCGAGTTCGAGTGTATAATGACACATTAAGACAATAAAATAAACGTTTATTACTTTTGTGTATTCAGGTTTCCTGTGGAATATGGCACGCCGCAGCGGTCACAACTAAGAAAGAGCTGTATGTCTGGGGTTATAACAAATCACATGGTGTGTTAGGTCATACATCAATACAAACTGCTACACAACCATGTATACTACGTGGACCGTTCAACAATAGAATTGCTGGTGTTTCCTGTGGTAATAACTTTACATTACTATGGACTGATGATGGAGAGAGTTATTCTTGGGGGTGTGGTCGACATGGGGTCCTTGGACACGGTAATATTGATGACAAGACTGAACCTACTCTTATTTCTTACTTTAAAGACAATGGTATTAAAGTCCAGTTCATGAACGCTGGGTTTGCTCATTGCGGAGCAGTGGCAGAAAGTGGTCTGGCTTATATGTTCGGGAGAAATGACGAAGGGGCATTGGGACTTGGTAAAGACGGAACTAGTAGCGTTAGCACTCCAAAGATCGTAGAGTCACTCAAAGACAAGAATATAAAGGAAATAAGCTGTAGCGTAGGTGAAAAACATGGTCATACATTGTTTCTGTCTCAAAATGGTTCTGTGTTTGCTTGCGGAGACGGGTATAAGGGTAAACTAGGTTTAGGGGACCAAGAATCAAGAATATCACCAACACAAATACCTGAGAACTGTTTTAACAATGAACAAGTGGCTCATGTCAGCGCTGGAGGTATTCATAGCTCAACTGTAAGTAAAGATGGTCATGTGTTTACATGGGGTTGTGGTAGTGACGGTAGACTAGGACATCTAGAAGGAAAAGGACATAGATATCTATTTAGAAGTGATATGCCAAAACTTGTTGAAGATTTAAACAAAAATGGTAAAGCTGTTAAAATAGCTTGTTCTTATTATCATACAGCAACTGTTGTGATTTAGGACGAATCTAATAAATAGACACATGTATTAGATGTATTTCCAACATATATGTAATTTGCTTTCAACTTTGACTCCTGAACCCAAGAATTATTATCTCGATAACTATCTGATACAATTGACTTAAAATTGTTATCATTACTATCATTTTCGTTTTCTAATCCAAAATAAAAATACAATTTCTACTAATATAGAACAAACTTACCATAGGCATGCAATGCGCATTTAGAAGCCAAAAAAGTGGTTTTGACATAGGGGTCTAAAGTCGTTGCTAATTGCCTACACGTTGTAGAAATTAGACATATTTCTTATAAACATTACACTCATTTAACTATTTCACGATGTCAATGCTTTACGTAATAAACTACGCCATTACATGTATATTGTTTTATAATCTCTTTCTATGGTGTTTCTACAGTTGTTTTATTTAAGGGTCTTTTGTAAGTATGGTTACTCAAAACGTCATTTATCAAAATAAGTCTACATTTAGGCGCTTAAAGCATTCCAGAAGTAAAGGAATTCCTTATTTGTTTTTGGTATCATTCAATGTCCAAGATGTATCCAGATGCAATGTACACATTTCCATCGACAGTGTAAACTTTAACATACGTCATGGACACAATAGATAACCCCGGTCCGTAGCTTAGTTGGTAGTGCCGGGGTTTCCAATCAATATTTCCAAAGTAGGTACAGGTTCGAATCTCATGCATGGAAATTTGACAATATTGCCATTTTCCACTATTAAGGTACACTTTAGGAGAAGTTGCCTTCTTTATGGAAGGTTGGGTGAGTGCTAGTTATAGACAAGAGGCCAGGTAAGCAAGATTAGGTGTCCTGGCTTACGTAACATTGTCATTATTGTGTTGACACAACATTAAACCCAAGAAAAATAAATGAACACAATACATGTAATATGATGATTTCAAGAACTAAGACAAGATGGTTCGGTCAACAAAGATGATTTATTACTTTAACACAGAACAGAACAAATCTTTTATTTTCAGGTTGTGTATACAGGGTATACAGCGAAAGGAATAAACAAAATTCAATACAAATTTAGTTATTCAATGGTATGAAATATGTCAGTGTATTTTATATACATTGTTGTATCTATCTCGTTAGAATGGATTCTTCTATATATGCCTTATGATCGTGCCACTTTACGAGTCTTCCGTCTATGCCGAATGACCATGTCACTTTGCTCATCTTATATCTATGCTTTATGCCCATGCCAAGTAGCATAATCTGTATTCTTATCTAGTTTACTGACGTGGTCATTAACATGTACAATTTCCCATTTCTTCATCCATGGTCCTTGAATAGTTGTATCAAAGTCTTCATTCTCAGCATTCTGTTAATATAAATATTATAATGAGTAATGAATATTCATAATTCAATATTTCATAAACATACAGTAAATATAAATATTCAGTGAATATGCTATAAATATTCAAATTTTCATAAATTCAATTATCTTATCATTAATATAAAATCAATATTATTATTCAGTATGCAATTAATATTTAAGTATTTATAAATTTGATATTTAATAAATATAAAGTTAATAATAATTTTTAGTAAATATGCAATTAATATTCATATATTCATAAATTTTATATTCCATTACTATAAAGATAATATAAATATTCAGTTAATATGCAATTAATATTTAAATATTTATGAATTTGATATTTAATAAATATAAAGTTAATGTTAATTTTAAGTAAATATGCAATTAATATGCACATATTCACAAATTTAATAATTCATATTATATCATTAATATAAATATTCAGTAAATATGAATTTGTTTTGATATATATTTTGTAATACATGTTAAATACATGTATAAAATTATTATAAATATGCACAATAAAATACGATAGATCTGCATAAAGTATAATATGTGTATATCTCTGTACTTGTGTGGATTATTAGATAAATATATTAAACAATAATAAACATAAATACCTATTAATACAAATAACATACTATAAACATGAATATAAAATGCATGTAGAATGAAAACAGCTGTGTTAATTTTCCTCAGCATTTGGTTAAGTATGTGAGTTCGTTCATTATCATAAGAATTGGGGACAGGCTGTTTTATTATGATGCATTTTTCAATAGATGGTTTATGGTTTATTACATATAATTTCTTAAGCTATTAAGCCCAAAACAAAACAAGACATATACATATCTACACGATACAAACAAATATAAAAGACGTAAAGTATAAACACGAGAATAGAACTACATGTACTGACGAGAGAAAATTTACCACTCTTACATACCGGTATAACATCACTCATGTCTTCAACAGACTCTTTCTGTTTCTGATGTCTATCTATACCTTCAAATGCACCCCAGTCAACTTCCAGGTTAGGATTATCTTCTGTTCTCATTAGTACACACTCCTTCATGTTATAAAACCCATTAGGAAGTTTAGGGTTCTGCCATCGTAGATCTAGACTCCATCTTGTTTGCTGGGTGATATTTGGTAAGCTAGTGAAAATATAAGACATATAAGAATGAAAGAAACGAACATCACAAACTGCATTTATTGCTTTTATCTTGATATGCTTAAATGATCGTTTCCAATCGCTTTCAGCATTATTTTGTTAGTGCTTTGTTGTTGTTTTTGTTTTTGTTTCGTGTTGGTTGTTTTTGGAATTAGTGTTCCGTTGTATGTATCTAGGCATTGAAAGAAAGTTGCCGTTACATCACAAATGAAAAATGCGATAGTAAAGATAGAGTTTTTATTAGATATTGACTATCAGTCAAATCACTACAAAATAAGGGGGTCATAACTTTTTTAGTTGGTATATATTTCTCTACCTTACAAACACGTAGCATTGAACTGTCCATTGTATTCAAACATAAAATGTAACATTGTTACTCCAGTGCAGAATAAATTGCTTATGACATAATCCTCAGGATTTAGAGGAACAAGAAAACAAGAGAAATTGTCAGACTTATCAAAATGATCATCACCTCTTTTGTTCTTGTTCATGATATTTGCATCACGATTAATGACATACGAAAGTGTTAATGGCAAAACATACGATAGAACCAAGTAAGTTCATTTAATCAGGGAGTTAGTCAATTTGGTATTAGAGCTGTAGAGTATACTTTCTTATGAAGGAGTTGTTTATGTACATGTACATGTTGTTTATTTCTCATACCTTCTGTGTGGTATCATGTTATTCAATAGCAACATTCCACCATAGGGTACACGACATAAAACACGATCCTTTTCTACATCAATATCTGTACAAATATATTAACAATATTTATGCAAATGTTACTTAGGTATTTCTTGATGGCATAGAGTAAGCTTAGGTTATCATACAACCATATGTATTAGCATATGTCTGTAGCATTAATCGAAAGCTAATTAAATAATTAGATGCGTAGATGAAATCCATTCAGAAGGACATTTTTGAAAACATATTATTGACAATTCAGCCTCTCATTTACCAGAACAAAGCAAAACAGAACAGTAGATCTCCGGCCTGTTGTGTTCTGCTCATTGACCATAGTCTGTAGTCATGTGGTCTACAGTAACTAACAAGGTAAACAAACACTTTAACTTTAAGGTTTACTCTTTCTAGACAAATAATTGAATAATTTCAAATAGTACTTAAAATAATTACTACTTTTCTTCTTTTGAAAATCTCCAATTTTTATGTAAGATTGTATCTATCAATATCTTTGTATATCTTTTGATATACTTTTGATATAATTGTATCTATATAAATATATCGTTTGCTCTAAATCCTCTGCACAAATATTGAGTTGAACGGTAAATGCTTTCATAGCTTTACTGGCGATATTCACTTACCCAATTTTTGTTTCATCTCCTCGTCTTCTAACATAACATACCATGTACCACCATGACAACATTGATGGGTTCCAACTTTACCTGTTTTATGTCCACGATTCATTACCTTTAAAGAGGCAGTACACAAGATGATGAAATTAGCCAAATTTGAAAAAAAATGCAGTATGTGTTTTGGGGATCATTTAAACTCCAAGATGACAATGTGACATAGTATGTCATTGATCTAAAGTGTCCTAGGATCATGGCAGTCCCTCTATGGTGCCAAAAACGTATCGTAACGCGTTTGGTCTATGTATAAACTCGATGCTTACTGTCAGCTGACGAGTCACGTGATACATGTATTATGATTATTTCTGAATCAAATATAGTTGAAGTTTTAATACATCAATATTGGTTTAAAGTGAATAAATCCAGAATATTAAGTCACGTAAACTACAGTTTGTGTACAAACTTTAGTAGGAAAAATATAGGCTATTTCTACTGTCTATTTTTATGTTTTATTATTTTCCACGTTTAATTGTCGCAATTAAATCACTGAGACATGTTTTAACAAAATTTCTTTACGCTGTGGTCATTAGTACGTGAGACCAATAAATAGTAGTTATACATTTTGAAATTTATGTAGCATAATGCACACGGTGTTTAAACCACGTGACTTTCTGTGATAAAGTTGGTCATAAAAATCAAAACAAACGACCATGACGGAGGGCAGTGCACAATTTACTCACCTCCATACAGCCATTAAATTCATTCGCATCTAAAAGTGGTATCCAGGCTGTAGGTTGTAAAACTTTATAAGAATTGTTGTCCAAGTAACCAACATCTGAATAGAACAAATTTAATGTATAAATCAATTTTGTATAGATGGCGCGATTTTTGTACTTTTATTTTTGTTCGCATCCGTTTATGCGGGAAACATGTACATCTGCACTATTGTGGTACAGCCTCGAAGCATTTATTATAATGAAACAAAATTAACTGTTCAGTATGTTCAGTAGATAAGAGTGTAGATATTACTCATTTGTTTTTACATAGATGATAATAGAATATTTCTGAATTTATTCGTACCAACCTGTTTTTTGAAAGGTAGACTCATTTTCGTTCTTTGTTAGGTTGACTAAGTTAAAAAATTATACAAAAAATATAGTGAGTGTAGTGATTCCATAATATATTATACAATTCATACTCATTTAAATAAATGTAATATGGTCTTTAAAGTAACACCAAGTCAGTATTGATTTAACTAGTAGTCCAGTCATCAAAAATCATCGGGAAAAATGGAGATGTTTTACCTTGATGCCATGGCACTGTGGTAGCCTCGTTTTGAGGTGTTTTAGTTCTTAGATTCCAGACAGGATGTCCAGCTATATTTGGTCCAATCAATTGTTCCACTACGTTCAATAATCTATCGTTTGTCCATAGCGCTTTAAATGCCTGTGAAATAAAGTTACTCTCGTTGTAACATAGCTAACAGAACAAATTCAGTTGATGGAAACCAAGGCGCCATGCATTGTCCCGAACTCTGTACACTGAACGTGCATAATTGTATATATGTATAGAGTGACTTTGGGTCGGGACCGTGTTGGTCACTTGAGTATGGAACTGTACTATTGTATTGTGTTTTACGCCGATTTTCAACCGTAATATGAAGCAAACACGTGATCAAACTAGCTTCCTTTAGATTTGCCAGAACTTGACTCCTATCCTTCGTCATTTGGAACAACTTCCCCATTCATTGAATGAATAATCTCGGAATGATTTGTGAGGGTTTACCAAAAATATTGGGATTTTGCTACATACGCGAGGCAAAGCACGTAAATGCAAATAGTTCTTGACGTAATTTCGTAAACACAAGACTTCGCTAACACATTTCATGTTAAATATTGTTCGGTGATATCATTGAATCATGTGTTTCATATCTATGGACATTTTTAGGGCATGTGGTGCGAAAGTCGTTCCAATATGGCGTCTAAAAATGTCCGAGGTTATTCATCGTGAATTCACAATTTGCTGTCACTAGTCATTAAGCTCGATGAAATAAACTTTTAAACAAAGTTACAGGGATGCTTAAAAAAGACATTATAAAGACAACTAACCGGAGGAAGTTTGCCATATTTGTGTAGAATAATATTAGCTCCAGGAAAATCTGCTTCTATTTTAATCAATCTTTCAAAGAAACCAAGATCTTTATATAAATCTGAAACAAAACAATCAGAAAATAATTTTGTATTGTAACCAGATTTGTAAGGCTCATTAACTGAAATACGCCAAAGTAAAACCCACGGAAATAGTTTTTTAATGTGGTCAACGCGTACATTAATTTTGAAATTCTCTTTTTCATGTAAGTTTTAAAAAAATAGCCTTCATCAATGGAAAATGAACAGTCTCTTTGTGAAAATTAGGCCCGTTGTACCCAAATTATACATCGGTTCGAAATCGGACTGTCAGTCGATGATAGGGCGACATGGCAAAAATAGAAGGGCAGATATTTATAAAACAATATCAGTTTATATCAACGTTCATATCAATTGATGGTCAATTTACAGATTACATTATTTACAAAGTACATGTACATCTATTTTGAAGATAAAGCAAGTACAGAAAAATTGAGCACATTTAAATATCACAAACATTGATCAAAATAGTTTTAACATTCATTTCATGACGAATGTCACGTACACTTTAAAAGTACTCGTTCACTGTTCGGTTATTTTCCATATTTAAAAAAATACCTGTCACTCTCTGTAATAGTATTCAGAAAATAATTTCAAAATAGATAAAGGCAAACTGGCCGATTCATTGTGAGGAAAATAAAATGAAGGTCACAAAAAAAACACTAAATCCTTTAAACCGTCGCGAACGAAATATGTTTTATTTATATAACCACCATCTTACAGTTGTGCCTGAGACATAGATATCTAATTCCCTGGTCGTACATGTACCTCAATTTGCACAAAAGTTGTCACTTTCATAAAAAATGGCACTTTACTGCTTTCAAAATGCTTCTGTACAATTCTTAGAACTTTAGAGAAGTTAATATTCATTATGAAGTTGAAATTTGTGAACGGGCGACTTTAAACTTGCATGTATTAATACACGGCATTTCTACTAAATACATGGATATCAATTTATCTGGGACGCCCTTTGATATTCACGACGTCAGAAAAAGTCAAGCATTATTAGTTCACTCATCTAGTTACGTAACAAGTTAACCACTTAATTAACTTATTATATGCCACCGTATTAAAGTATTATTCGTATTTGTAACAGTGATGTACTCACTGGCCAAGGGCAAGCCAATCTCCGTAAACAGATATCATGTAGAGCGTTGTCGTACAGGATCTCTAAGATCTAAATGGAGGGTCACGTCGAAATGACCTTTGTAATAAATAAATGTCGACCAATCAATGCGTAACTTTCATCTAGACGAAACACTATTAATAACAGTTTAATTTCGTAAAATTTCTATTTTTAGACCAAGGTTTGGGAGTTAATTTAACAGCGATATTATTCACATTCCGCGATTGGACATCTCATTTTAAATTGCATGACGTAGACGATGTAAACAAGTTACTAATCATAACAATTTCGTCATGAATATCATAATGAGAAAAGGTCACCTGAACGTGACCCTCATAAGAAAACGGCCAGATCTAAATTAGCGAGTAGGCGAACGGAAAATTTTATATCGGGTTTTAAACAGATTGAAGGCAAGCCTGACGGACATATTAAAATGTTATTTTAAATTACCTTTTATTTTACCAGCAGCATAAAGTTTATTAGCAAGTTGATCAACAAGTTCATTGACAGCTTCTCTACAGTCATCCAATAATTTCTTATCAAAGAAATTCTCAACTATAACAAAGCCCTGAAATGAAAACAAACGTTACCATAGAGACTGAAATATTAACTTCACTTACACATGAGCATGTGAATATTATTTGAAAGATATTACATCCAAATTTAAGTTATTTTAAGAATCTATTTGACATCGCTCCATAGAGATGAAATCTCATCGGGTATTGAGATTTGTAAGATCATAGGACCAGAAGGAGCCATATTATCAAGGATGTTGTTATAACGTATATCTCTGGAACACCATGCTCGGTGACGTCAAATACGTGACGTCAGATCGATGTGGTCAAGGTTCAGATAAAAATTAATTTAATCTATATTTGGAATAGTTTCGTTGATCAGTAGGCAAAGATATCATTAATTGATTTCTTTCTAATTTGCCAAATGCCCATGGGTAAATAGCAGCAAGCCCCAGTAAATATGTAGCGTTCAGTTTTCATCCCTGTACGTTTTTCTCACGTAAACCACTTACTCGTATAGCTATTCAATTTTCTGGAAAACCTTAACTGACAAACGATTTAATAAAATGTTATTTCAACATAACAACGTTCATTAACATACGCACAAGATAGTCAAGGCGTTCCAAACAATTTCATCTCAAACAGTTGGTTCACACCTAATACTATTTTTGCACGGTTACACGTTATTGTTATTTTTTATTCAACTGTCTATGGCACATACGTTAACTCCGCTGATTTAAATATACTTTTAACGATTGTCAGTAGAGTAGAAATTGTTGTGAATACTTAAATCTACGGTGTTTATGTATTCGCCACTGACCATTGAATAAAAATCATCAATAACGTATTACGTTACAAAATTTTTTTATACAAATTTTGTTATACACATTTTGTATTTACAAAACGGCACAGCTTCTTGATGAGTATAAATTTGTTGTTATATGTTATGTATTATAAATGTATTACTTGTGTGTAGCCTCATCTCACGTATTAACATGAGCTTTGAGTACAAAATAAACTGTAAACTGATTATTATACTAAACATACGTGTATAAATTGCTATAATACTTACATCTTCAAAAAACTTCTTAATCATATCCACAGGTAATTGTCCAGGTTTCGGTTCCTTTGGTTGAGCAGGCATAGCCTGGATGTTAAATACTTCTGGGTTAGCATCGTCTGTTGCACCAGGAACAACTTCAATCTCCGTACCAGCCATGTTTTAAGCTACCTCTTTGGTATAACACACTTTACTGCGCGTATATTGTACTTGTCTATAAAACAGAATGCATGGACGAAGTATATGTATCTTCATACGACCTATATTTTCGTTATCGTTAAATATAACTAGTTATAAACATGTAGTACTTTTGTATCTTAAGACAAGGTCAGTCGACCTTTCATTATCTGTTGTGAGAAAAATGGTGTATTTAATTTACCTTATCAAACTGGCTTGTATCTGTGGCGTAGGGTTTAATCACAGCTTCACGATGGCAAAATTACGTGACTATAACATTTCAAATCATGAAGAGGAAAACAGTGGAAAAACAGCCTCGACTCAAAGTTTTAAAGAGCTATAAGTCTTTAAATTCGTGTCCGATTTCGAGGACACCTTAGACGCGAGATTAAGCAGAAAACTGTTAACTATTTGCAACGCATTACATCTCCAACACAAGTTTTGTACTTTTTTCTAACACCCTGGAAAAGTGGGTTTTTTATTTGCTACAGTGACAAGTTCGCGTCCTTTTTTAAAAGGAAAATCGTTAGTAAGTTTTCCTGTGTGTGTTGCAAAAGTATAAAACTGACGTTGGAGATGTAATGCGCAGCAAATAGTATTCACATTTCTGCTTAGCCTCGAGTAGGTGTCATAAATCTGGCAAGAATAATATAACTTGCAGCTCTTTAAAATTCTGAGTCGAGGCGGATCTTCACGGTTTTCTGCTTGAATCCGTAGCATTTATGATGTTCTAGTCACGTGGTATTAACTGCCACTGCGAGATTTCTACGTCTCTGTATCACCAGTCGTCTGCTTGTATGGTTTTGTGCTACTTTTTCGATGCAAACCCAGATTTGTCGTGCATGCGTTTATATGGGAAGATTTGTAATCGCTTTGATTAGAACAGAAAATTAGCAATTAGAAATTTTATCCTGCAGGTGACGCATCGCTTTTCAAAAGACCTATGGCAATTTACGTTCTTGAACCGACATTCGAGCTATTTTTTTATTTTTCGTAGTACATATCAACACACTAACGATTTTTACCAAATCTGACCACGTGAGATTTTGCACGCGAAGCACGTGCTCATTTCCGCTTTTCAGCACAGGCACGACAAAACCAATTTTGCATCGATTAAAAAATGAAAAATATGCAAGCAGAAGACAGATATTCCTGTACAACTTATCATTAACGATTAGACATGAATGTTGAAAAATGTAAAAATTCCAACAACATTGAAATCGGGGTACTTTTGCGTTCGAGCCTCCCAAACGGTTTATTTTTCATGAATCCACATCACAGTTTTCCATATTATAGGGCCTATTTATTTTTTAATATTGGGCACTTGTAAAAATATTAAGTAAAGATACTATGTACAATGTAATTTCACAAATCATATTGCTAGTAATGTTGCTTTTTCGCAATACACTAGTGACCAAGGACCATGCATTTCATGCCCCTTGATATACCTTTAAGTTCAGCTTCTGAAATTGAAAATGCTAGAACAATGATTAAATTTCTGATAAAATTTCCTAGTTTAAAAAGTTCAAGTCGAATGTTACATGAAGGTAAAAAAAGTACGAGTTAATAATTGAAATTTCAAGTCGAAAGAGTGTTAGCGTCCTATAAAAAAGTACGAGTTAATGATTGAAATTTCAAGTCGAAAGAGTGTTAGCGTCCTAATACACGAAATAATACATTATAATCACTAATACTGCTATTGTTAGTTATGTGTACATTTTTCGATGTACATGTTATGGTGTTACTGTATCTGAAAAAAGAGAGGAGCTAACATTAAATACACCCCGTCTCGGAGTAACTTTTCATTACACGTGTTGAGACTTAATTCTTAGATCTATCCAGGGAATTAGATACACGGGAATGGAACCTTGTTCTTTGTTCATATGCTTAGTATTTCCTGTTATCTATGTCTCTGATCTATCTTTCCTAAATGATAATTTCAGATAGAGAACTTTTTTCAAATAAAACAAAAATACAGTTAGACCAGTAATTATATTGCTTTTGAATCGAGTTGCATCGATAATTTCCGGAAAGACCAAGCCTGAAAGTCAAATTTTTATACTAAAGAAGGGAGTTAACTCGTCTGGGTATCGTAACTTAAAAATCTCGGTGGTTTCCCTTTGCATTTTTTAAATTGTTATTAGAAAAAATAGTTTCTGTCCTTTAATGTTCCCTGTTGAATCTTTCAATCATATTGAATTAAAGAAAATAAACACCATATTTTAGTAATGTAAAATTGTCTATATCGTTTTTTATCCAATCAAACGTTTTCTATCATTCAGCCATCTTTGATTGATCAAAGTCGGTGTGACGTCACGACTTACTTTTGACATGAAGATTATTTTCGTATTGACTGAGAATCAAAGATGAATACCTCTGAAAATCACCCGCCTGGTAAATAGAATTAATTATACGTGTACTTTAAGATGAATATTTTTCTTAATTTATCCAAGATGAATTACAATGGTGTCAAAATCAGTTCAATCTTTTTTGTCTACTTTTGGGTGTAGGATCGTACCGTCCCCGAGTCAAATCGACCCAGTACGACAGTAGGTCAGTGAGCATAAATGCCAATTCGTTTATAGTATTTTACTTCCCATGACATGTGGTTCATTCTTAGATTAATGGTCTAGCGGTCTGATTTCACGACCTGTCTAATAATACATGAAATTAGCTGTTAGTTTCATAAAGTAGGCCAATAACATAATCAGTGGACTGGGTACAGTGAACTTGACAGTTCCGGGTCATCGACAATTCCGGGTCACTTTTTTAAAATAGTACAGATGATTCCTTAATAATGCAATATTTTAATTATATGATAGTTAAGTCATGTACATTAACCACTTAGCTACCGTTACACAAACTTTCCATGTTAAAATTTCTCTACCGGAAGTCATAGTCATGAAACACTAAACACCGTCTTTTCCAACCAATGCGAAAGTATGTGAACATTTCGTTCATGCGTTCGAAAAAACAGCGATTTATATCCACAATTTAGATAAAATAAGTCCTTATTGCACATCATTTTGCTGGAAATTTATCAGAGAACACGATTTAACTCATAGATTTATTTCATCTAATTACTGTTTGACAATAATGCAGACAATTTGACCTGGTAAGCACGTGACAATTTCGGGTCAAAACTTAACCCGTACTATATACAATCATTTATTTTAATTAAAAAGTATTTTTTTTAACATTTAGAATTGATTTTATACATTATTTTATCCCATATGTAAGATATTTGTCAATTAAATACAATTTTTGTTTGATATTTTGATTTTCATTTTTTACGTGCAACTAATTGTATTTATGGTACTTGTTTTTATATGCAATAGGTAATTGCAAGAGACATGATTAGATCTTTAATTTAAGAGCTTTATTTTTGTTTAACTTGGAAGAAAATATGAGATAAAGTCTTTATTGACAAAAAGTGGGCTGTTTTATTGATTTTAACCCTGTTGAGACCACTCCGGATTAAAGAGACAAGCATCTGTCACGTGACCCGGAATTGGCAAGTGTGACCCGTAACTATCAAGTTTGCAACATGCAATTTCGAAAATTGTAGGAAATTGCAAGCAAATAAACATTATTAATTTATTATAGCATGGTAAGGTGGAAGTATTTGTTTATCAATTTATGCAGGTTTGATTCCCACAACTTTCGTTTTGAAGAGACACGCATTGTTTGTTTCGTTACTGACCCGGAACTGTCGAGTTCACTGTACTAGTAGTCCATCTCAGAGATAAAATTTAAATCCCCATTTTTTTATTCAAGTTTATTAAATGTAAATTGTTCTGACTATTGAAATTAATATCTTTTCATATTCTTAACTTGAAGGTCTGAACCAACATATTAGTGGTAAGAGTTATTCAAGTTGATTGTTAGCATGAAAGTTTGCTTTCTACATTCTATTGTGAAATTTTACTGAATGAACATTGTTAAACACATGGACATTAAAAGTCATTCTATTGCCCAAGACCACCTAAATTTGGATTCAGGCTATTTATTACTGCTACTGAACATTTTGCTTTGGCAAGTAAATTAATGTCAGCCCTGGGATGATAAAAATCTTAACAAGTTTGTAAGTTGTATTGTGACATATGGTGTTCTCAACATAATCAAGTTCTCAAGCTAGTTACTGAATTTTGTTGACTTAGCTCATGTTGGCTGATTGCAACAAAATAATTTTAAAAGTTTTAGCATATGTAATTCAGGTGATAGGCAACCCAACTTAAAACAGCTTAACCTTGTGGTCAGTCCCTTTGGTTGACTCGTTGAGTTCATGAAAATATTCTTCCTTAGTGTTGAGTTGTTCATGAGTTACTGGATTATTAATTATATGATTCTGTGCACAATGCTAATCATAAGTTGTCAAAGTTATTCAGAATTGAATTAAAGAGGCTTAAGCATTTTGATTATAATTTTAATGTTTATTAGTTAACATAAATTAATAGAGATATATATTTGTGAAACAATAATCTGTTGGTATGTTGAGAACACAAAATGCCGGGATACAATTACGTTTGCCTCAAAAATTGTAAAACTTAGTAGTCATTAAATCATTAGTGAACATGTGTATAACTTTCAGTTATTTTACCTATGCACTATATATTATATATCAAATTTACATTTATGCGCATTTCAAAATGTTCATTTTTGTAAGGAAATAACAATAATTTTCATTATAAGATATTGTTCAGTGAATTTCTTAAGTGATTTATTTGATACTCTTACTAGTTAAAAGGGAGATAATTTCAGTCAGTAGTAATACACAGAACTTAAATACAAAGCGATACACCATTATAAAAATCCATGGAGTATACATAGTAAATTATCCATTGTTTTTTTCCTGCTTGCAGCTTTATATATTGTAATTTGTATTCACTGTTACTGCCAAATTATTTTTATTTAAATATTTTATTCAGATTTCAAGTTTTCTTGTAATATAATGTCATATAATTTTAAGTTGATCTAAATTTGTACATCTTTAATCTTGTCGGTATGCTTTCTTTATTACTTTCTACTTTGTTATTTCTCATTGTAGCATGATGAGTGAGGATAATTGTTATGCACCAGTCATTTGTAACCTGGACCCATGCATAGGGCAGTGCAGGGGATAGTAGAGAAAAACAGCTTTGATTTTAACTTCCCTTGCACTGTCAGGTGATTTATGAGAAATTGCTTTCATTGCAAAGTTGTAGAAACTATAGCCATGGTGGTTATAGCTGTTTACAACCAATGATTTTACAGCAGTTGGTACAACTTTTCGCCAAATGTTTCGCTGAGTTGAAATAGCCATATAAAAATTTCTGTTATTGCCAGAGGTTTTAGGTACAGATACAAATGACTTGATGCATTATGATCAAAATATCACTTTTGGTCCAATGACTAGGAATGATGAGAATTTAAGTACTAATCCACATACTGTCTCTCAGTTTCTGTATTGGTATCCCTGCTGATTGGGATCATTTTATGTGATTAGAGCTGTAAGCAAACATCAGGAACAGCAAATTCATTTTTTTTATACCATACTATTTAAATTTACTTATAGATATTATCATTAAGAATATGACTTATTTGTTTTCACATAATTCAGGTTGTGTTAACAATAACATTATGGTGTATAATGTAACTTTAATGTCTACAATAAGGGTCTTTAGTCAGTTATTTCCCCTTGCATACTCTTCAAATAGGTAGGTCCTATTAGTTGGATTACTCGGATTTTACCCTAACTTTTATATATCAAATTGCCAAAATTTATCTTAAATAACTTTAATACGCCCGTTTTGAAAAAACGGTCGTATTATGTTATGCTGTTGTCCGTCTGTCAGTCTGTCCGTCTGTCCGTGGACAATTGCTTGTCCGGATGATAACTCAAGAAAGGATGCACCTAGGTTCCTCAAATTTTATGTGTGGATAGCCCTTGGGTGGAGGAGGTTCCCTATTGATTTTGAGACCCCAGGGTCAAAGGTCAAGGTCACTGGGACTTAAAATAGGTAAAACTTGTCCGGCAAATAACTGAACCACCAATGTACCTAGGTTCACTAAATTTTATTTAAGAGCAGCCCTTGTGTCAAAGATGTTCCCTATTGGTTTTGGGGCCCCTGGGTCAAAGGTCAAGGTCACAGTGGCATCATATGGGAAAAAAACTTGTCCTGACAATAACTGAACAACCAATCTACCTAGGTTGACCAAATTTTATGTGAGAGTAGCCCATGTGTCAAGGATGTTCCCAATTGGTTTTGGGGCCCCTGGGTCAAAGGTCAAGGTCACAGGGGCATCATATTGAAAAACCTTGTCCGGACGATAACTCAACAACGACTGTACCTAGGTTCACCAAATTTTATGTGAAGGTAGCCCATGTGTCAAGGATGTGCTCTATAGGTTTTTGGGCCCCATGCCTAAAGGTCAAGGTCACAGTGGCATCATTTTGAAAAACTTTGTCCGGACAATAACTGAACCACCAATGTACCTAGGTTCACCAAATTTTATGTGAGAGTAGCCCATGTGTCAAGGATATGCCCTATTGATTTTGGGACCCCTGGGTCAAAGGTCAAGGTCACAGGGGCATCCTATTGAAAAACATTGTCCGGGTAATTACTCAACAATGACTGTACCTAGGTTCACCAAATTTCATGTGAGAGTAGCCCATGTGTCAAGGATGTGCCTTATCAGTTTTGGGGAAACAGGGTCAAGTTTAAACCTTCAACCAGAAGATATCAAATTACCAAGCAGTGACTTCAAAATTTGTTTAAAATTCAAGTTAAGTATTTTTTTGGGTAAAGAACTATCTAAATTTCATCACTCCTGTTAATATCTTCATTAACAAGAAAGATATTAAATGAAATAGTTTGTTATCATTGTATAGAAATTCAATGATAAAATCCGAGGATTCCATCTGCAAGGACCTACTTACCAATTTGATTGCTTCAGATTTTATCAGGGTAAGATAATTGACTAAAGTCCATAATTAAAAGCAATTTTACTTTTTAGGCAAAATTTTCATTTGACAAATTGAGGTTGTAATGCCTTCTTCTGGAACCTTGATCATTAATCAATAGTCAGTGGGGCATACATCAACTCCATTGATTTAAATATTCAACACATTACTTCCGTGCTCATGATCAATAAAAAATATATGTAAATCAGCAGAGTTAATGTATGTGCCCCTGATGGTTGAATAAAATTTAAATATGTTTATACTTCGATACAATAAACTTGCTATGTTTAAATATACAATTAAGTTAACATGACCATCTATTTCTAGTTTCAGCAAAGGGAGTAACTCTAGTTGGTGAACCTATACAGATTGTTAGTGTTGAGGATGATCATACATTTCAACTTGACGAGGAGAAGTTAGATTCTGTTTTACTGAAACCAGAAATACAAGGAAAGAAAGCAGTTGTCGTATCAGTGGCTGGAGCTTTTAGAAAAGGGAAATCATTCTTACTAGATTTCTTTCTAAGATTTTTGAATGCAAATGTAAGTAATAAGTTATTGGCCAAAGAGATATTTTTCAATATTCAACTTTTATGTTGTTAAATTTATTAAATTGTCAGCGGGGTATTAAACTCGCTGATTTATGATTTATATTCTCACTACTGTACTTCTGTACATAATAATAGATGCCAGGGCTTTTTTTCAATATTTGTGAAGGAACCTGGGGCCTTTTTGTATAGAATATTTGGGGAAATTTTAATGCAATTTCTTAAATAGAGGAACAAAAAATCCAAGGTAAACTCCAAATTTGTGGAAAACTGCATGATTTTAAAGAAATTTTAAGAGGAGAAGCTCCAGTAAATGGCCCCTGTTATATAAGGGAAAAAGGTATGGATGTCCATATTTATGTACAGGGATAAACAAACAAGTATTTAAATCAGTGGGGTTAATGCATGTGCCACTAAACTATTTTGGCACTGACCCATCAATGTGTTATATCTTAAACTATGTCTTGTTTTTGAATTCAGATAATCTTTAAATTTGTAACAATGTTAGTGAAGTTCAAAATAGTCATTAATACTATTGTATTTATAAATATTTTAGTGTTCACCAGACTGGTTAGGTGATGATGAATCACCTTTAGAAGGGTTCTCATGGCGTGGTGGATCAGAAAGAGAAACAACAGGAATATTATTATGGAGTGAACCATTCTGTTTTACTTTACCTAGTGGAGAGGAGGTTAGTATATGACTATTTAATAAGTTTCAATGTTTTAACAGTCTTTGCCAAACTGTCTAAAACCCTCCATTGAGTGGTAGTCAGTATCAATGAGGTAGATAAATGACTTTTAAATCTATCAGTCAGACAGGTCGGTAAAGTCAGAAAACCTGTCTGTCCAAATGATTACTTGTCGATGTAAGTATCAAATTACTTCATCACTTCAATACCAGGTATATCGAACAAAGCAGCTAGGATACAACCCTAGGAATCACAAATTTCTCCAAAATTCAATCGAAAAGGATTTAGTCATGCCTGGACAATATTTTTGAAAATTTTTATTTCCGTTTACTAGTTTATGTTTGAATGTTGATGAGTTTTTTTGGGGAGAAAAGAATGGCAGACTGGCATCTTTTGTCAAATTTGTGTTGACTGGATTAATATGATACAATTTGAGTGTTTCAAGTGAACACTGATTTCAACAACTGTTCAGTCATACTATGTCAGCTGATTCCTTGGACTACCTTTCCTAGAATGTGTTCCTGTTTGAAACATATTCAAAGAAGGTAGCAACGACTCTACAAGGCTTGAAGCTGAGCAAAATTTATAGTTTGACATTTTGTCAAATTTTACCGATGGGTATAATTTTATTATAACATTTCCCATACTGAGCTGCAAATCCTAATCACTAAATTTACTGAGTAAACAATCAGTGTTTTCAAGGTTAACGACTGAATTTAAGTCTATTGAAATATGTCTCTTCTTTGTATGTAATTTACAACATTTGCTTTGTTTTGTTCCCATTTATATAATCAATTATCATGTAATTTACAGGTAGCAGTATTATTGATGGATACACAGGGTGCCTTTGATAGTGAATCTACAGTAAGAGATTGTGCTACAGTGTTTGCTCTAAGTACAATGTTAAGTTCTGTTCAAGTAAGTTTTCATCTTTAGAATTACTATTTTGAAAAATTTGAACCAACTTGTTATTGCCACTAGGGCTGTCATCAGAAATCCCAATATATATGTGTCACAGATTCTTGAATATTTGATATTAAATAGCAATTTTGAATATCTTTACAATGTAGCATTTTATAAAGCTATAAACTATAGAACTTTTTTATATTTCTGAACTTTAATGTTTTCTGTTAAGAATTAAAAACAAGAAAATACAGTTTGTATTAGTTTGTTTTATGTCTGTAACTACTTTTAACATCATGCATAACATCATGAGGGCATTATATAATATATATATACTGGAGTTGAAGAGGCTTCAGTTACACTCCTTGTCTGACTCGATATATCAATATATCACAGATACTTGCCTTTCGATATACAGTATAACCTCTGCTAACGGCACCTCTAACGAGCGGCAACCTCCGACGAGTGGCATATAAGAATTCCCCCCGTCGATTTTGCACTATAATTTACCTCTAATGAACGACACCTCCACAGAGCGGTAAACGGTTGTTGAGATAAATTCCCATAGTTAATCTTTACCTCTGTACAGCGACACTAAGTCTAGCAAGGTTAATATCAATAATCGATAATTATATGACCGGAAGATTTAAACAATAAGCGATACCCTTAATCGTATAATACTACCCTAAAGTGTCATGTTGTTAAATCATTTGACTGACAGGGGTTAATAAACAAGTGACATATGGTTTCTATGACACCAACGAACGGACCTAAGATGAGGAGTGCTTTGTTTGGTAAGCTGACGTCATCAAGTATCAGTTGTACATACGTACAGCTAGTTGACGATTGTAAATGAAACTTTTTTGTTATTATACCCCCGCTTCGAAGAAGAGGGGGGTATACTGTTTTACCTTTGTCCGTGCGTCCGTCCATCCGTCCGTCCGTTACAAAATTTCCGTCGCAGTTTTCTCAGCAACTATATCATGTAGCAGCCTAAACTTTTGCATATTGCTTCATCCCATAGTCCCATATGGTGTAAAGCGATTTCATGCTCCTTGCTCATCTACTTCCTGTTTGTCGCATATTTTTAGATTTTGGCGGGGGTATCACTGGTGAGCATTAGCTCACAGATTTACTTGTACTTATTATTAAAAGCTTCGATGGAATAAATTCTGTTTTAAGGTTATTTGAGGTTTAAGAGCCGAATCAGATATTTACTCCCGAGTATTGTCCGTTTTTTCTCAACCGTCAAAGCTTGCATAATTTATCGGTGACTGAATGCATTGTTTTTGTACTGGCGGCCTAATTGTTATTAGAAATATCTTGACTAAAACATATCATACGACATAAACAGCTTTACTCGATCTTAATACGCAATTTCGGAAACTCGTGGATGTATTACGACAATAATTTTAACAAACGCATTCTCCGTGAAATTATTCATGTTTTGACAGTTGAGAAAAAACGAACAATAGACGACGATAATTCATGCTAAATATTATTCGCCATTAGACAGGTATAAAAACAATTTTGACGGTAACAGAAACGATTTCTTTAGTGTATTGCTTTCTTTTGCGTAAAACTAACCATCATGCTAGGAATTTTTAGCTCGACTTTACGAAGTAATGTAGAGCTCTCCTACTCGCCCCGGCGTCCGCGTCCGCGTCCACATTTCTGATTAAAGTTTTTGTGCAGTAAAATACTTTCTTCTATATCTTTGTTATTTCTTAAGATATTAACTTCAAACTTTAAATATATGTTCCTTACTATCAACCACATCTCACGTGACAAGGTCCATAACTCCAAACACATTTTTTTAAGAATTATCTCCCCTTGAACTGATTGAAGTTTTTGTGCACAGATTAAAGTTTTTGTGCAGTAAAATACTTTCTTCTGTATCTTTGTTATTTCTTAAGATATTAACTTCAAACTTTAAATATATGTTCCTTTCTATCAACCACATCTCATGTGAGATGGTCCATAACTCCGAATGCATTTTTTTTCAGAATTATCTCCCCTTGAACTTAGAGTTTTCTTTAAAAAATGTTTGTTTTTACTGCAACTGTTTTATTTCTTTAGGTATTGATTTCAAACTTTAAATATATGTTCCTTATTATCAACCATATCTCATGTGACAAGGTTCATAACTCCGTATACATTATTTTCAAAGTTATCCCCCTTGAACTTATAGTTTTCTTTAATAAATATTTGTTTTTACTGCAACTGTTTTATTTCTTTAGGTATTGACTTTAAATATATGTTCCTTATTATCAACCACATCTCATGTGACAAGGTTCATAACTCCAAATATATTTTTTCAGAATTATCTCCCCTTGAAATTAGAATTTCTTTAAAAAATGTTTGTTTTTACTGCAACTGTTTTATTTCTTCAGGTATTGACTTCAAACTTTAGATATATGTTCCTTATTATCAACCACATCTCATGTGACAAGATTCATAACTCCTTATACATTTTTTCAGAGTTATCCCCCTTGAACTTATAGTTTTCTATATTTTTCTTTTTTTTTTCTTTGAATTTGTTACGGTTATATTTTCAAATTTTAAAATATGTATGTTCCTTATCATCTACCACATCTCCTGTGACAAACACTTACTAAGTCGAGCATGCTGTCTCCTCTGACAGCTCTTGTTAACGGTTATAATGATTTATTAAAAACTTTGTAATCATATTAAAACTTTTTACTTTTGTCGATTAGCGCCCGCTAAAAACTGTTTTTACATTACCGAACGGATAACGGCCAGTTTTCCGTACTGAAAACGGCCGTTTTTCGTGATCGGTAGAAACTACCTCTGCAGAGCGACACCTCTGCAGAGCGGCACTTTTTTCAAACTCCGCCGAAAGTCGCTCTGCAGAGGTTACACTGTATTGATAAAAAAATTCTATCAATGACTGCCGTAATTGCCACCATTTTCCATATTCAATACAATTATCATTATTTTCTTGTTATAGCATTCATTTAATTTAAGACGTAAATGCTAAATCATTTGATGGACAGCATATTTCAACATATTGCTAAGAGTTTGTTGAGTAAACTTTCATTTGGTCCAGCGAAAAATTCTATATTTGTACATAAGATTTGGTGTAACATTAGAAAAAGTAATCATGTTTTGTTTTACAGGTATATAATTTGTCACAAAATATTCAAGAAGATGACTTGCAGCATTTACAGTTATTTACAGAGTATGGACGTCTTGCTCTGGAAGCTAATGACAATGAATCTAAACCTTTCCAGGTAATGTTTCTTACATTAATTGGTTTAATGATAAGTCTTACTGACTCCTCTCTCTCTTGATCATTCTTACTCAAGATTGTTCTTAATAGACTATATCTAGAACTCAGATGTTTGGGGTTTTCCCCGCTGTACAAACAAACTTTCACATAGAACAAGAAGATTTGATCTGTGTTACATGCTTTTCAGCAATTGTATGTAAACCACATTGTTTGTACCACCTGTGCACAGATGGGAAATCCCATAAATTTGAGTTCAAAATTAGATCTATTTTAAGCTGACTTTGTATGTAAAATATGTTTTTGTTGAGACTGTACAAGTTTTTTATCAAATATTTGTGGTGTTGGTGATTTTTCAAAGCAGAATAGCCCTTTCTCAGCTGCCTGTCTTTTTTTGCAGAAATAGTTAGTTAAAATTTGCTCAAAATTTGTTACTATATATAGTAACAAGTGTTTGATTTTATGCTATCACCCTACTATGACTGGGATATTTGTATTGTATCTCATAATATACTGTGCATCAGTTCATACTTGGTGTTTAATTTTATGCTATCACCCTACCATGACTGGGATATTTGTATTGTATCTCATTATATACTGTGCATACTTGGTAATGCGTCATAGTTCAGGTACTAACTGGAATGTTTATTGTAAATATATTTGGTTCAATGAACTTCCTGGTAAAATTTGATATTTTGTTTACTGCTTTATTGGCTACAGTCTGTAGACATAATACTTTAACAAGAGGAGATAACTCAATCATGCATATTAAGATAATAATTATTGTAATGTTTTTACCATACATGTCTGTAATACAGGTAGATAAGATCTACAAGTGTATTAACAGGGTGTATGGTATAGTAATTAATAACTAAGGTTGTCATATGTTTAATTCATTACATACTAATGTTGTTTGTTTACTTAAGACTCAATAGAGAATGTGCTTACAGTTAGTATTCTGGAGATAAATGTTAATTAAAGATGTCAGTAAAAACAACAACTATGTATAGTCAAAGATAGTAAATAGTCAAAGCTTTGCATTCTATATTATGCTATTATGTTATTTCAGATAACGGGTATCCTGTTATCATAGGATCCCTTGGCATCCAACAGGAGAGAGCTGACCTTTTGTCCACCAATCAATAATAGCTTTTTGTCTATATGAAACTTTTATCAAAAGATTTCTAATTTTAGATTTTAGGTTTTCCAAGACAATTAATTCAAGAGTTGTGTCATGAATGTAACAACTGGGAATGTCAGCTGAACAAGAACTGCTTGCTTGTCAGATGTAAAATAAGTAAGATGGCGAGCTGTGTATTTTTAATCAGATTTTTATCGGATTGACTATTGTTTTTCATATCTACACACACCTGTATGAGGCTATTGATAGTTGTCACTCTACATATTCAGAGTAAACTCAAACTTTAGAAAACTCCAATATTTCATGTATTTTATAGGTGCTAGAATTTTTGGTTCGTGATTGGAGTTATCCTTACGATGCAGCTTATGGTGAAGCCGGAGGAAGCCAGATGTTAGAAAAAAGACTAAAAGTATGTAGAAACTGTTGTTGTATAACATATCTCAACTTTATTGCATATGTTACTATAAATAGTAACAAAATTGACGTGGAACTGTGCCAATATACCCTCAAAGTGGGCAATATATTCCAGTACTGAGCAAGTGTGCCAAAATATTGATATTTGGCTCATTTCCTAGTGTGCCAAAAATCGATATTGAGGCAACTTCCGGTAAAAACGCACAACGGCAGACTTTCCGAACGTGAAATTCTTTACGTAATTAGCAACACGAAAAAATCCAATTTTACAATTTGTGTTTTTTTCATAGTGAAATAAGATTAACAACAAAAGACTTACGTTTTATGATTAGCGTTCATTAGAATCCATTGTTTGGGCATTGAAAAAACAAAACAATACATGTGACGTAACGTCAACGTGCAAATTAGCGCGTTACGTCGAGAAAAAAATGTATTTTTGTTTTTGAAAAATCATTATTACATGCAAGAGTCAACATATGCAATAAAAAGGTTATGAAACGGGGCAAGTGTGCCTTAAGTCGATATCAGCACACTTTCCTTGGCATTAACCCTCGGGCTAAAGCCTTCGGGCCAATACCTAAGCAAGTGTGCCGATATCTTCCTTAAGGCACACTTGCCCTGTTTAATAACCTCTACATATTTTTGATAATTAATTTGTACCATCTTTTAACTGTTGATTCTTTTGCTTCATTATATATTGAGTTAAAACTTATTTATTATTCTTGTTATAATATCTTTTTGTCTTGTTTTGGAGTTATTTCTCTTTGATTAATAATTAGGTTATAGATAGAACCTCGGTAGTTTTTGTTTTAAAAATGGCTAAAGTTCAGCAATATTAGCTAATTGTTGACATTAGTGTTATAGAGATAATCTGAATTGACCATAATAGTTGAAACAATAACCTGTAAAAGAATTTTATAACGAGCATTTGGTAGAAAATATTAATTCCTTTACATAGAAAAACAATGTCAGCTCAAGCAAACTCCATGAGAACTTCTAAATGAAGAAGCTAGGCAATTCAGTTTTGATAAAGTTGACTGGAGAACTTAATCCAAACATAGGTATCTAGATTTTTTTATTGATTTCTATGTAAATTTGTTTTGTAGATTTCAGACAAGCAGCATCCAGAATTACAACAAATAAGAAAACACATAAAATCATGTTTTAGTAAGATTGGTTGTTTTTTAATGCCTCATCCAGGACTTAGAGTTGCTACTAATCCACATTTTGATGGTAGACTCAAAGGTATAGTTGTCATTTTGTATTATAGTCTTTGATAGATGTTTTCTTAACCCTGTTTGGGGATTATTGGTGTCATTTTTTGTCTGGAGTTGTTGATATTTAACTGAATCAGCCTCAGTTCTCAAATATGTCATAATGTGTTTGTTGCTGACTAACATTGAGTTGTTGTTATTTAAGTTAATTGACGGTGCAAATTGATGTACTACTGAAGAAGGCAGTGACTTGAGTATAAAAACCTGCCCTGTTAGTAATGGTATACATAGTTTCAGTATGTTTTTGTGACTTTTACTTTATATTTCTCATAATCTATAAGTTAGTTTGTCTTAAAATGATAAGAATTCATTTTCTTAACTCAAATTACAGACACTGCTAGGTACTTTTAAGATCTCAATTTTTTTATTTGAATCTGTTAATGAGTTGTTTGAAATAATGTTTTCTAAATTTTCTGATATTTTAGACATAGAAACAGATTTTAAACAACAATTAAAAGTTCTAGTGCCTCAACTTCTTGCACATGAGAATCTTATTGTTAAAGAAATTAATGGTTGCAGAATAACATGCAGGGACCTGGTGGAATATTTTAAGGTAAATAAAATGTTTTCTGTATAAATCTACTACAATCTCCATGAGCAGATATTCTAGAGGCCGCTGTTATAGGATCTCCTGACATCACACTAGAGGTCACATTCAGCTGACCTTTGTGTCAACCAATTAATGAGTAACTTTCGTCCAAATGAAATACTTTAATCCAAATGAAATACTATCAATAGCATTGTATGTGCTTGAGCAGAGAATTTTAAATCAGTAAAATTGAGATCTATATAGAGTCAGGGTGTCCATGGACTCTGGAAAACAGGGAAAATGCCAAAATAAAATTCCCTGAATGGAAAAATCAGGAAATTTTTAAAAATTTTGCTTAAAATCAGGGAATTATCAGGGAATTTCACAACCAATTGAAAAAAAATGCTTTTTGTCTGTCTGGTTCTGTCTTTGATCAAGTTTATTTCTTGGGCAGTACTTTTATCATTTGTCAATTGTATAAAATTCAATAATTATTTTTCTATTAAATTCATAAAGGAATTAAGAAAACTGTTGTTAAGGTGACATTTTCACAAACCAGATGACAGATAAATGAAATAAGTGACTCTTATTTTCAAATGTTCTGGAAAATGCATTTAAATGTACTTCATCCATCACTTATTAAGGTTAATAAGTCACAAGTTATTCATAAAACAGGACTGAAAACACTAGGAACAATAGACTTATCACATTATGCTCATTACATCTTATATTTAAATTGGATGTCTATATAGTACAAAAATTCTCATCAGGGTTAGGGTCATCATTTATTCTAATTAGCAAATTTACAATGAAAATGATAAACTGTAAACGCATGGCTATCATTCTAAAATGCATGGTATATTGGTCAAAATGTAACTAATAATATGCCTTACGAATAATGAATGCTGCCAATCAAAGTTTTAAACCGTGAGAATGTATGCAACCAATTTTTGTAATACACCAAAATGATACAAATACAATGAAATTATTTCATTTGCATATTTTTTTGTCTTGCAAAAACAATTAGATATCAGTAGATAAACTTGTTGGGACATATACGGACATGTGTTTCACTGATTAGCATTTTCCAGAATAAAGCATACCTGATTGTTAATATTATTGTATGCAGGGTTCCCACGCTTCCTTGAAAACGGGAAAAGTCCTTGAATTTCAAAATTGCTTTTCCAGGCCTGGAAAAGTCCTTGAATTTCGAAAAAACGGTGGAAAACCGGGAAAAAGTCGGGATTTTTGCACGTACCAGTCAGGGCTTGAATTAGTCCCGAAACCTCGGGTTTTGACGCACGGAAATTCCAAAATACCCTCAATCAAAATCGTCCGTTCGTCAATTTGACTAGTAGGTATTTTGCCTTCAAGAGTCATAGTTTAATCAAGATCTCGGATCGACAACAAGTAGAGCGTATGTTACGTCCGCCTATTTGATGTAATCGACCAATCAGCGATGGGCGCTACGCGGGGGTTGCACTTAGTAAACACGCTTCAAAAGCCGATAACAAGTAACTGCTGTGTTTATCTATCACCCCTGTGTTTTTTTGTCGCAGGGGTTGCGAAAGCGCCGGACTGCCGGACATGTCCGGCAGTTAGATCGAGCCGTCGGTCCGGCCGACCGGCGTTTTTTCTCACGACATTTTTCGCCGATAATTCGTCACATACTTTGGTACGAAATCATACCAGGCCGAGTCAGTATGTGAACCGTTCCAGGAATATTCATAGGACGCGATTTCTCGCACTAAAACGGCAAAAATCGCATTAAAAGTTCTTAAACTGTATGACAAAAAAGTTTGAAATCGGCGAAAAAGAGTTAAACAAATTTTCATAGTATACTAAAATTAAATTCCCTAATTGATCGTCGATTGTTAATCCAGATATGTGTTGTGAAAAATAAGACCGCCCACGGCGATTACATGCTAATTACATATCAATTAAACCTTATTGTCGGTCACACGCTGGGAGATTAACTCGCCGACAAAAGTATGTGCAAGGATGTCATAAAATCGACAAAGGAGTCGCCAAGTTATGTTTACACGCGTGACTACGTTCGCATATGCCTAAGTTCTTTGTTTATCGATCACCCCTGTGTATTTTGTCGCCTATTAAGACCAATCGGCGTCCGCTCAAAAAATCAATAGTGCTACATGTCGGCCCGATAAGATTGTTTACGTAATCAAACTGTTGCAATTAACAAACGTTTGACAAACTGTGATATTGCATTGATTAAAGTAGATAAGCTTTTGGATGCTTGCCGTTAAATTGATAATTGTATTTAATTCAGGGGTTGCGAAAGTGATAAAAAACTGCCAGTCATCCGGTCTGGCATTTACTAAAAATTGCCAGTCCGGAAACAGTTCTGCCAGTCCGAAAAAAAACAACAACAATTTTTTCTTTAACTACTGTCCGACAGCAAACATCAGGGATATTCCTAGGTCATATTTTCAGTGAGAGATTTTCTCCCATTCACAAGTAAATTATAAGTTTTTCTGATTACAGTGGAAGAAATTCTCCGATTGGCCAAAAAAAAAAAACGAGAATTTTCATTGTGGCATCAAAATTCAAAATTTCTCAAATCATATCTATAAAAAGATTTTAACCCTTTAACCAATAATATACCCCGTTTGTGATTCTACATGATGTAACATACCAATTTTACTAATCCGGATTACAAATTTAACAGGAATATTCCTAGGACGCGATTTCCGCGATTTCCCGCACTAAAACGGCAAAAATCGCATTAAAAGTTCTTAAATGCGAGAAAATATCGCACCACTTTTCTAGACGCTATTTGGCGTCTAAAATTATCAATAAAATCGTGAAACTGTTTGACAAAAGAGTTTGAAATCGGCGGAAAAGAGTTAAACAAATTTTCATAGTATACTAAAATTAAATTCCCTAATTGATCGTCGATTGTTAATTCAGATATGAGTTGTGAAAAATAAGACCGCCCACGGCGATTACAAGCTAATTACATGTCAATTAAACTTAATTGTCGGTCACACGCTGGGAGATTAACTCGCCGACAAAAGTATGTAGTTGTACATGAATTGACAAATACCGCCAATTTACGTAATCTAATGTTAAATATTTAACCAATAATCATCAATGTTTTAATAGATATAATTTTTATTGCAGTTCAGAGTCATTCAACTTTGCTTATCAATTTCATATCTAACTTCCATCTTGATTGAAAGGCTTATTGTTTTTATGCTTTCATCCTAATTTAACAAAAGATGCTACATGATACGACATTAAGTGTAATTTTAACTTGTTTCCGCGGACGCGCCGTTAAAATAAATCCCCCAACATCGCCGAGCGTCTTAAAATAAAATGACTTGCTCGTGGCGCTAATAACGTAATTCTCTCGGACGAATATAGGTAACTTAGGCATATGCGAACGTAGTCACGCGTGTAAACATAACTTGGCGACTCCAAATCGAATTTATGACATCCTTTGTCGGCGAGTTAATCTCCCAGCGTGTGACCGATAATTAAATTAATTGACATGTAATTAGCATGTAATCGCCGTGGGCGGTCTTATTTTTCACAACTCATATCTTGATTAACAATCGACGATCAATTAGGGAATTTAATTTTAGTATACTATGAAAATTTGTTTAACTCTTTTTCGCCGATTTCAAACTTTTTTTCAAACAGTGTCACGATTTTATTGATAATTTTAGACGCCAAAAGCGTCTAGAAAAGTGGTGCGATATTTTCTTGCATTTAAAAACTTTTAATGCGATTTTTGCCGTTTTTAGGAATATTCTGGTTCACACTGATTGGGCTTGGTATGATTTCGAACCAAAGTATGGTACGAATTATCGGCGAAAAATGTAAAAATGTAGTGAGAAAAAACGCCGGTCGGCCGGACCGACGGCACGATCAAACTGCCGGACCGAAACGAATTTTTGCCGGACATGACCGGCGGTCCGGCGTTTTCGCAACCCCTGTTAATTATGAGCATGTTGTGACGTAGTTAAAATAGACGTAATAGCCAGTTTGCAAATGTTTTTATAAAGACAATTAAAATTGACAACAATAATAAACTCTGATTAAATGATAAATAATAATAATCGTTCAATTCCATATCAAAATAATCATTAATACAAATCATTTTACAACGAATTAAGTTTTTTATTTCATACTGTCATACATTTGAAATTTTTCGCGACCGACGCTATCGCCAATAAAGTGAAACATCGTTCAAATTACGTTGTAATTAATGTTTTATCATTTTGATTTTTAGATTTTTTTAATGTAGCAATAAGTAAGGGGAAATTCCCTCATTTTTTTCGATTTCAAGAATAAACATCAGTTGAATATGTGAAAATTTCAAAAAATATTCGTCACATAATCTATCTGTTAAAATCGTGTTTTAGACTCTAAAAACAATAAATAGCATCTATTGCTACTTGAAAAGCATAATTTAACTAAAGGTATGATGTTTATAGCTGACTGTAGTTTTAAAGAAAATGTTTAAACAAAGAAAGGTCAAAATTTAGGACATTTATAACATATTTTTAAAATGGCCCTTATGTACCAGCAAGCAAACATGCTAAACCAGAAGATCTGATCAATTGAAATGAAAATTAGATATTTTTAGTTTACTATTTGATACAAAATCAGGACTTTTTGTGAATTTTACAAAATTTAAGTTACAACAAAGGCATTGCCAAACTGAATGTGCTTTTATACATGGGTCTGTTTGTCAAATGTGACAGAAACTATAATGTAAATGTTGTTTTATAAAATCTCATGCAGAAAATATGAGACTCCAACTTTTGACTGTTTTGTAATTTTCGCTATACTAGTATATTTCTTATGCAATCTTTATATTCATCTATTTGTTGTTCTTGGGAAGCACAAGCATTTGTAAAAGTAATTTGAAGTATTAGCAATCTTAACCACTTGACCATGGAGCTTGATGTAAATTATTGAATTAAGTAATAGGCGTTAATCCAGAGCAGTCCTTGAAATTTGCGAAAGTTTCCTTGAAAAGTCCTTGAAAAGTCCTTGAATTTTTTTCTTAGAAAAGAGTGGGAACCCTGTGTATGATATAGGGGGGCTTATCTTTACATTACAATCACATCATAGAATGACTATATAGCTAAAATGTTCATATCAACCTTTTTTATTTACAAGAGAAGTTCAATAAATAGTAAATAAATACAAAGTGGTGAAGGTTTAGCAATACAGGGATAATATAATTTTTAGCTCAACTTTTTAAAGAAAATGAGAGCTTTTACTGTCACCCGAGCGTCGGCGTTGCAAATCAAATGAGGTTTTTACAAATTTAAATAACTTCAATACTATCAAAGATATTCAACTCAAACTTGGACACTTGGATCTTTTTGTACTTCATTAACCTCATAACACCCATTTGTAAGAACTGAGAAAAGCAGAGCGTGCTGTCTTACGGACAGCTCTTGTTAGTACAAGTATGCCTTGCCTTGATCAGGGAATAATACCATTACTTCAGGGAAAAATCAGGGAATTATCAGGGAATTTTATTTTAGAATTTCCGTGGCCACCCTGAGAGTTACAGTGCTGTCTTTCTGCAAGTGCAGTTTTTGAATTTGTCTGCTTGTGTGTCGCATTTAACGAAGTCGCCCTAAGTTCTTTGGCAAAATCCTGTTTTGGGGTTTACTTAGTATACATTTACCCAGTAAAAGAACAAAGCATAATGAAGTAAGGGTCAACTTTGGAACATTTAAATTTCCTGAATGAATTGGCCCCAGTTACGTTAGTAATGGAGGTTATCATAGGTGCTTCAATATAAAATTTTTGATTAAGTCATGAATACATTGTTTTTTAATAGAACCAAACAATGTTGATGAGTGAAAATTTACAGAGAGACTCCCCTATGTATTTAATGTTCTTCTTTTATTCCAGGCTTATATTAAAATATATCAGGGTGAAGAGCTTCCAGAACCCAAATCAATGTTACAGGTACTTTCAACTATTGTATAATTTACTCTACTAACTGGTACCTAGTTCTTGCTTGTCTAAGTATCATGGCTTCATTGTAGGAATAATTCCAATACCAAGGTTGACAATATCCATTAACACCCAGTCAATCTGTTGATATTTATCTTTTGCCATGAAATGTTTTACAAAAAATATGCAGTACCATTCATAATTACTTTTACACTGTTTTAAATTTGTCATTTGCTTTTATATTTTTTCTCTGATTCTTGTCTTACTAATAGAGATGTAAAAAGAACCACCTTCATTGATCTTGGGACCAGTTGACACTGGGAAAGATTGTTTGGTGAACTGTTCACCACTTATGATTTTGTCTGTTTAAAAAGGGGTAAAACAAAACCACACCCAACAACAAACCTAATGACATTAGTTTA